>CM047002.1:77876743-79226743 GCA_025698465.1 Gossypium longicalyx | reverse complement strand
TTGATCATGGTTAGTGTGTAACATCCTGAAATAGGGCCTAAACGAACAAAGTGGTTGCGAAACCACAAATCTGAGGTAGAAAAATTTATTTTATTATTATTTTAAGGTCTATGGCATGATTGCATGATTGTGTGAAAAGTTCGTTTAGAAATTTTATCGATAGAGGGTCCAATTTGATATTTAGGGACTAAATCGAATAATTTGTAAAACTTGCATTCTAGAAGTTTTTAGTATGAAATTACTTTGGAATATTAATGAGGAGGTCTTAAATAGAAATTTGACCAATTTCTAAAATTTTGGACAAAAATAGGCTTGTACATGAAAATTTTCAAAGAAAGGTATTAAGGGTATTTTGGTCATTTGGTAATTAAAAGACTAAAAAAAGGAAAAAGATGGCAAAATATGTCCATCTTCTTCATTAGGACGAAAATTAAAGGGTTCTCCATAGCTGGGGTTTGTTTCAAGATTCCAAGCTCCATAGTAAGTGATTCCAAGCCCCGTTTTTAATGTTTTTACGTTTTTGAAATCCTGGTAGCTCGATTTAGCTTATGTTAGCCATAATTCAACCTAGGGTTCATATTTGGAAAAATACCCATAGGTGAAATTTGTGTATTTTGGTGTTTTATGATAGAATATGAGGTTTTAAATTATGTTAGACAACTTGTGCTACTCGATTTTAAGTGAAAACGAGTAAAAGGGCTTAATCGGTAAAAATACCTAATAGTCATAAGTACATGTTAGAGTGAGAATTTGATGTTGTCATAGAAGGGAAAAATGATCAGCATGTCATAATACATAAGAAAATAGGATGAAGTTTAATTTCTGAGCCTTGGGGAAAAGTGTAAATTTGTAAAAGTTTAGGGGCAAAAATGTAATTTTGCCAAAGTTTGGGTCAAGGACTGTTTTAATAAATGTGAGTATTAAATAAGCTAAAATTTTTTATATAGATTAAGAAGAACAAAATCCGGAGTTAGACCGGGGAAAGAAAAAGATAGTGGGCTAAATCGATATAGTTGATCGTATTTTGTTTCGAGGTAAGTTTGCGGTAAATAAATGCAATATTTTGTTATTTTATGTTAATGTTGTTAATTTCCAGCATGTGTATATTCATTTTATGAAATTATTCAAAGAAGACTTAAGCATGAATTGACGGAGAAGTAATTTCAGAAAGTCCCGGTTGAACCTTAGGAATGTGTGGGATACAAATGTCATAACATTGGGGTTCAAGGATACTGTCTAAGACCATGCCAAGGCATGACAATTGGTAAGGTTTCTAAGGCAAGGAAATCATGTAAGACCATGTCAAGACATGGCATTGATAAGTTACTATAAGGCAAAGGTCCCATGTAAGACCATGCCAAGGCATGGCATTGGTGAGTTCATAAGGCAAGGATACCATGTAAGACCATGTCGAGACATGGCAATGGTAATTTTCAAAAGGATACCACGTAAGACCGTGACAAGTCATGGAAATGGTAAGGTACCCGTGTATCCTTAGTATTCCAAGTGGTTCAACGGGAAAATTTAAAGAGAATATCAAGGTAAGGTAAGGTAAGATGAGTTATACTAAAAAGGTAAGACAAGTTCATGCTAGAAGAGCAAAGGTAAGTACATAATGTTCATGTATGCTTGATAAGGAAAAGGTAAGTAAAATGTATTAATAAATTTGATTAAGTAAGTAAGTATTTAAGTAAGTGAGTAAGTGAAGAAGTTTAAAATATGTCCATGACAATTAATGAAGTTGCATTACGTAGTATCATGCCAAGTAGTAAGATAATTCTTATGAATGTTGTTATTTATTTGCATGCAAACTTACTAAGCATAATGCTTACCCCCTTTATATTCCTTCTTTTATAGTTTTGTCAAGCTAACTCGGGGGTCGTAAAGTACGTCGGAGGTCCAGGCACACTATCACGAGGATTATTTTGGTATAGCTAGACGTTTCATTTTGAGTATGGCATGTATAGCATCGTAGCCATTTTGTGTGTATGATCTTATGATATGGTTGATGAATGGTATGTAAAGGCTTGATAATGAATAGCTGTTGGAATGACTAATCAAGGACATGTTTGGTGTTATGTATGCCTAAATGCTAGTTATTCCATGGAAATCATGAAAAAGGTGAAATTAGCTTTAAAACAGTATTGGACAGCAATAATGATGTGAATTTGGAAAATCACTAAAAATAGTAGAAATGTATTTAGGTAGTTAATGAGATATAGAATTAAAGCTTGATGAGTCTATTTTCATATGGATGGAACAAAACAGGTATATGAGTTATATTTTATGAGATATTTAAATTTTTGTGAAACAGGGCCAGAGCGATTTCTAGATCCCCTGTTCTGACTTTGGAAATTCACAAAAAAATTTACAAAGATAATTAGAAGTCATGATTTATATGTACATATTCCTTATTGAGTCTAGTTTTATGAAAAACAAACATCATAATAATTTAAACTCTGTACAAGGAGATATTTGATTCGTAATAGACAGGGGTCAGAGTAGTCGAACCTTGAAATAGGGGAGACTTTAACTAATAAAATGTACTAGTTGGCTCAACAAAAAATTCTAGAAAAAAATTATTTGATAGATATATGAGTCTATTTTCAGGTAAAGTTTACAGAATTGGATTTTGAGTTTTGTAACTTGAGATATGAATTTTTAATCGACTGTGACGCAGTTAGCCAGCTTGTCTGGAAGTTCTAAAATAAATTGTTTGAGCTATTTAATTAATGAATTAAGTCCGTTAACACCTCGTGCTCGACTCTGGCGATGGTCTCGGGTTCGCAGTGTTATATTTATTGGTATCAGAGTAAAGGTTTAGTCAGTTCTCAGAATATTTAGTATGAGTAAGAGTCTAGCTATGCATGCCATACTTATGTGTTGATAGTGTGACGTCTCCTGACGATTTTAAAATGTTTTATTTTATAGTTATGGATCCCGAACAAGCTGGTGCAGATGATGTAGAGAGTAACGTGCCCGCTCTCGTAGAAGGGACGGTGCCACCAAATAGTAGTGAAAGGCCCGTTACAGTTAGTCAGGGAGGAGGGGCTCGAGAAGCCTTCTTCCAAGCTATGAATGAATGGTTTGCCGAGTTCGTTCGAACGAATCCGGCTATTAGACCTCCACCTCCTCATGATCATCAGACCACCCATGTAGCTCCCCCAGTCACAGGTACGGTTATAAGAGAAAAACCATCAGTTGATAAAATCAAAAAATAAGGAGCCGAAGAGTTTCGAGCTACAAAAGATGATGATGCAGAAAAGGCAGAATTTTGGCTTGAGAATACTATCAGAGTCTTTGATGAGTTATCCTGCACACTTGAGGAATGTATGAAATGTGTTGTATCACTCCTTAGAGATTCGACCTACCATTGGTGGAAGAAACTTGTATCAGTTGTACTGAAAGAGAGAGTCACTTGGGACTTCTTTCAGGAGGAATTCCGTAAAAAGTACATCAGTCAGAGGTTTGTTGACCAGAAAAGAAAAGAGTTTCTAGAGTTGAAACAGGGCAATATGACAGTGATTGAATATGAGCGTGAGTTTGTTAGACTTAGCAATTATGCTCGAGAGTGTGTGTCTACAGAGGCTATTATGTGCAAAAGATTTGAGGATGGGCTTAATGATGATATCCGATTGTCTGTTGGTGTCCTAGAAATAAAAGAGTTTGTTATCCTAGTTGAGAGAGCCTGTAAGGCAGAGGAGCTGTTAAAAAGAAAGAGCAAAGTTGAAATTGAGACGCAAGACATGAAGAAAAGACTAATGAGCAAGCCATTTCAGTCTACATCCAAGAGGCCTAGAGAGTTCTCCACTAGATCTAATTTTTTAGCTGGATATTCTAGCCGAAACAGAGATAGAAGATTTATGAGTCTGAAAGCTCAGACCACTTCGATTTCAAGTGTTGGCAAGTGTTCAGCCTGATAGACGAGTGTCCCCGATGTGGTCGATGTCACCCAGGTCAGTGTCGAGCAACTGAGACAGGTTGTTTTCGATGTGGTGCACCAGACCATTTTATTCGGGAGTGTCCCGAGATGATTAAAACGGAAGAAATACCGAGTGTAAGATCAGGAAAAGCTCCTGTCAGAGGCAGACCATTGAGAAATCTGGGAGCTGGGGCAAATAATAGAGGTGCATCTAGAGATTTAACAGTTAGGCCAGATGTTAGAGCACCTGCGAGGACTTATGCTATCCGTGCTCGCGAAGAGGCATCCTCCCCCGATGTGATTACGGGTACATTTTCTCTCTATGATACTAGAGTTATTGCTTTGATTGATCCGGGTTCAACCTATTCATATGTTTGTATGAAATTGATGCCTAGTATGAGTATGCTTATAGAATCTATAGAATTTGCCTCCTATTAGAGAAGTTGAGTTTGGTATTGAGTTGATTCCAGGTACCACGCCCATTTCTATTGCTCCTTATAAAATGGCCCTATTGGAATTGAAAGAATTGAAAGCTCAGTTGCAGGAATTAACAGATAAAGGTTTTGTAAGACCTAGTAGTTCACGATGGGGTGCACCAGTGCTATTTGTGAAAAAGAAAGACGGATCGATGAGATTGTGCATAGATTATCGGCAACTTAACAATGTAACAGTAAAGAACAAGTATCCATTGCCTAGAATTGATGATCTGTTTGATCAATTGAAGGGAGCCACTGTGTTCTCCAAGATAGATTTGAGATCCGGATACTATCAGTTGCGAGTTAAAGAGTCAGATGTCCTGAAGACTACTTTCCGAGCTAGGTGAAGGTATCAAGGTTGATCCGAGCAAGATTTCAGCCATTGTTGATTGGAAGCCTCCTAGAAATGTATTAGAAGTTAGAAGTTTTCTTGGTCTTGCCGGATATTATAGATGATTTGTAGAGGGATTTTCCATGATAGTTACCCCGCTGACAAGATTGCTGCGAAAGGATGTCAAGTTTGAATGGACTGAGAAGTGTCAACAGAGTTTTGACAGGTTCAAAGTATTGTTGACTAAAGCTTCCGTTTTAGTACAACCGTAACCGTGTAAGGAGTTTGTGATTTATGTTGATGCGTCCATGAATGGACTTGGTTATGTACTTATGCAGGAAGGGAAGGTAATTGCTTATGCCTCTAGACAGCTAAAGCCACATGAGAAGAACTATCCGACACATGATTTAGAGCTAGCTGCCATTGTTTTTGCGCTGAAGATTTGGAGACATCATTTGTACGGTGAGAAGTGCCACATATTCACTGATCACAAAAGTTTGAAATATTTGATGACTCAAAAAGATTTGAATATGAGGCAAAGAAGATGATTAGAGTTAATTAAAGATTATGAGTTAGTTATCGATTATCACCTAGGTAAGGCAAACGTTGTTGCTGATGCTTTGAGTAGGAAATCTTTGTTTTCATTAAGATCTTTGAACACTAGTCTAGCCTTATCAGATGATGGTTTTATCTTAGCTGAGTTGAGAGCTAAACCGATGTTTCTTGAAGAAATTTGTGAAGCTCAGAAAAATGACAGTGAATTGTTAGCCAAAAGAGATCAGTGTGAGTCAGATATAGAGTCAGATTTTCAGATCAGTTCTGACAGTTGTTTGATGTTCAGAGATGGGGTATGCGTACCAAAGAATGATGAGCTTATTCGAAAGATCTTACAAGAAGCACATAGTAGTTCTTTGTCTATTCATCCAGGTAGTACAAAGATGTATAATGATTTGAAGAAAATATACTGGTGGGTAGGAATGAAAAGGACATTTTGAGTTTGTTTCTAGATGCTTGATCATCAACAGTAAAGGCCGAACATCGTGTACCTTCTGTGTTTATTGCACTGTATAGTCCCTGAGTGGAAATGAGATCGAGTTACTATGGATTTTGTGACATGATTACCGTTGACACCGAGAAAGAAAGATGCAGTATGGGTTGTGATTGATAAGTTAACGAAGTTGGCTCATTTTATCCCAGTTCGTATGGATTATTCACTAGACAAGTTGGCCGAGTTGTATATTTCAGAGATAGCCAGACTACACGGGGTACCATTATCGATCATTTCAGACAGAGATCCAAGATTTACTTCACGATTTTGGAAGAAATTACAGGAAGCTTTGGGTACAAAGTTGAGTTTTAGTACAGCTTTCCATCCTCAAACCGACGGTCAGTCAGAGAGAGTGTAACGCCCCCACGCCCGAGACCGTTGCCGGAGTCGAGTATGAGGTGTTACTAAGCTTAATTTAACATTTTTAGAACTTTGGATTATTTGTTTCTACATTCACAGCTTTCTACTTGCGTCACAGTTACAAGAAAAATCATATCTCGAGTTACGAAACTTGAAATCAAGATCCGTAAATTTTCCCTGAATCTAGACTCATATATCTAGCTAATAATTTTTTTATAGAATTTTTGGTTAGGCCAATTAGTACAGTTTATTAGTTAAAGTTACCCCTGTTTCAGGACTTGACTGGACTACCCTCTGTTTAGTACGAACCACATTTCTCTCTGTAAAAAATTCATATGACTCTGAGGCTTGTTTCTCCTGAAACTAGACTTAATGAGTATTTTGAGAATATAAAGTACAACATCTAATTATATCTGTACAGTTTATGGTGAATTATTAAAGTTGGAACAGGGGATCCAGAAATCACTCTAGCCCAATTTCACTAAAATTCAAATATCTTCTAACATATAATTTCTTTACCTGTTTAGTTTGTTTTATGTGAAACTAGACATAATAGGCTTCAACTTATATTTAATCCATCACCTAATTCGATTTCAATGATTTTTAGTAAATTTTCAAACTCAAGTTAGTGTTGCTGCAATGTTCTGTTTATGGCAAATTTCATCCCTTTTATGAGTTTTCATGAACTAGGTATCCCAATAATTTTACATAACATCAAACATAATCTAAACTAACCATTTCCATAACTTATCATTATCAAGCATTTTCTCAACCATTCCATCACCATGTCATAAGATCATTTACACAAAATAGGTATATTGCTATACATGCCATACTTAAATTTTACAAGCCATTTACCAAAAAGTCTTCCAGATAGTGTGACCGAGCCTTCGACCTGTCCCGACTCCTGAGATGGCTTGTCCAAAACTACAATGAGTAAGAAAAAGTGAGTAAGCATAAATGCTTAGTAAGTTCATATGCGAATAATAAGTAACATAACAAACAATCATACCAATCAACATTAGCATGGTATCACCAAAACATATATCACATTTCTAATCATTTTTCATCATCTTATTACCTTATCGTTGTTGTATCAATACTCAACCCGACGGTTAAATACATACCTGTCCAAAGTATCCATTTCACATCACTTACCAATACGTCTCTTTTCATCTCGAGTATTCCTCCATTTGAGTAAAACTTTACCCGTTGAACACATCAGAATATAATTCGGATACATGGATAACTTGCACATAAGTGCCACATATGCAATCAAGCAATCATGTAACCCGCCCATAAGCGAACTCGAACTCAACTCAACGAGCTCGGGCGTTCGCATTCATAAGTGAACTTGGACTCAACTCAACGAGTTCGGATGCATAATTACATCTCACGAACTCGGACTCAACTCAACGAGTTCGGACATTCGCATCCATAAGTGAACTCGGACTCAACTCAACGAGTTCGGATGCTCAACCATCCTAGTGACATGTCACTTGTATCCTAATCTATTCCTAAGGTTCAAACGGGATTTTTCTCGAACATATATCCTTGCCGTCTTCCGTAGAATGCCGAAACCAATACTCGGTAACAATTTATAATTAACAAGTAACTCACATAGTTTACATTTTATTCGAAAATAACCACAAAGTATATATTTCATAAAAAAATTTAGCATATCATATAATTAACATCAATAACTTCAAAATAACAATTATGCTACATTATTTACACATGAACTTACCTTGGTACCAAAATACAAAGATTTTGCAATTTAGTCCACAATCTTTTCTTTTCCTCAATTAGGGTCGATTCCACGTCTTTCTTGATCTAAAATAACACATTTAGCTTATTTAATACTCACATTATCAAATTAATCCTTAATTCAAATTTTGGCAAAATTACAATTTTACCCCTAAACTTTTGCATATTTACACTTTTGCCCCTAGGCTTGGGATTAAACTTTATTCCTTGTTCTTATGTTTTACAACATGCTGATCACTTTTCCCTTCTATGGCAACATCAAATTCTCACTCTAACTTGTACTTGTGACTATTAGGTATTTTTACCAATTAAGCCCTTTTACTCGTTTTTGCTTAAAATCGAGTAGTACAAGTTGTCTAACATAATTTAAAACCTCATATTCTATCATAAAACATCAAAATACACAAATTTCACCTATGGGTATTTTTCCAAATATAAACCCTAGGTTAAGTTATTGCTAGCATAAGCTTTATCGAGTTACCGGGATCTCAAAAACGTAAAAATCATTAAAAACGGGGCTTAGAATCACTTACTATGAAGCTTGAAAGTTGACGAAACCCTAGCTATGGTGAGAGCAAAATTTGGCAGCAACTAAATGAGGAATATGACCATTTTGTGTTATTTTTCCCATTTTATTTCATTTAATATCCAAATGACCAAAATGCCCCTCCTTACTAAACTTTCAAAAATTCCTTCCATGTCCTAATTTTGCCCATGAACTTAAAATTGGTCAAATTTCTATTTAAGACCTCCTAATTAATATTTCAAAGCAATTTCATACTAAAAACTTCTAGAATACAAGTTTTGCAACTTATTCAATTTAGTCCCTAACTTCAAATTAAGCATTTTATGCATAGAATTTCTTCACAAAATTTTCACACAATCATGCAATCATATCATAAACCTCAAAATAATTATAAAATAATTATTTCTATCTCGGATTTGTGGTCACGAAACCACTATTCCGATTAGGCCTTAATTCGGGATATTACAACTCTCCCCCGCTTTAAGGATTTTCGTCCTAGAAAATCTTACCGGTAAACAGATGTGGGTATTGATTTCTCATATTTTCTTCGGATTCCCATGTAGCTTCTTCTACTCCATGCTTTTGCCACAACACCTTCACAAGTGCAATATTTTTATTCCTTAGTTGTTTGACCTCTCGAGCTAAAATCTTAATCGGTTCTTCTTCATAGGTCATATCTGGTTGTAGTTCAATTTCATCTGGTGAAACCACATGTGAAGGATCCGAACGATCATTGGCGTAACATAGATACATGGAACACATCATGAATCTTCTCTAATTCAGGTGGTAATGCTAGCCGATATGCTACCGGTCCAACTTTTTCAATTATTTCATACGACCCAATAAAACACGGACTTAATTTGCCCTTCCGTCCAAATCTAAGAACTTTCTTCCACGGAGACACCTTTAAAAATACTTTATCACCAACTTGAAATTCAATGTCCTTTCGTTTTAAATCTGCATAAGATTTCTATCTATCTGAAGCAGCTTTCAAACAATCTCGAATTACCTTCACTTTTTCTTCAGTTTTTTTTATTAAATCAACTCCATAAATCTGATTTTCCTTGAGTTCAGTCCAATACAAAGGCGTTCGACATTTACGACCATACAATGCTTCATAAGGTGCCATTTTCAAGCTCGTCTGATAACTATTATTGTAAGAAAATTCTACCAACGGTAAATATCTTTCCCAACTTCCTTGAAATTCCAATACACAAAAGTGAGCATATCTTCAAGAATCGAATTATTCTCTCCGATTGTCCATCGGTTTGTGGATGAAAAGCAAGATCTTGAAATTTAATTTTGTACCTAACGCTGCGTCTTGCAACTTTTGCCAAAACCGCGAGGTAAACCTTGGATCTCTATCCGAAATAATCGACAATGGTATTCCGTGTAGTCTAACAATTTCTCTAACATATAGTTCAGCCAACTTGTTAAGAGAATAATCCGCACGCATGCTTAGGGATAAAATGAGCCGACTTAGTTAATCATCAACTATTACCCGGATGACATCTTTCTTTTCCCGAGTCAATGGCAATCCCGATACAAAATCCATAGTAATCCGATCCCATTTCCATTCAGGAACCATAATAGGCTGAAGTAATCCCGAAGGCACTTGGTGTTCAGCTTTCACCTGTTGACAAATTAAGCATTTGGACACAAACTCCGATATATCTCTTTTTATTCCATTCCACCAATACATTTTCTTCAAGTCATTATACATTTTCGTACTACCCGGATGAACCGAGAAACAACTACTATGTGCTTCCTGTAGGATCTTTTGAATCAATTCCTCATTCTTCGGTACACAAATTCAATCTTTAAACATTAAGCACCCATCAGAACCGATTCTGAAATCTGACTCTGTATCAACTTCACACTGCTTTCTCTTGGCTTGCAAATCTTGATCATCTTTCTGAGCTTCAGAAATCTCTTGTAAAAACATCGGTTTTACTCTTAACTCTGCTAAAATCGAACCATCATCTGACATTTTCAACAGAGTGTTCATAACTCTCAAAGCAAACAACAACTTTCTGCTTAAAGCATCGGCAACCACATTTGCTTTTCCCGGATGATAAACAATAACAAGCTCGTAATCTTTCAATAACTCCAACCATCTTTGCTGTCTTAAATTCAAGTCTTTTTGTGACATCAAGTACTTAAGACTTTTATGGTCGGTATATACCCGGCACTTTTCGCCATACAAATAATGTCGCCAAATCTTCAAAGCAAACACTACCGCAGCCAATTCCAAATCGTGAGTAGGATAATTCCTCTCATGAGGTTTTAACTGCCTCGAAGCATAAGCCACCACTTTTCCTTCTTGCATGAGAACACACCCCAAACCATTTAGAGAAGCATCACTATACACCATAAATTCTTTACCTGATTCGGGTTGTACTAACACTGGTGCCTCTGTTAATAACTTTTTCAATTCTTCAAAACTCTGTTGACATTCTTCCGTCCATTCAAATTTAACATCCTTTCGAAGTAGTCTAGTTATAGGAGCAGTAATTATAGAAACTCCATTTACAAACCGCCGATAATACCCAGCTAGCCCCAAGAAACTTCTAACTTCAGTTACATTTTTCGGTGGTTTCCAATCAACAATGGCTGAAATTTTACTAGGATCAACTCGTATACCATCACTTGAAACAATATGACCCAAAAATCCAACTTCCCGAAGCCAAAATTCACTTTTACTAAACTTAGTATACAGCTGCTTATCTCTCAAAGTTTGCAAAACTATCCTCAAATGCTCAGCATGCTCTGTCTCATCTTTTGAATAAATTAAAATATCATCTATAAACACCACAACAAATTTGTCCAAGTATGGTCGAAATATGCGATTCATTAAATCCATAAACACAGCAGGAGCATTTGTCAACCCAAATGGCATAACTAAAAATTCATAATGACCATACCTTGCTCTAAAAGTAGTTTTAGGCATATCCGACTCTTTTACCCGTAGTTGGTAATACCCAGATCTCAAGTCAATCTTTGAAAACCATGTCGCTCCTTTTAGCTGATCAAACAAATCATCAATTCTTGGCAACGGATACTTGTTTTTGATTGTCACCTTGTTTAACTACCGATAATCAACACACAACCTCATAGAACCATCCTTCTTTTTCACAAATAACACGGGAGCACCCCAAAGTGAAAAACTCGGTCTCACAAAACCTTTATCAGTCAACTCTTGCAACTGCGACTTTAATTCTTTCAACTCTGCTGGTGCCATTCTATATGGAGCAATCAAAATCGGAGCTGTTCCCGGTATCAAATTAATACCAAATTCTACTTCCCTAACTAGAGACAAACCCGACAATTCTTCTAGAAATACATCCGCAAATTCACACACAACCGGAACTGATTCAACTTTCTTTTCAACTTCTTTTGCATTAATTACATACGCCAAATAAGCTTCATAACCCTTTCTCAGATATCTTTGAGCCGACATTGAAGAAATCACACTAGGCAATGCCTCTGATTTATCTGATTCAACCCGCAGAGTTTCACCACTTTCACACTTTAATTCT
Organism: Gossypium longicalyx; assembly: GCA_025698465.1. Classification (NCBI taxonomy): domain Eukaryota; kingdom Viridiplantae; phylum Streptophyta; class Magnoliopsida; order Malvales; family Malvaceae; genus Gossypium; species Gossypium longicalyx. The sequence continues at coordinate 79,214,774 of CM047002.1, read as the reverse complement.
ATAACCTTTCTTTGCAATTTATTTTAGCATCATGCAATGTCAACCAATCCATACCCAAAATAACATCAAACTCATCAAACGGCAACAACATCAAGTCGGCCGGAAAGTAATGACCCCGAATCATTAAAGGACATTTCTTGCATACTTTATCAACTATCACACATTTGCCTAACGGATTCGACACTCTAATCATAAATTCTATGTTCTCAACAGGCATATTCATACTAGACACCAATTTCATGCACACATATGAATGAGTAGAACCGGGATCAATCAAAGCAATAACATTAACATTATAGAGAGAAAATGTACCGGTAAACACATCAGGTGAGGAAGCATCTTCGCGCGCTTTAATAGCATAAGTTCTAGCCGGAGCCCTTTCTTCAGGTCTAACTGGTGCATCCCTGGCTACATTCTTACTGCTTGCTTCACTCCCAGTTTTTCTTGGATATCTTCCTCTTGAATCTGCACCACTTGTTTTTGTATTCTGAAATTTTTCTTTTTCAGCTCTCTCAGGCGATCTCTAATAAAATGATCCGAGAACCACATCGAAAACATTGCCATTACTCGCACGGACCAAAATGATTTCTACCACACATTGGCATTCGGGTTTAACAAATCTCGAGTTCCCTACACTGGCTGCCGAAGTAGTCTGGGACTTAGGACCCACATTTTGCTTCTTATAATTCCCATATGATTGCCCAGCTGAAACTTGGGAACGAGGATTCATATTTCTTGACTTTCCAGGTTACTGTGAGAATGAACTGCTCGTCGGTCTTTTCTTCCAATTTCTAGTCTCAGCCTCTACCTTTTTCTTCTCTTTAAGTAGTTCTTCAACCTTGCAAGCTCGATCAACCAATACTACCATTTCTTTTAATTCAAGAATTCCAACAAATACCTTGATGTCTTCGTTGAGCCCGTCTTCAAATCGTCGGTACATCTTAGCCTCTGTAGGAACATACTTTCTGGCATACTTACTTAATCGAACAAACTCTCTTTCATATTCTGTAACTGTCATATTACCTTGCTTCAACTCAAGAAATTCTTTACGCTTCTGATCAATAAATCTTTCACTAATATATTTCTTCCAAAACTCTTCTTGAAAGAATTCCCAAGTTACTCTCTCTTTCGGTACCACCGAAATCAAAGTCTTCCACCAATTATAGGCTGAATCCCTCAACAAAGATATAGTGCATTTCAAACATTCTTCAGGTGTACAAGATAATTCATCAAATACCCGGATAGAATTTTCAAGCCAGAACTCTACTTTCTCGGCATCATCATCAATATTTGCCTTAAATTCTTCGGCCCCTTGTTTACGAATTCTATCAACTGGAGTTCTGTGAAATTTTATCATATCCACACCCTGAGGCATCGAGGGTACAGGTTGAGGAATTGGGGGAGGTGGGGGATGTCGTACATTTGGGTTCGTACGAACAAACTCAGTGTACCATGCACTCATCATTTGGAGAAAGGCTTCCCGATCCCTTTCTCCTCCTCCCTGACCAACAGTAGGAGGTGGATTTTTAGTCGGCGCTGCTCCTTCAGCCGGAACTGGTGCGTTACTCTCTACTTCATCTGCCACAGCTGGATCGGGATCCATTTACTATACAAAAATCATTTACAAAGGTCAGAAGTCGTCACACTATCACAATTTATACATATGGCATAACAACCTATGGTTGTTCAAAGACCCTTTCATACATTTTATTAGGTATCAAGGAAAGTCAATTCTGGCCTCAAAGGATACGTCTCTTCTGATCAATAAGTATAGCAAAATTCGTACATACAACACGTAGTCCGAGAACTGACTAAACCTGTTCTGATACCACTAAATGTAACGACCCCACGCCCGAGACCATCGCCGGAGTCGAGTATGAGGTGTTACTAAGCTTAATTTAACATTTTTAGAACTTTGGATTATTTGTTTCTACATTCACAGCTTTCTAGCTACTTGCGTCACAGTTACAAGAAAAATCATATCTCGAGTTAAGAAATTCAAAATCAAGATCCATAAATTTTCCCCGAATCTAGACTCATATACCTACCTACTAATTTTTTTATAGAATTTTTGGTTGGGTCAATTAGTATAGTTTATTAGTTAAAGTTACCCATGTTTCAGGACTTGACTGGACTGACCTCTATTTAGTACGAACCACATTTCTCTCTGTACAAAATTCATATGACTATTCTGTTTATTTCTCCTGAAACTAGACTCAATAAGGATTCTGACAATATAAAATACAACACTAATTATATCTTTACAATTTATGGTGAATTATTAAAGTTGGAACAGGGGATCCAGAAATCACTCTGGCCCTATTTCACTAAAATTCAAATATCTTCTAACATATAATTTCTTTACCTATTTAGTTTGTTTTATGTGAAACTAGACATAATAAGTTTCAATTTTATATTTAATCCATCACCTAATTCGATTTCTATGATTTTTAGTAAATTTTCAAACTCACGTCAGTGTTGCTGCAATGTTCTGTTTGTGGCAAATTTCATCCCTTTTATGAGTTTTCATGAACTAGGTATCCCAATAACTTTCCATAACATCAAACATAATCTAAACTAACCATTTCCATAACTTATCATTATCAAGCATTTTCTCAAACATTCCATCACCATGTCATAAGATCATTTACACAAAATAGGTATATTGCTATACATGCCATACTTAAATTTTACAAACCATTTACCAAAAAGTCTTCCAGATAGTGTGACCGAGCCTTCGACCTGTCCCGACTCCTGAGACGGCTTGTCCAAAACTACAATGAGTAAAAAGAAGGGAGTAAGCATAAATGCTTAGTAATTTCATATGCAAATAATAACTAACATAACAAACAATCATACCAATCAACATTAGCATGGTAGCACCAAAACATATATCACATTTCTAATCATTTTTCATCATCTTATTACCTTATTGTTGTTGTATCAGTACTCAACCCAAGGGTTAAATACATACCTGTCCAAAGTATCCATTTCACATCACTTACCAATACGTCTCTTTTCATCTCGAGTATTCCTCCATTTGAATAAAACTTTGCCCGTTGAACACATCGGAATATAATTGGATACATGGATAACTTGCACATAAGTGCCACATATGCAATCAAGCAATCATGTAACCCGCCCATAAGCGAACTCGGACTCAACACAATGAGCTCGAGCGTTCGCATCCATAAGTGAACTCGGACTCAACTCAACGAGTTTGGATGCATAGTTATATCTCACGAACTCGAACTCAACTCAACGAGTTCGGACACTCGCATCCATAAGTGAACTCGGACTCAACTCAACGAGTTCGGATGCTCAACCATCCTAGTGACATGTCACTTGTATCCTAATCTATTCCTAAGGTTCAAACGGGATTTTCCTCGAACATATATCCTTGACGTCTTCCGTAGAATGCCAAAACCAATACTCAGTAACAATTTATAATTAACAAGTAACTCACATAGTTTACATTTTATTCGAAAATAACCACAAAGTATATATTTCATAATAAAATTCAGCATATCATATAATTAACATCAATAACTTAAAAATAACAATTATGCTACATTATTTACACATGAACTTACCTTGGTACCAAAAAGCAAAGATTTTGCAATTTAGTCCACAATCTTTTCTTTTCCTCAATTGGGGTTGATTCCACGCCTTTCTTGATCTAAAATAACACATTTAGCTTATTTAATACTCACATTATCAAATTAATCCTTAATTCAAATTTTAGCAAAATTACAATTTTACCCCTAAACTTTTGCATATTTACACTTTTGCCCCTAGGCTCAGGATTAAACTTTATTCCTTATTGTTATGTTTTACAACATTCTGATCACTTTTCCCTTCTATGGCAACATCAAATTCTCACTCTAACATGTACTTGTGACTATTAGGTATTTTTACCGATTAAGCCCTTTTACTCGTTTTTGCTTAAAATCGAGTAGCACAAGTTGTCTAACATAATTTAAAACCTCATATTCTATCATAAAACATCAAAATACACAAATTTCACCTATGGGTATTTTTCCAAATATAAACCCTAGGTTAAGTTATTGCTAGCATAAGCTTTATCGAGTTCTGGGATCCTGTAAAAACGAAAATCATTAAAAACGGGGCTTAGAATCACTTACTATGAAGCTTGAAAGTTGACAAAACCCTAGCTATGGTGAGAGCAAAATTCGGCAGCAACTAAATGAGGAAGATGACCATTTTGTGTTATTTTTCCCATTTTATTTCATTTAATATCCAAATGACCAAAATGCCCCTCCTTACTAAACTTTCAAAAATTCCTTCCATGTCCTAATTTTTCCCATGAACTTAAAATTGGTCAAATTGCTATTTAATACCTCGTAATTAATATTTCAAAGCATTTTCATACCAAAAACTTCTAGAATGCAAGTTTTGCAACATATTTAATTTAGTCCCTAACTTCAAATTAAGCATTTTATGCATAGAATTTCTTCACAAAATTTTCACACAATCATGCAATCATATCATAAACCTCAAAATAATTATAAAATAATTATTTCTATGTCAGATTTGTGGTCACGAAACCACTATTTCGATTAGGCCCTAATTCGGGATATTACAGAGAGTTATTCAGGTACTTGAAGATATGCTTAGATGCTGTGTACTGAAATTTCAAGGCAGTTGGGGAAAATATTTACCATTAGTAGAGTTTGCCTACAATAATAGTTATCAGTCGAGTTTGAAGATGGCACCTTATGAAGCTTTGTAAGGACGTAAATGCCGCACACCTTTGTATTGGACAGAGCTTAGGGAAAATCAGATTTACGGGGTTGATCTAGTTAAGGAAATAGAAGAGAAAGTAAAAGTCATCAGAGATTGCTTGAAAGCAGCTTTAGACAGACAAAAGTCGTATGCAGATTTGAAGAGAAAAGAGATTGGGTAACAAGTTGGTGACAAAGTATTTTTGAAAGTATCCCCGTGGAAGAAAGTTTTCAGATTTGGCAAGAAAGGCAAACTAAGTCCACGTTTTGTTGGACCGTTTGAAATGATTGAAAGAGTCGGACCATTAGCATATCGGTTAGCTTTGTCGATTGAGTTAGAGAAGATTCATAATGTATTTCATGTGTCTATGCTACGTTGTTATCATTCAGATCCGTCACATGTGATTTCTCAGACAGAGGTTGAGATTCAGCCAGACATGACTTACGGTGAAGAACCGGTAAAGATTCTAGCTCGAGAGGTAAAGCAATTAAGGAACAAAAGTATTGCACTTGTGAAAGTACTATGGAATGGACATGGGGTAGACGAGGCTACATGGGAGCCCAAAGAGGCTATATGATAATAGTACCCAAATCTCTTCACAAGTAAGATTTTCGGGGACGAAAATCCCTAAAGGGGAGAGAAATGTAACATCCTGAAATAGGGCCTAAATGGAACAGTGGTTGCGAAACCAAAAATCCGAGGTAGAAAAATTTATTTTATTATCATTTTAAGGTTTATGGCATGATTGCATGATTTTGTGAAAATTTCGTTTAGAAATTTTATCGATAGAGGGTCCAATTTGATATTTAGGGACTAAATCGAATAATTTGCAAAACTTGCATTCTAGAAGTTTTTAGTATGAAATTACTTTGGAATATTAATGAGGAGGTCTTAAATAGCAATTTGACCAATTTCTAAAATTTTGGACAAAAATAGGCTTGTACATGAAAATTTTCAAAGAAAGGTATTAAGGGTATTTTGGTCATTGGTAATTAAAAGATTAAAAAAAGGAAAAAGATGGCAAAATATGTCCATATTCTTCATTAGGATGAAAATTAAAGGGTTCTCCATAGCTAGGGTTTGTTTCAAGCTTCCAAGCTCCATAGTAAGTGATTCCAAGCCCCGTTTTTAATGTTCTTTACGTTTTTGAAATCTCGGTAGCTCGATTTAGCTTATGCTAGCCATAATTCAACCTAGGGTTCATATTTGAAAAAATACCCATAGGTGAAATTTGTGTATTTTGGTGTTTTATGATAGAATATGAGGTTCTAAATTATGTTAGACAACTTGTGCTACTCGGTTTTAAGTGAAAACGAGTAAAAGGGCTTAATCGGTAAAAATACCTAATAGTCATAAGTACATGTTAGAGTGAGAATTTGATGTTTTCATAGAAGAGAAAAATGATCAGCATGTCATAAAACATAAGAACATAGGATGAAGTTTAATTTCCGAGCCTTGGGGAAAAACTGTAAATATTAAAAGTTTAGGGGCAGAAATGTAATTTTGTTGAAGTTTGGGTCAAGGACTGTTTTAATAAATGTGAGTTTTAAATAAGCTAATTTTTTTTTATATAGATCAAGAAGAACAAAATCCGGAGTTAGACCGGGGAAAGAAAAAGATAGTGGACTAAATCGATATAGTTGATCGTATTTTGTTTCGAGGTAAGTTTGCGGTAAATAAATGCAATATTTTGTTATTTTATGTTAATGTTGTTAATTTCCAGCATGTGTATATTTATTTTATGAAATTATTCAAAGAAGACTTAAGCATGAATTGACGGAGAAGTAATTTCAGAAAGTCCCGGTTGAACCTTAGGAATGTGTAGGATACAAATGTCACGACATTAGGGTTCAAGGATATCGTGTAAGACCATGCCAAGGCATGGCAATTGGTAAGGTTTCTAAGGCAAGGAAATCATGTAAGACCATGTCAAGACATGGCATTGATAAGTTACTATAAGGTAAAGGTTCCATGTAAGACCATGCCAAGGCATGGCATTGGTGAGTTCATAAGGCAAGGATACCAAGTAAGACCATGTCAAGACATGGCAATGGTAATTTTCAAAAGGATACCACGTAAGACCGTGACAAGTCATGGCAATGGTAAGGTACCCGTGTATCCTTAGTATTCCAAGTGGTTCAACGGGAAAATTTAAAGAGAATATCAAGGTAAGGTAAGGTAAGATGAGTTATACTAAAAAGGTAAGACAAGTTCATGCTAGAAGAGCAAAGGTAAGTACATAATGTTCATGTATGCTTGATAAGGAAAAGGTAAGTAAAATGTATTAATAAATTTGATTAATTAAGTAAGTATTTAAGTAAGTGAGTAAGTGAAGAAGTTTAAAATATGTCCATGACAATTAATGAAGTTGCATTAAGTAGTATCATGCCAAGTAGTAAGATAATTCTTATGAATGTTGTTATTTATTTGCATGCAAACTTACTAAGCTTAATGCTTACCCCCTTTATTTTCCTTCTTTTATAGTTTTGTCTAGCTAACTCGGGGATTGTAAAGTACGTCGGAGGTCCGAGCACACTATCACGAGGATTATTTTGGTATAGCTAGACGTTTCATTTTGAGTATGGCATGTATAGCATCGTAGCCATTTTGTGTGTATGATCTTATGATATGGTTGATGAATGGTATGTAAAGGCTTGATAAGGATTAGCTGTTGGAATTGCTAATCAAGGACATTTTTTGTGTTATATATGCCTAAATGCTTGTTATTCCATGGAAATCATGAAAAAGGTGAAATTAGCTTTAAAACAGTATTGGACAGCAATAATGACGTGAATTTGGAAAATCACTAAAAATAGTATAAATGGATTTAGATAGTGAATGAGATATAGAATTAGATCTTGATGAGTCTATTTTCATATGGATGGAACAAAACAGGTATATGAGTTATATTTTATGAGATATTTGAATTTTTGTGAAATAGGGACAGAGCGATTTCTAGATCCCCTGTTTTGACTTTGGAAATTCACAAAAAATTGTAAAAAGATAATTAGAAGTCATAATTTATATGTACAGATTTCTTATTGAGTTTAGTTTTATGAGAAACAAATGGCATAGTAATTTAAACTCTGTACAGGGAGCTATTTGATTCGTAATATACAGGGGTCAGAGTAGTCAAACCCTAAAATAGGGGAGACTTTAACTAATAAACTGTACTAGTTGGCTCAAGCAAAAATTCTAGAAAAAATTTGTTGATAGATATATGATTCTAGTTTCATGGAAAATTTACGGAATTGGATTTTGAGTTTTGTAACTCAAGATATGATTTTTTAAGCGACTGTGATGCAGTTAGCCAGCTTGTCTGGAAGTTCTAAAATAAATTGTTTGAGCTGTTTAATTAATGAATTAAGTCCGTTAACACCTCGTGCTCGACTCTGGCGATGGTCTCGGGTTCGGGGTGTTACATAGTGATTTAAGAAAGGGCTAATTGCACAAGGTAAGGTTAAGGTGAGGTTTCAGTTTTAGTAAAGATATGTATTAAGCATGCGATTAATTGAAGGATGATATCGTTTGTAGGTTGGTGACTAAGGGAATCGCAGCACGTTTGCTTACCAAGTGTGTACATACACTGCACACACAAGTAGATCGACAATAGCTGAAATGCCGAAAAGCTGAAAAGTTGAAATGCCGAAAAGCCGAAAGTTTGGCTATGGTAGTCTTGCGAGTGCGCGAATACTCGTAAGGAGGAAACCGATAGGTTGTCTGAGGCCGCATGGTCAATTCCATGGACTTGAGCTGTGATCTGGCCAACCGGGCCAGAATAGGCTTAATGGTCCCAATCGGCTGTTGGGCCCATAATATGATTGGGCTTAATGGACCAAATACAGGTATGCGAATTTGATTGGGCTTTGTAAGGGGTTTTGGACCTAGTGTATGATAACTACATAAAACTTAATAATTATATGCGACTGTGGACAAGTCATAGGGATAAGGTGTGGCAACGGGTATATGCATGTCTAGGATTGGATCTAGGGAGAGCTTGGTACTTAAGCGGTCTTAATGACCCACCTCCTCTTCTCTGAAATCCTATCTGGTGCATAGTATTCGTTCATCTTAGCTCACAGGACTTGTTAACGGGCCAAGGTAAGTGAAAACCGTAATTAAGGGAAAATTACCGAAATTCCCTAAGGGAGAAAATGACCAAAATACCCCTAGGTGTTGAATGTAAGTGACATGCATACATATGATATCCTGCTTAGGTTCCATATGGGTTGGGAACTATGGAACGAATGTAGTATATAAGGATCGCATGGTTGCTTGACAATCGTGGATCCAACGGTAGCTTTTAAAGCTCAACATGTAAATGAAGGTAGTTTTGCAACCGAGCTACCCTTGGTTTGTCGGTTGGGTGGGTCGATATTTATATCCCCACGTAGTGTGACGGGGGACGGAGCTGGTGTGTAGCGGATGGATAATTTGGATGGGATTGCATTGCATGTTTGATGTATGATGGTTTTTGGAATGCTTGATTTTTTTTTTGTTGAGGGTTGTACACACTGAGTTTGTGAAAACTCACCCCCTCTTTTATTTTATTTTCAGGTGATGCTCAGTAGAAGGTTCGATGTTTGGAGGGACTCTGGGTGGCCAGCTAGCATGATAAATTGGACTTGGTTTTTTTTTTAAGCATATAAGTTTTTATTTTATTAAGTATGTTTCAGACCAAATTGTAACAAGGTTTCATTGTGTTATTATTACTTGAATTATTATTATTATTTTCATTGTAAACACGCAAAGTTGGACATGGGTTTCCTAAATTATAGGATTTTTTCTACGTTTCCGCAACTAAATTTTAAAATGACATGTTTTCATAAAATTATATGTTTTAAACAAGTGATTGAAAGGAGTTTTTTAAGTTAATTAAGGTTTCTTTTATTTTAAGAAGAGTTTTCAATGAAAACACGGTTTTCGCTAAAACACTTCAATGTGACACACCAGATTCGGCCATAACGTCTAGGCCGAGTTTGGGGTGTTACACATACCATTCAACCATGGTCACAACCAAGTGCATTTAAACAATGCCTTTTTCGAATTGATCACATGATAAGTCATTTCGTAAGAAATTGCACAATTTAAAACTTACCACTTTTTCATGAGCACTAGCATATTTTCTCTTAAGTACTTACCACTTCAATGCATCATATAAATAAACATTTTACCATTCAATCAATAGCTTGGCACTTTTCTAAGTATCAAACAACAACACTTGTTAGTGTACTTGCACATATTTCATATAAATTTAACATTGATATTGCACATATTTCATATAAATTCAACATTGATATACTTATTTTCTCGACATGTCACACTTGAGTTTATTATTCGTCTCAACTTACATAATCTCCTTGTATCAACATATCAAAGATAATCATATATGTACATGCCATGATACATATCACTCTCTTACTGTTTCTTTATAAATATATATCATTCATTTCATTATATCAATATTTCATATACCACCATTTCCATGTATTTCATGTACATTTATTCCTGTAATAGTTTATATCGAACTCAACATTAATCAAATTCCATGTACATATACTTTCCACATCACGTGTCCATATAAAATGTACAAATCATTATATATATTTCAAGCATATATGTGTAATAATTCATTTCGTACTCATATTGTTTCATATCAGAATTTTTCCAATTGAATCATTTAAAATATCAATGGACATACGGGTAGTACACATAAGTGTACACAACTAGAATCCGTCAATTCATAGTCAGGAATGTTCATTAGAGCACATAATCGGGAAACACTCTCTCGATGTAATGGGAAGCTCATGTGAGCCATGTATCGGGAAGCTTATCTGGGTTATATAACGGGAAGCTCATAAGAGCCATAATCAAGAAGCTCATGCGAGCCAAGAACGGGTAGCTCCGTAGAGCTATTAACTAGAAGCTCTAGATAGCCATATATCAGGGAGTTCAAGCGAGCCAATATCGGGAAGCTCTAGATAGCCATTAATCAGGAAGCTCACAAAAAGCCAATCAACTAGAAGCTCACGAAGAGCCAATCAACTGGAAGCTCATGAAGAGCCATATATCGGGACGCTCATAAGAGCTGCTGTGTGTCCACAACACATGCAAGATCACAACCGATTGGGATGCTCCGAAGAGCTATTAACGGGAAGCTTGTAAAAACCATATAAGGGGAAGCTCGAGAGGGCTAATAACGAGATGCTCTTTCGAGCTATGGTGTGTTCGCAACATATGTAAGACCACAACCGATACAGGAACCATGTATCCATCGAATTTCGTTTATTTAATTGGGACTTATTATTTATCAGATATTATCGGATATGTGGTAAATTTCATGTATATGGAATTTATACAATTCACAAATACAACAGTCAATTCAAACATATAAATATATATAATTTAGTTACACGAACTTACCTGAACTGAATTGTAATAATTAGAGGAGTTTAGGGACTACTCTGCTATTTTTCCCTTTTCACGAGTATCTACGGAATCTTGACCTAAAATATAAAATTATTCATTCATATATTTCGGTTCCAATTTATTTCACAATTTGTACCCTTCAATTTTTCAAATTTACGCAATTACCCAAGCTTTTACAACTTTTACAATTTAGTCCCTTCACTAATTAATTTATCAAATCAACTAATATTTTTCAATTAATAGTTTCTCCAAATATTCTAGACTATCATATAGCCCTTAACAAAATAGAAATTTAATACCAAACCTAATATTTTAACTAATTTCACCATTTGATACTAACATTAATATTTAACAAAATCACTTTATAATTTCATCATACAACAAAATAAAAGCTCTAGACTCTCTTGATATTAATAATTTATTTCAATATATTAATTTAGACAATAAAATAATTAATTTCATGCAATTTGGTCGTTTTTGACATTTTTACAAAATTGCCCTTAAAATTTTACTTTTATTTAATTTAGTCCCTAAGCCTAAAACATGCAAGTTAGCCATTTTTAATGTAAACCCATGCTAGCTGAATATTCATATATATTTTTCTCCTTCTCTCCATTCCACATCCTTAATGTATATATAATTTCACTAGTTACTTATATGTTCATATCAAAGCTATCCACTTGAATCATAGTCACTAAATTATTTATATCTTGAGCTACAGAATTCTAAATTAAGATCTGCTTCATGTTTTTGAAACTAGACTCAAAATATTTCTGCCATAAAAATTTAAGAATTTATAATTTAACCAATAAGTACAGTAAAATCTTCAAACTTATCCTTATTCTATTGTTTTACAGCTTCGACCTTTCTTTACTAAAAATTAATTATCTCTTAGGACGGGGTTTGGATGATGTTTCCATTTGTTTCTCTTGAAAATATAATCATTATAATTTAAACATAAAAATTTAAACCCCAATTTATTTTTTTTACAATTTTTTATGATTTTCCAAAGTTAGAACAGGGGAACCCGAAATCACTCTGACCTTGTCTCACAAAAATTCATATATCTCATAATATGAAATTCTTTTGCTTACAACGTTTCTTTTATGTAAAACTAGACTCAATAGGAATTAATTTAATGCTTTAATTAACCTCTAATTAAGTTTCTACAATTTTTTGTGAATTTTCAAAGTTAGACTACTGCTACTGTCCAAAACTGTTTTAGTGCAAAATGTTGATAACCAAGTTTATAACACCCTCCTTTCCTTTCTCTACAATATTTCCCATCACTTCCTCTTATGTCCCTTCACTAACATATCAATTACATAGAACCTTATATAAGAAAAACTCTAATTTAACATCATTTTCATGCTTTTTCAATAATATCAAACTTAAAAATATATTGAAATCTTGATGTTCTTACCTTTTCCTATTGGTTTTAATCTTTAACTTGATGTTCTCTCTCCTCCAGCTTCTATTTCTTGAATCTAACTTGATATTCTAGCTCCCCATAGTCTCTTTATTATTTTTCTCTCTTGATAGCTATGAAAATTCTTTTGATTTCTAAGTGAAAATGGTGAATTTTTGGTAAAAGGACCAAATTGTAAAGAAAAGAAAATTTCTTTCATTCTTTTCTCTTCTCATGTTGGTTGAATGGAAAGATGAGGAGAATTCTTCATATTTTTTCCCTTATATGCTAAATAAAATAATAATTAAATATAATTAAATCAAATCAAAATATTAATAAACTATTATTTATTTATTTATTTATTTTAAAATGTCACCAACATTATCATTACTCTTCAAAATTATCTTCCTTGCTAAAAAACCATTTCGCCCTTATGATTCTTCAAAATTCTTCCATTAACTCATCACTTATTTTGGTAAAATTGTGATTTAACCCCTGATACTTTTTCTACTTATTCAATTTGGTCCCAATTCATCCATTTTCCTTAGTTTCTAGATCATTCCACCCTTAAAATATTTGCACTATTGGTCTTTTAGCTTTTTCATATTTACACTTTAACCCCTCAAAATTTGAATATTTACTCTTGGGCCACAAATTTTTTCTCACCTTTGCAATTTAGTTCTTTCTTGAATTAATATTTTATAATATAATTCCCAAACAGATTTTGTTAATATAACTCAAAATTTCCCTACTTCTCACTTTATTTCCTTATTTTATTATATCAAGAATAATATTTCATTTTCTTACTGTAGTAACTTTCGGGGTATTACATTTTATTATTAATACCACCAACATCATCATTACTCTTCAAAATTATCTTTCTTGCTAAATGACCATTTTGCCCTTATGATTCTTCAAAATTCTTTTATTCAGTCATCATTTATTTTGGTTTAATTGTTATTTAACCCCTCATATTTTTTTCCATTTATTCAAGTCCTAATTTATCCATTGTTCTTAGTTTCTAGATCATTTGACCCTTAAAATATTTACACTATTGATCCTTCAAGTTTTTCATATTTATACTTTAACCCCTCAAATTTTGAGTATTTCCTCTTGGGCTACAAAATTTTTCTCACCTTTGCAATTTAGTCCTTTCTTGAATTAATATATCATAATATACTTCCCAAACAGATTTTGTTGATATAACTCAAAATTCCCCTTTTTGTCACTTTATTTCCTTATTTTATTATATCAAGGACAATATTTCACTTTCTTACTGTAGTAACTTTCGGGGTATTACAACAATCATATCATTCACAGACGTTATATCAACCAAACCATTCAACAAATTCAAACTCAACTCAACAACATCATTACCAATAATTGACTAGAAATTCTGATAAAATAAACCTGGAAGACAATCATTGCTCCATGCCTTATGAGGATTCATCTATTTGAAGGTTCGAACAACCTCATCAATGGGAAATGTGTAACAACCCATTTTTGGTGAAATCAAAATAGTAGTTTCGGGACCACAAATCTGAGTCGAAAATAAAATTTATTTTAATTTTATTACACGGTCCGTATTATGTTAGAAATGTAAGTTCTGATAAGAAAATTTTACCAATTATGTGCTTAATTACGGCAAGTACCAAATTGCATAAAATGAAAAATTTTAATTTTAGTAGCTAGAAGGATTAAATAGCTATGAAATTCAAAACTTGAGGTCCTTAAATGGTAATTTGACCATTAATAAAAATTTAGTAGATATTTTTGGATGATTCATCCATGGAAAATTAGAAAAAGTCTAAGGACTAAATTAGAAATCATAATTATTAAAGATGATAAATTAATTAAATAGAGATAAAAATCATTTTTATCATCTTCTTCCCCAAAATACTCTATGGAAACCCTAGGAGAGAGAGAAGAAACTTTCTTGGCCAAATTGGGTAAGTTTTCTTGTCCCGTTCTTAGTAATTTTGATATTTTTGAAATCGAGATAGCTTAATCTATCTATTTAGGGGATCGATTTGAAAATTTATCAAGGTATGTAATTTAGGTCATGGATGAATATGCTGAAAATTTAAAATTTATGGTAGAAAATGAAAGGTTGTTGATAGATAAACAACTTTTACAAAGTGATTTTTGATGAAAACATGATTTAGGGACTAAAATGTAAAGTTGTAAAAATTGATGAAAAATTCTAAAATTTATAGAAAATATGTGCTGTAAATTCTATATTGAAATGTTGGCTAGGCTTGGATTAGGGAGTAAATTGCATAAATTTCAATTTCCGAGCCTAGGGACAAATTGGGAATTCATGGAAAAGTTAGGGGCAAAATGGTAGTTTTTCCTAGGATGTAAATTGAGTCCACTTGAATATGAAATGTGATAAATTAATGCAAAATTTACACGTATAGATCTGGATAGACCAAATTCGGAGCTAGAACGAGGAAAGAGGAAAATGTCGGATTAGTAGATTTTACGTACATGAACATTGTCGAGGTAAGTTCGTGTGACTAAATTGTGTATATTTATATGCTTGAATTAAATGTTGTGTTTGTGAATTGTATAAATATCATATATATATGACATTGAAAATATATCTGATAAAGCCTAATCAATAATAATGCTCGATAAATGATAAATGATAAAAATGTTACTTATATGCTTGAAATGAATGTGAAATGTGTTTACTTGAATTATATGAATATTATGGATGTATGAAATAATCACATACCCGATAATGCTTGAAAAATGTTTAAAACCCGCTTGAATAAATGGAAAATTGATGGATATGTGATTTCCTGAAATGAACGAGATCCTGCATTTGTTGCTGACGGGATTTAGCTCGGATGAGTAATCCTATTGACCTCATTACAGAAAGGATTTAGCCCAAACAGGTAATCCTGATATACGTCCTCTCTAGCATATGCTATGGATTGGATTTAACTCGACGAGTAATCCAGATCAAGCTCCTTAGAGCATATGTCATAAAAAAGATTTAGCCTGGACTAGTAATCCTATTGTATACATGTGTGGCTCGAGAGTGTACTCTCTGAAATAGTACCTTATGGGTACCATTGAATATGAATTGACAAATCCTAATTTATACATTTTGAGTGTACTACCTGTGTATCCATCAATATTTCAAATAAATTTAACGGGTGACAATTCCAGACATGAGAAAATATGAATAATAAAATGAGTTATTATACGTATCCTTCTGAATACAAGAAAATAATGATACATGACAATTTGATATATGAAAGTATGAGATGATGATATTTGTACATGGAAATTATTTGATGAGAATGTTCATCCTTGATTATAGACTTGTACACCTTAAGTGTACTACTACTCGTGTGACCTTAATGTTTCGAATGATATGAGTAATGTTCTGACATGAAATTATCTAAACTCGAGATAAACTATTATGAAATTATATTTGTAATATAAAGAGATGATTTATATATGTTAACTGAATACATGTTGTGGAAAACATATGTGCATGAAAACTTGATTGTTGTTGAGCCCATATATGTTTTGATGTTATTATGGAATATATGACTAACAAGGGCAATGAGGATATGTATAGGGCTTAAGGTCAAATTGACTAAATATGTCTTACATGGTTACCTCAAAATAGAATGAATGGTAAGTTAAGTACCATGTTATAAGCATTTCATGCTCACTTAGTTTTATTTCCCTGTTTTAGAGTAAATCGAAAGCTCTTGGATTGGAAGCTTGGCAGAGATCACTCACACTATCCGTCAGCCCATGTCAGTACAATACAATAAAGCAATTATGGTTACAATGGCATGTATAGGTTATATTGGTCATATTGGCATGTAAATGTAAATGATTATTGTAATCTAGCCATTAGAATGGCTAGTGATGATTATGTTTTGGTACATGTACATATATGTATTTAAGTTTACTTTACAGAGGTAACATAAGTGTTTCTTATTGATTGTCTGAGAAAAGGTAAGATTTAAGGGTGAATGCATGTAACAATATATCATGTTAGATGTTATAAATTGCTTGAATTCAATGCTTGGGATTGTTTGTATTTAGATGTAAGTTTGGTGTAGGAATTTGGTATGATTTTGGGTGAGAAATGAAGCTAAGAATGGCTTTATTTTGTCCACACTGGCAGACACACGGGCGTGTGTCTAGACCATGTGTGACACACGGTCGGGTACATGGGCGTGTAGTTAGGCTATGTGTAGTTAGGTCGGGTACACGGTCGGGTACATGCTTAGAATTGAGCACACAGGCAGAGACACGGGTGTGCGTCTTAGCCGTGTGTGCTACACGGCCCAGAACGCAGGTGTGTGTCTTGGCAGTGTGAAACTTGCACCTAATTTCAAAATAATTTAATTAACCACACGGCCTAACACACGGGCGTGTGGCATGGCCGTGTGTACAGGTTAGAGAGTTACACGGGGTCGAACACGGCCTGTAGCACAGGCGTGTCCCGCAAACCACATGGGCGTGTGTGCCCTGTAACTTGGAAAATTTTTAAAATTTCGTGAAAAATTCTTAGAGTTTTCGATTAAGTCTCGATTCAATTCTAAAGCTCATATTGGGCCTCGAGGGTCCATTTAAGGGACGTTACGAATAATTTCTGAAAGTGAATAGTAAATGTTGTAAATTATCTGAAAATGTTTTGAAAGTCATGGTAATGCTCTATAACCCTATCCTGGCGGTAGATACGGGTTAGGAGTGTTACATTTAATGGTATCAGAGCTATGGTTTAGTTTATTCTCAGACTGAACGTAGCATATGTGGAGTCTAGAAATACATGCCATTATATAATCTGTGATAGTGTGGTATCTCCCGAATCTGATGAAAATTGTTTTACAAATAGACAGAGATGCTTTCCGACCGAGGTAATTTCGATACTGCTAAAAGTGATACTCACATGCCTGAGTAAAAATGTTACTTATCATGAAACGAGACTCATAAAGGTATGAAATAAATATTTTATGATGGACATGTTAATAATACACGTTAAGTGATATGTGTGTGTTTATGAAAGTTAAATTTTGGGGCTTACGATCTCCACCCCCTTACTAGTACAGTTTTATACGAAGAAAATTCACAAGATTTATATTGATTAAGTTCATAAGTGTGAGAGAAAGGCTCAAAGGTTGAATGATTAATAACGTAGTCAAAATTTAGAATGGGTTAATAAGTAAATATGGTATTAAAAGAGATATCAGATTTTTCCGATGACTATTCTGAATATGTGATGTCATTATTAAGGAAGAAGTTATTCATGAGTAAACGGCTTATCCAGATATGATATTTACAGAATGGATTAGTCGAAAATTCTTCCGAATTGACTCTTTCAATGAACTGAAAGATGTAAGATTATTGATGACTTTATTAGTCGATGGAATAGGGATGAAATTGCACAGATATTTGAATGCAGCTGTTATAATCAGGGATTTATAGCAATATCTTCTGGGTACTATATAAGTTCTGTTATCCTCAGAGGCATATGAAATTGTTCATGTTTAGATGCAATATTTATCATATTTGAAAGCTGGCTAATTATATTAGATGGAATTACTGTAAGTCTGGTTGATTCATGAGCGGTTTTGCTCTATCTTACTTGGGCTTTCTAATTCATCATGATTGATATAAGATTGGATGATAAGATTTATATGATATCATTTTCTACTTCTACTGATTGAAGCCCTGAATTTCAAATATGCAAAATTATATTGTCTTTGTCACAGTTGTTTCTACTGAGTATGTATGATATTACTCTTCTGAATTTTCTATGAGATACCATCAATCTCTTTTTTATTCAAACATGGTTTATCTGTGAATGATATTCATTGGTTAGTGGTAACTATACTTACTACTGTTATGAATTCTGACTTGAGCATGGGAATTTGGTAATATGGAACACAGATTATAGAAACTGTATTATTGCACTGGTTGATATTGGAGCCACACTCGGTTTTCCTCTTTTATTTGAAAAATATTATTGAGGTTGAGGTATTGTTCCATTTTTATTGTGGAAACGTCAGATCTATTATAGTATTATGGTTTTAACCTATTTGATAATTGTGACCACGGAATAATTTAAGGCTTCGATATCCTTTTTAATTTTTGTGAAAGTGTTTTCTATGATAGCTACAACAATGATATGGATATTACAGAAAGATGTAAGATTTGAATGGACTGACAAATGTTAGTAAAGTTTTGATCAGTTGGAAGCTCTGATGACCTAAGCATCAGTTGTGGTTCAGTCTGAATCGGGTAAGGAATTTATTATCACAGTGATACATCATTGAATGGATTAGACTTTATTTTGATGATGAAAGGTAAAGCAATGATCTATACTTCCAGCTAGGTAAAGCTACAGGAAAAAAATACTCGATATATGATCTTGGACTGACAATTATTGTGTTTGCACTGAGAATTTGGTAACAGTATTTGTATGGTGAAAATATCATATTTATAATAATCATAATTTTAAAACACCCGATGGTATGGTAAGATTTGAATCTGACACAGAATAGATGGTTTGAATTACTGAAAGACCCTGATTTGGTAATTGATTATCATTGAAGAAAACTAAATATAGTTGCTGATATTTTGAGTAGAAAATTCTTTGTTTGCTTTATGAGCAATAAATACTCGATTGCTATTGTCTGATGAAAGAATAATTTTAGCTGAGCTTAAAGCTAAGCTGATGTTTCTACAATAGATCTATGAAGCCCACAAAAATAATAATGATTTTTAAGTTAAACGGGTACAGAATGAGATAATTATTGAATTAGGATAGTAGATTTAAATCTGATGATTTTCTATTATTCCAAGATAAAGCCTGTATACTGAAGAATTTGGAACTTTTATAGAAAATTTTACATGAATGATTATAGTGGTACTATGTTTGTTTATCTAGGAAATGATAAGTTGCACAACGATTTGAAAAAAAAATATGTACCGGTAGCGTAGAATGAAAGGTGGTATTTCTGAATCTATATTTAAATGCTGGATGTATTAGCAAGATAGAGATGATACTTTCAAGATGGTTAGAGTCAGTGAAAATACCGAAATGGAAATGGGACAAAGTTACTATAAATTTTATATCAGGATCCTCCTTTTCTATGAAAAGAAAGATACTATTTGAGTAATTGTTTATTTTCCTTAATTCGAGACCTCAAGGCCCTAAGAATAACTTAGAAGCAATTCGGGACCAATTTGAAACAAATCAAGAAGTTTAGGAAAAAGTTGCAAAAATTGGGAAACAAGGGTCACACGGCCGTGTGGCTAGGCCGTGTACCTCACATGGCTGAGACACACGTCCATGTCTCAGACTGTGTAAGCTTCGAACTAGGGACTCACGGCCATGTCCCAGCCCGTGCCCTCACTTGTGTAACTCTTTGAAGAGGGTCACATGGTCGTGTCACACGGTTGTGTCACAGGCCCATGCACCTGCCCGTGTAACTCACGGACTTGCAGCCCAAGGAAAACACTAGATGACACACAACCATGTCTCCAGGCTGTGTGTCTCATACGGCTGAATCACACGCCTGTGTCTCAGACCATGTGGATCAAAAAATTTATCTAAATCAAGTCATTACAATACCATTTCATGCATAAACATTCAACCAATTTCAGTACACTTACAAGATACCTAAACATCATTCAAACATTCATATATATGCCATTTCAAGCAACCTAATTCACCTAACCAATATGTCATTCAAAGGCACCTCTATATGTATACAAACATCAAAAGTTAAACTAAAGCAATTTAAGCATTTCACATTTACCCAACCTAGTGCATTTTAACCATCACAATATCCTAATGGGTTACATACACTATCACGTAAAGGTACCAAAAGGACATAGTTTAACAAGCACTTCCAAGTCCATCAACCAAACATATTTTTCCAAACATAACATATCAAATTACCAATTACATAACTTCCTATACATATTAATAAGGCTATTTCCATCCATAATAACCTAGTTCAAGTATGAACTAAAACATGTCATAAGTAACTAGTTTCATACCATTATCGACATGCCAAGAGAACCATATCAATAAGCACCTTAAAGTAACCAAAATCACATAATTTGGTATGGCTTTAAGGTGTACCAAACCGACATAGCTTTCCAAAGCTTATACTTACCAAAACACCATTAACACGTACATAATAATAGCATTACAAATCACCCTATACATTCCATTATAAACCTTAATCAAATTAATTTTCACTAGATAGTGTGATAGATATCTGATGAATTTCCAACTTATCAAGCTTCCAATGATCTGTAAAGTAAAGAAAAATAACTACGTAAGCAATGAATGCTGAGTAAGCACATATAAACTTTAAGCATAATATACCATTTCAATAATGAGCTTTACAAAATTGTATGAACCTTTACAAATGTCATAAGATTGTTAAAGCCTATATAACACTATCAAACGCACAAGTTAGTTTACTTGTTCATGATACATATGAAATCAACCACATATATATATAAACATAACATTTAATCCATCATTGTTACCATACGATCATGTTTTATTCCATTTGCTTTCCTACCGTTTCCAATACCATGAGTTTAATATAAGCCTATTCAAGCATCATCAAGCTTACATGCTAGTAGATTCATTGACAATCATATAAACTTAATTATAACAAAAATAGATTTCATAAGATATATTACATAAGCATCAACCTTTTCATATAGTT
Organism: Gossypium longicalyx; assembly: GCA_025698465.1. Lineage (NCBI taxonomy): Eukaryota > Viridiplantae > Streptophyta > Magnoliopsida > Malvales > Malvaceae > Gossypium > Gossypium longicalyx. The sequence goes on along the minus strand of CM047002.1, from coordinate 79,193,459 downwards.
ATGAACCTTTCAATTATGTCACTTACCGATCCATTCCTTTTCTGACCCGTTTCATTTGCATAGTACAAAGCATAAGCATAAAAATCAACCATAACTACAAGCTTGGCATAAGCCTAAACAACATCATTAATCTACAAGTTAGTATACTTGTTCATATATATATATGATACCGTTCATAAAACATGTGTTCATCATGTATAAACATAACCTTTGCACCTTTAGTGTTCCATAAATTTCATGATTCAGTACAATTGTGTACTTACCTTTCCGTTCCCTTTTCCTACCCGTTAAACCATCTAGAATTTCATCGGATACTCGGGAAAGGTCACACGAAGTGTGCTTAAACATATAACCTTTCCTTTACATTATTGCTCACATGAGCTGTGAAATGGGTCTGCTCACATGAGTTGTGGGTCAGAATGTAAGCTACACGATGCTACTCCCACAAGCTGTAGAGTTCTACAACAAATGTAAGACATCAGCCATCAGTAGGACATTCAAGACCAGTACCCGAAACATGAAATCCTAATGACATGTCATTCGTATCCTACGAATTCCTAATGTTCAACAAGGACTTGATACATGTCAATTCATCATGATGTGGATACATTCTCATATATATTGATTCATTTATATTAAAAAAAACATAGTAAACATTTAATTTAAATAGCATTATAATGATTACAGTTCATACAAACTTACCTGGCTAAATTATAGCAATGACTAATTACATGGGCTATTTGATAATTTTTTCTTCTCCTTGATTTTCCTCTCATTCTTGATCTAAAATAATAATTCCATTCAATTCACTAATTCTAACAGAAAAGTCAGTTCATTTTATGCAATTAAGTTTTTTTTGAAATTTTACAAAATTGCCCCTAATATTTTACTTTAATTCAATTTACTCTTTGAGCCCAATCCATGCAAATTAACCATTTTTATTCAAATTTCATTTTAGCCGCATTATTCACTATTTCTCTACAGCCCTGTAACACCCCTCACCTGTATTCAATGTCGAAATAGGATTACGGAGCATTATCGAAGTTATAAAACAATGTAATAATCGTTTAGCAAACACTTTCTAAATTCAAGCATTTATCATTCAATTTCACTTAATTTGTCCCTAACACGAGCCTACGAGGCCCTAACATGCTTTGGAAGTGGTTCGGGACTAAATCGATAACTTAAGAAATTTTGACGAAAGTTTGAAAATTATTCTAAAAACAGGGAACACACGCCTGTGTGGTCAGGTAGTGTGTCTCACACGGCCCCCAGACATGCCCATGTCACAGGTCGTGTGGACATTCGAAATGGAAGCACATGGCCGTATCCCAGCCCGTGTTCTACCCCATGTCTAAACAAGTGAGCTTACTAATTTGGGTCACAACACCAACCACACGCCTGTGTGTTTAGCCCGTGTGCCCTTCGAAGTGGCCTCACACGCCTGTGTGCTAGGCCGTGCCAAACCTATAAGGTATACTGACTTGTGCCGCATGGCCAAGTCACATGCCCATGTGTGAGGTCGTGTGAAGCATACTAACTTGATTTTTAAATCCACACCAAGGGACACACGGCCTTATACTTGACTGTGTGTCACACACACCCGTGTCTCTGCCCATATGGACAAAAATAGGCTATTTACCAAGTCAATTTGCCACCCAAATTTGCATGGACCTACACAACTCAAATGGCACCAATTCATAGCATAAATGGACATCCAAATCAACCACAATCAAGATTAAAATGTACATTTCAATATTAATAACTAACATGCTTATAATACCATAATTTGGTCTACTCAAATCATGCCATTTCACATTTCCAAAACATTAATATGCACCGCATCAACTAAATATTTCTTAGCCTATAACCACAAGCATAACCATCCTCAATTCATCAACCATTAGCTACCTAGAATGTTGCATTCAACAATTCATTACCAAGCAACCATGAACCACATCACTAGAAGGCATTAGTACATATATATATATCACATAATTGCCAAAATAAGCCAACTTACATGGCTAGCACAAAACCAAACACTTAATATTTACAAGCCAAGACAAATGGCCAAAACCATGCTACATATACCAAAATAACTCAAAGTCCCTATACATGCCATATACCTAATTTACCAAAGTTCAATGGTACCAAAAGATAGGTGGATAGTGTGACGCGATCTCCGACAATCCCCGAATCCACGCTAGCTTTAAAAACACTATAAAAGACAGGAAAAATAAACAATGTAAGCTATAAAGCTTAGTAAGCTCGTATGGAATAAACTCGATAAAATCATAAACACATAATTCAACAATTGATTATAGATACATGAATTCACATAAACTAACAAACCTTTCCATTATTCATTCACAAAGTTATATACTTTCTTCACCATTTCTTCTATTCAAAACTAATATGGTTAATGCACATACCTGTACTAACTTGTAACAATCTCATACGCGTTCTCGTCTTTCATTTACCCATTGAACCATTCGTAATAGAAGTCAGATACCCAAGGGTCTCACATGATAAGTACCTATACCATGGCCCGAAGCCAAATCAAGGTAGCTTATCCGAAGTACTAATATCATGGCCTGAAGCTGAATTAGCCGATATGCATGGCCCGAAGCCAAACTAGTTTATCTCGCACCTGAAGTGCTATATCATGGCCCGAAGCCAAACTAGTTTATCTCGCACCTGAAGTGCTATATCATGGCCCGAAGCCAAACTAGTTTATCTCGCACCTGAAGTGTTATATCATGGCCCGAAGCCAACTCACTGTATCCCCTAATGACATGTCACTAGTATCATAAACCATTCCTAAGGTTCAACTGCGATTTCAATTGTCGGATCATCGTCGAATAATTTCTAAACTTGACCGTAGTCACATAATCATAATTTATGCTATATCAAAGCATATAGAATACATTTGAAATGAAATTATAACATACGAACTTATTCAGATGTATAAATGACGAAATTGTCAATTAATCGAGTACTTTATCTTTTCCCGGATCCAAGTCCGTATTTATCCTTTCTTGATCTAAATATATTAAAAATTAACTTATTTAATCACATATTCATTCAATTTAGTCCAAAACACACTGTAAAACTCATTTACACTTTTGCCCTTAATATTTCACATTTTTCACAGTTTAGTCCTTATTTCATAAAATCACAAATTAATGAAATTCCAAATATACCCATGCTAGTTGAATTACTATTATGCCCCTAACAGCCCATATTTTTTATTTATTACACATTTTAACCACTAAGTTTACAAATTTCACAATTTAATCCCTATTTTGCATTTTCACTAAAAATAACTTAATAAAACTTGTTTAACTATCAACAACTATTCAAAATCTATCATCAAACATCAAAATACTCATGTATTCATCAATGGCATCATTCAAAATCTTTAACAATTTTGCAAATTAGCCCTTGGGCTAGCTAATACTAGATGCAACGATCACAAAACATAGAAATAATTAAAAATGGGACAAAAATGGACTTATAATTGAACTAGAGAGCTTAGCCGAATGAAACCCTAAGAATGGTGTATTTTACTCTTCAATTTCGGTAATGGAAGATGAATGAAGATGAAGAAATGTTTTTGTTTTACTTAATTATTCATTATTAACTAATTTATCATTTAAACCTTAATTATTAATCATCAAAACACCTTAATAAATGTCCATTTTTGTCCACTCATGCTATTAATGGTCTAATTACAACATAAGGACCTTTACTTTAAGGTTCTATAGCTATTTAATACCTTTAGCTAATAGAACACAAGTTTTGCACTTTACGCGATTTAGTCATTTTTATCAAATTGATCATTCAAACGATAAAATTTCTTAACGAAATTTTCACACAATCACTCAATCATGCTGTAAACATTAAAATAATAATAAAATATATATTTTGACCACGGATTTGTGGTCCTGAAACTACTGTTCCAAATTTTGACTAAAAACAGGCTGGTACAACTCTTCACCCTGGGGATTTTTCGTCCCTGAAAATCTTACCAGTGAATTAGGTTAGGGTACTATTTTTTCATAGCTTCCTCGGGCTCCCACGTAGCCTCTTCAACACCATGACACTGCCACAAGATTTTCACTAAAGCTATGTATTTATTTTTCAATTCTTTAATTTCTCAGGCTAGAATTTTGATCGGTTCTTTGTTATACTTCATATCGGATTGAATTTCAATTTCTGCCGGAGAAATTATATGTGAAGGATTCGATCTATATCGACGCAACATCGATACATAAAACACATTGTGGATCTTTTCTAACTCTGTTGGCAAAGCTAGTTGATATGCTAATGGCCCTATTCTTTCAATGATCTTGTACGACCCAATGAAACGTAGACTCAATTTGCCTTTGCTACCAAATCGAAGTATTTTCTTCCACGGAGACACTTTCAAGAATACCTTATCATCGATCTGAAATTCAATATCTTTTCGTTTTAAATTTGTGTATGACTTCTGATGATCTGAAGCTGCTTTAAAACAATCACGAATTATTTTCAATTTCTCTTCAGTTTCTCTAACGAAATCAACCCCGTGAATTTGCTTCTCGCTAAGCTCAGTCCAGTGCAATGGAGTTTGGCATTTGCGACCATATAATGCTTTGTACGGTGCTATCTTTATGCTTGATTGAAAGCTGTTATTATATGTAAATTCAACTAGTGACAAATATTTCTCTTAGTTACCTTCGAACTCTAAAGCACAACATCGGAGCATATCTCCAAGAATCTGAATTACTCGTTCAGACTGTCCATCAATTTGCAGATGAAAAGCTGTACTGAAATTCAACTTCATACCCAGAACTTCTTACAATTTCTTCTAAAATCATGATGTAAGCCTCGAATCTCTATCTAAAATAATCGAAACTAGCACCCCGTGCAATCTAATGATCTTAGCAATGTACAACTCAACTAGTCATTCAAGTGAATAGTCAGTACGTAGCAGAATGAAATGTGCAGATTTCGTCAGTCGATCAATGACAACCCAAATTGCATCTTTCTTCTTCGGAGACAAGGGTAACCGCGATACGAAATCCTTATTCACTCTATCCCATTTCCACTCCGGTATTATTACAGACTGAAGTAAACCCGATGGCAGTTGATGCTCGGCTTTAACTTGTTGACACACTAAACATCTCGCTACAAATTCAGAAATGTCTCATTTCATACCTTGCCACCAATACAGTTGTTTCAAATCATTGTACATCTTAGTACTTCCAAGATGAATGGATAAACAACCACTATATGCCTCATGTAAAATCTTCTAAATCAACTCTATATTTTTCAGTACACAAATTCTATCTCGGAACATCAAACAGTCATCAGATCCGATTTGGTACTCTGAATCACTAGTCAACTCGCATTGCACTCTTTTAGCTTGTAATTCACTATCACATTTTTTAGCTTCGCAAATTTGCTAAAGAAATACTAGTTTATCTTTTAACTCAGCTAAAATCAAACCATCATCAGATAATGTCAACTGTGTATTCATTGCTCTCAAAGCAAACAACGATTTTCTACTCAAAGCATTCGCGACTACATCTGCTTTCCCTGGATCATAATCGATTACTAACTTATACTCTTTTAATAACTCGAGCCATCTCCGTTGTTACAAATTCAAATATTTCTGAGTCATTATATATTTTAAGCTTTTATGATCAGTAAAGATGTGGCATTTTTCACCGTACAAATGATGACGCCAAATTTTCAATGCAAATACAATAGCGGCCAATTCTAAATCATGCGTTGGATAATTCTTTTCATGCGGTTTCAACTATCTGGAGGCATAAGCTACAGCTTTTCCCTCTCACATCAATATGCAACCCAAATCGTTCAATGACACATCGCTGTAAATCACAAATTCTTTACCCGAATCAGGTTGAACCAATACTGGTGCCTCGGTCAACAACGCTTTCAATTGATTGAAACTTTCTTGACATTTCTCGGACCATTCAAACTTTACATCTTTCTGTAGCAGTCTAGTCATCAGTGTAGCAATCATCAAGAACCCTTTAACGAAACATCGATAGTAACCAGCTAATCCCAAAAAACTTCTGACCTCGGATATATTTCTAGGTGGTTTCCAGTCAATAATTGCAGAAATATTTCTTAGATCAACTCGAATGCCATCCGCCGAAACAATATGTCCCAAAAATCCTACTTCTCGGAGCCAAAACTCACACTTACTGAACTTAGCATACAATTTCTTATCTCTCAAGTTTGCAACACAATCCTCAAATGCTCGGCATGCTCAGAATCATATCGGGAATAGATCAGAATGTTGTCAATGAACACAACAACAAATTTGTCTAAATACGGTCTAAATATCTGATTCATCAAATCCATAAAAATGGCAGGAGCATTAGTCAATCAAAAAGGCATAACAAGGAATTCATAATGTTCGTACCTTGTTCTGAACGCAGTTTTTGACACATCTGAGTCTTTAAATCGCAACTAATAATAACTAGATCTCAAATCAATCTTTGAAAACAGTGTTACTCCTTTCAACTGATAAAAAAAATCATTTATTCTTGGGAACGATTACTTATTCTTTATCATAACCTTATTAAGCTATCGATATTCGATACACATTCTCATTGACCCGTCTTTCATCTTTACAAACAATATTGGCGCACCCTAGGCAAAAACTCAGTCATGCAAAACCTCTATCTATTAATTCTTGCAACTGAGCTTTCAACTCTGTCAGAGAAATTCTATATATAGCTATAGATATCGGTGAATTTCCCAGTACTAACTCAATAGCAAACTCAACCACTCTGATCGGTGGCAACCCAAGCAATTCTTTTAGAAACACATCCAAAAACTCGCATACTATCGGCACTGATTCAATTTTTGATTTAGACACTTTGGCATCTAAAACATATGCTAGGTATGCATTACAACCCTTTCTCACATATCTTTAAGCTGACATCGACGAAGTCACTATAGGTAATCCACCCGACTCATCAGATTCTATCTAAAGAATTTCATTATTTTGACATTTCAATTCTATAATCTTTCATCTACAGGTCACAATGACATCATGTAGAGCAACCAATCCATACCCAAAATCACATCAAACTATCAAATGGAAAAAGCATCAAGTCAGTCGGAAAATAGTAACCCCAAGTCATTAAAGGACAGTTCTTGCATACTTTGTCAAATAGAACATACTTGCTTAAGGGGTTCGATACTTTAATTACAAATTCTGTAGACTCAATAGGTAACGTTTTAGTAGACACTAAGTTTTCACAAACATATGAATGTGTCGATCCAGGATCAATTAAAGCAATCACATTAGTTTCGTAAAGAGAAAATGTACAAGGTATAACATCTAGCAACGACGCTTCTTCGCGAGCGCGAATAGTGTAAGCTCTGGCTAGTGCTTTATCTTCGAATCTCACAGCTGAATCCCTAGTCACACTGCTACCACTGGACACATTCCTCATATTTCTCGGTGGTCTCCCTCTAGCAGTCGTATTACTCGGTCTTACATTCTGAAATTTATCTTTCTCAGAAAACTCTAGGCAATCATGAATAAAGTGATTTGGTGAGCCACATTTGAAACAAGCTTTGACACTCTTATTCCAGCACTCTCTAAAATGATGTCTCCCACACTGTTAACACTCGGGTTTTTTATTTCTCACACTGCCAACACTCGAGACAGAAGTAGCCTGGGCTTTAGGACTCACATGTTGGTTTCCACGATTTTTATTCTAGTGTCCCACTGTTGTATTCGTTTGACTATACGAATCTTGGGATCTCTTTTATAAAGAATGATAGGTTTTATTCATAGATATTTTTCTCGAATCTCTAGCCTCTGAATCAGCTTTCCACTTTTCTCGGTTAAAATCTTCGGCTTTACAAACCCGGTCAACTAACACAATAATTTTTTTCAAATCTAAAATCTCGAACAGAAGTTTAATGTCTTCGTTCAACCCGTTAACAAACCACTTGCACATAATCTCTTTGGTAGAAACATACTCCCGAGTGTATTTACTCAACCATACAAATTCTATCTCGTACTCGATTAGGGTCATACGACCTTGTTTTAATTCTAGAAACTCTTTGTGCTTTTGATCCAGAAACCGTTGGCTTATGTATTTCTTCTTGAACTCGTTCTGATAGAATTCCCAGGTAAGTTGTTCTCTACGTACAACAGATGCTAGAGTATTCCACCAATGGTATGTAGTGTCTCTCAGAAGTGATATAGCACACTTTAAACATTCAGTCGGTGTACAAGAAACTAATAGTGTTTTCAAGCCAAAACTCGGCTTTATCAATATCATCATCAACATTAGCTCTAAACTCTTCAGCCCCGTGTTTACAGATCTTGTCAACTGGAGGCTTATTCAATCTTAAAAGTACAACACCTTGAGGAGCTACGGGAACTGGTTGGGGATTAAAAGCGGGTGGAGGTTGTTGAGCAATCGGGATTGTACAGATATATTAGGTGAACCACCCATTCATCATTTGGAAGAAGGCTGCTCTAGCCTCTCCTCACTAGCTACCTACACAGGTCTAGAATCAGACGGCATTGTCCCTTGAGCGGGAGCAGGCGCGAGCATATTACTATATAAAAACACATTATAAAATGTAAAGAGTCATCACACTATCACAATTTATATATGGCATGTATAGCTAGACCCTCACACATGTTACGTTAGTCCTAGAATCGACTAAACCTGGCTCTAATACCAATAAATGTAACACCCCTCACTCGTATTCAACGCCAAAATAGGGTTACGGAGCGTTACCAAACTTATAAAACAATTTAACAATCATTTAGCAAACATTTTCCAAATTCAAGCATTTATCATTCAATTTCACTCAATTTGTCCCTAACACGAGCCTACAAGGCCCTAACATGCTTTGGAAGTGGTTTGGGACTAAACCGATAAGTCAAGAAATTTTTAAGAATCTTTGAAAATTATTCTCAAAATAGGGGACACACGCCCATGTGGTTAGGCCGTGTGTCAAACACGGCCACAATACACGCCCATGTCCTAGGCCGTGTGGACATTCGAAATAGAAGCACATGGTCGTGTCCCAGCTCGTGTTGAACCCTATGTCCAAACAAGTGAGCTTACTGAATTGGGTCACACGGCCAACCACACATCTGTGTGTCTAGCCCGTGTGCCCTTCACAGTGGCCTCACACACTCATGTGCCAGGCCGTGTGCTAGTTTGTGCCAAACCTGTAGTGTATACTGACTTATGCCACACGGCCAAGTCACACGCCCATGTGTGAGGACATGTGGAGCATATTGACTTGATTTTTAAATCCACACCAGGGGACACACAGTTGTGTTCTTGACCATGTGTCACACACGGCTGAGACACATGCCCGTGTCTCTGCCCATGTGGACAAATATAGGTTATATACCAAGCCAATTTGCCACCCAAATTTGCATGTACCTAAAAAACTCAAATGGCACCAATTCATAGGATAAATGGACATCCAAATCAACAACAATCAAGACTAAAATGTACCATTTCAATATCAATAACTAACATACTTATAATACCATAATTTGGTCTACTCAAATCATGTCATTTCACATTTCCAAAATATTAATATGCACCACTTCAACTAAATATTTCTTAGCCTATAACCACAAGCATAACCATCCTCAATTCGTCAACCATTAGCTACCTAGAATGTTGCATTCAACAATTTATTACCAAGAAACCATGAACCACATCACTAGGAGGCATTAGCATATATATATATACACATCACATAATTGCCAAAATAAGCCAACTTACATGGCTATCACAAAACCAAACACTTAATATTTACAAGCCAACACAAATGGCCAAAACCATGTTATATATACCAAAATAACATAAAGTTCTTATACATTCCATATACCTAATTTACCAAAGTTCAAAGGTACCAAAAGATAGGTGGATAGTGTGATGCGACCTCTGACGATATCCCTAAATCCGAGCTAGCTTTGATGACACTATAAAACACAGGAAAAATAAACAATGTAAGCTATAAAGCTTAGTAAGCTCGTACGAAATAAACTCGATAAAATCATAAACACATAATTCAATAATTGATTATAGATACATGAATTCACATCAACTAACAAACCTTTCCATTATTCATACGCAAAGTTGTATTCTTTTTTCACCATTTCTTCGATTCAAAACTAATATGGTTTATGCACATACTTGTACCAACTTGTAACAATCTCATACAAGTTCTCATCTTTCATTTACCCGTTGAACCATTCGGAATAGAAATCATATATCCAAGGGTCTCACACGATAAGTACCTATACCATGGCCCGAAGCCAAATCAAGGTAACTTATCTGAAGTACTAATATCATGGCTTAAAGCCAAATCAACCGATATGCATGGCCCGAAGCCAAATCAGTTTATCTCGCACCCGAAGTGCTATATCATGGCCCGAAGCCAACTCACTGTATCCCCTAATGACATGTCACTTGTATCCTAAACCATTCCTAAGGTTCAACCGGGATTCCAACAGTCGAATCATCGTCGAGTCATTTCCAAACTTGACCGAAGTCACATAATCAAAATTTATGCTATATCAAAGCATATAGAATACATCTGAAATGAAATTATAACATACAAACTTACCTCGGATGTATAAATGACGAAATTGTCAATTAATTGAGTACTTTATCTTTTCCCCTATCCAAGTCAGTATTTCTCCTTTCTTGATCTAAATATATTCAAAATTAACTTATTTAATCATCTATTCATTCAATTTAGTCCAAAACACACTTTAAAACACATTTACACTTTTACCCCTAATATTTCAATTTAGTCCTTATTTCATAAAATCACAAATTAATGAAATTCCAAATATACTCATCCTAACCGAATTACTATTATGCCCTTAACAGCCCACATTTTTCATTTATTACACATTTTAACCACTAACTTTACACATTTCACAATTTAATCCCTATTTTGCATTTTCACTAAAAATCACTTAACAAAACTTGTTTAACGATCAACAACTATTCAAAATCTATCATAAAACATCAAAATACTCATGTATTCATCAATGACATTATTCAAAATATTTAACATTTTTGCAAATTAGTCCCTAGGCTAGCTAATACTAGATGCAACAATCACAAAAACATAGAAATCATTTAAAAGGGACAAAAATGGAATTACAATTGAACTAGAGAGCTTGGCCGAATTAAAACCCTAAGAATGGTGTATTTTACTCTTCAATTTTGGTAATGGAAGATGAATGAAGATGAAGAAATGTTTTTATTTTACTTAATTATTCATTATTAACTAATTTACCATTTTAACCTTAATTATTAATCATCAAAACACCTTAATAAATGTCCATATATGTTCACTCATGCTATTAATGGTCTAATTACAATATAAGGACCTTTACTTTATGGTTCTATAGTTATTTAATACCTTTAGCTAATAGAACACAAGTTTTGCACTTTACGTGATTGTCTTTTTTATCAAATTGACCATTCAAACAATAAAATTTCTTAACGAAATTTTCACACAATCACTCAATCATGTTGTAAACATTAAAATAATAATAAAATAAATTTTTTGACCTCAAGTTTGTTGTCTCGAAACCACTATTCCGATTTGACTAAAAATAGGCTGTTACAAGCCCATACATGTTATTTCACATCAAGTCCTTGTACTTTTATCACCTTAATGATTTATTCCTTAAACATTAAAATTACCAAAATATACTTTTCAAAAAAGGTCCAATCTAGCAACCAACTCAATAATCTTTCATAAAACTTCAAGAATACACTAAATTCATTAATGGCATTATCCAAAACATTTGACAATTTTACAAATTAGACATCGGGTTAGCTAAATTGAGCTAATACGAGCTCAAAAATAGAAAAAACACTAAAAGAGGACAAGATTTACTCATCTAATCGAAGAACACGAGCTTGGTTGAAGCTTTTCTTCTCCATCCATGTTTTTTTTAGTTTTCTTGAATGAATAAAGAAGATGATAGCTTTTTTTTTACATTTTGTTATATTTATTTTTTTTCATAACTTTATTACTTATTTACAACACTAACCTTTAAATTATACTTATAATATCACTAATACATGTCCATACTTGTCCATCATATATATATGCCATAATTACCATCTAATGAAGGTTTAATTTCACAATTAGTCCTTTAATTAAATTAAATTCCAACTAATTAGGAATAAAAGATCAAATAGCCCAAAAGCTTGTAGATTTAATCATGTCACCACAACTTGGACTATTTGACCATGGTTTAATTACCATTTTGGTCCTTTTTGTATTTTAAATCTATAGCGAATAACTTTTGCATCCTTTACGATTTAGTCTTTTTTCCTTAATTAACCATTTAAACTTCAAAATTTCTTTACGAAACTTTAATACTATCTTAAAAACAGTCCATAAATATCTAATAAAATAATTATGACTCGATTTATAGAAACGAGGTCTCGATACCTCATTTTCTAAAACCACTTAACTTTAGGGTGTTACCACTTCAACCTTATTATTCATTCATATAACATAAATTACCATATCAAACATCATTTTAGTACCATATTTGACTCATAAATATTAAATAATACTCATCGAATTTGTGGCCCCAAAACCACTGTTTTCGGCACTACTAAAAAATGGGCTATTATAGAAGGCTTGATCCACGACATAACCCTAAAATCATGACCTGAACAAGACGATCAAAATAAATAAGTAAAGTAGTCCAATGACACTCGTTTCACCTCCACAAATCCTTTGACTCGATTACCCATATGTGTCGATACAAAGGGTTACATACCAATTTCTAGGGACAATGTATTAATACTTAAGCTTTATATTATAGCTTTTTAGCTATTGACTTCAAAATTTCTAATACTTAATGTATAAGTTCTAGAACCTAGACAAGGACCCTCAAAAATAAACTTTGTTCATTGTATTACAAAGTTCTGATACATATAAGCAAGGTTCCTTGCTTCAAGGGACAAAAAATGCTTTTTAATATCACTCCAAAACACCTCCAAATCAAATATATACATCATATACTTAAGAAATCACTTTGAAATCATAAAATACTCATCTTTAACCATGTCAACATCCAAAGTATGCTAGCATACCATTATAGTAAATCAATTTGCAAAAATAAACATGAAATCACAATAGTTGTGCATTAACTCATTCTAATAAGGCTACTAATTACCTTATGGCCAACACCGCATGTTCAAGGGATTATACCAAACTAACAATAGACGAATACATGTCTTGCAAATAGCAATCAAGCTAGCATATTCATAGAATATATAGACTCCTTGATATATGCCACTAAACTTAAGAATCGTATATTAGCTAGTTTGTTACTCTTCTAGCCTCACAATGGTGTGATGTTCCACAAGATGAGTTGAGCCTTGAGTCCTTGTACCAAATATACATGTAACATCCTAAATTTTTGGTACAATAAATGGTACTATTTTGGGACTTCGTATAGTGGAAAATACAAAATAATTTATAAATAAGATTTATAAATGAAATCTTAAAGAATTATTTTTATTTTTAGAAGAGAAAATTTGAGAGAATGACCTTAATATGAGATTTAGGTATAAAATGACAAAGTTGTAAATTTGGAAAAGTTAAGGATGACAGTGTAATTTGATCAAATTAAGGATATAGGAGTTAATAATGATTTTGGAGCATAAGGATGGCTAGCAATGAGTATTAATTTGATGGAAGTCACATTATGGACTAAATTGGAAAATTTGAAAAGTATAGGGACCTATAGTGCAAATTGCTCAATGATGAAGAAATGAGTTTAAAAGACATTAATGAAGTGGCATACGATTAGAATGGTAAGTGAGTGTAATGAAAGATGATTTTTGAAACCAAATTGAATGAAAGAGAAAGTAAGAGGACTAAATTATAAATTTTCTATTTTACCGAAAAAGATCTTAAATGCAAAGTTAATGCGTAGATTATTAATTAGTATGGATAAAAATTATTAATTGTGGGAATTTTAGGGTATTAAGATCTTGAATGGAATAAAGGAAAATGATGAAACAATAATGGACTAAAGTGCAATTTTCTTACAAAAGGGAAATATGGTTATTGTTATGAAATTTATATTATAAATATTATTTTACTTGATATTAAGTGATTGAAATTAATTTGAACTATTTGATATGGTTAAGATCACAGATTTAATGCGGAACGCACAACAAGTAGAAATTTGACAAAACTTTGACTTTTAACTAGTATTTTAAATGAATAAAAAAGGTAAAAGATTAGATATTTCTTATCTTCCTCACCCAAGTTTGGTAGCCATTGTTGCAAGTGAGAAAAAAACTTTCTCTTGCTCTTTAATTATTATTTCTTCAAATCAAACACAAGTTTCACCCAAACCACAAATTTTTCCAATAAAGTAGACGACCCTTTTTTAAGCTCATCTCCTTTATTATCTTCATCATTCAAGCCTAGATTTTCATAGGCTTAGTGAGAGAAAACTTGAGGTAGTGAAAGAAAGCTTCAATCAAAATAAGATTAGGTATTTTTTTTCATCTTCCAAGTGTTTACTTAAGATATTTTATAAGAGAAGTGTTAGGAAATGTGTATTAATATATATTGTTTATATTTTTGGTGTGATAAATGTTGATGGGTGGATAAAATGTCTTTGAGCAAAGGAATTTTTGGAATCAAAACTTGATTGTGGTTGAGTGCGCTTTGTTTTGAAACTTTTTCCTTTAAAACAATAATCACCATGGATTTCTTAACTTTCCTTTAATAAATCAATTTTGAAAAATTGTTCAAATTAATGGATTAAAGTTTTGTGATGAGTTTGTAAGCTAAAAATATAAGAAATATTTTTTTAAAGCCATGGTTTAGTAAGATATATTAGTTTGGACAAATTAATGGCGTTTATGGAACTTGGCTTAGTTACATGAAAAGAGATGAGAAAATAGCATGTGAATTTAGGAAATGGTATCATGTGATAAAAAGAGATTAATGGATAAATATTAAATTAAAAGTTGTGGTTCAATATAACTAAATGAGATTCCGTGAAAAAGGAGAAACTTCTTAATAAATAAAGTATATATATATATATGAATAATGAATGGTTACTTGAGTGAAATACGTATGTGGAAATATTGTTGAGAGCATTAAATGCTTGAAAACCTTAATAAAAACAAATGTTAAGTGAAGTGAGATTAAAAAATGTACGATAATGACCGATGCTTGAAAACTCCAATAATAAAATGTTTTTTAATTATCCAATAATGAAATGTTAATATGTGCCTTATATCATTAAAATATTATAAAATTCTATTTAAATGAAAAACCATGTTAAAAGTGTAATGTGATTTTATTGTGAAATGTCATAGTAATTAGTGATTAGTGAAGATATAAATGGCATATCATAGGAGTTTGTAATGTTTATTATCTGACTCGATTTATCAAATTCAAATATAGGATGTCACAATACCTACACACTTAACAAAAAATTTTGAAAACTAGCAACAAAAAATTTTGAAAACTAGCAAAAACCCTACTAAACATGCCTTTTATTTGTTTATTTATTATTCTAAGCCAAAGATTTTGACTTAACATTACAACATATTCTCAAATACTAGTATAAGTCAATCTAACTTAAATATTTATTGAAACAGACTCAATCGTAGTGAATAATACTATTCCCTACTTGAAAACATATTCCCAAAAGTGTCCTTTGCATATCGCTCTTCGAACTGCCACATTGATGCATTCCTGGCTTATTCCATCCATGCCTTGGTTCAATAACAAGAACTTGCATTACACATCGACATCCGCAATTTCAACAGAATTTAATGAATCTCAACCATCATTACCTTTAAGTGATGTTTTTGAAATCCTCGACTAAGAATTCTAGACTTCCTTTTTCACTTTTTATTGATACTTTTTTATTCCTAGTGGATAACCATATGCCCATCTCCACCCCTGTGCACCTTATACACATTCCGCTCAGTTGGCGGATCACAAACTTAAGTCTTTTTTTCGGGCCCTATCTTAAAAATATTTTTTAAGATAGAAGATGGATATATTCCTTGGAATGATATACGTGCAGCTGTTATCCATTATGGATTCATATACTAGCTCTGGAATATTGTAAGGTCTGTAGCAACACCATACCTTTAATTTAGTTCAATCTAACGAACTTGGTCCGATAAATACCATATTCATGATCATACAATAGAAATACATATGATTTTGATACATAATATGAGAATTTCCAGGATGGGCAGACATGTATACCAGCCTAAGTTTCGAATATGTTAGGGTTTCTATCTTGGTGGATCACTAGACTGGATTCACTAGTTGGGTACATTACGAAGATCTCATTTAGAAAATGCCACAATGGCATTCTTAGATCCTTGCTACAAAATGGAACTAACATCTCACACTTAAGCGTTACGAAATTCACCTTATAAGCTTCCCAGATGACTTGCCACAAAGGATTCCTAGATGTCTTGCCATAAAGGCTTCCTAGATGTCTTGCCACAAAGGCTTTACAAGTGATCTGCCACAAAGCTTCCTAGATGACTCACCACAAAGGCTTTACAAATGATCCACCAAAAATGCTTCTTAGATGTCTTGCCACAAAGGCTTTACGAATGATTTGCCACAAAGCTTCCTAGATGACTCGTCACAAAGGCTTTACGATGATCCACCAAAAAGGCTGCCCAAATGACTCGCCAAAAAGGCTTTATAGATTATCTGCCACAAAGGCTTTACAGATTATTCACCATAAAGGCTTCTCAGATGTCTTGCCACAAAGGCTTTACAGATAATTCACCATAAAGGCTTCGTAGATGACTCGCTATAAAGGCTTTATAGATGATCCGCCATAAAGGCGTCCTAGATGTCATGCCACAAAGGCTTTCAAAATAATTCACCACAAAGGCTTGGTTTGGTTTGCCAGCAAGATACCATAAAAATGTCGTGTTTGATGATATGGATATTTCCTAAACTCAGCATCACATGAGGTTTTCCCATCATCTCCCCCAGGACATGCAAAAACACTAATAGATAATTACGGCTTATCCACCATTCCTAGAATGTGTCATGGCCATGGTCTTTTAACATATCTATCATACTGATGTTTTCTCACTTTTAGTGTCCCGATAGACCTCATGTTTATGATCTCGGCGGTCTACATTTCACTATATTAGCCTTCATGTTTACTGTCCTAGCGGATGTCATCAAAGCACCAATGCAGGGTCCATTATTGTATCAAATACTTTCCCAAAACTCTGCCTAAACCCCCTTATCACCAACCATACTTGGTCATCCATCACTCAAATAATATAATGAACACATTTAAAAAAATTTCACTCATTTTCTTAACAGAATAATACTTCCTAATACTTGATTTCCTATGCATGCTTACCACACATCATCATATTCATGCAGCGTATCATACACCCTAGTACATACATACTGTTGCTTCACAAAACACACACAAACATATATGCATACTGGAACTCCTTAAGAAGATAAGTGTAACAGCCCGATTTTGGGCCTAGTCGGAAAAGCGGTTTCGAGACCATAAAATTGACGTAGTGAAATTTGTTTTTATTATATTTTTACGGTCTACAATTTTATAAAATGATTTTTTGAAAATTTCATTAAAAAATTTTGACATTTGAGCACTCAATTTAGCAAAAAGGACTAAATTGTAAAAAAGTGTAAAAGTTAAGTTCTACATGCTAAAGGTGTCTAATTGTTATGAAATTTTAAATTGAAGGTCCTTAGATGTAATTAGACCATTTTTTAAGTTAGTGGACAAAAATGGAAATGAGGTAAGAGAAATTTCATGTTTTAAGTTAGGGGCATTTTGGTTATTTAGTAATTAAATGAATTAAAAGGCATAAATCAAGCCAAAAACCTTGTCCATCTTCTCCTCTTTATGCTAAAAATTAGAACGAAAATAGAGCTAAGGTTTGGCAAACTTTCAAGCTCGATTGTAAGTCCGTTCTTGCCCCGTTTTTAATGCTCTTTACATTTTTGAAGTCGTTATCACTCGATCTATCTATTTCTACCATTAATTTGAGAAATGATTACGGTCTACAGTTTGACCCATGTTAGATATATGTGTATTTTGATGTCTAATGGTAGAAAATGTGTGTTTGTTGTATGATAAACAACTTCTGCTAGGTGATTTTTGATGAAAATGTCAAAAGGACCAATTTGTAAAAAGGTTATAAAATGTGCGTAAAAGTGTGATTAAATGAAAAATGTGGGTTTTTATATGCATAAGAGAGCTTATACTAGGCTTGGGAATCAAAGAAATTGAATCTATTTCAATTTACGAGCCTAGGGACCAAAGTGTAAAAATGTCAAAGTTTAGGGGCAAAAATGTAATTTTATCATAATATGGTTTTTGAACTGAATTGAGTAATGTGAATAATAAATTATTTAAATTTTCTATTATAGATCAAGAGGAATGAGGTTCGGACCTGGATCGGGGGAAAAATAAAGTGTTTGATAATTAGGTCCCATTTCTACTATTTTTTGTACCGAGGTAAGTTCTTATATAAATAATGCATTATTTTAATTATGTTTTAAATACTTTATTATCGTATGAATTGTGATCATGGGCGTATTTGACAAAGTTACGACAAGCGTGAAATCCTGATTGAACCTTAGGAATAGATAGGATACAAATGTCATGACATTAGGGATACTAAGTCTATGTGTAAGACAATATCTGGGATATGGCATCAATATGAGACTTTGTGTAAGACTATGGCATCGATATGAGATTTTGTGTAAGACCATAGCTGGGCTATTGGCATCGATATGAGATTACATGTAAGACCATATTTGGGATATGGCATTGGTATGGTACAATTTGTATGGGACTCCCGAGTATCCTTTAGTATTCCAAGTGGTTCAACGAGTAATTTAATGAGTATGTCAAAGGTGAATTGCATGCAAATCCAATTTGAGATGACTCAAGTATGTACGAAAAACTCATATGAGATGAGCTCATTATGTGATGAACCCTCAGTAAGGTTATGATTAAGTTATGACTAAAAGATCTCAATAATATTTGTGCCAATAATCATCATGTTAATTGTATGTTAAATGTTGGTTATGATGCCTATTATTTCCATAGGAACTTACTAAGCTATATAGTTTACTCCTATTTTCTTTCCCTTGTCTTATAGTGTCACCAAGCTAGCTCAGGGATCAGAGACTGTCGGAGATCCACTCACACTATCAACTAATTATTTTGGGTACCAATGAATTTAACATTTTGAGTTATGGCATGTATAGGGACTTGGTTATTTTGTTATGTGTCACAATTGAATTAGCCTAATGTATTGGCCTATATTGGTTGATAATTCATTTTGTAAATGGCCATATGGAATTGGCTAATATTGGTCTAAGTATATATGCATATGATGAGGTTTTTATAGATGTGGAAGTTTGCATGATTGAAGTTGAAGAGTATGTGATGTGGTTTGTGAGAAATGGTAACATGTGAATGATGTGTGGATGTTTTGATTGTGGCTGAATTGGTTGAATGAAATTGCTTAGATTGGTGTTATGTTTTATTGTGTAGGTATGTGCATAAAAGGTTGACAAAATGGCTTGGTAGATAGCCTTGTTTTTGTCCACACGGGTAGACACACGGGCATGTGTCTAGGCCGTGTGTGACACACGGCTTGCCCCACAGGCGTGTGTTCCAGCCGTATGTCCCCTGTACCTTAATTGTTGCAAAACAGAATGCTCTGAATTGAGCACATAGGTAAAGACACCGGCGTGTGTCCCAGCAGTGTGGATGACACCGCCTCAGGCACGGGCGTGTGTCTTTGGCGTATGAAATCTGCTCCTATTTTATGAAAAATTATGAAAATTAAATCGACCACACGACCTAGCACATGGGTTAGGGACAAGAGCGTTTGTGACCACACGGCCTGCCTACACGGGCATGTCCCAAGCCACATAGGTGTGTGGCTCTTAAGACATGAAAAATTTTCTAAGTGTTATGAAATTTTCTAAAGTTCTCAGTTTAGTCCCGAACCACTCCTAAAGTATGTTTTGAGCCTCGTAGGCTTGTATTAGTGACTCTATGAGTATTTACAAAAAGTTTTAATTTGGACGAAAATTTATGGCTCGAAAATCTGTGTTTACTTGTGTTTAAGTCCGGTAATACCTCGTACCCTGTTCTAACTCCAGATACAGGTAAGGGGTGTTACAATAAGTTTATCTATATAAACGTCAATTATGCAAAGATTCATTGTAATATAATGGCTAGGTGACGGGTCTAGAGACTTACCATAGACTCACTTTTACCTCGGTCCAAAGCTTTTATTTCGATCTTTGACCCGATCCATCAACAGTAACAGAAAGTTGAATCATCCACTTGTTAAACGAAATCTTAGCTTTAGCTTGGAGAAGAAGAGAACATTTTGGTTAGAAGGACAAAAACGTAGAGTAGAAAGAAAACCTATTGGAAAGTCTTCCCCCTTCACTGGATATAAACTCCTTGTCCCCCTACTATGGACTTTGACAAGTTACAATGCTTACCTAGCCTAAATCTCCTGATTTTCCCCAAAAAAAATTTGGGGAAGGTAAAGAGAATCCAATGAAGATCTTTGTTACTAGTCATAGGGAGGATCAAATAAATCCAATTGACTCCCAACTAATCTCGTTACGAGAACTAACTAGAACTATGTTCGTGTAAATCGAGCATACTATACCATGGCGGTGACTTGCATATGGCGTGGTCTTAAAGACAATCAAGTCTCTTACATCTTTCTCTTCCACTTGATAGGCTCTTAGTGCTCAGCTAAAACTCTAGGGCGTACTATTTTTTCACTTGAAATTTCCATGAAACTAAATCCTTAGATACTGCTCATAGGAAGATACTTTAACGATAGTATATGCCAATACTCTAACTCACTAGCAGGTCAGTAGGGAGGTAAACTATACTACCATATCGCGCTAAAACGGTTTACATAGATACCTTACCTTTTTGGATCGTTACCCTTCAAATTTTTACCAACCAGGAAACCCCCAATATCAATGATGCGTGGCCAACTTCCTGGATCAGTCATAATAGACTTCTCGTTTGTGATGTACACTCTAGAGAATCCAATTAAAGTGAATGTAAACAGAAAGTCTTAATTGGTGAAGTCCAAACTCTTGGGCATAGTTCGCGGGTACTCCTATGTTTTTAAAACGTCCTGCAATCTTAAACTTCACAAATGTTGAGCTATGATTGAAAATTTAGAACAGTTGCCTTTAAATTTAAAATTTATCACGGACGCTTGATTCTTTACAAATACTAGATTTTCACCACTTCCCCCAAAATATCTCATTGCATCAAATTGGAGCCCCAATTTCTTTTTCTATCAAAGCCTCTTGCTTCTTTTTTCCTTCAGTTCACACGTTCTTCAAAGGTAATCTCCCCATCTCTTTTCTTTACTATTATACAAAATGGTTAGAACAACTACTCGTTGAAGAGACCATGGTGGTGTTGCCCAAAATAACAAAAGCAACTGCCCTAAGGATGTGGTTAAGATCTGGCCCAGAAGTCTCAGTGGTACCCATCACGTGCTTGCTCCTATGCATGAATACAACACTACTGAAGCAAAGCTGACTCGATACTTAGGGGCCCGAGAAATCCTTCGTGTAGACACACAGGTTGGTAAATAGCTTTGTTTTTGTCCACACGGGTAGACACACGGGCGTGTATTTTGGCAGTGTGTCCCTTACACCTTAATTATTGCAAAATAGAATGCTTAGAATTAAGCACACGGGTAGAGACACGGGCGTGTGTCTCAGCCGTGTGGATGACACGACCTCAGGCATGGGCGTGTGTCCTGGGCGTGTTAAGTCTGCACCTATTTTATGAAAAATTATGAAAATTAAATCGACCACATGGTCTAGCACAAGGGCGTGTGACTTGGTCGTCTATCTTCAATTTGTTCTTGAGTGACAAATAGAGAGTTACACGGGTTAGGGACACGGGCGTGTGTGACCACACGGCCTACCCACACGGTCGTGTCCCAAGCCACACTGGCGTGTGGCTCTTAAGGCAAGAAAATTTTTTTAAGTATTATAAAATTTTCTAAAGTTCTCAGTTAAGTCCTGAACCGCTCCTAAAGTATGTTTTGATCCTCGTAGGCTTGTATTAGGGACTCTATGAGTATTTACAAAAAGTTTTAATTTGGACTAAAATTTGTGGCTCAAAAATGTGTGTTTGCTTGTGTTTAAGTTTGGTAATGCCTCGTACCCTGTTCTAACATCGGATACGGGTAAGGGGTGTTACAATAAGTTTATCTATATGAACGTCAATTATGCAAAGAATAATTGTAATATAATGGCTAGGTGACAGGTCTAGAGACTTACCAAAGACTCACTTTTACCTCAGTCTAAAGCTTTTATTTCGATCGTTAACCTGATCGATCAACAGTAACAGAAAGTTGAATCATCCACTTGTTAAACGAAATCTTAGCTCTAGCTTGAAGAAGAAAAGAACATTTTGGTTAGAAGGACCAAAACATAGAATAGAAAGAAAACCTATTGGAAAGTCTTCCCCCTTCACTAAATATAAACTCCCTGTCCCCCTACTATGGACTTTGACTAGCGACAATGCTTACCTAGCTCAAATCTCCTGATTTTCCCCAAAAAAATCCAGGAAAGGTAAAGAGAATCCAATGAAGATCTTTGTTACCAATCATGGGGAGGATCAAATCAATCCAATTGACTCCCAACTAATCCCCTTATGAGAACTAACTAGAATAGTGTTCGCGTAAATCAAACATACTATACCATGGTGGTGACTTGCATATGGCATGGTCTTAAAGACAATCAAGTCTCTTGCATCTTTCTCTTTCACTTGATAGGCTCTTAGTGCTTAGCTACAACTCTAGGGCGTACTCTTTCTTCACTTGAAAGTACCGTGAAACTAAATCCTTAGATACCGCTCCTGGGAAGATACTTTAACATTAGTATATGCCAATACTCTAACTTACTAGCAGGTTAACAGAGAGGTAAACTATACTACCATATCTCGCTAAAACGATTTACATAGATACCTTACTCACCTTTTTGGATCTGTTATCCTTCAAATTTTTACCAACCAAGAAACCCCCAATATCAATGATGCATGGCCAACTTCCTGGATCACACGTAGTCATAATAGACTTCTCGTTTGTGATGTACACTCTAAAGAATCCAATTAGTGTAAATGTAGGCAGAAAGTCTTAATTGGTGAAGTCCAAACTCGTGAGCATAGTTCGTGGGTACTCCTATGTTTTTAAAACTTCCCGTAGCCTTAACCTTCACAAATGTCAAGCTGTGATTGAAAATTTTGAACTGTTGGCTTTAAATTTAAAATTTATCACGGACACTTGATTCTTTGCAAATACTGGATTTTCACCACTTCCCCCAAAATATTTCATTGCATCAAATTCGAGCCCTAATTTCTTTTTCTATCAAAGCCTCTTTCTTTCTTTTGCCTTCAGTTCACACGTTCTTCAAAGGTAATCTCCCTTTCTCTTTTCTTTACTATTATACAAAATGGTTAGAACAACTACTCGTTGAAGAGACCATGGTGGTGTTGCCCAAAATAACAGAAGCAACTGCCCTAAGGACGTGCTTAAGATCGGGCCCAGAAGTCTCAGTGGTAACCATCACGTGCTTAATCCTATGCATGAATGCAACACTACTGAAGCAGAGCTGACTAGATACCTAGGGGCCGGAGAAATCCTTCATCCAAACTTCACCTATGACTTTCATTTTGTCCATGGGGAGTGTCACCTAAGTGACAACACTGAGGGTTTTATTCTTCCCCTCTTCCTGCTCGAGGTTGGCATCAACTTGCCTCTACACTCTTTCTTCTGCTTGGTGCTTAACGAATATCGTATTATACCAAGCCAACTCTCTGCCCTTTCCTGGTGAACGTTGGTAGATTATTTCATCAATTGTTGTTTACATTTTCAAAAGTATTTATCAATTTAAGGTTAAAAGACAGGGTAATTTGACCAAAATGGCTCATTTTAGTACTCGTTTGAGTTACGAGTCCATTCTTCAGAAGTGGGATTCAAACCTCCATCTCAAAAGGGATAAATTCATGAAAGTTACATGCAAGCTTGAAAATGGTTTTGGTTTTCCCACCTTATCGTCCATACCCCAAGAGGATCTCTTCCTACAAAGCCAACCTGTTGATTTGAAAATTTCTTTCACACAAATTAAGAGATTAAGGGTGGTACACATCCTAGAATTGGGGAAAATCATTACTGTCCGGAATGTTTTTTAATATTAACCGTAAGAGGTAAGTCCAAATGGTCATTAGGCAAATGATCTTCTACTATGGGTGGATTCCCAAAATGTTCCTTCTATTGAAATAGCCTAGCCT
The DNA here is from genome assembly GCA_025698465.1 of Gossypium longicalyx. Lineage (NCBI taxonomy): Eukaryota > Viridiplantae > Streptophyta > Magnoliopsida > Malvales > Malvaceae > Gossypium > Gossypium longicalyx. Next base: position 79,169,020 of record CM047002.1, on the reverse strand, counting down.
CAAAACCTTATAATGATTTGGCACAAATTCTAGTTGAGAGGATGGGGGAACCTCCCTTCTATTTTTATAAGACATGTGGACTATGTCTACACCATTAAAATATGATTAGTTATGGTACATCTTCCTCTCTTTCTCTCGACTAGGCTAACTCTCATGTTGCTACTACAGGGTCTTCTTCTTCTTCTCCTACTTCTCGTACGTTTTCACCCACTCCAGAAAATAACATGGATGCCTTAGTCTTGTTAGATTCAATACGCGAAAATGAAGGAGTTACTATGGCCCCACAAAGAATAATGGCTGATACGTCTTAGAAAAGGCCAAGGGTGGAGGGAAGCACCTAGGATACAGAGGTTAGTGAATGTCCACAACTAGCTTATTGAAAACTTAGGAGAGAGCCTACTCCCTTAAGAGTCACCACTCCTCTTGCTCCTGCCCCTACTTCTAATCCTATTGCAGCAGTAAAGTTCACCAACTCCGTAGACTCTTTAGTCTACATCGCGAATCCACCTGTAGCTACTTTTGTACTAGAGACAACACTCCTAAGCTAGCCAGAGGCCCTTTTAGTTTCTTATTCTTTCATACTCCCTTTGGCGAAGCGGGCAGACTCTTCTCATGGTGTGATCTAATAAGGCCAGGGCAATATCCATTTTCTCTCGATTCCATCCATCAGTAGTAGAATGAAATATTGCCTTAGCAAGTGAAATAGGTTTTCCTTTCTTCTCTTTCCTCGAACCCTCATCTTCCTCCACTTTCAGTGTTGGCTAGGTCTTGTCAAGTTTTAGTAGCTGAATACGAGCTTATGAGTTCGGCTCTTCAGGAGGCTTGCAATTAAAACAATATCAAATTGGCGGGCTTAGAAGAAATTGTGCATTCTGGCCAACAATCTTTAGCTCAACTATGCAAGACTCATGATGAAGCTATCAGTTATATCAAAGAACTCAACTCTTTCGCCTCGTCTTTGAAAGCAAAATATGAAGACTTAGAAATTCGGATCAAACTGACAGAGGAGGAAAATAGTCAACTAAAGGCTAGAGTATCGTTTGGGGAGGAAAACTTAAATCTCAAGACCAACAACACTTATCAGAGTTGGAGTGTCTACGCCAATGCAATAAGGAGGCTCTAAAAAAGTACCAGGAGGACACCAAAAAGAATCTGGTAAAGGCCTTGCCCATACTATGATCCAATCTGGTCCTTCACGCCCAAGTTATTGTAGGTCCTCTCAACCTAATTCAAGTGAACTTAAACAACCTATAACATCCTATACCTAGTCTGGTCACCTGACCCGAGCTATAAGGTATTAAAATTGTAAAATATCAACATTAATCACTATCATGTCATAAACAATAAAATAATTCTTAACATAATATAATTATAATTATTCCATGATAATCGAACATAATCAAGCCTAAATTGAGCATATGAAGCATTTAAAACAAATCAAGAACAAATCTAGACTAAAGTGAAACTTTTACAAAAAAATTCAAGTAAAAAATGAAAACAAGGTTCACCAGGCTATATGGTAGAGATTAGACCGTGTGGCTTAAATACATTCTCGTGTGCCAAATAGTGTAACAACCTGATGCTGTGTAAATCAAGGTCACACGGTTATTTGATGTCATGTGGACAAACCTGCACTAAAACAAACAAGCAACATTGTTGTGTCATGCAACAATATGTGGCACACGACTGTGTGGTAGACCGTGTCACAGATCATGTGCGCCTAAAGTGCCTTCAAAGCCAAGCCATTTCACCTATGATTTCTTAAGTTCCAAGTCATACCATTTCCATCCTTTACACCTATCTAAAACACATCAAAACATGCCAAAATATACCAAATAACATGGATTATGAATCCCCGTACTTTCACTAATACATCCTTAAGTAAACCTTTTTGGTGTACCAGAGATCTATCGGCTAATTGTAGTGTTATAAAGATATTTTTAAGATCCCCAATTTTGAGTTTCTGATAGATCGATAAGGGCATTGAATTTATATTGGCCCCTAAATCGCAAAGGGCTTTCCTGAAATGTTGATACTCTATTTCTATTAGAATCGTGAAACTAATCGAATCTTCAATTTTAGGGGTGTCTTTTTCATAATTAAAGCATTGCATGAGGCATCAATGTCAATTTGTTTTCCCTTTTTCGTTTTTTTATGTCCTTCCATAATTTTTTTAGGTACTTGGCATATTTGGGTATTTTATCAATTAGCTCAAAGAGGTAGATTGACATTGACGGATTTAAATAAATTAAGAAAAATTATGAAATCTACCTCGTCCCTCTTTTGCATGTCCTCTAATCTTGTAAAAAATGGTACCTTCATTATGCTCAGATTTGTGGTTAACGGATCAAACACTAGTCCGACTATCTCTTCAATTGGCTCATTGTGCTTGGTTTTCTCTATGGGTTCGTCGAAAGCTTTGGGAACCTTCCCCTCTTTATGTATGGATGCATTTGATTTTTCAAGTGTTTTTCTCGATTGTAAATTGATCTCATTTACATGCTCGTTCCCATCTCTCCGAGGATTATTCTTCATGTTACTAGGGATACTCTGGCCCTTCTGCTTTTGAAACATTGTCATGAGCTAGCTCATCTGGTCGCAGAAGCTGTCCATTCAGGATTCAAGTGGTCCACATGTGGCTTGGATTTGTCAAATGTTCACCTTCAATTTTTGCATCTCCTTTCTATTTTCTTGAATCTTTGATCACAAGTAGCATGGTCGTTTCCCATGTGCATTGTTGTAAGTGCAGAGGTTGGCACGGAGGGTTTTTACGGTTTTGCAATCGATTTCCACATCCTTGGTTACTTGCTTGAGGTTCAGGTAATCCTTCCAACTAAGATTATAGGTGTTTGAATAAGGATTTGCACCCCTATTACCTATATAGCTCACCTCCTCCGATTGGTTTTTAGAACAAGGCTCCACTTTCATTGGTTTGGCAGTTGACTCCAAATAGTTAAGCTTCTCTAAAATTTGTTGATATCAATCACCTTCATTTACCACTTTTACTGTTAGAGAATTTGATTTGTATGTGAATCTTTCATTTGGCCACATATATGAATTCATAGCATGTCATATATGATTTTATATGCTTGTTCATATGTGTGGAACATGATCGATCCTCTAGTTGCTCCATTTAGGCTGGATCTGATGTTATTGTCGACACCGTTATAGAAAATTTGGATTTGAAGCGACGCTTGCAATCTATGGTGTGGGCACTTCCTTAGAATTGACTTGAAATGTTCCCATGCTTCGTACAAGGATTCACTTTCATATTGCTTGAAATTGGCAATTTCAGTCTGAGCTAAATGGTTCTACTAATCAGGAAAATTTTGTGAAGAAGCTTTTCTGCTAAATCATCCCACATGGTTATGGAACCTAGTTATAAGGAATCTAACCAATCAGTCACCTTATCGCACAATGAAAAGGGAAATAATCGAAGAGGTACAACATCATCGGTTACTCAATTGTACTTGAAAGTGTCACATAATTGTAAAAACTGCTTTATGTATTGGTTTGAATCTTCAACCATGATCCCTTAGAATTGCAAGATGTTTTGGATCATCTACATTGTGGCCATATTTATTTTGTAATTATTGGTGTTAATCATCGACCTTTCAATACAGCCTCTCACCACTTCTAGTATAAGTAGAGCGTATTCACACAACGTCCTTTGATCCATCTGGACTTCTATACAGATTTTTTATTGTCGTTCTTGTGGATCATCGAACAATGGATTCTCCCAAGGTTGATTAACTTCCATGGGTGGACCGGTGTTCATCAACTGAAGATGGCATCTAATAATCATCTGAGGATCTAGGCATGGCTCAATTGGGCTGCTTCTGCTTCGGCTCATAGACAACCTACAAAGTAAAAAAAGAAATTAAAAAAATAAACAAAAAATATGAATAAAAGAAATAAAATATCATATTTATAGTCTTTAACATTCCTATTTATCTTATTAACTATAAAGATATTTTCAAATTTAATGCCGAAACCTCTCCGGCAATAGCGCCAAAAATTTGAGTGCCATCAAACATGCGAACATTTGACTAAAAAATACTTCACCAAAAAATATGTATAATAAAGTAGCGATGTCTACAAGTATACGGATCAATTTGTAATATAGTATTGTGTTACAACGAAACATAGAGAAGTATTTTGAGCATCGTACCCAAAGGAGGATAAATTAAATCTATTGAAAACCTCTTTACAATAATAAGTCTAAATAGTAATAATTAAATTCTATATTATGATAAATCATAAAATATATAAATATCATAAAATATATAACTAAAACAAATAAACAACAAAATAATCAAATAACTAAATCACTTAAACTAGTCCTGAAGATTAACTCGTTCCAGGGGTTGTAATTAACTTCGAATATAGATATTAGGGTAAATTAGTTAATAAATAACCAATTATTACCTCTCGGGCCCTAACTAAGTAATTAATTGATTGGCACCTGTAATACCCCTAATCCATCTCTGTCACTAGATAAGGGCTGCGGGATATTACAATAATAAATAAGTCTAATAATATCTCAAAACAATTCAAATATCACAATTCAATAAGCAATCATTATTCATAAAATATATGTGAAAATGGAGCTTAAATTTGGTCCACGAAACCTAAAAATCAATTTGGAAACAAAGACTAATATGAAACAAAATGGAAAATTGTGGAAAAAATTGTAAACAGGGGACACACGGCTGTGTGACAGAGCCCAAAACGTGTAATTCAAGATCACACAGCCGTGTCCCCAGGCCATGTAATAGCCTGATGCCATGTGGATAAACCTGCACTTGAAAATTAATAAGACACATGGTCATGTGGGTTGACCATGTGCGACACATGACTGTGTAGCAAACCGTGTCACAGGTCGTGTGTACCTAAAAGTGCCTTCAAAATCAAATGATTTCAATGCAAAACACTTAGGCCACATGTCATACAATTTCCATCCCTTAAACCTACCCAAAATACATCAAAACATGCCAAAATATACCAAATACCATTCAACCTAAGTGTCTAACCAATATGCTCTCACTGGCACCACAGCTTAAACATTGAAATATAATTCATTCAAATACAACTACTTAGCATTTCATACTTATTCAATTATCAAATATACTACATTTATCATGACCAAAATAATTGACCAAGGTTTACCAAGTTACCTAAGCTTTTGTACCAAATCAACCATTCAAAATTCATTTAAAACCAAAAACATGCCATTGTCATCACACACTGCAATCAACCAAAATACTAATTAAGATTTTCATCAATATACACATCTTATACTTCAAATGACAAAAAACATATCTATAATTCTTATAACACACATAAACAACAACCTAATTACATCCCACTTATAATCAGACCAAAATGAAAAATTAGTTACCGAATAAGTTGTCAGATAGTGTGGTTTCCAAAAACAATCCAATCTACAACTTGTATTCAACAATCTACAACGAAGAAAAACTAAAAAATGAGGTAAACTAACGAAGAAAAACTAAAAAATGAGGTAAACTTGCATAAAGCTTTGTAAGTTCGTATTGAACATAAAATTTAAATTACTGGAATGGTCGTAACTTGCACATTTCAGAATTAAATTCATAAAAATGATCATGAGTTCATTATTAGCCTATACATATCAGAAAGCTCACAAGGTTAGCGAGTTTGCATATATGAAACATATAACTTTACCATGTTATAAACATTATAAGTAAACACATTTAAAACTCAATTCAACCATCACTTGTTCACTTAAAAATTCCTATTTTATTTCAAATATCCATACCCAGTGTCTGAATTCATACAGTTATTCCCATATAACCAATTGATATAACCATCTCTTGTAACCATTTCGTACAACCATTTGATATAACCCTTTCATTTTACGCATTTAACACATAAACATTTTGTATATCACATTTCATTTTAATAATTCAAATCAATTTCTCCATTCAATGTCTGTTTCCATTTAACCGTTTCATATATTCATTTCATTTTATACATTTAACACCCGATGAACCAAATAAAATGTCGAATACGTGGAAACATTGCTCACACAAGTTGTGACTGCAACTATAACCATAACTGTAATTGCTCACACGAGCTATGGAATGGGCCTGCTCACACAAGCTGTGAAATGGGCCTACTCACACGAACTGTGGAGAATCCTCAACAAATGCAAGAATCTCAGCCATCGGTAGGACATCCAAGACCAATAGCCGAAATGGTAATAACGCTAATGACATGTCATTTGTATCCTAAGAATTCAAAAGATTCATACGAACCACATTCCATATCCAACTCATTTAAATTTACTCACATTATACCATTACAAGAACTCATCCATATAGTTTTCATTTTAAGACATAATCATCAACTAGCTAACCCTACAATTTATTTCAATTCACTAGTTGTCATATATATCTTAATTTCATTCATAACATATATAACATTTAGTACATCATCAAAAACAATAATTAACTAGTTTAATCAACATACGAACTTACGTAATAAAAAAGGTTATGACTGCGATACTGATGTCTACTCTGCTAATTTTCTTTTTCTGCGGTTATTGTACGGTTGATTTGTTTCTTGATTGAAATATAATATTTTCATTCAATTAACCAATTAAAATACTTTAAGACACTTAAATTCTCATACATAACCTTTTATCAATATTTTACACTTTTACCCTAATCTTTTTCCTTTTATTCAATTTAGTCCCTAAACCCAAAACTTTCAAATTTATCACAATTAAATCCAAATAAGGCTAGCCTAATTTTATATAATCCCCTCACAACCCATATTTATCATATTTTTATAAATATTTCATGTAAATTTACTATTTTAGCAATTTAGTCCTTAAACTTTAAAATTAACCAAAATCACTTTACAAAATAGTCCTATTTAACCATCAAGCTTAATAATCTATCATCAATCTTCAAAAACATCACAAATTTATCAATGGCATAAATCAAACCATTTAATAGTTTTATGAATTAGTCCCTGGGTTAGCTAGATTAAGTTACAATTGTCTCAAAAACATAAAAATCACCAAAAATAAGTCAAAATACATACCATGCAATGAGACTTATCTATGGCCAAAACCTAGGTTCTTCTTACCATGGTGTCTTGGTTGAAAAATTCCAAATAAAGGAGATGATGGCTTTGATTTTGTTTTAATTTATGCTTTTATTAATTAAATGACCATTTTTCCCTTTATTAACCATTAAAATTTCTTATTTACAAAGTCATGACTGTCCATTTACTTTGCCTATGGTCTAATTACCATTTAAGACCTTTAATTCAAGTTTTTACAATCATTTAATAAATATAAACTAATAACAATTAACTTTTGCAAATTTTACGATTTAGTCCTTTTTTCTTAATTAACTATCCAAACGTCAAAATTTCTAGACCAATTACCAATACACCTATATAAGCACTCTATAAATATTTATATTAAATATTTATGGGATTGGTATACAGAAATGAGGTCTTGATACCTCATTTTCTAAAACCACTTAACTTTAGAGACAAACCACTTAAACTTAACTATTCATTCATATAACAAAAATTATTAAATCAAAATTCAATAAAATACTATATTTGACTCGTAAATATTAAATAATAATATTTACAAACACACTTGTCAGATTTTTGGCCCCAAAACCACTGTTTCCGACCCACTGGATAATAGGCTATTACAATACTCGTTTATCTCTCAACCTCACTTTCTCAACTAGGATAAATTATGATTTACCCAACAAACCTATCTCTTGGCCTCGTTTAACCTTTGATTACTTCTTAGGGTTGTCAAGCCTAGGGTTTAAGAACGTGTAATTTAAATCAACTAATTTTTTCAGAAACCCTTAATCCTCCATTAATCACTCCCCCTTCCACTCATTAATCTCCCCTAAGGGAATTAGCTACTCATGGTATTCATAATCTCAAACTCTGTAACACCCCAAACCCGGCCAGACGTTATGGCCGAATCTGGCGTGTCACATTGAAGTGTTTTAGCGGAAAACCTTGTTTTCATTGAAAACCCTTAAAATATGAGACCTTGATAAACTTATAAAAACTCTCTTTTCAATCGCAAAAGCTTGTTTAAAACATATGATTTATGAAAACCTATCATTTGAAAATTTAGTTGCAGAAACGTAGAAAAACATACTATGTTTTAGGAAACTCATGTTCAACTTCTCATAATTACAACGCATAAAAATATTAATCCAAATAATAACAAAAAGGGAAGGCCTTATTACAATCCGGTCTAAAAATTTCTTGATAAACAAAAAACTTATATGCTTTTAAAAGGAAAATAAGTCCAAGTTGTCCTGCTAGCTAGCCACCCAGAGTCCCTCCAACCATCGAACCTTCTATTGAGCATCACCTGAGAAAAATAAAAGAGGGGGTGAGTTTTTGCAAACTCAGTGTGTACTACCCTCAACAAACATAAAGTAAACATCAACCACCGTAAAATCATACATGCAATGCAATGCAGTGCAATCCCACCCCAATAATCCAACTGCTACACATCAACTTTGTCCCCCGGTACACATCATGTGGGGATATAAATATCAACCCACCCAACCGGTACACATCAATGGTAGCCCGATTGCGAAACTACATTCATATATTGGGCTTAAAAGCCGTCGGTGGATCCACGATTGTCAAGCAACCATGCGATCCTCATATAATTCCTCCGTTCCATAATTCCTAACCCAAATGCAACCTAAGTAGAATATCGTATGTATGTAGCAGATATACATGTAACATCCATAAAACTTATATTCAACACATAGGGGTATTTTGGTCATTTTTTCCCTTAAAGGTATTTCGATAATTTTTCTTTTATTGCGGGTTTTTACTTACCTTGTCCCGTTAAAAAGTCCTGTGAGCTAAGATAAACGAATACTATACACGAGCCAGGATTCCAGAGAAGAGGAGGTGAGTCATTAAGACTGCTTAAGTACCAAGCTCTCCCTAGGTCCAATCCTAGACATGCATATACCCGTTACCACACCTTAACCCTATGACTTGTCTACAGTCTCATTTAATTAATTAAGTTTTATGCAGTCATCATATACTAGGCCCAAAACCCCTTACAAAGCCCAGACAAATCCACATACCTATATATGGTCCACTAGGCCCAATCATATTTATATGGCCCATTAGGCCCAAATCACATTTATATTCATGTTCACATTTGAATTTTCCATCACATAGCATCAATTATCAATTTTCACCTATTATGGCCCAACAGCCCATTGGGCCCATTAAGCCCATTTTGGCCCGGTTGGCCAATTCACAGCCCAAGTCCATCGAATCACCCATGGGGCCTCAAATAACCTATCAGTTTCCCCCTCATGAATGTTCGCGCACTCGCAAGTCTGTTGTAGCCAAACTTTCGACTTTTTAACTTTTCGGCATTTCGAGATTTGCCGATTTATTTTGTGTGTGTAGTGTATGTACGCACCTGGTAAGAAAGTGTGCTGCAATCTTCCTATCCACAAACCTTCAATCGATACCACTCAAGAATTAATCTCACATACTTATCGAATACTTTACCAAAAGTTGAAATCTCACCTTAACCTTACCTGAAACGCCAAGCCTTAATAGCTTTCCCTTGATCACTAACCACGAGTACTTTTCAGATCTGCATTAACCTTTATCGTTAAAAACATAATGGGTGACTTGTATCGAACATATGTCACCCTCTTCTACTAAAGCCTATTCGGCCAACCTTTACTAAGTGAAGAACACTTACCAAAGTCTCACACCTGAGAAGCAAATCGGCAGGGCTCCAAAAGACTGGGATTTGATACTAATCCTACCAAAACCGATTAGAAGAAGTGAGGAACAGAGTAATTGATACTTAGCAAAACCGATTGGAAGAACAAAGCACTTACACCAGGACTGACCGATTAGAAATAGTAGTCGCGACACCAAAGGTATTCGGCCCTTGAGATTTGTATGGAAAACGAGGGTTATTCGGCTCCAATGGAAAAGAAATGAAGAAGTCGGCTAAACTGAAAGGGAATAAAAAAGATTTGAGTAAAGGAAGAATGGAAAATCGGCACAAGAACATAAAAGAAGAACAAGGGATTTTTAGCTTTTGGATCTTAGAGAGAAAAAAAAAAGAAAAAAAAAAGGTTTCTGGCAACAAGGTGAAGGAGAATTCGACATTAGCCTGGCAACCCTACATTCGGCACCTATATATAGCCTTTATAGCCGAATTTCCCATGCCCAAATTCGCAATTCGGCTCCACCTCTTCTTCACTCCTCATCTCCTCAAATTTCTCCTCTTATCACTCTCTACAGAGTTTATTCCAACGCCACCTCTGTCCAACTCTTAAGCAAAAATAAATCCTTCTTTTGCGCAAGGTGGGATTCGAACCCCATACCCCCTTGCCTTGCCTTGCATGTGACTCCACTTGCCACTCCACCATAAGGCTTTCTTATGTCCAATTCTTTCTTCATTAATTCAAAAGCCCACCAACTTGCCATCAAGGTTCTTTTAATTATTAACCCATAATTTTTTTTACTCTTAGGTTCGACTCAAACCTTAACCGAGATCTACTATCACATAATTAACACTTAACTGGGAATACTAAGCACACTTTTTGTCAGAACTGAAGAAAAAAATAAAATTTGAGATTTCGGGATTTTTGGGGCGTTACAGCTCTACCCCCATAAAAGAAATTTCGTCCTCAAAATTTTACCTGATTCAAATAGTTGAGGATATTGTCGTTACATCACTTCCTCAGGTTCCCAAGTAGCCTCCTCAGCCTTGTGATTACGCCAAAGCACTTTGACTAATGGAACGGACTTCCTTCTTAGTACCATAACATCACGTCCAATTATTTGTATGGGCTCTTCCTCAACTAACACGACATGTGAAGGATTTGAGTAGTACCGTCTTATCATGGAGACATGAAACACGTTGTGGATTGGGCTTAGTTCAGAAGGTAATTCCAGCCGATAAGCGACTGGCCCAATCCGCCTTACAACCCGATATGGCCCACTGAACCTTAGGCTTAGCTTTCTCTTCCATCCAAACCTTAATACCTTCTTCCACGGGGAGACCTTAAGAAAAACTAAGTCCCCCACTGTATACTCTATCTCTAATCGTTTAAGGTCAGCATACGACTTTTGCCTATCCGAGGCCTCCTTCAATCGATCCTAAATCATCTTCACCTTATCCTCAGTATCCGCTACAAACTCAAGGCCCAAAACTCTTCGTTCGTCCAGCTTCGTCCAACATGTCGGAGTTCGACACCTTCGCCCATACAGTGCCTCATACGGAGCCATCCCAATACTTTCTTGATAGTTATTATTGTACGCGAATTTGGCCAATGGCAAATAGTCTTCCCAACTACCTCGGAACTCAATCACACATTCCCTCAACATATCTTCCAATACTTGAATCACCCTTTCAGACTGTCTATTAGTTTGAGGGTGGAATGTCGTACTGAAGTTCAACCTAGTACCCAACGCCTCATGCAGCTTGTTCCAAAATCGTGAAGTGAAACATGGGTCCCTATCAGATATTATGGATACTGGCACTCCATGCAATCTTACAATCTCCGCCACATACAACCTAGCCAGCTTTTGTAACGAGTAATCGGTGTGAACCAGCACAAAATGGGCAGACTTGGTTAACCGATCCACTATAACCCATATCGAGTCTTTCTTAGTAGGCGTCAAGGGTAGCCCACTAACAAAGTCCATAGTAATCATTTCCCACTTCCACAATGGAATTTTTACTGGCTGAAGTAACCCCAAAGACAACTGATGTTCTGCCTTCACCTTTTGACAAATTAGGCATTTGCTTACTAACTCCATAACCTCGCGCTTAAGTCCAGGCCACCAATAAAGCTCACACAAATTTTGATACATCTTGTTTCTGCCAGGATGCATAGCATAGAGGCTGCTATGCGCTTCCAGCAAAATAGACTGTCTTAGATCATTGTCATTTGGTATACACATTCTTCCACGGAAACACAACACTCCTTCACTATATATCCCAAAGTCTACTGTCTCCCCATTCTCTACTTGTTTAAAATGAGCACCCAAAGTCTCGTCCACTAATTGCATATTCCTTATCTGCTCGACCCATACCGGCTTTACTTAAAGCTCAGCTAACAAGCTACCATCATCCAGCAAACTTAAACGGGAGAGCATAGCCCTCAAGTCTAACTTAACCCTATGGCTCAACGCGTCAGCTACCACATTCGCTTTGCCAGGGTGATATTCAATCATACAATCATAATCCTTTAATAATTCTACCCACATACGCTGCTTAAAGTTTAGCTCCTTTTGGGTAAGGAGGTACTTCAAACTCTTATGGTCCAAGTAAATTATGCATTTTTCCCCGTATAAATAATGCCTCCATATTTTTAGCGTGAAAACCACCGTAGCTAGCTCCAAATCATGGGTTGGGTAATTCACCTCGTGAGTCTTAAGTTGTCATGACGTATACGCAACCACCTTTCCTTCTTGCATCAATACACATCCCAAGCCCACATGCGACGCGTCACTATAAACTGTAAACTCCTTCTTAGGCACTGGTTGAATCAACATAGGGGCCTCAGTTAAAACTTTCTTGAGTTTTCCAAAACTCTCTTGCTGCTTGTCCATCCAAACAAACGGTACCCCCTTCCTCAGCAACTTAGTTAAAGGTGCAGCAATTACTGAAAAGCCCTCAACAAATCGCCTATAATACCCTGCCAAGCCCAGAAAACTTCAAATTTCTGATACCGACTTGGGTGTTTTCCAATCTAACACTACTTCAATCTTCCGAGTATCCACCTTAATCCCCTCAGCTGACACCACATGTCCAAGAAAGGTAACCTTCCTTAGCCAAAATTCGCACTTACTGAATTTGACATATATCTGTTTCTCCCTCAAAATTTGCAACACAATCCTTAAGTGTGCATCATGCTCATCCTCATCTCTTGAGTACACTAAAATGTCATCTATAAACACTACCACAAACCAATAAAGGTAGGGTTGGAAGACTTGATTCATGAGATCCATGAAAGTGGCAGGTGCGTTCGTCAACCCGAATGGCATCACCAAGAACTCGTAGTGCCCATAACGAGTTCTGAAAGTTGCCTTATGAATATTCACCTCCTTAACCCTCAATTGGTGATACCCCGAACGCAGATCAATCTTCAAGAACATGAAAGCTCCCCTAAACTGATAAAAAAGATCATCGATTCTCGGTAGAGGGTACTTGTTTTTAATAGTTAACTTGTTCAACTGCCAGTAGTTGATGCACATTCGCAACAACCCATCTTTCTTCTTTACGAATAACACCGGTGCTCCCCACGGAGACACACTTGGTCGAATAAATCCTCGATCCAACAATTCCTAAATCTGTGCCTTAAGTTCTACCAACTCCTTCGGTGCCATCCGATAAGGAGCAATAGATAACGGAGCCGTACCAGGTAACAACTCGATTCCAAATTCTACTTCCTTGCTGGGTGGCAACCTAGGCAGCTCCTCGGGAAAGACATCAGGAAATTCCCTAACTTTTCTCAACTCCTTAACAGTAGGTCTCTTAGCCTCCGTGTCGCTAATATAAGCCAAATGGGCTTCGTATCCCTTTCGTACCAAATTTTTAGCCCTTAATGCTAAAATCACATTCGACAGATAATTCTGGCGTTCACCAATCACCACCACCTCCTTATCCTCCGCTGTTTTTAACACCATGCACTTTGCAACACAATCTAAGGTGGTTCAGTGTTTCATCAGCCAATCCATACCTAAGATTAAATCGAACTCACTAAATGCCAACTCCATCAAATCCGCTAAAAAGGTAACCCCTTGGACTACTAAGGGTACCTCCCTAAACAACTTATTCACTCCCACTGACTAACCTAACAGACTTATCACAGTAACCTAATTTGCTTACTTGGTTCTACAGTATATCAAATTAAACAGGCTTAAGAATAAAAGAACTTACTTGGTTTGACGTCGGAGACTCAGTGTGCCGCATAGTAAGACTTCCCTTTTTCCAAACATTGTGATCTAGAAATTTTTTTTAAATACGAAATCCAAGTAATAAGGCCCACTTCACATCCCGAGTTTTGCAACCTGGGCTCTGATACCACTAAATGTAACACCCAAAACTTGGCCCAGACGTTATGGCTAAATCTGGCGCATCACATTGAAGTGTTTTAGTGAAAAACCTTGTTTTCATTAAAAACCCTTCATTAAAATATGAGACCTTGATAAACTTATAAAAACTCTTTTTTCAAACGCAAAAGCTTGTTTAAAACATATGATTTATGAAAACCTCTCATTTGAAAATTTAGTTGCAGAAACATAGAAAAACATACTATGTTTTAGGAAACTCATGTTCAACTTCTCGTAATTACAATGCATAAAATATTAATCCAAATAATAACAAAAAGGGAAGGCCTTATTACAATTGGTCTGAAAATTTCTTGATAAACAAAAAACTTATATGCTTTTAAAAGGAAAACAAGTCCAAGTTGTCCAGCTAGCTGGCCACTCAGAGTCCCTCCAAACATTGAACCTTCTACTGAGCATCACCTGAGAAAAATAAAAGAGGGGGTGAGTTTTTACAAACTCAGTGTGTACTACCCTCAACAAACAAAAAGCAAACATCAACCACCGTAAAATCATACATGCAATGCAATGCAATGCAATGCAGTGCAATCCAACCCCATGAATCCAACCGCTACACATCAACTCCGTCCCCCGATACACATCATGTGGGGATATAAATATCGACCCACCCAACCAATACACATCAATGGTAGCCTGGTTGCGGGACACCTTCATTCATATATTGGGCTTAAAAGCTGTCAGTGGATCTACGATTATCAAGCAACCATGCGATCCTCATATACTTCCTCTATTCCATAATTCCCAACCCAGATGCAACCTAAGCAGAATATCGTATGTATGCAGCAGATATACATGTAACATCCATAAAACTTATATTCAACACATAGGGGTGTTTTGGTCATTTTTGCCCTTAGGGGCATTTCGGTAATTTTTCCATTATTGCGGGTTTTTACTTACCTTGGCTCGTTAACAAATCTTGTGAGCTAAGATGAATGAATACTATGCACCAGGTAGGATTCCAGAGAAGAGGAGGTGAGTCATTAAGACCGCTTAAGCACCAAACTCTTCCTAGATCCAATCCTAGACATGTATATACCCGTTGCCACACCTTAACCCTATGACTTGTCCATAGTCTCATTTAATTAATTAAGTTTTATGCAGTCATCATATACTAGGCCCAAAACCCCTTACAAAGCCCAGACAAATCCACATACCTGTATATGGCCCACTAGGCCCAATCATATTTATATAGCCCATTAGGCCCAAATCACATTTATATGGCCCATTAGGCCTAAATCACATTTATATTCATGCTCACATTCAAATTTTCCATCACATAGCATCAATTATCAATTTTCGCCTATTATGGCCCAACAGCCCATCGGGCCCATTAAGCCCATTCTGGCCCGATTGAGCAATTCACAACCCAAGTCCATGGAATCACCCATGGGACCTTAGATAACCTATCGATTTCCCCTTCACGAGTGTTCGTGCACTCGCAAGTCTGTTGTAGCCAAAATTTTAGCTTTTCGACTTTTTAACATTTCTGTATTTTGGCATTTCAGGATTTGTTGATTTATTGTGTGTGTGCAGTGTATGTACACACCTGGTAAGAAAGCATGCTGCGATCTTCCTAGCCATAAACCTACAATCGATATCACTTAAGAATTAATCTCACATACTTATCGAATACTTTACCAAAAGTCAAAATCTCACCTTAACCTTACCTAAAACGCCAAGCCTTAATAGCTTTCCCTTGATCACTAACCACGAGTACTTTTCAGATATGCATTAACCTTTATCGTTAAAAACATAATGGATGACTTGTATCCAACATATGTCACCCTTTTCTACTAAAGCCTATTCGGCCAACCCTTACTAAGTGAAGAACACTTACCAAAGTCTCACACCTGAGGAGCAAATCGGCAGGGATCCAAAAGACTAGGATTCGATACTAATCCTACCAAAACTGATTAGAAGAAGTGAGGAACAGAGTAATTGATACTTAGCAAAATCGATTGGAAGAACAAATCACTTACACCAGGACTGACCGATTAGAAATAGTTGTGGCGGCACCAAGGGTATTTGGCCATTGCGATTTGTATGGCAAAAAAAGGGTTATTCGACTACAAAGGAAAAAAAAAAGGCGGCTAGATTGAAAGTGAATCAAAAATATTTGAGTAAAGGAAGAATGGAAAATCAACACAAGAACATAAAAGAAGAACAAGGGTTTTTCAGCTTTTGGATCTTGGAAAGAAAAAGAAAGAAAAAAAAAAAGGTTTTTGGCAACAAGGTGAAGGAGAATTCGGCATTAGCCTGGCAACCCTACATTCAACACCTATATATAGCCTCTATAGCTGAATTTCCCATGCCCAGATTCCCAATTTGGCTCCACCTCTTCTTCACTCCTCATCTCTTAGTTTTTCTCCCTGATAACTACTTAATCCCCTCCTCAAATTTCTCCTCTTATCACTCTCTACAGAGATCATTCCAACGCCACCTCTGTCCAACTCTTAAGCAAAAATAAATCCCTCTTTTAAGCAAGGTGGAATTCAAACCCCATGCCCCCTTGCCTTGCCTTGCATGTGACGTCACTTGCCACTCCACCACAAGGCTTCCTTGTGTCCAATTCTTCCTTCATTTATTCAAAAGCCCACCTACTTGCCATCATGGTTCTTTTAATTATTAACCCATAATTTCCTTTACTGTTAGGTTAGACTCAAACCTTAACCAAGACCTACTATCACATAATTAACACTTAACCGGGAATACTAAGCACACTTTTTATCAGAATCGAAGAAAAAAAGAAAATTCAGGATTTCAGGATTTCAGGATTTCGGGATTTTTGGGGCGTTACAAACTCAATTGATATAAACATATAAATAACACGAATAAACTGAAAGTTAAAAAATATATAGAATAATCCTTATTTGCATTGATTAAGAGCGAAATAGTAAATCTTTCAATTAGGAACAGAATATTGTCACTTGCAAAGGAAAATAAACTGAATAAATTTTATTGGATAAAAGAAATCTTGGATCAAAATCGTTTCCAAGGGAAAAGAACAAAGTGTTTAAGAAAATAACAAAAAACTAAATCTAAATCCTACTCGTAAACTACGAGGGTTTTTAGATGTGTCTAAGATGACATAGTTACATCAAACCCCTAAGGTCTTATTTATAGAAGTGTTAGCAGCCCGAATTATATCTTCAGCACATCCTAGGTCTTCATATAAGGTTGATTGTATGAACAAAATTAACCCTGAAGGACTTGCGCTACACATTAAGCTTATTTCATGCCATAGACATTGTATGGAATGACATAATGATAAAAATATGATTCTTCAGTCCTTGTTATACTTTAGCAGCTCGAGAAGTTTGTGCCACACTCATCCCAAGTTCTTACATCCATTGGGATTGGAATTAAACCTCCTACACATTTAAATTCACAGATTAAATCTACCTAAGGCCCGTGTCAACCTAATAGGTCACTAACAATAAAAAAATGTGTTAAAAACAAGCTCCTTAAGTATGAAAATATACTAAAATTACTAGTACATTTGACGACAGGTCAATCTATCAAATAGGAAGATGATGACCCACTCATGTATGACGAAAAAATGCAAAGTGTTGATTCCAAGCTTTGGGAAAAAGCTATGAAAACTAAGAAGAATTCTATAGATTCCAACTAAAAGTGGGAACTTGTAGACTTATCGATTAGGATAAAACTTGTAGGGTGTAAGTCGATCTACAAGAATAAAAGAAATACGGATAAAAAAATGGAAACTTATAAGGCTAGACTTGCAGTAAAAGGTTATACTCAGAAAGAAGGTATCGATTACAAAAAAACCTTTTCTTCAGTTGCCATGCTCAAGTCAAGCTACAATTGTTTACTATTGTGGCAATTCTCAATTACGAGATCTAGCAAATGGATGTCAAGACAACATTTTTGAATGGCTATTTTGAAGAGAGCATCTATATGATGCAGTCCACCAGATATATATCTAAAGGAAACGAGCATAAAGTTTGCAAACTGCTTAGATCCATATATAGACTTAAATAAGCATCTTGTTCATGAAATCAAAGACTTGATCTAGTGATCAAGAATTTTGGATTTTTGAGCAAAACGTATATGAACCTTGTGTTTACAAATGTTTAGGAGATGGAAAGGTGGTCTTTCTCATTCTATATGTCAATGACATTCTACTCATTGGAAATGACATAAGGACATTTTCATCACTTAAACTATGGTTAGCCTAACAATTTAGCATGAAAGACTTGGGAGAAGCTAATTTTGTTCTAAGCATTCAAATCCTAGAGGATCTAAACAACAAAGTGATAGCACTATCTCATGCTTCATAAATAGATAAGATATTGGAGCATAATGAAATGATTAATTCAAAAAAGGGAAATGAACCCTCCGTATCGAGATTTCATCTCTCTTTAATAGACTATCCTAAGACAACAAAAGAAAGAGAAAACATGAGAAAGGTTTCTTATGCTTCGACAATAGGAATTCTTATGTACTCTATGTTATGCGCATGCCCAGATAGCTATCTTGCAGTGGGGTTAGTAAGTCGATATCAAGCGAATCCATGACCAAGACATTGGCAAGCAGTTAAGTATATACTCAAGTATTTAAGGAGAACAATGGATTATATACTTGTGTACTCCAGAGGAGATCTTACTCCTATCAAATATATTGATTCTAACTTCCAAACTTATTGAGATTTGAGAAATCAACATCAGGCTATGTTTTGTCCTAGACAATGGGTCTATAGTGTGAATAAGTATCAAACAAGGTTGCATTGCTAACTTCACTATAGATGACCAAATATGAGGTATGGAAAAGCTATGACACTATAATACTGTAGATATAGCTAAAGCTCAAAGAAACCACATAAGGACAAAACATATTGATGCAAAGCTCAAAGAAACCATATAAGGACAAACCCTGGGGATTTCTTTTGCCAATACTCTACTAGCTAGAGAGCTCTTTGGGAAACATATGGAGGGGAACAAGAATGCAAAACATGACTCATCTACTTCACTAAGGCAAGTGGGAGATTGTTGGATCTAGAGGCCTAAGTGTAATGTTTTCGTCTATGTACAATAGTAATTTTTTAAACAAATTAGTTAATAAAACTATTCATGAATTACATTAATACTTTGTATATTGTCCTCACATGGTTTTGCACTTAAAACAAAATGGAAGCAAATGTTGCTCATTGGTTGTCTATTGTTTAACTAATATTTAGTTGTATTACACGGTCGAATCGTAATACAGAAAGACAACTTGTATTAGTAGACAAACCTAAACATGTCCTTAGTCTACTTGAAAATGAGCACACTGATTAAAAGACTAATATGTCATCTATCAAGTCCAATTGGTGAGATGTTTTGTCTAGGGCATCGGAGCGAATGACTCTTAGAAGATAAAGACACAAATGCAACTAACTGGACTGACAGTACATCAGACTGGACTCAAGTAGAATAGATCCTGAATCTGTTTGTAGATCTACTTGCTTGTGACATTCATAATTTGGTGATAACTCTAAATTATATAGACTTTTAGAGCACCTTTTAATTGAGAATTTAT
Source organism: Gossypium longicalyx (assembly GCA_025698465.1). Lineage (NCBI taxonomy): Eukaryota > Viridiplantae > Streptophyta > Magnoliopsida > Malvales > Malvaceae > Gossypium > Gossypium longicalyx. Next base: position 79,149,301 of record CM047002.1, on the reverse strand, counting down.
GCAAATTTCGAGCATTTTGATAGCAAATTGTGTATTTTAGTACATGTTTAAGAAATTGGGAAAAATTAAATATTGTAATTTTAAGTAATTAAATGCTAATTTTACATAATTCTACTTTATGTTGCTACATTTTGGAAATTACATAATTTTTTGCTAAAATTGCTGCAACCTAATACACTAACGTGCTGGATGTTTGAAGCCATTATAGACAACACATGAACATTAGCCGGATATTAATCAGCATTGTAACGCCCTGAATTATTTAATTTTTTTGTGGATTTCAAAATAAATGAGTATTTGCTTCAATGGTTAAGTCATTAGAGTGTGTGCTTGAGGTCTTGGGCTCATTGTTGGATTGCTGTCGACAAATTCATAAAATAACTACTAAAACAGTGTTTGGTATTCTATTTTTAGGTTTCAATGGTCTCGGGATTACTCTAACATAAAAGACGAACTAGGTGTGTAATGATAACATAAGAAAACGAGGTTCAGCAAAAGCCAAAAATGTGGCATGTCGATGCCACACAGGTGTGTGCCCAGCCGTGTGCGACACACAGTCGTGTGATGGACAAGTGTGTAGCCATGTGCATCACACGGACTAGGTTGATTTGGGTTTGTAGGCCCACACAGGCATGATATACAGGCGTGCGGGCCGTGGGCTAGGCCGTGTGGGCCACATGGACAAGGCCAATTTGGGTGTGTGGGCCACACGAGCAAGCCACAAGGGCATATGGGACCGAAATTTTGAAATTTTTCCTAGGGTTGCACACATCGTTTCGATCAACTGTGGGCCTTCTATAGGGTCGACAAGGGCAAACCAAACCCTAATGCATGAGATTAGCTATTCTGTTAGACTATTTTGATCATTAAGAAAATTGATATGTATGATTTGACTAATTTGTATGAATATGTATGATATATGTATATAAGCATGCGAGACATGTTAATTCTGTTAATTCTATTTTTTTGTTATTCGTATATGTATATGGAGTGGGATTTTTATATGTGGAGGAAGTATTCTATGAGGCGACATTTTGCTAATATACTAGCAGTTTGGCTACAAACTATTTAGACAAGTGTCATATAAAGTAGAATTTTGCATATCTGTATGATTCTGATAATCTAATTTTGATAAGGACTTAAGCCCGTATTTGATCTGCTACATGAGAAATCTGAGTTTATGTGTATGTATGTCTCTATTTGGTTACACATTGAGTTTTGAAAACTCACATCTGTTTGTCAATTTTGTTCAGGTAATCCTCAAACATAGGAGAGTTGGTGCGACAGAGGCTCAGCGGTGACCACTAGTCTGGAAACTGTTTTAAATAATTAAGAATTTATTTAAGTTCTGGATTTTCACTGAAAGTTTTTGTAATTTTAGGACTCTCTGGACTATTACATTTAAAATTTTGGATTTGGATACGTTTATGATTTTCTTATCTTGCGACGTTTTACAAACCACAATTTTACGCAAATAAATGTTTTTGAAAATACAAACTCAGTTTTTAAATATAACGACTTTCAAACTTTCGCTGCAAATTATGTTTTCTAAAAGTGCAAACTATGGTGGTTTCGTTAATAAATATAATAATGATACGTTTTATAAAATGGGGACTCTTTTAGTAATAACTATACAAGGATTTAACATAATAAGACTAGATTCAAAACCCTTCTTCATAACATTCCCAAATTCAGCCATAACGTCTAGGTTGGGTTTAGGGTGTTACATTTAGTGGTATCAGAGCTGGGCTGTAAAACTTGGGCTGTGGATTTTTGGTTCAAATTTTAATTTGTTAAAGAATTGGTTTTCAAGCAAGTTTATTTCTTTTTGAGAAAAGTATGTGGTACACCGAGTCTCCGGCGTCGGTCCTGTAAGTACTTCTAAACTTAGAAATGTTATAGTTAGAAAACTCTGGATTGTCTAAAACTATATTGAGTTAGTTAGGGACTAAAAGTTCTGGAAAAAATTTTGAAACTTCTGATAAATACTTGAAGCATAATATACTTGCTAATAAACACTAAAATTGATGCACAAAAAATTCGTAATGTAAATAAAACTTTGAAAATAATGAGTGCACGTGGAATGGTTGGCCATGGTACTCATGGACGCGGCGGACGCCGTAGGGGGACTCAAGCTGAGTCGTCCTCACTAGGCAGTATGCCAAATTTGGATACAAGTGACAATCCGACTACACCTACTGTCGAGATCGGGTCTCACAGTCGCTCGGTTGAGGACAACACACTGTCCCAAGCCATGCTTAGAGTATTGGAGAGGGTCACTAGATCCCATTCTAGATTTGGGGGCCGTGGGTTGGTAACTGAACAACTCTGGTCTAATAGAGCTAAACTGTTTAAGGGCATTACTAGAGTCACCCCTACTGTGGTTGAATACTAGTTGGAGGCTACAGAGAAAATAATGAACAATATAAACTGCACACCTGAGTAGAAACTGAAGGGTACGGCTTCTTTGCTTTGCGATGAGGCACATTAGTGGTGGTTTTTAGTTGAGAAGGGTACTTAACTGAATCGTCTTAATTGGCATTATTTTGAGAGCGCCTTCTAGGGGAAGTATGTAGGAGCGAGTTATATGGATGCTTGCAAGTGTGAGTTCATGAATCTAACTCAGGGAGATAAGTCAGTGGCTGAGTATGAGGCCGAATTTTTTAGATTGAGCAATTATGCTCGAGGGATGGTGGGGTTTGTATACGAAAAGTGTGCATTTTGAGGATAGTCTAAGGGACAGCCTGAGGGTTCTAATAGCTCCGTAGAGGAAGCGAGAGTTTGTCGTTCTAGTGGACTAGGCGAAAATCGCCGAAGAGAAGGGTAATAATAAGAGGGATTCAGAGCCCTCTAGTTCTGCTCAAAGGCCTAAGAAATGGGCTAGACCTGATAGGTCTTCTAGAGTGGGAGTTCTAGTTGCTTCTATTGTGGTTCAGCCATGCAGTGGCTGTGGTAGGCACCATCTGGGCGAGTGCTAGGAGAGGTTGGGAGCATGTCTGCGTTGTGGGTCGATAGGGCATCATATTAGAGAGTGCTCATAGCATTCTAATCAAATGCAAGCTTTGGTTTTGGGTTTTGTTCAGCCTTAGAGGGTAGTACAGTAGTAGCCTAGGAGCCGTAGTCCGACCAAGGGTGGTAATGGCTTGGGTATAGGACAGAGAGCACCGGGTAGATGTGCTAATCAGACTGAGACGATACAGCCTGTACTGGTTTTCGCTGCTAGGCGCCATAAGAACAAAGACGCCCCTAATGTGATTACGAGTACATTCCTTATTTTTTATGCCCTTTATATTGCTCTGTCAGACATAGGGTCAACACACTCTTATGTAGCTAGTTCAGTCTCTGAAAATTTAGGGATTACTATTGAGAGTACTTCAACTGAGATTTCTATATTGAGTCTGTTGGGTCAGTCAGTTTGGGTAAACAGATTGTATAGAAGTGTACCACTAAAAGTACAAGGGGTCGTGTTTTTGGCAAATTTGATTGAGTTACCGTTTGGAGAGTTTGATTTGATTTTGGGTATGGATTGGTCTGTAGAGCACCGAGTCAGTTTGGATTGCACAAGTAAGTGGGTAGTTCTGAGAATTGAGGATGATGTGGAGGTTGTTGTGATTAACGAGCACCGGGATTACTTGTCTAACGTAATCTTCAGTCTAGTGGCCGAAAAACTAATTCGAAAAAGGTGTGAAGCATATCTGACCTACGTAAGTGTTTCAGTTTTTAGAGGCTCTTCTGTTGAGAACATCAGAATAGTAAGGGAATTTTTGAATGTTTTTCTCAAAGAGTTACCGGGTTTACCTCTGAATCGGGAATTTGAGCTTGGCATTGAGCTTCTATTGGGTACAGCTCCGGTGTCCATCGCTCATTATTGAATGGCACCGAAAGAGCTTACAAAGCTAAAGGCTCAACTTCAGGAGCTTTTGGATCATGGATTCATTCATCCTAGTGTGTCTTCATAGGGAGCATCGATTTTTTTGTAAAGAAAAAGGACAGTACCATAGGGATTTGCATTGACTAGTGACAGTTAAATAAACTGAGTGTGAAGAATAAGTACCCACTTCCGAGGATTGACTATTTGTTTCATCAGTTTCATGAGGCTTCAGTATTCTCTAAGATAGATCTCCGTTTTGGGTATCATTAGCTTAGAGTTAAGCAAGTTGAAGATCATAATACAGCTTTTGGGACTAGTTATAGGCACTGTAATATCCTAGTCATGCCTTTTGGTTTTACGAACGCTCCAGCTGCATTCATGAATATGATGAACTGGGTTTTCCAGTCGCATTTGGATCAATTCGTCATATTTTTCATCACTGATATTCTAGTATACTCTAAGATCGAATATGAACATGATGAGCATCTTATAGTAGATACTTCGAGAGAAGTAGCTCTACGCTAAGTTGAGCAAGTGTGAATTCTAGTTGCAGGAAGTAACATTTCTGGGGCACGTGGTTTCTGTTGAAGATATCTGAGTTGATCTTACAAAGATTGAGGTTGTACTTGATTGGAAATAGCCTAAGAAGGTTTCTGAGATCTACTATTTTTTGGCTCTTACGGGTTATTATCGAAGGTTTGTTAAGGGGTTCTCGTTGGTTGTAGGTCCTTTAACTAAGCTTTTACGTAAGAATGCTCTTTTTGTCTGGACTTACGAGCAACAATCGAGCTTTGAGAAGCTCAAGTCTATTTCGGCTCAGGCTCTTGTTTTGATACAGCCTAAATTTGGTAAAGAGTTTGTGGTTTATAGTGATGCGTTATATGTCAGTTTGGGATGTGTTCTGATGTAAGATGGTAAGGTTGTGGCTTATGCATTCTGACAGCTTAAGTCATATGCGGAAAATTATCTGACGTATGATCTCGAGTTGGCTACCGTGGTTTTTGTCTTAAAGATTTGGAGGCAGTATCTGTATGGTGATAGGTGTATTATCTACACCGATCACAAGAGCATTAAGTATGTCCTTACTCAAAAAGATTTGAACCTTAGGCAGTGTAGATGGATTGAGCTGCTCAAGGATTACAACTGCACGATAGAGTACCATCCCAGTAAGGCCAATGTAGTGGTCGATGCTCTTAGTCGTAGAGCAATGTCTAATCTAAGGGTGATGTTTGCTCGCCTAAGTCATTTTAAGGATGGGAGTTTGTTAGCCGAGTTTCAAGTTAAACCGACTTGGATTAATCAGATTTGGGATAAACAGTTAAGGGATGATTCTTTGATTCTACGTTTCCGTCAGGTAGAAGTACGTCTAATTTTGGACTGAATAGTGATAGGGTTCTATGTTTCCAAGGTCGGATTTGTGTATCGAACGACTCTAATTTAAGTCAATTGATTCTGAGGGAAGTACATAGTAGCCCTTATGCTATGCATCCTGATGGAAATAAGATATACTAGTGGCCGAGTTTGAAATAAGAGGTAACATATTTTTTTCTCATTGTCTGACGTGTCAGAAAGTTAAGGCTGAGCACCAGTTGCCTTCAGGTTTGCTCTAACCCATTAAGATTCCCTTATGTAAATGAGAACGTGTAACTATGGACTTCATTAGCGGGTTGCCTTTAACACCTACTAAGAAGGATTCTATATGGGTCATCGTGGATTAATTGACCAAGTCCGCCCATTTCATTCCGGTTCAAATAGATTATTCGCTGCAGAAGTTGGCCAAACTCTACATTTTTGAGATTGTAGGACTTCATAGGATTCTGGTTTCGATAATTTTCGATAGGGATCCTTGCTTCACTTTTTGATTTTTGAAAAAACTTCATGAAGCCCTAGGTTCCAGATTGGACTTCAGTACTGCGTTCCATCCTCAGACTGATGGTCAACCTGAGAGGGTGATTCAGATACTGGAGGATATGCTTTGGAGTTATGTAATTGATTTGCAAGGGAGTTGGGAGGATTTTCTGCCTTTGGCTGAGTTTGCCTACAACAACAATTTTCAAACTAGCATCCAAATGGCACCTTACGAGGCTCTATATGGTCGTAAGTGTCGTACTCCGCTGTTTTGGACTGAGTTTGGTGAACGATGGGTTTTGGGTCCTAAGTTCATTTCCGAGACTGAAGACAAAGTCAGATTGATACGGGATCATCTTAACGCAGCTTCTGATAGACAGAAGTCCTATGAAGATATGAAAAGGAGGGATATCGAGTACTTTGTGGGTGATTATGTATTCCTTAAGGTGTTTCCGTGGAAGAAAGTTCTACAGTTTGGACGTAAGGGCAAGTTAAGCTCTTGGTTCATTGGGTCGTATCGGATTCTAAAGCGTGTGGGATCGGTTGTTTATCAGTTTAAGTTACCTCCAGAGTTGTACCGTATTCATGACATATTTCACGTCTCTATGTTGAGGTGGTATCTATCTAACCCATCGCACGTTGTTTTTGTTGAGGAGATCAAGGTTAGACCGAATTTGGCACTTGAGGAGGAGTTGGTTCAAATTTTAGATCAGGATATAAAGATTTTTGGGAAGAAGTCTATTTCATTAGTTAAGGTTCTGTAGCAGAATCATAGCATCTAGGAAGCCACATGCGTTCCTAAGGACTCGTTGCATCAGTAGTATCCTCATTTGTTCAGATCAGGTAAATTTTGAGGTCGAAATTTCTTTTAAGGGGTAGAGTTGTAATGCCCTGAATTATTTAATTTTTTTTCGATTTCGACGTAAATGAGTATTTACTTCAATGGTTAAATGATTAGAGTATGTGCTTGAGGTCTTGTGTTCATTGTTGGATTATTGTTGACGAATTCGTAAATTAACTGCTAAAACGTTGTTTGGTATTCTGTTTTAAGGTATCAGAGGTCTCGGGATTAATTTCACATAAAAAATGAACCAAGTGTGTAACGATATATTGGCAGCTTGGCTACAAACTATTCTAATAAGTGTCGTATAGACACTATGTGATGTGTAGGGATGGGTGGGTGTTTTATACCCTACGTGGTGTGTTGGGATAGTGGGAGATGATGTGTAGAGGATGGGGGTAGGATTTTGCATATCTGTATTATTCTGATAATCTGATTCTGCTAAGGACTTATGTCCATATCTAATCTGCTACATGAGAAATCTGAGTTTTTGTGTATGTATGTCTCTGTTTGGATACACACTGAGTTTTGAAAACTCACATCTGTTTGTCTATTCATTCATGTAAACCTCAAACATAAACAGGTCGGTGTGACGGAGACTTAGGGGTGACCACTAGTTTGGAAACTATTTTAAATAATTAAGAATTTATTTAATTTTCTGGATTATCATTGAGAGTTTTGTAATTTTAGTACTCTCTGTGTAACACCCCTAACCCGTACCCGTCGCCAGAACAAGGTTTCAAAGCATTACCAGAACATTTAGAACATTTTTCAATTAAATTATGTAAACTGCTATTCATTTATCGATATCATTCGTAACATCCCTTGATTTGACCCTCGAGGCCTAATACGAGCTTTAGAAACGAGTCGAGACTTAATCAGAACCTCTAAGAATTTTTCGCGACTTTTCAAAATTTTTCCAAGGTGCAGGGCTCACACGCCCGTGTGGTCCAAGGGACACGCTCGTGTAACCCTAGGCCACGCCCGTTTTAGAGCCTGTGTTCAACCCCGTTTAACTCTCTGACTTGCACATACAGACATACCACATGCCCATGTGCTAGGCCGTGTGGTTAATTAATTTTATTTGAATTAGGTGCAAGTTTCACACGACTGAGATACAAGCCCGTGTTCCAGGCTATGTGGTACACACGGCTAAGACACACACTCGTGTCCCTGACCGTGCTCCCAATTCTGAGCATTTTGTTTCTCAAAATTAGGTGTAGGGGACACATGGCCTAACCACATACTCGTGTTACAAGGTCGTGTGTCACACACGGTCTAGACACATGCCCATGTAGACAAAATGATGCCATTCCTAGCTTTATTTTTCACCCAAATTCTCACTCAAGACCTGCACTTGAGATACACAACCAATACCAACCAATTCAAGTAATTAAAGTAAGTAAATTCCTCATTTAACAAGGCATTCCACTACATGCATAAATGATTATAAATGTTCCTTGGATTAACTTAGGCAATAGCAACCTTTAATAATATGTTCATAAAATTTAACATATGAATATAACATCTTAATCAACTTAATCATACCAAAATAAGCCCTTAGTAAATCATACCCAAATCGAGCCATCACTAGCCATTCTAATGGCTAGGTTATAAAATAACATTTCAAGCCACTATTGGCCAAGTTTCCCTATACATGCCATTATACCAAAATGATTTCACTAAATATACCCAAAATGCTAGACGATAGTGTGACGAAGCTCCAACGATCTTCCAACCTTCACGAGCTTCCGACCACTATAAAACAGGGGAAAAATAAATGAGTAAGCATTATATGCTTAGCAAGTTCGTATAACTGAAACTAAACTTACCAATCTTGTTTATTTAAACCTAGACATACAATATTATGTTTCCGGTAATTTAGCTAAATGGCCTAATCACATGCATTCCATCAAACAATGTCAGTCACCAAAATCTTCATATAAATTAAGTAACATAGATGAGCTCACAAAACAATATTCTTTCAAGTCATTATCAATTCATCTCAAAGTTCTTGTGCCATGTCAAGAGTTATATGTTTGTTGAATCATTGAAATTCTGATGAAGGCTCAAGTAGTACACTCGAGGTGTACGATTCATTAATTTGTCAATTCTTATCAAGGTTACCCCTTAGAGTGCTTAACCGAGGAACACACTCATGAGCCACATGTCGTATAACAGGATTACCAGACCAGGCTAAATCCTTTATATAGTGTATGCTCACAACAGCTCAATTAGGGTTACTAGTCTAGGATAAACCCTAATCATAACGTTTGCTCGAGAGGTATTATATCGGGATTACCCGTTCGGGCTAAATCCTTTTTATAACAAGGTCAATGGGATTACTCGTCTGAGCTAAATCCCGTCCGCAACAAATGCAGGACCCTACTTGTTTCGAGAAAGCGCACACAATCATCGGAATTCAACATCCAATCGGGACTAACCCTTTATCACCATTCAAGCTTATTTTCATTTTTCACCATAACATACAGGTGAAGCACAACAACACAACGATTTATTAACATAATTGCATGTCTGATTAAGTTAGATGAACCTACCTCAACACTTGTTTGCGTAAAAGTCTACCAATCCAAAATCTTTTCTTTTCCTCGATCTAACCTCGAATTAGTGTTGTTTGGATCTATATAAATAAATTTAATCATTAATTTCATACATTTTATACTTAGACAGACTCAATTTATGTCCTAGGCAAAATTACAATTTTACCCCTAACATTTCCAAACTTTCTAATTTTGTCCCTAAATCAAGTTTCAAAATTTTTCCTTCAATTTCACAAGTTTACATTTTAGTCCCTAAATCAAGTTTTCATCAAAAATCACTTTGCAAAAGTTATTTATCTATCAATAATCTTTCATTTTCTACCATAAATTTCTAATTTCCAGCATAATACATCCATGACCCATTTTCATACCATGATAACTTTTCAAATTAATCCCTCAAATAGAGAGATTAAGCTATCCCAGTTTTAAAAATACCAAAATTACTAAAAACGGGACAAGCAAACTTACCCAATTAGGCCTTGAAAGCTTCTTTTCTCTCCTAGGGTTTTCATGTATTTTTAAGGTTGAAGATGACAAAATAAGATGATATAATTCTTTTCATCTTTTAATTAATTAATATTTTGCTATTTTCAATTTAGTCCTTGCCCTTTTTTCTATAATTTCATGGATGAGTCACCATAAAAATCTATATGCTTTTACTAACGGTCTAATTACCATATAAAGACCTTAAGTTTTGAATTTCATAGCTATTTGATCCTTATAGCTACTAGAATTCAACTTTCGCATTTTATGAGATTTAGTCCTTCTCGTAATTAAACACTTCATCGATAAAATTTTCAGATCAAAATTTTGACACGTCATTTCTAACATATTACGGGCCATATGATAAAAAAATATATATTTTGGGTCAGATTTATGGTCCCGAAACCACAGTTCCTTTAGCGCCCCTTACTCGTATTCAACGCTGAAACAGGGTACGAGGCATTACCCAACTTAAACACAAGCAACCATACATTTTCAAGCCATAAATTTTCGTCCAATTTTAAAACATTTTGCATTCAATCATAGGGTCCCTAATGCGAGCCTATGAGGCCCAAAACATACATTGAAAGTGGTTCGAGACTGAACCGGATACTTTAGAAAATTTTACAACACTTAGAAATTTTTTCCACCAAATAAGGGTCACGCGCCCGTGTGGCTTGGGCACGCCCATGTGGGCAGACCATGTGGTCACACACGCCTGTGTCCCTAACCCGTGTAACTCTCTGTTTGTCATCCAAGAACAAATTGAAGACACATGGCCAAGTCACACGCTCGTGTGTTAGGCCGTGTGGTCGATTTAAAATTATGATTTTTCATAAAATAGGTGTAGACTTCACACGCTCGGGACACACGCCCGTACCTGAGGCCGTTTCATCCACACGGCTGAGACACACGCCCGTGTCTCTGCTCGTGTGCTCAATTCTGAGCATTCTGTTTTACAAAAATTAAGGTGCAGGGGACACATGGCCTAAACACATGCCTGTGGGGCAAGCCATGTGTCACTGACGGCCTAGATACACGCCCGTGTGCCTAACCCGTTTGGACAAAAATAAGGTTTTTTACCAAGCTATTTTGCCACCCTTTGTTGCACACACCTACACAACATTCACATGCTCACATTTATCATATACAAACTTTACATAGATATCAATTCAAATCATGCAAATTTCCACATCCATGAAAAAGCATCACCATATGTATACACTTATACCAATATTAGCCAATTTCAAATGGCCATTTACAAGATGAATTACCAACCAATAAAGGCCAACACATTAGGCCAATTCAATTCTGACACATAGCAAAATAACCAAGTCCCCTATACATGCCATAATTCAAAATAGTGCATTCATTAGTACCCAAAATAATAAGTTGATAGTGTAAGTGGATCTCTGACAGTCTCCGATCCTTGAGCTAGCTTGGTGACACTATAAAGCAAGGGAAAAGAAAGGGGAGTAAACTATATAGCTTAGTAAGTTCCCATGCAAATAATAAGCATCATATCCAAATATTTAACATACAATTAGCATGACAATAAATGGCATAAATATTACTAAGGTCTTATAATCATAACTTACTCAATCATAACCTTAACGAAGGTTCATCACATATTGAGCTCATTACATATGAGTTTTACATTCATACCTGAGCCATCTCGAATTGGATTTGCATGCAATTCACCTTTGACATATTCATTAAATTTCCCGTTGAACCACTTTGGAATACTAAAGGATACTCGTGAATCTCGTATACATATTACCGTACCAATGTCATATCTCAAATATGGTCTTACAAGTAATCTCATATCGATGCCAATAGCCTAGCTATGGTCTTACACAAAGTCTCATATTGATGCCATATCCCAGATATGGTCTCATACGTAATCTCAGTAATCCTAATTGTAACATCCCGATTTTGGGCTTAGTCGAAACAGTGGTTTCGGGATCACAAATGCGACAAAAAAATTATTTTTATTATATTTTTATGGTCTACAATTTCACGGAATAATTTCATGAAAATCTCGTTCGAAAATTTTGACATTTGGGCACTCAATTTGGTCAAAAAGACTAAATTGTAAAAAGTGTAAAAGTTGAGTTCTACATGTTAGAAGTGTCTAATTGTTATGATTTTTTAAATTAAAGGTCCTTAAATGGAAATTATACCATTTTGAAGTTTTTGGACAAAAATGGACATGGTATGATAGGATTTTAAAAGTTTTTCATTAAGGGCATTTTAGTAAATTGGTAATTAAATGAATTAAAAAGCCAAAAATAAGCCAAATTTGCTCATCTTCTTCCTCATGGCCGAATGTATCATGAAAAAAACCATGGCTACGGTTTTCAAGCTTTCCAAGCTCATTTGTAAGTAATCCCGAACCCTGTTTTTAATGTTCTTTACATTTTTGAAGTCCTGGTAACATGATCTACTCATTTCTACCATTATTTTGAGCTAGGATTTATGTTTAAAAATTTACCCATGAGTAATACTCATACATTTTGATTTCTAATGGTAGAAAATGAGTGTTGGGTGTTAGATAAACAACTTTTGCTAAGCAATTATACGTGAAAACGAGTAAAACGTCATAATCGGTAAAAATACCTAATGTTCATAAGTACATGTTAGAGTAAAAATTTTATGTTGCCATAGAAGGGAAAAATGATCAGCATGTCATAAAACATAAAAAAATAGGATGAAGTTTAATTTCCGAGCCTTGGGGCAAAAGTGCAAATATGCAAAATTTTAGGGGTCAAAATGAAAAATTGTAAAAATATGATTTATGGACCCATTTGAATAATGTGAGTAATAAATGAGCTATATTTGTAATGTTAGATCAATGAAATCAAGATTCGGGTTAAAATCGGGAAAATACCAAGTAGTGGACTTAAATGGTAAAAATGGTCATTTTCGTATACGAGGTAAGTTCATATGATATTTAATAATGCAATGTGTATTTTAATTTTATTGCTTTAATAGTACATGAGATGTAAGTACATGTACAAATAAATACCTTAATTGATGTTTTAAATGTTTAAATAACATTTATATGATTGACATGTTATTTGGTTACTTTGTTGATATATTATGATTTGATGTTTTATGTTTATGTTATAAGTGTTGCCATGTTAGTATTCGTATATGATAATGCCATATGATATGAGGCCAACATTCCGAGAATGTTTGACAAAGAGATGAAGTCTGAAAATCCCGTTTGAACTTACGAATAGGTGAGGATACAAGTGACATGTCACTAGGATAGTTGTGTATGCATGAGCTTATTTGATGACATGACCCATGCTAGGTTCGGGAGCTTGTGTAGCCCCGTTGAGAGGCATGTAATTATGTGGTACATACTAGGTCCAAGAGCTTATGTAGCCCTGTTGAGAGGCCTGGTTATGTGATCCATGCTAGGTCTGAGTGCTCTTATGTAGCCCTGTTGAGAGGCGTGCTATATTATGATTATGGCACTTCGGTGCGTTTGTATTCGAGTATCCTGTTCATTATTCCAAATGTTCAACGGGTAATGTATATGAAATTCAAACGTAAGCTAAGTAAGGTATGTATATGTGCAAGAAAGCAAATGTATGTATTTGCCATTATGTACTCGTATGACTATGATGATTTATGGCGATATATGTCCTTGTGTATTATGTATAAATGGATATGAACGGTAATGTTATATGATTTGATGAAAGTATGATGGTTTGTGGAAAGATATATGTATGATATTAAATCATGCCTATGAGTATAAAATATAATGACTTTTTTACTATAAAACCATGCTTATGGTATATGATATGTACTTATTATGATGTTGGAAATGATTTTGTAAAGACGTTATAATCATAGTACCATTATTTTACATTAAAGTGGTATTGGACAACAGCAGCAGTCCGAATTTGAAAATCCACTAAAAATTTTGGAAATTGAATTAAAGACTGAATAAAATATGTAATTAAATCTTGTCGAGTGTAGTTTCTCATAAAAGAAACGATGTAAGTAAAAAAAATTTATATTATGAGATATTTGAAATTAAGTGAGACAGAGTCAAAATGTTTTTGGAAGTTCCCTATTTCGATTTGAAAAAATCCTTAAAAATTTAAAAAAAATTAATTATGAGTTAAAATTCATATTAACAAAATCCTTAATGAGTTTATTTTCAATAGAAAGAGATGGGAACATTATCCAAGTCTCGTACTATGAGATATTTGATTTTTAGTATATGGAGGTCGAAGCTGTCGGACAGCAAAATAGGGGAGAGTTTATAGAATAAACTGTACTTATTGGCTGGACCAAAAATTCTATAAATTTTATGGTAAGAATATATATGAGTCTAGTTTCAGGAAAAATTAACGGATCTTAATTTGAAGTCCTGTAGCTTGAGTTATAAATAATTTATTGACTATGACTCGAGTAGACAACGTTACCAGAATATGAATAAAAGTGTAATTATAGTTGTTTTACCAAAGGAAACATATTGGTAAATTGCTTATTAATTTCAAATGGACTTACTAAGCGTAAAGCTTACTCCCCCTCTCCATTTCTTTTAGTATTGGTAGGTCGACTCGGGGTTGGAGATCGTCGGAGGCAGCATCACACTATCAGAACGTTGATGTGAAGCGTTGATCAACTTCAAGTGTTTTCCAGTGAGTGGCATGTATAGAGATTTAGTCTGTATGATAGTTGTTAGTATGATTTGGCCAAACGTATTGGCTTATATTTGATTATTGGGTTGTAAGCCTAATTGATTACGTATGCTTGATCCATTGCTTTATGATATGTGTGTGGTGATATCTTGATACGGTCGAATGTATGATATGTCATGCTTATGTGGTGGATAAATTATGATCAATAGATGTGACCATATTCTTAATGTAAAGGTGTAAGGTAGGAATAATAATACCGTTGTTAAACATGAAATTGGTGTGGAATGTCTTAGTCAAGCATGTTGTTTTATGTATGTGAATTGATGGTATGTCTAGTTCTGGTTAATGTAAAAATGTGTATACATGCATGATGGTAGACAAATGATATATTTGTATCAAAATTGAGAATGTTGAATGTTATTGAAACCATGTAGGTTTATGTAGGGTGACAAAGGCTTGGAAAATAGCCTGAGTTAATTACACGGGCTGAGACACGGCTGTGTGTCTCAACCGTGTGAGGGACATGGCCTAGAGACACGGGCGTGTAGCCTCGCCGTGTGGTTCAATTTGTGTGCTGACGTCATAAACAAAGAGTTACACGGCCTAAGGACACGGGCGTGTTGTTGGCACATGGGCGTGCCCCCACACGGGCGTGTGGCCCTGTTTAATGAGAAAAATTTCTATGTTTTCCCAAAACTTTCTAAAGTTCTCGATTTAGTCCAGAAACCTTTCTAAAGTATGTTTTGGGCTTCGTAGACCCACGGTACTATGTGCATGAGAATGAATGTTTCAAAATAAAAAATGAAATTTTATAGCCCGTATTTTAGTTAGATATTTTTATGTTTGTCCGATAATGCCTCGTACCCTATCCCGGTCCCAGGTACGGGTAAGGGGTGTTACACTAATGTCATGACATTTGTATCCTATCTATTCCTAAGGTTCAACCGGGATTTCACGCTTGTTGAAACTTTGTCGAATACGTCCAAGGGTCAATCAGAATTCATACAATAATAAAGCATTTAAAACATAATTAAAACAATGCATTATTTATATACGAACTTACCTTAATGCAAAATAGTAGAAATGGGACCTAATCGTCAAACACTTTGTTTTTCCCTCGATCTAGGTCCGAACCTCGTTTCTCTTTATTTATAATAGCAAATTTAACTTATTTAATATTCACATTGTTCAATTCAGCCCAAATATTATATTTTGGTAAAATTACATTTTTGCCCACTAAACTTTGATATTTTTACAAATTAGTCCCTAGGCTCGTAAAATGCTTTTTTATCAAATTTCTTCATCACCTAAGCCTAGCCAAATCTTTATTGTACTCATACCAGCCCACATTTTTCATTAAATCACACTTTTACTACTTATTTTATAACTTTTACAAATATGTCTTTTTTGACATTTTTACCTAAAATCACTTAGCAAAAATCGTTTTTCAAACATCAAATTTGCACAATCTACCATTAAACATCAAAATACACATATATCTAACATGGGTCAAACCCTAAACCTTAATCATTCCTCAAATTAGTGGTAGAAATAGGTAGATCGAGTGATAACGACTTTAAAAATGTAAAGAGCATTAAAAACAGAACAAGAATTGACTTACAATCGAGCTTGAAAGTTGGCAAAACCCTAGCTATGTCTTCCTTCTAAATTTCGACACAAGGAGGAGAAGATGGACAAGATTTTGGCTTGATTTTTGGCTTTTTAATTCATTTAATTTCCAAATGACCAAAATGTCATTTTCTTAAAACATTAAAATTCTCTTACTTCATGTCTATTTTTGTCCACTAACTTAAAAAATGGTCTAATTACCATCTAAGGACCTCTAATTTAAAATTTCATAGTAGTTAGACACCTCTAGCATGTAGAACTCAAGTTTTGCACTTTTTACAATTTAGTCTTTTTTGCTAAATTGAGTGCTCAAACGTCAAAATTTTCAAACGAAAATTTCACAGAATCATTCCGTAAAATTGTAGACCATGAAATTATAAGAAAAATAATTTTTTTTGCATTGAACTTGTGGTCCCGAAACCATTGTTCCGACTAGGCCCAAAATCAGGCTGTTACAGTTCCGATTTCACTGAAAAATGGGCTGTTACAACTCTCCCCCCTTTAGGGATTTTCGTCCTCGAAAATCTTACCAGTAAAAAGATTCAGGTATTGCTTCCTCATAGCATCCTCCAGTTCCTAAGTAGCTTCCTCTATACCACGTCATTGCCAAAGAACTTTTACCAAAGGTATCTTTTTATTTCTTAACTCTTTTGTTTCTCGAGCTAAGATTTTGATTGGTTCCTCACCATGTGTCATATCAGACTGTATCTCTACCTCTGTTGAAGAGATAACATGTGAAGGATCAAATGAATACCGCCGTAACATAGACACATGAAAAAACATTATGAATCCAGTCAAGCTCTGGTGGTAGAGCTAACCGATATGCAACTGGTCCAATTCTTTTTGTAGTCTCATATGGTCCAATGAACTGTGGACTCAATTTTTCTTTTCAACCAAACCGGAGTACTTTCTTCCAAGGTGACACTTTTAAGAATACCTAGTCACCAACCTGAAATTCTATTTCCTTTCTCTTCAAATAAGCATAAGACTTTGTCGATTAGAGGCTTCTTTCACGCTATCTCAAATTAACTTCACCTTTTCTTCGGTCTCCCGGGCCAATTCAAATCTGTGTAGCTTTTTCTCACTGAGTTTTGTCCAGTATAATGGAGTTCTACATTTACACCCATACAAGGCTTCATACGGTGCTATTCTAATACAAGGCTTCATACAAGGCAAATACCTTTCCCAATTACCTTCAAACTTAAGTACACAACACTGAAGCATATCTTCCAAGATCTGTATTACCCGTTCAGATTGACCATCTGTTTGGGGATGAAATGCACTACTAAAGTGTAATTTAGTACCCGGAGCTTCTTGCAATTTGCTCTAGAATCGAGATGTAAACTGAGGATCTCTGTATGAAATAATAGAGACAGGCACTCCATGCAATCTGACTATCTCAGAAACATATAACTCAGCCAATCTATCCAAGAAAAAAATCCATACGTACCGGGATAAAGTGTGAAGACTTTGTAAACCAATCAACAATTGCCCAAATGACATCTTTCTTATTTGGAGACAAGGGTAACCCCGATAAAAAGTCCATAGCAATTCTTTCTTATTTCTATTTCGGTATCGTAACTGGTTGTAATAGTCCAGATGGCAACTGATGTTCAGCTTTTACTTGCTAGCATATCAAGCATTTAGATACAAACTCAGAAATATCTCGTTTTATTCCCGACCACTAGTACATATTTTTTAGGTAGTTATACATTTTATTACTACCAAGATGAATTGACATGTTACCATTGTGAGCTTTATGCAAGATCTTTTGCACTAGTTCAGAACCATTCGGTACACATACTTTGCCTCTAAATAATAAACAACCATCAGTCCCAATCTGAAATTCTGAATCAGGAGTCAATTCACTCTGTACCTATCTTGCTTGCAACTTGTTATCATTTTTCTGAGCTCTAGAAATTTGCTGTAAAAATGTTGGTCTAGCTTTTAACTCAGTGATTGAACTATCATCAGACAATGATAATCGTGTGCTCATTACTCGTAAAGCATACAGAGACTTTCTGCTTAAAGCATCTACCATTACAATAGCCTTCCTTGGATGGTAGTCAATAACAAGATCATAATATTTCAATAACTCAAGCCATTTACATTGTCTCAAATTCAAATCTTTCTGTGACATCAAATATTTCAAAATTTTATTATCAGTGAATATGTGGCATTTTTCACCAAACAAGTAATGCCGCCAGATTTTCAATCAAACACTATGGCTGCTAATTCAAGATCATGTGTCAGGTAGTTGTTTTCATGTGGCTTCAGTTGTCTTGAAGCATAGGCTACTACCTTACCATCTTGTATCAAAACATAGCCTAAATCATTCAATGACGCATCACTGTAAACTGTAAATTCCTTACCCGATTCAGGCTGGACTAGGCTGGACTAACACAGGTGCTTCTGTCAATAAAGCCTTTAATCTGTCAAAGCTCTACTAACATTTATCAGTCCACTCAAATTTCACATCTTTCTACAACAATCGGGTCATCGAAGAAGCTATCATTGAAAAACTTTTTACAAATCTCCGATAATAACCAGCTAGTCCCTGAAAACTTCAGACTTCAGACACATTCTTTGGTGGCTTCCAGTTAACAATGGCTGAAATTTTATTTGGGTCTACTCGGACACCTTCAGTAGATACTACATGCCCAAGGAAGCTAACTTTCCTTAGCTAAAATTCACATTTACTGAATTTGGCATTTCTCTCACAAAGTTTGCAACACTACTCTCAAATGCTCAGCATGCTCATTTGCATTCTGAGAGTAAACCAAAATATCATCTATAAATACCACCACAAACCTGTCTAAATACAGGCTGAAAATTCTGTTCATTAAATCCATAAACACTGTAGGTGCATTTGTCAAGCCAATGCCATCACAAGAAACTCATAGTGTCCATACCTGGTTCTAAAAGCTGTCTTTGGAACATTCGATTCCTTTACCCGTAGTTGATAATAGCCAGAACGGAGATCAATCTTTGAAAATACAGTATCACACTTTAACTGGTCAAGCAAGTCATCGATCCGTGGTAATGGATACTTGTTCTTTATTGTAACTTTGTTGAACTGCCTGTAATCAATACACAGCCTCAACGATCCATCCTTCTTCTTTACAAATAAAATCAGCGCACCCCAAGGTGAGTAACTAGGTCGAGCAAAACCTTTATCAATCAATTCTTGCAACTGTACTTTCAGCTATTTTAACTCAGTAGGAGCCACTTTGTAAGGTGCTATGGATATCGGTGTCATTCCCAGAACAAGATCTATAGAGAATTCTTCTTCTCTATCTGGTGGTAAACTAGGTAATTCTTCTAGGAATACATCAGGAAATTCACATATTATAGGCACTAATTGAATCTTTGACTCAGATTCTGTGGTATCCATCACATACACAAGATAAGCATCATACCCCTTTCTAACATATTTCTGCGCCGATACTGTTGAAATCACATTGGGTAATCCATCTAGTTTATCAGATTCAACATGAAGTGATTCACCTTTCTGACATTTCAATACAATATATTTTTGCTTAAAATTTTCCACTGCATCATATCGGGTTAACCAATCCATTCCCAAAATCACGTTGAACTCATCAAATGGCAATAACATCAAGTCAGCCGAAAAGCAATAACCTTTTACCATCAATGGACAATTCTTACAGACTTTATCCACCATAACACACTAGCCTAGGGGGTTTGAAACTTTAACCACAAATTCAGTGAATTCAACAGGTAAATTTTTAACAGATACTAAGGTCATGCATAAATATATGAATGTGTGGGACCAGGGTTAATCAATGTAGTAATATTAGTGTAATATCCCGAATTAGGGCCTAATCGGAATAGTGGTTTCGTGACCACAAAATCCGAGATAGAAATAATTATTTTATAATTATTTTGATGTTTATGATATGATTTCATGATTGTGTGAAAATTTCATGATGAAATCCTATGCCTAAAGTGCTTAAATTGAAATTAGGGACTAAATCGAATAATTTGCAAAACTTGCATTCTAGAAGTTTCTAGTATGAAATTGTTTTGAAATATTAATTAGGAGGTCTTAAATAGCAATTTTACCAATTTCTAAGTTTATGGACAAAAATTGGACATGGATGGAATTTTTGGAAAGTTTAGGAGTAAGGGCATTTTGGTCATTTAGGGGTAAAATGAATTAAAATATAAAATTAAAAGCCAATTTTGCTCATCTTCAACCCCATGGCCGAATATAGCAAGGAGAAACCATGGCTAGGGTTTTTCAAGCTTCCAAGCTCGATTGTAAGTCCATTCTAGCCCCGTTTTTCAAGTTCTTTACGTTTTTGGAGTCTCGGTAGCTCGATTTAGCTTATGCTAGCAATAATTTAACCTAGGGTTTATATTTGGAAAAATACCCATAGGTGAAATTTGTGTATTTTGGTGTTTTATGATAAATTATGTTAGACAACTTGTGCTACTCGGTTTTAAGTGAAAACGAGCAAAAGGGCTTAATCAGTAAAAATACCTAATAGTCATAAGTACATGTTAGAGTGAGAATTTGATGTTGCCATAGAAGGGAAAAATGATCAGCATGTCATAAAACATAAGAAAATAGGCTGAAGTTTAATTTACGAGCTTTGGGGCAAAAGTGTAAATATGCAAAAGTTTAGGGGAAAATTGTAATTTTTCCAAAATATGATTTTGGGTCAATTTGAATAATGTGAGTCCTAATTAGACTATATTTTAAATGATAGAGCAAGGAAAACTGAAATTCGGGCTAAAATGGAGAAAATACCAAGTTGTGGACGAAATGGTAAAAGTAGCCATTATCGCATACTAGGTAAGTTCATATGTAAATGTTGGTAACATAGTTATTATTTTAAATGTTTTTATGTTATTTAAATGATATGATAATTATTATGAAATATTATACTTGTGACAATTATTTGATAATATGTCAAATTATGTGATATACTTGGAAAATGTGAAATACTACCGAGTATCGGTATCGACATTCCGTAGAAGATGGTTGAGACACATGATTGGGAAAAAGGTCTCGTTGAACCTTAGGAATGGATTAGGATACAACTGACATGTCACTGGGATATTTGGGCATCTGAACTCGTTGAGTTGAGTCCGAGTTCACTTATGGATGCGAATGTCCGAACTCGTTGAGTTGAGTCCGAGTTCGTGAGATGTAACTAGGCATCCGAGCTCGTTGAGTTGAGTCTGAGTTCACTTATGGATGCGAACGCCTGAGCTCGTTGAGTTGAGTCCGATTTCGCTTATGGGCGGGTTACATAGTAGCTTGGCTACATATGTGGCACTTATGTGCAAACTTTCCATGTATCCGAATTATATTCCGATGTGTTTAACGGGTAAAGTTCTACTCAAATGGAGGAATACTCAAGATGAAAGGGACGTATTGGTAAGTGTTGTGAAATGGATACTTTGAACAGGTATGTACTTAACCCTCGGGTTGAAAAATCGATATAACAACAATATGGTAAGATGATAAATGAAAATATGATATGAATGTCTTGGTGATGATTATGCAAATGATGTTTTATGTTTGCTTATATGGTTATGTTACTTGCTATTTGCATGTGAACTTACTAAGCATTTATGCTTACTCCCTCCTTTTCATTCCTTGTAGTGTTGACAAGCCAGCTCGGAAATCGAGAGCGGTCGGAGGCACGCTCACACTATCCGTATACCATCTTGGCATAATGGCTTGTATATTTTGAGTATGGAATGTATAGCATTATAATCATTTTGTATATATGGTCTTATGATATGGTTATTGAGTAGTATAAAAATACTTCGTAATGATTAGCCATTGGAATGGCTAATTATGATCATATTTGGTGTTATGTATGTCAAATTGCTAGTTAATCCATGGAAACCATGAAATAGGTAAAATTTACCATAAAATAGATTCAGACAGCAGTAGTGACGTGAATTTGAAAAATCATTAAAAATAGTAGAGATATAATTAGATGATGAATAAAACATGGAATTGAAGAATTATGAGTCTATTTTCATATGGAAGAAACGAAACAGGTATATGAGTTATATTTTATGAGATGTTTAAATTTTTGTGAAACAGGGCCAGAGCGATTTCTGGATCCCCTGTTCTGACTTTGGAAATTCACCATAAATTGTATGAAAATAATTAGAAGTCATAATTTATATGTAAAGATTTTTTATTGAGTCTAGTTTTAAGAGAAATAAACTTCATAGTCATTTAAATTCTGTACAGAGAGATATATGATTCGTAATACACAGAGGTCAGAGCAGTCGAACCCTGAAATAGGGGATACTTTAACTAATAAACCGTAATAATTGGCCTAGCCAAAAATTCTAGAAAAAAATTAGTAAATATATATATGAGTCTAGTTTTATGGAAAATTTACAGAATTAGATTTTGAGTTTCAAAACTCGAGATATGAATTTTTAAGCGACTGTGATGCAGTTAGCCAGCTTGTCTGGAATTTCTAAAATTAAATTGTTTGAGCTGTTTAAGCAATGAATTAAGTCTGTTAACACCTCGTGTTCGACTCCAGAAACGGTCTCGGGTACGGGTCGTTACAATTAGTATCAAGTAGAGAAAATGTATCAGTAAATATGTCTGGCGTAGAGGCATCTTCTCTAGCATGAATAGCATATGTCCTCGCAGGTGCTCGTGCCCCAGATCTAGCTGTTGTGTCCTTGGTAGTACCTAGACTGCCACTAACATTACAGGGGTGACGGGGTGGTCTGCCTCTCGCAATAAGATTGCTCAGTTTTGGAGCTGTTTCTATCTCATTTTCAACTCTTTCGGGACAATCCTTGAGAAAATGGTCAAGTGAACCGCATCCGAAACAAGCTCCACTTCTAGACCGACATTCTCCATGATGACACTTGTTACAATGTTTACATTTCGATTTGGGATTACAGACACTACCCATATTGGTCACAGATAGAGTTGAAGACCTCGGGTTAGATCGTTGAGAGCCCCGTTTCCTTCCAGAATATCCCATGGAAGTGATCACACGATCATAATACTTCTTTAATTTCTTAGAAGCAAATGATTGTGACTTACTCATAGCTTTTTTTTCCAAAAATCTTAGACTCTCTTTTAGCTTGTTTCTTTTCTTTACTCAGTTCCTTAGCTTTGGGTGCTCAGCCCGCTAATGTCGCAAATTCCCTTATTTCGAGAATCCTAATTAGTAGCTTGATATCTTCATTTAGGCCTCTTCAAAACGTTTAGACATTTTGACCTCGGTTAAAACCCATTCTTTGGCATACTTACTCAGTCAAACAAATTCTCATTCATATTCAGATACAGTCATGCTTCCTTGCTTGAGTTCCAGAAATTCTTTCTTTTTCTGGTCCATAAATCTCTGACTAACATATTTCTTTCTAAATTTAGCCTGGAAGAACTCCCAAGTAATATCCTCTCTCGATATAACGGAAGTTATGGTATTCTACCAATGATAAGTCGTATCTTTCAGTAAAGATACTACACATTTCAGGCACTCGGCAGGTGTACAGAATAGTTCATCAAAAACTCGGATAGTGTTTTCTAGCCAAAACTCGGCCCTTTCTGGATCATCATCTGCAATAGCTCTAAATTATTCTGCCTCATGTTTGAAGATTTTATCTATCGGAGGCTTACCAATTCTAACAGGTTCAACACCCTGTGGTACCTCAAGAACTGATTGAGGAGCAAGTGGGGGAGGTCGTTGTACAACGGGGTTTATTCTCAAGTATTGTGTAAACCATCCATTCATCATTTAAAAAAAAATGCTTGTTTTGCCTCCTTGCTTCAGCCCTCAAACACGGGCTTTTCACTACCAGCATAGAGGCGACTCTTTGTACTAAAGATGAAGCATTACTTTCAGCTTCATCAGATTCAGCTCTAGCTCGGTTAGATGACATTACTATATAAAAAACTCATTTAAAATGATCAGGAGTCATCATACTATCTCAATTTATATAATGGCATGTATAGCTAAACTCGTGTCTGCTATGTTAAATCTGAGAATTATCTAAACCATAGCTCTGATACCACTAAATATAACACCCCTAACTATTCTCATCGCCGGATAGGGTTTCAGAGCATTACCAAAACATTTAGAACATTTTTCAATTAATTTACGTAAACTGGTATTCGTTTACCGAGATCATTCATAATGTCCCTTGATTTAACCCTCGAGGCCCAATACGAGCTTTAGAAACGAGTCAGGACTTAATCGAAACCTCTAAGAATTTTGTGACTTTTCAAAATTTTTTCAAGGTACAGGGTTCACACGCCCGTGTGACCCTGGAACACACCCATGTTAGAGGCCGTATTCGACCTCGTGTAACTCTCTGACTTGCACACACGGCCATGCCACACGCTTGTGTACTTGACTGTGTGGTTAATTAATTTAATTATAATTAGGTGCAGGTTTCACATTGCCGAGATACACGCCCGTGTTCCAGGCCGTGTAGTACACACAGCTAAGACACACGCTTGTGTCCCTGCCCGTGTGCCCAATTCTGAGCATTTTGATTCTCAAAATTTAGGTGCAAGGGACACACGGCCTAACCACATACCCGTGTTACCAAGCCATGTGTGTCTGTCCGTGTGGACAAAATGAAGCCATTCCTAGCTTCATTTTTCACCTAAGTTCTCACCCAAGACCTGCACTTGAGATACACAACCAATACCAACCAATTCAAGTATTTAAAGTAGCCAAATTCATCATTTAACAAGGCATTCCACTACATGCATAAATGATTATAAATTTACCTTAGATTAACTTAGGCAATAGAAACCTTTGATAACATGTTCATAACATTTCACATGTGAATATAACATCTTAATCTACTTAATCATGCCAAAATAAGCCCTTACTAAATCATACCCAAAATGAACCATCACTAGCCATTCCAATGGCTAGGTTATAAAATAACATTTCAAGCCACTATTGGCCAAGTTTCCCTATACATGCCATTATACCAAAATGATTTCAATAAATATACCCAAAATGCTAGACGATAGTGTGACGATGCTCCAATGATCTTCCAACCTTCACGAGCTTTCGAGCACTATAAAACAGGGGGGAAATAAATGAATAAGCATTATATGCTTAGTAAGTTCATATAACTGAAACTAAACTTACCAATCTTGTTTATTTAAACCTAGACATACAATATTATGTTTCCGTCTATTTGGCTAAATGGCCTAATCACATACATTCCATCAAACAATGTCAGTCACCAAAATCTTCATATAAATTAAGTAACATAGATGAGCTCATCAAGCAATATTCTTTCAAGTCATTGTCAATTCATCTCAAAGTTCTTTTGTCATGTCAAGAGTTATATGTCCGTTGAATCATTGAAATTTCGATGAAGGCTCAAATAAGAACTCGAGGTGTACGATTCATTAATTCGTCAATTCTTATCAAGGTTACCCCTTAGAGTACTTAACCGAATAACACACTCATGAGCCACATGCCGTATAATAGGATTACTAGTCCAGGCTAAATCCCTTATACAACATATGCTCACAAGAGCTCAATTAGGGTTACTAGTCCAGGCTAAACCCTAATCATAACGTATGCTCGAGAGATATTATATCGGGATTACCCATCCGGGCTAAATCTGTTTTATAACAAGGTTATTGGGATCACTCGTCCGAGCTAAATCCCATCTGTAATAAACGCAAGACCCTACTTGTTTCGGGAAAGCGCACACAATCATTGGAATTCAACATCCAATCGAGACTAACCGTTTATCACCATTCAAACTTATTTTCATTTTTCATCATAGCATACAAGTGAAGCAGATAAACATAAATCACATTACATACAGCAAAACAACTAATTAAGATAATTACATGTCTGATTAAGTTACACGAACTTACCTTGACACTTGCTTGCGTAAAAGTCTACCAATCCGAAATCTTTTCTTTTCCTCGATCTAACCTCAAATTAGTGTTGTTCGAATCTATATAAATGAATTTAATCATTAATTTCTTACATTTCATACTTAGACGGACTCAATTTACGTCCTAGGCAAAATTACCATTTTGCCCTTAACTTTTCCAAAAATTTTAATTTTGTCCCTAGGCCTGGAAAATGAAACTTGTACAAATTACTCCCTATTCAAAGCCCAAACAAAGCCCCATTGCAAATTTTATAGCACATGTTTACATCAAATTTTAGAATTTTTCCTTCAATTTCACAAGTTTACATTTTAGTCCCTAAATCAAGTTTTCATCAAAAATCACTTTGGAAAAATTATTTATCTATCAATAATCTTTCATTTTCTACCATAAAATTTTACTGTCCAACATAATACATCCATGAACCATTTTCATACCTTGATAACTTTTCAAATTGATCTCTCAAATAGAGAGATTAAGCTATCCCGGTTTCAAAAATACTAAAATTACTAAAAACAGGACAAGGAAACTTACCCAATTAGGCCTTAAAAGCTTCTTTTTTCTCTCTTAGGGTTTCCTTGTATTTTTAAGGTTGAAGATGACAAAATAAGGTGATATAATTCTTTGCATCTTTTAATTAATTAATATTTTGCTATTTCTAATTTAGCCCTTGTCCTTTTTCTATAATTCCATGGATGAGTCACCATAAAAATCTACATTATTTTAATAATGATCTAATTACCATATAAGGACCTTAATTTTTGAATTCCATATCTATTTGATCCTTATAGCTACTAGAATTCAACTTTCGCATTTTATGCGATTTAGTCCTTCTCGTAATTAAACACTTAATCGATAAATTTTTCATATCAAAATTTTCACATGTCATTTCTAACATATTACAGGCCATATGATAAAATAAAAATAAAATATATTTTGGGTCGGATTTGTGGTCCCGAAACCACTGTTCCGATTTCACTAAAAAATGGGCTGTTACAGTCTGATTTCACTGAAAAATGGGTTGTTACACTCTGAACTATTGGTTTTAAAATTTTGGATTTGAATGCGTTTATGTTTTTTTATGCTGCGACATTTTACAAACCATGGTTTTACGCAAACAAATGTTTTTGAAAATACAAACTCTATTATTAAATATAACGCTTTTGAAACTTCTACTGCAAATTATGTTTTCTGAAAGTGCAAACTGTCGGTGGTTTCGTTAATAAATATAATAATGATACGTTTTATAAAATGTGGACTATTATAGTAATAAAATATATGAGATCTTTAACATAATAAGACTGGATTTAAAACTCTTCTTCGTAACATTCCTAGATTCGGTCATAACGTCTAGGCCAGGTTTTGGGTGTTACAAGCATAGGATGAAAAAGCTCAAGTATTGGACTCAAAGAATTAATTCTAACCCAGCTTGGAGGTGGGTTGATGAGAGGAACAAGTCTGCTCTTTACATTGAAGCCCAAATCGTCCATTAAGGGGAAAAGAGTCCAAATTTTGCAATGAGCAACCCAACCAACTTTGGAACAATTAATTAAGGGTCCTTACATGTGTAAATAAATCACAAAGTAGCCTTAAAAAATTCCCATGGTTGTCGCCCAACCCACTCCCTTTAATCAAGCAAGAATCAAGCTAAAATCAAACAACAACCAACCTCTCTTTCCACAAATTATGGCCAGCCATGCATGAAAGACTTTCAAGGGATGTTCATGCTATTTTATCAAAATCTCAAGCCTTCCCTCATGTATAAATTCCACCCCTCACTCACCTCTTAAGGCACTCATTCATTCAACATTTTCTCTACTCTCAACATATTCATTTTCCTTTCTCTCCCATGCATAAGCCTTCCATCTTCTCCCATTTTTCCATCCTCTCTATGAGAGTTCATTTAGTAAGAAATTCTTGAGTTGAAGCTCTCACGGCCAACCACCTTGAGAAGTAGTTTACATCGGAGCAACGACAGAATTAGGAAGAAGCCATCATAGATAGTTTTCGAAGAATCATTGAAATCTTCTTAGAGTTTTTTCTCCCTTTCTCTTTTAATTGTTATTATTTTAAAAACATGATTGCAAATTATTTGATTTTTTTTATTTAATGAGAATGACTTAATTTGTTTCTACTAGAATGATTGCAATTTCTTGATTTAATTAGATTGATGTATGTTTATAATGTTATATGTCTCAATTATTTATGCTTCCAAATAAAATCATTTATGTTGTTCATGCATTAATATATGTTTGACTGCGTTAGAATTAATCACTTAATCAGAATCGGATGGTGATTAATGGACACAATATTTGGAAGATGTATGTTTAATCTATATTCGACAACTATATGTTAAAGGTTTGTAATTTCGAAAGAACCCTTTTACCTTGCATAACTTTAGATTTATGTGGTTAAATTTTTTCAAATAGATATGTCTCTGTTACTTTGCATGAATTATAAGGAATGTTAACTTAAAATATAATCCTTAGTTAAATTTTGACATAAACATATGCAAGTTTTTCTAATTGATAAACGTAAGACTTCGACAGAAGCTTATGAATTTTAGATTCTGAGTTAATATATAATTGAGTTGTCATGAAATTTCTCTGAAACATTGTTAAGCATAATCATGAATGAATTAACTCAAGAGTTGTAATTGTTTTGGCTTATTCATGTTATTGTTGTTCAATCTTGTGAATTGCTGCTTAAACATTTTATTACATGTTATTTTATTCTCATTTGCATATTATTTGTTAATTTAAGTTAATTAGAACATCCACTACTTTCACATATCTTATTTTTATAACCAACTTGATAAATATAAATTTTACAATTATTGATTATCAATACAGTCCATGTGGAGATGATACTTTTTTCCTCACTTATTACTTGTTAACGACTGTGTATACTTGCACATTTTGTCACAAACTATGTGGCATACCTAAATCTTGAGTGGATGGCGGACTATGTATTCATGGCTAGTACACTTTGATATAAGTAAAAGCCTGAGCTTGAATAGATAAGGAACCGAAAGCTGGTGCATTGGGTGTATGACTTCTGCAGTATGTAGCGTCATTCACAATAGTGGAATTCATAGCCCGAGACATTGGTAAATGATATCCTCCCATAGGCATTACATGATTGAGGAAAAGTAAACGTAGCCACAGGTCGTTTTTCTTTGTGATGGATGACTTGATCACTATTTGATAGTGATTGACTTTTAATGAAAGAATATGTAGTGGTTACCATGAGATAAGATAGGATCATATTAGGAGAAAGGATATTATCCCAAAGAAATCAAGGATATACTGTAAGGGTAACACACTTATGACAAGGTCATTGGATGAGAATTGAATAGTTGTTGTCATAATAGTATGTCGTTAGGGAGAGCTAAGTCATGGTACTATAGTGGAATTACTTCATGACTAAATGAGTTTATAATTAATAGGCAAAAAGCCAGAACTTAATTATAAACCTTTTGAGCCCTAATTACATATGTCTAATCAGTCCCTCTAATAGCTCATTGAAACCAAAAATGAATTGCGTCGCTCCAATAACTTATGGATTTTCGTTTTTCTAGTCCTTTTTTTATTCAATTGGTTCGAGCCCACACTCAAAGTAATTCGTGGTATGAGAATAACAAAGAAGATCGTTTGGTTGAAAGCCAAAAAAAGTCAAGGATCTACTTATCTAAAAACATAGGTATAGTTTCTGTCTAAGGTTTATTGCTATAAATATCACAAACCGAGTCAATTTTCAAATTTTTTATTTTTTGCTATGTAAGAAAACCATTTTCAAACCAGATTTTTTCCAACAGCTTAGTATTTGTTAAACATTAGATAATCAATGAGTCGATATTTGCTTTAATTTTTTTTATTGCGTGCAAAAACCATTAAGGATAATATATGAAAGATATTAATGATAATGTTGGAGTTTTATTAATTCAATTTGTTTGAAAAATTACAAATACATAAACGTAATCACTACACTATAGGCACTAGATCTCAACAGTTTTGTTTAATGAGAATGAATAAGAATTATTGATAAAAACTTGTCTAATTTGGAAATGGATCTAAGATAAGTGATATGAAAATGTAAATTGAATTACACCAATGTGTTCAGTCTTAATGCGATATTTAAATGAAATGGTTTAACCTTAAGGTAATAAAATACTCAATAATAACATGGGAAAGTTGGGATAGGAAATCCTTATGTATTTATTGAGCTCATCAAGCTCACACGTTAGTTTTTTAAAATGCATAGGTTATGGATTTGATGAGAAGATTGTGAACTTGAGGCATGTATACAAAGACATAAATTAAATTGAATTTGTAAAACTAATTTGAAAATTTGATAAAATAGTAGAAAGTTGGTATGTTGAGTATACGAATTTTGCATGGAATGATTTCATTTACAATAATAGAATCCATAGTCTGATAAAATGTAAATGGTATCCTCTCATAGGCAATACATGGTTGATAGAATAGTAACATGGTTATGAGTCATTTGTGTAAGACCAATAATTTAATTTCTATATGTTTGTAATTGAATTTTTCATGAAGGAAAATATTTTGGTTACCATGTGATAAAAGAAGATCATATTAAGTGAACGAAAATAACCCAAAGAGATTACGGATATCATATGAGGGTAATAAATATATAATAAGGTCATTGGACAAGTATAAAATAAGTTGCTTTCGTAATGACATATAATAAGGGAAAGTTCAGTCATGGAACTTTTACTAGATTGACTCTATGATTAAATAATATTTTAATTAATAGACGAAGAGTCAAGACTTAATTACAAATTATTTGTGTCATAATTATATATGTTTAATCGGTCTCCCTACTCACTCACCATAACCTTTTATAGATTCCAATTGAACCAATACATTGAATGAATGAAAACAACAAATTAGAAAAACTGGTCGCATGTATCACTATCCATAGTGAATATGTTTTCACGTTATGAGTAAAAGATGACTTAGAGATTAAATCAATATCTTCGAATTATTATTCAATTGATTATAATTAAATAATTGAAGCTCAAACTTGAAATTAAATTAATTAGTCACCACAGTTTTATAGAACAAGACAATTAAATTTATTTACTCATAGATTGTAGTATGATGAAGTCATCATGACTTTAACGAAATTGTAATTGAGTTGAAAAAATAATGTAATTAAATAAAATATGTAAATTAATATTTTGGGAATAAAAAATTTATTGTTGGGTTAAATAGTTTGTATGAGTTGGTTAAAAGTTTAAATAACACGTATAATTGTACAAAATATATGAAACATGCCCAATAGGCCCATTTGACATATGTTGGCGGTAACCCTAGGTTCCAAGAGGGGGAGTGTCGCCTAACTCCTTATAGTCCTAGTAGGATTATGTATTTTCTATTATTCTTGTGTTTTTTCTATATAAATAGAGACTATGGTTAGGTCAAAATAACCATTTTTTAGTGAAGTTACTCAGTTAGAATTTAGTGAGACTTTCTTTTCAAGTAAATTATATATTTTAAGAGAACTTCTATTAGCTTTTTAGTCAATAGAAAGAATTAATTTTCCGTACAATAAAACTAATTAGTTTTCATTGTGCTATCGGTTCATGAATTTAGATCCCACTCTTTAAGAAAATTGAGAGTTCTAGAATAACGAAAAAGATCGTCTTAATAGAAAATCGAGAAATGACCAAATTCACTTAACCCAAAACACAAATACTAATTTCATAAAGGTCGTTTATTACTATAATTAACAATAAAGCTGGATTTTTAGGAAAAAGATATTAATTCCCTACTGTCCAACAAATATGTTCTCTAAATTGAATTTTTCCAACGGCATAACTTCATTAATATCTCAAATAAAATTGACCATGTTACCACAAAGGGGCTAATGGTCTCCAATAAAGAGGCAGCTATGGCATTACCATCCTATTTAAAGAGTTGTGCAAAATAAGAAAACACAACTTCATTAATATCTCAAATAAAATTGACCATGTTACCGCAAAGGGGCTAATGGTCTCCAATAAAGAGGCATCTATGGCATTACAATCCTATTTGAAGAGCTCTGCAAAGAAAGCACAATGTCGTTAATATCTCGAATAGAATTGACCATGTTACCATAACCAGTTTTAATGCCCTTGATTCAATTCTTTTTCCTTCAAGAATTAGCTCATTAATATCAGGGTTGAGCCTTCTTTGTTGGGTACTTTTATTTTGTGGGGGAATTTAAATGAACTTATTCATATGTATAGCCACGTGTGAAGGAACTTGCCGAGGTTGATAACCCATATTTGTTGAAGCTTTTGCTAGTGGGAAAAAGTATAGCTCATGTTGCTAGGAGTTTGGGTGGCAATGATGTTATTTTAAGCTTTGAAAACCTAATTTAATATTATTGGGTTCAAATGAGTTTCGAAACTAGACACTGTTTGGGAGCTTCAACAAGATACTTGTGGAGCTTTTAATACTTCTATTACAACAATTAGATTTATTGAGGTTGATAATGTTGATTCTTCTATTACAACACTGCCTCGGAGGGAAGATGCGTAATGGCTCCGAGCTTTCAGAAGGAGACTATTACTTTATGGTTATGGACATGTTTAGGGCCAGCCGATGGGATGTTTCGAAATTTTTTAGGGCAAACTAGAAATCTGAATTGGTAGTTTGGATTCTTGGTTAACTATTTAATTGTGAAATGTTTGGAATGTAAATCAAAATTTTCAAATTCATTTCATCAAACATAACATTACAAAAATCCCAAAATCGCTGCCCTTATTTGTTTTATATTAAAGATATATACCGCAATTTATGATATAAAAGAATTTGTAACTATAGAGATTCATTGGATGTGGCAGTGTCAAAACCAAATGAAAATGTTTGTAATTTTGATATGTAATCATCAATTAAAGTAAAAAAAGAATAAATGAATGAATGAAACCGTCCAATTGGATCTTTTATTCTCGTATTAATGCATGGTTGGTTCCTGCTTCTTTTTTTGTCCTAATGAATTTGCTTGTACACAGAGACTGGTATTGAGATATATTGATTACAATACACAAATAATAATTAATTCGTTGGAACTATTCATATAAAGCAGGAGAACAATATCAAATTGAGGAATTATAGAGGCCTATCATAGAAACATCAGTTTTTATTGATATCTTTGGATTAACAATAATTTGAGAAACACATAAACTTCTCTCATATATATTCCAGCCACATATTAGTCACCATAAAAATTCTAAATAAAAGATAAAAGAAACAAATCATAAAAAGTATTAAAGCAAATCAGTTTAACAAAGATATATAGTGAACGCATGAAACTCAATAGATATATCAGAATAGTTGAACGCCTTTTGGTTTCTGTGTCTCATCGTTTCTTTGCAGCTTCTTCCCCATATTCATATCCGAGAGTTAAAAAATTAAGCTGAGTAAGATATTAAAATTGGGAGAAAAAACTTGGAAGAAGTCTTGAACTTTTGGTGGGAGCTCCTTTGAGAGGGAGGCAACAACAAATAACTAGGCTACTTTTTTCATCTCTATTTCAAAAGAAAAAAAGAATCCTTATAACTATTCAAATCCATAAAAGGAAAACCACCTCTGGCTTTACTCTCTTCATCACCCTCTGAATTTATAAGGTTTTTTTTTTTTTTTTTTTTTTTGTGAGTACGTAGGAGGTAAGAAATATGAAGTGATGATAGTGAATATTTACTACCCCCACCAGATTTTGTTCGTTGTAAGCCACGTAGTTGCAAGCTGTATGTCTTTAGTTGCCTTTTTTCTTGGTTCTTGCCTTTTTGTTTCCAATCCTCATTTAATTTTCTTTTCTAGACATATTATCTGGCCATCAGGCCATGCATGGCATTAATGAATAAGGTGCCTGCTGCCCTTATTGGTTTATATATTTTTTGTTGTGTGTGTTTTATATTTTTTAATTTTCACGGAATATTTTGATTTTCTTTTTGATGTATATTTTATAGTTTATGTTGAATGTTTGTGGCTATATTTTCTAACAATGTCATTTTTAAATTTTCAATTTATATTCTCTTATTAAGAGTACAATATTTCTAACCAATGCATCCAACACTTGTTGGTATTCTAATTTTTATTTGATATGTAATTTGTCAAATACATATAATATATATTTAATTATGAGATAATCAAACTTTTAAGAAGTTACAAATATATTATAAATACATTCACAAGTACAATTATAAATAATACATTTATAATTATAATTAGATAATAACTGTTACAAAATATAATCAACTTAATATTCAGATATACTTAAATTTAGACTAAAATAAACTATGACAACATAAGATTTAAAGTAAAATAAAATCTCGAAAGAATATATATAATTTACATAAGATAATCATTAAGAAAATTATTAATATAAATATTTTTTTTTGCTTAAACCAAATTTTAAGATTTTATTTTTTTTCCTCGTAATAATTGAATAGATTGTAAATATTTAATATAAAATCTTATTTAATATAAAATCTTACAATGCATTTGGATGAGATTGAAGAAATTTGAAATAAAAGCATTGTAATTGCATCATATTTTAAAATACTATCAAAATTTATAATTATTTTGTTTGGATAATTTTTTTAATAAAAGATTTAGGATATTGTTATTTGATTGAATAGAATGAGAAACGATAGTAATAACAAAAGTAAAAATTATACGGTATAGAATTTATTCATTTAGTAAATATATCTAGATATGATTATTAATATAAAAATTAATTTATTTTTAGGTTTTTATTCTATAGTGAACCAAGTGGGTGAAGATGAAGAATTTTAGGAAACCATTCTTTAAATCATATTTGAGAATGAAATTTGAAGTGCTGAAATCTGTTTTTGAAATTCTTCTTAAAATTAAAATCTTGTTTATTTTTACACAAACAGATATATTTACTTTTGAATATTTAAAATTCTCCATTAAAATGAATGAAATCATTTAAATATTTATAAATCCAAATATATATATATAAAATACCTAACTCTTCATCTCCTGAGAACTAATAATTGGATTGTGAAGTTAGTCTTGAGTAATTAAGATTGAGCAGTGTATCTAAGAGGCTACGCCAATTAATATTTGATCAAACTTTAGTCTCAAATAATTAATACTGTCAATTTACTCCACGCTGAAAAAGTTTAAAAAGGACAGGAGCAAAAGGGGAAGGCTGCAGCAGCTGCAGGGCCAAGGACTAAAAAGCGGCATGCATATTTTGAAATGGAATGAATGGAAGGATCAGCTTTTATGTTCAAAAAGGAAAATGCAGCCATTTTCCGTTCTCATATACTGAAAGTCTGATAATGATGCTCTAACAGTTAATAACGTGACCCTGTCTTTCCTTTCCTCCCAAATCAAAATAATTTTGGTCAAATGGCGTGGCTTGTTAGGACTTTGAGATTTAGAGAAACCTTATACAATTAAAATGGCGAAGGGAAATTAAAAGATTATATATAAATTTAATAAACTATTAGTAATTAGGTTATTTAACTTTAAAAAATTATAAAATAATTATTGATCTATTTAAAAGTTTTCATTTAAGTTATAGAGATGTTAAAATTGTTACTATATTTCTTTATCTGTTCACACTACTTACACCAACCCAAAGTTCTCATTCACTTTCTCTTCTATTGATACATACACGGATCGAATAAAATTTATTAAATTCCATTCTCCGAATGAGCCAAATTTCAAGTTCGGAAAATTAGTTGACTTGCGACGAGTTTTTGGATGGGATCCAAACATTTTTGGGTTAAGATGTCTGATAGCATTTGAATATCTATCTCTTAACTTCAAAACGCACATTGAATCACTCGATTTTGAGTTCGGGAGCTCAAGTTATGATCGTTTTAGTAAAGACTATGCAAATAGAATTTTTGAATGGGATTATTACGAAAATTACGAGTTTCAAGTTTTTAATTTGAGTTTAAATCATATTGGATTTGCTTTTTAAGCTTAGTTTTTATTATATATGATCTCAATATTATATTTATTAGGTATTATATTTTATTATTTATTTATTCTAAATTTAGGATATTTTTTAAGTATTTTATGCTATTTATGAGTTTTATGGTTTTTTATTGTATATATTTATTAGAGTTTTAGTATAGTTGTGTAACACCCCTTACTCGGCCTGATCGTCGAACCTGATTTATAGGATGCTACAAACAAATACCAAATTATTACATGCAGTTTATAGTTCGGAATCTCAATTAATTATCAACATACCATATATACAATCAAGTTTAACATGTAGTTCAATTAATTTTAGGTTAATATCGAGCTTATGAAAGCTTAAAACCAACCCGATATCAAACAAGGATCATTTTGAAACAAAAACAAAAAGGTAGGAAAAATCTGTAAACAGAGATCACACGGCCGTATTCCCTGACCATGTGGAAATGCTAAGGCCGTGTGGGATGGAACACACGGCCGTGTAGGCAAGCTGTGCAACAGACTGTTGCCATATGGGGTTGGAGTCACACGGCCGTGTTCCCTGACCATGTGGAAATGCTAAGGCCGTGTGAGATGGAACACACGGCCGTGTAGGCAAGCTGTGCAACAGACTGTTGCCATATGGGGTTTGAGTCACACAGCCGTGGGAACAACCATGTGCAATCATCAAGACTGTGTGGGTCAAAAGTGTAAATATTTAAAAATATGTCACACAGGCGTGTCGTTAGGCCGTGTAACAGATTGTGACCATGTGCACCAAAAATCAACCAAAACGTATAGGCCACACAACCATGTCATATGTCATGTAAGGCACAGGGCCATGTCCTAGGCTATGTGTACCTGAAAAATACCTTCCAAAACAAGCTATTCAACTTTAAAACACTTATACCACAAGCAACTCTTTATACCAAATCTTTACCATTTCAATAACATCAGCTTAATACCAAGAATATCATTTTAAACAATCAACCTAAGTGCGTAACCAATATGATACAATTAGCACCTCAATTAATAATTCAAAACTAAGCAAAAAACCAAATTCAGTCATACCAATATGCGTTTAATGACACCTCAAAATAACAAGCCAAACATGCATGCATTCAACCATTCAAACCATCTCACAATTGGTTTCATATTAACCATGTAACCTAGGCATTAGAACTACCAAATCACTTCAAGCATACATAAGCTTATAAATCATTTTATATACCTATTTCTTGGCACATCTTCTAATAACCATCTAAGCAAGTAAATATTCAAATCAGCTACTCATCAAGAATGTTATTTCATGATCATTGCCATCACACACATATATACATTACATAATTCTCAAAATGCCACAATAATCTCAAAATATAACATTAATGCCCAAATGACATATTAGGTACATGCCATGACCAAAATTAAAACATCACCAATGATTGAGTTCGGGATTGCCACTGGATGTTGAGTCAATGATTAAATCGTAAAGTACCTAACTTGCGCACGGAAAATAGAACCATATGTTAAGTATAACTCAGGGTGTGTTTCGTATTGCTTCTAAGAATCACTTTTGGGCAAAAGAAGCACATTTAGACAAAAGCATTCCTAAACAAGCTGCTTTTTGAGAGAAGAGTGCTTCTTCCAAGCAAAATATTGCCCAAAAGCACCTTTTTGAGAATCTGAAAATTTTAGCTTCCAAGCAAATATGTGCTTTTTGAGAAGAGTGTTTTTTTCCCCAAAAGCACTTTTAAGAAGCACTTCTAAACTAGGCCTCAATGATATTTCTATAATCTGAACATTAAAACATATCATATGTCATTTAAGATACTTAAATTAAAACAAGTGATGATATGCAATTAATATGTCCAATTTGCCAATTCACAGATTTTTTGTTCACAAATATTATACTTTACTAACATTAAGACTTGGCAATTCCATTACATATGTCAATTGATAAATTCATTTCATATGGTAGCACATTCCATCTCAATTTCCAATTTCATAAATCTCATACACATAATTATCAATTTTCAACTCATTTCACAATAGCATATTTTATTCCATATTTCACTTCCATTTCATTCCATTTACCATTTCAATATCAAACATTTCATCTCATATAGATTTTTCCAATCACATGGAATTGTGAGGACTTTCTCAATATCATCATTTCCATTTTAAACCTTTCATTTTTATCTTTTTAACTCATTATTAACATGAGTCTTTTTAACTCACTATTAACATGACTCGGACTCGGACAGATACACAAATCCATCCGACACATCAATTTGGCACTAGGTGCCTCATCAATTAAATCCAAAGCAAACAGTTTCGCCCAGCGCTATCAATAAGTTTGGCACCCAGTGTCTCATCAGTTTAACCGAAGCAAATTGGCACCTAGTGCCTCATCGACTCGTAGTTGAAGTATCCCTAAACTCTTCCTATCCTATGGCATGCCAGCTATATCCAACTCTACTCGAACAGTTAATAGGGTATTCGTTACTCAATTCATCAACATTTAATGTCTCAATTTACAACAATTTTTATCATGAATTGATTTATTCAAACATACAGAAGCATTAATTATTTAAACATATATTCAATTTCATATTTATATAAACATTCACATTTTTCACATATATTCAATATAGTCCTCATGAACATCAATCAATGCAAATCAATCCCAATACATCTCATTATCACAAATTGTCTCACCTTATTTTTTTACGATGCACAAATAGTTCAATATGCAACAACTCATAAGTAGTTTGGATTATAAAAAAAAGGGTAAACTCCAAGCTATTCATTGACGACTTTGTCTCTTCCTTTCTTTTTCAAGGAATTCGGGTCGACGTTAGCTACGAATGAAAACGAACAAGATATTTTATCAATATTCAACCATTTTAACATTCAATTTCTAAATTATGCAACTTTTGCATTTTATTCAATTTAGTCCCTAAAATCGGGACTAACTTAACTTTCAAATTCAACCTCCAAATTCTATATTGATTTCACCCTAGGCCTAATGAACTTCCTATTTCTCATTTCTACCACAAATTTCAAAATTCGTGCAATTGGGTCCTTATTGCACAAAATAATCAATTGACTTTATAATTTAGTCTTTTCTCATCTCCAAACTTAAAATCTATCAAAATATCACCAAAAGCTTCAACTATCTAATAATGGTAACATCCACAAAATTTAACAGTACCTAAAAATACAACATAGGTCAACTAAGTTAAGCTTCCAGAATTCTAAAAACAAAAAAATTACAAAAAATGACTAAATTGAGCATACCAATTGAAGATTTAAACTTTGAAACTCTTAATCATTTGTCTTCTATTTTTCTTTCTCCCCAATTAGGTTTTTGCATGAGAATGGATGAAATGTTTTTTTTTTCACCTCATTTCCCACTAACTTGTGTATTATTATGTTTTATTTATTAAATTACTTTATTAAAATTTCATCACATTTTCTTCATTTACAAAGTACATTATTGTCCACTATCACTATAATAATGTTTTAATTCCTATAAAAGTACCTCAACCAAGTTCTACTTATTAATTCACTAACAATTAAACTTTTTACACTTAGACGATTTAGTCCCTACACCTTAATTAAGCACTAATTTGATAAAATTACCTGACCGAAATTCAATTCACTTCTAACAAAACTCCATAAATATTTAATAAAAATATTTACATTTTTAGATTACAAAAACTGGGTTCCAAAATTATAATTTTCGACACCACTGGCTTTCGGGTCGTTACAATTCTCCCCCTTAAGAAATTTCGTCCCAAAAATTTACCTAAAAAGAGTTGGGGATACTGGGATCTCATCGTGTCTTCCATTTCCGAAGTCACTTCCTTGACACTGTGGCTATGACACAAAACTTTCACGAGTGGAACACGTTTATTTTGTAATTCTTTCACCTTGCGAGCTAAAATTTTGACCATTTCTTCATCATATGACATGTTAGGCTGAATTTCAATTTCTTCCATCAAAATAACGTGAGACGAGTCCAATCAGTATCTTTGGAGCATTGACACATAAAGAACATTGTGTATTTTCTATAACTCTGCCAGTAATGCCAGCTGATATGCAACTGGTCCAACTCTTTCAGTGATTTCATATGGTCCGATAAATTAATGACTCAAATTTCCTTTTCGACCAAATCGTGTGTAACACCCCTAACCTGTATCATTCATCAGAACAAGGGTACAGAGCATTACCAGAGTTTACAGAATAATTTCAAGTTATTTATATCATTTACTATTTATATATGAAACTAACCATATTGTCCTTTATATGGACCCTTAAGACCCAATTTAAATTTTGAATTGAATCGAGATGAATCAGGAACTCAAAAAAAAAATTCATGAAATTTTAAAATTTTTCCTAGATGCAAGGCACACACGCCCATGTGGTCATGGGACACGCCTGTGTGACCATAGGACACGCCCGTGCTATAGACAATGTCCAACCTTGTGTAACTCTCTAATTTGTGCCATATGGCCAGCCACACGCCCGTGTGCTAGACCATGTGTCACACATGGCTGAGACACATGCTTGTGTCTCTGCTCGTGTGCCAAATTCTGAGCATTTTGTTTCTCAAATTTAAGATACTGGGGACAAACGGCCAAACCACATGCCTATGTACCAGAACGTGTGTCACACGCTATCAAGACACATGCCTGTGTCTACCCGTGTGGACAAAATAAAGTCATGTTCTAGCTTTATTTCTCATCCAAATTTACTAAGAACCTACAACCACACTTGCATATATATAACAACCTATTTAATACATATTATCCAGGCCAATTGCAAGAATTATGTGTGATATATTATCACTTATGTTCATGTGTTCCCAAACTTACCTCAAATCCAATTAAGCTCATATATTTAATGCTTAATAAGTTCGTATAACAGGAATTAAAATTACCAATCATATACTCATTTAAATAAGCATAACAATATCATGCTTACAAACAAATTAGTAAATTTTCCTAATCACATATACTAAAATTAGCAAGTTAGTCACATAATTCACATATACATCAAATAAGTATAGATGAGCTCATCATGTTACAAACTTTCAAGTATTTCAGGAATATTTGAGATATATAATTCATTTGATCTCATAGTTTCTCATTTCAAGAATTTATCCATTGAATCATTAAAATTGCGATGGATACTCAGGTAGTACACATAAGGTGTACAAAACTGTAAACCATCAACTCATAATCAGGGGTACCCACTAAGGCACTTAATCAGGGAGCGTAGTGTCGAGCCACATATTAGGATGCTCAATTGAGCCATGTAACAAGACACTTATCCGGGCTAAATAGGAAACTCATAAGAGTTTTGTTCAGTGAGCTCATTGAGCTTAACAGATAACTCCAAAGAGATAATATCAAGGAGCACCGGACAAGATAAAAGGGAGTTCAAGCGAGCCATGTCAAGAAGCCTATAAGAGCTTATATCAGGACGCTCACATAGAGCTGCATTTGTGTCCATATTATATACTAGATCACAATCGATTGAATCATGTAACATGACACTCAAACAGAGTTGCGATAGTGCGCAACACAAGCAAAATAACTATGAATCAGGATGCTTGCAGGAACTATATATCAGGATGCTTGAGAGGGCTATAATAAGATGGCTCATCTGAGCTATTTTTCTGTTCACAACATATGCAGGACCTCATTTAATAAGGGAAATCACATATATCCATCGAATTTCTTAATTCAATCGAAACTTGTCAGATATTTTGTAACAACCTGAAATAGGGCGTAGTCGGAACAGTGGTTGTGAGACCACAAATTCGAAGTAGAAATATTTATTTTATGACTATTTTAGAGTCCATGATATGTTTGAGTGATTGTGTGCAAATTTTGTTAAGTAAATTTTATTGATAAAGTGCCCAATTTTATTATTGGGATTAAATAGCATTAATTGCAAAATTTGAGTTCTAGAATATAAGTACTTGTTTGAAATGGGGGTTTAAACTAGAGGTCTTTAAATGGAAAATAGACCATCATATTTTGGTATGGACAAAACTAGACATGGAAGGGTAAAAATTGAAGGGTTAGTAAAAAGGGCATTTTGGTCATATTGGGTGTTTTAAGGCATAAAAGACAAAATAAAAGCCCAAAAATCTGCTCATCTTTTTTATATGGCTGTCGAAATTTACATGACTCCATGGCTAGGGTTTCAAGCTTTTCAAAGCTCAATTGTAAGTGCATTTGAGCCCCGTTTTTAATGTTCTTCATATTTTTGAGATCCTAAAAGCTTAACCTTTTTATTTCCACCATTTATTTGCATGAAAAATGAAGTTTAAAAAAATTGACCCATGCTAGATAATTGTGCATTTTGATGTTTAATGGTAGATAAGGATGCTTGAGGTTAGGAGAACGATTTTTGTTAAGTGATTTT
Organism: Gossypium longicalyx; assembly: GCA_025698465.1. Lineage (NCBI taxonomy): Eukaryota > Viridiplantae > Streptophyta > Magnoliopsida > Malvales > Malvaceae > Gossypium > Gossypium longicalyx. The sequence continues at coordinate 79,107,103 of CM047002.1, read as the reverse complement.
CGTTGAAAATGGTTAAAACGGGTTAATTATTAAAAGTTGTTAATGTTTATAAAAGCATGAAATAGTGAGAATTTGAGGTTGCCATAAAAGAGGAAAATGTTTAGCATGCCTTAAATGTTATATAAATCTAATAAATTTTAATTTCTGAGCCTTGGGGTAAATTCGTAACTATGCAAAAGTTTAGGGGCAAAAATGTGAAATTTTCCAAAATATGTTTTAGGCCCGAAATGATTAGTACATCAATTAAATGAGTGAAATGAGTGAATTTCATCATGTTAGATCAAGAAAATCGATATTTGGGCTTAAATCAAGAAAGTGCATGATTAAAGATAAAAAGAGAATAATTAGCCTAAATTTCATTTGAGGTAAGTCCGTGTGATTAAATGAGCGTGATATTTATGCTATTGTTTTTATACTTGAAAATATTTCTTGTCATGATTGTATTAAAGTTTATGTTGATGATATTGTATATGAGAAAGTGATGTCAAATGTAAATGACATTTATGTGTTGATTGAATGCTTGGAGATTTGATGGAATATGATATTCCATTGAAACGAGTATGTTGTATGTAAATAATGCAATTACATTATTATTATTATTATGTGCTGAATTGATATAGCATGAAATGCTTGATTCTGGAAATGAGAATGCATAATGATATTTGAGATAGTAGAATTCCCTTTTGAACCATAGGGAATAAATCAAATATTCATGCCATGACGTATAGGTTATTGTGAGCTAGCGTAAGACCGTGTCTGGGACATGGCATCAGCATTGAGATGAGTGCTAGTGTAAGACATGTTTAGGACATGCATCGGCCTCGAGATATAAGCTAGTGTAAGACATATTTGGGACATGCATCGGCTACGAGATGTGTCAATGTAAGATCATGTCTAGGACATGGCATCGGCATGAATATGTGAGAGGTAGTGTAAGACCATGTGTGCGACATGGCGTCGACCTCGATTTCGATAATCAGTGTAAGACCATGGCTGGGACATGGCTTCGACTTGATGGATAAGCCAGTGTAAGACCATGTCTGGGACATGGCATTGACATTATACCCTATGTTTGAGGCTTAGTGAATATTCGATAGCTTTCCAAATGGTTCAAGAGTGAGAGTTACGGTTTAAGCTAAATGAGAAAGGTTATGACCATATTGTGAGTGGTATAGGTACTTACATGAAATTGATGAGATGTGAATTCAATTCATGTTATATGATTAGTAAGGAATGAATATGAGCATGTTGAGTAACATAGGTATGTATGCCAAGCTCATGAAAAATGATTTCAGTTTATGATGCACATTTAGTGAAGATGTAAATAGGTAACTATCAAAACCATTTTTTTGTTTCAAAAGAAAAAAAAACGGGGATCGACTTTTTAAAACAAATTGTGGAGTCGCCACCAATCCTTTTTGTTTAGGTGAGATTGGATCACCTAATAAAATATTCTATTCCATTTAAATAAATTTTGGCCTATGTAAATTTGAGAAAACGGGTTCGGGACTCGGCTACGTATGAGGAAGGTTTAGCACCCTTACTACGCCCAAAATTGGTACCAAACTGATTAAGTGTTGTCCTTATGTCTAAGATTTAAAGCTATTTTTTGAAATATGATTCCTTTTAAAACATTCGAATGGCTTAAGTTGGTCGTCAAAATTCTCTTGTTTCAAAAGTATACAGCATCACATCTAGCACAATAGGATAAGATCCTTTATACCCTCGAAAACACGATAAATTTTGACTTCCAAAAGTTTATATGTTTAAAATTACAAAAGGATGCCAAATTATTTAGTCCAACGAAAAACTGAAACCCAACATGGTAGGGCACGATTCCTCGAATTTCCAAACATTGAACATTGCCTTGCTTTAGAATTTATAAAACACGAGTGAAATTCTAAAGGAATATTCAATTATTTGGAACAAACTGGAAATCGAAACCCAGCATGATAGGGCACGGTTCCCCGAATTTCCAAACATTGAACATTGCCTTGTTTTAGAATTTGAAAATACGGATGAAATTTCAAAAGAATATTCGATTATTTTGAACAAATGGGAAATCGAAATCCAGCATGATAGGACACGATTTTCGAATTTCCAAACATCAAACATTACATTCATTTTAAGAAATTTTCAAATGAATAATTGTAAAACCTGCTTAAAACACATTAATTCGACTTGAAATAGAATAGAATAATTAGTTTTAAAGAGTTGGACCTTATAAAACAACATTTCGTAAACCAAAAAAATAAAAACATGAGATAATATGTATGCATAAAATACAATGATGGATGAATGAAGATAATATATATCTTATTTAATCGACTAACAAAATAAACAATTAAATATAACTAACCTAAAAAATATAACCCAATTTCAATCATGTATGAAGAATAGTTGATATAACAATACAACAAATGTACATGAAATAATATAAAAAAACAACTAACCCATGAGATACCAAACAACACAAAATTAATATGATACATAACTTCCAAAGAATGATGCATTGATGAGCAAACAACACATGTTAGAATTTAAGAAAATTTGCAAAAAAAACTAAGAATATATATAATTAATTTTTTTTTAGAATTGATGCTGCAAAAAGAAGACATTTGAATCAAGTAATATGCAAAGTATTAAAACCTTTGTTTAAAAATCGACAATATACACAATAACTTATAAAATATGAAAGAATAGTAAAACGTAATCTTAGGAGGTAAATTATGCACATAATAGATTTAAAAACATATACATATATATAAATAAATTTAGAGATAATTATATATAAAAATAGCATGAAATTAAATATGAGTCTAATATGTACCAATCTACATAAAAACATTTAAACGAAAATACCATATAAAATGTTGAATAATATGATATAGAAAGAACTTTAAAATGGTGATTTTATAAAAACAAAGTAGAGTTATTAAAGTATCTCATCACACATATAGAAATATTAAGAACTTTAGGACAATAAACATTTACAAATTAAAACCTCAATTAAAATAATGTTTGTACAAATATATAGAATATTCGAAGAAATATTGTACAAAATGCTAAAATAATATGATAAAAAAAAAACTTCAAACTGATTGAACAAAGAAAACTATAGGTATAAAATCATGGATTTAGTAATGTATATAGATTAAATTTATGTACCAATGTTTACGTATATGTATAATAATAATTTGGATAATGTATAAAACATGTGATTTCCTTTTAAACAACAAATATATATATATATATATATATATAAGTATGTGAATAAATTCAAAAACAGTTATATGTATGAAATAATATAATGTTAATAATATACATAGAATAAAGTTAATTTTATTATAAAGTATATATATATATATATGTATAATAATGTATAAAAACATTTACATAAAATAGTATACAAAATGTGAAAATACAATTACCCAAATTACAATAAATAAGTAAGCAAATGATACAAATGATACAATTAATACAAATAAATACGAATTAAAAATACATGAAATGAATCTAAAAAAACCTAATTGAAATCAAATTAAAATAAAAAAGGATAATTTACAAATAAAATAAACTGCTGATAATAAAATAAGGACCCATGCCTGACACGCACGAATTCACAGGGACCAAGACTGAAATTATCCCTGATCCCAAACACTACGTCGAGACGTGGGCTAAAATGCAAAAGCGCTCAAATTTTGGGAAAAATCCAAAAAAATAAATAAGACGCAAATAGGAGCTAATTATAATGTGGCGCAAAGGGGGAGGACCTGCTACACAAATAACCCATTTGAAGCGCACAGGCGCGGATTCGGGTCCTGGAACGAGTTGACACGTGGACCCTTTCCCCTGAAACGGCGCTATTTTGTTTTATTCCCAAGATTAAAAGCCATTGAATGGCAATTTGCTATTCCTTTGAGCCATAAACCGAAGACCCAATTATTAGGGTTTCGACACAGCAGACTTTGAGGCTTTTCCATCCCCTTTTGACCATTCAACTGCCACCGTTCCACCATTGAAATCGATGGATGATAGCTCGCAATGAAATCGCTCCATTTCCCTATTGTAAATCTCGCCTCAGAAGGTCATATTTTTCAGCCTCGAAAACCTATCTCAAGCTTCAATTTCAACGAAGAAGATATGGCCTCCGATGGCTCATTTGAAGGTATGCTTTCCTTCTTTTAATTCCTCATACAGAAAACCGCATGCAAACTTAAAAAAAAAGAGGCAAAAACAGATTCAAAAGGAAAAGAAACAAACAAAAAAAACTTGAGATCACCTTTTGGAAAAAATTACTTTCAAATTTTCTATTCAATCTGCGTATTAGTGTGTGTCCTCTATAGATGATGAAATCTCTTGGCTTTATAGCCAAAAAGGAAAATCAAAATAAAATAAAAAATACAATTTTTTCTATATATTTTTTTTGTATTTGTTGTTGTGTTTGTCCTTTGTTTGTCTTCTTTTGTAGGTACGGAGGCAACGTGGCGGAGCAGCTGGTGCATACGGAGGCTACTAGTGGTCGTACGGCACTTGGAGACTGGAGGCTGCTGCAGAGCTGTTGCGGCGTAAGAGGGTGACCTAGGGTTTCTCTGATTGCCAAACTTTCGGGCCATTTGGGCCTGCTTTGTTGTGTAATATTGGGCTAAGGTTATTTTGGGCTAATGAACTGTTAATATTTGTTGTAAATGGGTTGTAATATTTGGACTGTTATAATATTTTTATTATAATTTATTCTCTCCCCCCTTTTTTTTTGTTTTGTGTTTGTACGGGCCCGGGCCAAAATTGGACCTTATAGTAACTCATGCTTATGAGAATGATCTTGTGATGACCTTGTGATTATAGGTCTATACTTATGGTGTATGAATATGTAACCTTACTAATGTGGTGAAAATGAATTAATATGGTGTGATGAACGTAGTATCGTTAATTTACACTAAAACAGTTTTGGATAGCAGCCATAGTCCAACTTTAAAAATCCACCAAAAATTGTGGAAATTGAGTTAGAGGCTAAATAAAATATGAAATGAAATCCTAATGAGTCTAGTTTCATATAGATGAAATGGTGTAAGCAAAAGAGTTTCATACTATGAAGTATTTTAGTTTTTGTGAGACAGAGTCAGAATGACTTCGAAAATCCCCTATTTTGATTTGAGAAAATCGTTGAAAATTGTAAAAAAATAGTTATGAATTATAATTTATATTCTTAAAATTATTAATAAGTCTATTTTCAATAAAAATAGACAGGAACATCATCCTAGTCTCGTATTATAAGATGATTAATTTTTAGTGAAGAGGGGTCAGAACTAGCTAACAATGAAAAAGGGAAACTTTAAGGAATAAACTGTACTAATTGGCTAAACCAAAAATTCTGAAAATTTTATGGTAAGAAGATAAGTGAGTCTAGTTTTAGGGAAAATTAGCGGAACTTAATTTGGAGTTTTGTAGCTTTAGATATAAATAATTTAGTAACTATTACTCGAGAAAACAACTTGACTTGAACGCGAGTAAAAATGCAAATAGGGTTATATTACCATGAGAAGCAAGTTGATAAGTTGCTTATTATTTTCATACGATCTTACTAAGCTATAAAGCTTACTCCCTTCCTTTCTTTTCCTTTAGTGTTTTCAGGTTAGCTTAGGGCTGGAGATTGTCGGAGGCAGCATCACACTATCAAGTCGCTACCTTTGGAAAAAATGAAGTATATATTAGAAATTTTCAAGTGAGTGGCATGTATAGGGATCTATTTGATTGATATGCATTATTTTACTTTGGCCAAATGTGTTGGCTTATATTGAGTTATATGCATATGGCCATGAGATGTGGCTCATATTGATTATGACTTGTAAGCCTAGCTATTTATGTCATGTCTAATGTTTACAATGTGATTATGTTTGTTTGCCAAGCATGATTAGTAATATGACATGTATGTTGGATGTATGCTCTATGACCAATTGAGGTGGCCATAGCCATGTGGTAATTGCACATTATAAAAACAACATGATAATGATTGAACATGAATGCTTGATGGATAAGTTGGTAACCATAGTATAATGGAAAGAGTGGTCGTCAAAATGACAAGTCTTATGAATGTGAAATAAGAAATCTAGGCTTGGTATTGCATGAGTAGATACATTACTTGTAAGAGGACAAGTTAATGTTAAGGATATGTCTTAATAAAGAGTTTTTAATCACTAAAATGATGCCATGATTTGCAATTTTGATGTGCATAAGGTTGGAAGAGATTATGGGTAACATGAAGGCTTAAAAAATAGCCAAAGTATTGGCTACACGAGCTGAGACACGGCCGTGTGTCTCAACCGTGTGAGGGACATGACCTGGAGACACGGGCGTGTGGTCCAACTGTGTGGTTCGATGTGCATGCTGACGTCATAAACAGAGTGTTACACAGCCTGAGGACACGGGCGTGTCCCTATGTCCACACGGGCGTGTGACCCTGTTTCATGGGAAAATTTTCTAAGTTTTCCTGAAACTTCTTAAAGTTCTTGATTTAGTCCCGAATCGTTCTCGATGAATGTTTTGGGCTTTATAGACCCAAATAAGGGACAACATGCATGTGTTTGAAAGGTTTTATATTAAAAGAGATTTTATGGCCCAGTTTTTGCATGAATGTGTATACCTCGTACCCTATTCCGGTGTTGTATATGGATAAAGGGTGTTACATCTAATGGTATCAGAGCATGGTTTAGCCGATTCTTGGACTAACCTAGCACGTGTAAAAGTCTAGCTATATATGTAGAAGTTTGTGATAGTGTGATATCTCCCGTTGCGAATGAGAACTATCTTGTGTGGGCAAGGTACTCTCCAATCGAGCTACACCCGATCAAGTAGATAATGATGCTAAAGTATTCAATAAAGTGCAGTTATGAAGAGTTGAAACTAGGAAAGGTACGAACAAGAATTCGTGAAATGTATATGTACATATTTGTGATATGAGAAATATGAAATAGAATGTGTACATGGTATACTGAGCTTATCTATGATTGATTGATAATCCCATGGTGTACATGATTGATTTGTTTGAGTGAACACATGTGTTTAAATAACTTACTAAAAATACAGGTAGAAAGAATGTTCATGTATACTTATTTGAATGAATATGGTTGACAAATTCACATAGTCTGAGTATAAGTGTTAAATTACTTGGATTGAGTTGCATGTTTGTAATGATATGCATACGATGATGTCCGAAATGAAAGTACAGATTGGAATATACTTATCCATGTTTGTTGGCTTCCGTATGATATGTACATGACTAGTTTGATTAAATGAATGGGATAAGTAAAGTTACTCAGAATTCATAGAGTGCATGTATGAGTATACTTGTCTAAATGAGACAACTCTCTAGTTAGCGTAAAATGAATATGAATGTCAGTCTGTCTGAAATGAATGATATGATTTTGATGATGTTGTTATGATGATGAAAGCTGTGTTACATGTGTATGTATATGAGAGTCGAGTCAAAGGCCCTACAACCTCACCCCCTTACCAGAATGGTGTGTTGTAATGGAATTTCACGAGAGTTGCACTGAATAAATTCACAAGTATGAAACAAAAGAGTTCAGTGGAGAAATATCTATAAACACGATTAGAGATTGAGAATGAGTTGATAAGTAAGCTAGAGCTAGAAAAGTATTAGGTTGACATAAAGATTATGTGAATTATGCACTGTCACAGTTAGAGAAGAAATGTACTTTGGTAAATCGAATTACTCAGGTACGAGGTTGAGGAAGTGTAAAATATGAGATTTGTGATGACAGAAATAGTTAGAGGAATAATATTTGAAACATGAAATGTTTGATTATGGAAATCATAGTGAGTAGATGATGACTGTCTCTCTTGATATATTTTAAGTGATCATTGTTCTCGGAAGTATTATAGTGGCTATATATCTTCTGATAAAATTCTTGTTATATGAGAATGCTATCTGATCTAAATGTTAGAAAAAGGCATTGTCGATCTGATCGGGTTATAATCTATTTTGCCCTACTTCTCTCTAGTATTATGTTATATTCAGTTTGTTGGGAACTTATGAGAAAGTGCAAATGATGCTATAATTCTATTTCCCTTAATTGTTGCATTTGATTCCAGTAGGATGAAATGATGTTTTCTTCTAGACTTTTTCTTTTTGAGAAATTATTGAGGTCTTTCATATTTTTTTAAGAGTTTGTTTTTGGTCTTCCAATATAGTATCGTACCTTGGGATTTCTTTAATTTGCTTGTAAGGATTTGACATCAGCAAAGGCATAAGTGATGAAAATTTCGAATTTCAATTGGTATGATAGATCTCTTTTCTCAAGTAAGTTAACCAAAGCTAATGTCTTTAGTTGAGATATATTGGTTATTTGAACTAATGCAAGTAAAATGACCTTTGTTTAGTATGATGAGTGAATTCCAAATGATTGTATGATAAAATTTTCGTCTTATGAAAGTCGAATGGCTTAATCCATGATTAGCAAAACTTGGACAGATTAAAATATTATTAACTGAAGCATTTAAACTGGTCTAGTCTGCACTTGGGCAGAGACTTTTTAATTTTCAATGATGCACTATTGTATAAATTGTGATGTGTTTTAAGACAATAAGATAATGTGATAGCTTAGAGCATTCGATGCCACAGAAAGATTTGAGTTGTTAACAACGTTAGAGCCAAACATCAGGTTTTACCGAAACTATCTTCTCCAGTGCTGATATTAGAATAGAAATGAGAAAGGATTATTCTCGAGGCCCTATCAGAATTATTTCTATCTTGAAAAGAGGAAAAAAAATGTGATGTAGCTTATTTTTAAATGTTTGGTGAGATTTGTAAATCATGCCGGTATGTACTGAATTCCCATTCGTCAGATTGATGAGACTTCGTGTCTTTATGATTGTCGGATTTCTTGGAGTACTAGTCTCCATTAATCGGATTGTGTGAAATAGAGAGTGTAAGGCCAAGATGAACTGACTAGTTTTATTATTCGAATTCGAAAAGATTCAAGTATGTGTGTATATGTGACATGATGGCATAAATGAGACCTTTGTGTATATGAACTCTTAGGTAGATGTTGAAATTCAGCCGAGGTATAGTATAGTAATGAATCGCTTATGATACTGATATGAGAAAGTAAAGAAATAAGTATTAGGGACACAGTCGAGTGAAAGTTCTTTAACAATGATTATGAGAAAGAGAAGTTTATGTGAATACCAAAACCACTTTCCTGGTAAGATTTTCGAGGACAAAAATCCCTAAGGGGGGAGAATTGTAACAGCCTGAAATAAGGCCTAGTCGGAACAGTGGTTGTAAGACCACAAATCTAAAGTAAAAATATTTATTTTATGACTATTTTACAGTCCATGATATGTTTGAGTGATTGTGTACAAATTTTGTTATGTAAATTTTATTGATAAAGTGCCCAATTTTATTATTGGGATTAAATGGCATTAATTGCAAAATATGAGTTCTAGAATATAAGTACTTGTTTGAAATGGGGGTTTAAACTAGAGGTCTTTAAATAAAAAATAGACCATCATATTTTGGTATGGACAAAACTAGACATGGAAGGGTAAAAATTGAAGGGTTAGTAAAAAGGGCATTTTGGTCATATTGGGTGTTTTAAGGCATAAAAGGCAAAATAAAAGCCCAAAAATCTGCTCATCTTCTTCATATGGCTGTCGAAATTTACATGACTCCATGGCTAGGGTTTCAAGCTTTTCAAAGCTCAATTGTAAGTGCATTTGAGCCCCGTTTTTAATGTTCTTCGTATTTTTGAGATCCTAAAAGCTTAACCTTTCTATTTCTACTATTTATTTGCATGAAAAATGAAGTTTAAAAAAATTGACCCATGCTAGATAATTGTGCATTTTGATGTTTAATGGTAGAATAAGGATGCTTGAGGTTAGGAGAACGATTTTTGTTAAGTGATTTTCGTTGAAAATGGTTAAAACAGGTTAATTATTAAAAGTTGTTAATGTTTATAAGAGCATGAAATAGTGAACATTTGAGGTTGCCATAGAAGAGAAAAATGTTTAGCATGTCTTAAATCTTATAGAAATCTTATAAATTTCAATTTCCGAGCCTTGGGGTAAATTTGTAATTTTGAAAAAGTTTAGGGGCAAAAATGTGAATTTTGCCAAAATATGTTTTAGGTCCGAAATGATTAGTACATCAATTAAATGAGTGAATTTCATCATGTTAGATCAAGAAAATCAAGATTTGGGCTTAAATCGAGAAAGTGCGTGGTTAAAGACAAAAAGAGAATAATTAGCCGAAATTTCATTTGAGGTAAGTCCGTGTGATTAAATGAGCAAGATATTTATGCTATTGTTATTATACTTGAAAATCTATCTTGTCATAATTGTATTAAATTTTATTTTGATGATATTGTATATGAGAAAGTGATGTCAAATATAAATGACATTTATGTGTTGATTGAATGCTTGGAGATTTGATGGAATATGATATTCCATTGAAACGAGTAAGTTGTATGTAAATAATATAATTACATTGTTATTATTATGTGCTGAATTGATATAGCATGAAATGCTTGATTCGGGAAATGAAAGTGCATAATGATAATTGAGATAGTAGAATTCCCTTTTGAACCATAGGGAATAAATCGGATATTCATGCCATGACGTATGGGTTATTGTGAGCTAGTGTAAGACCATGTCTGGGACATGGAATCGGCATTGAGATCAGTGCTAGTGTAAGACATGTCTGGGGCATGAATTGACCTTGAGACATAAGCCAGTGTAAGACATGTCTAGGACATGCATCGACTACGAGATGTGTCAGTGTAAGACCATGTCTCGGGCATGGCATCGGCACAGATATGTGAGAGCTAGTGTAAGACCATGTCTGGGACATGGCGTCGGCCTTGATTTCGATAGTCAGTGTAAGACCATGCCTGGGATATGGCATCGACTTGATGGATAAGCCAATGTAAGACCATGTATGGGACATGGCATCGGCATTATACCCTATGTTTGAGGCTTAGTGAATATCTGATAACTTTCCGAATGGTTCAACAGTGAGAGTCATGATTTAAGCTAAATGAGAAAGGTTATGACCATATTGTGAGTGTTACAGGTACTTACATGAAATTGATGAGATGTGAATTCAATTCATGTTATATGATTAGTAAGGAATGAATATGAGCATGTTGAGTAACACAGGTATGTATGCCAAGCTCATGAAAAATTATTTTAGTTTATGATGCACATTTAGTGAAGATGCAAATAGGTAACCCATGCTTATGAGAATTATCTTGTGATGACCTTGTGATTATAGGTCTATAATTATGATGTATGAATATGTAACCTTACCAATGTGGTGAAAATGAATTAATATGGTGTGATGAACGTAGTATCGTTAATTTACACTAAAATAGTTTTGGACAACAGCCATAGTCCTAATTTAAAAATGCACCAAAAATTGTGAAAATTGAATTAGAGGCTGAATAAAATGTGAAATTAAAACTTAATGAGTCTAGTTTCACATAGAAGAAATCATGTAAGAAAAAGAGTTTCATACTATGAAATATTTTAGTTGTTGTGAGACAGAGTCAGAATGACTTCGAAATCCCCTATTCTGATTTGAGAAAATCATTGAAAATTGTAAAAAAAATATTTATGAGTTATAATTTCTATTATTAGAATTATTAATGAGTCTATTTTCAATAAAAATAGATAGAAATATCATCTAAGTCACGTATTATGAGATAATTAGTTTTTAGTGAAGTGGGGTCAGAACTGTTAGACAGCAAAAAATGGTAACTTTAAGGACTAAACTGTACTAATTGACTGAACCAAAAATTCTGAAAATTTTATGGTAAGAATATAAGTGAGTCTAGTTTTAGGTAAAATTAGCGAAACTTAATTTGGTGTTCCGTAGCTCTAGATATAAATCATTTAGTGACTATTACTTGAGAAAACAACTTGACGGGAACATTGGTAAAAATGCAAATAGGGTTGTATTACCATGAGAAGCAAGTTGATAAGTTGCTTATTATTTCATACAATCTCACTAAGCTATAAAGCTTACTCCCTTCCTTTCCTTTCCTTTAGTGTTTTCAGGTTAGCTTAGGGTTGGAGATCGTCAGAGGCAGCATCACACTATCAAGTTGCTACCTTTGGAAAAAATTGGAAAAAATGAAGTATATATTAGAAATTTTTAAGTGAGTGGCATGTATAGGGATCTAGTTGATTGACATATATTATTTTGCTTTGGCCAAATGTGTTGGCTTATATTGAGTTATATGCATATGGCCATGAGATGTGGCTCATATTAATTATGGCTTGTAAGCCTAGCTATTCAAGTCATGTATAATGTTTATAATGTGATTATGTTTGTTTGCCATGCATGGTTAGTAATATGCCATGTGTGTTGGGTGTATGCTCTATGACCAATTGAGGTGGCCATAGCCATGTGGTAATTGCACATTATAAAAACAACATGATAATGATTGAATAAGTTGGTAACCATAGTATAATGGTAAGAGTGGTCGTCAAAATGACAAGTCTTATGAATGTGAAATAAGGAATCTAGGCTTGCTATTGCATGAGTAGATACATTACTTGTAAGAGGACACATTAATGTTAAGTATATGTCTTAATAAAGAGTGTTTAATCACTAGAATGATGCCATGATTTGCGATTTTGATGTGTATAAGGTTGTAAGAGATTATGGGTAACATGACGGCTTAGAAAATAGCCTAAATGTTGGCTACACGGATTGAGACACGGTCGTGAGTCTCAATCGTGTGAGGGACATGACCTGGAGACACAGGTGTGTAGCCCGGCCGTGTGGTTCGATGTGCATGCTGATGTCATAAACAGAGAGTTACACGGCCTGAGGACATGGGCGTACCAAAGGCACACGGGTGTGTCCCTATGTCCACACGGACGTGTGACCCTATTTCATGGGAAAATTTTCTAAGCTTTCCTGAAACTTCTCAAAGTTCTCGGTTTAGTCCTGAATCATTCCCGATGAATGTTTTGGGCTTTGTAGACCCAAATAAGGGACAACATGCATGTGTTTGAAAGGTTTTGTGTTAAAAGAGATTTTATGGCCCGGTTTTTGCATGAATGTGTATGTTTAAGTCCGATAATGCCTCGTACCCTGTTCCGGCGTTGGACATGGATAAGGGATGTTTCATATTTAAGCAATATCGGGCATATAATTTATTTCATACTCTAAGTATTAATATGATTCATCCAAATACATCATTCATTTTCAAACATATTAACATGCATAATTAAGTTACACGAACTTACCTCGATACTTGTTCGTATTTGAAAATCTACTAATCCGAAACTTTTTCTTTTTCTCGATCTAGCTTCGAATTTGAGTTTTCCAGATCTATATAAATGAATTTAATCATCAATTTATTACATTTCACATTCAATTGGATTTAATTTACACTCTAGGAAAAATTATCATTTTGTCCCTAAACTTTCCATTAATTCCAATTTCGTCCCTAAGCTCGGAAAATAAAATTTATGCAATTTAATCCTTATTCCAAGCCTAACCGAATTTTACTTGTTACACTAACAGCCCATGAATTTCACAAAAATCACAATTTTTCTATGGGTTTTACCACTTTTCAATTTTGTCCCTAAATCATGATTTTATCAAAATTTCCTTTGTAAAAGTTGTTTATCTATCAACAACCTTTTATTTTCTACCATAAATTTCAAATTTTCAGCATATTCATCCATGTCAAAACTTAGTTACTTTGATTACTTTTCAAATTAATCCCCAAAATAAATAGATTAGACTATTCCGATCTCAAAAATATAAAAATTACTAAAAACGAGACAAGAAAACATACCTAATTATGCTTGATTAGTTTCTTTTCTCTCTCCTAAGGTTTCCATAGAATTTGGGGATGAAGATGATGAAAATAAGATGATATTTTCTATTTAATTAGTTATCATCTTTTCATTTTTTTTCATTTCCAATTTAGTCATTAGCCTTTTCTAATTTTTCCATGGATTTAATGGTCTAATTACCATATAAGGACCTCAAGTTTTGAATTCCATAGCTATTTGATTCTTCTAGCTACTAGAATTCAACTTTTGCATTTTATACAATTTGGTTCTTTCCATAATTAAGCACGTAATCAGTAAAATTTTCTTATCAGAATTTTCATATGACATTGCTATCATAATGCATACCATGCAATAATATTAAGATAAATTTTCTTTTCGGCTGAGATTTGTGGTCTCAAAACCATTGTTCTGATTTCACTAAAAATGGGCTGTTACAACTCTCCCCTTAAGAATTTTCGTCCTCAAAAACCTTACCAGTAAAAAGATTGGGGTATTGATTTCTCATGGTATCCTTCAGTTCCCAGGTAGCTTTTTCAATCCCATGTCGTTCCCAAAGAACTTTCACTAATGCTACATTTTTATTTCTTAACTCTTTTGTTTCATGTGCCAAGATTTTAATCAGTTCCTCACTGTAAGTCATATCAGGCTAAGTCTCAACTTCTGTCGGAGAAATAACATGTAAAGGTTCAGGTTAATACCGTCGCAACATAGACACATGAAAAATATTATGAATTCTGTCAAGTTCTGGTGGTGTAACACCCCTTACCCGTATTCGACGCTAAAATAGGGTACGAGGCATTACTGAACTTATACACAAGCAATCATACAAAATTGAGACGTAAATTTCCATCCAAATTTAAAAATTTTCATTTACATTCATATTGTCCCTAAAACGAGCCTACGAGGCCTAAAACATGCATTGGAAGCAGTTCGAAACTAAACCGAGAACCTTGGAAAATTTCATAACATTTAGAAAAATTTTCATGTTTTAAGAGTCACACGTCCGTGTGGCTTGGGACATGCCCGTGTGGCCTGGGACATGCCCGTGTGGTCACACATGCCCGTGTCCCTAACCCGTGTAACTCTCTATTTGTCACCCATTAACAAATTGAAGTCACATGGCTAAGGCATATGCTCGTGTGCTTAAGTCGTGTGGTCGATTTAATTTTCATACTTTTTAATAAAATAGGTGCAGACTTACACGCTGGTGCCTGAGGCTGTGTCATCCACACGGCTGAGACACGCGCCCGTGTCTCTGCCAGTGTGCTCAATTCTGAGCATTCTGTTTTTCAACAATTAAGGTGCAGGGGACACATGGTCAGAACACAAGCCCATGGGGCAAGCCGTGTGTCACGCGCAGCCTAGACACACATTTGTGTGTCTACCCGTGGGGACAAAAATAAGGCTACTTACCAAGCCATTTTGTCACCCTTCCATTCACAACCTACACAACAACACATAACACCATTCCAAGCATATACATTCAACCAAACCAGCCACAACCAAGGCATCAAACCCTCATTCACATACTATCATTTATCATACACAAACATCACATATACTTCAACTCCAATCATGTAATTTTCCACATCCATGAAAGACATCATCATATGCATATATACTTAAATCAATATTAGTCAATTTCAATGGCCATTTACAAAATGAATTATCAACCATCATAAGCCAACACATTTGGCTAATCAATTATGACACATAACAAAATGACCAAGTCCTTATACATGCCATAACTCAAAATAATGAAATCATTGGTACCCAAAATATAAAGTTGATAGTGTGACTAGATGTCTGACAATCTTCGATCCCCGAGCTGGCTTGGTAACACTATAAGACAAGGGAAAAGAAAAGGAGAGTAAGCGATAAAGCTTAGTAAGTTCCCATGCAAATAATAAGCATTATAAACTCACATTTAACATATAATTAACTTGAAGTAAATTCACATAAATGTCATTATAAATCTCAAAATCCAACTTACTCAATCACAACCTTACCAAGGGATTCATCACATATCGAGCTCATTAAGCATGATTTTTATGTACATACCTGTACCAATTTACAACATACCATAGTCTTTCACAACTTCAACATTCTCGTTGCATTTCCTGTTGAACCACTTGGAATACTAGAGGATACTCGAGTATCTCGTACACATAGTGTAACGCACTCATTTTCAAAATTTTCTAGGTTTCTGTGATTTTAGGTAAATTTTGAAATTTTGGTGTTCTGAATATTGGAATTGCGTTTAAATGTGTTAGTGGGCCTTTAGAAGGCCTAAGCCTAAGTTAAACACGAGAAAATATCAAGGTTGGATTTTAAGTGAATAGGAGACTTGGTTAAATGGGTTTTTTAAAAGAACTTCGTAAATTATGACACAAATAAGGCCTTGGTAAAGTGGCAAGGTGGCGCCACTAAGTTCCTAAAAAAATGGCGCCTGGGAAGGAATTATAGGTCTAGGGTTCAAGTTGCAAGGTAGGCATACTGTTACTTTTTAATTTTAGGCATGTGCCGGGCATGTGATCACTTAAGTGAATTTCGGCAAGGGCCTTAGGGAGGTTGGGCCGATTGTTTTATTTGATATTAGGGTTAGGTTCTTTTCTTTTTCTGTCTTGGAGAATTAGGGTTAGCCACCTGAAAGCTTTCACTGTCATTCATCCTTTCTGAGTTCTCACAAAAGCCAGAAACGCAAATTCCTTCTCCTTGGTGCCGAGTTCTTCTTCCTCTCTTTTTCCTCCATTTTCTTTCTTCCTTTTTGCTTTTTCTTCTAGCCAAAACCTTTTGATCACCTTAATCACCTCCTCTATTGATCCCATCCTCCACAAAACCTTCATAGCCGATCGCCATAAAAGCCGAAATCCTGAAAACTCACTTCTTATGCCGATTTATCCAAGCCAAAATCCTTCAGTTATTTTTGTTCCTTTTGATTAACTTTCATCTTCTCTAAACCCTTAGTATCTTTCGGTAACATTACTTCAAAGTTATAGCCTCAAATCGTCACCTTCTTCATCACTTAAAAAGCCGAAGTACCATAGATTTAGGGACTTATAGTCGAAACTTTAGATCTCCTGGATTCGAGTTCTACTATTGTTTAGAGGATAGATCTACATCAGATCTATGTAGAAATCAAAGAGGAATAAGTGGTAAGTGCTCATCACCTCAGATCTAGTCTTATTTTACAATTTAGAAAAAGCCGAAGTCCCTAAAATCTAGGGAGGCTGTCGATTTGGGCATAGGGCTTTAAGGGTCTTTAACCGACGATTTCTTTTTGTGTTTAGTGTCTTCTAGAGGTTGGATCGAAGGATTGGATCTTTGGAACAACTAGACTTAGATCTAGTCATCGGTTTTCGGCAAAAAGGTAAGATTCTAAAGGCTTTGGAGGCATGGTTCGAATATGGTAGGTGAATATTGGGATTGGTTATTGTGGTTTGCAATCTAAGAATTGTGGTAATCAATTGTAGGACATCATAAGGGATCTCAGTGGTAGTCATCGCGAAACAGGTGTGTATCGAACACCCTCTTATAGTTCAATTCGGCAAAAGTTGAAATGTCGAAATTCCGGTATTTCGTGGGCTTGTGAGTGTGCTAGTGCTCACAAGACGTTTAGAAATCATTTGATCTAAAATCGCAAAGTGGTAAGTTAGTCGTGTGTGAAATTTCGTGCACTTCGATAATTGGGCCTCGATAGGCTAAAACTGGGCCCAATGGGCTTACGGGCCCATACGGGTAAAATAATAAAAAAATAGGCAATAAGTATGTTCTGTTAGACTGTAGAATCAAAACTGCTTAAATCGGTAAACTGGTCATAAAACTTGAATTAAATGGGCTTAAATTGCTAGTGGGCACTGTAGGGCCCATTAGGGGTTTTAGGGCCCAATGGCTAAAATTGTGAAATTGAGATAAATAAATTACTGTGATGACAAATGGGCTAGTAAGAACTGTCTTATTCATGAGAACCCTTAAAGCGGATAAAATTACTGAAATACCTTTATAGGTGGAAAATTTACAGATTTACCCCTAAGAGTAAAATTACTGATATACCCCTAGGGTTAAGGTTGACCTGAAAGCATGTTTGACTGTTACTATTTACTGCATGCCATGTTATTATTATCTGATGCATGGGACTAGGTTATTGGTGGAGGAAGTACTGAAAGTGGCTTGTCCACGTACTGGAGGCTTTGCCTCAACTTACTGATATCAGAGCAGCAATGCTGCAACTATGGAGTGTAGGGCTGGGTGGGTTGAGCTATTCCCCACATGGAGTGTAGGGCTGGTACGGGTGGAGTGTAGCGGTTGGTCATAGGCTGGGTTGGGCTTGCATACACGAATATGTCTGTTCTGTTCTGGAATGGGCCTATGGGCCATACTATTATCTGAAAAGGGGCTAAGGCCCGCCATCAGATTCGAAAAAGGGCTTTGGCCCGGTACTCACTGTTATCGAAATAGGGCTTAGGCCCAATGGGCTTGAGCTGACTTGGGCTTTGGATGGGTTTTCCATACACACTGAGTTTCCCAAACTCACCCCCTTTCTCTTCCATCCTTGCAGGTGAGCCCTAGTTGGTGGACTTGAGTGGCGGGATTCAAAGTGGCCACGAAGATTAAATTCCTGGTTTTTAAATAAGTTTCAATTAGCTTCCTTTTAAATTTCGCATTTATTTTTGATTATTTCTATTTTGGTTAAAGTTGTAATAAGGCCGCTCTATTATTTTTATTTTGGGTTTTTAGATTACTTAAATTGTTTTCAACTCGGGATTCACATCACTTAAATTGATTCCTTAAAATTTGTTAGCTCTAGGGCACATTTTATAAAAGTTACTTATTTTCAAAATATCACGACAACCGAGCAAAGCTTCCACAACGTAAATGTTTTCAAGGGAAATAAATATTTTAAATAGACTTGAACTTAATTTGTTGTTCGTGGACAAGTAATAAGCTTAAAGTGTGGCAATGGATGTGTGCATGTCTAGGATTGGATCATGGAAGAGCTAGGTATTTAAGCAGTCTAATTGATTCACCTCCTCTTTTCTTGAATCCTACCTGGTGCGTAGTATCCATTCGCTTTAAGCCATAACAAAGAAGGTTTGATTTTTTTTCGATACTTAACTATTTTTAAAATAACATGTTCCTGCCACTAGAAAGGGTTACAACTTTAAACGGTAAAAGTTTCTAAACATCAAGAAGGGTTTTCAATGAAAACATGGTTTTCGAAAAACACTTCAATGTGACACACCAGACTTGGCCATAATGTTTGGGCCAGGTTTGGGGTGTAACATTTAGTGGTATCCGAGCAGGGTTACAATAACTCGGCTGTGGATCGGGTCCAAAAAGGTTTTCAAAACTTTAAGCCGAAAGAGGGTATTTTTTGGAAAAATCTAACTTTTGAAAACAAATTTTCTGTTTAAAGGAGATAATTTCCAAACTTGTTTTCTTTAAATCAAATGTTTGAGAAATGGATTTTAAAAAAAAAGGCCTAAATCTTTTGAGTTTGTTTGAAATCTGATGTGGTGGCACACTGAATCCCTGGCACCAAGTCTGTAAGTATCTGTCTGCTCTATATATATACTGTACTGTACTAAAAATAATACTGTAGATAGTACTGAGCCTTAGATATAGTACTATAGATAAGGTAGTATTAAGGCTACAAAATTGAGACTGTTGGGTAAACTAAGCCCTAGGAAACTGAGATAGTAGCTAAATTGCGATTGTGCGAGAACAACTCTAAAACTTTATCTGTTCATAAGATATTCTGTAATAAATAATTGAAACTGTAAACTAATGTCATAAAATTCGTAATCAGATAAGTCGATATGAGTACGAGAGCTGCTTGGGGAAGAGGCCGTGGTCGAGGCCGAGGTAGTACTCAAGCTGGATCTTCATCTTCTAAACACATGCTAGCTGGTGAGGCACGACCACCACGGGTGGATGACAATAAGTCGTATGATCGAGCCGTAGGGGACGACACTCTGTCCCAGGCCATGTTGAGAGTTTTAGAAAGGGTGGCCGGAGCTAATGTCGGGCCCATGAATAGGGGGTCCATTTCTGAGCGACTCCGGGCCAACGAAACGGAGGTTTTTAGGGGCGTATCTAGAGTAGCCCAAATATGGCTGAGTACTGGCTGGAAGCCACGGAGCGGATCATGGATGACCTGGACTGCTCAGTGGAGTAGAAGTTAAAAGGAGCGGTGTCGTTCTTTGCGGGGCGAGGCGATCGCTGGTGGATCATCGTGAGAGAGAGGGTACCCTAGCTGAGAGGGTAACATGGGAGTTGTTCAAGTAGTCATTCAAGGCGAAATATGTCGGAGCTAGCTATGTGGATGCACGAAGAAAGGAATTCCTGAACCTGACCTAGGGTGGTAAGACCGTTGCTGAATATGAGGCAGAGTTTCTGCGATTGAGTCGGTACACTAGTGGCATTGTCTCCACCGAATATGAGCGCAATGTTCGTTTTGAGGATGGTGTTAAGGACTGTTGAGGATGAAGAGGTAATGATTATTGGAGAACGAAGAGATTACTTGTCCAATGTAGTGTTGGCTTTGAGGACTGAGAAACTGATGCGTAAGGGATGCGAGGCATATTTGGCTTTTGTAAGCCAAGTTGAAACTGAGGATCTGATTGTGGAGACAGTTAGAACTGTTAGAGAATTCTGAGATGTTTTCCCAGAAGAGCTTCCTGGATTACCTCCGAATCGAGAAGTCGAGTTTGGAATCGATTTACTGCCTGGAACAGCTCCAGTGTCCATCGCACCCTATAGGATGGCACCGAAGGAGTTAGTGGAACTGAAAGCTCAAATACAAGAGTTGTTGGATAGAGGATTCATTAGATCAAGTGTGTCTCCATGGGGAGCAAAGTTCCTGTTTGTGAAGAAAAAGGACGGGATGATGCGTATGTGCATCGATTATCTCCAGTTGAACAAACTGACGATAAAGAACAAATACCCACTGCTTAGAATTGACGATCTATTTGACCAACTTAGAGGAGCTTCAGTATTTTCCAAGATTGACCTTCGATCTGGATACCATCAACTAAGGGTGAAGGAAGTGGATATTCATAAGACAGCTTTCAAAACTCGATATGGTCATTACGAGTTTCTAGTTATGCCATTTGGGTTGACGAACGCACCTGCAGCTTTCATGGATCTGATGAATCGAGTATTGCAACCTTACTTGGACCGATTCGTGGTCATTTTTATGGATGATATTATGGTATATTCAGAAATTGAGGAGAAGCATGATGAGTATCTACGTATTGTGCTACAAGTGCTGAGAGAGAAGAAACTTTATGTGAAGTTTAGTAAGTGTGAATTCTGGTTGCGGGAAGTGACTTTTCTAGGTCATGTGGTTTTTGCTGAAGGAATTAGAGTGGATCTTCGAAAAATTGAGGCAGTTTTGGAATGGAAACCACCAAGTCGTGATTTAAAAATTTGGAGTTTTTTGGTCCGCAAAGGCTATTACGTAAGGTTTGTAGAGGATTTTCTCGACATCTTGCACCATTGATGAAATCATTAAGGAAAGGAGTAACATTTGTCGGATGAGAAACACAAAAAGCTTTCACCGGCTTGAAAAAGGTATTGACTGAAGCGCCAGTGTTGATTCAACCAGAGTCTAGGAAGAACTTCACTATGTATAGCGATGCGTCGCATGTGGGGTTAGGATGTGTACTGATGCAAGAGGGTAAGGTGGTCGCTTATTCTTCGCGACAGCTTAAACCTCATAAAGCGAACTACCCTACGCACGATTTAGAGCTAGCAGCAGTGATCTTCGCATTGAAAATCTAGAGACATTACTTATATGGAGAAAAGTGTATTACATACACAGACCATAAGAGCCTAAAGTATCTGTTGACTCAGAAGGAGTTAAACCTTAGGCAACGAAGATGGATAGAATTGCTTAAGGATTACGACTGTTCGATTGAGTACCACCCAGGTAAGGCTAATGTGGTGGCTGATGCTTTGATTCAAAGGGTTGTTGCTGATTTGAGAGCCTTGTTTGCATGATTGAGTCTGTTCGACGATGGAAATCTATTGGCAGAATTACAAGTGAGGCCTACTTGGACTAAACAGATTAAAGAAAAACAGTTGAATGATGATTCGTTAGTTTTTCAGTTTCGGCAAGTTAAGAACGGTGAGAATGAGGATTTTGGACTGAATACTGACGGAGTTCTATGCTTTCATGGAAGAGTTTGTATTCCGAAGGACCCTGAATTGAGGCGGTCAATTCTAAAAGAGGCTCATGGTGGACCTTATGCTATGCATCCGGGAGGGAATAAGTTATATTGAGACCTACGAGAGGTGTACGGGTGGCCTGGACTAAAACGAGAGGTGACTAAATTTGTTGGGAAATGTCTGACATGTCAGCAAGTTAAGGCCGAGCACCAATTACCTTCTGGATTATTGCAACCGGTGAAAATTCCACTATGGAAGTGGGAGAGAGTAACTATGGACTTCGTGAGTGGGCTACCTTTGACACCCACCAAGAAAGATTCTGTGTGGGAATTGTGGATAGGTTAACGAAATCTGCCCATTTCATACCTGTTCGTACTAATTACTCACTGCAAAAGTTGGTCAAGTTGTATATGGCGGAGATAATGCGACTGCATGGGGTGCCAGTGTCGATTATTTCTGATCGAGACCCTAGGTTTACATCTCAGTTCTGGCAGAAGTTGCAGGAGGCGTTGGGTACACGATTGGATTTCAGTACTACTTTTAACCCTCAGACAGATAGACAGTCGGAAAGGGTTATTCAAGTTTTGGAGGATATGTTAAGAGGTTGTATCATCAGTTTTCGTGGTAGTTGGGAGGACTACTTGCCATTGGAGGAGTTTGTGTACAACAACAGCTACCAAGCAAGTATTCAGATGGCTCCATATGAGGCACTTTATGGGCGAAGATGTCGTACGCCTACGTGTTGGACAGAGTTGGGTGAACGACAAGTGCTTGGACCGAAATTAGTGGCAGATATTAAAAGTAATGTTAAGTTGATAAGAGATCGATTAAAGGAGGCATCTGATAGGCAAAATTCGTATGTAGATCTAAAGCGTAAGGAGATTGATTTCGCTGTTGGGGATATGGTTTTCTTGAAGGTTTCACCTTGGAAGAAGATCTTGAGGTTCGGTAGGAATGGCAAGCTGAGTCCGCGATTTATAGGGCCTTATCGGGTTCTTAAACGGGTATGGCCAGTAGCATACCAGTTAGAGTTACCACCAGAGTTGGATAGAATTTATGACGTCTTTCATGTGTCCATGTTGAGACGATATCGATTGGATCCTTCACATATTGTGCCAGTGGAGGAGATTGAAGTAAAGACTGATTTGGCCTTTGAGGAGGAACCCGTGCAAATTTTAGATCAAGAGGTTAAAGTTTTAAGAAGGAAGTCGGTTCCGTTGGTGAAAGTACTGTGGCGCAATCATGGAAGGGAAGAGGCTACTTAGGAGTCAGAAGAGACTTTGCGTCAACAATACCCTCAATTATTTGGGTCAGGTAAATTTTGAGGTCGAAATTTCTTTAAGGGGGTAGAGTTGTAACGCCCTGATTTTCAGGATTTCTCGGGTTTCTGTGATTTTAGGTAAATTTTGAAATTTTGGTGTTCTGAATATTGGAATTGCGTTCAAATGTGTTAATGAGCCTTTAGAAGGTCCAAGCCTAAGTTAAACGCGGTAAACTATCAAGGTTGGATTTTAAGTGAATAGGAGACTTGGTTAAGTGGGTTTTTAATAAGAACTTCGTAAATTATGACACAAATAAGGCCTTGGTAAAGTGGCAAGGTGGCGCCACTAAGTTCCTAAAAAAATGGCGCCTGGGAAGGAATTAAAGGTCCAGGGTTCAAGTTGCAAGGTAGGCATACCGTTACTTTTTAACTTTAGGCATGTGCCGGGCATGTGATCACTTAATTGAATTTCGGAAAGGGCCTTAGGGAGATTGGGCCGACTATTTTAGTTGATATTAGGGTTAAGTTCTTTTCTTTTTCTGTCTTGGAGAATTAGGGTTAGCCACCTGAAACCTTTCAGTGTCATTCATCCTTTCTGAGTTCTCACAAAAGCCGAAAACGCAAATTCCTTCTCCTTAGTGCCGAGTTCTTCTTCCTCTCTTTTTCCTCCATTTTCTTTCTTCCTTTTTGCTTTTTCTTCTAGCCGAAACCTTTTGATCACCTTACTCACCTCCTCTATCGATCCCATCCTCCACAAAACCTTCATAACTGATCGCCATAAAAGTCGAAATCCCGAAAACTCACTTCTTGTGCCGATTTCTCCAAGCTAAAATCCTTCAGTTATTTTTGTTCCTTTTGATTAACTTTCATCTTCTCTAAACCCTTAGTATCTTTCGGCAACATTACTTCAAAGTTATAGCCTCAAATCGTCATCTTCTTCATCACTTAAAAAGCCGAAGTACCATAGATTTAGGGACTTATAGCCAAAACTTCAGATCTCCTGGATTCGAGTTCTACTATCGTTTAGAGGATAGATCTACATCAGATCTACGTAGAAATCAAAAAGGAATAAGTGGTAAGTGCTCATCACCTCAGATCTAGTCTTATTTTACAATTTAGAAAAAGTCGAAGTCCCTAAAATCTAGGGAGGCTGTCAATTTGGGCATAGGGCTTTAAGGGTCTTTAACCGACAATTTCTTTTGGTGTTTGGCGTCTTCTAGAGGTTGGATCGAAGGCTTGGATCTTTGGAACAACTAGACTTAGATCTAGTCATCGGTTTTCAGCAAAAAGGTAAGATTCTAAAGGCTTTAGGGGCATGGTTCGAATATGGTAGGTGAATATTGGGATTGGTTATTGTGGTTTGAAATCTAAGAATTGTGGTAATCAATTGTAGGACATCGTAAGGGATCTCAGTGGCAGTCGTCGCGAAACAGGTGTGTATCGAACACCCTCTCATAGTTCAATTCGGCAAAAGCCGAAATGCCAAAATTCCAGCATTTCGTGGGCTTGTGAGTGTGCGAGTGCTCACAAGATGTTTAGAAATCATTTGATCTGAAATCGCAAAGTGGTAAGTTAGTCGTGTGTGAAATTTCGTGCACTTCGGTAATTGGGCCTCGATAGGCTAAAACTGGGCCCAATGGGCTTACGGGCCCATACGGGTAAAATAATAAAAAATAGGCAATAAGTATGTTCTGTTAGACTGTAGAATCAAAACTGCTTAAACCGGTAAACTGGTCATAAAACTTGAATTAAATGGGCTTAAATTGCCAGTGGACACTGTAGGGCCCAATAGGGGTTTTAGGGCCCAATGGCTAAAATTGTGAAATTGAGATAAATAAATTACTATGATGAAAAATGGGCTAGTAAGGACCGTATTATTCATGAGAACCCTTAAAACAGATAAAATTACTGAAATACCTTTATAGGTGGAAAATTTACAGATTTACCCCTAAGAGTAAAATTACTGATATACCCCTAGGGTTAAGGTTGACCTGAATGCATGTTTGACTGTTACTATTTACTGCATGCCATGTTATTATTATTTGATGCATGAGACTAGGTTATTGGTGGAGGAAGTACTGAAAGTGGCTTATCCACGTACTGGAGGCTTTGCCTCAACTTACTGATATCAGAGCAGCAATGCTGCAACTGTGGAGTGTAGGGCTGGGTGGGTTGAGCTATTCCCCACATGGAGTGTAGGGCTGTACGGTGGAGGAGTAGTTTGTTGGCCATAGGCTGGGTTGGGCTTGCATACACGAATATGTCTATTCTGTTCTGGAATGGGCTTATGGGCCATACTGTTATCTGAAAAGGGGCTAAGGTCCAGTTTACTGTATTCTGAAAAGGGCTTCGGCCTAGTACTCACTGTTATCGGAATAAGGCTTAGGCCCAATGGGCTTGAGCTGACTTGGGCTTTGGATGGGTTTTCCATACACATTGAGTTTCCCAAACTCACCCCTTTCTCTTCCATCTTGGGTGAGCCCTAGTTGGTGGACTTGGAGTGGGCGGGATTCAGAGTGGCTACGAAGATTAAATTCTGTTTTTAAATAAGTTTCAATTAGCTTCCTTTTAAATTTCGCATTTATTTTTGATTATTTCTATTTTGGTTAAAGTTGTAATAAGGCCGCTCTATAATTTTTATTTTGGGTTTTTAAATTACTTAAATCGTTTTCAACTCGAGATTCACATCACTTAAATTAATTCCTTAAAATTTGTTAGCTCTAGGGCGCATTTTATAAAAGTTACTTATTTTCAAAATATCACTATAACCGAGCAAAGCTTCCGCAACGTAAATGTTTTCAAGGGAAATAAATATTTTAAATAGACTTGAACTTAATTTGTTGTTCGTGGACAAGTAATAAGCTTAAAGTGTGGCAATGGATGTGTGCATGTCTAGGATTGGATCATGGAAGAGCTAGGTATTTAAGCAGTCTAATTGATTCACCTCCTCTTTTCTTGAATCCTACCTGATGCGTAGTATAAGCCATAACAAAGAAGGTTTGATTTTTTTCGATACTTAATTGTTTTTAAAATAACATGTTCCTACCACTACAAAGGGTTACAACTTTAAACGGTAAAAGTTTCTAAACATCAAGAAGGGTTTTCAATGAGAACATGGTTTTCGAAAAACACTTCAATGTGACACACCAGACTTGGCCATATTGTCTGGGCCGAGTTTGCGGTGTTACACATAGTACCACACCAATGCCATATCCCAGATATGGTCTTACATGGGGTTCATATCGATGTCAATAGCCCAGCTATGGTCTTACATGAAATCTCATATCGATTCCATATCCCAGATATGGTCTTACACAAAATTTGATATTGATGCCATATCCCAAATATGGTCTTACGCATAGTCTCGGTAACCCTAATGTCATGACATTTGTATCCTATCTATCCCTAAGGTTCAATCGGGATTTCACGATTTTCGTAACTTTGTCGAACACGCTCAATAGTCAATCATAATTCATACAATAATAAAGCATTTAAAACATAATTTAAAATAATGCATTATTTACATAAGAACTTACCTCAGTACAAAAATAGTAGGAAATGGACCTAATCGTCAAATACTTTGTTTTTTCCCCAATCTAGGTCTGAACCTCGTTTCTCTTGATCTATAATAGAAAATTTAACTCATTTATTAATTACATTACTCAATTCAATCTAAAACATACATTATGGCAAAATTATATTTTTACCCCTAAACTTTGACATATTTACATTTTAGTCATTAGGCTCGTAAAATGAAATCGATTCAATTTCATCAAGACCCGAGCCTAGCCGAACCTATATCATGCTTATAACAGCTCACATTTTCCATTTAATCACATTTTTATACACATTTTGAAATCTTTTTACAAATTGGTCCTTTTGACATTTTCATCAATAATCACCTAGCAAAAGTTGTTTATCTTACATCTAACATACATTTTCTACCATTTGACACCAAAATTCACAAATATTCTTCATGGGTAAAATTTTAAACTTTGATTTTCTTTCAAATTAATCCTTGAAATAGCTAGATTAGGTTACAAGGATCTCAAAAATATAAAAATCATTAAAGTGGGGCTAGAACAGACTTACAATCGAGCTTGGAAGATGAAAAAACCTTAGCTATGGTTCCCCCCTTTGAAATTTTCAGCCAAGGGTAGAAGATGAGAAAAAATTGGTTTTTAATTTGATTTTTAATTCATTTATTATCCAAATGCCCCTAATTTAAAACATGAAATTTCTCTTACCTCATGTCTATTTTTGTCCACTAATTAAACGAATGGTCTAATTACCATCTAAGGACCTTCAATCTAAAACTTTATAACAATTTGATACCTCTAGCATGTAGAACTCAAGTTTTTCACTTTTACAATTTAGTCCTTTTGACTAAATTGAGTGCCCAAATATCAAAATTTTCGAACGAAATTTTCATGAAATCATTCCATAAAATTGTAGACCATGAAAATGTAATAGAAATAAGTTTTTTTTACGTTGGATTCGGGGTCCCGAAACCACTATTCCAACTAGGCCCAAAATCAGGTTGTTACAACTCTCCCCCCTTTAGGGATTTTCGTCCCCGAAAATCTTACAAGAAAATAGGTTTGGGTACTATTTTCTCATGGACTCCTCAGGTTCCCACGTAGCCTCTTTGACCCCATGTCGTTGCCATAAAACTTTCACTAGGGCTATATTCTTATTTCTCAATTGTTTAACTTCCCGTGCTAAAATCTTGATCGGTTCTTCACCATACGTCATATCCGGTTGAATCTCAATCTCTGTTGGAGAAATCACATGTGAGGGATCAGAATGATATCGTCACAAAATTGACACATAAAACATATTATGAACCCTTTCCAACTCTGTCGATAAAGCTAACTGATATGCTACTAGCCCTATTTTTTCAATAACTTCATACAGCCCAATAAAACATGGACTCAACTTGCCTTTACGACCAAATCTCAGAATCTTCTTCCACAGTGATACTTTTAGAAATACTTTATCACCAATTTGAAATTCAATATCTTTTCTTTTCAAATCCGCGTATGACTTTTATCAATTTGAAGTTGCTTTCAAGCAATCACGGATTACCTTTACTTTTTCTTCGGTTTCTCTAACCAAATCAACCCTGTGAATATGATTCTCAGAAAGCTCGGTCCAATACAAGGGTGTTTGGCACTTGTGGCCATACAATGCCTCATAAGGCACTGTCGAAACCTCCTTTTTAGAAAATAAGATTTTTAAAGACGAAGAGGGTATTTTAAAAACGGGAGTCGCCACCAACCTTTTAAAGTGTGATTGGATCACTTTATAAAACGTTTTTGTCTCACGTAAAATTACGAGAAAATAGGTTTGGAGTCGATTTACGCACGAGGAAGGATTAGCACCCTCGTAACGCCCAAAATTGGTACCAAATTGAATAATTTTGTCTTAATGTCAAAAGTTTGAAAGAATTTAGAAATAAGATCTCTTTAAAACCGTAATAATTTGAGTTAAAAAGAATCAAGATTCTTTGGCTTCGAAAGAATATAAACATCATATCCAGCATGATTGGACACGATATTTTTAAACTTTCGTAGCTGAAATCATCTTGTGATTTGTGAAACTCGTTTAAAAGGATATTTTTAAACATTCAGACAAACTGGAAATCGCAACCCGGCATGTTAGGGCACTACTTCCCGAGTTTCTGAATACCAAAAACATTGCCTCACTTTTTTTAAAATTCCTTTTGAATCAAATAAGACATTATTTTTTTTTTGAAAATAATGATGTATTTCACATATCACAAGAAATTAATATTAAATAAACCTAGCTACATAATACATGCTTTATCATTTTATGCAAATATAGTATAAAAAATAATAAATAATGGCATAAATTACACAATATACGTTATCATTTTATGCATATATTATCATAAATAATATAAATGTTCATGCATTATTGTTACATGCAAAATACAATGTAGCGCATAATGAATACAACAAATATAAATTGCAATATACATATATGATAATATTTTATGCAAATGTAACTTAAATTAACATAAATAATTAATTTCATGCGAATATGTAAAAACATAAACAAATAATATATAAAATTTAACCTACTAAACAATGTCAAAATAAAAGAAAACCAAAAATAAATAAACAAATTATAATATATAAAATATAAATCAAATGAAATAAAAATAAAGATATTCGAAATATTTAGAATAATATAAAATAACAAAGGAGAACCCTTTTTAAAAAAATAAAAATTGGTACATGTACAAATCATATTATAAGGTTTAATAACTTAATATACTAAGAAATAATGTACTAAATAATGATATTACACATATATTTATATAATAAAAATTTCAAAACATATATAATTAATAAGTAATAAAATAATATATATTTATAATGAAATAGAAGTAACGTAAGGAGTAATTTATGGTAAAATATATGATATATAATAAATTTATAAACAAAATACATGTATATAATGATATAAACTATATGATAGATAAAATATAAAATAATAAGAATGATATATTAAGTAAATTTACATATAAAAATAGTAAAATAATTAATATATATAGTAAAAAATATATAATAAAATATAAATGGAGTAAATAACATATAATAAAAATATAACATATAATAAAATTTATAAAAATGTATATAATATTATAAATAATATAAATAAAATAATATATTATTATATATATAACTAATGTTTGTAAAAAATATATAGTATTTAAAATAAATTGAATTTATAAAACAAAATTTAAATTTAATTTAATTTTAAAATTTTAGGGTTAATTATAAAATAAATGAAAATTTTGGGCCGAATTGAAATACGCGTTAAATTCTGAGGACTCACTAGGCAATTAGCCCTAATCCCAAAAACGACGTCGTTCTCTGAATAGTCTTTAAGGACTATTGGGACCCAATTGAAACAAATATAAAAGTTAGGGCCAATTTAAAAATAAAAATAAATTAAAATTATAAATTTCTGAAAAACGGAAGGATCGATTGAGCAATTTGCCCATTTAATAAAAAATCACGCGAATCTCATCTGGGTTTCAGGTCAACACGCAGATCCTGGCTTAAACGGTGCCGTTTAAGGTACTTATCAGATTAAGTGAAACGACACAATTTTAATTACACCATTTAAATCAATTTTCGGCCCAAAAATTCATTTTTAGAAACTGTTTTTCAAAAAACTTTGAAAACTCTCTGAAAGAGAGGAAAGGGCAGTCCTCTGGGCTCCGGTCTCCGTCGAGCCAAGCCCCAGTCATCGGACTCACGCACCCACGCGTTGTCGCCAACTTAGCCGTATATGACGGTCGGAAGCTGAAAAACTTCCATTTTTTGTGCAAATCCAACGATAAACGCTCATTTCTTTTATTTTTATAACATTTGTATATGTTTGCAAGAAGAACTGGTAAAGAACTAATCACCTTTTGTTTTCGTCGATAAACTGTTGTATATATTCGTATTTCTCTTTCTCTAAAAAAACCCTCTCTTTACATCGTTTTAATTCGGGCTTTTTATAGCCACTGTACATAGTATTTTACATATTTAATGTTATTTCATGCCATATTTGTGTTGCCTCTGTCGTTCTTCTTTCCCCTTTTGCAGGTACTAACGAGGAGATTTAGCAGTGAACGAATGCTGACAACGGTATATCGGCGTTGATTCGGGCGATGACCACGGCATGATTCGAAGCCTGGAATCATGGCTTGGAACCACGGCACTAATAGTGGGTAATTGAAATGACGCGAGACGAACAGACGCGTTGATTGAAGTGTTTGCGGTGCCTAGGGTTTCTAAAACCCTAAGCCTCTCTATCTTCCGTTAATAGATTGGGCCACTTGGGCCCTGTGTATTTTTGGTAGCATACGGTCTTGGGTGTAATTAGGCACTGGGTAGTTTTTGGTATTTGGGTGCAAATGTAAACGGGTAATGGACTGTAAATGTAAATAAGTTTTGGGATTTGCACATGGACTGTATAAACTTTATTATTTTTTTAATTTATGTTTTTGTTTTTTTATTTATTCATTTATGGGCCGGGAAAATTTGGTTATTACAGCTGCCCCTCTTTGCTCATTGCTGTGTAACAGGAATAGAGCAAAGATATAAAAGAACCAATTTTGCCCTGGCTCACCGAGTCTTGAGACCCTTCTTCAAATGGCCGTCAACCTATCTGCAACTTCAGAGGTATTGGACCATAAATATGATAGCTTCAATTTGCTTTACTGTAACTTCAGGAAGGCAATATCTGCTATCTTCAGCCTGCTCCCTGCAACTTCAGGGACGCCATATTGATATCTTCGATCCTCTCTCTGACAATACAGAGACGCCAAATCTGCTATTTTCTATCTGCTCTCTGACAATACAGAGATGCCAAATCTACTATCTTCGATCTGTTCTCTGACAATACAGAGATGCCAAATCTACTATATTCGATCTGTTCTCTGACAATACAGAGACACCAAATCTACTATCTTCGATCTATTCTCTGAAAATACAGAGATGCCAAATCGGCTATCTTCGATTTGCTCTCTGACAATATAGGGACGCCAAATCTGCTATATTCGATCTGCTCTCTGACAATATAGAGATGCCAAATCTGCTATCTTCGATCTGCTCTCTGACAATACAGAGATGCCAAATCTACTATCTTTGATCTGCTCTCTGACAATACAGAGACGCCCAATCTGCTATCTTCGATCTGCTTCTTGTAAACGCAAGGATGCGAAATCATCTTGGATCTGCTTCGATGCAAAAACATCCAAAGGTTAGATCTGCTATGTCTTCGATCTGCTCTCCGTCGAATATGGAGATGCCAAATCTTAGATTTACTTTAGCGTAAACACGTGAAAGCCAAATCTGCTATGTCTTAGCCTGTTACCCTACTACTTAGGGGGTTAAGGCGCATCAATCTTTATTGTCCCTTGAAGGACATAACCTATATAATGTGTATGAGTTCATGCCTAATGATTAAGATGCCATGCTTGAAATGAATCAAATGCTCCTTAGTTATGCAAAATGTTATGAAAATGATTCCTATTCCAAACACCATCACTCATTCCTTCGTCAAAGTTTATCCTTATTTCTCTCGAAGTATCATTCCTACTTAGCCTGTGGGTTTGCACCATTCTTCAAATGCTATGACCCACCAAGAATGTTTGTAAGATGATCCTCTCTTAGGATCGAATCATTATTTTGAACTAAGGAAAGAATTTCCTTGAGTTCTTTCAAACCTCACTTACGTGAATTCCTTAAACAATTGTTTTGTTTTAGTTTCTTGTATTATCTAGAAATTTCCAGAGTAATGAGCAAAACTTCATTTGTGAAAATTATTTAGTTCATCTATCATTATTTTAATACAACATACTTTAAGAATAATGGAAGATGAATTTAATCTTGAGAATGAATTTGTCAAAAATACAAAGGAGGTTAATCTGATAGCCTATCTTTAAGAAGAAAGAGAATCTAAAGATAGCAAACAAGACAAAAGTTATATGCCCTAGATATCGCCACTTGAGCATCTATACACCAGATCTATGAAGACTTTCTTGAATTCAACATGTGTTTGAAAGATCCAAAGTATTTTGTTGATGCCCCGATATGCAACGCGCTTCGCTCTTCATTGAATCAGATATAGTAAGATTACCGTGTGCTCTTCAAAATTTTGAGCTGCCTTTTCGGGTTTTCAACTCAAAACCCCTTTGGTCACAAGGCGCCCTTTGCGGGTTTTCACCTTGGCCTCTCCACTTTTTTTTTTTGAAAACTCAAGGCGCCCTTTGCGGGTTTACACCCTGGATTCTCCTCTCCTTTAGACAAAGTACTTTTTGACTGAGTCTAAATTCACTAGATTGGGTAAACTCTTCCCATCCATTTCTATTAAGATTAATGCACCCCCAGAGAAGGCTTTCTTCACGACATACGGCCCTTCCCAATTTGGCATCCATTTTCCTCTAAAGTCCTTCAGAATGGGAAGGATCTTTTTCAGCACAAGATCCCCCTCGTGGAATTCTCTTGGTCGCACTTTCTTGTCATAAGCTCACATCATTCGCTTCTAATACATCTGACCATGATGAATAGCCCTTAGCCTCTTTTCCTCAATCATGTTCAACTGATCATATCGCGATTGTATCCATTCAGCTTCATCCAACTTTATCTCTGACAAGACTCGGAGAGACGATATTTCCACTTCAATAGGTAACACTACTTCCATCCCATAAACCAACGAGAAAGGAGTTGCCCCAGTAGAGGTTCTGACGGACGTTCGATAAGCTAAGAGTGCAAATGGTAGCTTCTCATGCCAATCTCTGTAGGTTTCAGTCATTTTCCCCACTATCTTCTTAATGTTTTTGTTAGCAGCTTCCACTGCCCCATTCATCTTTGGGCGGTATGGAGAAGAGTTGTGATGCTTAATCTTGAACTGACTGCAAACTTCTGCTATCGTTCTGTTGTTCAAGTTCAATGCATTGTCTGATATGATCCTTTCAGGCATCCCATACCGACAAATGATCTCTTTCTTCAAGAATCGACTCATAGCCGACTTAGTAACATTCGCATAAGAAGCAGCCTCTACCCACTTCGTGAAGTAATCAATGACCACAAAGATAAACCGATGCCCATTTGAAGCCTTTGTTGATATTGGCCCAATGACATCCATGCCCCACATGGAAAAAGGCCATGGAGAAGTCATAACATGTAGAGGTGAAGGTGGTACATGGATCTTGTCTCCATAAATCTGACATTTATGGCATTTCTTGGCGTAGTTGATACAATCCCCTTCCATAGTAGACCAATAATATCCAAACCTCATGATTTGTCTAGCCATCATGAAACCATTAGCGTGCGTCCCACAAACACCCTCGTGAACTTCTTCCAAAATTAACTTAGCTTCCACGGCGTCAACACATCTCAACAGTACTTGGTCCTTTCTTTTTTTGTACAAGATATCCAAAATGTAGTCGCCGGCTAATCTCCTTAAAGTTCGCTTATCATTTTCAGTTGCCTGTTCTGGGTATTTATGATCTCTCACATATCGCAATATATTTTGATACCAAGGGTTATCATCCTTTTCTTCTTCCTCAATATTACAACAACGAGCTGGAGCCTCAAAGATACTCATCTGAACGGGTCTCATTTCCTCCTCTTTATTTACTTTAATCATTGAAGCCAAGGTTGCTAGAGCATCCGCCATCTGGTTTTTGTCTCGTGGAATATAATTAAAAGTGATGTCATTGAATTCCTCAAGTAACCCCAAAACTACCTTTCGATAATTGATCAATTTAGGATCTCTTGTTTCTCATTCACCTCTAAGCTGGTAAATTACCAATGCAGAGTCTCCATATATTTCCAAGGTTCTTATTCCTCGC
The DNA here is from genome assembly GCA_025698465.1 of Gossypium longicalyx. Classification (NCBI taxonomy): domain Eukaryota; kingdom Viridiplantae; phylum Streptophyta; class Magnoliopsida; order Malvales; family Malvaceae; genus Gossypium; species Gossypium longicalyx. The sequence continues at coordinate 79,072,451 of CM047002.1, read as the reverse complement.
TCTATAGCTGCTTGGAGTCCTATGATGCACGCTTCATACTCGGCCATATTGTTTGTGCAGTCAAAATCCAATTTACATGTGAATGGATAATGATCACCATTTGAGGATACCAAGACTGCCCCAATTCTTTTTCCTACCGCATTGGCTGCGCCATCAAAATTCATCCTCCATGGACGTTCTTCAATAGTTGCCACATACATCAACTCATCATTAGGGAAATCAAAATTTAACGACTCATAGTTCTATAGAGCTACTAGCCAGAAATTCCGCTATCGCGCTTCCTTTATAGCCTTCTGACTCACATAGACTATGTCAAACTCTGAAAGCAGAATTTGCCACCTCGCCATTCTCCCATTCAAAGCTGTTGACTCCATCATATACTTCAAAGGATCAAGTTTTAAAATAAGCCAAGTAGTATGATATAACATGTACTGTCTTAACCTTCAAGTCGTCCAGATTAAAGCACAACACAATTTTTCAATGGGCGAATATCTCATCTCACACTCTGTGAATTTCTTGCTGAGGTAGTATATCGCCTTCTCCTTTCTTCCCAACTCGTCATGTTGGCCAAGCACACATCCCATAGAATTATTAAACACTGATAAGTACAGAATTAATGGTCTATCTGGACTATGCGGAGATAACACTGGAGTATTTAACAAGTATTGCCTAACCTTATCAAAAGCATTCTGGCATTCCTCATCCCAAGTACCTTGGTTGTGTTTTCTAAGGAGGCGAAATATAGGATCACATTTCTCGGTTAATTATGAAATAAACCGAGTAATATAATTCAATCTTCCAAGAAAACCCCGAACTTCCTTCTGAATACGTGGTGGAGGCAATTCTCGTATGGCTCTAACTTTGTCTGAGTCAACTTCTATTCCCTTTTCGCTGACCACAAAGCCTAATAACTTCCCCGACCTAGCTTCGAATATGCACTTTTCCAGATTAAGCTTCAACTGAAATTTCCTTAATCTCAGGAACAACTTCCTCAAAACTTCAATATGTTCCTTCTCTGTTCGAGATTTAGCAATCATGTCATCAACATACACCTCAATTTCTTTGTGCATCATATCATGGAATAAGTTCACCATAGCCCGTTGCTATGTTGCCTCTGCATTCTTCAATCCAAACGGCATTACTTTGTAACAAAAGGTGCCCCACAATGTTATGAAAGTGGTGTTATCCATGTCTTCCGAATGCATCTTGATCTAGTTGTACCCCGAGAAACCATCCATGAAGGAGAACAATGAATACCCTACTGTGTTGTCTACTAAAGTGTCTATGTGTGGCAGAGGGAAATTATCTTTTGGTCTAGCTTTGTTCAGATCTCTGTAATCAACGCACATTCGTACCTTCCCATCCTTCTTAGGGACTGGTACAATGTTAGCTACCCATTTAGAGTACTTCACCTCTTGTAAGAATCCTGCATCAAACTGCTTCTTGACTTTGTCTTTTATCTTTAATATGATATTTGGTCTCATTCTTCGCAACTTCTGTTGGATTGGTTTACAATCCTATCTTATTGGAAGACGATGCACCACGATATCGATATTTAACCCCGGTATATCTTGATAGGACCATGTGAAGATATCCTTGAACTCATGTATCAACTCAATTAGTCCTTACTTTGTGTCTTCAGCAATATGCGTGCCGATTTTCACCTCTTTCCCTTCCTCTAGGGCTACATTCTCTATTGCCTCTTTCTCATGGGGCATAATTTGTTTCTCCTCCTGTTTTACCATCCTCAAGAGATCCGGAGACACATCACAATCCTAGACATCTTCAAAATCTTGAGATTCCTCTAAACACATGTCTTGTTCGCGAGAAAAATCAGGATTTGTAATATCAATGCTCATGTCATTGATATCTAGGGACCTGCGAAGTATATACAAAGAATGAATGAATTTAAGAATGATTATTTATGTGCTATGAATGAAAGAATAAGAATTTCAAAAATTTAACGGAATATTGGTTGGTAAAAAAAACAATACTCGTTCAAATTGGTAAAAGTTATGTTTTATTAAAAAAATAATAGATGATCGTAAGCCCATCCCACAAATGTAATTCTATTACTCCTAGGCTCTAGAGTAACAAGAATGTTTTGAAAATTACTCTGAAAAATTCCTAAAGACTACAGGAAGTTCCTCCGCAGTCCAATTGTTCAGAGAGCTTCCCGGTTCGTAAGGGCGAATGCCCTCAAGGTTTTCTTACTCCAATCCTTCACCGTGTATAGCATTAATCTGATGACTTTCTTCTATAAGTAACCCTCCTGATATGAAGGTTTGGGATATTGGAGGGAATATCATCGGCCCCCACTCTACTTCTCTTCCATTAAGACGCGCCCTTCTTCCCTCTTGGCGCTTCTCAACTTTCTTTCTCCTTTGCTTATAATCTGGCTTGAAGTCTAGACCAAAGCAATCTCTCTTCTCTTTCAGTTCTGGGATTTGAGTCCCTCTTTGCAGGTATTTTCCTAACCCTCTTCCTGGTAAGGCTCTTGCTATCTTTGGCACCGGTAGCTCACTCCCTTCTGAAATAAAGGTTGCATTCACAGATTCTAAAGAGTGAAAGGAACACTCCATAGACTCTTCGTTCGTCTCGACATAAGGGGCCTTGCTAGTGACTGCAGCTACAATGTCCTCTTCTACATTGATGGTTACTAACCGTCCATCCGTCACTAACTTTAATTTCTGGTGCAATGATGAGGGCACCGCTCCCGCTGAGTGTATCCATGGCCTCCCTGATTTATTAATTCAATTCAACGATGCTAAGCAATTGTAGGAGGGTTTGATATCCATCACCAAGAAGTCAACTTCGTATATACTCAGCCCAATTTCCAAGGGGATGTCAATCCTTCCCATCACCTTCCTTTCTGTACCGTCGAAGGCTCTTACCACATTTTGACATGTCTTCATGTGAGAACCGTCAATGGGTAACCTATTCAAAGTAGACAACGGTAGAACATTCAAGGCCGATCCATTATCAACGAGCACGCTTGGGAGTGTGTACCCCTTGCATCGAGTGGTGATGTACAAGGCCTTAGTTGACCCCCTGCCCCTCGGTGGAATTTCATCATCATTAAAATAGATGAAATTATCCGCACTTATATTATTCACCAACCGGTCTAGCTTGTTAACGGATATGTCACGGGTGACATATGTTTCATTGAGCACCTTCATCAATGCATCCTGATGCACCTCAGAACTCAGAAGTAAGGCCAATACTGATATGCGAGCTGGCTACCTACGCAACTGGTCAACCACGCTATACTCGCTATGCTTAAGGAACTTTAGAAATTCCTTAGCCTCCTTCTCCTTTACTGGCTCCTTAACAGGCACTTCAACCTCTTTCTCCTTCTCTGCACTAATATTCTTTAATTTTGTGGGCTCCTCTCTGATGCCCACCGTATCATACTGCTTCCCACTCCGTGTATGGGAACCCTCAACTTGTACATCTTTAGACGTACTGGCTATATTCTCCTCCTCTGGCACTGTCACACTGCAGTCATAACTCCATGGTACCCTCTTGTTATCTTTACAAGGGAAAGGAGTAGGTTTATGGATAATGACCTTAGGTACCGTTTGTGCCCCCACTTCATTATTCCCCAGCAGGGAAATAATAATCCTTGCCCGATTAGTTCCTTTCTGTTCATTCTCCAGTACACATACTTATTTTTCACAAGAGCTATCTTCAAAAATTTGTAGCTCTTTGTTGTCCATAAAGCCTTGCACCAAGGCCTTGAATTCTTCACACTTTTGAACTTCATGTCCTTTTTTCTCATGGAACTCACCATAGTTCCTTGTTTCTCTTCTCTCGTTTCTAGAGTTTAACATACCTCTCTTCATCATCTCCTCCCAAATCACCTTCATAGGCATCCTCACCTTAGCAACATCTTCCTTCATTCTCCTTTCACTGGCCTTGCCAACGGCATTCACTCCTTGATCGCTATGATTTGGCAACGGGTTTTCAGTATTAGGGGTATTGTCGAACTTCACTACCCCCATCTTAATAAGCCTCTCTACGGCCTTCTTAAAACTGGTACAGTTTTCGATCGAATGCCCCAGTATTCCAGCATGGTATTCGCATCTGGCATTTGCGTCATACTATTTAGGATATGGGGGCTGTAGTGGTTTCAAGTGAAAAGGAGCAATAGCATGTGCATTGTATAAGCTTTGATAAAGCTCACGATACGTCACAGGGACAAGTGTGAACTGCATCTTTTCAGAATTCTACCTTGTACCCAACTCCTGCCTCTAAGAACTCTGTTGCTCAACCGCAACTGTTTTAGGTTGACAAACTGTGATTGCCTTCGTGTTGAAGGTGCTTGTGTTATTCACTTCACTATCCTTTCTCATTGGGGCCGATCTTTTGGTCGCTTCCCCCTCGATTTTGCCACCCCTTATGGAATTCTCGATCATCTCTCCTGCCATGACTATATCCGCAAAGCTTTTAGTAGTACTTCGAATCATGTGAGTGATGAATGGAGCCTTTAGAGTGTTGATGAACAACATGGTAGTCTCCTTCTCCAACAATGGTGGTTGAACTTGCATTGCTACCTCTCTCCATCTCTGTGCATATTGCCTAAAATTTTCATTAGGCTTTTTCTCCATGTTTTGCAACGTGGTCCTATCCGGAGTCATGTCAGTCACATGATTGTACTACTGCATGAAGGCTTGTGCAAGATCCCTCCATGAACTTATTTTGGCTCGGCTTAGTTGATTATACCATTTGGCTGTTGCTCCAATTAAACTGTCCTGGAAACAGTGGATTAACAGTTGATTATTATTTACATACCCAGTCATCCTCCTACAGAACATTGTAATGTGGGCTTCTGGGCAAGTAGTCCCGTTGTACTTTTCAAACTCTGGCATCTTGAATTTGTGAGGAAGCACCAAGTTTGGGACCAAGCTTAGATCTTTGGCATCAACTCTATGATGCCCATCAACATTCTCTAAAGTTTTAAATTTTTCCTCCAACCATCTGCAGCATTCTTCCAACTGTCTTGCAGCCTCAATTCTTAGATCCTCTTTTTCAGCCATATCTAAGTCAGGAATAACAGGATTTGCAGGATTGTCGCCCAAATTGAACCCTGAGCTGGTTGGGAAATTTATGGGGATCCCAGCATCGGTCGGCCCTTGTTGAGGCCTTATAGTGACAGATGGCCTCCTAGAAAGTGCCTCGGTTTGTGTAGGCACCTGGGGTGGAGTGAAACCTAGAGGATGATCCTCACCATCCTCGCCAGTAATTGCCATGGGAGCCTTTCCCTTATCAGTGGCCCTCAGTAGTTGAGCCATCTCAGCCATCATGTTTCTTTGAGCCTCCAACATTTACTCTCTCATATCGTTTTGCATTTTTGCCAATTGCTCTTGCAATTGGTCCTGCATGTCCTTCTGTAGCTGTTCAAATCTTTGTTCCATGTTCTTAGTTTTTGCACGAGTTCTGTAGTGATGTGGGATTTCAAGATTTTCCTCCCTAACTCCCAAGTAATTTTAGCTAATTAGGGTCTTTCTATAACCTCGAATGCATATGATGCAATGAGATGCTATAAAATGCAAATGCATGAATGCAAAAAGGTGTCGATTCTGATTCAGTTTCATTTTAGAAAACGTTATTTAAGGAACAAAAACCTTTTCATAAAACGGATTAGAAATATGCTTTCGCTTATAGGCCTAGAGTCTTAACCCTATCTAATAACAATGCTAACTCTCGTCCTCTGTCTGATGATGACTCATACATTGTACTCAATACATTAGCTTGTGCTGCTAGGTCTTGTAAATGATCAGCAACTTCTCGAATCTGGACTATAGCTTCTCCCATAAGATAATCCGTATCTCCCACTTGATCCTGAAGATGGTGAAGTTCTCCCTTCCACTGTTCTTCTCTTGCCTCGAGCTGCTCAACCGTAGCTCACAGTCCTGTAGTGCTACTTCCAACCCCCCAATATTGCGCTTCATTTCCTCGATCTTATCCAAGCTTGCCTTTAACTCGATCGCAAAGTTACGACTTCGGTGATGATGAAGAGATCGTCCAAGCTCAGCTACCTTAGTTTTTAATCCCTGATTTTCCTTCTCTACGGCCTGATTTCGCGACTGCATCTCTTGGAACTTTTTCTCTCAATACTCGACTTTAGCTTTTTCTTCTTGAATCTCTTGCTGCCACTGCTCTGAAGATCTCTCTAATCCGACCCTTTTCAACGTTACCTGGGCCTTCTTGTAGTGCGTCTTTAAATCCTCTCGATCTTCCTCGATCTTTCTCTTTTCCTTTTCACCTTTTCGACTTCCATCTTTTGAACATCGATATCGAGACTCAAACACATTTTTTCCTCTTCGAGCTTCTCGATCCTCTTTTCAAGCTCTGAATTCTTTCTCTCGAACTCTCGCTTCATAACCTCTAACTCTGATGGAATCACTCGTAAGCTCTCCTCTAATGATCGAGCCACCCCCAGAATCGGCCTAGGGACATTATCATTGACTCTCCCACTAAACCATCCTTTATACTCAAGGGTTGACGTCGAGCCTTCGGTCAGGATCTTCATACAGAAAGGCTTCTTCCAAGCCTCAGAAATCTCTCGCATCCTCTTCTTATAGTGATCTCCTTTATAAGAGAAATCGCTCTGAGCTAAACCACCTGTGTAGCCGATTATAAAGCGCCTCTTCGATATTGCCTTAGAACAAGCAATGGTGCATATCCAACAACTCCCCAAATTCCTAGCAAAGGAACCCAATCAAAACTGCCACAGCGGTAAAGGACTTCACTAGGGACAAACCAAGAAGCCTTCCACATAACATCTTCCTCTCGAAGATTCTGAAGAATGTCTATCCACCTCTCCTCTGAAACTTCATATCTCCTAGGCATGTCTACTGCTTCCTTTAAGGGAGAATAACCCTCGAAGAATACTCGGAAAAGAACCTTATCAAGTTTCCAGAAGTGGCTATGGAACCAGACTAGCAGCAATTGCGCACATCCAATAAATCTACCTTCGCCGGCCCTTCAACATGCACTCAAAGATCTAAATGTCTCAGCTAGGATCTCTGGTACAGGTGTATTCTGCTTACCAACGCGATCGAACAAATCCGCTACTGCCTCATCTATGTGCCCCAATGCATTTGGGAAAATTACCATGCCGTAAATACTCAAAGCTAGGACGTCGACCCTTTTCTTTACGTCTGGATGTGTCGATATCAAATCCCTCAAAATGGCCCATGAAACACACTTACTATCACCCTTTTGCTGCACACGAGCTACAGCTCACTGCTCACTCATCCCAGTAATCATCACCAACTTCTTCGCAGAAGTTGGAAGGCTAGCAGGCATAACATAAGCCTTATGACCCTGAATCCTCGAGCAACGCAGTAAAGTCGTATACTCCTCCAAAGTAGGTACATGATCAATATCGCCAAATGTAAAGCAACTATAAGCAGGGTTCCAGAACTGTACCATAGCTCCAAACAAGTGCCTATCTACTTTGACGTCTAGCAAATAGGGAAGGGCTCCATAATTCTGATAGAAAAGCTGCTTAGCCTCATCATTCCGTTGAGCCCAAATGTCTCTCAACTCCTGAAACTCATTCTGCGTCGAATTAATACGGGTGAAGTCCCATAACTCTGATGTATGCCCCTCAGCGACACTATCTCCTTTCTCTAACCGGGTTTTCTCTGACCAGGTACAAGCAGGGGCATTGTCTTCCACTTTATCAAGATATTCGTTCCTCATTACAAAACTTTCTAACTCAGAAATTGAACCGTGAATCGATATCTTTGAATGTTAAATGACATGCAATGATAGCAAAACAGAATAAATTAGTATCGTATAAAAGTATACAAACAAACACTTATAAGGGTAGTTTACTAAGAACTATCACCATAATCCCTAGGGTAAGCACTTAAAGTTCACTATCTCAGTTTCAGTTCTAAAGTGAGGGTACCTGAACCAGTAGATTCCTCGGTCCTCACCCATTATAGGCTCATATAGACCAAGTTCAGTTCAGGGGGACACATTTCCCTATGGCCATGCGGAGATGAAAATCTCACGAAGACATAGGTACAGTATCCCGGAAGCAATCCACTAGCTCATACGAAGGTGAAAACCTCACGAAAGCGTAGCTTCTCACTCCCACTTAAAGGTGTGACCAACGGTTATGCAAATGCAATGTGCGAAATTAAAGTAACAACATATGCAACCAACAAATGTAAACTTGATCAATATTTTAAAAATTTCCAAACTTTTGACATTAAGACACAAAAAAATCAATTTCTTGGCTTGACTCTCTTATAAGTCCCCAGTGGAGTCGCCAAGCTGTCGAAACCTCCTTTTTAGAAAATAAAATTTTTAAAGATGAAGAGGGTATTTTAAAGACGGGAGTCGCTACCAACCTTTTAAAGTGTGATTGGATCACTTTATAAAACGTTTTGGTCTAGGAAATTACGAGAAAATAGGTTCATGAGTCAGTTACGCACGAGGAAGGATTAGCACCCTCGTAACGCCCAAAATTGGTACCAAATTGAATAATTTTGTCTTAATGTCAAAAGTTTGAAAGAATTTAGAAATAAGATCTCTTTAAAACCGTAATAATTTGAGTTAAAAGAATCAAGATTCTTTGGCTTGAAAGAATATAAACATCATATCCGGCATGATTGGACACGATATTTTTAAACTTCAGAATCGAAATCATCTTATGATTTGTGAAACTCGTTTAAAAGGATATTTTTAGACATTCGGACAAACGGGAAATCGCAACCCAAGCATGTTAGGGCACTACTTCCGAGTTCTGAATACCAAAAACATTGCCTCACTTTTTTTAAAATTCCTTTTGAATCAAATAAGACATTATTATTTTTTGAAAATAATGATGTATTTCACATATCACAAGAAATTAATATTAAATAAACCTAGCTACATAATACATGCTTTATCATTTTATGCAAATATAGTATAAAAAATAATAAATAATGGCATAAATTACACAATATACGTTATCATTTTATGCATATATTATCATAAATAATATAAATGTTCATGCATTATTGTTACATGCAAAATACAATGTAGCGCATAATGAATACAACAAATATAAATTGCAATATACATATATGATAATATTTTATGCAAATGTAACTTAAATTAACATAAATAATTAATTTCATGCAAATATGTAAAAAAATAAACAAATAATATATAAAATTTAACCTACTAAACAATGTCAAAATAAAAGAAAACCAAAAATAAATAAACAAATTATAATATATAAAATATAAATCAAATGAAATAAAAATAAAGATATTTAGAAATATTTAGAATAATATAAAATAATAAAGGAGAACCCCTTTTTTAAAAAAAATAAAATTGGTACATGTACAAATCATATTATAAGGTTTAATAACTTAATATACTAAGAAATAATGTACTAAATAACGATATTACACATATTTATATAGTAATAAAAATTTCAAAATATATATAATTAATAAGTAATAAAATAATATATATTTTATAATGAAATAGAAGTAACGTAAGGAGTAATTTATGGTAAAATATATGATATATAATAAATTTATAAACAAAATACATGTATATAATGATATAAACTATATGATAGATAAAATATAAAATAATAAGAATGATATATTAAGTAAATTTACATATAAAAATAGTAAAATAATTAATATATATAGTAAAAAATATATAATAAAATATAAATGGAGTAAATAACATATAATAAAAATATAACATATAATAAAATTTATAAAAATGTATATAATATTATAAATAATATATTATTATATATATAACTAATGTTCGTAAAAAATTTATAGTATTTAAAATAAATTAAATTTATAAAACAAAATTTAAATTTAATTTAATTTTAAAATTTTAGGGTTAATTATAAAATAAATGAAAATTTTGGGCCGAATTGAAATACGCGTTAAATTCTGAGGACTCACTAGGCAATTAGCCTTAATCCCAAAAACGACGTCGTTCCCTGAATAGTCTTTAAGGACTATTGGGACCCAATTGAAACAAATATAAAAGTTAGGGCCAATTTAAAAATATAAATAAATTAAAATTATAAATTTCTGAAAAATAGAAGGATCGATTGAGTAATTTGCCCATTTAATAAAAAAACACGCGGATCTCATCCGGGTTTCGGGTCAACACGCGGATCCTGGCTTAAACGGTGTCGTTTAAGGTACTTATCAGATTAAGTAAAACGACAACGTTTTAATTACACCATTTAAGTCAATTTTCGGCCCAAAAATTCATTTTTAGAAACTGTTTTTCAAAAAACTTTGAAAAAACTCTGAAAAGGAGAGAAAAAGGCGATCCTCCTGGGCTCGGTCTTCGTCGGGCCAAGCCCCAGTCATCGGACTCACGCGCCCACGCGCCGTCGCCAACTTCGCCGTATACGACGGTTGGAAGCTGAAAAACTTCCATTTTTTTGTGCAAATCCAACGATAAACGCTCTTTTCTTTTATTTTTATAACATTTGTATATGTTTGCAAGAAGAACAGGTAAAGAACTAATCACCTTTTGTTTTCGTCGATAAACCGTTGTATATATTTGTATTTCTCTTTCTCTAAAAAAAACCCCTCTCTTTACATCGTTTTAATTCGGGCTTTTTGTAGCCACTGTACATAGTATTTTACATATTTAATGTTATTTCCTGCCATATTTGTGTTGCCTCTGTTGTTCTTCTTTCCCCTTTTGCAGGTACCAACGAGGAGATTTAGCAGTGAACGAACGCTGACAACGGTACACTGGCGCTGATTCGGGCGACGACCATGGCATGATTCGAAGCCTGGAATCATGGCCTGGAACCACGGCAGTGATAGTAGGTAACTGAAATGATGCGAGACGAACAGACGCGTTGATTGAAGTGTTTGCGGCGCCTAGGGTTTCTGAAACCCTAGGCCTCTCTATCTTCTGTTAATAGATTGGGCCACTTGGGCCCTGTGTATTTTGTGTAGCATAGGGGCTTGGGTGTAATTGGGCACTGGGTAGTTTTTGGTATTTGGGTGCAAATGTAAATAGGTAATGGGCTGTAAATGTAAATGAGTTTTGGGCTTTGTACATGGACTGTATAAACTTTATTATTTTTTTAATTTATGTTTTTTTTATTCATTTATAGGCCGGGCAAATTTGGTTATTACAGGCACCATCTTAATACTCAACTGAAAGCTGTTGTTATAAGCAAATTCGACCAATGGCAAGTATTTTTCCCAACTACCCTTGAATTCTAGAACACAACATCGGAGCATATCTTTGAGTACTTGAATTGTTCTTTCAGACTGACCATCGGTTTGTGGATGAAATGCGGTACTAAAGTTTAACTTTGTACCCAAAGCCTCTTCTAACTTCTTCCAAAATCTCGAAGTAAACCTCGGATCTCTATTCGAAATAATAGTCATAGCACTCCGTGCAATGTCACAATCTCCAAAATGTACAATTCGGCTAACTTATCAAGTGAGTAGTCAGTACGTACCGGAATAAAATGAGTTGATTTCGTTAATTTATCAACAACAACCCAGACGAAATCTTTCTCTTCCGGAGTCAAAGGCAAACTAGTTACAAAGTCCATAGTAATCTTATTCCACTTCCGCTCAGGTACCATCACTGGTTGTAAACCCGTAGGCATTCGGTGTTCGGCTTTCACTTGTTGACAAATCAAACACTTTGAAACAAACTCTAAAATATCTCGTTTCATACTTGACCACCAATACAATTTCTTCAAATCATTATACATTTTTGTACTGCCCGGATTCATAGATAAACAACCATTATGCGCTTCATGAAGAATTTTCTAAAGAACCTCATCATTTTTCGATACACAATTCTATATCGGAACATCAAACAATCATCGGATCTGAAATGAAAGTCTGAATCACTATTCGATTCACAATGAACTCTTTTGGCTTTCAAATCATTGTCACATTTCTGAGCTTCACAAATTTGTTGAAGAAATAATAATCTAGCTCTCAACTTGGCTAAGATTGAACCGTTATTGGACAAAATCAATCGTGTATTCATCGCTCTCAAAGCAAACAAATTCTTTCTACACAATGCATCTACGACTAAATTTACCTTACCTAGTGGTAATCAATTACCAGCTCATAATCCTTAAATAACTCGAGCCATCTCCGTAAGGGCAGGCCATGTGGTCACACACGCCCGTATCCATAACTCGTGTAACTCTCTATTTTGTGATGCATGAAAAAATTGAAATCACACGGCCAAGTTACACGCCGTGTGCTAGGTCGTGTAGTTAATTTAATTTTCATAAAATAGGTGCAGACTTCACATGCCCATGCCTGAGGCTATGGCTGAGACACAAGCCCGTGTGCTCAATTTTGAGCATTCTGCATCTCAAAATTAAGGTGTTGGGGACACACGGCTAAAACACATGCCCATGGGGCAAGCCGTGTGTGTCACACATGGCCTAGATACATGCCCGAGTGTCTACCCGTGTGGACAAAATAAAGGCTATTTATCAAGCCATTTGTCACCCCCATTTACACCTACACATGCACAAGATCAAAGCACAATTCATAGCACACTTGGACAACCAATACATCCACAAAACAAGGCCAATTCATGTCATTTCATTATCTACACTCAATATGTTTTCAACATCATATTCTACCAAACCAAATCAGACCAACTCACATTCCACAAGTTTCAACATGGCTATCCATAACATGTATAAATTTTCCTAGTTTTCCTAGCATAGCAATGAGCCAATCTTAACCATTCAACAACAAACCCACTAAGCCACATTCAACCATTTATCAAGCATTTATAAACCACATCACATAAGAGTTAGTTGCACATGCATGCATATATATATAAGCTTACAACTAATTCAACCAAAATGAGCCAAGTTACATGGCCAAATACCATATCAAGCCTTTGACAATTACAAGCCAATACATTTGGCCAAATTCATAATGACACATATAACAAAATGACCAAGTCTCTATACATGCCATATTCTCAAAATGTTTAAAATCATCAGTACCCAAAATAACAGTTTGATAGTGTGATGCGATCTCTGACGATCTCCAATCTGAGCTAGCTTGGTGACACTATAAAACATAGAAATAAAGCGGAGTAAGCTATATAGCTTAGTAAGCTTGTATGAAAGAAATAAGCTAACCTTACCATAAATTAACATACAAGTAATTTAGCATAAGATAATGTAATTTATCAAAATCTCATGATCATAATTCACTTCCATCAGAACTTACCTTGAAATCGTCATTTCACGAATTAATAATCATAAGCTTAAAGTACAAACCTATACAATATCATAATAATTTCATACTTAGTATCATCATTGTCATACCCAATGAACCACTTGAAATAATAAATTCAGATACTTGAGAAACCTTGCGCACAAGGTGCCACATATGTAGCCATTGCTACCTCTATCTCATATTACATACATGCTAGCTCTCGAGCCAACAACGGGCCTGCTCACACAAACTATCAGTCAAGACGTAGCTACTCGGTGCTGCTCACACAAGCTGTTAAATAATTGCAACATATGCCGATATACTTAGCCATCGGTAGGACGTATAGGACCAGCACCCGAATCACATAACATAAAACCTTAGTGACATGTCACTTGTATCCTAATCTATTCCTAAGGTTCAATTGGGATTTCTCAGTTGCCAAATCATCGTCAAATGTGTCCGTAAGGTTGATTACACAAATCATGAATAAATTAAAGCATTTAAAATACATTTAATGTAAAGCTTATTTAACATATGAACTTATCTCGGTTACAAAAACGGCCAAAGGGATTTATTCGTCAACTACTTTGGTTTTCCCCCGATCTAGACCCGAACTTCGTTTTTTTATCTATAATACCACATTTAACTTATTTAATCATCACATTATTCAATTCAGCCCAAAAACACATTATGGCAAAATTTACATTTTTGCCCCTAACTTTTTAACATTTTACAATTTAGTCCCTAGGCTTGTAATTTCTTTTAATTTCTTCACAACCCAAGCCTAGCCGAATATTATTTGTACACATAACAGCCCACATTTTTCATTTATTCATACTTTTTTACACATTTTATAAACTTTTACAAACAAGTCCCTATTTGATGTTTTTACCGAAATCACTTTACAAAAGTCGTTTAACAAACAACAAACATGCATTTTCTACCATCAAACATCAAAATACAAGCATATTCAACATGGGTAAAATTTAGGCTTTACCTTTCTTTCAAAATAGTCCTTGAAATAGCTAAATTAAGTTACAACGATCTCAAAAATATAAAAATAGTTAAAAACAGGACAAGAACTGTAACACGCCTCACCCATATTCAATGCTGGACTTACAATACATATAAACATACTTTTCTCATACATTCAATCATTTCATACAATCATCATACAAATTCAATCCATTTATCCCTTATACGAGCCTACGAGACCTTAAACATGCTTTGGGAGCAGTTCAGGACTTAATCGATAACTTATGAAATTTTCACAAAACTTAATTTTTTCTCAAAACAGGGGACACACGCCCGTGTGGCCAGACCGTGTGCCTCACACGGCCACCAGACACGCCTGTGTCACAGGCTATGTGGACATTCGAAATGGGAACACATGGCCGTATCCCAGCCCGTGTCTAACCTTGTGTAACTCTCTGACTTGGGTCACATAGCCAACAGACACGCCCATATAGATAGCCTGTATGCCCTAAAAATGGTCATACAAGCCCGTGTGCCAGGTCGTATACTAGGCCGTGTCAAACCTGTAGGGTATACTGACTTATGCCACACGGCCAAGTCACACACCCTTGTGTGAGGCCGTGTGAAGCATACTAACTTGTTTTCAAATTCAACACCAAGGGACACAAGGCCGTGTAACATAACTGTGTGTCACACACAGCTGAGACGCACGCCCCTGTCTCTACCCGTGTGGACAAAAATAGGCTATTTACCAAGCCATTTTGCCACCCATTTTGCACATAACAAAACAAGCTCAAATGGTACCATTTTATGGCACAAATATGCATCGAAATACTGTCAACCAATGTTCAAATCCTACCCATTCTTTACTATCAATACAATTTACAAATATGCTACAATTTGCCATCTAAATTCATACCTAATTCACATATTCAATTCAATCAACTAAACCATTCCATACATACATTATCAAGCACCAATTCAAAAACACATAACTTCCCAAATTATCAACTTCAATCACACATAGGTCAATTACGAAACTCAAAATAGAACCATTTGCACATTTATAAACATCATCAAGTTCATCATCATATGTCAACTCAAATGGCCAAAATACATGTCTATCAAACATACCAAAATGACACAAGCCTATACATGCCATATACCATAATTACACAACTCAAAAGTACCAAATAGATGTTCGATAGTGTGATGAAGTCTCTAACAATCCACAGATCCGAGCTAACTTCGTAAAACCATAAAACATCGAAAATTAAACAAAGTAAGCTATAGATCTTAGTAAGTTCGTATGTAAATATAAAATAATCATAACATTCACTAACATTTCAAAATGAATAACATAATTAACATTTAAAGTATCAATTAGTGAACTAACATAAAGTTTAACCATATCGTAACTCATAAGTCCTCAACTTCTTCTATCTCGTTACATGCATAGTTTTTAGTACATACCTATACCGATACATATCTATTTATCACCAAATCCCTTTCTAAATCACTTTGAGCTTAAAAATGCTTACGATACAAATACTTCAATTTTCTGATGCCATAGTGTAAGAACACGATTTAGGGCCTAGTCAGAACAGTGGTCTCGGGACCACAAATCTGAAGATAGAAATTTTTTTATTATTTTGTTGATGTTATGGTACTATTATATTAGTGCATGAAAAATTTGGTGAGTTAATTTTAAAGTTTTCAAGCCCGATTGCGTAAAAGGACTAAATCGCATAAAAGGCAAAAGTTACATTTTAGTACCCAAAGGTGTTATATAGCTAGAGAATCAAAATTGATGGCTTTTAAAGAGAAAGTACACCCTTTTTAATAGTGTTGGCCGGCCATGTGATGGATTTTAAATAAATAGTCAAAGTATTAGGTTGATGATGTCATGTTTTGGTGATATAATAATGCCTAAAAGCCTAGCTATCATTTTCTTCTTCTTCATCTTCTTTATTCACCAAAAATATCAGCCAAAATAGAGGTTTGAAAGCTCAAAAATCTGTAGCAACTTAAAGCACTCATAAATCAAGATTTACCAAAATCGAGCTTAGACCGGGAAAAAGCCAAGCAATTTGAATAATCCGACTAGTCAAGTACTTTTTGTAAACCGAGGTAAGTTGTATGTAAATAATACAACTACACTGTTAATACTTGTATTCACATTGTCATTGAATTGATATTGTACGAGTTGTTAAGTTATAAATTGAGAATGCCTTATAATATTGAGATAGTAGAAATATCCCATTGAAACCTTAGGATATGAACTGTATATTTGTGCCAAGACATTAGGTGACTTGTGTGCCAGTGTAAGACATGTATGGGACATGCTTCGGCCACATTATGAGAGCTAGTGTAAGACCATGTCTGGGACATGGCATCGGTACAGAGATAAGCGTTAGAGTAAGACATGTCTGGGACATGCATCGGCCTCGACAAAGATAGCCAGTGCAAGACGTGTCTGGGACACGCATCGGCTAGGAGTTGTGCTAGTGTAAGACATGTTTGGGACATGCATCAGCACGCATATATGAGAGCCAGTGTAAGACCATGTCTGGGACATGGCATCCACAATATATCCCATGTTGAAGGTTCATAAAATATCCAGTAGTATTCCAGACGGTTCAATGGTGAAAGTTATAGTTCAATTTTGATAAAGAAAGGTTGATCATGTTGTAAGTGTTACAGGTACCTAAATGACAAGCATGAGTAACGAGCTTAATTTAGAAAATGAGACTCGATTAGATGATAATGAGTAAGTTAAGTTATGTTTACCTTTGAGCTTTAAGCATGATGGTAAATGGTGAGATTGTTGTATATTTATATGCAAAATATTAAGCTTTATGCTTACTCCCTTTTCTTTCCCTCTAATTTCAGTGTCACCAGGCTAGCTTAAGGGTCCCATAAAGTCAGAGATATCGATCACACTATCAGGTGCAGTACTCGGTATAGTTTGATTTATATTTTTGAAGGTGGCATGTATAGGGCTAGACCAGGATGTTGGATTAAGAGAATTATTCATGTATTTTGGCTCAAGTCAAAAGCCTTTCACTTTGTATCAAGCCTAGAATAATGGCTATTATTCATTTTGATGAATGCATATGATGTTCTTTCTTGGGATGAATTGGTGTCTTTTGGGGTGAAATTTGTATATTGACATGATCTTGTGTAGGTTGTGCAAAATGGGTGACAAAATGGCTGGGAAGATAGCCTAGTTTGTCCACACGGGTAAGACACACGGGCGTCTGTCTAGGCCATATGTGACATATGGCTCACGCCCATGGGTGTGTGTTGTGGCCGTGCGTCCCTTGCACTTAAAACTTTAAAGCCATTTTAGTACACGGGTAAGCCACACAGGTGTATGCCCAGGCCGTGCCATAAAGTCAGTATGTATGCTAGTAGTACACAGGCAGGAGACACGCCATGTGTCTCGGCTATGTAAAGGACACAGTTATAGGTACGGGTGTGTGCTTGGGTCGTGTGGTTTTGGCAGAATGCCCAAATTTTCAGACACGGGTTCGGGATATGGGCGTGTCCCTAGCACACGGTCGTGTGTTCTATATCTACACGGGCGTGTGGAATCTTGATGCATGAAACTTTTTTAAGTTTTCATGAGTTCTCGGTTGGGTTTTGAACCACCCCAGATGTATGATTTAGGCCTCGTAACTCCGTATATGAGATAGATTGCATGTGAAAAGAGAAGTTTTTAAATTGTTTGAAATTTTTTTATGGCCCGGTTTGTATAGTTGGTTGAGTCAAGAAAGGTAACACCTTGAACCCTGTCCCATTATTGGATATGGGCGAGGGGTGTTACATTTAGTGGTATCAGAGTATGGTTTAGTTGATTCTAGGACTGAACTAACCAGAGTACGAGTCTAGCTATACATGCCTCGTATATGCATATTAATAGTGTGATGATTCCTGACGATTATAAATTGTTTTTATTATAGTAATGGATCCTGATAGAACCATGGCGAATGACGTGAAAAGTAATACAATGGCTCCCACAGAAGAGACCGCGCCAATAGAGAGTGAGCCTGTAAGTATAGGCCAAGGCGGAGGGGCTAGGGAAGCCTACCTCCGAATGATGGATGCTTGGTATATAGAGTTCGTTCGTTTGAACCTGAACACCCCACCACCTCCACCTCCTCCGATTCCTCAATAAGCCCCGATGGCTCCGTAAGGTGCAGATGTGTTCAGACGAGAGAAGCCTCTGGTAGACAAGATTCGAAAGCAAGGGGCCGAGTAATTTCGGGCTAGTATAGATGATGACCCGGAGAGAGCGGAGTTTTGGCTGGAAAATACCATGAGGGTATTCGATGAGCTGTCATGCAAGCCTGAAGAGTACGTGAATTCTACCGTGTCACTTCTACGAGACTCGACTTATCAGTGGTGGAACACTCTCGTGTCTATATTACCGAAAGAAATAGTGACTTGGGAATTCTTCCAAGAAGAGTTTTGAAAGAAGTATATTAGCCAGAGGTTTATGGACCAAAAAAGAAAGGAATTTCTAGAGTTGAAGCAAGGTGATAAGACTGTGACAGAGTATGAGCGGGAGTTTATGAAACTCAGCAAGTATGCATGAGAATGCGTATCCATTGAAGCTACTATGTGTAAGAGGTTTGAGGATGGCCTTAATGAAGACATTCGAGTGTTTGTGGGCATCCTAGAGCTAAGAGAATTTCTGGTGCTCGTTGAGAGAGCATGTAAAGCAGAAGAGCTGGTGAAGGAGAGAAGGAAGGCATCCATTGAGTCACGAGATTTAAAGAGAAGACAGATGGGGAAGATGCATTAGTCCTCCTCCAAGAGGTCAAAAGAGTTTACTATCCAATCGAATACTTCAGTTGGATATTCGAAGGGAAACAAGAATCAACAAAACATGGCATCTAAAGCCCAAACTACCTCAGTGGCAAGTGTTGGTAGTGCTCGGCCAAATAGGCTGGAGTGTTGGCAATGTGGAAGACGTCACTTGGGCGAATGCCAAATAAACGAGAGGGGCTGTTTCAAGTATGGGTCACTTGACCACTTTATCCGCGAGTGCCCTGAGATGGACAAGAGAGGGAGAGAACAAGAGGTGAAAGCAAGCAGTGCTCCCTTGAGGGGTAGGCCTCAAAGGAACCCCGGGAGTGGGAATAGTAGTAGAGGTGCACTAAGAGAGGTCGCAATAAGATTTGAAGGCAAAGCGCCAGCGAAGACTAATGCTGTACGAGCCTGAGAAGAGGCAGAGTCTCTAGACGTGATCATAGGTACCTTTTCTATTCACGATATAATTGTTGTCGCTTTAATTGACCTGGGATCTACCCACTCTTACATATGTATGGAATTAATACCTCGTATAAACATGCTAGTAGAGTCCACTAAGTTTGTAATAAAAGTGTCTAACCTGTTAGGCAAGCATGTATTAGTGGACCGAGTATGTAGAAATTATCCTTTGGCAATTAGAGGCCATTGTTTTTCGGCCAACTTGATGTTCTTGCCGTTTAATAAATTCGATGTAATTCTTGGGATGGATTGGTTGACCTCCCATGGTGTTGTAGTAGACTGTGGGAGAAAAGTAATTCAGTTAAGATGTGGGGATGGAAATGTTCTTTGAGTTGGGCCAGATAAGTCGTATAACTTGTCTGTGATAGTATCATTTTTAGCAGCTAAAAGATATTTGAGAAAAGGTTATGAAGCTTACCTAGCTTTTGTGCTGAATACCCAAGTGTCCGAGTCAAATATTGAGTCAGTATCAGTGGTTTGTGAGTTTATAGACATCTTTCCGAAGGAGTTACCAGGGTTAACCCCAGAGAGGGAGGTTGAGTTTGGTATTGAGTTGACTCTTGGTATGACGCCAATCTCGATTACACTTTATAGGATGGCCCCTACCGAGTTAAAGGAGTTGAAAGTGCAGTTGCAAGAGTTAACAGACAAAGGTTTTGCTAGACCGAGTTATTCACCATGGGGTGCTCTAGTACTTTTTGTGAAAAAGAAGGACGGGTCGATGAGGTTATGTATCGACTATAGACATCTTAACAAGGTTACAGTGAAGAACAAGTATCCCTTGCCGAGGATCGATGATCTCTTCAATCAATTGAGAGGAGCCATTGTGTTTTCTAAGATAGACTTAAGATCGGGCTACTACCAGTTAAGAGTCAAGGAACATGATGTACCGAAGACTGCTTTTCGGACAAGATATAGGCATTATGAGTTTCTTGCTATGCCTTTTGTATTGACAAATGCCCCAGCGGTATTTATAGACTTGATGAACCGTATATTTTGATCGTATTTGGATAGGTTTGTCGTCGTTTTTATTGATGACATCTTGGTTTATGCCAAGTTTAGTAAAAGCAAGTTTTGGCTCCAAGAGGTTATGTTTCTAGGACATATTGTGTCGGGTGACGGTATCAGAGTTGATCGAAGTAAGATCTCAGCTACTGTGGAATGGAAACCACCAAGGAATGTAACAGAGGTTCGTAGTTTTTTGGGGCTAGCAGGATTCTATAGACGATTTGTAAATGGATTCTCCATGATAGCTACATCGACAATGAGGCTACTGTAGAAAGATATCAAGTTCAAATGGACAGAAGAGTGCCAATAGAGCTTCGAGAAGTTAAAGGCTTTGTTGATCGAAGCCCCAATTTTAGTGCAACCAGAGTTGGGTAAAGAATTTGTAATTTATAGTGACGCCTCCCTAAATGGTTTGGGGTGTGTACTCATACAAGAAGGAAAGGTTATAGCCTATGCCTCGAGATAGCTAAAACCTCACAAGAGAAATTATCCGACCCATGACTTAGAGCTAGCAGCTATAGTGTTCGCCCTGGAGATTTGGCAACCTCATTTGTATGGAGAGAAATGTAGAGTATTTACTGACCACAAGAGTTTAAAATACTTGATGACTCAAAAAGAGTTGAATTTGAGGCAATGTCGATGGTTAGAGCTGTTAAAGGATTATGAGTTGATCATCGACTACCATCTGGGAAAGGCGAACGTAGTCGCCGATGCCTTGAGTAGAAAGTCGTTGTTTGCCTTAAGAGCTTTGAACATGCAGTTAACCTTATCTAAGGATGGTTCAATCCTAGCAGAGCTGGGAGCCAGACTGAATTTTCTTCATGAAATTTATGAAGCTCAGAAAGATGACGAGAAACTACAAGCTAAGAGAACTCAATGTGAATCAGAGATTGAGTCAGATTTTCGTGTTAGTACTGATGGGTGTATAATGTTCAAAGATAGAGTTTGTATACCCAAAGATAGTGAGCTCATTCAAAAGATTTTGTGAAAGGGACATAGTGGTTGTTCGTCAATTCACCCGGGTAGCGTGAAAATGTACAACGACCTTAAGAAAATGTATTGGTGGTCGGGTATGAAAAGAGACATTTTTGAGTTCGTATCCAAGTGCCTAGTGTGTCAACAAGTAAAGGCTGAACATCAAGTGCCTTTGGGTTTACTTCAGCCTATTATGATTCCCGAGTGGAAATGGGATCGTATCACCATGGATTTCGTTACCAGTTAGCCTCTAGCCCCGAAAAAGAAAGATGCAGCATGGGCTATTGTTGATAGACTCATTAAGTTAGCACACTTCATACTGGTGCGTGCCGACTACTCCCTTGAAAAGTTGGCTGACTTGTGTGTTTCTGAGATTGTGAGGCTTCATGGTGTGCCATTATCGATCGTATCTAATCGAGACCCAAGGTTCACCTTGAGGTTTTGGAAGAAGTTACAAGAAGCTTTAGGAATCAAGTTGAGTTTCAGTACGACATTTCATCCGCAAACTGACAGACAGTCTGAAAGAGTAATACAAATCTTAGAGGACATGTTGAGGTGCTGTGTTCTCGAGTTCCAAGGAAGTTGGGAAAAACATTTACCATTGGCTAAATTCACCTACAACAACAACAACTATCAGTCGAGTCTAAAAATGGCGCCTTATGAGGCTTTGTACGGGCGAAAGTATCGAACGCCCTTATTCTGGACTGAGTTGAGAGAGAGTCAAATTCACGGGGTTGATTTGATTAAAGAGGCTGAGGAAAAAGTTAAGGTGATTCGTGACTGTTTGAAAGCTGCCTCGGTTAGACAAAAATCCTATGCGGATTTGAAATGAAGGGAGATTGAGTTTGAAGTCTGGAATAAGGTATTTTTGAAAGTTCCTCCGTGGAGGAAAGCCCTCAGATTTGGTACAAAAGGCAAGTTGAGTCCTCGTTTTATAGGACCTTATGAGGTTATCGAGAGAGTAGGGCCTATTGCCTACCGTTTGAGTTTGCCGCTAGAGTTAGAAAAGATTCATGACGTATTTCACGTATCCATGCTATGCCGATACAGATCAGACCCTTCGCATATAATTGTACCAACTGAAGTTGAGATTCTCCCAGATATGACGTATGGTGAGGAACCGGTCAAGATGTTAGCTCGAGAGGTCAACCAGTTAAGAAATAAGAGTATATCGCTTGTGAAGGTTTTGTGGCATAGACATGGGGTCGAGGAAGCCACATGGGAACTCGAGGAGTCTCTGAAAGAGCAGTATCCAAACTTATTCACCGGTAAGATTTCGAGGACGAAAATCCCTAAGGGGGGAGAAATGTAATAACCCGATTTAAGGCCTAGTTGGAACAGTGGCCTCGGGACCACAAATTCGAAGATAGAAAAATTATTTTTATTATTTTATTGAGGTTATGGTACTATTATATTAATGCATGAAAAATTTGGTGAGTTAATTTTAATGTTTTCAAGCCCGATTACGAAAAAGGACTAAATCGCATAAAAGGAAAAAGTTACATTTTAGTACCCAAAGGTGTTATATAGCTAGAGAATCAAAATTGAGGGTTTTTAAAGGGAAATTACACCCTTTTTAATAGTGTTGGCCGGCCATGTGATAGATTTTAAACAAATAGTCAAAGTATTAGGTTGATGATGTCATGTTTTGGTGATATAATAATGCCTAAAAGCCTAGCTATCATTTTCTTCTTCTCCATCTTCTTTCTTCACCGAAAATATCAGCCAAAATAGAGGTTTGAAAGCTCAAAAATCTGTAGCAACTTAAAGCACTCATAAATCAAGATTTGCCAAAACCGAGCCTAGACTGGGAAAAAGCCAAGCAATCCGAATAAGCCAACTAGTCAAGTACCTTTTGTAAACCGAGGTAAGTTGTATGTAAATAATACAACTACATTTTTAATACTTGTATTCATATTGTCATTGAATTGATATTGTACGAGTTGTTAAGTTATAAATTGAGAATGCCTTGTAATATTGAGATAGTAGAAATATCCCGTTGAAACCTTAGGATATGAACTGGATATTTGTGCCAAGACATTGGGTGATTTGTGTGCCAGTGTACGACATGTCTGAGACATGCTTCGGCCATATTATGAGAGCCAGTGTAAGACCATGTCAGGGACATGGCATCAGCATAGAGATGATCACCAAAGTAAGACATGTCTGGGACATGCATCGGTCTCGACAGAGATAGCCAGTGTAAGACGTGTCTGGGACACACATCGGCTAGGATTTGTGCTAGTGTAAGACATGTTTGGGACATGCATCAGCACGCATATATAAGAGCCAATGTAAGACCATGTTTGGGACATGGCATCGGCAATATATCCCGTGTTGAAGGTTTATAGAATATCCAGTAGTATTCCAGACGGTTCAATGGTGAAAGTCATAGTTCAATTTTGATAAAGAGAGGTTGATCATGTTGTGAGTGTTACAGGTACCTATATGATAAGCATGAGTAATGAGCTTAATTTAAAAAATGAGACTTGAGTAGATGATAATGAGTAAGTTAAGTTATGTTTACCTTTGAGCTTTAAGCATGATAGTAAATGGTGAGATTGTTATATATTTATATGCAACTTATTAAGCTTTATGCTTACTCCCTTTTCTTTCCCTCTAATTTCAGTGTCGCCAGGCTAGCTTTAGGGCCCCATAAATTCAGAGTATCAGCTGCAGCACTCTGTATAGTTTGATTAATATTTTTGAAGGTGGCATGTATAGGGCTAGTCTAGGATGTTGGATTAAGAGAATTATTCATGTATTTTGGCTCAAGTCAAAAGCCCTTCACTTTGTATCAAGCCTAGAATAGTGGCTATTATTCATTTTGATGAATGCATATGATGTTCTTTCTTGGAATGAATTTGTGTCTTTTGGGGTGAAATTTGTATATTGACATGATCTTATGTAGGTTGTGCAAAATGGGTGACAAAATGGCTTGGAAAATAGCCTAGTTTGTCCACACGGGTAAGACACACGAGCGTGTGTCTAGGCAGTGTGTGACACATAGCTCACGCCCATGGGTGTGTGTTGTGGTCGTACGTCCCCTGCACTTAAAACTTTAAAGTCATTTTAGTACACGGGCAAGCCACACGGGCGTGTGCCCAGGCCGTGCCATAAAGTCAGTATGTATGCTAGTAGTACACGGGCAGGAGACAGGGCCGTGTGTCTTGGCCGTGTGAAGGACACGATTATAGGGCACAGGTGTGTGCTTGGGCTGTGTGGTTTTGGTAGAATGCCCAGGTTTTCAGACACGGGTTTAGGATATGGGCGTGTCCCTAGCACATGCCCGTGTGTTCTATATCTACACAGGTGTGTGGAATCTCGATGCATGAAACTTTTCCAAGTTTTCATGAGTTCTCGGTTGGGTTCTGAAACACCCCATATGTATGATTTGGTCCTCGTAAGTCCATATATGAGATAGATTGCATGTGAAAAGTGAAGTTTTTAAATTGTTCGAAATTTTTTTATGGCCCGGTTTTGTATAGTTGGTTGAGTCAAGAAAGGTAACATCTTGAACCCTGTCCCGGTGTCAGATACGGGTGAGGTGTGTTACACATAGTCCAACTATGGTCTTACACATATGTTGTTGAGGCGCTACCATGGTCTTACATTCACATGTCATAACCCGGTTATGGTCTTATTATCTAATTGCCTTGGCCAAGCTATGGTCTTACATGGTAACTTGTCTTACTTAGATTGTACATTTAATTTCAAATCTCCACATTTAACTACAAATCTCCACATTTAACTAATAGGATAAATACTATCTCAATTTCATGTATCAAATAAATAAATACACATTTAAGTTTAATTATACGAACTTACCTTGTGTACTGAAATGACAAAACGAATCGACTATTCAAATACTTTGTTTTTTCCTCGACCTAAGTTTGAATTCCTCTTTTCTTGATCTATAGGTAATCAAAATCAACTTATTTATTCTTTTATTTATTCAATTCAATCTAAAACACACATTAGGGCTATTTTACACATTTGCCCCTAAACTTTCACAGTTTTACAATCTAGTCCTTATCACGTAAAATTGAAAATTCATCTAATTTAGTACAAAACTATGCCTAGCCTAATTTAATACATGTTACTAGCAGTCGATATTTTTAATTTATTTACACTTTTAACCACCACATTTCACATTTTCTCAATTTAACCCCTTTTTGACATTTCTGTCAAAAATTAATTTACAAAAGCTATTAATCTAACATTAAACCTTCCAAATATATCATAAATCATCAAATTACTCAAGCATTCAATAATGGCAACATGATAAATCTTTAACAGCTTTGAAATTTAAGGTACGGGCTAGCTAGATACGAAGCAACGATCTCAAAAACGTAGAAATCATTAAAAACAGAACAAAACACATACCTAATTCTTGAATTTAACTTTGCCGAATGAAGAACCTTAGTTTCTTCTTGTTCTTCTTTAATTTCGGTTCAAAAATGATAAAGGAAGCTTTTAATTTAGTTTGTGTTTTATTTATTTTACATTAATTAATTCACTATCATCCACTAACTCTAAAATGGGTTAATTTCCATTTAAGGACCTTTACTTTAAGGTTCTATAGCTATTAGATACCTTTAGCTATTAGAATCAAGTTTTACGCTTTACGTGATTTAGTCCTTTTTATCAAATTGAGCAATTAAACGATAGAATTTCTTAACAAAATTTTCACACCAACATTATATCATATTGTAAACATTAAAATAATACTAAAATAATTATTTTGACTTCAAATTTGTGGTTTCAAAACCACTATTCCAATTTGACCAAAAACAGGCCGTTACAACTCTCTTCCTTTGGGATTTCCGTCCCCGAAAATCTTACTAGTGAATAGGTTAGGATACTGTTTTCTCATTGCTCCCTTGGGCTCCCACATAGTCACTTCGACACCATGACATTGCCTTAAGACTTTTACTAAAGCTATGCGTTTATTACTCAACTCTTTGATCTCTTGGGCTAGAATTTTGATTGGTTTTTCGTTGTATGTCATATCAGGTTGAATTTCAATCTCAGAAAGAGAAATTATATGTGATGGATCAGATCTATATTGACGTAGCATCGATACATGAAACACGTTGTGAATATTTTCTAACTCTGATGGTAGAGATAGCCGATATACTACTAGCCTTATTCTTTCAATGATTTCATACGACCCGATGAATCTCGGACTCAATTTTCCTTTACGACCAAATCGAAGTATTTTCTTCCACGGGGGCACTTTCAAAAACACTTTATCACCGATTTGAAATTCAATATCCTTCCATTTTAAATCTGCGTATGATTTTTGACGATCTGAAGCTGGTTTCAAATAGTCACGAATTACTTTCACTTTCTCTTCAGTTTCTCTAACCAAATCAACCTCGTGGATCTATTTCTCGCTAAGTTCGGACCAATACAATGGAGTTTGCATTTGCGATCATACAAAGCTTCATATGGTGCCATTTTTATGCTCGATTGAAAACTATTATTATACACAAATTCAACAAGCGACAAATGTTTCTCCCAATTGCCTTTGAATTGTAAAACACAGCTTCTGAGCATATCTTCGAGAACTTAAATTAGTTATTCAGACTATCCATCAGTTTGTGGATGAAAAGACGTATTAAAATTCAACTTTGTACCTAGGGCTTCTTGCAATTTCGTCCAAAACCGCGACGTAAACCTCAGATCTCTATTCGAAATAATCAAAATTGGCACACCGTGCAATCTCACAATCTCAGATATGTAAAATTCAGCCAATTTATCAAGTGAATAGACTGTACGTACCAGAATAAAATGTGCAGATTTCGTCAGTCGATCAACAACAACCCAAATTGCATCTTTCTTCTTCGGAGACATGGGTAATCCCGATACAAAAGCCATCGTCACTCTATCCCATTTCCAATCCAGAATCATCACAGGATGAAGCAAACCTGAAGGCACTTGATGTTCAGCTTTCACTTGTTGACAAACTAAACATTTCGATACAAACTCTGAAATGTCTCATTTCATACCTGACCACCAATATAACTGTTTCAAATCGTTGAACATTTTAGTACTTCCTAGATGTATTGACAAACAACCATTATGTGCTTCATTTAAAATCTTCTAAATAAGCTCGAGATTCCACGGTACACAAATTCTTCCTCGGAACATCAAACAATCATCAGGTCCGATTTGGAACTCTGAATCAAAAGTCGACTCACACTGAACTCGTTTGGCTTTCAATTCACTATCACATTTCTGAGCTTCACAGATTTGCTGAAGAAATAACGGTCTCGCTTTCAACTCAACTACAATCAAACCTTCATCAAACAAAGCTAACTATGTGTTTATTGTACGTAAAGCAAATAATGACTTTCTGCTTAGATCATCAGCAACTATGTTCACTTTCCTGAGATGATAATCAATTACTAGCTCAAAATCTTTTAGTAATTCAAGTCATCTTCGTTGTCGCAAATTCAAGTCTTTCTGAGTCATTAAATATTTTAAGCTCTTGTGATTTGTATAAATATGACATTTCTCACCAAACAAGTGATGTCGCCAAATCTTTAATGCAAACACAATCGCAACCAACTCTAAATCGTGCGTCGAATAATTCGTTTCATGCGGCTTCAACTGTCTAGAAGCATAAGTTATTACTTTGCCTTCCTGCATCAATACACAACCCAAACCGTTCAATGACGCATCACTAAAAATTACTAATTCTTTACCCGACTCAGGCTGTACTAAAACTGGTGCCACTGTTAATAATGCTTTCAATTGTTTGAAACTCTTCTGACACTTCTCAGACCATTCAAACTTTACATCTTTCTGAAGTAATCTAGTCAGCAGTGTAGCAATCATTGAGAACCCTTTAATGAAACGTCGATAATAACCAGCCAGTCCTAGAAAGCTTCTGACTTCAGATACATTTCTAAGTGATTTTTAGTCAACAACTACAGAAATCTTGCTCGAGTCAACGCTAATACCTTCGGTTGAAACGATATGCCCTAGAAATCCAACCTTTCGGAGCCAAAACTCATATTTAATGAACTTTGCAAACAATTGTTTATCTCCCAAGGTCTTTAACACTATTTTCAAATGCTCGGCATGCTCAGACTCATCTCGTGAATAGATCAAAATGTCATCAATGAACACAACAACTAGTCTATCTAAATACAGTCTAAAGATCCGATTCATCAAATCCATAAAAATGGCAGAAGCATTAGTTAGTCCAAAAGGCATAACAAGAAATTCATAATGTTTGTACCTCATTCTGAACACAGTTTTTGGCACCTCTAAGTTTTTAACTCGCAATTGATAATAACCAGATCTCAAATCAATCTTTGAAAACATTGTATCTCCTTTTAACTGATCAAACAAATCATCAATTCTCGGTAGAAGATATTTACTCTTGATTGTCACTTTGTTGAGCTATCGAGAGTCTATGTACATTCTCATAGAACCATCCTTTTTTCTTTACAAACAACACTGGTACACCCCAAGGAGAGAAACTCAGTCTTGTGAATCCTCTATCAGTTAATTCTTGCAACTAAGCTTTCAACTCTTTTAACTCTGTCAGAGCCGTTTTGTATAGAACTATCGATATCGGTGAAATTCCTAGTACTAAATCAATAGTAAATTCAACCTCTCTGATCGGTGGCAAACCCGGTAACTCTTCTAGAAACACATCTGAATACTCACAAACAACTGGTTTGTTTCTGATGTATTGCATCCCTTTTTCACATATTTCTGAGCTAACATTGATGAGATTACAGTTGGTAAACCCTTTAAATCATTTGACTCAATTCAGAGTGTTTCATTATTCTGACATTTCAACTAAATTGTCTTTCGTCTACAATTTACTATGGCATCATGCAACGTCAACCGATCCATATCTAGAATAACATCAAACTTATCAAATGGCAACAACATCAAAATCAGCCATAAAACGGTAACCCCGAGTCATTAACAGACAATTCTTACAAACTTTGTCAACCAGGACATATTTGCCTAAGGGGTTCGACATTTTTATAACAAACTCAGTAGAATCAACAAGTAAATTCTTACTAGACACTAAGTTCACACATATATATGAATGAGTTGATTTAGGGTCTATCAATGCAACTATATTAGTGTCATAAAGAGAGAATGTACTGGTAATAACATCTGGAGATGACACTTTTTCACGAGCGCGAATAGCATAAGTTCTAGCAGGTGCTTTAGCCTCTATTCTCATAGTAGTATCTCGTGTCGCACCTATACCACCACTCACATTTTCAACATTATGGAATGGTCTTCCTCTCGTAGTAGTGTTGCTTTGTCTTGCACTTTGAGATTTATCTTTCTTATCCAACTCAGGACAATCTCGAATAAAGTGTTCGTGCGAACCACATCTAAAATAGGCTTTATCATTCATTCTACAATCTCTGAAATGTCGTTTCCACATCATTCACATTCAAGTTTATTCGGTCTAGCATTACCCACACTTTCCTTTGATGTAGCTGGAGTTTTTGAACTCGTAAATTGCTTTTCATGATCTCTATTAGAATATTCCACTAATGCATTTGATTGACTATACGAATCTTGAGATTTTTTTGATGAAGTGTGATAGGGTTTATTCATCAATCTCTTTCTCAAATCTCTAGCTTCAAAATCAACCTTTCTCTTTTCTTTGCCCAGTTCTTCAGCTTTGTAGGCACGCTCAACTAATACAACAAATTCTTTTAAATCTAATATCCTCACCAGAAGTTTAATATCTTCGTTCATCCCATCAACAAACCGCTTGCACATTATCACTTCAGTAGAAACATACTCTCGAGCATATTTACTTAACCGCACAAATTCTCTCTCGTACTTGGTCACAGTCATGGGGACTTGTTTCATTCCTAAAAACTCTTTATGCTTTTGATCCAGAAATCATTGAATTATATACATTTTTTAGAACTCGGTCTGAAAGAACTCCCAGGTGACTCACTCTCTCTCGGCACCACAGATATTAATATATTCCACCACTGGTATGCAGTGTCTCTCAAATGGGATATAACACACTTTAAACCTTCAGTCGGTGTGCAAGAAAGTTCATCAAACAATTGAATCGTATTTTTGAGCCCAAACTCGGCTCTCTCAAGATCATCATCAACATTAGCCCTAAACTTTTCAGCCTCATGCTTATGAATTTTATCGACTGGCAGCTTATTCAATCATATTGGATCAATAACTTGAGCAACTACGAGGATTGGTTGAGGATTTGGCGGGGGTGGAGGTTGTTGAACAGCTGGATTTGTCCGAACATATTAAGAGAACCACTCGTTCATCATATGGAAAAAGGCTTCTTTAGCCTCACCTTCGTGACTACTCGACACAGGTCTAGATTCGGAAGGTATTGTCCCTTGAGCAGGAGCTGGCACATTACTCTTAATATCATATGCTACAGATCGTTCAGGATCCATTACTATACGAAAATATAGTTTATAATGTCAGGATTCATCACACTATCACAGGTTATATATGGAATGTATAGCTAGACTCTTACACACACTACGTTATTCCTAGAATCGACTAAACCGTAGCTCTGATACTAATAAATGTAACACCCTTCACCCGTATTAAATGTTGGAATAGGGTTACAGAGCATTACCAGACTTACAATACATATAAACATACTTTTCTCATACACTCAATCATTTTATACACTCATCATACAAATTCAATCAATTTATCCCTTATACGAGCCTACGAGACCCTAAACATGCTTTGGGAACGGTTTAGGACTAAATCGATAAATAATGATATTTTCACAAAACTTAGAAAATTTTTCTCAAAACAGGGGACACATGCTTGTGTGGCCAAGCCGTGTGTCTCACACAGCCACCAGACACGCCCGTGTCACAGGTCGTGTGGACATTCGAAATGGGAGCACATAGTCGTGTCCTAACTTGTGTCTAACCCCGTCTAACTCCCTGACTTGGGTCACACGGCCAGCACACACACCCATGTGGATAGCCCGTGTGCCCTAAAAAAGTCATACATGCCCGTGTGCCAGGCTGTGTACTAGGCCGTGTCAAACCTGTAGGGTATACTGACTTATGCCACATGGCCAAGTTACACGCCCGTGTGTGAGGCCGTGTGGAGCATACTAACTTGTTTTCAAATTCAACACCAAGGGACACATGATCATGTAACATAACCATGTGTCGCACACGGCTGAGACACACGCCCATGTCTCTACCCATGTGGACAAAAATAGGCTATTTACCAAGCCATTTTTGCCACACATTTTGCACATACCTAAACAAGCACAAATGGTACCATTTTATGGCACAAATATGCATCCAAATACTGTCAACTAATGTTCAAATCATACCTATTCTTTACTATCAATACAATTTACAAATATGCTACAATTTTCCATCTAAATTCATACCTAATTCACATATTCAATTCAATTAACTAAACCATTCCATACTTATATTATCAAGCACCAATTCACAAACACATAACTTCCCAAATTATCAACTTCAATCACACATTGGTCAATTACCAAACTCAAAATAGAACCAATTGCACATTTATAAACATCATCAAATTCATCATCATATGCTAACTCAAATGGCCAAAATACAAGTCTATCAAACATACCAAAATGACACAAGCCTATACATGCCATATACCATAATTACACAACTGAAAAGTACCAAATAGATGTTCGATAGTATGATGAAATCTCTGACAATCCACGGATCCGAGCTAGCTTCGTAAAACTATAAAACATCGAAAATTAAACAAAGTAAGGTATAAAGCTTAGTAAGTTCGTATGTAAATATAAAATAATCACAACATTCATTAACATTTTAAAATAGATAACATAATTAACATTTAAAGTATCAATCAATGAGCTAACATAAAGTTTAACCATATCGTAACTCATAAGTCCTCAACTTCTTCTATCTCGTTACATGTATTGTTTTCAGTACATACCTGTACTGGTACATATCTATTTATCACCAACTCTCTTGCCAAATCACTTTGAGCTTATAAATGCTTGCGATACAAATACATCGATTTTCCGATGCCATAGTCCAACTATGGTCTTACATATACGCTACCAAGGCCCTGCCGTGGTCTTACATTTACATGCCATAACCCGATTATGGTCTTATTATCAGATTGTCATAGCCCAACTATGGTCTTATATAGCAACTTGCCTTACTTAGATTGTGCATTTAATTCCAAATCTCTACATTTAATTAATAGGATAAATACTATCTCAATTTCATCCATCAAATAAATAAATACACATTTAAGTTCAATTATACAAACTTACCTTGTGTACTGAAATGACGAAATAAACAGACTATTCAATTACTTTGCTTTTTCCCCGATCTAAGTCTGAATTCCTCTTTTCTTGATCTATAAGTAATCAAAATCAGCTTATTTATTGTTCTATTTATTCAATTCAATCCAAAACAAAAATTAGGGCTATTTTACACATTTTCCCCTAAACTTTCACATTTTTACAATTTAGTCCTTATCACATAAAATTGTAAATTCATGCAATTTAGTACAAACCCATGCTTAGCCTAATTTAATACATGTTACTAGTAGCCCATATTCTCAATTTATTCACACTTTTAACCACCACATTTTATATTTTCTCAATTTAACCCCCTTTTTGACATTTTTTTGTCAAAAATCACTTTACAAAAGCTATTAATCTAACTGTAACATCCCGAATTAGGGCCTAGTCGAAATAGTGGTTTCGGGACCTCAAATACGACATAAGAAAATTTATTTTTATTATAGTTTTATGGTTTACAATTTCACAGAATGATTTCATGAAAATTTCATTCGAAAATTTCAACGTTTGGGAACTCAATTTGGTCAAAAGGACTAAATTGTAAAAAGTGCAAAAGTTGAGTTCTACATGTTAGAGGTGTCTAATTGTTATGAAATTTTAAATGGGAGGTCCTTAAATGGTAATTAGACCATTTTATAATTTTTTGGACAAAAATGGACATGAAATGGGTGAAATAGAATATTTTTAAGTTAGGGGCATTTTGGTAATCTAGTAATTAAAATGAATTAAAAACAAAATAAAAGCCAAAATTTATTGTCCATCTTCTTTCTTGGCTGAATATGTCATGAAGAAACCATGGCTAGGGTTTTACAAGCTTCCAAGCTCGATTGTAAGTTCGTTCTTGCCCTGTTTTTAATGATTTTTACGTTTTTAAAATCCTTGTAACAAGATCTAGCTATTTCTACAATTTAGGGTTTGTGTTTAAAAATTTACCCATGAATTATATGCATGTATTTTTATGTTTAATGGTAGAATATGAAGGCTCGGTGTGTAATAAATGACTTTTGGTAAGTGATTTTTGGTAAAAATGCTTAAAAGGACTAAATCGTAAAAGTTATAAAATTAGTCATAAAAGGGTGATTTAGTGGAAATTTGGGGCTTCCATAGTTATAAAAATGATTCTTCTAGGCTTGAAATGCAAGAAAATTGAATAAAAATCATTTTACGAGCATTGGGGCAAAAGTGCAAATATGTGAAAGTTTAGGGGCCAAAATGAAAATTTGTAAAAATATGATTTTTGGACCCCTATGAGTAATGTGACTAATTAGTGGGCTAACTGTGATATTATAGATCAAGGAAAACAAGATTCAGGCTTAGAACGAGGTTGAACAAGGTTAAGCACAAACTCGAAATAAATAGTCGTACTCAAAGCCGAGGTAAGTTCATATGTCAAAGATAATGCAATGATATCATTGTTCATGCTTGATCTCAAATTGATGTGTCAACATTGTGTGATGAATATTTATATAGTTGATATGAAGATTATATATTATGACAAATGCCTAAATATAATTATGTGCAATACCATGTTTATTTCATGAACTAATGTCCAAATAAACATGAAAATGTGTTGAATTGAATGTACATTGCATGATTAGCTATGCTTATTGGTATACTTGGTGAAAAGAGAAAATCCCGGTTGAATAAAAAGGGATATCTGATGGAAACGCTATTCTTACATGATATGAGATCCTGCATGTGTTGCAGAAAAGAATTTAGCCCGGACGGGTAATCTGTTGATCTCGGTATAGAAAGGATCTAGCCCAGATGTGTGTTCCTTGAGTGATCAAGCCTCTTGAAGAATATGTGTGCATTATGGATTTAGCCCGGACGGGTAATCTGATTAGGGTCTAAATTTAGCCTGGACTGGTAATTCAGATCCGAGCTCATTAAGAGTGTTTGTCACTACAAGAGATTTAGCCTAGACTGGTAATCCCGACATCACTCTATGAGTTTATATTACAGCGGATTTAGCCTGGACTGGTAATCCTGCCATAAGATGTGAGGTTCGCGGGAGTGCTTGCTTGAAAAGGATCACTTGTATGACTTGACGGTAAATGAGCTATCCATTGAAATTTCCGAGAAATTCAATGGGTATTATAATGAATAATTCGATAAAAATCCCGAGATGGGCATGGTGATAAAGGTAAAGTTAATTGATATGCTATGGATATGTACAAGTATGTACATTATATTCATAAATGACGCCTTATTGAATGGTGATAAATGATGCGTAAGCAAATTCATACATATGTATGCGTATACATGATAAACAAGTAAAAAGGTTTGAAAGATGAACCATCCTTATGCTTATGGTTATGAATTGTGTTGTAATATCATGTTAACTTACATTGTGTAATGAGATATGGGTTTCATGAAATGATGAGTCCATGATCAATGAGCTTATGATAGTTACTATGAATTTGCATTAAAATAGTTTTGGACAGCAGTAATGGTCAGACTTTGAAAATCCACCTAAAATAGTGGAAATTGAGTTAGAGACTTAATAAAATATGAAATTAAAGCTTATTGGGTCTAGTTTCAGATAAAGGAAATGGTGCTAGTAAAGGAATCTCATATGATGAGATATTTGAATTCTTGTGAGACAGAGTTAGAATGAGTTCGGAATCCCCTATTCTAACTTGGTAAAATCACTAGAAATTGTACAAAAATAATTATGAGTTAGGAATCATATTACTAAAATATTTAATGAGCCTAATTTCAGGAGAAAGAGACAGGAACATTATCCGAGTCCTGTACTATGAGATATTTGATTTTTAGTAGATAAAGGTTGAGGCTGTCAGATAGCGAAACAAGGGAGAATTTAAAGAATAAACCGTACTTATTGGATAGACAAAAAATTTTGGAAATTTTGTTGTAAGAAGATAAATGAGTCTAGTTTTATGGAAAATTAACAGATCTTAATTTGGAGTTCCGTAGCTCCATATATAAATAAAGTAGTAACTAAGACTAGAGAAAATAGCTTAACCAGAATATGAGTAAATGTGTCATTATGGTTTATTGCCTAAGGAAACATGTTGTTATAATGCTTATTATTTTCATATGGACTTACTAAGCTTTATGCTTACTCCCTCCTCTCCATTTCCTTAGTGTTCTCAGGTCGGCTCGGGGTTGGAGATCATCGGATGCAGCATCACACTATCAAGCTATCAACTCTAGAGTATTGTCATACGTGTATTAAGCACTTTCAAGTGAGTGGCATGTATAAGGACTAGTTTTTATATTAGATGTTGTTATGATTAGTCAAATGTATCGGCTTATATTGATCTATTGTATATAGCCATGAGATGTGGCTTATTATGGTTATGGCTTGTAAGCCTAATTATTCCTGTTATGGGTTAATGCATGTCGTGTGATTATAATTGGTTGCTATGAATAATTAGTATAACACATGTACACGATGAATGCCTTAGAACCATTCGAGGTGGTCGGGACCATGGAATGAATATGTGGCTTGGTAGTAAATTGATAATGATTAAACATGGACAATTGTAGAATGTGTAAAGATTAAGTGTTGGGTAATAAACACTTGTAAGACAACATGAAAATTATTTAATTGAATCTTTCTCATGGTCTATTAATCATTAAATTGATGCTATAATTTGGGTCCATCATGTGTAAATATATGAGAAAGAATTAAGGACAACATAAGGCTTGGAAAATAGCCTAAGTGTTGGCCACATGGGCAGAGACACGACCATGTGTCTCAGTCGTGTGGAGAACACGGTCTAGCACACAGGCGTGTGGCTTGACCTTGTGGATCAATTTGTTTGGCTGACGTCATAAACAGAGAGTTACACGAGATGAGGACACGGGCATGTGTGACCACACGGCCTAACCCACACGGGCGTGTGACTCTCCAAAGTAAGAAAATTGGTTAAGTTGTCAAAAGTTTATCGAAAGATCTTGATTTAGTCTCGAACCACCCCGATGTATGTTTTAGGCCTCAAAGGCCTGTATAAGGGACATTATGCATGTGTTTGAGATGTTTTAATTTTGGGAAAATATTTTGTGGCCCGGTTTTGCATGCTGTGAATGTTAAGTCCGGTAACGCCTCGAACCCTGTCTCGACGTTGGATACGGTCAAGGGGTGTTACACTAACATTAAACCTTCCAAATCTATCATAAACCATCAAATTACTCAAGCATTCAACAATGGCAACAAGATAAATCTTTAACAGTTTCAAAATTTAAGGTACGTGCTAGCTAGAATACGAAGCAACGATCTCAAAAACGTAGAAATCATTAAAAATAGGACAAAATACATACCTAATCGCTTGAATTTAACTTAGCTAAATGAAGAACCTTAGTTTCTTCTTGTTCTTCTTTAATTTCAGTTCAAAGATGATAACGGAAGCCTTTAATTTATTTTGTGTTTTATTTATTTTTCAAATTACTATTTTAACCTTAATAACCTTTAAAAACTACACCAAATACCACTTCACTATCACCCACTAACTCTCAAATGGGTTAATTTCCATTTAAGGACCTTCAATTTAAGGTTCTATAGCTATTAGACACCTTTAGCTATTGGAACTTAAGTTTTACGCTTTATGCGATTTAGTCCATTTTATTAAATTGAGCAATAAAACGATAAAATTTCTTAACAAAATTTTCACACCAACATGATATCATACTATAAACATTAAATTAATAATAAAATAATTATTTTGATTTTGGATTTGTGGTTCCGAAACCACTATTCTGATTTGACCCAAAACGGTCTGTTACAAGAATGGACTTACAATCAAGCTTGAAAGCTTGGCCAAAACCTTAGCTCTGGTTTCCCTAAAAATTTCAGCTATAAGGGACTAAATTGAAGAAGATGACATCTTTTATTTAGTTATTTTAGCTTTATTTACTAAGTTACCTATTTACCCCTCACTTAAACTTTGAAGTTTCACCTACTCCATGTCCATTTTTGTCCATCCTAAAGTATAATGGTCTAATTACCATTTAAGGACCTCTAATTTAGAATTTCATAACAATTTACTACCTTTAGCTTATAGAACTCAAAATTTGCACCTATTGCAATTTAGTCCTTCTAGTTAAATTGAGTATTCAATCGATAAAATTTCTTAACGAAATTTTCACATAATTATTCCATCATGCTGTAGACTTTAAAGAAATAGTAAAACAAATATTTCTACTTCGAATTTGTGCTCCTAAAATAACTATTCCGATTTGACCCAAAAACAGACTGTTAAAACTCTCTGCCCTTTAGGGATTTTCGTCCTCGAAAATCTTACCAGAAAAGAGGTTAGGGTATTGTTATCTCATAGCTTTCTTAGGTTCTCATGTAGCCTCTTCGAGTCCGTGTCATTGCCACAATACTTTCACTAGAGCTATGCTTTTGTTTCTCAACTGTTTAACCTCCCGAGCTAACATTTTGATCGGTTCTTTACCACATGTCATATTGGGTCTACTCTCAATCTCTGTTGGAGAAATCACATGCAAAGGATCATATCGGTATCATCGCAACATTGACACATGAAATACATTGTAGATCCTTTCTAATTCCGACGGTAAAGCCAGTCAATATGCCACTTGCCCTATTCTTTCAATAATCTCATACGGCCCAATGAAACACGAATTCGACTTACCTTTGCTGTAACACCCCTTACCCGTATCCAATGCCAGAAGAGGGTACGAGGCATTACCTGACTTAAACACGAGCTAACATACAAAACCAAGGCATAAATTTCCATCCAAATTTAAAATTTTCATTTATAATCATATCGTCCCTAAAACGAGCCTACGAGGCCCAAAACATACGTTGGAGGTGGTTCGAGACTAAACCGAGAACGTTAGAAAAATTCTACAACACTTAGAAAATTTTTCATCAAAACAGGGTCACACGCCCGTGTGGGTAGGCCATGTGGTCACACATGCCCGTGTCCCTAACCCGTATAACTCTCTATTTATGACATCATGCAACAAAAGAAGTCACACGACGAAGTCACATGCCCGTGTACTAAGCTGTGTGGCGAATTTAATTTTCAAAATTTTTCATAAAATGGGTGTAGACTTCACATGCCCTGGATACACGCCCATGTCCCTAGGCCATGTCCTTCACATGGCTTAGACACATGGCTGTGTCTCTACCCGTGTGGCCAAAAATAAGGCTATGTATCAAGCCATTTTTCCACCCTTACATTGCACCAACCTACACCACAAAACATACCACAATCCCAAGCATATACATTCAACCAATTCAGCCACAACAATATATCAATACATCATTTGCACATACTAACATCTATCATGCATAAACATCACATACTTTCTTTTCCATTCATGCCAATTTAATATTCATGATAAGCATCACCACATAAACATACCAATGACCAATAAAATTAATATTAACCAACTTCCAATGGCCATATACAAAATGAATCATTAACCATAACAATGCCAACACATTTGGCTAAACCAATATGACACATAACAAAATGACCAAGTCCCTATACATGCCATACTCAAAATATTGAAACCAAGTATACCCAAAACAATTGTTTGATAGTATGAATCGAGCTCCGATGACCCTCCATCTCCGAGCTAGCTTGGCGACACTATGAGGAATGGAAAGAAAAGAGGAGTAAGCTTTAAAGCTTAGTAAGTTTGCATGCAAATAATAAGCAACATAAATCATTCATTAATCATATAACTACTTAACATAAGTTAACATAAGTATCATCATATTTCTTAGGCATAACTTACTCATTAGCATTCTTACCAAGAATTCATCTCATACCAAAGTTTATACTCATGGGTTTTACATACATACATGTACCAACTCGTAACATAGTCACATACTTTTTCATCTTTGACATACTCTTCAGATTACCTGTTGAACACTTGGAATACTATCAGATACACAGAAGTCTTGCACATAAGTGCCACATATGTAGCCAATGCTACCTCATATTTCATAACACATAGGGCTCGCGCAAGAGCTAATCACAGGCCTGCTCACACAAGCTGTCAGTCAAGACATAACTACAGGGGCTGCTCACACAAGCTGTCAAGTATCCGCAACACATGTCGGACTACCCAGCCACTGATAGGACGTACGTGACCAACACCCGGATTCACATAGATCACATAGCATATGATTTCCTAATGACGTGTCACTTGTATCCTAAAATATTCCTAAGGTTCAAAATGGGATTTCTCACTTGTCATTTCGTCGACGAACGTATCCTCATTATCATTTATACAAGTCATGCATAACAAAACATATAACAATACAAGTATAAAATTGCCTTTATTTGCACACAAACTTACCTCGGTACAAAATAGTAGGAAATGGACGTAATAGTCAATAACCTTGTTCTTCCCCCGATCAAGGTTCAATCTTCGTTTTTCTTGATCTATAATAGAAAATTTAACTTATTTAATTATCACATTACTCGATGCTGTCCAAAACTCAACTTATGGAAAAATTATATTTTTGCCCCTAAACTTTGACATATATAGATTTTGGTCCTTAGACTCGTAAAATAAAATGTATCCATTTTCTTTGTTACCTAAGCCTAGCCGAACCTAAATCATGCTCATAACAGCCCACATTTTTCATCAAATCAGATTTCTACTAACCATTGTTACAAATTTTACAAATAAGTCCTTTTTATGCATTTTTACTAAAAATCACTTAGTAAAAGTTGTTTATCACACCTTAAACATACAATATATTCCATCAAACATCAAAATACATGCATGTCACACATGGGTAAGTTTTTAAACATGAACCCTACTTCAAAATAATGGTAGAAATAGGTAAATCGGGTTACGAGGAATTTAAAAATGTAAAGAGCATTAAAAACGGGGCTAGGATGTACCTTACAATCAAGCTTGAAAGATGAAGAAACCCTAGCTATGGTCTCCATGTAAAAGTCAGCCAAAGTGAAGAAGATGGACACTAATTTTAACTTGATTTTCCCTTTTTATTGTTTTATTTACCAAATGACCAAAATGCCTTTAATGCATAACTTTGAAATTTTACCTATTCATGTCCTTTTTTGTCCACTAACTTATCCAATGGTCTAATTACCAACTAAGAACCTCTAATTTAAAATCTCATAGAAACTGGACACCTTTAAGAAGTAGGACTCAACTTTTGCACTTTTTACAATTTAGTCTTTTTGACTAAATTGAGTGCCCAAACGTCAATATTTTCGAACAAAATTTTCATAGAATAGTTCCATAAAATTGTAGACCAAAAAAATACAAATAAAATGGATTTTTCTATGTCAGATTTGTGGTCTCAAAACCACTGTTCTGACTAGCCCCAAAATCGGGCTATTACCACTCTCCCCCTTTAAGGATTTTCGTCCCCGAAAATATTACCAGAAAATAGGTTTGGGTACTATTTTCTCATTGCCTCTTCGGGCTCCCAAGTAGTCTCTTCAACCCCATGTCTTTGCCATGACACTTTCACAAGAGCTATACTTTTATTCTTCGACTCTTTTACTTCTCGGGCTAATATCTTGATCGGTTCCTTACCGTAAGTCATATCCGAATGAATTTCAACTTCTGTCAATGAAATCACATGCGAAGGGTCTGATCTATAACGGCGCAATATAGACACATGAAACACGTTATGAATCCTTTCCAATTCAGATGGCAAAGGTAACCGATATGCTATCGATCCTATTCTCTCGATAACCTCACACGGCCTAATAAATCGCGGACTTAACTTGCCTTTACGGCCAAATCTTAGAATTTTCTTCCATGGAGACACTTTCAAAAATACCTTATCACTGATCTAAAATTCAATCTCTTTTCTTTTCAAATCTGCGTATGACTTTTGTCTATCTGAAGCAGCTTTCAAACAATCACGAATCACCCTTACTTTTTCTTTGGTTTCTCTAACCAAGTCAACCCCGTAAATTTGATTCTCTTTGATCTCTGTCCAATACAATGGAGTTTGGCATTTTCGGCCATAAAATGCCTCATAAGGCGCTATCTTTATACTTGACAGAAAATATTATTGTAGGTAAATTCAATAGACGGAAGATACTTTTCCCAACTACCTTGGAATTCTAGAACACAACATCAGAGCATATCTTCTAAAATTTGAATTACCCTCTCGGATTGACCATTGGTTTGTGTATGGAAAGCTGTACTAGAATTCAATTTCGTACCTAGAGCTTCTTGCAGCTTTTTCCAAAACTGCGAAGTGAACCTCGGATCTCTATCTGATATAATAGAAATAGGTACTCCATGAAGTCTAACAATTTTGGCAATGTACAAATCAGCAAGCTTATTAAGTGAGTAATCAGTACATACCGGTATAAAATGATCCAATTTTGTCAATCTGTCCACAACAACCCAAATGACATCC
This sequence comes from Gossypium longicalyx, assembly GCA_025698465.1. Taxonomy (NCBI): domain Eukaryota; kingdom Viridiplantae; phylum Streptophyta; class Magnoliopsida; order Malvales; family Malvaceae; genus Gossypium; species Gossypium longicalyx. The sequence goes on along the minus strand of CM047002.1, from coordinate 79,030,279 downwards.
TTCTTTTTTGGAGTCAAAGGTAAACCTGTCGCAAAATCCATGGTAATTTTGTCCCATTTCCACTCGGGAACCATCACAGGTTGAAGTAAACTCGAAGGTACTCGGTGTTCAACCTTTACTTGTTGAGAAATCAAACATTTCGAAACTAACTCTGAGATATCTCGTTTCATACTTGACCACCAATACATTTTCTTCAAATCACAATACATTTTTGTACTGCTCGGATGAATAGACAAACAACCACTATGTGCCTCATTAAGAATCTTCTGAATCAACTCTGTATCTTTAGGATCACATATCCTACCTCGGAATCTCAAACTATCATCGGAGGCAATCTGAAATTCTGAGTCATCGCCCGATTCACACTGAATTCTCTTGGCTTGCAATTCACTATCACACTTTTGAGCCTCGCAAATCCGTTGAAGAAACATCGGTCTAGCTCTGAACTCGGCTAGAATCGAACCATTATTGGATAAATTCAACTGTGTATTCATGGCTCTCAAAGTAAAAAAATATTTCCTACTCAAAGCATCGGCAACTACGTTCTCCTTTCCCGGATCATAATCGATCACAAGCTCATAGTCTTTTAATAACTCAAGCCATCTTTGTTGTCGCAAATTCAGATGTTTTTGAGTCATCAGATACTTTAGACTTTTATGATCGGTAAAGATATGACATTTCTCACCGTACAAATGATGTCTCCAAATCTTCAAAGCAAACACAATGGTAGCCAATTCTAAATCATGCGTCGGGTAGTTCTTCTCGTGTGGTTTTAGCTGTCTCAAGGCATAAGCTATCACTTTGCCCTTTTGCACCAACACACATCCTAATTCATTCAATGATGAATCACTATAAATTACAAACTCTTTCCCCAATTCAGGTTGTACTAAAACTGGTGCCTCAGTCAATAATGCCTTCAATTTCTCAAAACTTTGCTGACATATTTCAGACCACTTGAACTTAACATCCTTCTGTAGCAATCTCATCATAGAAGTAACGATCATAGAAAATCCTTTAACAAACCATCTATAATAACTGGCTAATCACAAAAAGCTTCTAACCTCAGATACATTCTTTGGTTCTTTCTAATCAACAATAGCAGAAATCTAGCTCGAATCAACTCGGATACCATCACCTAAAACAATGTGTTCCAAAAATCTGACTTCTCGAAGCCAAAATTTAATTTTTCTAAACTTAGCATACAACTATTTTTCTCTCAAGGTCTGCAAAATAGTTCTCAAGTGCTCTTCATGCTCTGTCTCATCCCAAGAATAGATTAGTATGTCGTTAATAAAAACAACCACAAACTTATATAAATATGGTCAAAAAATTCGGTTCATTAGGTCCATAAAAACTCCAGGAGCATTTGTTAGTCTGAAAGGCATAACAAGAAATTCATAGTGCCCGTACCTTGTTCTAAAGGCAGTTTTTGGCACATCCAACTCTTTAACTCACAACTAGTAGTACCCGGATCTCAAATCTATATTTGAAAACATAGTTGCCCCTTTCAGCTGATCAAACAAGTCATCAATTCTTAGCAAGGGATACTTGTTCTTTATAGTCACTTTATTAAGCTGTCGATAATCGATGCAAAGTCTCATAGATCCGTCTTTCTTCTTTACAAACAATACCGATGTACCCTAGGGAGAGTAACTCGGTCTCGCAAAACCTTTGTTTTTCAGGTCTTGTAACTGAGCTTTCAATTCATTCAATTAGTCAGAGCCATCCTATACGAAGCTATCGAGATAGGTGTAGTTCCAGGGACTAAATCAATACCAAACTCAACTTCTCTAACTGGAGGCAAACCTGGTAATTCTTCCAGAAACACATCTGAATATTCACACATTCTGGCACTAATTCAATTTTCAATTCAGATTGTTTTGTATTCAATACATAGGCAAGATAGGCTTCACAACCTTTTTCTTAAACATTTCTGAGTAAACATTGAAGAAATCACAATTGACAATCTATCTGACTCATCCGATTCAACTCGAAGAATTTCACCATTTTCATATTTCAATTGAATGACTTTCCATCTACAATTTAATGCAGCATCATGCATAGTCAACCAATCCATACCCAATATAACATCAAATTCATCAAGCGGCAGCAACATTAAGTCAGCCAGAAAACAGTGACCTTTAATCATCAAAGGACATTTCTCGCATACTTTATCAACTAATACATGCTTGCCTAAATGGTTTGACACCTTAATCATAAATTCCGTAGAGAAACCAGGCATATTCTTACTAATTACCAAATTCATGAATACATGTGAATGGGTAGATCTTGGGTCAATCAAAGCAATAACAATAGTATCATAAAGAGAAAAAAGTACCGGTGATAACATCAGGAGATGTCGCTTTTTCGTGAGCACGGATGGCATAGACCCAAGCAGGTGCTCGAGCTTCCGATCTCCTTGCTGAATCCTTCGTCACATTTTTGCTGCTAGCTCTAGTCCTGGTATTTCTCAGGGGTCTCCCTCTAGAAGTTGTATTACTCAGCCTCGTAGTTTGAAACCTTTCTTTTTCAGTCATCTCAGGGCAATCTTTAATGAAGTGATCTTGAGAACCACACTTGAAACAAGCTCGGTCATTCATTTAGAATTCCATGAGGTGACGTCTTCCACAATATGGACATTCAGATCTATTGGGTCGATTCCCAACGCTCGCAATAGAAGTAGTCTGAGCTTTATAACCCGAATACTGATTTCTATGGTTTCTATTTGAGAACACAACTAAAGCATGAGAACGAGAATGCATCTCTCTAGATTTCTTAGACTAAGATTGGAACGACTTACTCATCGGCATCTTTCTTGCATCTCTAGTCTCAGACTCGGCTTTTCTCTTTTCTTTGGTTAGTTCCTCTACTTTACAAGCTCGATCTACGAGCACAACAAATTCTTTCAGCTCAAGGATACCCATTAACAATCTGATGTCTTCATTAAGCCCGTCTTCATACCTTTTACACATAATAGCTTCGGAGGAGACACAGTCTCTAGCATACTTGCTAAGCTGAACAAACTCTCTTTCATACTTATTAACTAACATGAGACCCTGTTTCAGCTCAAGAAATTCTTTATGCTTTTGATCGATGAATTGCTCATTGATATACTTTTTTCGGAACTCCTTCTGAAAGAATTTCTATGAAACCCTCTCTTTCGGAACCACAGATACTAGTGTTTTCCACCAGTGATATGCCGTGTCCCTCAATAAAGATATAGCACACTTCAAGCATTCATTGGGTGTACAAGATAACTCATCAAATACTCTAATAGAATTTTTGAGCCAAAATTCTGCCTTTTCGGGATTATCATCGACATTTGCTCTAAATTCTTTACCCCCTTACTTTCTGATCTTATCAACCGGGGTTCTATCCAATCTCATAAAGTTCATACCTTGAGGTACTATGGGAACAGGTTGAGGATTAGGAGAGGGTGGAGCAAGTTATTGTTGAGCGGCCGGGTTTTTTTCGAACGAACCTTGAGAACCACTCGTTCATCATCTTGAAGAAGGCTTTTCGAGCCTCTCCTCCCTGACTCATAGCTACGGGTCTACTCTCAACTGGCACCGTCCCCTAGGCGGGAGCCAGCGCATTACTTTCTACATCATCTGCCACAGCTCGACTGGGATCCATTACTAAATGAAAATAAGTTTAAAATTGTCAGAAGTCGTCACACTATCACAATTTGTATATGGCATGTATAACTAAGCTCGTACACACGCTATGTTAGTTTGAGAACCGACTAAACCATAGCTCTAATACCACTAAATGTAACACCCCTTACATGTATCCAATGCTGGAATAGGGTATGAGGGATTTTCAGACTGAAACACAAGCTAACATACAAAACTGAGGCATAAATTTCAATCCAAAGTTCAAAATTTTCATTTATAATCATATCATCCCTAAAACGAGCCTACGAGGCCCAAAACATACATTGGAGGTGGTTCGGGACTAAACCGAGAACTTTTGAAAAATTCTACAACACTAAGAAAATTTTTCATCAAAACAGGGTCACACGCCCGTGTGGCTTGGGACACGCCCGTGTGGGCAGGTCGTGTGGTCACACACGCCCATGTCCCTAACCCATGTAACTCTCTATTTATGACGTCAGCAACAAAGCCAAGTCAAACGCCTGTGTGCTAGGCCATGTGGCGAATTTAATATTCGAAATTTTTAAGAAAATAGGTGCAGACTTCACATGCCCATGTCCCTAGGCCGTGTCCATCACACGGCTGAGACACACGATCGCGTCTCTACCCATGTGGCCAAAAATAAGGCTATGTATCAAGATATTTTGCCACCCTTACATTGCACCAACCTACACCACAAAACATACCACGACCCCAAGCATATACATTCAACCAATTCAGCCACAACAATTTATCAATACATCATTTGCACATACTATCATCTATCATGCAAAAACATCACATACTTTCTTTTCCATTCATGCCAATTTCATATTCATGAGCATCATCACATAAACATACCAATGAGAAATAAAATTAATATTAACCCAATGGCCATATACAAAATGAATCATTAACCATAACAATGCCAACACATTTGGCTAAAACAATCTGACACATAACAAAATGACCAAGTCCCTATACATGCCATACTCAAAATATTGAAACCAAGTATACCCATAAAAATCGTTTGATAGTGTGAATCGAGCTCCGACGACCTTCGATGTCAGAGCTAGCTTGGCGACATTATAAGGAATGGAAAGAAAAAGGAGAGTAAGCTTTAAAGCTTAGTAAGTTTGCATGCAAATAATAAGCAACATAAATCATTCATTAATCGTATAACTACTCAACATAAGTTAACATAAGTATCATCATGTATCTTAGGCATAACTTACTCATTAGCATTCTTACCAAGAGTTCATTTCATACCAAAGTTCATACTCATGGGTTTTACGTACGTACCTGTACCAACTCATAACATAGTCACATACTTTGTCATCTTCGACATACTCTTTAGATTACCTGTTGAACACTTGGAATACTATCGGATACACAAAAGTCTTGCACATAAGTGCTACATATGTAGCCAATGCTACCTCATATTTCATAACACATAAGGCTCGCACACAGCTAATCATGGGCCCGCTCACATAAGCTGTCAGTCAAGACATAACTACATGGACTGCTTACACAAGCTGTTAGGTATCCGCAACACATGCTGGACTACCCAGCCACCGATAGGACGTGCATGGCCAGCACCCGAATTCACATAGATCACATAACATATGGTGTCCTAGTGACATATCACTTGTATCCTAAACTATTCCTAAGGTTCAAAACGAGATTTCTAACTTGTCATTTCATCGTCTAACGAATCAACATTATCATTTATACAATTCATGCATAATAAAACATATAACAATACAAGTATAACATTGCCTTTATTTACACATAAACTTACCTTGGTACAAACTAGTAGGAAATGGACCTAATCGTTAATAACCTTGTTCTTCCCCCGATCAAGGTCTGAACTTTGTTTTTCTTGATTAGAATAGCAAATTTAACTTATTTAATTATCACATTACTCGATGTTGCCCAAAAATAAATTAATGGAAAATTTATATTTTTGCCCCTAAAATTTAACATATTTACATTTTGGTCCTTAGGCTCGTAAAATGAAATGTATCCATTTTATTTGTTACCTAAGCCTAGCCGAACCTAAATCATGCTCATAACAGCCCACATTTTTCATCAAATCAGATTTCTACTAACCATTGTTACAAATTTTACAAATAAGTCCTTATTATGCATTTTTACTAAAAATCACTTAGTAAAAGTTGTTTATCACACTTTAAACATACAATATCTTCCATCAAACATCAAAATACATGCATGTCACGCATGAGTAAAATTTTAAACATGAACCCTACTTCAAAATAATGGTAGAAATAGGTAAATCGGGTTACGAGGACTTCAGAAATGTAAAAAGCATTAAAAACGGGGTTAGGATATACTTACAATCAAGCTTGAAAGGTAAAGAAACCCTATCTATGGTCTTCTTGTAAAAATCGACCAAGGTGAAGAAGATGGACACAAATTTAGACTTGATTTTCCCTTTTTATTATTTTATTTACTAAATGACTAAATTGCCCTTAATGCATAACTTTGAAATTGTACCTATCCATGTCCATTTTTGTCCACTAACTTATCCAATGGTCTAATTACCAACTAAGGACATCTAATTTAAAATCTCATAGTAATTGGACACCTTTAACATGTAGAACTCAACTTTTGCACTTTTTATAATTTAGTCCTTTTGACTAAATTGAGTGCCCAAACGTCAAAATTTTCGACCAGGATTTTCACAGAATAGTTCCGTAAAACTGTATACTATAAATATACAAATAAAATGGATTTTTATACGTCGAATTCGTGGTCCCGAAACTATTGTTCTGACTAGCCCCAAAATCAGGTTGTTACATTTGCGACCAAATCTAAGAATTTTCTTCCACGGTGATAATTTCATAAACATTTTATCACCAACCTGAAATTGAATATCCTTCCATTTCAAATCCGTGTACGATTTCTATCAATCCGAAGCTACTTTCAAGCAATCACGAATTACTTTCACTTTCTCTTCTGTTTCTCTAACCAAATCAACCCCGTGAATTTGTTTCTCACTAAGTTCGGTTCAGTACAATGGAGTTCGACACTTGCGGCCATACAATGCTTCATACCGTGCCATCTTTATACTCGATTGATAACTGTTGCTATGACAAAATTCGATCAACGGTAGATATTTCTCCCAACTACCTTTGAACTCTAAAACACAACAACGAAGCATATCTACAGGAATTTGAGTCACTCTCTCAGATTGACCGTCGGTTTACGGATAGAACGTAGTACTAAAATTCAATTTTGTACCCAACGCTTCTTGCAATTTCTTCCAAAATCACGACGTAAACCTTGGATCTCTATCTGAAATAATAGAAGTAGGCACTCTATGCAATCTAACAATTCAGCTAGTTTAGCAGGTGAATAATCAGTATGTATCAGAATGGAATGAGCCGATTTCATTAATCTATCAACAATGACCCATACAACATCTTTGTTTTTCGGAGTCAGAGGTAACCCTAACACAAAATCCATCGTAACTTTATCCCATTTCCACTCGGGTACCATCATAGGCTAAAGTAAACCCGAAGGCACTTGATGTTCGGCCTTCACTTGTTGACAAATCAAGCATCTTGTTACAAACTCTGAAATGTCTTGTTTCATGCTTGACCACCAATACAATTCCTTCAAATCATTATACATCTTTGTACTTCCAGGATGGATAGATAGACAACCATTATATGCTTCATGAAGAATTTTCTGAATCAATTCAGTATTTTTTGGTACAGAAATCCTTCCTCGGAACCTCAAGTAACCATTTGAGTTACATTGAACTCTCTTAGCTTGCAACTCATTGTCACCTTTCTGAGCTTGGTAAATTTGCTGAAGAAATACCAGTCTAGCTTTCAACTCGGCCAAAATCGATCCATCATCAGATAAGGCTAACCGTGTGTTCATCGCCCTCAAATCAAACAAAGACTTTCTACTTAAATTGTCTCCAACTACGTTCACTTTCCCCGGGTGATAGTCGATCACTAACTCATAATCTTTCAACAGTTCAAGCCACCTCTATTGTGGCAAATTTAAATCCTTCTGAGTCATTAAATACTTCAAACTCTTGTGATTGGTAAAGATGTAACACTTCTCACTGAATAAATGGTGTCTCCAAATTTTTAAAGCAAACACAATAGTAGCTAATTCCAAGTTGTGCGTCAGATAATTCTTTTCCTGCGGTTTTAACTGTCTCGAGGCATAAGCTATCACTTTACCCTCTTGTATCAACACACAACCTAAACCGTTCAATGACGCATTGCTGAGAATCACAAATTCTTTTCCCGACTCAGGTTCCACTAACACCGGTGCCTCAGTCAACAACGCTTTCAACTGTTCAAAACTCTTTTGACATTTCTCAAACCACTCAAATTTCACATCCTTTCATAACAATTTGGTCATAGGTGTAGCAATCATCAAAAATATTTTAACAAAACATCGATAATAACCATTCAAACCCAAAAAGCTTCTAACTTCAGATAAATTTCTCGGTGGTTTTCGATCAACAACTGCCAAAATCTTACTCGGGTCAACCCATATACCTTTCGCTGAAACAATGTGTCCCAAAAATCCAACTTCTCGGAGCCAAAACTCACTTTTGCTGAATTTAGCAAACAATTTCTTGTCTCTCAAAGTTTGCAATATGATTCTTAAATGTTCACCATGCTAAGACTCATCTCAGGAATAAATCAGGATGTCATCAATTAAAACAACCACAAATTTATCTAAATACGGTCTGAAGATTCGACTCATCAAGACCATAAAAATTGCAGGAGCATTAGTTAACCCAAACAGCATAACAAGAAATTCATAATGCCCATACCTTGTTCTGAATGATGTCTTCGACACATCCGACTCTTTAACTCTCAACTTATAATAGCCTAATCTTAAGTCTATCTTCAAGAACACTCTTACCCCTTTCAACTAGTCGAGCAATTCATCAATTCTTGGTAAAGGATACTTGTTCTTTATTGTAACCTTATTAAGCTGACGACAATCAATACAAAGTCTCATCGATCTATCTTTCTTCTTGACGAATAACACTGGTGCACTCCAGGGCAAAAAACTCAGTCTCGCAAAACCCTTATCTATCAACTCTTGCAACTGAGACTTTAATTCTTTCAATTCCGTTGGAGCCATTCTATATGGAGCTATCGATATCGGTGAAATTCCTGGTACTAAATCAATAGTAAACTCAACCTCTCTGATCAATGGTAATCCAGGCAATTCTTCTGGGAACACATCCGGGTATTCATAAACTACCAGTACCGATTCGATTTTTAATTCGGACACTTTCGTATTTAGCACATACGCAGGATAAGCTTCACAACCTTTTCTTACAAACCTCTAAGCCGACATCGACAATATCACAATACGCAACTCACCCGACTTATCCAGTTCAATTCAAAGAATTTCATTATTTTAACATTTCAATTCAATAATCTTTCGTCTACAATTCACTACGACATCATGTAGAGTAAACCAATCCATTTCAAGAATTACATCGAACTCATCAAATGGTAAAAGCATTAAGTCGACTGAAAAATAGTGACCCCGAGTCATTAAGGACAATTCTTGTAAACTTTATCAACTAGAACATATTTTTCTAAGGGGTTCGACACTTTAATCAAATACTCAGTAGACTCAACAGGAAAATTCTTAATAGATACCAAATTCATGCAAATATAAGAATGAGTCGATCCAGGATCCATCAATGCAACTACATTAGTATCATAGAGAGAAAATGTACCAGTGATAACATCAGGGGATGACGCATCTTCGCGAGGGTGAATAGCGTAGGTTCTAGCAGGTGCTCTGACCTCTGATCTTGTAGCTAACTCTTTCGTTACACCTCTGCTACTGTTCCCACTTCTAGTATTTCTCAGTGGCCTCCCTCTAGTGGCAGTGTTACTCAGCCTTGCATTCTAAAAATTATCTTTTTCAGTCATTTTAGAGCAATCTCAAATGAAGTGATCTTGGGAGCCACATTTGAAGCAAGGCTAGTTATTCATTCTACATTCATCGGGATGTCTTCTACCACAGTTTTGACATTCAGGTCTATTAGACCTAGCATTACCAATGCTCGCTATTGACGTAGTTTGGGCCTTAGAGCCCAAATACTGCTTCCCACGATCTTTTTTTGGATACCCAACTGAAACATTAGAACGAGTATACAAATCCCTTGATTTTTTTACGGAGATTGAAATGACTTATTTATCAGTGTTTTTCTTGAGTCTCTAGCCTCAAAATCATCCTTTCTCTTTACTTTGCTCAACTTTTCAGCTTTGCAAGCTCGGTCGAATAGCACAACAATTTTTTTTAACTCTAAAATCTCGACTAGCAGTTTGATATCTTCATTCAACCCATCTTTGAATCTCTTGCACATGATAGCCTCAGTGGAAACACATTCCTGAGCATACTTACTGAGCCTAACAAACTCTCGCTCATATTCAATCATAGACATACAACCCTGTTTCAACTCTAAAAACTCTTTGCATTTCTGATCAATGAACCATTGATTGATATACTTCTTTCTGAACTCGTCTTGAAAGAATTCCTAGGTAACCCTTTCTCTCAGTACCACTAATACAAGATTATTCCACCAACGATATGCTGAGTCCTTTAGAAATGATATAGCACATTTCAAACACTCATCCGGTGTGTAATAAAGCTCATCAAATACCCTGATAGAGTTTTCAAGCTAAAACTCAACCCTCTCGGGGTCATCGTCAACATTGGCTCTAAATTCTTCAGCCCCTTGTTTCTGAATCTTATCAACTGGAGGCTTGTTCAGTCTTAACAATTCCACACCTTGGGGAGCTGCGAGAACCGATTGGGGGTTAGGTTGGGGTAGAAAATGTTGGGCAGTCGGATTTGTTCGAACAAACTAGGCAAACTTGTAACACCCCAAACCCGGCCCAGACGCTATGGCTGAATCTGGTGTGTCACATTGAAGTGTTTTAGTGAAAACCGCGTTTTCATTGAAAACCCTTCTTAAGAAAAAAAAACCTTAATTAACTTAATCACACACCTTTCAGTTGTGAAAGCCTGGTTTAAAACATTTGATTTAAGAAAACTTATCATTTAAAAATTTAGTTGCGAAAACGTAGAAAACATACTATAATTTAGGAAATCCATGTTCAACTTTTCGTATTTACAATGAAAATAATAATAACAATTCAAGTAATAATAACATAATGAAAACTTTGTTACAATCTGGTCTGAAACATACTTAATAAAATAAAAAACTTATATGCTTAAAAAAAACAAGTCCAAATTATCTTGCTAGCTGGCCACCCAGAGTCCCTCCAAACATCAAACCTTCTACTGAGCATCACCTGAAAATAAAATAAAAGAGGGGGTGAGTTTTCGCAAACTCAGTATGTACAACCATAAAAAAAAAGTAACAAGCATTCCAAAAACCATCAAACATCAAACATGCAATGCAATCCCATCCAAATTATCCATCCGCTACACACTAGCTCTGTCCCCCGTCACACCATGTTGGGATATAAATATCGACCCACCCAACCGACACACCAAGGGTAGCCCAGTTGCAGAACTACCTTCATTTACATATTGGGCTTTAAAAGTCGCTGTTGGATCCACGATTGTCAAGCAACCATGCAATCCTCATATACTTCCTCCGTTCCATAATTCCCAACCCAATGCAACCTAAGCAGCATATCATATGTATGCATGTCACTTACATTCCACTCGTAGGGGTATTTTGGTCATTTTTGCCCTTAAGGGTATTTTGGTAATTTTTCCTTAATTACTTGGCCCGATAACAAGTCCTGTGAGCTAATATGAACGAATACTATGCACCAGGTAGGATTCCAAAGAAGATGAGGTGGGTCATTAAGACTGCTTAAGTACCAAGCTCTCTCTAGATCCAATCCTAGACATGCATATACCCGTTGCCACACCTTAACCCTTTGACTTGTCCACGATCACAATATATTAATTAAGTCTTATGTGGATATCATATACTAGGCCCAAAACCCCTTACAGAGCCCAATCAAATTCACATACCTAGATCTGGCCCATTAAGCCCAATCATATCCATATGGCCTATTAAGCCCAACTCACATTTATATGGCCCGTTAGGCCCAGTCACATTCATATTCATGCTCACATACAAATTCCTATCACATAACCTTAATATTCAGTTTTTGCCTATTATGGGCCCAACAGCCCATCGGGCCCATTTAGCCCATTCTGGCCCATATGGCCAAATCACAACCCAAGTCCACGGAATCGCTCGTGGGCCTCAGGCAACCTATCGGTCTCCCCCTTACGAGTGTTCACGCACTCGCAAGACTACCGTAGCCAAACTTTTGGCTTTTCGGTATTTTGGCTTTTCGGCTTTTCGGCAGTTCGGCTTTTACCGATTCATAGTGTATGTGCAGTGTATGTATACACCTGGTAAGCAAGCGTGCTGCGATTCCTTTAGTCACCAACCTACAAATGATATCACCCTTCCATTAATCGCATGCTTAATACATATCCTTACTAAAACCAAAACCTTACCTTTCACCTTACCTTGAGCACTAATCCTTAATAGCTTTTCCTTGATCACGTACTTCCTAGATCTGCATTAGTCTTACTCATTAAAACTAAATACTAGGGAACTAGCATCCAACACAAGTCCCCTTACATTAACTATGACCATCCGGCCAACTAAGATTAAGAGTACTTACCAAAGTCTCTCACCTAAAGAGCAAATCGGCAAGGGTCCAAAGACCAGGATTCGATACCTATTCCTACCCAAAACCGATTAGAAGAAGTAAGGAACAATAATCGATACTGAGCAAAGAAAACTAATTGTAGAACACTTACACTAGATTCGGTCAAAGAGTATTTGGCCCTTGGGAGATTTGGCTTTTCGGCTTTCAAACTTAGTATGGTGAATAAGGTTTATTTGGTATAGATTAAAGAAAAAGAGTAGAAGAAGAAATCGGCTAAGTGAAATAGAGAAGAATAGAAATCGGCAGAAAGAAAAGAAAGAAGACAAAAACATTTTCGGCTTTTTGGATCTTGAAAAGAAAAGGGTTTTCGGTAGCAAGGTAAAGAAGAATTTCGGCAGTAGCCTGGCAACCTTGTATTCGGCCCCTATTTATAGCCCATATAGCTGAATTTTCCATGCCCAATTCCTAATTTGGCTCCATCACTTCTCCCTTCTCATCTCCTCGTTTTTCACCCTGATAACCCCTTGATCTTTTCTTTAATTTTCTCTTCTGAACCCTCCCGTTAGAGTCCATCTTTACGCCACTTCCATCCTTCTAGAAGGCCAAAATTAAACTTCTAAAAATACTAAGCTAGGATTCGAACCTTAGATCTCCTTGCTAGCCACCTCCCTACTCCCTAAGTGGCGTCACTTAGCCATTCTCCATAATACTTTTTGATGCCATTTTTCCCCTATTTTATTTAAAAGCCCAACTATTTGCCAACCCTGATTCTTTTAATAATTAAACTATAATTTCTTCTACCCCTTGATTCGAACTCAAACCTTGACCAAGACCTACCATCACGTAATTAACATTTAACCGAAACTGTTAAGCACAAAAAGAAAAATTCGAGATTTCAAGATTTTTGGGTTTCAGAATTTTTGGAGCGTTACAAAACCACTCATTCATCCCTTGGAAGAAGGCTTCTCTAGCCTCTCCTCCCTTACTAACTATTACTGGTCTACTTTCAGATAGCCTGTCACTTCGGCAGGAGCCGACGCATTACTTTCAACATCGTTAGCTACCTCTCGGTTGGGATCGATTTCCTAGATGAAAACATAGTTTAAATTGTCAGGAGTCGTCACAATATGGCATGTATAGCTAGACTCTCATACATGCTACATTAGTCCGAGAGCTGACTAAACCATAGCTCTGATGCCACTAAATGTAACATCCCTTACTCGCATTCAATGCTGGAATAGGATATGAGGCATTACAGGACTTACATCGCAAGCAAACATACAAATTGGGTAATAAATTTGCATCTGAACTAAAACCATTTGTATTCAATCATAATGTCCTTAATAGAAGCCTACGAGGTCCAAAACGGTTCGGGACTAAACTGACAACTCGAGAAATTTTTATAAAACTTAGAAAATTTTTGCTATGGGTTGGAGTCACACGCCCGTATGGTTTGAGACATGCCTGTGTGGGCAGGCCGTGTGGTCACACACGCCCGTGTCCCTAACCCATGTAACTCTCTGTTTTGCAATGCAAGAACAAATTGAGATCACACGGCCAAGTCACATGCCCATATCCAAGGCCCTGTAGTTAATTTATTTTTTATAAAATAGGTGTAGACTTCACATGCCCGGGACACACACATGTGCTTGAGGCCGTGTCCTTCACGTGGCTAAGACACATGCCCGTGTGCTCAATTTTGAGCATTCTGTTTCTCAAAATTAAGGTGCAGGGGACACACGGCCAAAACACATGCCCATGGGGCAAGCCGTATGTCACACACTACCTAGACACACGCCCGTGTGTGTACCTGTGTGGACAAAATAAAGACTATTTACGAAGCCATTTGTCACCCTCATTTACGCCTACACATGCACAAGATCAAGGCATAATTCATAGCACCCTTGGACAACCAATGCATCTACAAAACAAGGCCAATTCATGTCATTTCATTATCTGCACTTAACATGTTTTCAACATCATATTCTACCAAACCAAATCACACCAACTCACATTCCACAAGTTTCAACATGGCTATCCATAACATGCATTATTATTTTTAGTTTTCCAAGCATACTAATGAGCCAATCTTAACCATTCAACAATAAACCCTTTAAGCCACATTCAACCATTTATCAAGCATTTATAAACCACATCACATAAGAGATAGTTGCACATGCATGCATATATATATAAGCTTACAACCAATTCAACCAAAATGAGCCAAGTTACATGACCAAATACCACATCAAGCCTTTGACAATTACAAGCCAATACATTTGGCCAAATTCATAATGACACATATAACAAAATGACCAAGTCCCTATACATGCCATATTCTCAAAATGTTTAATATCATCAGTACCCAAAATAACAATTTGATAGTGTGATGCGATCTCTGATGATCTCCAATCCAAGCTAGCTTGGTGACACTATAAAACATAAAAATAAAACGAAGTAAGCTATATAGCTTAGTAAACTTGTATGAAAGAAATAAGCTAACCTTACCATATATTAACATGCAAGTAATTTAGCATAAGATAATGTAATTTATCAAAACCTCATGATCATAATTCACTTCCATCAGAACTTACCTTGAAATCGTCATTTCACGAATTAATAATCATAAACTTAAAGTACATACCTATACCATATAGTAATAATTTCATACTTAGTATCATTGTTGTCATACCCAATGAACCACTCAAAATAATAAATTCAGATACTTGGGAAACCTTGCACACTAGGTGCCACATATGCAGCCATTGCTACCTCTATCTCATATCACATACATGCTCGCTCTCGAGCCAACAATGGGCCTACTCACACAAGCTATCAATCAAGATGTAACTACTCGGTGCTGCTCATACAAGCTATCAAGTAACCGCAACATATGCCGGTATACTTAGCCATCAGTAGGACATACAGGACCAGCACCTGGATCACATAACATAAAACCCTAGTGACATGTCACTTGTATCCTAATCTATTCCAAAGGTTCGATTGGGATTCTTACCTGCCAAATCATCGTCAAATGTGTCCATAAGGTCGATTACACAAATCATGCATAAATTAAAGCATTTAAAATATATTTAAAGTAAAGCTTATTTAACATACGAACTTACCTCGGTTACAAAAAGAGCCAAAGGGATCTATTTGTCAACTACTTTGGTTTTTCCCTGATCTAGACCCGAACCTTATTTTTCTTGATCTATAATGCCACATTTAACTTATTTAATCATCACATTATTCAATTCAGCCCAAAAACACATTATGATAAAATTTACATTTTTGCCCCTAACTTTTCAACATTTTACAATTTTGTCTGTAGGCTCGTAAATTGAATTTTTTTTAATTTCTTCACAACCCAAGCCTAGCAAAATATTACTTGTACTCATAACAGCCCACATTTTACATTTATTCACACTTTTCTACACATTTTATAAACATTTTCCTATTTGTTGTTTTTACCGAAAATCACTTTACAGAAGTTGTTTGACAAATAACAAACATGCATTTTCTACCATCAAACATCAAAATACAAGCATATTCAACGTGAGTAAAATTTAGACTTTAACTTTCTTGAAAATTAGTCCTTGAAATAGCTAAATCAAGTTCAAAAATCTCAAAAATATAAAAATCGTTAAAAACCAGACAAGAACGAACTTACAATCAAGCTTGAAAGCTTGGCCAAAACCTTAGCTATGGTTTTCCCCAAAAGTTTGGCTATAAGGGACTAAATTAAAGAAGATGACATCTTTTATTTAGTTGTTTTGGCTTTATTTGGCAAATTACCTATTTACTCCTCACTCAAACTTTGAAGTTTTACCTACTCCATGTCCATTTTTGTCCATCCTAAAGTATAATGGTCTAATTACCATTTAAGGACCTCATAAAGCAAAAGGATGAAAGCCTCACTACACCAATGATTCAAGGGAATGACAACTAATGTAATGCCCTAAAAATTTTGTTATTGAATTTCGTAAGATTTTGGTAAAATTGGTCTTTAAAGCAAACGAGGTTGCCAAATGTTGAAGGTGAAAGAAAATGTAACACCCTATACCTGATAAAAAATCGATCGAATGCAAGATACCACATCTATTGCTGAAGTAACTCAAGAAAACATTTAAAACAATCACTAAAACTTATACAAATCTCCAAGGTGATCAGTAGAGATGGAAAAGTCTGTTACTGCCAGTTGGCTTTGAATCTTGTCATTGAGTTATTTTTGGACTTATTTGAGAAACTTTTACTTCTTATTGGCATCATCTAATCCTCCAATTATGTAGTAATACTTAGAGAATCTATAGTAATCTCTTTCAAGATCTTTTAGGTGAAGAGAATGACATTTTAGCTTGAAAAACTATTCTCGAATCTTGTCTATCTTGTGGCCTTGTGATCGTCTCCAAACGTACCAATGTCCAAAGTGTGAATCCTTCACAGAAGTTATGAAATAAATGGTGTCCACAAGTATATGGGTCAGCCTGTACTATAGTTACAATGAAGCAGGTGAGTATTAGGAGGATCGTTCCTAAGGGAGATGAGTACTAAATTAATTCTAACCTAAACACAAATAGATCTAATTACTAATTTAAATAAGTTATAGAACGATAAAACATAAAAACAAGTATTTTTTGGTTTTTATAAATAATGAAGAAGAAATAATAAAAACCTAAGTGTAAAGTACTTTGGAAAGCTTAGTTTATAGACTTTAACCAATTCTAGGCATAGGTAATTAGCTTGTTTTAGTGGTCATCACTAATTCCTATTTTGGGTTTCTACTCAATCAACTAGTCATTACTCTTGTAGGATCTCTCGATCTCCCACTAAACTAATGATTCGATAAGAACTACTTATCTATTGACCTCACAGTCCAAACTGGTTTGAGGCTAAGGTGTTCACTATAGGCGATACCAATTTCAGTTTAATTCCCACCTAAATGACTTCCTAGTTGTAATAGCCCATTTCTCAACGGTGTCGGAAACAGTAGTTTTGGGGCCACCAAATCTGATGAGTAAGTTTGTAAATATTATTATTTGATATTTATGAGTCAAATGTTACTTTGACAAGGTTTTTGATTTGATAATTTTTGTTATTTAAATGATTTATTAAGTTCGAGTGATAAGGCCTTAAGGTTAAATTGTTTTAAAATATGAGGTATCGAGACCTCCTTTCTATAAACTGAGTTGTAAATATTTATAAAAATGTTTACCTAGTGTCATTAAGGTGGTATTAAAGTTTCATTGAAAAATTTTAACGTTTCAATAGTTAATTAATTAAAAAGAACTAAATTGTAAAAGATGTAAAATTTGATCACTATTTGATTTGAGTGATTAAATGGTTAATTGAATAATGGAAAAGGGACTTGAATGGTAATTAGACCATTTAAGAATGTAGTGGACGATTTTGGGCAACTAAAAGCATGAAAAGTTGATGATTATTAAATGGACAAAATGGTAATTTGTTAAATAAATAAATAAAATAAAAACCAAAATATTATATCATCATTTTCATCCCTTTTTCACGAATTGGAAGAATAAATCAACCATGGTTATACCTTCAAGCTTCGGCCATGCTTTGTATGGTGCATGTAAGTCCATTTAGTCTCGTTTTTAGTAATTTTTATGTTGTTGAGATCGTTGCAATTAGGTCCAGCTAGCTCGTACCTTCGATTTTGAAACTGTTAAAGGTTTTGAGTGTTGCCATTGATGAACCTTGTGATTTTAGATGTTAAATGATGAATTTAAAATATTAGTTGTTATTTAAAATTATTTTAGTAAGTGATTTTTGATTAATTTATCAATTAGGAACTAAATTGTTGATATAGTAAAAATGCAAGTATTTGATGTGAAATTGTTTCAATAATGGGTTGTTTTGGATGCCATAAGTATTCAGCTAGACTCAATTTAGCGTAAAAATGGTTAATTTGCATGTTTTAGGCTCAATGACTAAATTGAATAAAAGTAAAAATTTAGGGGAAATATTGTAAAAATACATTATTTTACTATATAAATTAGCAAAATGCCCCTGTACTTTGTCATTTCTGCAATTTAGCCAGGTAAGTTTGTATGAAATGTATTATGTATAATGTTGATTAAATTTAATGTTAATATATGATTTTTTTGGAAATGAATCAATATATATATATATGCTATTATACAATTTATCATGTTATGAGACAATGTAAATCCAACAACATACGATGATTCTCGAGCCCCGTTTGAACCTTAGGAATTTGTAGGATACAAATGACATGTCATTAGGGTTTTCATGTTTTGGGTGTTGGTCTTGAATGTCCTACCGGTGGTTGAGATTTGGCATGTGTTGTGGATACACCATAGCTCATGTGAACAGCATCGTGTAGCTACGTTCTGACCCACAACTCGTGTGAGTAGGCCCATTTTCATAGCTCGTGTGAGCGTACTTATTCACAACTCTTGTGAGCATATACGTAAAGGAATTGACAGACCACGGTTATATGTTCAGCACACTTCATGTGAGCTATCCTGCGTATCCAACGATATTCTATTCGATTTAATAGGCATGAATTTATAAGGATATGGTAAGTGTTCTATATGAACCAAGACTTGTTTGTATGAAAGACTTTGAAATGGTGAGTTACATGAAAAATATGTTATGTTGAGATAGATGATACATTCAATTGAATTATGCTCAAGTATAATGGTTATCCATGTCAAATTCATATAAATCATGTTTAAATGAACTAATATGTAACACCCCTTACACATGTCTGTTGCCGGGACAGAGTACAAGGCATTACCAGACTTAAGCATACATATACATGAAAAATAGGGCTATAAAATTTTTCTTCAAAACAACTTCATTCATACATTCACAATTTGTCCCTAAAACGGGCCTACAAGGCCCAAAACAACCATTGGAAAAGATTCGGGACTAAACCGAGAACTTTAGAAAAGTTGGGAAGTTTTCCCCAATACAGAGCCACATTCCCGTGTGAGACAAGGGGCACACCCGTGTACTCTCGACACGCCTGTGCCTTCCGGCCATGTAACTCTCTGACTATGACATCAGCACCAATTTAAGTTCATATGGCCATATCACACGCCCGTGTGGCCAAACCATGTGGTCAATTAAAAAATAAATGAATTTTTCATAAAATGGTGCAAACTTCACACGACCAGAGTATACGCCCATGTGGGTAGGCTGTGCCTCTCACACGGCCAAGACTCACGCCCGTGTCTTAGCTCGTGTGTTTACTACTGGGCATACTGACTTGCAAAATTTAGGTGCAGGGGACACACGGCCATTCAACAAGCTCGTGGGGCAGGCCGTGTGTGATGCTTGTGTGTCCACTCGTGTGGACCATTTAAAAAGCTATTTTCCAAGCCATTTGTCACTTTCAATCATTCATACACTCAAACATATTTTATAGCATGCAACATGACATATTTAGACATTCAAATATTCAACACCATGGCACATTCACACCTTCATAATGTTGTTCTATTACACATTCAATTAGTCACACCATTTGGAAGCATTCCACACCAATTTCATGCATAATCAAATTTGTTACCATAACCTCAATTTACACATTTATGTCTATAGTCATCTTAAGTCATTAAGTCATTCCTTATTTCCAAGTACTTAATTCATTCCTCATCACATATCCATCAAACAAACCACGTAGCACATCTTCAAGGGATTAACACATGCATGCATGAACAATTAGACATTACAACCCAATAATCAATTATGAGTCATATCACATGGCTATTACAAAATGAGTCATCAACATTATAGGCCTTCATAATTTGGCCATATGGCATGACACATATCACAAAATGACCAAGTCCCCTATACATGCCAAACTAAAAATAGCAAATTCACTATACCCAATAATCTTTTAACAGTGTGATCAAATACTCCGATAGCTTTCGATCCCCGAGCTAGCTTGGCGGAACTACAAGGGATGGAAAGATAGGTGGTAAGCATTAAAGCTTAGTAAGTTCACATGCAAATAATATGCATTGAAAGTAAACCATAATCATACAAAAACATAATATCATAACCATAAAGATTATTCATCATCCAAACATTTTGGCTCCTTTAACAAGTGTTCATGTATACATTTTCTCCTCACAAATCATTCTTTATTAAGACATTATTCATGGGTTCAGCATACATACCTGTACTCATCCTAGTTTATCATATAACCATACCTCTTTAACATGCCCTCCTCGGGACTTTCATCACATCCATTGCATTACCCGTTGAACATTCAGAATACTATTGGATATGCAGAAACTTGCACATAAGTGCCACATATACATACGTAGCCAAAGCTACCTCATAACATGTAATGCTCGTAAAGGAGCTACTCACGGGCTTGCTCATATAAGCTAGTGATCAAGGTGTAACTACATGGGCCACTCACATAAGCTGTCAGGTATCCAACCCACTCAAGGATTACCTAGCCACCGGTAGGACACATAAGACCATTTCCCGAAACCCAATTACATGTATCACATTCATAGTGAACTCGGACCAACTCAACGAGCTCAAATACTCACATCCATAATGGACTCGGACCAACTCAACGAGCTCGGATGCCTCATATATATCACGAACTCAGACCAACTCAATGAGTTCGGATTTCTTAATTCTTAATGACCTGTCACTTGTATCTAAACTATTCTTAAGGTTCAAATAGGATCCTTTCTCATATACACATGGCATCTCCATCGTACTTGCTCTAACGTCGTGTATAACGACCAATGTCATCCATACTTACAAAGTTATCATTAGGCATAGCATACATAATATTGATAAAACATTTATCGTATAATGTCAACACATCAAAATATAATACACTGTCACATTATTTATACATGTACTTACCTCGGTACAAAATGATGGTAATCGAGCCTAATCGTCGTATACTTTATTCTTCCCTTGATCAAGACCCGTATCACGTTTTTCTTGATCTATAATGCAAAATTTAACTCGTTTGTTAATCTCATTATTCAAATCAATCCATAATTCATGCTTTGGCAAAATTACCTTTTTACCCCTATCTTTTCACTTATTTACGATTTAGTCCCTAGGCTCGTAAAATGAAATGCATGCATTTTCTTTGCTACCCAAGCCTAGCCAAACCTATACCATGCTCATATCAGCCCACATTTTCCTTTGTTTCACATTTTTACTACCCACTTTTACACTTTTACAGACAAGTCCTCCTTTTTGGTGTTTTCACTAAAAATCACCTAGTAAAAGATATTTATTATGCATCAAACATTCATATTCCTCCATTAATCATCAAAATACATGCATGTTACACATGGTTCAAATTTCATACATGAATCCTAGGTCAAAATATAGCTAGAAATGGGTAGATCATGCTTCAAAGACTCCAAAAATACAAAGAACATTAAAAAGGGGCTAGGGACCACTTACAATCAAGCCTGAAATGTTGAACAAAAACCTAGCTATGGCTATTGAGAAATTTGGCTAGCACTTGGAGAAGATGAGCACATTTTTGCTTTGATTTTCCCTTTTTATTCTTTTAATTACCGAATAACCAAAATGCCCTTAAGGCCTTTCCTTCAAATTTTTCCTATGCATGCCCATTTTTGTCCAAAATTATAGAAATTGGTCAAATTGCTAATTAGTACCTCCTAATTTATAATCTAAAGCAATTTCATGCTAAAAGCTTCTAGAATGCAAGTTTTGTATTTTATTCAATTTGGTCCCTCAAGTGCAATTAGACATTTTATGCATAGAATTTCTTTAAGAAACTTTCACATAAGCATGCATTTATATCATAGACCTTATAATAATCATATAATAATTATTTATATCTCAAATTTATGGTCTCAAAACCACTATTCCGACTAGGCCCTAATTCGGGATGTTACATAACATGTGTTTTTTATGTGCTTAGGCTTATGCCAAGCTTGTGGATATGATTGATGTTTATGATTATGCTTGTACTATGCATATGAAATGGGTAAGAAAAGGGAATGATCCATCAAGTACGTAATTGGGATGTATTATGATTTTATAAAAAGGTTTAATGAGATAAATGATGTATTCATATGTGAGTAAATTGCTTATGCTTTGAATAAATCTATCTATGCCATGGATAAATACACTAAATTGAGAATTAATAATATTGTTTAGGCTTATGATAAGCATTGGGAATAGAAATGAAAGTAAGTAAATTGAAAGGTGTATAATCTTATAGAAAGATTGATGGTTATACATTACGTCCCATAACATCCTTTCATGTTATGAATTATAAATATATGTGACATTAATGAATTTGCTCATTTGTGAATCGATGACTATAGTTTGATAAATTTAGAGGCATGGGTATAGATTTATTTTTAACCTATAATTTATTTATTGAAATGTAATTTTATGCTTAAAGTTTATACGAGCTTACTAAGCATACATTGCTTACTAAGTATACATTAGTATAGGTTCTACACTTTCTGTAGTACAACGCTTCAAAAGGGGTCATACGAATACTTGCTTGGAAACTATTTTTGTAAGCAAACTCTTCTAAGGGGAGATATCACTCCCAACTACCACTAAACTCGATCACACAACTTCGCAACATATCTTTTAGAATTTGAATTACCTTTTTAGATTGGCCATCAGTTTAGGGGTGATAAGCCGTACTGAAAGTAAGCTTTGATCCCAAAGCTTCTTGCAAACTTTTCCAAATCCTCAAAGTAAACCATGGATCCCTATTCAAAATAATCGAAACAGGAATCCCATGAAGATGAACAATCTCAGCAATATACAACTCACTAACTTCTGCAAAGAATAATTGATTCGCACGGCTAAGAAATCTACACTTTTCAAAAACTGATCAACAATAACAAATACTGAATCTTTCCTCGAAGGGGTCAATGGGAAACCCGAAATAAAATCCATAGTAATCCTTTCCCACTTCCATTTAGGAATTGCAATATGTTGCAACAAACTTGAAGGAAACTGATGTTCAGCCTCACCTTTTGACAAACCAAAAATCAAGTCACAAAACTCGTAACATCACTGTAACACCCCTAACCCATACTCGTCGCTGGAATAAGGTTTCAGAGCATTACGAGAACATTCAAAACATTTTTCCATTTAACTTTGTAAATTACTATTCATTTACCAAGATCATCCATAACGTCCCTTGATCGGGACCTCAAGGCCTAATACATGTATTAGAATCGAATCAGGACTTAATCGGGACATCTAAGAATTTTTTGCAAATTTACAAAAAAAATTTCCAAGGTATAGGGCTTACACGCCCGTGTGGTCCAAGGGACACGCCCGTGTTAAAAGCTGTGTTTGACCCCATGTAACTCTCTGACTTGCACATGAGGCCATGCCACACGCCCGTGTGGTAGGCTGTTTGGTTAATTAATTCAATTCGAATTAGGTACAGGTTTCACACGGCAAAGACACACGCCCGTGTTCTAGGCCGTGTAACAGGCATGGCTGAGACACACTCCCGTGTTCCCAATTCTGAGCATTCTGTTTCTCAAAATTAAGGTGCAGGGGACACACGACCTAACCACATGCCCGTGTTACCAAGCCATGTGTCACACACGGTCTAGCCACACGCCCGTGTGTCTACCCGTCTGGACAAAATGAAGCCATTTCTAGCTTCGTTTCTTACCCAAAATTCAACCCAAGCCTTGCACTTGAAACACACAACCAATACCAACCATTCCAAGCATTCAAAATAGGAAACTTCATCATTTAACATGACATATCATTGCAAACACAAGTGTTTATAAACTTACCTTGATTTAACTTAGGCAATAACAACATTTGATCACATATACTCAATTTAACACATGTGTATATATATCATAAGAGCATACATAGAAACATCAAAAGGAACCATTACTAGCCATTCCAATGGCTAAGTTACAAAATAACAATCCAAGCCTCTAGTGGCCAAGTTGTCCCATTATACCAAAATGATTTTACTAAGTATACTCAAAATGCTAATTGATAGTGTGACAATGCTCCAACAATCTTCCAACCTTCACGAGCTTCCGAGCATTATAAGACAGGAGAAAAATAAAAGAAGTAAGCATTACATGCTTAGTAAGTTCGTATAGCGAAAATTAAACTTACCAATCTTGATTATCCAATCTAAACATACAATATCATGTTTCCATCCATTTGGCTAAATTTACCTAAGCACATACATTCAATCAAACATGTTAGTCACCAAAATCTTCATATAAACCAAGTAACATAGATGAGCTCATCACGCAATATTCTATCTAGTCATCACTATTTTATCTCAAGGTTTTCATGCCAAATCAAGAGTTATATGTCTTTTGAATCATTGAATTCTAATGAATGCTCAAGTAGTACACTCGAAGTGTACGATTCAAAAATTCTCCAATTTCTTATTTAAGGGTACCTATTAGGGCACTTAACCAAGAAACACTCTCTCGAGCCACATATCGTTTAACAAGATTACCAGTCCAGGCTAAATCCTTTATATAACTTATGCTCAGGAGAGTTCAATTAGGATTACAAGTCCAGGCTAAACCCTAATCATAATGTATACTCGAGAGGTATTATATCGGGATTACCCATTCGGGCTAAATCCTTTCTATAACAAGGTCATTGGGATTACTCGTCCGAGCTAAATCTCGTCCACAACAAATGTAGGACCTTACTTGTTTCGGGAAAGCGCACACATTCATTGGAATTCAACATCCAATCAGGACTAACCCTTTATCACCATTTCAAGCTTATTTTCATTTTTCATCATAGCGTACAAGTGAAGCACATCAACATAAATCACATTACATACAACACAACAATTAATTAACATAATTACATGTCCGTTTAAGTTACACGAACTTACCTCGACACTTGTTCGCGTAAAAGTCTACTAATCCGAAATCATTTCTTTTCCTCGATCTAACCTCGAATTGGTGTTGTCCAGATCGATATAAATGAATTTAACATCAATTTCACACATTTAATATCTAAATGGACTCAATTTACGTTCTAGGCAAAATTACTATTTTGCCCCTAACTTTTCCATAAATTCTGATTTTGTCCCTAGGCTTGGAAAATGAAACTTGTACAAATTACTCCCTATTCCAAGCCTAATCAAAGTCCCATTACAAATTTTACAGCACATGTTTACATAAAATTTTAGAATTTTTCCTTCAATTTCACAAGTTTACATTTTAGTCCCTAAATCAAATTTTCATAAAAAATCACTTTGCAAAAGTTGTTTATCTATCATTAATCTTTCATTTTCTACCATAAATTTCTAACTTTCAGAATAATACATCCATGACCCATTTTCATACCTTGATAACTTTTCAAATTAATCCCTCAAATAAAGAGATTAAGCTATCCCGATTTCAAAAATACCAAAATTACTAAAAACGGGACAAGGAAACTTACCCAATTAGGCCTTGAAAGCTTTTTTTTCTCTCACCTAGGGTTTCCATGTATTTTTAAGATTGAAGATGAAAAAATAAGATGATATTTCTTTTTTATTCTCTTTTAATTTAATTAATTATTTCAAATTCAAATTTAGTCCTTAAGCTTTTTCTATATTTCCATGGATGAGTCATCATGAAAAATCTATATACTTTTCTTAATGGCCTAATTACCATATAAGGACCTCTAGTTTTGAATTCCATAGCTATTTAACCCTTATAGCTACTAGAATCCAACTTTCACAATTTATACGATTTAGTCCTTCTCGTAATTAAACACTTAATTGATAAAATTTTTGTATCAAAATTTTCACATTACATGCCTATTATAATACAGATCATATAATGAAATAGAAATAAACCCTATTTTTGGGTCGGATTTGTGGTCCCGAAACCACTGTTCCAATTTCACTGAAAAGTGGGCTGTTACAACTCTTCCCCCTTTAGGTATTTTTGTCCTCGAAAATTTTGCCAGTAAAAAGATTCGAGTATTGCTTCCTCATTGTATCCTTTGGTTCCCAGGTACCCTCTTCTACACCATACCATTGCCAAAGAACTTTTACCAAAGCTACCTTTTTATTTCTTTTCTCTTTCATTTCCTGAGCTAAGATTTTGATTGGTTCTTCATCATATGTCATATCAGGTTGGATCTTTAGCTCCGTCGGAGAGATAACATGTAAAGGATTAGATCGATACCATCGTAACATGGACACATGAAAAACATTATGAATCTGATCAAGCTTTGGTGGTAAAGCTAACCACTATGCAACCGGTCCAATTCTTTCAGTAATCTCATAAGGTCCAACGAACTGTGGACTCAATTTTCCTTTACGACCAAACCGGAGTACTTTCTTCCAAGGCGACAATTTCAAGAATACCTTGTCAACAACCTAAAATACTCTCTCTTTTCTTTTCAAATCAGCATAAGACTTTTGTCGATCTGAGGCTGCTTTCAAGCTATCTTGTATTACCTTCACTTTCTCTTCAGTCTCTCGGACCAAGTCAACTTCGTGTAACTTTTTCTCACTGAGTTCTGTCCAATACAATGGAGTTCTACATTTGCAACCATACAAGGCTTCATACAGTGCCATTTTAATACTAGACTGATAACTGTTTATTGCTCACTGACAACAACAATCGAGTGTTTATTGCTCACAGAACATACAGGGATTTTCTACTCAAAATATCTGCCACTAAATTGGATTTCCTCAGATAGTAGTCAATAACAATATCATAATCTTTCAAAAATTTAAGCCATCTGCGCTGTCTCAAATTCAAATCTTTCTATGACATCAAATATTCCAGACTTTTATGATCAGTGACTATGTGACATTTTTCATCAAACAAGTAATGCTGCCAGATTTTCAATGCAAACACTATGGCTGCCAATTTAAGATCATGTGTCAGGTAGTTCTTTTCATGTGTTTTAGCTGTCGTGAAGCATAGGCTTCAACCTTACCATCTTGCATCAAAACACAACCTAAACCATTCAATGACGCATCACTCTGTAAACTATAAATTCCTTACCCGATTCAGGCTAGACTAACATAGGTGCTTCTGTTAATAAAGCTTTTAATCTATCAAAACTCTGTTGGCATTTATTAATCCACTCAAATTTCAAATATTTCTACAACAATCAGGTCATCGGAGAAGCTATCATTGAAATTTTTTTTACAAATCTCCGATAATAACCAGCTAGCCCCAGAAAACTTTAGACTTCAGACACATTCTTCGGTGGCTTCCAATTAATAATGGCTGAAATCTTGTTCAGGTCTACTCTAACACCTTCAGCAGATACTACATGCCCAAGGAAGCTAACTTCCCTTAGCTAAAATTCACATTTACTGAATTTAGCATACAACTATTTCTCTCATAGAGTTTGCAACACTATTCTCATGTGCTCAGCATGCTCATTTTCATTCTGAGAGTAAACCAAAATATCATCTATAAATACCACCACAAATCTGTCTAAATACGAGTTGAAAATTCTATTTATCAAGTCCATAAACACTGTAGGTGCATTTGTCAAGCCAAATGGCATCACAAGAAACTCATAGTGTCCATAACTGGTTTTAAAAGTTGTCTTTGGTACATCCGATTCTTTCACCCGTAGTTGGTAGTAACCAGAATGGAGATCAATCTTTGAAAATACAGTGGCACACTTTAACTAGTCAAACAGGTCATCAATACGAGGCAATGGATACTTTTTCTTTGTTGTAACTTTTTTGAGTTGTCTGTAATCAATACACAACCTCAACGACCCATGTTTCTTCTTTACAAAAAGAACTAGTGCACCCTAAGATGAGTAAGTAGGTTAGGCAAAACCTCTGTCAATCAATTCTTGTAACTGTACTTTCACCTCTTTCAACTTAGTAGGAGCCATTCTGTAAGGTGCTATGGATATCAGTGTCGTTCTCGGAACAAGATCTATAGAGAATTCCACTTCTCTATCTGGTGGAAAACTAGGTAATTCTTCTAAGAATACATCAGAAAATTCACATACTACTGGCACTAATTGAATCTTTGACTCCGTTACTTTTGCATCCATCACATGCGCAAGATAAGCATCATACCCCTTTTTGAGATATTTCTGTACTGCTATTGTTGAAATCATGTTAGGTAATCCATCCAGTTTATCAAATTCAACACGAAGCAATTGACCATTTTGACATTTCAATACAATATATCTCTATTTACAGTTTACCACTGCATCATATCGGGTTAACCAATCCATTCCCAAAATCACATCAAATTCATCAAATGACAATAACATCAAGTCAGCTGAAAAACAGTAACCTTTTACCACCAACGGACAGTTCTTACAAACTTTGTCCACCATAACACACTGGCCCAGGGGGTTTGAAACTTTAACCACAAATTCAGTGAATTCAACAGGTAAATTTTTAACAAAAAATAGGTTCATGCATATATATGAATGTGTGGAACCAGGGTCAATCAATGCAGTAATATCAGTATCAAGTAGAGAAAATGTACCAGTAATGACGTCTGGTGCAGAAGCATCTTCTCTAGCATAAATAGAATATGTCCTCGTAGGTGCTCCTACCTCAAATCTAACTGTTGTATCCTTGGTAGTACCTCGACTACCACTAACATTACTGGGGTGACGGGGTGGTCTGCCTCTCGCAACAGGAATGCTCGGCCTTGGAGTAGGTTCTATCTCCTTTTCAACTCTTTCAGGACAATCCCTGAGAAAATGGTCAAGTGAACCGCATCTGAAACAAGCTCCACTTCTAGACCGACATTCCCCACGATGAAACTTGTTACAATGTTTACATTTCAATTTAGGATTTCCAAAACTACCCACACTGGTCACAGATAGAGTTGAAGACCTCGGGTTAAATCGTTCAGAGCCTCGCTCTCTTCCAGAGTATCCCATAGAAGTGGCCACACGATCATAATACTTCTTTAATTTCTTAGAAAGAAATGATTGTGACTTACTCATAGCTCTTTTTCCAAAGATTTGAGCCTCTCTTTTGGCTTGTTTCTTTTCTTTACTCAGTTCCTCAACTTTGTGAGCTCGATCGGCTAATGTCGCAAATTTCCTTATCTCTTGAATCCCAATCAATAACTTGATATCTTCATTTAAGCCCTCTTCAAAATGTATTCACATTTCAACCTTGATTAAAACCCATTCTCTGGCATATTTACTCAGTCGAACAAATTCTCGTTCATATTCGGATATAGTCATGCTTCCCTACTTGAGTTCCAGAAATTCTTCCCTGCTTGAGTTCTAGAAATTCTTTCTTTTTCTGATCCATGAACCTCTGGCTAACATATTTCTTTCTGAATTCAGTTTGGAAGATTTCCCATGTAATATTCTCTCTTGGTACAACTGAAGTTATCGTATTCCACTAATGATAAGTTGTATCCTTCAGTAGAGATACTGCACCTTTTAGGCACTCGGCAAGTGTGCAGGATAATTCATCAAAAATCCAGATAGTGTTTTCAAGCTAGAACTCAGCCCTTTCTAGATCATCATCTACAATAGCCCTAAATTCTTCTGCCCCATGTTTGTGGATTTTATCTATCAGAGGCTTACTAATCCTAACAGGTTTAGCACCCTGCGGTACCTTAAAAATCAGTTGAGGAGCAAGTGGGAGAGGTCGTTGTACAGCAGGGTTTGTTCTCAAGTATTGAGTAAACCATTCATTCATCATTTGAAAGAAGGCTTATTTTTCCTCCTTGCTTCGGCCCTAAGACACAGGCCTTTCACTACCAGATGCAGAGGTGACTCTTTACACTAAAGCTGAAGCATTGCTCTCAACTTCCTCGAATTCAGCTCCAACTCGTTGGATGACATTACTAAACGAAAAACACATTTAAAAATTATTAGGAGTCATCAAACTATCACAACTTATACAATAGCATGTATAGCTAAACTCGTGTTTATTGCTTCAAATCTGAGAATTGACTAAATCGTAGCTTTGATACCACTAAATGTAACACCCCTAACCCGTACCCGTCTTTGGAACAGGGTTTCAGAGCATTACCAGAACATTCAAAAAAATTTCCATTTAACTTCGTAAATTCTTATTCATTTACCGAGATCATCCATAACGTCCCTTGATCTAACCTTCGAAGCCCAATACGAGCATTAGAATTGAATCAGGACTTAATCGAGACCTCTAAGAATTTTTCGTGAATTTACAAAAAAATTTCCAATGTATAGGGCTCACACGCCTGTGTGGTCCAAAAGACACGCCCGTGTGAACCTAGGGCACGCCTGTGTTAGAGGCCGTGTTCGACCCCGTGTAACTCTTTGACTAGCACAAACGGCCATGCCACATGCCCATGTGCTAGGCCGTGTGGTTAATTAATTCAATTCGAATTAGGTGCAGGTTTCACACGGCCAAGACACACACCTACGTTCTAGGCCGTATGGCACACACGGTTGAGACACACGCCCGTGTCTTTGCCCATATGCCCAATTCTGAGCATTCTATTTCTCAAAATTAAGGTACAGGAGACACACGGCCTAACCATATGTCCGTGTTACCAAGTCGCGTGTCACACACGGTCTAGACACATGCCTATGTGTCTACTCGTGTGGACAAAATAAAGCCATTTCTAGCTTCATTTCTCACCCAAAATTTCACCCAAGACCTGCACTTGAAACACACAACCAGTTCCAACCATTCCAAGCATTCAAAATAGGAAATTTCATCATTTAACATAACATATCATTGCAAACACAAGTGTTTATAAACTTACCTTGATTTAACTTAGGCAATAACAACATTTGATCACATATATTCAATTTAACATATGTGTATATATATATCACTATAGCATACTTAGAAATATCAAAATGAACCATTACTAGCCATTCCAATGGCTAAGTTACAAAATAACAATCCAAGCCACTATAGGCCAAGTTGTCCTATACATGCCATTATACCAAAATTATTTTACTAAGTATACCCAAAATACTAGTGGATAGTGTGACGATGCTCCAATGATCTTCCAACCTTCACGAGCTTCCGAGCACTTTAAGACAGGGGAAAAATAAAAGAAGTAAGCACTACATGCTTAGTAAGTTCGTATAACAAAAATTAAACTTATCAATCTTGATTATTAAATCTAAACATACAATATCATGTTTCCATCCATTTGGCTAAATTTGCCTAAGCACATACATTCAATCAAACGTGTTAGTCACCAAAATCTTCATATAAATCAAGTAACATAGATAAGCTCATTAAGCAATTTTCTATCTAGTCATTACTATTTCATGTCAAGGTTTTCATGCCAAGTCAAGAGTTATATGTCCTTTAAATCATTGAATTCCAATGAATGCTCAAAGTGTAAGATTCAAAAATTCGTCAATTTCTTATTCAAGGGTGCCCATTAGGGCACCTAACCAAGAAACACTCTTCCGAGCCACATATCATTTAACATGATTACAAGTCTAGGCTAAATCCTTGATATAACGTATGCTCAGAGGAGTTCAATTAGGATTACTAGTCTAGGCTAAACCCTAATCATAACATATGCTCGAGAGGTATTATATCGGGATTACCCGTCCAGGCTAAATCCTTTTTATAACAAGGTCATTGGGATTACTCATTTGAGCTAAATCTCGTCTGCAACAAATGCAGGACCCTACTTGTTTCGGGAAAGCGCACACATTCATCAGAATTCAACGTCAAATTGGGACTAACCCTTTATCACCATTTCAAGGTTATTTTCATTTTTCATCATAGCATACAAGTGAAGCACATCAACATAAATCACATTACATACAACACAACAATTAATTAACACAATTACATGTCCAATTAAGTTACACGAACTTACCTCGACACTTGTTCGCATAAAAGTCTACTATTTCAAAATCTTTTCTTTTCCTCGATCTAACCTCGAATTAGTGTTCTCCAGATCTATATAAATGAATTTAACATCAATTTTACACATTCATATCTAAATGGACTCAATTTACATTCTAGGTAAAATTACCATTTTGCCCCTAACTTTTCCATAAATTTTGATTTTGTCTTTAGGCTTAGAAAATGAAACTTGTGCAAATTACTCCCTATTACAAGCCTAACCAAAGCCCCATTACAAATTTTATATCACATGTTTGCATAAAATTTCAAAATTTTTCCTTCAATTTCACAAGTTTACATTTTAGTCCCTAAATCAAGTTTTCATCAAAAATCGTTTTGCAAAAGTTGTTTATCTATCATTAATCATTCATTTTCTACCATAAATTTCTAATTTCCAGCATAATACATCCATGACCCATTTTCATACCTTGATAACTTTTAAAATTAATCTCTCAAATAGAGAGATTAAACTATCTCGGTTTCAAAAATACCAATATTACTAAAAACGGGACAAGAAAACTTACCCAATTAGGCCTTGAAAGCTTCTTTTCTCTCACCTAGGGTTTCCATGTATTTTTATGGTTGAAGATGACAAAATAATATAATATTTATTTTTTATCATCTTTTAATTTAATTAATTATTTGAAATTCAAATTTAGTCCTTGAGCTTTTTCTTTATTTCCATGGATGAGTCATCATGAAAAATCTACATACTTTTCTTAATGACCTAATTACCATATAAGGACCTCCAGTTTTGAATTCTATAGCTATTTAACCCTTATAGCTACTAAAATTCAACTTTCACATTTTATACGATTTAGTTCTTCTCGTAATTAAACACTTAATCGATAAAATTTTCGTATCAAAATTTTCACATGACATGCCTATTATAATACGGACCATATAATGAAATAAAAATAAACCCTATTTTTGGGTCGGATTTGTGGTCCCGAAACTACTATTTCGATTTCACTAAAAAGTGGGCTGTTACAATCACGCCTTAAACCCGACCACCAATAAACTTCTCTAAGAGAATGATACATCTTTTCACTTTCGAGATGCATAGTGAACAGGTTACTATGCACCTAGGTAAGGATCGCTTGGGTTAAATCCACATCCTACAGTATGCACAACCTACCTCGGTAGTTCAAGATACCATCATTAGCAATATCAAAATCTCCCTTAATACCTTGCTCAAATTGTCGAATCCTTTTCAACAATTCTCCATCTAACAGTTGTTTCTCCTTGATTTGTTGTGACAAGGTCAGCCTCACTTGCAATTCAACACACAAACCACCATCACTAGCTAAACTCAAGCGCACAAACATGACTCTCAATTCCGTCATAGGCTTCTTACTTAAGGCATCAACAACTACATTCACCTTGCCAAAGTGATACTCTATTACACAATCATAATCCTTTAACAGATCAATCCAACGTCTTTGCCTTAAATTCAACTCCTTTTGGGTGACGTACTTAAGGCTTTTATGATCAGTATAGATAACACACTTCTCTCCATAAAGATAAAGTCGCAAAATGTTAAGCAAAAACAGCACAGTTGCTAAATCCAAATCATGAGTAGGATAGTTTCTTTCGTGCGTCTTCAACTGCCTTGAAGCATAAGCCACAACTTTATCCCATTGCATCAAAACGCAACCAAGTTCCGAATACGAAGTATCACTATAAACCACAAAATATTTCCTAGGTTTTGGTTGAACTAACACTGGTGCCTTAGTCAAAACTGCCTTAAGCTGATCAAAACTGTTCTGCCTTTCATCAGTCCATTCAAACACCATGCTCTTCTGAAGTAGTTTTGTTAAAGGTGTGGCAATGAGAGAAAATCCTTCAACGAACCTTCGGTAGTAACCAACTAAACCCAAGAAAATCCTAACTTCAGTAACACTCCTAAACGGCTTCCATTCCAAAATCACCTCTATCTTCTTGGGGTCCACTTGAATCCCTTCTGCTGATACAACATGTCCTAACAACGCTACTTCCCTAAGCCAAAATTCACCCTTACTTAGCTTCGCATACAACTACTTATCTTGAAGAATCTGCAAAACAACCCTTAAATGCTTGTCTTGATCTTCCTCAGAACCACAATATACCAAGATGCCATCTATGAAAACAACCACAAATTGATCCAAATATGAATGAAACACATGGTTCATCAAATCCATGAATGCGGCTGGAGCATTAGTCAACCCAAACGACATCACCAAAAACTCATAATGCCCAAATTGAGTCCTAAAAGCAGTTTTCAACACATTCGACTCCTTCACCTTTAACTGATAATACCTAAATCTAATATCAATCTTCAAAAACACTATTGCACCTCTAAACTGATCAAACAAATCATCAATTTGAGGTAAAGGATCCTTATTCTTAATAGTTAACTTGTTCAACTATCTTTAATCAATACACATCCTCATCGAACCATCCTTCTTCTTCACAAACAAAACCGATGCACCTCACGGAGATACACTCGGTCGAATAAACCCTTTATCCAACAACTTTTGCAATTGAACCTTTAACTCCTTGAGTTCTTTTAGTGCCATGTGATAGGGCGTAATAAACACCGATGCAGTACCAAGATAAAGCTCAATTCTAAACTCCAATTCCCAAACTGAGGGCAAACCCTGTAACTCTTCTGGAAACTTGTCAGGGAAATCCCTAATAGTGAGAATATCTTGAACTCTTAATTCCTTACTAACAGAATTGATCACATAAGCCAAATAAGCCTCACAACCCTTACCTATTAACTTTTCAACCTTTATAACTGAAACCACATTTAACATAAAACTCGGTCTTTCACCTACTACAACTATTTTTATCCCATCACTATTCTCAAGGCAATCCGCTTAGTCTCAAAATCTACTCTAGCCTTATGTTCAGTTAACTAATGTATTCCAAGTATCACATCAAACACATAAAATGACAATTCCATAAAATCAACAAAGAAATAGTGTCCTTGAATAATAAGAGGACACTTAAGATAAAAATTATTTACTACTACACTATCACCAAAAGAGCTAATAACAATCCTACCCAAACCAGTAGTCTCTACAGGAATCTTTAACTTACATGCCCATTCACTCAAGATATAAGAATACATCGATCCAAAATCAACTAAAGAAAATAATGGAGTAGATCGCAAAGTAAAAGTACCTACGATAACATCAATATGATCTTGATCCTATGGCTCCCTAACAACATAATCTCGAGTTGGACCTCCTAATTCAACTTGTGTAGCAACAATATGAGTGACAATCTACTGCCCACTCTGTCTTCCATTACCTCTACCGTGACCACAGCCTCTAGTAGGTGCAGTAATAAGTGCCAAACTCTGAGACTGTGAAACCTCAACCCTAAGTGGACAATCACTTAGAAAATGTTCCTTCAAACCATATTTAAAACATCCATCAGTTAACTTACGACACTCTCCAGAATGCCTATGCTAAAAGTGAGCACAAAACGACCATCCAGAGCTATCTGCTGAACCACAAGCACTAACCACAGTACTACTCTGCTACTCAGACTGACTTGGTCGAGTCCTACGTCTCGCACCTTTACCAGAGACATGACTATCACGCCCTCTCTTAGATGGTTGACTCGATGCACTATCTGAAGCTTTCTTGCCAAAATTAAAAACCATAGAATGAGGTGGCTCAGTTAAGGTCACTTGCTAGAATCAGTAACCAATGCACTAATGGTTAAACACCTTTTGTTAAGTCGATCAAGTATTAATATGTCAAAATGGTTAATTATCAATATTACATTCAGTTCATTCATTAAGCGAACATGCATTCGGTCAGAGTTATGCTTATGGGCTAATTAGAAAGATTTCACAAAATTGTTTGTAGGTATCAATAATGATATCCAAGTATCGCTAATTTCCTGAAGTGGTATTGATATCACTTGGAAATAAGGATACCAATTAATCATTCTATTTCTCGATTTAAAAACCCATCTATCAAAAAATATCAGTACCACAAGATAAAATATCGATATTTATCCCATGAGTATTGATACTTGAGCAATGGTATCAATACCAAATCTCTATTTTGTTTCCTATACGTTTTAATCCATAGAGGTATTGATTTTTAAAGCCCAA
The DNA here is from genome assembly GCA_025698465.1 of Gossypium longicalyx. Taxonomy (NCBI): domain Eukaryota; kingdom Viridiplantae; phylum Streptophyta; class Magnoliopsida; order Malvales; family Malvaceae; genus Gossypium; species Gossypium longicalyx. The sequence continues at coordinate 78,994,015 of CM047002.1, read as the reverse complement.
TATCGATACCTCCGCTACTGGAGCTAAAAATATAACATAGGAATGTAATTAACTCATCACAAATAGTTCCTAATCAACATGCATCAAGTACTAAATTAAATAACTGTTCATATGACTTAATTAAGAATAAAAAATACTAGAAGTAAATTTGAACCAATATCATCATGCCATTGTCAATGTTTATGTAAAAATAACACAAAATTCCTATGGGTAAATCAAAATGGTAAAGCTCAATGTCTCAAAAATAGTTTTACCATATTGCCTAACTCTCCAAAATGAATAATAAAATAATGAAGCACCTATGAAGAATCACCAGACTTTCTTGGATCACTCCCTTGGAGGCCACACCACCCATACCGTGATGTAACTAATCTGCAAATGTTGAAATAAGGGGATGAGCTTTTGCAAGCTTAGTGAATACGAGATTGTCCACAACATCAACATGTCATCATATAACACAACCAGGTATTTATTCACAAGTAGTTCATTCTTAAGTATAGCATCACATAGTACTAAATCATGCATAGCCTAAAAGTCATTCTAATAGTACATATACATAGTTATTCAAGCATAGAACATATTCCACACAATTATATAACATAAGAAAAAATAAGATATGATAGCACTTAGACTATAAAACATGTAGTGAGCTCTATCATCACTTATCAAATACATGGATCTCCTTACGCTACACAGACTCATAAAGTCAAACATGTCCCAAAAGTGAACCGTATAGCTAACACTCTCCTTATTTCCCCTCATATGTCCCGTTGAATAAAGCTTAGCTCACATTTCCTTATCCTTCTGAACATGTCCCAGGGCCTCAATGCCCAAAACCTTTATACATATAAGTGAGTACTCACAATCCTATGGCATGCCAACTATATCTAATGGTTCCGAGATCATAAGGCCAAAATATCTTAAAAACATCATATATTACTTACCGATTATCCTTGCACCATCATTGCATATTAGCATCTTTTGTAAAACACTAACGTATTCATATTAAATATATAATGTACATTTATCACATATATATAACTACTCTTTACACAATAAGCTCCAAATCCACATCTCACATATCATGCATATTATGTAACTACAAGACAAGTATAGTTCAAGAAAACTCACATTCAGAACTTATAGTAGGGGTTTAGGCTACATCTAAATTCCCAATAACACAAGACTCGTGTTTACAAGTAGCAATTCTATACACTAACCACTTTATGCCTTTATCTAAACCGAAAGCTTAACTAACGTTTCTTTAGCTCGTAGCTAGCTCTAACGAATCCTAGGCTTTACACACATAAATCATACAATAGCTTTAGTCAAATATGAACAACCAATTCACTCAAACCAACAAAAACACAAGTTTTAAGCTATTTTCATGTGCCTTGAACCATTAACATCACAACCTTTATATACCAATATCTCGATTTATACTCAACCTTTTTGCTTAAAATCAGTTTTGTACATCTACTTAGTCATCTACGCCTAATTCACAACCTTCAAACTAGACAAATCTACTCGATTCATGGTATCAACATTTTCGACATCTTTTAGGCAATTTTCACAAAATTCATAAAAAAACATGGGAAATCATTAACGAAACCTTGAGATGTGTTTAAAAACCTTTTAGTCATTCTAAAACGAGTTGAAAAACACTTTAAAACTAAGTTTTGACTCAAAATCCCAAAATCCACCATTAATGGTACGATTTTCGACTTTTATTTAAAATATGTGATTCAAGGGCTAATAATTCAGTTCTAAAGTCTAAATAACTTTAAAAATCAATGGTGACATGAATGATTACCTTTGTTGAAGGAACAAACGAGTTTTGACAAACATATGAAAACCCCACGTTTGAAGAAAATGATGAAATTTATGGAGTTAGGAATGATAGAAAATCAATGTATTGTGATTTGGGACCAAAAATTGATTGAGAAAGCAAGAGAAATAGAAAGGGTCAGCAACTACAAGTTTGAATAGCAACTATAGTGAATTTAGGCTGAAAGTGAGGGGTTTTAGGTTTAATTTTAAGAATTGGTTTAATTTCCACATAAATGCTCATAGTTTTGACTATGTTACAACTCAGTCCTTTTTCAAAATTATGGATTTCTAGAACATTTTTTTTAAAAATTGATTTGAAAGTTAAGATGCCATAGTTGTAACACCCCAAACCCGGCCCAGACGTTACGACCGAATCCGGCGTGTCACATTGAAGCGTTACTAGAAATGTCACATTTTATCTAATGTCTTTCTTAGTGGTTAAAGAATATCCTCATTATAGATTATAGTGAATGGAAGCTGTGCACTAGGTAGGATGCCAGAAAAGAGGATGTGAGTCAATTAGACTGCTTAAGTACCCAGCTCTCCACGGATCCAATCCTAGACATGCACACAACCATTGCCACACTTTAACTGAGTGATTGTTCAGGGAAAACCAATTCGTTTAAAACCATTTGAAAAGGTTATTAATTTTGAAAACGTTTTCGTTGTGAAAGCTTTGCTTTGTTAACGCGATATTTTGAAATCAAGTAACCTTTTTAAAACGCGCCCTAGAGCTATTCAATTTCAAACAATCAAAACAATATCATATCTAAGCTAAAAAAACATACTAAGAACAATTAAAAATAAATAAAGTGGCCTTGTTACAACTTAAAAACCCAAAATAATTAAAGTAAGTAAGTGCTGATCAAAACACATGAAGAAAAGCGAATCTGCAGAACATGTGGCCACTCCGAATCCCTCATGGCTCCAAGTCCACTATGGTTGGGGATTTCCTACATGGATGAAATTAAGGGGTGAGTTTGGAAAACTCAGTGTGTAAAGTAAACCCAACTAGAGCTTAAATCGGTTCAATCTTTACTGGGCCTAAGCCCTATTAGAAATCAGTATGGCCCTTAAGCCCATTACAGTAACAAAACATATATTATGCATGTATGCAGAAACCCAACCCATATCCACCCGTATACACCCCGTACCAACCTTACACCATGTGGGGAGACAACTCGACCCACCCATCCATTCTACACGCCACGAATTTCTTTGCATGGTCGCGAGAGCAGATATTGTGTGAGTCACCAGATACAGATATTGTGGCAGAGCCACCAAAACAGATATTTGTGGCATAGCCACCAGAAATAGATATTTGTGGCATAGCCACCAGAACAGATATTTGTGGCATAGCCACCAGAACGGGTTTTTCCACCATAAAAAAACCCAAGCCCATGCAGTAAGACATGTATGCAGAATATATATAACTAACAAGGCATGCTTCAAAAAGGTAGTCAGATTATAGCATAAGAACAGTTATTTACCCTCGAGGGGCGTAATCATAAACTTACCCCTTTAGGGGTATTATGGTAATTCTACCTTACAGAGGTATTTTAGCAATTTTATCAGTCTTTTTTAGGGTTTCATGCTCATTACAGTTGTTAACGTATTAATAAAAACACTTATCGAGCATTTTTACCGAATTGGGCCCATTGGCCCAGTAACCCGATTTCGGCCCATTAAGCCCAAATATACCGAAGTGCATGAAATGGCGCACTCTGCAATCTTACCGCTTGAGATTACTAGGATTAACAAACAAACTATCTCACGAGCGCTCGCACGCTTGCAAGTTCACAAAATGCCGGCTCTTCGGCATTTCAGCTTTTCGGCTTTTGCCGATCTAGACTATAAGTGGGTGTCGTTTACACACCTATTTTACAATGAAACACTGACGAGTTCCACACACGAGTTTCCTACAATCAGTTACTAACTCGTTAAACTATGAATTCATAACAACTTATATACAATTCCCCTTACCAATAATCGGCCATTAACACCTTAGGCACTAAAGTTCTTACCTTTGCTGGAATATGGACTAGATATAAATCTAGTCGTTCCAATTATCCAAGCCCTCGATCAGTAGCCTTTAATCCACAGTAGAGCAAAACAAATCAAATAACACAATTAAACCCTTTTAGTTTAGTCGACAGGCACCCTTTGCATATAGGGGTTTTCGGCTTTTCTTTGAATCACCAAATAAAGAATGGAAATAAGATTCCGAGTACTTACCACCAACGATGTACTTGTCAAGAGTGTTTCCAACACTTCCCCAATCTCAGATCCACAGTGAATCCAATCTTAAAATGCGAGTAGAGAATAGAACTAGATATTAATTCCCGAATCACTATGACTTATGAAGGTTTCAGCTTCTAAGGAAAGAATAGAGGATTCGGCCATAAAGAAATTCGGCTAATAAGATGTGAGAGATATGGATAAAGAGGAGAGGAAGAGAAAAAAAATAGAAGAGAGGAGATAACAGTAGAGATTCAGCTTCTAGAACTTATTCTAAGGTATGCTTAATTCGGTTTAAGAAGAAAATAGAAGAATGGGTTACCAAAATAGAAGAGACTATCGGTAGATGAGAGGTTAAGGTTTAGCTTTAATATAAAAAAGATGAAAAGAAGTTTTATGAAGAAGAGGAAATAATCTATAATGCATGAGAGAGTTGAGGGTTTTCGGCTCTTGAAAGATTGGAATAAAAAGGGTAAAAGATTCGGCCAAGAGGAACAATCGGCTTCCAAGGAAATTTGGGTTTTGGCTTTTAAGGGTAATAGGCTATCTTTAATCGAGAGAAAAGATGAGTAAATAGAGAAGAGAAGAGTAGAAGAAGATAGGTCCGATTCTTGATGAAGAAGATATGAACAAGAAGGAAACAACTCATAAAAGCCCAAAATTAAAAGAACAATTTTGACACAATTCCTTCCTGACTTTTAAATTCCATGTTTTGCTCCTTAATTTCAACCACCATCAATTTAAATCCCATCCAAATTCCTTGCGTCACCAGTAGTAGTCCACCGCTTGACCGACTCAAGCCACTACTAGGAGAGTTTCGGTCAAACTCTAACTCTCCCCCACGTGAGCAGTAAAATTGTTCCTTCGTGCGCACAACAGCTCGAACTCCAGACCTCCTCCTATCCCTGCGCTCTACATCCTGCTACTAGCCACTGCACCAAGCTTTCCTTTACACCATAATAGGGTTACAATTAATCTTAATCTATTCCTGCTGAAGCCTCGGTTACTTGCGAAATAAAAAGGAAATTTCGCCTGCTATACATCTCGAACATGTGGCCTTCTAAACACACACATAAGCTGCTGCCACTGCACCACAGGCGCTTCTTATGGCATACTCCGTTCGTGAATTCTTTTAAAGCCTATTTTATTGCAACCTGTTTACTTAAAAAAAATAAACGTCTCGTGCGCCCCGCGTCTCGAACTGGGGTCCCCTTCAACCTTCTAATGTCCCTTGCCACTGGGCTGAGTTCCTTATTGTGACATGAGTTAGCCCCAACAACTCTTAAGGCCTGCCTGTGACAGCCCTTAACTTTAAAAACATGTTTGTGCACGCTGAGAATCGAACCCCAGCCTTCCTTCCTGCTGTCCAGCGTGCCTAACCACTAGGCCAGGCGTTCCTTTATGCCTAGTTTTTGCCCAACCTATTTTTAAGGCCTTATGCCTAGATTTTCTTAAGAGGCGAAATTTAAGAATTTTTCTAAAGCTATGGGCCGAACCCCAGACTTTTTCCCACACCATAAACCCTTCGTAATTTATTTAATTACTAACTAAACATGCTAAATAATAATAATAATTAAATCATCCCATTTATTCGGGCCGTCTTCTACCCGAACCCAGACTCAAGGCCCAATACTTTTAGGCCCAAAAAATCGTGGCGTTACAATAGTTGAAAACACTATCGAGTACCAACCTTACGAAATTCCAAGCTCATATAGACCAAAATTCTTAAAATACCCTTAAAACTCCTAAGCCCTATTTTGGGGTGTTGCAGATTGTTTACAGATTAACTAAGTCAGCACACTTTATTCCAGTCAGAATATATTACTCACTTGAGAGATTAGCAGAATTATATGTGTCTAAGATTGTAAGGTTACATGGAGTCTCGACATTTATTATTCGAGAAACTTATGAGAAGGTTCAAATTATTCGAGATTGTTTGAAAGCTACATCTGATTGTTAGAAATTGTACATGGATTTGAGAAGAAAATATATAGAAATTGTTGTTGGCGGTCGAGTATTTTTAAAAGTTTCTCCGTGAAAGAAAGTACTACAATTTGGTTGGAAAGGAAAGCTGAGTCTGAGATTTATCAGGCCATATGAGATTTCTGGAAAAATCGATCCTATAACTTACAGATTAGCTTTGCCTTCTGAACATGAGAAAATTCACAATGTGTTCTATGTTTCAATGCTGAGACAGTACAGATTTGATCCTTCACACGTGATTCCTCATAGTGAAATTGAATTATAGCTAGATTTTACGTATTTTGAAGAACCGGTGAAAATTTTGGCTCGGGAAGTCAAAGAACTTCGGAATAAACGAGTACCGTCAGTAAAAATATTGTGGCATCAACATGATACAAAGAGGCTACCCGGGGAATTGAAGAATCTATGAAACCACAATATTCAAATTTATTCTCAGGTAACAATTTCAAGGACAAAATTTCTTAAGGAGGAGAGTTATAACAACCCATTTTCATTGGTAACAGAATAGTGGTTCTGGGACCACAAATTTCTATCATGCCGACCCATAAATATTATTTATAGAATATTTACGGAGTCGTTAGAGTCGTATTAATTTTCTGTTAAGCAATTAACGTTTAGATAGTTAATTAAAGAAAAATGACTAAATTTTAAAATGTGCAAAACTTAGTAATTATTGCATTTAGATGATCAAATAGCTTAATTACTAATTGAGGAAGGACCTAGGTAGCAATTAAACCTAGTTATTATTGTTGGATAGCAATTAGAATGAAAATAATAAAATGACATATGTTTTAATGGCAAAATGGTAATTAACACAAAAATTAAAACAAAATAATTAGAAAAAGATAGCATCTTCTTCTTCATTTTATTTTCTTTGTTGGTCGAAAACTCCAATCGAGAGAAGTTTTAACAATTGGCTGGTTTGAGCTTTGCATGGGTAAGTTTTGAGTCCCGTTTTTAATGAATTTTATGTTTTTAATATCGTTACAACTAGGTCCAACTAGCCAATACCTTCGTGTTTGAATCTATTAAAAATTTTGGAAGTTTCCATTGATGAATATTGGATTTTTTTTTATGATAAATATGTGTTTGAAGTTTTGCTTGTGGTGTTTGGATGTTTTATAAAGTAATTTTTATTAGTTTCTTATTTAAGGATTAAATTGTTAAAATGTCAAAATTTCAAGGTTTGATGGTGAATTAGAGGTATAATTGGGGCTTTTTCAGGGCCTAGATTATTCGAATATAAATTTTAACTTGAGAAAATGGTTAATTTGATGATTTTAGGGTTAGAGGACTAAATTGTAAAAGTTGTAAAATTAGGGGTAATTGTGTAATTCTAAAAAATAAAAAGGGTATGAAATGTTGAATTAATTGGCATATGAATATAAGCTAATAACTAGAAAATTTTACATTTTAGATCAAGACCTTGTAGATTTACGTGGAAAAGGAAAAATTACAAAATAGTCCTTAAACTTCTACAGCTATTACAACTTAATCCAGGTAAGTTTGTTCAGTTTAATTTAATATATATATGAATTTTATGATGATATAATATGAAATAGTGGATATTAATTGTTCTATTGATGATGTAAGGTTGTGGGGAAAATATTATTGAATTTCGATGCTTGGGTCGGATGAACGCGAGATAGAGTACAACTGAATAATGGCGTGTTATGTGGGGTTATAATGGAGATTGATGTGGCGTACTTTATATATTTTTCCCAAGTATATCGAGGTTCAGCATTTGTTGCAAACTCTCATGTATACTATCCTATTCTAGCGTGTTATGGGTGCGGATGTATAGCCTGCGGGCTAGGCACTTAGTGCTGAGGCGTGTTATTAGTTGGATTAGCTCTCATGAGCATTTGGCGTGTTATTGGTTGGATTAGATCTTATAAGCGTCTGTCTTGTTTCGGTTGGAATACTTGTGTACTCGTATCTGTAAGTTGTTCATCAAGTCGTAAATTATTGTGTATAACTTGTTTAATGACTTTGAATGGCATGACATGTACTTGACATCTTGAATTGACTCTGTTGTGGACATATATGTTTTCTCGAAGGTTATTATTTGAGTTTTGAATTGATATATGCAATTCACCATTATGAAATTGTGGATGACAGGAAACATGTGTTGTTGAATCATATTTGATTTGATTGTTATATTTACTTAAGTGAGATTTATTGTTTTTGTCTGTTGAACTTACTAAGCTTTAATAAGCTTACTTGTGTTAATTTATGTTTCTTGTACATACTTTTGAAGGTTGGACGATCAGATTAGCACACAAGTCACATTATCCATCCATTTTTGGTAGTTTTTGAACATTTGTTTGGATTATATGGCATGTAATAGGCTTGCTTTGTCCTTACTTTTTTGTTGGTATGTAAATATATAAAGAGTGAGCCTAAGTGCAAGTAGATAACTTATTGTGATATATGTGAATGATGAAAGATATCTTTGGTACAACTTTTAGCACATGTTTGACTAATAGATTATATTGTTTTGTTGTGAATTGAGGTGCCTATGATAGACAAATTGGTTAGAAGTTAAAGTTGTGTGAGTTGGCGTGTTTAATTGATGATTTATATTGTGGTAAGTGCATACTTGTGGTACGACTAGGGTACATTGGTTGGGCACTTAGGATGGTTGAATTAGCATGATTTGACCTTGTTTAATGGCATTTTAAATAGGTCTAATGAATGGTAAATGGATTACTTAGTGTCCAAGAAATCTTGAAATGATAAACTTGATGTTTAACGTTCATTTAGTTGCACACGGCTTGAGACATGGGCTGCCACATGGTCGTGTGCCACACACGGCTTGAGATAGGGCTGTGTGTATTAAGTCAGTGTGTTACACGGCATAGCACATGGCCTGCAACACGGCCATGTGTCACAAATCAGAGATTTACACGGTCTGGCGCACGGCCTGCAACACGGTTGTGTGACCAAACTAAGTGAGTTACACAAGTTAAGACATGGTCGTGTGTCCCAACTTCGAAAGTCACACAGCCTGGGGCATTCCATACGGCTTGGCCACATAGCCGTGTGTCCCCTATTTTTGGAAAATTTTCATACTTTCCTAAAATATCTTGATTTGTTTTAAATTAGTCCTTGAAGATTTTAAGATTAATTATTTAGTCCTTAAAGCTCGATTTAAGCTTCATAAATGTAAGTTAATCTTGAAATTGAATTACTTTATGGTATTTGAGAAATTATATTGAAATGATCATGATTTTACTTGTTTATCTCTGATAGCTTGCTGTAGCATTCTCATAACCCTATTCTGGTGATAGATAAAAGTTACAAGTGTTACATCTATTTTAAGTACTAAACTAAATAAAATGTAAATGTTTTAGGGAATTAGAATAATAAAATTAAACTGATATATACTTACAATAGGATGATATAAGATGTTTGGAATTGATAAATTGAACTGAATTATTGAATATATTTAAAATTGGACCAAATTGGAGAAAATCGAGGAAATGACAAAAATTGTTTATTAGTCCTTAAAGTGTTGTTTGTTGTTTTAACCAGGTAAGTTCATAGGGTGTGTTTGTGTTAAATTGTTATGTGTTTAGAATTATAATTGTAATGATATTTATTTGAAATGTTAATTGTTTATGACTCGATACAAAAAGGTAAGATAGAGAATTAAATTGAATACAATAACTTGCAATTTGAAATAATTATGGAAACGACATTAAATTTGGTCTAAAATAGGATATGTTATGTCATGAAGTGATGATTTGATGAAACAAACTGACTTGATTTGATTTAGATTGGTTGATAGTAGTAAATACTAAATTGAATATATATGGAAAATGTGTATGTCTATATATATGTGTAATTGAATGCATATACAGATGATTGATGCTATCATGAGTATGGATGAATGATTTAATGATGATAATTGTAACACCCTAATTTCTCAAATCTCGAAATCCTTGTTAAAATTATTTTTTGTGTGTTGTGACACAATTCTATGTCAGGCTTAGTGGTTGTGTGCTCTGGAAGTGTCTACGAAGTCATGGGTTCAAGCCTTGGCTTGAACAAAATTTTGCTTCTAATTGAATAAACCCTGTCTCTTGATAGTAGGGTTTTTAAATAAATATGGTTAAGTTGTGTCATAAAAAGCTAGTTGGTTTAGGGGAATGTGGCGTGCTACTGTAGCTAGTTGACTTGAGTTCAAATCTTACTGCACGCAAAGAATGTTTATTTTTCTACTGTTCCATGGAAGAGACTAAATGGCAGTCGAACTCTGATCTTTTAGGTGGTTAGAGTGTTTGGTCGAATTTGAAGTTGAGTGGGAAAGGAGTTAGAAGTGGTCAAAGGAGAAATTTGAGGAGAGAATCATGGAGGAAATTATGGAATAGGGGAGTAGGGAGTGGTTTCCAAAAGTGGGGCTCTCTATGTGCCACAATCGGTTTTTGGACACTTAGTGCTGAATTGGTTTAGTTTTTGGATTGATCGGTGGTTTTTCCTTTTTTTGCTTTTAATGCCGAAAGGGTAGTCTAGTTGCTTGCTTTTTCGATAGTCAATTTCTCTTCCTTTCGGATTTTCATTTTGGTATTCTCCTTCTTTACACTCTTCTTTGTTGCCTACCCGATACTGCTTCTCTCATAACCTCTTCTATCTCGTAATTAATCTCCTTTGGCTGAATACCCTACATTGGTCGTGAACTGATTTCTTTCTTCCTCACTCTTAATCCAACGTTTTCACTTGAACGTGTATACCTCCTTCCCTTTTTTTTCTCCCTCTTTTTTCTCTTTCATTTTGGGAATTTTGGCCTAATACTCTTGGGCACTTTTTCTATTTTGCGATCGGTTTGCTAGGGTGTGGTAATTGGTTGGGTTGTGTGTTCGATTCTCTTCTATCACTCTAGCGCTTTTGTGCTTGCTGAATATTACTAGGTAAGGCTCCATTTGCTTCTCCTTCCCTTTCGATTGTACACCTTACTGAACCCTCTTCTTACTGTATTTCTTCTTGCCGATTACTTCGTTGTTCTTTTTCCAGATTAGCCCCTACTCTTGGTTCGTTGTGCGTTACATCTTTAGTCTGCAATCTGCTCCGTTGTGTTGCTAAGCGTGGTGCGATATTGAAGGTATTAATATTACTTCAAGTACGAGTCTAATAGAGGAAAGTGATGTCTTTTATGTAGGTGGTGATCAAAGTTGATCAGCACTTCCTCTAAGAATCAAGGGTGCGATTATTGGGAGGCTTTTGGTAAGAAGATAGTGATTATTTTGGAACTCCATTAGTTTCCTTTTGGATTATGGGTTAAATATTGATTAGCCGATTATTAATTGTTCTTCAGGTATAAGAGTGTTCGGAGCGGATTAACTCCAAATCGCATCAGGTGTGTAATCACACTGCTTCATTTGTGAAACAACAAAAGTCGGGAAACTATACCATCGATGCTACACGAGCATACGATCGCGGGCCCCACGAGCTAGTAGGCCTCACATGGGTAAATCATACAGATGTGTGAAGTTTAGTGGGCCAGGCAGTGTAGTTCACACGGCCAAGTTCATTATTGGGCTTAATGGGCCACACGGACGTGTGGGCCCACATGGGATATGTTACGGGCTTTGGGCCCATTTCTATTATTTGTTTGTTAAGGTTGCTCGAGTCGCCCATAACGACCGTGGGCCTACTAATGGATCGGTAAGTACACCAAGATCCCACACTGATGTAATGACTGATATACCCCTATGCTATTTTGGACTGTATTTAAGCATGACATTTTGCATACACATATATATTATGACATGACATATTACATGGGGTGGGTTTGATATATATATTGGAGGAAGTGTACTGTACTGGCAGCTTTGCTACGATTATTGGCAGCTCTGCTGCAACTACTGAATAGTGCCGCAACCAATGCTATATATGGAGTGTAGGGATGGGTGGGTCAATTTTATCCCCACATGGAGTGTAGGGCTAGACGGAGTGGGGTGTAGAGGATGGATGGGTAGGATATCTCTTGCATTTTTTATATTGTTACTATAATGGGCTAAGGCCCACACTGATACTGTTATTGTAATGGGCTAAGGCCCACACAGAAACTGGAATGTCACTGAGATGGGCTTAAGCCAAACTGTTTTGCCTACCGTATGTTTGTTTGCTAGAAAGGGATTACACACTGAGTTATCATAAACTCACTCCTCTGCTTTCCTGTGCAGGTAATCCTTAATTGGGCCGGTGCTGCAAGGGACTCGATGGGGGCACCATGCTTGATTTTAATTACTATTTTGATTTATACTTAAGTTAAATAATTTGGTTTTTTAGATTTGTAATAAGGCCTCTTAAAGTTTATTTTCAAATTTTGGGATTTTCAAATGTTTGATTATATCTGCTATCTTTAGGACGCGATTTATCAAAAAGGTGCATGTTTTCAAAATACCACGGATACGCAAACATATTTCTTCATCTTCCGCAAGATAGAACGTTTAAAAAAAACTAATTACAACTTAATATGCCTAACAGTTGTCTAACCAAATTGAGTTTTTTTTATGTCAACATGATACTACAAAGCTTTATAAAAAGATCACTATAAAAGATTTTTGTACGGGCTTTCAAACTGAACGATGATTTTCAAAATTGCACTTCAATGTCACATCACAGATTCGACCGTAATGACTGGACTGGGTTTGGGGTGTTACAATAATATATGTCAATTTAGATGTTGATTGATAATAAATTTACTAATGAATATCCTATTAACTATTCAGGTAGAGTAGGATATAGTTGGCATGCCATAGTATAGGAAGAGTTCAGGGTTAGTTCGACTACGAGTCGATGAGGCATTGGGTGTCATATTACTTTGATTATTGATTTGTCGTAATTCAGTGTAGTAGATTAAACTAGTTTTTGCATTTAAGGATCTTGAATACAAGCATTTTTGTTATGTTTTAGGTAAATTTTCTTAGTTTATTTACATTCAATAAAATGTGCAAATTGAGTCTTCATACTAGACGAATACTGGTCACTATGTCACAACATGGATGATTTGATGTCGAAACATAGGGAACAAAATAGAGAAAGCTCAAGTCTGCTTTCGATGTCATGGCACAGGCTAAGGGTAGCATGACATACCCTTGAAGACATCTCAAGGAGGAGTATTAACTCTTTCGCGACACAGGTCCTGGTGTGTCGCGACACAGACTTTGTGACGAAAATAAAACATGAAGTGGGGGCATTTTGGTCAGCACAATCAAACTTTAAACTCGAGGGGGTCAACTAACCTAGGATTAATGACGATGGCCACCAAAAAGCTATAAATAGGCTCGCTTGGTACATGCTATGAACATAATTCCTTTAGCTTAAATTCTCTTTGTAAAATTTAGTTTTGTTTTCTTTTGTTCTTAGGTTTTAGATTTCTTTTAGTTGTTCTTGTTGATTTCAAGAGATCTGAATTGTGGAAACATTCAAACTTTTTGTATTCACAATTAATCTCAATAAAATCAGGCTTTTTCATTTACTTTTTATTGTCAATTTAATTAGCATGCTTTCTCTTTATATTGATTTCATATTGTCTATGAAAGCCATGATGTACTAATTCCTATAGGGGGGATTCGTGAATGGAGGTATGATCTATTAAATATTTTATAGGGTTACTCAATGGATCAACTATTTAGGAACGGAAGAACATAAAACAAACCCTAGGCCTGACAACCCCAGGAAGTCATCATGGAGGGAATTAACACAAAATTGGTATTGCCCATTCTTGAACACCTTCACCCCAAGCTTGTTTGGATTGTAAGGTTGAAAGATAAGTAGTTCTTGCTAACTCATTCTGTTAGTGGAAGATTGGAAGATCTTGCTAGGGTTACAATTAGTTTATTGACGAGGAACCCAAAACGACAGTCGATAGGGATTACCAAAGCGAACTAATCACCCATAATCGAGATTGAATTTACTCTACTCTTCTATCTCCTGGATTTTATTTCTTTTATGTTATTTTATCATTATAAAAACATTAAGAAACCCTTTTTGTGTTCTCGTACTAAAATTTATTTAAAGCACTAATTAGATCTTTTACTGTTTAGGTTAGAATTGATCTAGCACTCGCCTCCCTTGGGTACGATCCTGGGCGTACTCACCTACTTCTTTGTAAAACTATATTACAACTCGACCCATATACTTGCGGATACTGCCCTGTAGTTCTTTATTTTATTACAGTATTCACACTCTAGACGCTAGTACGTCCGGAGGCGATCAAGTTGTTGGTGTTGTTGCCGGCAAGACAACATCACTAGATTGATTTTAATTTTTGCATTTTAAAAGAATTGTAACAACCCTAAATTGTTCCTATGAGTTTTAGTGGTATTTTAGGAATTTTAACTCTAGTGAGTCACTAGATCAAGTTGTTGGTAATTTCGTTAGCATGATATTCAGAAATGTTTTTATCTATTGCATTTTAGAAAGTCCAATCAATGTGAAAAAGAATTTTAATTTTGAAATAAGGACTGGTTCGTAAAAGGGTCTAAATTATGAGTTTTTAAAAGGCAATTAAACCAAAATTTAATTTTCACCCTATTTCCCCTTTTATGTTTATAAAACCTAAGCTGGTTTCTTCCCTATACTTTTCTTTTGTCGTCCATTGCATTCTAAAACTCCTCTCATTCAATTTTGATTCCCAAAGTCCATTCCCTTGATTTCTTTCACTCTCCCAACATTAAACCTCCATAGTATTTCAAGAAAAACACTCAAAACACCATAGATTTCTCTATTGTTGAGTTTTTCGGGTTTTTTTGAGTTTTCGAGCAAACATTCAGTATTTCATCATCTAAGGTAATGATTCTATTCCTTATTAGTTTTTGATGTTATTTGATCCTTTAAATTGAGTTTTTAGCCATTAAATTGCATGTTATAAAATAAAAGCAAAAAATTGGGTCGTTAATGATGGATTTCAGGATTTTGGATAAAAACATGGTTTCAAAGTGCTTTTCAATTTGTTTTGACATGATTAGAAGGCTTCTAAACTTACTTTAAAGTTTCATTGAAGATTTCCAACGTTTTAATGAATTTTCACGAAAATTGCCAAAAAAAATGTAGAAAATTTTGATACCATGAATTGGATAGTTTTGCGTAGTTTAATTGTTGAGAATTTGTTGTAGGGGAATAATTAGATAAATGAAATTCGTTTTAGGAAAAAAGATTAAGTATAGACTGAGATATTTGAATTTCAAGTTTGCTATGTCGAAAGTTGTGATTACAAGAGAAATTAGATTAGGCTTGTGTTTTGATTGTTTGAAGTGAGTATTTGGCTGATTGTTGATTATGTATATTGTGTGGTTATTACGTGTGAAGCATTGGAATGATTGGAGCCTTCTACGAGTAAGGCGAAAGATAAGGAAAAGCTAGTTTAAGCTTTCGGCAATTAGGCAAAAGCATGATTGGTGAGTGTTTGGAATCGCTACTTATGGACATGATTCATAGTGTTAACTGGGAGCTTAGAAATAGCCTAAACCCCCATCCTAAGTTTCGAGTGTAAGCTTTCTATTCCCCTTGTTTTATTTTGGCAAAGTATGTGATAATGTGAATAATTGTGGTTTGGTTATTAAGATGCGATGTTGTAATATGAGACATGTGTGATGACTATTGTGAATTTTGTTGTGTGTTGTGGTCATGATATACATGCTAAATGACAGTGATAATGATATGCTAATAATGCAAATATATAGTGAAAACGAGTAGAATTTCGGTAAGTATATACATGTTGAATTGTGGAATGCAATATTATTATGACAGGTAATATGTGAGAATAGTTTATATGATATATGATGTACTGGTTTTAATGTACACATATGTAGTCATATGTGATGGCTCAATGAGCATTACTGTGGCACTTAAAATGCAATTAAATTTGAATCTGATAAGCATACATTGTGTATAAGTTGTGATGTAAATTGATGATTATGAACAAAGATGATGTGCATTAAATCAGTAATTAAAAATGTGTAATTGTGGATATTTTGGCCTTATCTCTTGAAACCATTGGATATAATTGGCATGCCATAGGATTGTGAGTACTCACCTATATGTATTGTGTTTTTAGGAATTGAGGCTCTGGGATAGGTTGGAGAGATAAGGGAATGTAAGGTAAGCTCCAATCAATGGGGCATGTCAAGTGTGTTGGAAAGTGTTAGCTTTACGCTTCTCTTTTTGGGATATGTTCAACTCTATGTGTAACGCCCTGAAATATAGGCACTTATTTTCTGTATGTTGTGCAACTCAAATGCATGCTTGTCTCAATGGTTAAGTGTCTTAGGAAGCGCCTGAGAAGTCTTGAGTTCAAGCTTGGGCATTTGCAAAAAACTTTGTTTTTAGGAAATTAACTCTTGCCTTTAGTTAGTAGACTTTTAAATTAATGTGAGTAGAGAATGACACAAAGGGCCTGCTGGTCAAGGTGTAAGTGGCATGTCATTACTGCTAAAGGTCTTGAGTTCAAGTCCTCTATTGCGCAAGGAGTGTTTTATTTTGTTGTTGTGCTGTGTAGGAAGTTGAGTATCAGTAGAACTCTGAAGCTAGTGGGCGGTTGGAGTGTTTGAGGCGTAGGGGAGTGTGTGGCCGAATTTGAGGAAAAGTTTGAAAAGGATTTGAATTGGTTGGTTGAGGGACTAGAGGAGAGTTTTGGAGAGAGATTTGAGGAGTGGATCAAGGAGTAGGGGAGTGGTAGTGCTGAAGTGGGATTCACCTTAACCATTTGGCTTATTGTGGATTCCCATTAGGCAAATTAAGTCATAGGCACTTAGTGCCAAAATTGTCTAGTTTTGCTCTCTTTTTCGGTAGCTATTCCCCTTTTTCTTCTTTTCACTCTTTAGTTTTGTTGCTTGTTTTACAGCCGAATTCTACTTGTGACCATTTGGGTACATTTCGTGTTAACCTACTTTGGTTTTGTTCTCTAATACTGTACTTTGATTGATCAACTTTCCTCTCTCTATCACTCTTCTTTTCTTAGTATTCTTTGCCTTAGTCGAACCTTCATTCTTTCCTATTTTCTCATTTTCTCTCAATCGACTTTTCCCTTTGATTGACTACACCTTCTTCCCTCTCTTCTCATTTGAATATTTCGGCTGATTTCTGCCTAGCTCTCTCTCTATTTGTTTCGGTTCTTGCAGTTCTTTTTTAAACAATCGGTTGGTGCCTGATTCCTCTCTGTCCTCTCACTCTTTTAATCTGTGTTGTAACATTGCTTCTAACTTCTTCCTTGCTGTCATTTATGGCTAGAGGCATGTTGGTGCTAGCCTTGCTTGCCTCAGTTGTGTGGGTATCCTTTTTGGAGAGGGAAGGCCAATTGTTCCCTTCCCTAAAATCGGTCTTGCGATTTTTGGTAAGTGCTATATGTGTTGGTTCAAACTGTTATGCGAACATTTTTAATAAAGGTTAATAGGTTTCATTTTGAGTGTAAGTTGTTTGTAAGAGACTGTAATCAATCTTCGACAATGATTGGAGGGTGAGGAGCCTTAACCGTTTGATCAAGGCAAGTGTTGAATTATGTTTTGGTTAAGTGTTAATTAAGCGATTATTAACCCCATTAATTAAAGGAATGACATTGGGTTATGATTGAATCTAGGTTTAAGGTTCGTGGAGACTGCACTCTTTTCACAAACAGGTGTGTAACCACACTACTATAAGCATGGATTGGCAAAAGCTGAAAAAGTATGACTATTGACGCTATACGAGCGTGCGCTTGCTTGTGTGGTAATCTGAACGCGTAAAACGTGGGCGTTTGATCATAGAGGCCTCCATGAGCAGCTTCATGGGCTTAGGCCATTTTGGGCCACGTTAGGCTAGAATGGGCCGTGTAGGCCCCATGGGCTCGTGGGCCCTACACGAGTAAACCACACAGACGTGTGGAGATTATTGGGCCAAGCTGTGTGGTACACTGCCATGGCCACTTTTGGGCTTTGTGGGCCACACGAGCGTGTGGGCCCACATGGGCCGTGATATGAACTTTTGGGTCTATTTTTCTATTTAACTGTTAAGGTTGCACAGGTTGCCTGAGACGACTATAGACCTACTGTTGGGTCGGTAAGTACACCTAGACCCCATACTGATTAAATGACTATTATAGCCCTATGAGGTAAAATGACTAATATACCCCTATGATATATGTGACTATATTCGAGCATGACATTTTTGCATACACGTATGTTATTATGACATGACATGTTGCATGGGGGTGGGTTTGATATATTTGGAGGAAGTGTACTGTACTGGCAGCTCTGCTGCAAATACTGTTTAGTGTCGCAACCGGTGCTATATTTTGGAGTGTAGGGATGGATGGGTCGATTTAATCCCCACATAGAGTGTAGGGCTGGACGGAATGGAGTGTAGAGGATAGATGGATAGGACTTCTGATTGCATTTCTATTACTGTTACTAAATCGGGCTAAAGGCCGCTCTCGACATCGATCATCAGATTGGGCTAAGGCCCTAATCATTCTTGAATCATTCTTGAAATGGGCTTAGGCCTATACTGTATTTGCCTATTGTATGACTGATTGTTTGTTTAATAAGGGATTACACACTGAGTTTACATAAACTCACCCTTTTGCTTCTCTGCACAGGTAATCCTTAGGCGAGTTGGTGCTGCGAAGGACTCGATGGTGGCCACACAACTGCACTTAATTCCACTCTTTAGCTTTTAATTTATAAGTAATTTAATTTGGGTATTTGTTTTGTGATAAGGTCTTTCTATTTTTTTTTAATTTGGGATTTATTTACTTGATTCATAACTGCTAGCGGTAGGTCTCGGGTTTTCAAAAAGATAAATACTTTTCAAACACTACGTATATACAACATATTTTAAAAAGCTTCCGCAACAAACCGTGTTTTCAAAACATAATGAGAATATATTATGTTTAACATTTTGCTAAGACAACTTGAGTTTTAACAATGAACAAGATATCCTAAACATATATTATGTTAGTGAAGGGGTTTTAATATGACATGGAATTTTCAACGAGATTATGTTTTTTGTAATGCACTTCAATGTGACATCACAGATTCGGCCATAACGTCTAGTCCGGGTTTAGGGTGTTACACTATGAGTCAATTGGTGTGTTGGATATCCTTGTATCCGATGTGTGGTGATAGAGCCCACTTTTATATTTTATAGCCTCAAGTGCCAAATAATGGTTTAAATGTGATCTTATATATTGTTATAATACGATGTGAGGTAGATGCATAAACATGTGAATAATATACTAAATGATTTTATTTAAGTTTCATGAAAATGTTAGTACGTTCTCATAGTAAATTGCTTATGTAATTGTGGTTTGGGTCTTTTTCATTTAACTTGTAAATGCATGTGAATATATTAGCTAGACTTGTGAGTTATTAAAGCATGTATACGTTGTTTAGTCTTGATGAATTATTGTTAAATGAATTATATATATAAGCGAGTTGAGTGTAATTCCATGTAGGAGTATTTGTTAGTTTTATGATTTAATAAAATGTGAATATGTTATTTTGACTTGCTTATAATATGGTTGTGAACGTGTTCTAGTATACTATTATTTGACCTTTGATATTGTGTATACTTTGTGGTTACTTCGACATTCACTAAGCTTGTTTAAGCTCACCTATAACACCTCTCACCCATATTCAACGCCAGAATAGGGTTACGAACCATTACTGAACATATTATACAATTACACATACATTTCACGTACATTTTCAAATTTCATATAATCATCAATCAATAACATTCATATCATCCTTAATACGAGCCGATGAGGCTCAAAACATGCATTCAGGGTGGTTTGGGACTAAACTGATAACTTTAGAAACTTTTCGAACACCTAGAAAATTTTTCCAAAATACAGGGGACACATGCCCGTGTGGCCTGGCCGTGTGTCTCATACGGCCAAAGACACGCCCGTGTCACAAGCCGTGTGGACATTCGAAATGGAATCACATGGATGTGTCCCAGCCCATATCTGACCCCGTGTAACTCACTAACTTGGGTCACACAGCCAACACACATGCCTCTGTGGCTAGCCTATATGCCCTAGAAATGGCCACTCATGCCCGTGTACCAGGTCGTGTGGTAGGCCGTACCAATCCTGTAGGCTATACTGAATTATGCCACACGGCCAAGTCACACGCCCATGTGTGAGGCCGTGTGGAGCATACTAACTTGATTTTTAATTCAACAATAGGGGACACATGGGCGTGTGACCTGATCATGTATCACACATGCCCATGTCTCTGTCCGTGTGGATAAAAATAGGCTATTTACCAAACCATTTTGCCACTCAAACTTGCACACACCTATATGAATCCAATTGACACCAAAACATAGCATATATAAGCATTCAAACCAACTAAATCAAGCCTAATTCATGCTAATTCAATATCA
This sequence comes from Gossypium longicalyx, assembly GCA_025698465.1. Taxonomy (NCBI): domain Eukaryota; kingdom Viridiplantae; phylum Streptophyta; class Magnoliopsida; order Malvales; family Malvaceae; genus Gossypium; species Gossypium longicalyx. The sequence goes on along the minus strand of CM047002.1, from coordinate 78,973,588 downwards.
TTATCCACAATAGGCCAATCCATTTATACCAAATTCACATATACATTTCAACTAATTAGACAATTTCAAACATACATCATTATGCTCAAACTCACAAGCATATATCTTCTTATATATCAAACACTTGACCTCCACCACACCTATATTCCACAAGAATTGTATAACCATTAATAGAACTCACAACATAAACCATATACACATATATATATACACAACCAACCAACAACTTAAGCCAACATTCATGGCTATATACAAGACCAAACTTTAAACATTTACAAGCTAATTCTAATGGCTAAATTCATCATCAACTTATATACCAAAGTGATCAAAGTTCCTATACATGCCATATCTTCCAAAATATAGATATGGCATGTATACTTATTAATGATATGAGACTACATTGCAATGGCTAAATCCGAGCTAGCTTTGAAATTACTATAAAACATGGAAAAATAAATAGAGTAAGCTTTAAAGCTTAGTAAGCTCATATGATTAATAAGTATACTTGCCAACTCATTTACAATTTAAAGAACATGAGTAAACATAAGTAATACATTCAATTCAAAAATTTGCACATTTTCATAATTCTATGAATCATGTATAAATTCAACAACTTTTACTTACTTGCCAAACTTATCACGAGTACCTGAACTGATCTGTATCATTACTTACATCCTCGTTCCATCATCTTTTCCCGTTGAACCATTTGAAATAATATCGAATACTCAAGAATCTTGCACCGAAGTTCCATGTACGTAGCCAATGCTATCTTAATCTCATATCACATATATGCTCACTCTCGAGCTATCAACGAGAATGCTAACACAAGCTATCAGTTAAGATGTAGCTACACGATACTGCTCACACAAGCTATCAAGTAACCACAACACATGCCAGTATACTTAGCCACCGATAAGACTTACAGGACTAACACCTAGATCACGCAATCACAATAACCCCTAATGACATGTCACTAGTATCCTATTTATTCCTAAGGTTCAACTGGGATTCTCACTGTGTCAATGCTTTTTCGATAGATTCCTTAGTGTCATAATATCACAGTTATAATATTTAAGCATATAAACACATATAAAATTAAGCTTATTAATCATACAAACTTACCTCGGTTCACAAAAATGATAAAATAGATCGATTAGTCGAGTACTTTGTTTTTCCCTCGACCTAGATCTAAATTTCACTTTTCTTGATCTATACGTAATCAAATTTAGCTTATTTAATAATCTTTCTATTCAATTTAATCCAAAACACTCATTAAAGCACATTTACACTTTTACCTCTAATATTTCACATTTTTTACAATTTAGTCCTTATTTCATAAAAACACAAATTAATGCAATTTGATACCAACCCATGCTAGCCAGATTTTTTTTAGTACACATATCAGCCCATATTTTTCATTTATTTCACAATTTTCCCACAAAGTTTCCTCATTTCACAATTTAATCCTTAATTTACATTTTCACTAAAAATCACTTAACAAAACCAGACATTCATAATCTATCATCAATCATTAAAATACATGCTTATTCATCAATGAAAACATCCTAAATCTTTAAAAAAATTCAAATTAGTCCCTGGGCTAGCTAGACTAAGCTGGAAGGATCAAAAAAATATAGAAATAATTAAAAATTGAACAATAAAACACTTACATGCATGGATAGCTATGGTTGAATGCTTCAAACCCTTTCCATGGAGTTTTCAAGGGTAATTTTTATGGTTAAAACACTTAGGAAGATGACCATTTGTTTCTTTATTATTTAACTAACATATATTTACCAATTTACTATATTAACCTTGAATATTAACCTTTATAATTCATCTAACCATGCATATATATGTCCACTCAATTAAACAATGGTCTATTTACCACATAAGGACCTTCAATTTAATAAACCATAGCTATTAGATACCTTTAGCTAATAGAACACAAGTTTTACACTTTACGTGATTTAGTCCTTTTTACCGAATTAAACATGCAAACAATAAAATTTCTTAACAAAAAATTTCACACAAACATACTATCATGCTGTAAACATTAAAATAATAATAAAATAATTATTTTGACTTCGGATTTGTGGTTCCAAAACCACTATTTCAATTTGACTAAAAACGGCTATTACATCACCGACTCTCTCTAACCATTGCAGATATTTAGTGTTTACGGTGTGAGCGGTACGAGGATACCAAGGAAGTGATCCAAGTTAGGCTTTAGTATTGGCATAGGCAATATTAATATTATTCTTTGAACTGTGGGGATAAGGCAATATGGTTAGACTTTGATTGATTATTATTGTAGTCTTCATGATATTTTGTGGGTTTAGTTTTCTAGCACTTTTGATGGATATCATAATTATTTCATTGGTATTGTTTTGGTTTAAAGAAGTAAATGATGCATGGTGATTAGATATTTGTTGGAATGGATTAAATTCTTAGATGTGTTGTATTTTTGTGGTCTAGAGCACAGGTGTCGATATTAAGGTTTTAAAAATAATACCTCTATGATATTTCAATGTACAGGAAGTCAGTATTGCAATTTGGTATCGATTTCATATCATGAGTATCGATACTTGGGGTAAAATAATCGACAATTAATGAAAGGTATCGATAATTTCTAGTGTGTTATTTTTGGTGAAAAACATAATGTTGTTTTGGTATCGATTTTCCAATCGGTATCGATACCATATAAGAGTAATATCGATACCTTTATTTCAGCACCGATACCTGTGTAACTTATTTTTGAATTTTGCTAAATGGCTCTAACGTATGCTTAATTGATATTATAAGTTTGTTTGAAGTATGTTTCGCATATTTTAATGATGATTAATATATGCTTGTGTAATCGCCCATTTTTGGGTCAAATCGGAACAGTGGTTTCGGGACCATAAATCTGAAGTAAAAATGTTAATTTTATTATTACTTTAAGGTCCACAGTATGATTGAATGATTTTGTGAAAATTTCATTAAGAAATTTTATCAATAGAGTGTCCAATTTGACTAATAGGACTAAATTGCAATAGGTACAAAATGTAACACCCCAAACCCGGCCTAGAAGTTAGGCCCAAATCTGGCATGTCACATTGAAGTGTTTTTCGAAAACCATGTTCTCATTGGAAACCCTTCTTACTATTTAAAACCTCTGGCCATTTTAAAACTTGTGAAAACTTCAATTTACGTTGGTTTATTAAAAGTCATTCTCTTTTAAAGCATTATTACCTTTAAAAGTTTATTTGCTGCGGAAGCTTAAATTAAACAGTTGCGAAAATGTGATATTTTGAAAAACAATTATTGTTTTGGAAAAACCGTGTTCTACTCTAGTAGTTATAAAACAATATATAAATTTCCAAATTTAGATTCAGAAATTAAAAGAGGCCTTATTACAACCCAGATCAAATATAAGTACTTGTAAATAGATAACTTAAAAGAAAAATCAGAAACAATAGCAGTTGTGTGGCCACCTCCGAGTCCCTCGCAACACTGATCCTCCTAATGCTGGGGATTACCTGCACAGTTAAAAAACGGGGTGAGTTTATGAAAACTCAGTGTGTAATCCCCTCCTAAACTAAAATAGTTAGTAAACCGACAGAATTCGAAATCAGTCTAGGTCAGAGCCCATTACAGTAATAGCGTGTGTGGGCCAAAGCCCAGTACATTTTACTTGGGTCTCAAACCTCATCAGAATCAATTGGGCCTAGTCCATTCTCAAAATCAGTAACACTTAGGCCTAGCCCATTAACAGAATCAGGTGGGCCTAAGCCTAGTACAGAATCAGTATTAGATAGAGATATGCAAACATATACCTAGCCCAGTCCAACCAACACACCATGTGGGAATGAAATTGACCCACCCAACCAACACACTAAGCTTAGCACTGGTTGTGGCGCTAAGTCAATAGAACGGCTCAACACCGTAGATAGAACGGCTCAAAGACATAAATATCACAGCAACGCTACTAGTTAACAGAATGACTATAAGCCATAAGTATCGCACAAAGGCTGAAAGCCTTGTTCGGAAAGGCTACAAGCCATACACTTCCTCCGTCAATAATAACCCAACCTTATGCAGTATGCCATGTCATAAATATTACGTTTATGCAAAGTCATATTCAGTACAATCATATATGTAAATCATAAGCACATTAGTCATATGGAATATAAGGGCATAATCGTCATTCTACCATACAGGGGTATTACAATCAATTTACCCTACAGGGGCATTACAGTCATTTTACAAATCGAGGGTCTTAATGACCCAATCAAGGGTCCATTGTCCAATCGAGCGACCCTAGTAACCTAAACAGACATAATGGTGCAAGTGGGCCTAAGGCCCATTATTCGGCCCAAGTGGGGCCACACGCTCGTGTGGCCCATTTAGCCCAAACTTAGGTAAAAATGTGTACACCATAACCCAGTTCATTAATACCGCAGATTTTATCCGTGTGGGCCCACAAGCCCATTATGCCCACACGGCCTATTTCAGCCCATCGAGGCTAAAAACAACCTAAGTCAAGTGCACGACATGATAAGTCTATCTACTTCCCGCTTAATAGCGAAATTTACCCACGCGGCCCTACAGGCCCATTGGGCCCATACAGCCCATTTAACCCTGAACTACTCACGGCTGTACGAACGACGTAGCCCAGTCTAAAACTTACCACATAACATACATTTTATCCGTGTAGGCCCACAAGCCCATTCGACCCACACGGCTCAGTCCGGCCCAACGTGGCCCAGAACGGTCTATGCCATGTACGTGACATGAAATGCCCAACCATATTCCATCTAGCAGTTGATTTGACACAAGCGGGCCCATGGGGCCCATTCGGCCCATTGAGGCCCAAGTCCACGAAAGTGCTTGTGGCGGTCTCTACAGCTTATCGCTCATGGTTTGTAGGCTCAGTTTACCATACGAGCAATTGCACGCTCGTGAGGCCTCAATCACCGTATTTTTTAACTTTTTGGCTTTTGTCGATTTACAATAGAGAAGGGTGTGAATACACACCTGCTTACGAAAACGTGCGAAGGATCCGTGAGTAGTACAACCCTTCACTTGAATAGATCCACCAATATAGTTTACTTACTAAATCTGTTTGCAAGAGACCGATCGATAGGCCTTAGGGGGGTTATCTGCATTCCAACGACACTTATCATCCATTCACAATTGGATAATTAAACTAGATGAAAAACCATTGACTTAAAACGCAGAGTCCAACTTAGGAGAAAAAAACAATCGACTACCACCACCAATTTGCCAAAAATACAAAGAATGGCAGAGGCAAATTGTAACAACCGCTTCCTCTAACAACAACAGCAGAAAGAAAGAGGGGTTTAAAAGGAAAGATTCTAACAATAGAGAGAAGCAGAAAGGGAATTACAAGAACTTACCGAATGTCAGAGAACTCTCACTAGCTGACAACAAGCTAAAAGAAAATAAGAGAAGTACGCTGTTGATCTGCAAACTTGGAAGGAGGAGAGTCCTGAAAATAAACTGAAATGAGGGAAGAGTAGATCTAAACGGTTTACACTATAAGAGAGAAACACTTGACTAGAAACAGAAAGAATAAAGATGCAAAGAGAAGAAGGATATACGACTACTGCTCAAAAGAGTAAGGAAGAAGAGATTTTCGATCCAGGCACAAGAATGAGTACGATAGAAAGCGTAGAAAATCGAAAAGAAATTAGGAGAGAACAACTACCATAAAAGAACAAAACCAAAACCTAAAAAACACCCAAAATGCTCTCAATGGCCGAAAATGATACACAACCCTCCCAAAATCGAATTCATGAACACAATACCACACCAACTCAAACTCCACTTTCCTCTCCTAAAATCCCTCCATAATGCTCTCCTTGATTTCCTCCACAAATCACTCCAACTTCCCATTCAAATTCAATTCAAATTCTTATGACCACTTCAACCACAGAGTTCCAGTCCAACTCCACCTCCTACACAGCTCAAATAGCAAAATAAATACTTCATTGCGCATCCCAAGACTTGAACCTCAGATCTCACAGTTACACAACACGCCACCTTGCCACTCCACCACAGGCTCTTTTTGTGTCATATTTTATCGTCAATTAATTATAAGGTCTATAGGCCAAAGTCCAGGTTCTTTCAAAAGAAAAACCAAAATAAATTGCAAGAGCCAAGACTTGAACCCAGGCTCCCTTACAACCTTAATGACGCCCCAACCACTAGACCACATGCTTCCTTGTGTCATTCATTTAACACAATAATTTAAAAGGCCTTCATCCAAGCATCCAGGGTTTTTTTTACTTAAAACCAAAATTTTTGGTAAAGCCCAGGTTTGAACCCAAGACTTCTCCAACACTTCTTAGGGCCATTAACCACCAAAGTAGACATTTAATTTTGCTATTTCCTTGCACAATTAAGTACTTATATACAACCTCCTTATGGATCCATACTCAAGGCCCAATACTTCTAGGCCCGAATTCGGGGTGTTACACAAAATGTGTTTTCTAGAAGCCAAGGGTGTTTGATTGTAATGAATTCTTAAATTGGAGGTCCTTAAATGGAATTATACCATTATACTTTAGGATGGACAAAAATGGACATGGTTAGTTGAAATTTCAAAGTTATGCATTAGGGGCATTTTGGTCATTTAGTTAATAAACACAAAATAAAACAAATAAAAGATGTTCATCTATCTAATTTCATCCCCCATAGCTGAATTTTAAGAGTCACCATAGCTAGGTTTTGGTCAAGCTTCCAAGCTCGATTGTAAGTCCGTCTTTGTCCCGTTTTTAATGATTTTTATGTTTTTGAAATTGTCTCAACCTAATCTAGCTATTTCAAGGACTAATTTGAAAGAAAGTCAAAGTCTAAAATCCTGAGTATCCGACATTATTATTTCGAGTGGTTCACGGGTATGTCAAAGATGAGAATATGTGTAAATTCATTTCGAGATGGTTCAGGTATGTACATAAAGCCCATGTTTATTAAAGGCTTAAAACGATGATTATGAGGTAAGTTTTGTAGTGGAATGAGTTATGATCATGAGACTATGGTAAATTTACATTTAATTGTGTTATAATATTTAAATGTTTTATGCATGGTAAGGTTGTTTATTTCTTGCATACGAGCTTACTAAGCTATATAGCTTACTCTGTTTATTTTTCATGTTTTATAGTGTGCCAAGCTATCTCAGATCAAAGATCATCGGAGATTTGAATCACACTATCTAACTCTCATTTTTGGGTATTGATGATCTTAGTATTTTGAAAGTATGGCATGTATAGGGAATTGCTCATTTTGTTATGTGTCATTATGATTTTACCCAATGTATTGGCTTGTAATTGTCAAAGGCTTGATTTGATATTTGGCCGTGTAAATTGGTTTATTTTGGCTAACATGGTTGTAAGCCTAAGTATATTCATATATGTCCCAATGTCTTTGGTGATATGGTCATGGTATGCTTAGTGAATGATGGAATGTGATTCATAGCATGAATGTGAAATGTTTAGAAATGTGATATATTGATGAGATGATAAATTTTTGCACAATTAGGTTTCTTGAAAGTAGTAAATTCAGGCTTAATGAATGTGAAATTTGCATGATTGATTTAGGGCATAATAAATGTTGTGAGTATGATAGATGTTGCTATTGTATTGGCATGTGTTGGTCATAATTGTGAGTGTTTTGGTTGCCTGAGTATATTATGTTTTGTGCCATTGAATTGGTGTACGTGTATGTGTGAATAAGGGTGGCAAATGGCTTGGTAAATAGCCTTTATTGTGTCCACACGGGTAGACACACGTGCATACATCTAAGTCGTGTGTGACACACGACCTGTCCCCTAGGTAGGTGCTTTGGCCGTCTATCCCCTGCACCTTAATTTTGGGAAATAGAATGCTCAGAATTGAGCAAACGGGCAGAGACACGGGCATGTGTCTCAACCGTGTGGACGGCACGGCCTCGAACACGTGCGCGTGCCCTAGCCTTGTGAAGTCTACACCTATTTTATGAAAATTAATTTTCTACACTGTCTGGCACACGGGCATGAGACTTGGCCGTGTGATCCCAATTTGTTCATGAGTCACAAGTCAGAGAGTTACACGGGATCAAGACACGGGCGTGTGTGACCACATAGCCTGGTCAGACAGGTGTGTCCCATAACCACACTGGCGTGTGACCCCTGTTTAGTGGAAAATTGTCTAAGTTTTATAAAAATATCTAAAGTTTTTAGTTTAGTCCCGAACCACTCCCAAAGCATGTTTAGGGCGTTGTAGGCTCGTATTGGGGACTTTATGATTAATTGCAAATGGTTTTAATTTGGACACAAATTTATGACTCAGAATTTTATGATTGTTTGTGTGGCAAGTTGAGTAACACCTCAGACCTTGTTTCGACATTGAATACGGGTAAGAGGTGTTATATTTAGTGGTATTAGAGCTATGGTTTAGTTGATTCTCGAACGAACATAGCGTGTGTAAGAGTCTAGCTATACATGCCATGTATAAATTTTGATAGTATGACGACTCCTGACAATTTAAACTATGTTTTCAGATAGTAAATGGATCCCAACCAAGAAGTGGCTGACGACATTGAGAGTAATGCGCCTGCTCAAGAGACTGTGCCATTTGAAAGTAGACCAATGACGATTAGTCAAGGAGGAGAGGATAGAGAAGCCTTCTTCCAAAGGATGAATAAGTGGTTTATCGAGTTTTTTCAAACAAATTCGGCTGTCGAACATCCTCCACCCCCATCTAACCGCCAACTAGTTCTCGTAGCTTCCCGAAGTACGGAATTGGTAAGATTGAATAAGCCTCTAGTTGATAAGATTCGGAAACAAGGGGCTGAAAAATTTAGAGCAAATGTTGATGATGATTCCGAGAGAGCAAAATTCTGGCTTGGGAATTCCATCTGAGTATTTGATGAGCTTTCTTGGATAATGGAGGAGTGCTTGAAATGCGCCATATCACTTCTGAGGGATACATCATATCAGTGGTGGAACACTCTTACATCTGTGGTACCGAGGGAAAGAGTTACTTAAGATTTCTTCCAAGAGGAATTTAGAAAAAAGTACATTAGTTAGCAATTTATTGATCAGAAACGTAAAGAGTTCTTGGAGTTGAAACAAGGCCAAATGACAGTGACTAAATACGAGCGGGAGTTTGTTAAACTTAGTAAGTATGCTCGGGAATATGTTTCAACAGAGGCTATTATGTGTAAGAGATTCGAAGATGGGCTGAATGAGGACATCAGGCTATTAGTTGGGATTTTAGAGTTGAAAGAATTTGTTGTGCTAGTCGTATGAGCTTGCAAAGGTAAAGAGTTGAGTAAGGAAAAGAGAAAAGCTGAGTTTGAGGCTAGAGATTTGAGAAAGAGGCTGATGAATAAGTTGTTTCAATCTTCATTATAAAAATTAAGAGATTTGTATGCTCGCTCCAATGCTTCAGCCGGGTATCCCAACAGAGATCATAAGAAGTAATATTTGGGTTTTAATGCTAGGTCTAATAAGTTTGAATGCTCACACTACGGTAGATGACATCTCGGTGAATGTAGGATGAATAACCGGGCTTGTTTTAAATATGGCTCTCAAGATCATTTTATCTAAGACTGCCCTGAAATGGCTGAGAAAGATAATTTTCAGAATATAAGATCGAGTAACATTGCTACTAGTGGGAGGCAAGTGTGAAATACAGGAAATGGGACCAGTAGCAGAGGAGTATCCAAAGACTCAACTGTGAGATCGAAAGCTAGAGCACTTGCGAGAGCTTATGCTATTCGTGCTCGCGAGGATACGTCCTCCCCTGACGTGATCATTGGTACATTTTCTCTTTATGATACTAATGTAGTTGTATTAATTAATTTTGGACCGACTCATTCCTATACTTGCATGAATTTGGTATCTAGTAAGAATTTGCCTGTTGAGTCTACTGAGTTTGTGATTAAGTCGAACCCCTTAGGCAAACATGTTTTAGTTGATAAAGTTTGTAAGCGTTGTCTTTTAATGATTCGGGGTCACTATTTTTCGACTGACTTAATGCTTTTTCCATTTGATGAGTTTGATGTAATACTTGGAATGGATTGGTTGACTCTGCATGATGTCGTAGTGAATTTTAGACAAAAGGTTATTGAATTGAAATGTCAAAACAATGAAACTTTTCGGGTTGAGTTGGATGAATTAAGTGAATTGCCTATTGTGATTTCATCGATGTCGGCTAAGAGGCATGTAAGAAAAGGTTGTGAAGCTTATCTTGTGTATGTACTGAATACTAAAGTGTCTAAATTGAAGATTGAATCTGTGCTAGTAGTTTGTGAATATCTAGATGTGTTCCCACAAGAGTTGCCAAGGTTACCACCAGTCAGAGAGGTGGAGTTTACTATTGATTTGGTATCGGAAACTTCGCCAATATTGATAGCTCCATATAGAATGGCTCCAATCGAATTGAAAGAGTTGAAATCTTAGTTGCAAGATTCGATAGATAAAGGTTTTGCAAGACCGAGTTTTTTGCCTTGGGGTGCACTAGTGTTAGTCGTCAAGAAGAAAGACGGATCCATGAGTCATTATATCGACTATCGTCAACTCAACAAGGTTACGATAAAGAACAAGTATCCTTTACCAAGGATTGATGATTTGTTTAACAAGTTGAAAGGGGCAACAGTGTTCTCGAAGATAGATTTGAGATTCGACTATTATCAGCTGAGAGTTAAAGACTCAGATGTGCCAAAAACCGCGTTCAGAATGAGGTATGGGCATTATGAATTTCTTGTTATGCCTTTTGGGTTGACTAATACCCCTACTGTTTTTATGGATTTGATGAATCAGATCTTCAGACCATATTTGGACAAGTTTGTAGTCATGTTCATTGATGACATTTTGATTTATTCTCGAGATGAGGCTGAGCATGCCGAATATTTAAGAATTGTATTGTGGACTTTCAGAGATAAGAAATCATTTGCTAAATTTAGCAAAAGTGAGAAGTCAAATTTTTAGGGCATATTGTCTCAGCGGAAGGTATAAGAGTTGATTCGAGTAAGATTTCGGTAATTATTGATTGGAAACCACCGAGGAAAATATCCGAGGTTAGAAGCTTTTTGGGCTTCGTTGGGTATTATCGACGTTTTGTTAAAGGATTTTTTATAATTGCTATGCCTATGACCAAATTGTTACGAAAAGATGTAAAATTCGAGTGGTCCGAGAAATGTCAAAAGAGTTTTGAATAGTTGAAAGTGTTGTTGACTGAGGCATCGATATTAGTGCAACCTGAGTTGGGAAAAGAGTTTTTGATTTACAGCGACGCGTCATTGAATGGTCTTGGATGTGTGTTGATGCAAGAGGGCAAAGTGATAGCTTATACCTCGAGACAGTTGAAACTGCATGAGAAGAACTATCTGACACATAACTTGGAATTAGTTGTCACTGTGTTTGCTTTAAAAATCTGGCGGCACCATTTGTTCGGTAAGAAGTGTCATGACTTTACTAATCAGAAGATTTTAAAGTACTTGATGACTCAAAAAGATTTGAATTTACAACAATGAAGATGGCTCGAGTTGTTAAAAGACTATGAATTGGTAATCGATTATCATCCGAGAAAGGCAAATGTAGTCGCCAATGCTTTAAGTAGAAAATCTTTGTTTGCTTTGAGAGCAATGAATACACGACTAACTTTATCTAATGATGGCTCAATTATAGTTGAGTTGAAAGCTAGGCCAGTATTTTTTCAGCAAATTTGTGAAGCTCAGAAAAGTGACAAAGAACTTCAAGCTAAAAGAGTTCAGTGTGGATCGACTAGTGATTCAGATTTTCAAATTGGGGCCAATGGTTGTTTGATGTTCTGAGGTAGGATTTGTGTACCGAAAGATATTGAGCTTATTCAAAAAATTCTTCATGAAGCACATAGTGGTTGTCTGTCTGTTCACCAAGGAAGTACGAATATGTACAATGATTTGAAGAAATTGTATTGGTGGTTAGGTGTGAAATGAGATATTTCTGATTTCGTAGCGAGATGTTTGATTTGTCAACAAGTAAAGGTCGAACACCAAGTACCTTTGGGTTTACTTTAGCCTGTAATGATCCCCGAGTGGAAATAGGATAGAATTATGATAGATTTCATAACTGGATTACCTCTGACTCTAAAGAACAAATATGCAATTTGAGTCATTATTGATAGATTGACGAAATCAACTCATTTTATTCCAGTACGTACCGACTATTCACTTGATAAACTAGCTAAATTGTACATTGCTAAAATTGTTAGATTGCACAGAGTGGCTATTCCTACTATTTCAGTTAGAGATCCAAGGTTTACGTCTCGATTATGGAAGAAGTTGTAAGAAGCTTTAGGCACAATGTTAAATTTTAGTACCGCATTTCATCTGCAGACCGACGGTAAATCTAAAAGGACGATTCAGGTACTCAAAGATATGCTTTGCTGTTGTGTTTTAGAGTTCGAAGGTAGTTGGGAAAAATATCTACCTTTAGTCAAATTTACTTATAACAATAGTTTTTAGTCGAGTATAAAGATGGCACCGTATGAGGCATTGTATGGTCGCAAGTGTCAAACTCTGTTGTAATGGATCGAGCTCAATGAGAGACAAATTCACGAGGTTGATTTCGTTAGAGAAACTGAAGAAAAGTGAAAATAATTCGTGATTGTTTGAAAGTAGCTTCAGATAGACAAAAATCGTACACGGATCTAAAACAAAAGAAAACTGAATTTCATGTCGGTGATAAGGTATTTCTAAAAGTGTCTCCGTGGAAGAGAATTCTTAGATTTGGTCGCAAAGGAAAGCTGAGTCCGCACTTTATTGGTCCGTATGAGGTTATTGAAAGTGTAAGAGTATGCCCAAAGATCAATCACGAGATGGTTGTAATAACATACTTGGTTTATCATGTTTATTAATATAAGGCGTTGCTATTATTATTCCAATTTCTTTTCTGTGTGCATAAATAAACTGTTTTATAATAATGTCCTGAGGATAATATGATTATTCTCAAAAGATCCTTAGTCAAGTATTGTTACTGGCTAAGACAATAATAATGCATCAAGACTAACATGTAGTTGATTGATGATAAAGAGTTGTCATTGATATGGAGTGTCAGAATCAGTACATGAATATGTGTGTTAGAGAACAACATATTGGACTGACCCGCTATGAGTATGTTTCTTTGATTATTATGTAATTGTCACAACATTACTCATAGTGATTAATATGTATATGACCCTCATACTTGAGATCATCTTTATCCCAACATCGTGAGTTGTATATTTTGATACAGTCAAACAAACACCGTAACTGGTTGTTCTATAAAGACTGATGTTGGATATACCACAATCTATGTTGAGGGATATAGTTGATCAATATAGGATAAGTCCCTCCTACATAATGGGAGTAATATCTCAGGCCACTTGATTGAGTGAGGCTAGAAATGCATGGCCATGCTCAAATCAGTTGATATGAGATGTCATACTTATTTGTGTATCATAGTCTACCCGAGGTATCAAGAAACATGAGATGGACTATGCAAGTGTGACTATTCCATGACTTGTGTCCATTCCAAAGATATAGGACTTAAGGATGAATGCATGAAAGGTTAATCACAAAAGGTTATGTCGAATCATGACTTCTTGTAACTTAGGTAGCATTGATGCATTGCTAGATGCCACTCATTGTTTGTAACATTAGAATCGTTCTAATATTACTGCTAACGTTACAAGAACCTATAGGGTCACACCCTATGGTTGAAATGAACGAGGTAAAACATAGTTGGTATATTGCTTGGTTGTCACATGAATTAAATTAATTATAGAATTAATTTAATTGGGCAATCAAATTGTTGAACATACTATTTATGTACAAGGATGTTGTACACATAATCGAACATAATTTTATTGATATATGAATTTAGTTCAGTATATAAGTTTAAATAAATATAGTTTAACGAAATCTTTATTATAATTAATGTAATTATATTTTTCGGTTAAACATTATTATATTTATTTGAATGATAATTATTATGTTCGGATTAATTTTAATGAATTAAAATTCGTTATAAATATATACCAATTAAGAGGGAGTTATAGACAGCAAGGGTAAAAAAACCCTAAAAAGTATATATATATATAACTAGCCCGAAAATATGAAAGTGGTCTAGCAGCCGTTTTAGCAAAATACTCTCTGAAAATAGTTTTCTGGGATTTCTACCGTTCATTGTCAATCGGGTGGACTACGTAGAGGCCGACATCGGAAAAGGTTGTGGCTTGGTTCGATAGTGGTTCAACATTCCTGTTGCCTAGGCGTCGCTGTCTACTCAGATTGAAATTTTGGTAAATTCGAAACCTTTTTATCACCCCTATTCGTTCCTTACACATGGATCCTTGGTTTGGACTGCCGATTTTTTAATTTTTTGCTGCGCCTTGGAGGCATCGGTGTTCCAACAGAAAGGATAGTACCAGTGGCCTATTGGTTAGCTTTACTGTCGGAATTAGAGAGAATCTACAATGTGTTTTATGTGTCTTTGTTGTGACGATATTGATCAGATCCATCTCATGTGATTTCACCAACTGAGGTTGAGATTCGACCCGACATGACTTATGGTGAAGAACCGATCAAGATCTTAACCCGAGAAGTTAAACAGTTGAGAAATAAAAATATAGCCGTAGCGAAATTTTTGTGGCCAAGACATGGGGTCCAAGAAGCTACGTGGGAAACCGATGAAGCTATGAGAAAATAGTACCCAAACCTCTTTTCTGGTAAGATTTTCGGGGACGAACATCCCAAAAGTTGGAGAGTTGTAACAGCCCATTTTTGGGTCAAATTGAAATAGTAGTTTCGGGACCATAAATCTGAAGTAGAAATGTTAATTTTATTATTAGTTTAAGGTCTACAGTATAATTGAATGATTGTGTGAAAATTTCTTTAAGAAATTTTTTCGATAAAGTGTCCAATTTGACTAATAGTACTAAATTGCAATAGGTGCAAAATTGTGTTCTAGAAGCCAACGGTGTTAGATTGTAATGATTTCTTAAATTGGAGGTCCTTAAATGGTAATTAGACCATTATACTGGAGATGGTTAGGTGAAATTTTAAAGTTATGCATTAAGGGCATTTTGGTCATTTGGTTAATAAAGACAAAATAAAACATATAAAAGATGTTCATCTTTCTAATTTCATCCCCCATATCTGAATTTCAAGGGTCACCATAGCTAGGGTTTTGGCCAAGCTTCCAAGCTCAATTGTAAGTTCTTCTTTGTCCTGTTTTTAATTTTTTTTATGTTTTTGAATTTGTCTCAGCCTAATCTAGCTATTTCAAGAACTAATTTGAAAGAAAATCAAAGTCTAAAATTTTACCTATGTTAAATATTTGTGTATTTTGATGTTTAATGGTAGAAAATGCATGTTGGGTGTTAGATAAACAACATTTACCAAGTGATTTTTGATGAGAATTTCAAATAGGGACCTATATGTAAAAGTTGTAAAATGTGAGTAAAAATGTGAATAAATGAAAAATGTGGGCTGTTATGAGCAAGGAATAGGTTTAGCTAGGCTTGGGTGTGATGAAATTGAATTAAAATCATTTTATAAGCCTAGGGACTAAAATGTAAAAAGTTGAAAATTTAAAGGCAAAAATGTAATTTTTTCCATAAGGTGTTTCTGGTATTAAATTGAATAAATGTGATGATTGAATGAGTTAAATTTGATATTATAGATCAAGAAAGAAGAGGTTCTGACCTAGACCGGGGAAACAAGAAGGTTGTGGACTAAATCGAACAATTAGCCATTTTGTACTGAGGTAAGTTCGTATGTTAAAAATAAGCTTTAGAATAATTGTACTTAAATGTTTTAATATTGCATGAATTGTATGTTTAATTATGTGGATGAGTATAATTTTACGAATGAGTTTGACGACGATTCGGCAAGTGAGAAGTCCCATTGAACATTAGGACAAGATTAGGATACAAGTGACATGTCATTAGGGTCATTATGTGTTATGTGATTATGTGATCTGGGTGCTGGTCTTGTACGTCCTACCGGTGGCTGAGTATACTGGCATATGTTGCGGATACTTGACAGCTTGTATGAGCAGCACCGCATAGCTACGTCTTGACTAACAGCTTGTGTGAGCAGGCCCGTCGATAGCTCGAAAGCGAGCGATTATGTGAAATGAGATTGAGGTAGTATTGGCTACGTATGTGACACTTAGTGTGCAAAAATCCTGAGTATCCGACATTATTATTTCGAGTGGTTCACGGGTATGTCAAAGATGAGAATATGTGTAAATTCATTTAGAGATGGTTCAGTTATGTACATAAAGCCCATGTTTATTAAAGGCTTGAAATGATGAATATGAGGTAAGTTTTGTGGTGGAATGCGTTATGATCATGAGACTATGGTAAATTTACATTTAATTATGTTATAATATTTAAATTTTATATGCATGGTAAGGTTGCTTATTTCTTGCATACGAGCTTACTAAGCTATATAGCTTACTTCGTTTATTTTCCATGTTTTATAGTGTCCCCGAGCTATCTTGGATTGGAGATCGTCGAAGATTCGAATCACACTATCAAACTCTCATTTTTGGGTATTAATGATCTTAGTATTTTGAAAGTATGGCACGTATAAGGACTTGGTCATTTTGTTATATGTGTCATTATGATTTTACCCAATGTATTGGCTTGTAATTGTCAAAGGCTTGATTTGATATTTGGCCATGTAAATTGGCTTATTTTGGCTAACATGGTTGTAAGCCTAAGTATATTCATATATGTGCCAATGTCTTTGGTGATATGGTCATGGTATGCTTGGTGAATGATGGAATGAGATTCATAACATGGATATGAAATATTTGGAAATGTGATATATTGATGAGATGATAAATTTGTGCACAGTTAGGTTTTTTGAAAGTAGTAAATTGAGGTTTAATGAATGTGAAATTTGCATGATTGATTTAGGGCATAATAAATGTTGTGAGTATGATAGATGTTGCTATTGTATTGGCATGTGTTGGTCATAATTGTAGGTCTTTTAGTTGCCTAAGTATATTATGTTTTGTGCCATTGAATTGGTGTATGTGAATGTGTGAATAAGGGTGGCAAATGGCTTGGTAAATAGCCTTTATTGTGTCCACATGGGTAGACACACGGCCTATCCCGTGGACATGTGCTTTGGTCACCTGCACCTTAATTTTGAGAAATAGAATGCTCAGAATTGAGCACACAGGTAGAGACACGGGCGTGTTTCTCAGTCGTGTGGACGGCACGGCCTCGAACACGGGCGTGTACCCTGGCCGTTTGAAGTCTGCACCTATTTTATGAAAATTAATTTTCTACATGGCCTGTCTCGTGGACATGTGTTTTGGTCATGTGTCCCCTGCACCTTAATTTTGAGAAACAGAATGCTTAGAATTTAGCACACGGGCAGAGACACGGGCGTGTGTCTCAGCCATTTGGACAGCAGGGCCTCGAACACTGGCGTGTGCCCTGGCCGTGTGAAGTCTGCACCTATTTTATAAAAATTAATTTTCTACACGGCCTAGCAAACGGGCGTGTGACTTGGCCGTGTGATCCCAATTTGTTCATGAGTCACAAGTCAGAGAGTTACACGTCATCAGGACATGGGCATGTGTGACCACACGGCTTGATCACACGGGCGTGTGACTCCTGTTTAGTGGAAAATTTTCTAAGTTTTGTAAAAATTTCTAAAGTTCTCGGTTTAGTCCTGGACCATTCCCAAAGCATGTTTAAGGTCTCATAGGCTCGTATTATAAACTTTATGACTAATTACAAATGGTATTAATTTGGATACAAATTTATGGCTCGAAATTGTATGATTATGTGTGTGGTAAGTCCAGTAATGCCTCGAGCCCTATTTCGGCGTTGAATACGGGTAAGAGGTGTTACAGCTTGTCTTAAAAATTTGTAAGAATGCTAATAAAGAGGAAGATTGCCTATTAATGTGAAATTTTATAATGTGTGTGATGCATGATACTGGTGTGACATCCTAATATTTGGGCTCAGCGACTGGGCCAAGTATAGGGTGTTACAAGAATAATTAAGAAATTTTTAGGTTATAGTTATGACCTTCAATAAACACTTCTAACATTTTTTTTGAATCCTAAACACCATCAATCAAGTAATTAGTTAGGAAAAAGTTATGGATGACTTTTATTATATGTGGTCTGATGAAGACTTCGATTATGATGAAAATATTTACGAAGGAGTCTATAAAGATTGGGAGATCCAGGAGAACCAACAATTACTAATGCTTGAATTAAGTCAACTTTGAGAAGAAACCCTAGTTCTTCCCCAAGATGATAATGACTGTGATGATATGCCATCAGAAGGGTTCCAGGAGGTGCTAAGTTCGAAATTGAGATAGAGAGTAGAATATCATCATAAACACTTGCAAAGAAGGAGAACTCCCAGACTATTATCCACTTCGGCAAACAGAAGAATATTCAGATGAATCAAACGAAACTTTGGAAAGAGAAGATGTGGTGCTAGTGGAGGAAATGGACAGTGAATCAAAGAATCAAATAGACATGGAACTTATCGTCCCAGAAATCTCAAGTAATATTAAGGAAAATGAACTACAAGAACAATATAATATAGACCCACCAATAGAAACAATGATAGTTAGGACTGAGTTAATAGAAGGATGTCTGTTGATTCAAAAATTCGCATAACAAAAAGAAGAGAACCCAGCAATCCCGAAGGATAAGCCTGAATTGACATTATTTTCACATCCTTAGTTCTAAATCAAGCACCCCAGAAGTTTACAGATTCGGGAATTTTCCAGATGTTGAAAAGAGTGGGAAAAATATATATTGATATAACTTACAACCATATGGTAGGTTTCAATCAAATTAAACAATCAGTGTGTATAAGCCTCAAGCTACGGCCATTAAAAGTGTTCAAGTCTTACGAGAACCATCAAAGGGAATTATCTACAGGTCAATGGATGAATTTGAAAAGCCCACAGAAGCAGAACTTCAGTAGCACTACACAATATTTTTTCCCTATCCCTTTGCGAATTGCTTTAAAAAGTACTCCTGAAAAGTCACACTTGATTAATAAGAAGGACAAAAAAACCATAGCCAACAATTATGAACCGCAATCCTCAACTTTTTTCCAAAGCACAAATGCTGAACACCAATTAAAGCAGTTGTGTGGGTATGTAGTTTTGCAAATCACTAATAGTTATGACCTACGAAAAGAGTTGTCGATCATTAAAGTAGACTGGAAAGGTAAATTCAAAGAAAGAGACAACCTCAGATGAATAGAATGGCATGATGGGTGTTGGACTAATACAAATAGAAACAAATTCCAAGGATCACCCTAGTGGATATTGACTAAGTGGACGGGTGACTCCGACTGCAAGACCTAACATCTTTCCATCTTTTGATTATTACTAACTGAATACTCCACTAACCAAGTTGTTAATGTTTTACAAGTAGGTCAAAGACAGGTCTAAAAAGTGCCTAAAGCATTATAAATATCAGAAATTCTAGAAATAATGTTAGCGTCGCAACACAAACAATTCTGTGTCGCAACATCGTGGGTAGTAACAAAGAAGTTCAAAAATCAACTCGATGTTGTGACATCACTAACCTATGTCGCTACATAGAAGACAGTTTCTTAGAATTTCAAAACTATAGGGTGTATCACAACATCGAACCCTAGTGTCATGACATGAGTAGTCTACTAGGGATGTCGTGGTACAGAACCCCTATATCGCGACATTGTTGCAAATTTTTGCAAGGTCGACCTAACCCATTCACACAACCTAACTTTTTAACCCTAGAAATACTCGATGGTTTACCTCAAAAACACCCTTTTTAGGCATAAAACACCATATTAACACAACTTAACCTAATTTTAACATCCAACCCTCTCTTAAAATTATCTAAAACCTCTAATTCCCCAACCCCCTTTTTCCACCAAAAACATAGGTTTTTAATCCATCACCCTCATTCCTAAAACCTACATTGTAACATAACATCATCAAATCAATTGAAGTAGAGGTACATACGGATTCAAAAGATTGAGGTTAAAGTACTCTCAACTCTCTTTTACTGTTCCATTGATTATTGTTCATTTTTTTTAGAGAAGCTTTGTTTTTAGAGAATATGTCTAGAAAAAGCAAGCAAACTATGAAACAAAATATCTGGTAGCTTTGAACCCTAAAAATTTTGGGAATCTGGAAATGGAAAAATATTTCTTGAGTTACAAGGTACACCTTTAATCTAGGAGTGAGGGTTCGAACCTTCAGTGATTTTGTGCAATGAAATTTGGACTTTGGTTAGGTACAATAGTTGGGAATGATTCTATATCACTCCCAAGGAAACTGTAATGGTCCCGGTAATGCAAAAAATTTACGCTTCTTGTAGGGACCAAGAAATACAAAAAATAATAAATTGGGACACTGTAATAGTGAGGGGTGAAGAAGAGGCGATCACTCCTAGGGAGATATGTGAGTTCTACGATGCACCTTTCTATGACAAAGGTGTAATAACCCAGTTTAGACCCTAGTCAGAATAGTGGTTTTGAGACCACAAATCTGAGTCAAAAAAATATTTTAATACTATTTTTTGTGTTTATTATATGTGAATTAGCATGTGTGAAAGTTTCATATGAAAATTTTATCATTTGTGTGCTTAATTTGATAAAAGGACCTAATCGTGTAAAATGTAAAAGTTGTCTGCTGTTTGTTAAAGTGCCTATTTGCTATGTCTTCAAAAATGTGAGGTCCTTATGTTGTAAATGGACCATTGAATTCATGAAATGACATGGATGGACATTAGTTAGTGGAATTATAATGAAAATAATAAGGCTAATTTAGTAAATGGCTTATTATGTTAATTAAATTAAACAAAACATGAAATTAGTTCATTTTATGCTCATCCTTGCCAAAAAACACAAAGAAAAAATAAAGAAAAATACAAGCTAGGGTTCGACCATTGATTTCTTCGATTTAGGTATGTGTTTTGTTCAGTTTTTTATAATTTTAATGTTTTTGTGATCATTGCTTTATATTCTATCAAGCCCATGTTTCAATTTCTAATTTAGTTGATGATTTTGAGTTTATCCATTGATGAAATTATGAGTTTTATGGAGTTTGATGATAGTATATGAAAGATTGATATTGGGTTAATATGTTTTGTCTTTGAATTTTTGATGAATTTGAGTAATTTGGGCTAAATTGTAAAAATAAGATTTTTAGGGACTAATGTGAAATAAATGAAACATATGGACTTATATGAACACCATGTATATTAGGCTAAGCAAGTGTGTATGGAAATTTGGTGTATTTTGTGATTTTATGAATTAAGGACTAAAATGTCAAAATGTGAAAATGTAAGGGCTAATTTGTAAAATGCCCTAAATATGTATATATGGATTGATTTGAATGAATCTATGATTGGATAAGTAAAATTTGAATTTATATAGATCATGAACAAAAGAAAACGGAATTACATCGGAGGAAGTCAAAAGTCGTTGAATAGTCGACTTCATTCGTTCAAATTGTACAAGGTATGTCGATATACAAATAAATGTGTTTTGAATTGAATTATCAATTTTTATATGCTATTGAACAATGATAAATGATTATATGAGTTGAGCATGAGATATCTGAGAAAGTATCGACAAAGTTTTGACGTCCGAAATCCCTGTATGAACCATAGGAATAGTTAGGATACATATGTCATGTCATAGGAATCGATTTGTGTTATCGTGTAAGACTGCGTCTAAGACGTTGGCATCGACTTATGATTTACATGTAAGATCATGTCTGGGACATCGACATCGTATTTGATTTCATGTAAGACCCTCTCTGGGACAGTGGCATCGATATTTGATTACATGTAGGACCACGTCTAGGACGTTGGCATTGTGCGAGCTTTCTGAGTTATTCGAGTATCCTTATTGATTTCGAAAGGTTCAACGGGCATTTCAAGAAAATGAATGACTATGTGAACATGTATCTAATTCAGGTATGTTTGAAAAGTATATTAAGATTGAGAATAAAAGGTAAGCATAAGTATATATGTGTGAACATATGAAATATGTTTGTATTATGTGGAAATTTGATGTACTTTTGAGCAAATGGTTATGAGTATTTGAGCTAAACGAGAAATATGAACTTGATATTTAGTTATGCCATGATTTATACAAATGAATTGGTTTATGGTTGTGATTTATGATAAATTTATTTGTATATGGCTTACTAAGCTTTTGAAAGCTTACTTTGTGTGTGTTTTCAACTGTTTTATAGATATCGAAGCTATCAAGAGCTCAGGGATCATCAAAGATCATCACCACACTATCAAACTCTATTTTGGTACATTTTGAAAGTGTGAATATTGAAGTATGGCATGTATAGCCTAGAAGTTTGTGAAAATGTTTTGTGAAGTGTATATTTAGCCATGTGATATGGCTTGATTATGGTTGAAACTTATGGTTTGACTTTGGTTTATGATATGTGATGCAAATTATGCTTATGTGATGTGCTAATGGAATGCCAAACAGAATTGGTCAATTTGATAAGTTGATAATGTGGTTTGATTATAGAAATTGTATGATTGGATATGTTAGAATGAATGAGTTTGTTATGTGATTTTTGGTATGTTTAAATTTGTTAAAAAGCATGAAATTGATTGATAAAGTTATGGCATGAAATGTGAATGTTTTGGTTAAGAATTAGATAAAAATTTGGTATAAAATGTTTGGTTTTGATCTTGTAGGGAGGACCCTAAAGGGGTGGCATTATGGCCTTGTAAATGGCCTATTTTTGCCCACATGGGCGTGTGTCTCATCCGTGTTGCTCAATAGCCATTTCAAAAATGAGCCTGGCCAGACCACACGGTCGCACACATGAGCGTGTGCTAGGCCGTGTGGCCAAGTCACAGGTGACTGGCCGTGTGACCCAAGTTAGTAGCCTCCCTAATTTTCACACGGCTTTGCACACGGGCATTTCTTACGGCTGTATGGACAAGTCAGTAAGTATGTCGTGTTTTGCCACGGCCTAGACACACGAGCGTGTCTAATGTCTTGAGAGGCTCACGGCCTGTTCACACGGGCGTGTAACCTGTATAACTTTAAAAAATGTTTAAGTTTTGAAAAATTTTGTATGAGCTAAGTTTAGTCCCGACCCCTTTCTAAAGCATGTTTAAGGTCTCGTTGACCTACATAAGGGAATCTATAATGATGTGTGACTTTGATGCTATGTTGATTATGAAATGAATGTGAATTATTTTGATATGTTCGATAATGCCTCTTAACCCTAGTCTGGCAACGGATACGGGTTAGGGATGTTACAAAAGGCTTTCTTAGTAGCACCGGTGATGGTCGCTAAACTGACTAAAAATTCGACTAAGGCAAGCGCACCTATCGAACAGTAGTATAGTTATGGCGAGATTAGAAATATCGTGTCCACAATGACTAAAAGTACTAGTAATTACTATCTTTTTATTATCTAGCCTAAGAACTAAAAGGATGTTTTTTAACTAAGATTAACTATCTAATTAACTAAGAAATACGACAGAGATGAATGTTGAAAAAATACTTTTGGAAAACCGATGGAAAAGACAATACCCAAGGAAGAATCCACTTAGACTTCACTTATTACATTTTAATTAGACGATTTATTCACTTGACTTATTTCGTAGAAATCCCTGATTTATGTTATTATCTCTCTCGAGACTAAAAACAACTGACTCTAGGTTGATTAACCGAAATCTCTTCCTAATTAAAACCTCTATTGTCACATTACTCGATCTATGGATTCCCTTATTAGATTTGACTCTAATCTAGCAGATTTATGTCGTCCTATCTCTAGGATTGCATGCAACTCCTCTTAATTATGGAGGATCTACTCTTAAGCAGGGACTTTTGCTCCACTGAATAAGCACATCAAAACTTGAATTAATATCCTGGAATATTAAAGCAAGGATTAAAACTCACAATTAAGAATAAGAACAAGTATTTATCATATAATTCAAATAGTAATAAGATCTGTCTTAGATTTCATCTCCCTTAGGTATTTATGGAGTTTAGTTCATAATAATGGAAAACATCTCAAAATTGGGAAAACAACAAAACATAAAGAAAGCCAAAGAACTTCTAGGAAATTGAATGGAAATCTTTAGTCTTGAAGTAGATCCTGCTTTCGAGCTGATTCCAATGGCTTTCCTTCAGTATTTTCTGCCTCCTACCCTGTGTCCCCCCTTGATCCTCGTCTAGGGTGTTTATATAGACTTTGGAATGCTTCAAAACCCTAAAAATTAGCCTTTTCCAAGTAGAATTAGTCTTGGGTTCGACAGGGACACGGCCGTGTGCCACACCTGTGTGAAGGTGCTCAAGCCGTGTGTAATTCTGAGTTGGTTTTTAGTCGACACGTCATGACACACGGGCGTGTGACCTACCTGTGTATCACACACGGACATGTGGATTACCGGTGTGGAAGTGCCTAGGCCATGTGAAACACTGAATTAGGCTTATTTTGTCCGTTTTTGGCCCGTTTCTTGCTCTTTTTGCTATCCTAGGCTCTCTTGAGTATAAAATATGAAATTAAAGGATTATGAGCATAAAATTCATTACAGTTTATGGTAAACCTTCCAAAAATATGCCAAGCATGGGGTAAAAATATGTATATATTATGGTTTATCAACCGGTTTAGATAAATTTGAGAATACAGACATGGAAGATGTTATTCAGTACTTGACTCAAGGTAGAGGTACATGGAACTATTGGCCCAGTACAGAGATTCCCACTAATTTCAATTAAGCAATAATGTTCCCCATTGCGAAAATGTGGATACAATTTGTTGGCACTAGAATTGTGCCCAATCTAAATGTTTCTAATGTGAATACTTTTGAAGCTATTTTGTTATATGACATTTTGCAACGCAAGTAGGTTTGTGTGGGCAAATGGATTTACTAAGAGATAAGGTGGTGCAAAAGTTGGAATCTTCTTTCCACACTTGGTGACTGAATTGTGTTGACGGGCAGGAGTTCCAATGAATGAGAATGAGCAATTCATGAAACCAACAAAAAACATAATTGCAGACTCACTATACACCCAAAATGTTGAGCTTCAAAGGAAACAAATCATGAATTGGAATCAGAGGAGGAAGGAAAAGATGGATGTCCAAGTGTCACTTAAGCGAAAGGAGAAGACAACGATTTGAAGATGAACCAATAGGAGAGCATAGGAAAAGCTTGATGGGATGATTCTGTGGATGTAGGAAATAGGCCTGTTACTCCAAGAATTCGCAAAAATGAATGGGTTATGCACTCCAAACTATTCCCCGGACATGTTTAGGCTGACTCTAACTCATCAGGATGAGTAGGCTAATCTTGAGGAGGAAGATGCTGCTCAGGAGTACCCTAAAATAGGGAATGAACATAAAGCGACATTTCAGCTACAATTTTCTACACCAAAAGGGCCTATCGTAGGAAGCCCAACTCATTATGCGCCGTCAATGGGTGGGAGTTCTTAATAAATACATGTTAAAGGAAAGGGAAAAACTCCAATGGAAATGAGGCGGGTACCACAGTGGGATGATGAGGTGGGGGACTGAACATTTTTGTTTTTGTTTTCAAAGGCTTGTATTTTTTATAATTTTGATTCAGACATTGTAGGAGTAGGATTAAAAGTAGATTTTTAGTTATGTGTTGTTTATGTTTTCTATGTAGAAATCCAATAGAAAGGAGACACAAACAATTAGAACTTTATATGACCAAAGGAGGAAGCACCCACCAATTGGAGTTGGTGCGACCACAATCAATAGGGTAACTTCTTTCCTTATCTATTTAAGGGCTACACATTGAGGACAATGTGCCAACTAAAGTGTGGAGGGTAACACATGAAATTTGTTTTTAAATTTTTCTTTGATTTTTCTTGTCTTTTGGTATGCTTGAGCTTGTAGAAATACAAGTTATTGGTTAGGTACATAGGTTGCTTATTTTTACAAATAAATTTGTCATGATGACAAGATATTTTAAATTTTTTATTATTAGACTACTGAAGTTCTATATGTTACACTATAAATAGGCATTAAGTAATCAATTGTACTAAGTGATATAGAAAATACAAGGAAACGAACATGCTAGTATGAATGATAAATGGTTGAATTTGAGTATGTTTGGTTGACAAAATTTTCTGCATGTTGAGATATTTATGGATGACCTAAGGTATTGTTTGGAACACATCTTGAGCCAAAAATCCAACCTATAATGTTCATCTTTAGTACCTATTTTTTGAGCCAATTGAGATTTCTTGATGAATCTCATTACAAAAATTTAGCCTGGAAATGTTAATTTGTATTTGCCCTTTTTCTTTGGTCCTACACTGCACAATTATAAATGTCTGCCCATACGTATTGAGGGTTAAGTAGATACATCACGACAAAGTTTGTAAAAATAAAGTTAAATAAGAAATATTGGTGTGATATGGGAACTATAAGTGAGCCTAAGGTGCGAAACGAAAAGACAAATCCAAAAAGAAAATTAGTACGAGTAGAAAAAGTCTTAAGCCAGCAAAAAATAATTCATGAGTGAGAAGTATTGAAAAATAGAAAAGTCACAAAGTCACAAAATAAAGAAAAACTCATTCAATAGTGCACAAAAAATCATGAAGCTGGTCATAGTTACTATGTCATGTTATGACTTCCTATATATGGAGAGACAAGGAAGGTGAGAAAAGGAAAAATACGGTGGTGAGTGGGTAAGGGTCACTAAGGGGGATTAATAAGGATTAATACGATGTGTCAAACTATTTTTGTGTTTGTAACCCACTTGATGCTTACTATCTTTGAATTCCATACTTGTCTTAAGCCTCATTTTGTTATAAGCCAAAAAGTCCTATGTGACCTAAATATCCATATACATGAATGGACATCATACTAAACATACACATAAATGACTATCTGTATTAGGCTCAGTTAATCAAAATACTTATATAAATTATTGATGGATCCCTATAGGTGAGACCCTTAATAAATTATTGATGGATCCCTATAAGTGAGACCCTTAATACTTGTATATTTTGTAACATACTGAACTAGGATTGTAACAACCCGTTTTTAGGTCAAATCGAAACAATGGTTTTGGGACCACAAATTCGAAGTAGAAATATTTATTTTGTTATTATTTTAAGGTATACAGTATGATTGAATGATTGTGTTAAAATTTCGTTAAGAAATTTTATCGATTGAATGTCCAATTTGACTAGAAGGACTAAATTGCAATGGGTGAAAAACTTGAGTTCTCTATGTTAAAAGTGTCTAATTGCTATGAATCCTTAAATTAGAGGAACTTAAATGGTAATTAGACCATTATACTCTAGGGTGGACAAAAATAGACACGATTAGGTGAGATTTTGAAGTTTTTCATTAAAGGTATTTTAGTCATTTGGTAAATAAAGACAAAATTTAACAAATAAAAGATGTCATCTTCTTCAAATTAGTCCCCCATGGCTGAATTTCACAAGGAGAAGACATAGCTAGGGTTTTGACCACTTTCAAGCTCGATTGTAAGTCCATTCTTGTCCCCTTTTTAATGATTTTTATATTTTTGAGATCGTTGTAACTTGATTTAGCTATTTCAAGGACTAATTTGAAAGAACGGTGAAGTTTAAAATTTTATCCATGTTGAACATGTATGTATTTTGATGTTTGATGGTAAAAAATGCAAGTTTGTTGTTTGTTAAATGACCTTTGTAATGTGATTTTCGGAAAAAACGACAAATAGGGACTTATTTGTAAAAGTCTATAAAATGAGTAGAAAAATGTGAGTAAATGAAAAATGTGGTTGTCATGAGCCTGAAAAAGGTTTGGCTAGGCTTGGGTTGTGAGGAAATTGTAAGAAATTCATTTTACGAGCCTAGGGATTGAATTGTAAAAATGTCAAAAGGCTAAGGGCAAAAATGTGATTTTTTTCGTAGTTTGTTTTTGGGCTGAATTGAATAATGTGATGATTAAATAAGTTAAATTTGATATTATAGATAAAGGAAAATGAAGTTTGAGTTTAGACCGGGGAAAGAACAAGGTTGATGACTAAATCGAACTAATAGTCATTTTTGTAACCGAGGTAAGTTCTTATGTTAAATAAGATCTAATATAATTGTATTTAAATGCTTTAGTATTGCATGAACTGTATGATTGATTGTATGGATGAGTTTAACTCTACGAATGAGTTCGATGACGGATCGATAAGCAAGAAATCCCGTTTGAACCTTAGGAATAGATTAAGATACAAGTGACATGTCACTAGGGTTACCATGTATTATGGATTTTGTGATCCAGATGCTAGTCTCGTAAGTCCTACTGGTGGCTGAATATACCGACATATGTTGCGGTTACTTGACAGCTTGTGTAAGCAGCACCGAGTAGCTACGTCTTGACTGACAGCTTGTGTGAGCAGGCTCGTTAATTAACTTGAGAACGAGCAATTATGCGATATGAGATTGAGGTAGCATTGGCTACATATGTGGCACTTAGTGTGCAAGATTCTCAAGTATCCAACATTATTATTCCGAGTGGTTCACGGGTATCTCAAAGATGAGAATAAGTGTAAATTTCTTACGAGATGAATTTGACACTTGTGAATGTGAGTTTGGTATGAAATGAATTGATTTGGTAAAATATTCTACAGTAAATATGTTAAGTGTTGGTAATGAATGATATGATTTAGCCTTGATTATGGATGTTTTGGTTGCTTAAACATACCATGGATTATGTCATTGAACTTGTGTGTATGTAGGTGTAAATGAGTGTGACAAATGGCTTGGTAAATAGCCTTTATTTCGTCCATAGGGTAGACACACGGGCGTGTGTCTAGGCCGTGTGTGACACACGATGTACCCCATTGGCATGTGTTCTGGCCCTGTGTCCACTGCACCTTAATTTTGAGATATTGAATGCTCAAAATTAAGCACACGGGCATAGACACAGCATGTGTCTCAGCCATGTGAGGGACACGACCTCAGGCATGAGCGTGTGTCCCGACCGTGTGAAGTCTACACCTATTTTATGAAAATATAATTTATCACATGGCCTGATACACGGGCGTGTGACTTGGCCGTGGGACATTAATTTGTTCATGCATTGCAAAATAGAGAGTTACACGGGTTAGGGACACGGGCGTGTGTGACCACACAGCCTGCCCACATGGGGGTGTCCCAAGCTACACGAGCGTGTGACCCCTGTTCATAGCAAAAATTTTCTAAGTTTTGTAAAAAAATCCTAAGTGTTTGGTTTAGTCCCGGACCACTTCCAAAGCATGTTTCAGGCCTCGCAGGCTCATATTAGGGACTTTATGATTGAATGCGAATGATTTTTATTTGGATGAAAATATATGACCCGAAATTGTATGTTTGCTCGCTTTTGTAAATCTGGTAATGCCTCGTATCCTATTCTAGTGTTGAATACGAGAAGGGGTGTTAGAAG
Source organism: Gossypium longicalyx (assembly GCA_025698465.1). Classification (NCBI taxonomy): domain Eukaryota; kingdom Viridiplantae; phylum Streptophyta; class Magnoliopsida; order Malvales; family Malvaceae; genus Gossypium; species Gossypium longicalyx. The sequence goes on along the minus strand of CM047002.1, from coordinate 78,944,152 downwards.
GATGTTTGTGATCAAAAGTGGTAAGTCAGTTACTCATCATGTTAAAGTTGTTAGTAAGATGAAATGCCTAAGCCATAGGCTTCGAAGTCAATATTTGTATGATATTTTCTCAAGGGTCGTCACTTTTATTTCTTGATTTTGTTTATGTTTCTTGAGGACAAGAAATGACTTAAATGCGGTGGAGTTTGATCTATTGTAATTCAATGTAGCTGACTAAACTAGTTTTCGCATTTAAGGAGCTTGAATACAAGCATTTTTTATATGTTTTAGTTAATTTTTCTTAGTTTTATTTACATTTAATAAAATGTGCAAATTGAGTCTTTTATTGACCATAGGGACAAAATGAGGTCTAACGGTGACCTAACGCACTTTATGGGTGTACGGAAGACCATTAAAAGGCGTACTAAATAAATATTGGTCACTATGTTGCAACACAGATGACTTGATGTCGCACCATAGGAAACAGAATAGCTCAATTTTGCCTTTGATGTAATGACACGAGCTAAGGGTGTCACGACATACCCCTAAAGGCATCTCAAGGAGGAGTATATTGTCACCTCTGTCACGACACAGGTCCTGGTGTGTCGCGACATTGACTCTATGATGGAAATAAAACATAAAGTAGGGGCATTTTTTGTCTACACAATCAAACTTTAAACTCAAGGACGTCAGCTAACCTAGGGTTAAGGAAAACAACCACCTTAAAGCTATAAATAGGCTCCCTTGGCACATGCTATGGACATCATTCCTTTAGCCTAAATTCTCTTTGTAAAATTTAGTTTAGTTTTTTTTTGTTAGGTTTTAGATTTCTTTTAGTTGTTCTTGTTGATTTCAAGATATATGAATTATGGAAGCCTTCAAACTTTGTGGATTCGCAATTAATCTCAATAAAATTAGGCTATTTCTTTTACATTATCTTGTCGATTTAATTAGCATGCTTTCTCTTTATATCGGTTTCATATTTTCTATAAAAACCATGAGGAGCTAATCCCTATATGAGGGATTAACGAGTGGAAATATGATTTATAGGGTTACTCAATGGATCAACTATTTGGTAAAGGAAGAACGTGAAATAAACCCTAGGCCTAACAACCTTGGGAAGTCAACAAGGTGGGAATTAACCCAAAATTGGTATTGCCCATTCGTGAACACCTTCACCCCAAGCCAGTCTAGACTGTGAGGTCGGAAGATAAGTAGTTCTTGCTGACTTGTTATGTTAGTGGATGATTAGAAGATCCTCCTAGGATAGCAACTAGTTGATTGACGAGGAACCCGAAATGACAATTGATAGGGTTTATCGAAGTGAGCTAATCACCCATAATCAAGAGTTGATTTACTTTACTATTCTATCTCCTGAATTTTATTTCTTTTATGTTATTTTATTTTATAATTATAAAAACTGTAAGAAACCCTTTCTATGTTATTGTACTATAATATATTTAAAGCACTAATTAGATATTTTCATGTTTAGGTTAGAATTGATCAAGTAATAGCCACCATTGGATATGATCCTCAGAGTACTCTCCTACTTCATTGTAAAAACTATATTACAACATGACCCATATACTTGCAAATACCAGCCTATAGTTCTCTATTTTATTGTAATACTCACACTTTGGGCGTTAATACGTCCGGAGGCAGTTAGTTATATCGATGAGACACTGGGTGTCAAACTATTTGATAAGCGTTAGGCCCATGTAACGCCCCAAATCTTCAGTAATTTAATTTGCGTGTTTTGTTGTATGTGGCTTGCTTGCTTTGTTGGTTAAGGGGGTTCTAAGAGGTGTGAGAAGTCTTAGGTTCAAACCTAAGCTTTAGCAAAACTTTGGCTTTTTATTGTATAACCTTTGTTTACTGCTAGTGGACTCTTAAACTATTGAGAGCGTTGCAAGACATGAAGGGCTTGCTAGTCAGGTGGCTTGTGGCGTGTGGTATGTGCCTTGGGGTCTTGAGTTCGAGCTACCCTTGGCACAAGAGAATAATATTTTGCTGCTCTTGCAAGGTAGGTGGTAGAGTCTGGACGAAACTCTGAGAGTGGAATGGTTGTGTGAGAGTGGATAGTTGAATTTGAGGAGAGAATGGTGGGAGTAGGTGAGGGAGTTATCAGGTTGACTTGGTGAAGAGGGAAAATAGGAGAGAATTGTAGAAGTGGGGAGTTGTGGTAGTAGTGGTGCCGAAGGAGGACTCTCTTAAGCCATTCGGTCATTTGGCAATTGGGTGCCAAAATTTGCTTTTGGGGATTTGTACTCTCAATTCGATAGTTTCATCTCTTCTTTAGTTTTCTTCTCCTTTCTTTTTCATTATCCATCGGTGTTGTTGTTTATTGCTAGCCGAATACCACTTGTGTCTTTCGTGCATTCTTTTTCATATCAGTTTTGTTGGATGGCTCTTCTGTTGTGTAGGTTGCTAGTTCAGTTCTTCTCCCTCTCCCTCACTTCCTTTTGGTATTACCGTACCTTAGCCGAACCTCCATCTTCTTCTACTCTTTATGTCGGCCTCTAGTGTTTGCTTTCACTGTCATTTTAACCAGATATATATCAGCATCTTCTTCTCTTCTTCTTTATTCACGGATCTCTCTCTCTTTCTCTCTCTCTCTTTTTCTCAACTCTTTCTTCCTTCTTTGGTGGTTGGCTAAATATGGACTAGTAAGTTGTTCTGCTCTTTCGGTTTTCCTTCTTTTCTCTTAATGTCGACCCTTTACATGACTCTTGTAACACCCCAAACTCAGCCCGAACGTTATGGCCAGATCCAGCGTGTCATATTGAAGTGTTTTATCGAAAACCTTGTTTTCATTGAAAACCCTTCAAAGAAAAAATTAAGTAACATTCAGTTTGTATTTAGTTTCCAAAGCGTAGTAATGACAATAAAATAATATCTAGCGAACAGGCCTTATAACAATTCAGACTAAAATAACATTAGATACTAGAAACTATAGGCTTAAGAAAATGAGTCCAAGTCGTCTTGCTAGTTAGCCACCTCGGAGTCTCCAACCGTCGAACCACCTACTGAGGATTACCTCAGAAAAATAAAAGAGGGGGTAAGTTTTCAAAAACTCAGTGTGCACAATCCTCAAAGAGTATTAAGTAATCATCAATCACCATAATATCATACATGCAATGCTATGCAACCTACCCCAATAATCCAACCGCTATACACCAACTCCGTCCCCCTGTACACATCATGTGGGGATATAAATATCGACCCACCCATCCGATACACATCAACGGTAGCCCGATTGCGGTACTATCTTCATTGCAGCAAGCTGCTAATCAAATACTGGGCTTAATAGCCATCGGTGGATCCACGGTCGTCAAGCAACCATGCGATCCTCAGATACTTCCTCCGTTCCATAATTCCCAACCCATATGCAACCTAAACAAAATATCATATGAATACAGCAGGTATACATGTAATATCCATAAGTCTTACATTCAACACATAGGGGTATTTTTGTCATTTCTCGCCCTTAGGGGCATTTTGGTAATTCCTTTTTATTATGGGTTTATTACTTACCTTGGCCCATTAACAAGTCCTCGTTGGCTAAAGTGAATAGATACTATGCACCAGGTAAGATTCCAGAGAAGAGGAGGTAAGTCATTAAGACCTCTTAAGTACCAAGCTCTCCCTAGATCCAATCCTAGACATGCATGTACCCATTGCCACACCCTAATGCTTAAGTACCAAGCTCTCCCTAGATCCAATCCTAGACATGCATATACCCATTTCCAACCTTAACCTTATGACTCGTCCACAGTCGCAATTAATTAATTATTTAAGTTTTATGCCTGATTGAGTAGTTGCCAAAAACTAGGTCCACAACCCCTTACTAAACACTAACAGATCCACACTTATTCATTTGGCCCTTTTAGGTCCAATCTCATTCATATGGCCCATCAGGCCCAATCACATTCATATGGCCCATCAGGCCCAATCACATTCATAGTCATGCAATCATATGATTTTTCATCACTTAGTATCAAATTGCCAATTTTTACCTATTATGGGCCTTACAGCCTATCGGGCCCATTTAGCCCATTCTGGCCTGGTTGGCCAAAACACGGCCCAAGTCCATGGAATTGCTCACGGAGCCTCAGATAACCTATTGATTTCCCTCCTTACGAGTGTTCACGCACTCGCAAGACTATTGTTGCCAAACTTCTGACTTTTCGACATTTCCGCTTTTCAGCATTTCGGGATTTGCCGGTCTACTATGTATGTGAGTGTATGTACACATCTGGTACTAAGACGTGCCACGATCTCCTTAGCCATGAACCTACAAACGATGTCACTCAATGATTAATCACACACTTATCAAATACGATCACCAAAAACTGAAAATCTCACCTTTGCCTTACCTTGAACGACAAGCCTTAACAGCTCTTCCTTAATCACTAATCACAAGTATTTCTTAAATCTGCATCCATCTTAATCATTAAGAACTAAACAAAAAGTGACTCATAATAATCTTAAGTCCCTCTTAAATCATCCATGACCATTCGGCCAACCTTAACTAATAAAAGAGGAACACTTACCCAAAACCCGAAAATGCCTAAGGAGCGATTCGGCAGAGGTCTGAATCCGAGATTCGATACTAATCCCCTACCAAAATTGATTCAGAAAAGGGTGAGGTAGAGAATAAATCGGTACTAGGAATACCAACTAAAAGAAAGTAAAGCACTTACACAAGAATCGATCAGCCAACGTTGAAGAAAAAGTGGTAGCACAACAGGATTTTGGCCAAAAGATATTCGGCTTTAGAGAAAGTAACTAGGAGCAAGAAAGAAAAGAGTTTAACGAGAAAGGAAGGAAAGAAATCAGCACAAAATAAAAGAGAAAGAATAAGGGATTTAGACTTTTAGATATTTGGAGAGAAAAGTATTTTCGGTAAAATAACAAGGAAGAATTTGGCATTAGCCTAGAATCCCCAAAATCGGCACCTATATATACTATAGCCGAATTTACCTATCCCCAAATTCCCAATTTAGTTCCAATTCTCTACACCTCTCATCTGCTAACTTTTCTCCCTGATAACTCCTTAATCCCTTCCTTAAATTTCTCCTCTGATCACTCCCTTCAGAGTTCACATCCAACACCACTACTAGCCATTTATTGAGCAAAAATAAATCCTTCTTTTGAGCAAGGAGGGATTCGAACCCCAAACCTCCTTGCCATGCATGTGACGCCACCTCTAAGCCCCACATGTGACGCTACTTGCCACTCCAACACAGGGCTCATTGTGTCCAATTCCTCCCTCATTTATTTAAAAACCAAACTACTTGCCATCAAGGTTATTTTAATTATTAAACCATAATTTCCTTCACCCCAAAGTTCAAACTCAAAATTTATCCAAGGCCTATTATCACATATATAACACTAAATAACACTTGGCTATGAATATTAAGCACACCTTTTTATCAAAACATGAAAAAAATAGAAAGTTCGGGATTTTTGGGGCGTTACAACTCTACCCCCTAAAAGAAATTTCATCCTCGAAATTTTACCTGATCCAAACAGTTGAGGGTATTGATGTCACATTGTTTCCTCAGGTTCCCAAGTAGCCTCCTCAGCCTTGTGATTACACCAAAGCACTTTGACTAATGGGACGGACTTCCTTCTCAGTACCTTAACATCATGACCAATTATTTGCATGGGCTCTTCCTCGAAGGTTAGGTCTAGCCTAACCTCGATCTCCTCAACCGACACGACATGTGAAGGATCCGAGCGATATCGTCTTAGCATGGAAACATGAAACACATTGTAGATTTGGCTTAGTTCAAAAGGTAATTCAAGCTGATAAGCGACTGGCCCAATCCGCCTCACAACCCGATATCACCCAATGAACCTTGGGCTTAGCTTCCCCTTCTGTTCAAACCTTAATAGCTTCTTCCACGGAGAGACCTTAAGAAAAACTAAGTCCCCCATTACATACTCTATCTCCCAACACTTAAGGTTAGCATACGACTTCTGCCTATCCGAGGCCTCTTTCAATTTATCCCGAATCAATCTTACCTCACCCTCAGTATCTACTACCAACTCAGGGCCCAAAACTCTCTGTTCGCCCATTTCTGTCCAACATGTTGGAGTTTGACACTTTCGCCCGTATAGTGCTTCATACGGAGCCATCCCAATACTTGCTTGATAGCTATTATTGTACACAAATTTGGCTAACTGAAAAAGTCTTTCCAGCTACCTCGGAACTCAATTACACATCCCCTTAACATATCTTTCAGAACTTGGATCACCCTTTCTGACTGTCCATCAGTTTGAGGGTGGAATGCCGTACTGAAGTTCAACCTAGTACCCAACACCTCGTGCAGCTTCTTCCAAAATCGCGAAGTGAAACGTGGGTCCCTATCAGATATTATGCAAACTGGCACTCCATACAATCTTACAATCTTCGCCACATACAACCTAGCCAAATTTTGTAACGAGTAATCGATATAGACCGGTACAAAATGGGTAGACTTGGTTAACCGATCCAGTATAACCCATATCAAGTCTTTCTTAGTAGGCATCAAGGGTAGTCCACTAACAAAGTCCATAGTAATCCTTTCCCACTTCCAAAGTGGAATCTTTACTGGCTGAAGCAATCCTGAAGGCAACTTATGTTCCGCCTTCACCTTTTGACAAATCAAGCATTTACTTACGAACTCTATAACCTCGCGCTTAAGTCCACGCCAGCAATAAAGCTCACACAAATTCTGATACATCTTGTTTCCGCCAAGATGCAAATGTATAGCATAGAAACTGCTATGCGCTTCCCGCAGAATAGACTGCCTTAAATCATCGTCCTTTGGTATACACATCCTCCCACAGAAACACAACACTCATTCACTATTTATCCCAAAATCTAACGTCTCCTATTTTTCTACTTGTCTAAAATGAGCACCCAAAGTCTCATCCACTAACTACTTACTCTTTATCTGCTCGACTAGCTAACAAGCTACCATCATCCAACAACCTTAAATAGGCGAGCATAGCCGTTAAGTCTGACTTAACCCTACAACTCAACGCGTCGGCTACCATATTTGCTTTGCCAGGGTGGTATTCAATCGTACAATCATAATCCTTCAATAATTCCACCCACCTACGCTGCTTAAGGTTTAGCTCATTTTGCGTAAGGACGTACATCAAACTCTTATGGTCGGAATAAATTATGCACTTCTCCCCGTATAAATAATGCCTCCATATTTTTAGCGTGAAAACTATCGTAGCTAGCTCCAAGTCAGGGGTTGGGTAATTCACCTCGTGAGTCTTAAATTGACATGATGCATATGCAACCCTTTCCTTCCTGCATCAATACATAGCCAAAGCCCACATGCGAGGCGTCACTGAAAATCGTAAACTCCTTCCCAGGCTCTAGCTGAATCAACACAGGGGCCTCAGTTAAAACCTTCTTAAGATTTCCAAAACTCTCTTGCTGCTTGTCTGTCTAATTAAACGGTACCCCTTCCTCAATAACTTAGTTAAAGGTGCAGCAATTAATGAAAAGGCCCCAACAAACTGCCTATAGTACCCTGCCAAGCCCTGAAAACTTTGGATTTTCGACGTTGACTTTGGTGTTTTCCAGTCTAACACTGCTTCAATTTTCCGGAGATCCACCTTAATCCCCTCAGCTGACACCACATGTCCTAGGAAAGTAACCTCCCTTAGCCAGAATTCGCACTTACTAAATTTGGCATACAGCTGCTTCTCCCTCAAAATCTACAACACAATCCTTAAGTGTGCATCATGCTCATCCTCATTTCTTGACTACACTAAGATTTCATCTATAAAAACCCCCACAAACCGATCCAGGTAGGGTTGGAAGACCCGATTCATGAGATCCATGAAAGCGGTAGGTGCGTTCATCAGCCCGAATGGCATCACCAAGAACTCGTAGTGCCTATAACGAGTTCTGAAAGCTGTCTTATAAACATCTGCCTCTTTAACCCTCAATTGGTGATACCCCAAATGCAGATCAATCTTCGAGAAAATGGAAGCTCCCCTAAACTGATCAAAAAGATCATCGATTCTTGGCAGAGGATACTTGTTTTTAATAGTTAACTTGTTCAACTACCGGTAGTCGGTGCACATTCGCAACGTCCCATCTTTCTTCTTTACGAATAACACTGGTGCTCCCCACGGAGACACACTTGGTCAGATGAATCCTCGATCCAACAATTCCTGAATCTGCGCCTTAAGTTCTACCAACTCCTTCAGTCCCATCTGATAAGGGGAGATGGACACCAGAGCCGTACCAGGGAACAACTCGATTCTAAATTCTACTTCTCTGTTGGGCGACAATCCTGGTAGCTCCTCGAGAAAAACATCAAGAAATTCCCTAACTGTTCTCAACTCCTTAACAGTAGGGCTCTTAGCCTCTGTATCGTTAATATAAGCCAAATGGGCTTCGCATCCCTTTCGTACCAACTTCTAAGCCTTTAATGCCGAAATCACATTCGACAGATAATTCTGACATTCACCAATCACCACCACCTCCTTATCCTCCATCGTTCTTAACACCATTCGCTTTGCAGCACAATCCAAGGTTGCTCAGTGTTTCACCAGCCAATCCATACCCAATATTAAATCAAACTCGCTAAATGGTAGCTCTATCAAATCTTCTAAAAAGGTAACCCCTTTGACTACTAAGGGTACCTCTTTAAATAACATATTCACTCCCACTAACTGACCTAACGGACTTATCATAGTAATATCATTCGTAGTAATTTCAAACATATCACCCAAAGGTTCAGACATACTGCATGCAATATATGAATACGTCGATTCGATATCAATCAATGCAGTCTAAGGTAACTCATGTATAAAGAACATACCCATTATCACATCTGGTGTATCCTCGTCTTCTCAGCGACGAGCAGCATAAACCAAAGCTGGCTGCCTCGCCTTAGTATGACAAACATTTTTTCCTAGTGCTCCACGTTTACATCCAATGCTGTTACCGCCCCTGGCCTGCTCATGGCCCCTTGGCAGTAGCTGACCACCCCTTGGTGGCTGAACACCACCTCGGCCCATGACTGGCACCTGACCCGGCATTCTAGGGCAACTCTTGATCCTATGCTCCATAGATCCACAAGCTAGACAAGCTCTCGTCCTCTTCCAATACTCACCTACATGACCTTTCCCACAATCAGCACAAGGTGGCACCCCTGGATTAACAGTAGGGGCCTTGCTCTAACTGGCCGATTAACTCTGGCCCTAGCCCTAGGCCTCTGACCAGCACCAGAAGTCTCAACCTCCCTTTTATTCCTACCCCTTTCTTTTTCCAGATTTAGGGGCTCAGTGCGCTTCACCTCCTCTGCTATCTTTGCTTTCTCTACCAACTCTGAGAAAACACGCTTCTTTTGTTGAGCTATCAATACTTTGAGGCTCTCCCTAAGACCATCTTCAAACCTAACGCAACGCTCATAGTCCGTTGCCACCATAACTCTTGCATACCTACTAAGGCGTAAAAATTCCGCCTCATACTCCGCCATAGATTTGTTTCCCTAGGTCAAGTTCAAGAACTCCTTCCTTCTAGTATCCACATAACTCGCACCCACATATTTCCCTTGAAATGCAGTTTTGAAGTACTCTCAAGTGACCGGCTCAGGTTTGGTGCCAACTTTCACTGTCAGCCACCACTGGTAAGCTTCTTCCCTAAGCACTGACACTGCCCCTTTCAACTTTTGTTCAGGTGAACAGTCCAAGTCCTCCATTATCCTTTTAGTGGCCTTCAACCAGTATTCAGCCACGTTAGGAGCCACACCAGCCACGCCTTTAAAGATCTCAGCCTCATTTGATTAAAGTCCCTCTGAAATTGACCCCCGATTTCTCGTGCCATTATTGGGCCCTGCGACCCTTTCCAAAATCCTCAGCATTGCTTGCGACAATGCATCATCCCCTGCGGCCCGACCATATGGTCTAGTCTTAGCCAAGGGTGATGTCGGAGGCTCTCCTACTCCGACATTAGGCATATGGCTCGATGTCGACGATTTAGCCCTAACACTTCTGCAGCCTCGGCCATGACCTCTTGCAACTCTTTTAGCACTCATCGTTAATTCATGTATTAGCTAGATTAGAAATTTTATAAAGTTTTAGTTAGTTCCACTAATTAAGCTGATGTTTTATGAAAGTATTAAAAAGAAAGTTATTTTCGTAAATTCTCTACAGTTTCAAAGTCCTACGGGCTTCAGTTTCACTCCAACCAAAAGCCTCAGTATAATCATCTAAAGTAGCCCACTAACTATCTATAGCATATCAAATTAAACAAGCTTAATATTAAGAGAACTTACTTGGTTCGACATCGGAGATTCGATGTGCCGCACAGCAAGATTTTTTTTCTAAAACATTGTGATCCAAATTTTTTTTAAAACATTGTGATCCAAATTTTTTTTAAAAATAAAACCCAACTAATAAGGCCCACTTCACAGCCCGAGTTTTACAACTTGACTCTGATACCACTAAATGTAACACCTCAAAACCAGCCCGGACGATATGGCCAAATCCAGCGTGTCATATTGAAGTGTTTTATCGAAAACCTTGTTTTCATTAAAAACCCTTCAAAGAGAAAATTAAGTAACATTCAGTTTGTATTTAGTTTCCATAGATAAGTAATAACAATAAAATAATATCTAGTGAATAGGCCTTATTACAATCTGGACTGAAATAACTTTAAATATTAGAAATTATAGGCTTAAGAAAACAAGTCCAAGTTGTCTTGCTAGTTAGCCACCTTAGAGTCCCTCCAACCGTCAAACCACCTACTGAAGATTACCTGAGAAAAATAAAAGAGGGGGTGAGTTTTCGAAAACTTAGTGTGTACAACCCTCAAAGAGTATTAAGCAATCATCAATCACCATAATATCATACATGCAATGCTGTGCAACCAACCCCAATAATCCAACCGCTATACACCAACACCATCCCCCAGTACACATCATGTGGGGATATTGTAACACCCCTTACCCGTATCCAAGGCTGCAACAGGGTACGAGGCATTACCAGACCTAACCATACACAAAGACGAAAATCGGGCTATAAATTTTTATTTAATTCAAAACTTCTCAAACACATGCATATCGTCCCTTAAACATCCATGTCCAAGGCAACATTACTCATCTCTGTATTACGCATTTAACTCATAATCCATAGGCATGCATTCAACTTACAGGATATATTACTAATCATGCATAACAAACAAACTTAACTATATCATTACATCACAAACATAAGACATAACATGTTTAACTAAATTTACAAACCATAATGAATAAAGGTCATATCTCATGACCATATATGATAGCTCAATGCAGACCAATACGGTTGGCCAAAGTCATAATAATAATCCATATCACAAACTAACTTCCTATACATGCCACTCACTTGATATTTCAAATATTGAATTAATTCTCCTAAAAGTGATAGCTTGATAGTATGAGTCTGCCTCCGACGATCTCCAACCCTGAGCCGACCTGCCAAAACTGAAGAAGTGGAGAGGAAGGGGTAAGATTTACGCTTAGTAAGTCCATATGAAATTATAAGCAATTACCATCATGCTTTTCTAAGATAAAACACCAAAATTGTACAATTTACACATGCTCAGGTTAAGCTGTTTTACTGAATTACATTTACTAAATTATTTATATCTGGAGCTACGAAACTCCAAATTGAGTTCCGTTAATTTGTCTTGAAGCTAGACTCATATACCTTTCTCCCATAAAATTTCCAGAATTTTTGGTTTAGCCAATTGGTACAGTTTATTCATTAAACTTTCCCTTGTTTCAGTTTTCAGCTACTCTGACCTCTGTTCACTATGAATAAATTTTCTCTCTGTACAGAATTCAAAGGGCTATGTCGTTTATTTCTTTTAAAAATATACTCAATAAGGAATCTATACATCTAAAGTATAACTTCTAATTATTTCTTTCCAATGTTTAGTGAATTTCTCAAATAGGAACATGGGATCTCAAAGTCATTCAGACTCTGTCTCACAAAAATTTAAATATCTCATGACATAAAGTTCAATTGCATGTAACGTTTCTTCTATGTGAAACTAGACTCATTGAGATTTAATCTCATATTTTATTCAACCCCTAAGTCAATTTCCAAAATTTATGGTGAATTTCCATATTTGCACCACTGCAGTAACCCAAAACTATCAAGGCTGAATTTACTCATTCACCACTATTATTCACCAAATCCATACAATATCATTTCATCCATCATGGTAAGAACACATAATTATGCTTCATAAGCATGGACTCATAAATATAAGGTCATCACAAAATTATTCTCCTGAACATTCTTACCACACAATTACAACATATCAAGTTCTCTACTCGAGAGTTTACGCACATACCTGTTCATCTTACTCATTTCACAACACTTACCAATATGTCGCTTTCATCTGGAGTATTTTCCTTCGTTTACTTGAGATTTACCCGTTGAACACATCAGAATATAATTCGGATACACAAAATCAAGCTACCATAATTTCACCCATAATGAACTCGGAACGCAACTCAACGAGCTCGGGTGTTTGCATCCATAATGAACTCGGAACACAACTCAACGAGTTCGGATGCTTGCATCCATAAGTGAACTCGAAACACAACTTAACGAGCTCAGATGCCTCATAATTCTCAAGAACTCAGAACACAACTCAATGAGTTCAGATCTCAATTTCCTAGTGACATGTCACTTGTATCCTATTCTATTCCTAATGTTCAAACGGGATTTTCCTCGATCATATGCCTTTGCCATCTTTCTCGTGATGTCAATATCGATACTCTGGTGGCAACTCGTATTTTTCAAGTATTCTACATAATTTGTATAATAATTCAACAATAATCATAGAATGCAACAATTCGTAAACAATAATCATCATACCATTATAACGACATCAACAACATATAGTAATGTTACATCATTTACATAATATCAAATTATTCACATACATGTATACTTACAATTCATATAATATCATAACATTAACATTAAAATACACATTGCATTATTAAAATCATATGAACTTACCTCGTATGCGAAAATGATCATTTTTACCATTTTGTCCACAACTTGGTATTTTGTCGATTTTAGCCCGAATTTCGATTTTCCTTGCTCCATAATTTCAAATATAGCCTAATTAGGACTCACATTATTCAAATCAATCCAAAATCATATTTTGGAAAAATTACAATTTTGCCCCTAAACTTTCACATATTTACACTTTTTCCCCAAATCTCGTAAATTAAAATTCACCTTATTTTCTTATGCTTTATGACACGCTGATCATTTTTTCCTTCTATAGCAACATCCAATTCTCACCCTAACATGTACTTATGAACATTAGGTACTTTTACCGATTATGTCATTTTACTCGTTTTCACGTAAAATTGCTTAGCAAAAGTCGTTTATCTAACACCCAACCTTCATTTTCTATCATTAGACATCAAAATACATGCATATTATTCGTGGGTAAATTTTTAGACATGAACCTTAACTCAAATTAATGGTAGAAATAAGTAGAACAAGTTATTGGGATTTCAAAAATGTAAAGAACTTTAAAAATGGGGTTAGGGAGCACTTACAATCGAGATTGGGAATTTGAACAAACCCTAACCATGGCCGCTGCTGGTATAAATGGTTGAATGAAGAAGATGATAGCTAATTTGGCTTATTTCGCTTTTTAATTCTTTTAATTATTAGTTTACCAAAATACCCCTAACTTAGAAATATTTTATTACACCCATTTCATATCCATTTTTGTCCAAAAATTAACCAATGGTATAATTACCATTTAAGGACCTTTAATTTAAAAACTCATAACAATGGACACTTCTAACATGTAGATCTCAACTTTTTACTTTTTACAATTTAGTCCTTTTAACTAAATTAAGTGCCCGAAAGTTAAAATTTTCGAACGAAATTTTCACAAAATTATTCCGTGAACTCGTAGACCATAAAAATATAATAAAATTTTTTTCGTCGGATTTGTGGTCCCAAAACCACTATTTCGTCTAGGCCCAAAATCAGGGTGTTACAACTCTCCCTCCTTTAGAGATTTTCGTCCCCGAAAATCTTACTGGAAAAGTGGTTTTCACTTAGATTCCTCAATCTCATACTCGATACCAAAGTACCTTCGCTCAGGTGGTACCTCCAATACATCTCCTTAATTTCTCATATGATCTGAAAGCTTACGGACTCAACTCCCAATTGTTCTTAAATTTTCAAAGGCTTCTCAGTTTCCAATGATATCATGACATAAAACCCGGATCTCAATTTGGTTTATGGAGACTAGAATTTCCAAGAAATCCAACAATCAAAGGAACTTGCACTTTTCTGAAATAATCATACAGATTTTCATCATCGATAAATTACAATCCAATAACATCTAAATCAAATTACAGTACACGTCATTACTCTTTGAATGAATAGGAAAATTTTCACTGTGAGCTTCGTACAATTCTTTCTGTATAAGCCTTGGAATAATAATACCATGAATCAGATCCAACCTGAAATTCAACATTAGAAGTCGATCTTTACTGTACTCTTTTAGTTTACTACTCACTATCACTTTTTCCTCTTTCCGCTACGAAAATAATTCTGATATAGCTTCAAAAATAATCCTTCTCATTCTTATCCTAATATCAATACTGGCAGAGATAATTCTGGTAGATCCTGATGCTCAGCTTTAACCCCACCAATAACTCAAATTTTCTGTGACATCAAATGCTCCAAACTATCACATTACCTTATTTTCTTGAAACACATCACCATTCATACAATAGTGCATTACTGAAAATTAGGAAATCTTTACTCAATGCAGACTAGTCTAGTTCAGACGCTTTGGTTAGCAATATTCTCATCTGTCCAAACCTTGCTAACATGTAATAAACTTTTTAGCTTTCGCAAGATGAAAACTTTATCATTCTTAGTAGCTTCTACTCATATCAAAATTTTCTAAGAGATATACATTTTTCGTTTAGACTATTTGCCTTTTACCCGTAAAGAAATGAAATTCTATTATCAAACTTTGGAAAAATGATCCTGACATAATTGTCATATAAAATCTTTCAAATAATTAATTCACACAGATTACGATCTAAACACCGTTGAATGACATTTCAAGTAATCATTTCTTCTAGTTACTAAACAATTCATCATGCAGTCATTTACTATTCATTCCTTACACTAATCAAAACCATCTCAATTGCATTAGCTCAAGTAACTAAAATAACTCAATTGAAGTCATTAATTATAATTGACTTACTTGAGAGAAGTAATCCACCATACTGATTGAAACTTGCGCTTTTATCACTTATGTATTTATTGTTGTCAAATCCTTACACGGAAATTTGAGAAATCCCAATACTAAAATCACCACATTATCAAGATCAAATCGAAAGTATAGTCATGCTTATCATAATTATCACGAGCTGAAGAACGCACTTTGAACATGAGTCGCAATTGACAAATTATGGAATAAAGATAACAAGAAAACCGAATAAATAAATTCTAAGATTGAGAAACCCAGAATAAAAAAATCCAGAATAAAGAAACCCAAGATACGATATTATGCCAGAAAATCGAAAACCAAACTCATAGAAAAATATGGAAGATCTCGAAAATTCCTCAAAGAAAAGAAGTACAGAAGAAAACATCATTTAATCCCACTGGAATCAAATATAACAAGAATAATGTATCTACCCATACATATCCTCTTATCAATTCTTACCAGACAAAATGTAATAAAATGCCCAAGGAAATACAACAATACAAATTATAAACCAGTCAGACTACCAGTGCTTCTATCTAACACCAGGATTAGAAAACATTCCCATATAACAAGAATCTCTTAAAAAGATCAACAACCATAGAAATTTTTTTTTGAGAATGGATAAATACATAGAACATTTCAGAAGAAACTGTTAAATCTGCTCAGACGTAACTCTCACACTCAGATATTTCACATTTCAAATATCATCTCCCACAACTAGTTCTGCCATCACAAATTTCATGTTAGACCTTTCACTAAAGAAGACCAGTTCTGAATAAATTTTGATTTACACTTTTCTCGACCTTGTACCCGAGTAATTCAATTTACCAAAGTAAATTCATTCTCTAACTGGGACAGTGCATAGCTCCAATAATCTTTATGTCAACCTGATACTTTTCTAGCTCTGACTTTACTTATCAACTCATTCTCAATCTCTAATCATTCTTATAATTATTCTATCATTGAACTATTTGGTTTTTCAACCAGGAACTTATTCAGTGCAAATCTCATGAAATTTCATTATAAGCACCACTTCGATAAGGGGGAGGGGTTGTAGGGCCTCTAACTCGACTTTCTTATACATATACATATGACAAAACTTTCATCATCATATACATATCATTACAATCTTATAATTTAGTCCAAACAATTTAACATAGATAAGTTCATTTCGTTATAATTCTTTATCTCATAAAAATATCATTAACATTCAATGTCCAATCAAGATAATGACATTTTCATTCATATCATGGTATTATGAACCCTTACTCATACCTCTACGAATTTCTATTTATCCCATTCAACTTATCAAGTAAGCCAAGTGCATTACATCATATGAGCATTAAGCAAGTATGGGTATTCATCACAACATAAACTTTCATATCACGTGTTATCACATATATATCATAAACTTTTATTCATACTTTTTTGAACCGAGACTTATCATAATCATAATTTTACTCAAATACCTTCAATCACCTTGAACATGGTTGGTGCAGCTCGGTTGGAGAGTACCTTTGTCTAAATAAGATGGTGTTCTTACGCGTCGGGAGACATCACAGTATCACGGATCCGTGGCATGTATAACTAGACTATTACACATGCTAGGTTAGTCTGAGAACCGACTAAACCATAGCTCTGATACCACCAAATGTAACACCCTTTACCCGTATCCAAGGCTGGAACAGGGTACGAGGCATTACTAGACTTAACCATACACAAATATGAAAACTGGGCCATAAATTTTCATTTAATTCAAACCTTCTCAAACACATGCATATCGTCCCTTAAACATCCATGTCCAAGGCAACATTACTCATCTCTGTATTACACATTTAACTCATAATCCATAGGCATGCATTCAAATTACAGGATATATTACTAATCATGCATAACAAACAAACCTAACTGTATCATCACATCACAAACATAAGACATAACATGTTTAACTAAATTTACAAACCATAATGAATAAAGGTCATATCTCATGACCATATATGATAGCTCAATGCAAACCAATACGGTTGGCCAAAGTCATAATAATAATCCATATCACAAACTAATTTCCTATACATGCCACTCACTTGATATTTCAAATATTGAATTAATTCTCCCAAAAGTGATAGCTTGATAGTATGAGTCTGCCTCCGACGATCTCCAACCCTGAGCTGACCTGCCAAAACTGAAGATGTGGAGAGGAAGGGGTAAGATTTACGCTTAGTAAGTCCATATGAAATTAATAAGCAATTACCATCATGCTTTTCTAAGATAAAACACCAAAATTGTACAATTTACACATGTTCAGGTTAAGTTATTTTACTGAATTACAGTTACTAAATTATTTATATCTGGAGCTATGAAACTCCAAATTAAGTTCTGTTAAATTTTATTGAACCTAGACTCATATACCTTTCCTCCATAAAATTTCTAGAATTTTTGGTTCAGGCAATTGGTACAATTTATTCATTAAATTTTTCCTTGTTTCAGTTTTTAGCTACTCTGACCTCTATTCACTACGAATCAATTTTCTCTCTGTACAGAATGCAAAGGGCTATGCCGTTTATATCTCTTAAAAATATACTCAATAAGGAATCTATACATCTCAAGTATAACTCCGAATTATTTTTGTACAATTTTTAGTGAATTTCTCAAATAGGAACATGGGATCTCGAAGTCATTCAGACTCTGTCTCACAACAATTTAAATATCTCATAACATAAAGTTCAATTGCATGTAACGTTTCATCTATGTGAAACTAGACTAATTGAGATTTAATCTCATATTTTATTCAGCCCCTAAGTCAATTTCCAAAATTTATGGTGAATTTCCAAAGTTGCACCACTGCAGTAACCCAAAACTATCAAGGCTGAATTTACTCATTCACCACTATTTTTCACCAAATCCATACAATATCATTTCATCCATCATGGTAAGAACACATAATTATGCATCATAAGCATGGACTCATAATTACAAGGTCATCACAAAAGTATTCTCCTGAACAGCATGGACTCATAATTACAAGGTCATCACAAAAGTATTCTCCTGAAAATTCTTACCACACAATTACAACATATCGAGTTCTCTACTCGAGAGTTTACACACATACCTGTTCATCTTACTCATTTCACAACACTTACCAACATGTCGCTTTCATCTGGAGTATTTTGCTTCGTTTACTTAAGATTTACCCATTGAACAAATCAGAATATAATTCGGATACACGAAATCAAGCTACCGTAATTTCACCCATAATGAACTCGGAACGCAACTCAACGAGCTCGGGTGTTTGCATCCATAATGAACTCGGAACACAACTCAATGAGTTCGGATGCTTGCATCCATAAGTGAACTCAAAACGCAACTTAACAAGCTCGGATGCCTCATAATTCTCACGAACTCGGAATGCAACTCAACGAGTTCAGATCTCAATTTTCTAGTGACATGTCACTTGTATCCTAATCTATTCCTAATGTTCAAACGGGATTTTCCTCGATCATACGCCTTTGCCATCTTTCTCGTGATGTCAATATCGATACGCCGGTGGCAACTCGTATTTTTCAAGGATTCCACATAATTTTTATAATAATTCAACAATAATCATAGAATGCAACAATTCGTAAACAATAATCATCATAGCATTATAAAGACATCAACAACATATAGTAATGTTACATCATTTACATAATATCAAATTATTCACATATATGTATACTTACAATTCATATAATATCATATCATTAACATTAAAATACACATTGCATTATTAAAATCATATGAACTTACCTCGTATGCGAAAATGATCATTTTTACCATTTTGTCCACAACTTGGTATTTTGTCGATTTTAGCCCGAATTTCGATTTTCCTTGCTCTATAATTTCAAATATAGCCTAATTAGGACTCATATTATTCAAATCAACCTAAAATCATATTTTAGAAAAATTACAGTTTTGCCCCTAAACTTTCACATATTTACACTTTTTCCCCAAATCTCGTAAATTAAAATTCATCCTATTTTCTTATGCTTTATGACACGCTGATCATTTTTCCCTTCTATAGAAACATCCAATTCTCACTCTAACATGTACTTATGAACATTAGGTATTTTTACCGATTTTGTCATTTTACTCGTTTTCACGTAAAATCGCTTAGCAAAAGTCATTTATCTCACACCCAACCTTCATTTTCTATCATTAGACATCAAAATACATGCATATTATTCATGGGTAAATTTTTAGACATGAACCTTAACTCAAATTAATGGTAGAAATAAGTAGAACAAGTTATTGGGATTTAAAAAAATATAAAGAACTTTAAAAACGGGGTTAGGGAGCACTTACAATCGAGATTGGGAATTTGAACAAACCCTAACCATGGCTATTGCTGGTATAAATGGTTGAATGAAGAAGATGATAGCTAATTTGGCTTATTTCCCTTTTTAATTATTTTAATTATTACTTTACCAAAATACCCCTAACTTAAAAATATTTTATTACACCCATTTCATGTCCATTTTTGTCCAAAAATTAACCATTGGCCTAATTACCATTTAAGGACCTCTAATTTAAAAGCTCATAACAATTGGACACTTCTAACATGTAGATCTCAACTTTTGTACTTTTTACGATTTAGTCCTTTTGACTAAATTAAGTGGCCGAACGTTAAAATTTTTGAATGAAATTTTCACAAAATTATTCCGTGAACTCATAGACCATAAAAATGTAATAAAAATAAAAAAAATTTCGTCGAATTTGTGGTCCCAAAACCACTGTTCCGACTAGGCCCAAAATCAGGGTGTTACAGATATAAATATCGACCCACCCATCCGATACATATCAATGGTATCCCGGTTGTGGTACTACCTTGATTGCAGCAAGTTGCTAATCAAATACTCAGCTTAACAGCCATCGGTGGATCCACAGTCGTCAGGCAACCATGCGATCCTCATATACTTCCTCCGTTCCATAATTCCTAACCCATATGCAACCTAAACAGAATATCATATGAATGCAGCAGGTATACATGTAACATTCATAAGTCTTGCATTCAACACATAGGGATATTTTTGTCATTTCTCACCCTTAGAGGCATTTCGATAATTTCTTTTTATTATTGGTTTATTACTTACCTTGGCCCGTTAACAAGTCCTCGTCGGCTAAAGTGAATAGATATTATGCACCAGCTAGGATTCTAGAGAAGAGGAGGAGAGTCATTAAGACTGCTTAAGTACCAAGCTCTCCCTAGATCCAATCCTAGACATGCATATACCCATTGCCACACCTTAACCTTATGACTCGTCTACGGTCGCAATTAATTAATTATTTAAGTTTTATACTTGATTGAGTAGTTACCAAAAACTAGGTCCACAACCCTTTACTAAACACTAACAGATCCACACTTATTCATTTGTCCCCTTTAGGCCCAATCTCATTCATATGGCCCATCAGGCCCAATCACATTTATATGGCCCATCATGCCCAATCACATTCATAGTCGTACAATCATATGATTTTTCATCACTTAGTATCAAATTGCCAATTTTTGCCTATTATGGGCCTTACAGCCTATTGGGCCCATTTAGCCCATTTTGGCCCGGTTGGCCAAAACACGGCCCAAGTCTATGGAATCGCTCATGGAGCCTCACATAACCTATTGGTTTCCTTCGAGCACTCGCAAGACTATTGTGGCCAAGCTTCTGGCTTTTCGACATTTTCGACTTTTCAGCATTTTAGGATTTGCTGGTCTACTGTGTGAGTACAATTTATGTACACACTTGGTACTAAGACGTGCCGCGATCTCCTTAGCCATGCACCTACAAATGATGTCACTCAATGATTAATCACACACTTATCAAATACGATCACCAAAAACTAAAAATTTCACCTTTGCCTTACCTTGAACGACAAGCCTTAACAGCCCTTCCTTGATCACTAATCACGAGTATTTCTTAAATCTTTATCCATCTTAATCATTAAAAACTAAACAGAAAGTGACTCGTAATCATCTTAAGTCACTCTTAAATCATCCATGACCATTCAGCCAACCTTAACCAATAAAAGAGGAACACTTACCCAAAACCCCAAAACGCCTAAGGAGCGATTCAGCAGAGGTCTGAACTCTGAGATTTGATACTGATCCTTACCAAAATCGATTTAGAAATAGGTGAGTGAGAGAAGAAATTGGTACTAGGAAGACCAACTAAAATAAAGTAAAGCACTTACACAAGAATCGATCGGCCAACGTTGAAGAAAAAGTAGCGGCACAATAGGATTTTGGCCAAAAGATATTCGGCTTTATAGAAAGTAACTTGGAGCAAGAAAGAAAAGAGTTTGATGAAAAAGGAAGGAACGAAATTGGCACAAAATAAATGAGAAATAATAAGGGATTTTGGCTTTTAGATATTTGGAGAGAAAAATATTTTCGGTAAAATAGCAAGGTAGAATTTGGCATTAGCCTAGAATCCCCAAAATCGGCACCTATATATACTATAGCCAAATTTACCTATCCCCAAATTCCCAATTCAGCTTCACTTCTCTACACCTCTCATCTCCTAACTTTTCTCCCTGATAACTCTTTAATCCCTTCCTTAAATTTCTCCTTTGATCACTCCCTTCAGAGTTCACATCCAATGCCACTACTAGCCATTTATTGAGCAAAAATAAATCCTTCTTTTGAGCAAGGAGGGATTCAAACCCCAAACCTCCTTGCCATGCATGTGATGCCACCTCTAAGCCCCACATGTGATGCTACTTGCCACTCCAACACAAGGCTCCTTGTGTCCACGTCCTCCTTCATTTATTTAAAAACCAAACTACTTGTCATCAAGGTTCTTTTAATTATTAAACCATAATTTCCTTCACCCCAAAGTTTGAACTCAAAACTTAACCAAGGCCTATTATCACATAAATAACACTTGACTAGTTATATTAAGCACACATTTTATCGAAACTTGAAAAAAAAGAAAGTTCGAGATTTTTAGGGCGTTACAACTTTGGTATTCTTTAGGGGTATTACTTTGCAAGGGGTAAAGAAGTGCGTAAGTGTTACAGAAGTGATCAGAACTTTTTGGTTGTCTCTCGTTTGAAGGTGACGTTTTCGTTGTGCTTGTTTTAGACTGCGATATTTGGTTTGGAATCCTAACTATTGGCAGAATGCCCTTGTCTCTATTATTGATCATCTGTTACTGATCATACATAAGTAAACATGATTAGTAAAGATCGGTTATTATGCAGAACTCATCAAGGAGTTTGTATCCAGCCTTCGTCAAATGGTTTATACAAGGCTGATCTCACTTTCGCAATTAAGGCAAGTTTTGGGTATTAATTCTGGTTAGGGTGTAGGAAAAGGTGATTAACTCTGGTATCAAATGACTAACGGAACATCATTATTGAATATAGGTTTGGGAAGAGCTCGAGTTGGTCACACATTTCGTAACAGGTGGGTAATCACACTGCCCCCAACTGTTATACGACAAAAGCCGAAAAACTTTTATCATCAGTGCCACACGAGCGAATGCACATTCGTGAGGTCATCCAAAGCGCATAAACACGAATATGTGACTGTGGAGACCAGCACGAGCGATCTCGTATGCAAGGGTCATTTTGGGCCACATTGGGCCGAGATAGGCTGTGTGGGCCCCACACGAGCATACTGCACGGAGGTGTGGAGATAACCAGGCCGACTGCATACTTACTCAGCCATGGCCATTATTTGGGCTATTTGGGCCACATGAGCGTGTAGGCCCACATGGGCCGTAGTATGGGCTTAGGCCCATTTGTCACTGATGGACTGTAAAGGTCACACAGGTTGCACGAGACAACTGTGGGCCTACTATAGGGTTGGTAAATATACCTAGGCTCTAACCTATTAAAAAGATAGTTATACCCCTATGAGATAAATTACCGATATACCCCTATATGATATATGATCGTTTAAACATGCCATGATTATTGTATGTACATTCATATTATGTTGCATTGCATGGGGTGGGATTTATGATATTGGAGGAAGTGAACTGAGAGGCTATACGCCTATTACTGGCAGCTCTGCTGCAAATACTGATAGTGCCGAAAATGGTATGTTATTCTGGAGTGTAGGGTTGGGTAGGTCGATTTAATCCCCACATAGAGTATTGGGCTGGACGGAGTAGAGTGTAGAGGATGGTTGGGTAGGATCTTTTTACATGTAAGTCTAATACTGTATTGAATTGGGCCAAGGCACACAGTGATACTGTTATTATTAAGGGCTTAGGCCCAGGCTGTATTGCACACTGAGTTTTCATAAACTCACTTTACTGTTTATCTGCGCAGGTAATCCCTAGGTGGGTCAATGTTACGAGGGACTCGGAGATGGCCACAACACTGTCTATAATTTTGTTTGACTATACTAAAAGTAGTTTATATGGGTAAATTTTTATGTAATAAGGTCGTTCTCAGTTTTTATTTAGACAATGGTTTCAAAACGTAATAATGCTTTAGTATGGGACATGGTTTGCTAAACAAACCTATAAGTTAAAGAATGAACAAATAAGATAACATCTTTTAAAAATAAAAATAAAACCTCAAACCAGGTTTTACACAATAGGCCTTTTTACAAGATAAAACAACGTGTTTCAAAACTCGCTTTAATATGACATCACAGATTTGGCCATAATGTTTAGGCCGAATTTAGAGTGTTACATTTAGTGGTATCAAAGCCAGGTTGTAAAACTCAGCTGTGGATTTGGGTTTTCTCTAAAAACATTAATTTTAAAGAATTGTTTCATATAGTGGGAATTATTTTGAGGTGTTGTTTTGGAAGGTGTGGTCTATCGAGTTCTCTGGTGCCGACTCTGTAAGTCTTCTACGGTAATTGTTGTAACTGAAATACTGAAACTGTCATAGATAGTAGACTGTACTGAAACCTTTATTAGGGTACTCAAAACTGTAGTAAGACTACAATCTGCGAAAAACAAAAAATGAAAAACTCTGAATTATTGGTGTTGTACTTCATAAAATATCTGTGAATAAACACTGGAACTATAAAACTGATGCATAAAATTGTTAATACAAATAATACGCAAATCAACTATGAGTACTAGAGGTACTCGTAGAAGGGGTACTAGAGGCCACGGCGAAGGCTGTGGAGGTGCTCGGGCTGGATCTTCGGCATCGGGTCATATGCCTAACATTGAGGCAAGGGAGCCACCGGCTTCACCGGTGACTGAGATTGGGTCGTATGATCGTGCAGCTAGGGATGATGCATTGTCCCAAGCTATGTTGTGGATTTTGGAAAGGGTCGCTGGGCCCAATACTGGCACTGTGGGCCGTGGGTCAATGACGGAACGACTCAAGTCTAATAGGGCTGAGATTTTTAGGGGTATCGCTGGAGTTGCCCCTAATGTGGCTGAATATTGGATAGAGGCCATAGAGAGGATCATGGATGACCTTGATTGCACACTAGAGTAGAAACTAAAAGGGGCAGTATCGTTGTTGTGAGATGAAGCCTATCAGTGGTGGCTTACTGTGAAAGAGGGTACACAGTCCGATTGATTGACTTAGGATATTTTCAAGATTTATTTTCAAGGGAATTACATGGGTGCTAGCTATGTCGATGCCCGCAAAAGAGAGTTTCTGAATCTGACTTAGGGGGATAAGACCGTGGCTGAGTGTGAGGCAGAATTTTTGCGATTGAGCCGCTATGCGCGAGGCATGGTGGCCACTGAGTATGAGTGCTGTGTTCATTTCGAAGACAGCCTCGAAGATAGTCTGCGGGTTTTGATAGCTCTACAAAGGGAGTGGGATTTTGTAGTGTTAGTGGAAAAGGCAAAGATCACTGAGGATGTAAAGCGCATTGAGTGCCAGAATCGTGAGATGAATAAGGGGAGAAATAAGAGGGTTTTGGAGCCCTCAAGTTCAGCTACGAGACCTAGGAAGAAGGCTAGAGTTGATGGACCAGTTAGAGTTAGGCCCCCTGTAGCTACTGTTGGGTTGTAGCCTTGTACAATTTATGGGAAACACTATCAGGGCGAGTGTTGGGTATAGAAGGGGGCATGTTTTAGGTGTAGATCTATGGAGCACCATATTAGGGATTGTCCGTGGAGGCCGGATCAGATTCCAATTTCTGGAAGGGGTATTGTTCAGCCGCAGAGATGTTTTTAGTAGCCACCGAGAGGTCGTGGTCAGGCCAGAGGTGGAAATGGTATGGGCCGTGGTCGCAAAACACCGAGCAGAGGTGCTGGTTATGCTGAGGCTAGGCAGCCGACACTGGTTTATGCAGTACGATGCCGAGAGGACGAAGACGCTCCCGATGTTATTACAGGTACATTCTTTATCCATTGTGTACCTTACACTGCATTGATTGATGTTGGTTCTACGCACTCTTATATAGCATGCACTGTGTCTGAGACTTTGGGTGTGGTATGTGAAGACACTACAAGTGAGGTTACTGTGTTAAGTCCATTAGGGAAGTCAGTGCGAGTGAACAAATTGTTTAAAGATGTACCCTTGGAGGTTCAAGGAAAAATCTTTTTAGCTGACTTGATGGAACTTCCTTTTGGGGAGTTCAACATAATATTGGGCATGGATTGGCTGGTTAAGTATTAGGCGAATTTGGACTGTGCTTCTAAGCGGGTGGTTCTAAAAATGGTAGAGGAGGATGAGGTGGTTATGATTGGAGAGTGCTGAAATTATCTGTCAAATGTAATTTCTGCACTTAGAGGTGAGAAGTTGGTTTGTAAGGGTTGTGAGGCGTATTTAGCCTATGTCAGTGCTTCGAGATTAGAGGTTTTGTCTGTGAAAGATATCAGAATAGTTAGAGGCTTTCCGGACGTCTTTCCTGTTGAGCTTCCTAGATTACCTCCAAGCCGTGAAGTTGAGTTTGGAATAGAGCTCTTGCCTGGTACAGCTCCAGTGTCTATCGCCCCTTATAGAATGGCATCGAAGGAACTCGTAGAGCATAAGCCTCAAATTCAGGAGTTACTGGATAGGGGGTTCATCTGCCCTAGTGTGTCTCCATAGGGAGCATCGGTTCTATTTGTGAAGAAGAAGGATAGGACTATGCACATGTGCATCGACTATCAGCATGTGAACAAATTAACTATTAAGAATAAGTACCCCTTACCAAGGATAGACGATCTATTTGACCAATTTTGAGGAGCTTTGGTCTTCTCTAAGATTGATCTCCGATTGGGGTATCATCAACTGAGGGTCAAGGAGACTGATGTTTACAAGATAGCATTTTGGACTCGTTACAATCACTACGAGTTCCTTGTGATGCCGTTTGGACTGACTAATGCACCAACAATTTTTATGGATTTGATGAACCGAATGTTCTAGCCTTACCTGGATTGGTTCGTAGCGGTGTTTATAGATGACATTCTAGTGTATTCGAAGATTGAGGAGGAACATGATGCACATCTTCAGGTTGTTCTGCAGATTTTGGGGGAAAAGCAACTGTATGCTAAATTCAGCAAGTGTGAATTCTGGCTATACAAGGAAAAATCTTTTTAGCTGACTTGATGGAACTTCCTTTTAGGGAGTTCGACGTAATATTGGGCATGGATTGGCTGGTTAAGTATTAGGCGAATTTGGACTGTGCTTCTAAGCGGGTGGTTTTGAAAATGGTAGAGGGGGACGAGGTAGTTATGATTAGGGAGAGCCAAAATTATCTGTCAAATGTAATTTCTACACTTAGAGCTGAGAAGTTGGTTCGTAAGGGTTGTGAGGCGTATTTAGCATATGTCAGTGCTTCGAGATTAGAGGTTTTGTCTGTGAAAGATATCAGAATAGTTAGAGGCTTTCCGGACGTCTTTCCTGATGAGCTACCCCGATTACCTCTAAGCCGTGAAGTTGAGTTTGGAATAGAGCTCTTGCCTGGTACAGCTCTAGTATCTATCACCCCTTATAGAATGGCATCGAAGGAACTCGTAGAGCTTAAGGCTTAAATTTAAGAGTTACTAGATAGGGGGTTCATCCGCCTTAGTGTGTCTTCGTGGGGAGCACTGGTTCTATTTGTGAAGAAGAAGGATCGGACTATGCGCATGTGCATCGACTATCAGCAATTGAACAAATTTACTATTAAGAATAAGTAGCCCTTACCGAGGATAGACGATCTATTTTACCTGTTTCAAGGAGCTTCGGTCTTCTCTAAGATTGATCTCTGATTGGGGTATCATCAAATGAGGGTCAAGGAGACTGATGTTTACAAGACAACATTTTGGACTCGTTACGGTCACTATGAGTTCCTTTTGATGCCGTTTGGACTGACTAATACACCAGTCGATTTTATAGATTTGATGAACCAAATATTCTAGCCTTACCTGGAACGGTTCGTAGCGGTGTTTATAGATGACATTTTGGTGTATTCGAAGATTGAGGAGGAACATGATGCACATCTTCTGGTTGTTTTGTAAATTTTGGAGGAAAAGCAATTGTATGCTAAATTCAGCAAGTGTGAATTCTGGCTACATGAGGTAACTTTTCTGGGTCATGTGGTGTCTACTGATTGGATTAGGGTTGATCCTTGAAAAATTGAAGCGGTTCTAGACTGGAAGCAACCTAAGTCAGTGTCAAAGACTCAAAGTTTTTTGAGTCTTGCAAGGTATTATAGGCAGTTTGTTGAGGGTTTTTGTTGATTGCTGCACCTCTAACTAAATTATTGCATAAAGGGGTACCGTTTAACTGGACTGATAAACAGCAAGAAATTTTCGAGAAGCTTAAGAAAGTTTTGACTGAGGCCCCTGTCCTGATACAACCAAAATCTGGGAAGAAATTCATGGTTTACAGCGATGCATCACATGTTGGTTTGGGATGCGTGTTGATGTAAGAGGGTAAGGTAGTGGCGTATGCGTCTCAGCAGCTTAAGACGCATGAAGCAAACTACCCAGCGCATGATTTGGAGTTGGTTGCGGTGGTGTTTGCACTAAAGATTTGGAGACATTACCTGTACAGTGAGAATTGTATTATTTATACGGATCACAAGAGCCTCAAGTATCTTCTCACTCAGAATGAGCTAAACCTTAGGCAGCGTAGGTGGATTCAGCTACTTAAGAATTATGACTGTTCAATTGAGTACCATCCTGTTAACGCTAATGTGGTAGCTGATGCGCTGAGCCGTAGAGCTGTTACTGATTTGAGGGAAATGTTTGCTCGTCTTAGTTTGTACGACGATGGTAGTTTACTAGCCAAACTTCAAGTTAAACTGAGATGGATTGAGCAGATTAAAGGTAAGCAGTTGGAGGATGAGCCACTAGGTTCTCGTTTCCAACAAATTAAGAAGGGGGAAACTTCAGATTTTGGGCTCAATAGCTAAGGGGCACTTTGTTTCTGTGGGAGAGTCTGTGTACCGAAGGATACTGATTTCAGGCAGTCTATACTGCAAGAGGCGCATAGTAGTCCTTACGCTATGCACCCTGGCGGCAATAAAATGTACCGAGACCTTCAAGGGTTATATTGGTGGCCAGGACTTAAGTGGGAAGTTACTGACTTTGTGAGTAAGTGCTTGACTTGCCAGCAAGATAAAGCGGAGCATCAGTTGCCTTCAGGGTTACTTCAGCCAGTTAAGATTCTGTTATGGAAGTGGGAAAGAGTGACTATGGACTTTGTTAGTGGGCTGCCCTTGACGCCTACTAAGAAGGATTCGGTATGGGTTATCGTAGATCGACTGACGAAATCTGGCCACTTTATACCTGTTCGTACTGGTTACTCGCTGCAGAAACTGGCTAAGTTGTATGTGTCTGAAATTGTGAGACTGTATGGGGTACCGATTCCTATCATATCCGATAGAAATCCTAGCTTTACGTCTCGATTTTGGAAAAAGTTACACGAGGCATTGGGTACAAGGTTAGACTTCAGCACTGCGTTCCATCCTCAGATAGATGGTCAGTCAAAGAGGGTGATTCAGATACTGGAGGACATGTTAAGGGGTTGTGTGGTTGACTTCTAGGGTAGCTGAGAGGATTTCTTACCGTTGGCAGAGTTTGCATATAACAATAGCTACCAGTTTAGCATATAGATGGCACTTTACGAGGCATTATATGGTCGTAGGTGTCATACTCCTTCTTGTTGGGCTGAGTTGGGTTAGCGGTGTGTTCTGGACCTTGAATTGATTTCTGATACTGAAGATAAAGTTTGTGTGATTCGGGATTGACTAAAGACAGCTTCAGAAAAATAGAAGTCATATACGGATCTAAAGCATAAGGAGATTGAGTTTTTTGTGGGGGATTTAGTATTTCTTAAGGTCTCGCCATGGAAGAAGATACCGAGGTTTGGTCGGAAGGGCAAGCTAAGCCCTAGGTTCATTGGGCCATATCGTGTATTAAAGCATGTGAGACTGGTTGCCTATCAATTTGGGTTACCTTAGGAGTTGGATCAGATTCATGATGTGTTTCACGTCTCTATGTTGAGGCGGTATCGCTCTGAACCTACACATATCGTTTCAACTGAGGAGGTTGAGGTTAGGCCAGATCTGACTTTTGACGAAAAGCCGGTTCAAATTTTAGACCGTGACGTGAAGGTTCTGAGGAGGAAGTCAGTTCCACTGGTGAAGTTGCTATGGCAAAATCACAGTTTTGAGGAAGCCACATGGGAACTCGAGGAAGCGATACGTCAGCAATACCCCCATCTATTTTGACCAGGTAAATTTCAAGGCCAAAATTTCTTTAAGGGGGTAGAGTTGTAACGCCCCAAATCTTCAGTAATTTAATTTGCGTGTTTTGTTGTATGTGGCTTGCTTGCTTTGTTGGTTAAGGGGGTTCTAAGAGGTGTGAGAAGTCCTGGGTTCAAACCTAGGCTTTAGCAAAATTTTGGCTTTTTATTGTATAACATTTGTTTACTGCTAGTGGACTTTAAATTATTGGGAGCGTTGCAAGACATGAAGTGCTTGCTAGTTAGGTGGCTTATGGTGTGTGCTATGTGCCTTAGGGTCTTGAGTTCGAGCTACCCTTAGCGCAAGAGAAAAATATTTTGTTGCTATTGCAAGTTAGGTGGTAGAGTCTGGCCGAAACTTTGAGAGTGGAATGGTTATGTGAGAGTGGATAGTCGAATTTGAGGAGAGAATGGTGGAAGTGGGAGAGGGAGTTATCAGTTTGGCTTGGTAAAGAGGGAAAATATGAGAGAATTGAGGAAGTGGGGAGTTGTGGTCTAAGCCATTCGGTCATTTGGCAATTGGGTGCTGAAATTTGCTTTTGGGGATTTGTACTCTCAATTCAATAGTTTTATCCCTTCTTTGGTTTTCTTCTCTTTTCTTTTTCGTTATCCGTTGGTGTTGTTGTTTATTGCTAGCCGAATACCACTTATGTCTTTCGTGCATTCTTTTTCATATTGATTTTGTTGGACGGCTCTTCTGTTGTGTAGGTTGCTAGTTTGGTTCTTCTCCCTCTCCCTCACTTTCTTTCGGTATCACCATACCTTAGCCGAACCTCCATCTTCTTCTTCTCTTTCTGTCGGCCTCCAGTGTTAACTTTCACTTTCGTTTTAACCGGATATATATCGGCATCTTCTTCTCCTCTTCTCTGTTCACAGCTCTCTCTTTCTCTCTCTCTCTTTCTCAACTCTTTCTTCCTTCTTTGGTGGTTGACCGATATCGACTGGTAAGTTGTTCTGCTCTTTAGGTTTTCCTTCATTTCTCTTAATGTCAGCCCTCTATCTTTAAATGACTCTGGCATTCTTTAGGGGTATTACTTCACGAGGGGTAAAGAAGTGCACAAGTGTTACGGAAGTGACTAGAAACTTTCGGTTGTCTTTCGTTTGAAGGTAACTTTTTCGTTGTGGTTATATTAGACTGGGGTATTTGGTTTGGAATCCTAACTATCGGCCGAATGCCCTTGTCTCTATTATTGATCATCTGTTACTGATCATATATAAGTAAACATGATTAATAAAGATCGGTTATTATGCAGAATTCATCAAAAAGTTTGTATCCAGCCTTCGTCAAACAGTTCATACAAGGCTGATCTCACTTTCGTAATCAAGGTAAGTTTTGGGTATTAATTACGGTTAGGGTGTAGGAAAAGGTGATTAACTCTGGTATCGAATGACTAACGGAACATCATGATTGAATATAGGTTTGGGAAGCGCTCGGGTTGGTCACACGTTTCACAACAGGTGTGTAATCACACTACCCCAACTATTATACGGCAAAAGCCGAAAAACTATTATCATCAGTGCCACACGAGCGAACACACGTTCGTGAGGTCATCCAAAGCACATAAACGGGAATATGTGACTGTGGAGACCACCATGAGCGATCTCGTGGGCAAGGGTCGTTTTAGGCCACATTGGGCTGAGATGTGCCATGTAGGTCCCATGGGCCCCACACGGGCATACCGCATGGATGTGTGGAGATAATTGGGCCGATTGTATAATTTCTCAGCCATGGCCATTATTTGGGCTATTTGGGCCATACGAGCGTGTATCCCACATGGGCCGTAGTATGGGCTTAGGCCCATTTGTCACTGATGGACTGTGAAGGTCGCACGGGTCACACAAGACAACCGTGGGCCTACTGTAAGGTTGGTAAATATACCTAAGCTCTAACCTGTTAAAAAGACTGTTATACCCCTATGAGGTAAATGACTAATAGACCCCTGTATGATATATGACTGTTTGAACATACAATGATTATTGTATGTACATCCATATTATGTTGCATTGCATGGGGTGGGATTTATGATATTGGAGGAAGTGTACTAAGAGGCTATACGCCTATTACTGGCAGCTCTGCTGCAAATACTAATAGTGCTAGACGTTATTCTGGAGTGTAGGGTTGGGTGGGTCGATTTAATCCCCACATAAAATGTTGGGCTAGACGGAGTGGAGTGTAGAGGATGGTTGGGTAGGATCTTTTTACATGTATGTCTGATACTATACTGAATTAGGCCAAGGCCCACACTAATATTGTTACTGTTAAAGGCTTAGGCCCAGGCTGTATTGCACACTGAGTTTTCATAAACTCACTTTACTGTTTATCTGCCCAGGTAATCCCTAGGTGGGTCGGTGCTACGAGGGACTCGGAGATGGCCACACTACTATCTATAATTTCGTTTGACTATATTAAAAGTAGTTTATATGGGTAAATTTTTATGTAATAAGGTCGTTCTTAGTTTTTATTTAATTTGGGGTTTGTTTTAACTAACCTAACTGCTAGTGGTAGGACTCGGTTTTCAAAAAGGGAAATGATTTTCCACTACCTTGCAATGTAACTTGCTTCAAATAACTTCCGAAATGAACAATGGTTTCAAAATGTAATAACGCTTTAGTATGGGACAGGATTTGCTAAACAAACCTGTAAGTTAAAGAATGAACAAATAAGATAACATCTTTTAAAAATAAAAATAAAACCTCAAACCGGGTTTTACACAGAAGGCCTTTTTTTCAAAATAAAACAATGTATTTCAAAACTCGCTTTAATGTGACATCACAGATTTGACCATATGTCTAGGCTGAGTTTGGGGTGTTACAGTGCAACTATTTTCTTTGGATTTATCCGATGAGGCACTGGTTCCAAACTAGTATATTGGTTGGATCTGTGTATTCGTCCGAGTTCTAGTCATGTTAATAGGGAAAATATATGGTAAAAATGAAATATCTAATATTTGAAATAAAAAATGATGTGGAGTGGAATTGAAATGTGAAATAGAATATGAAATTTATGGAATGAGTTGGGAAAATTTATTGATTATGTTCAATGAGTCATTGAGATTTGAAATTGAGATGTAATGTGATTCTTAATTCGTATTAAGAAATGAGGTAGTAATTGACATTAAATTGACAATTGATATATATATTTGGTATAAAGATGAATTGATATGAAATGAGAATGAATTTTATATGATTTAATATGAATTTGATTGAAAATTCAAATTATGAAATGAAAATTAATGTTTGGCATAAATTTTGTGAAGTATTATGGGTAAATAAATTGTATGATATGATTAAGATAGTGAATTGATTAAACAGATGTTTGTTTTATGAATTATAATGAAATGTTAAGTAAATTGAAATGTTTTATGATTGAGTTAATATATAGAGTATGATAAATGTTGAACTCACCTTTTTTATATGTGATTTGCCATGATAGACAAACTTTACCAAGCTAAGTAGCATATAGTGTATAATTATAACCTGGGGTAAGTTACTTGGATTTAATATCTATGAACTTTCTAATAATTTTTAATGCTTACTCCCTTGTTTCCCTTTCACCTGTAGGTGGTCAACTTGCGGAATGTGTTAGGAGGATCGTCCAGAACTCACACTATCTCGATATTGATTCAGTATTATTTCTATCATTTAAAACTCAGTTTTGTGGCATGTATACAAGCAATTCATTTTTGGTCAACCTTGAATGATGGTACTTTGGTTTTGGATTGTGTTTTAAATGGTCATATGTTATGTACATAGGCTATTTTGGATTGATGGATTAAAGTTATAAATTGAAGTTGTAATTTTTAATAATGGTTGTCATGCATAAGGTTGAATTTAGTGATTGGTATGTATATAGGGTAAATGATGATAGTATGTATGGTAATGGTATGATAGATTTTGGATCATGAAATGGCTGGGAAAGGGTAATCTTGGGTGAAATGTATAGTATATGTGTTAGTTGATAGTTGTGATATATGCATTCATTAAATTAAGTTGTTTCAATGACATGGTAAGTTTTGATTATGTACAAAGGTAAATTGTACAATGATGATACATGCTAGTATGTATAATTGAGTATATGTTTTGAATTTGGTTGTGATAGTTCCAAATGGCATATTGGTTAGTATTAGGATAATGGTACCTAATTGCATACTTATTTGTTAATTATAATAGGTAAGATGGTTAAAAGATCATGGTTGAATCATGGCATGTTTGTAATGGATTGAGTGAGTGTTATGCAGGTCATATGTGTAACATCTCTAACTCACATCCGTCATCGAAATAGGGTTACGAGGTATTACCAATCATCCACAACAGATAACTATCCAAAAGAGCATCCATACAACCATTCCAAACAAGCCAACACTTCGAACATTATATACATCGCATATATCATTTGTCAGACATATAATTCAAACCAACTCAAATGGCCAAATACACGTCAACATTTACAAGCCAAATCTCATGGCTAATATCATAATTCAAGACATACCAAAATGACACTAGCCTATACATGCCATATACCATATATACAAGGCTTCCAAAAGTACCAACGAGATGATCGATAGTGTGATGACGTTTCCTGACAATCATCAAGTCCGAGTTAGCTTTGATACTCTATAAACCATAGACAAATAACACACTGTAAGCTTCATAGCTTAATAAGTTCGTACTAAATAAACTCGACAGTTCACAATATTCAAATAATCAATTAATAAACACTTAATAAGTCTCATATCATGACTCAATTCTAACCCATGACCATTTATCATATATATATACAAATCCGTCAAGCTTCATACATATAGTAACAACTACCACATAGGTATCGTATGTACCTATACTCTCCCATATTTATTTATTACATTTTCACCTCTCTGTTCAATACATTAATCCAACTGGAAATCTTTCAATACTCAAGGAACTCATACACTTAGTGCAAAAATGATTAGCCAAAGCTATAAGGATATTGCACACTTAGTGCCATCACATTAAACTGAAGCTATCTCAGTATCACACACTTAGTGCCACATATAGTCGAAGCTATTCCAACTCGCACATTAAGTGCTATATATATAGCCGAAGCTATCTCGAAATGCACACTAAGTGCCAACATAATTGATTCGTTGTCGTACATAACGATCATCTCATTTATATATTTTATGCAATATTAAAGCATTAAAAAAATAATTGTAACAATGTCTATCACGTACAAACTTACCTCGTACTTGGAATTGACGAATCGAGTCGATTACTCGATAACCTTCGATTTTCCTGATCTAAATCCAAATTCTTTCTTTCTTGATCTATATGTATTAAAAATTAACCCATTTAATCACCAATTCATTCAATTTAATCCACAATACATAATTTTAGCTAATTTGCACTTTGGCCCTAAACTTTCACATTTTAACAATTTAGTCCCTATTTCATAAAAACACAAATTACTCAAAATTCAATAAGACCCATGGTTGGCCGAATTATCTATAGGTCCATAGCAGCCCATATTTTTTTATTTATTTCACAATTTAACCCTTCAATTTACACTTTTCACAATTTAATCCTATTTAGGCATTTTCACTCAAAATCACTTTACAAAACATATTAATCTATCAACAATCTTTCATAATTCATCATCAAACATCCAAGAACACTTTAATTCATCAATGGAAACTTTCAAAATCATCAACACTATAAAAAATTAGGGCATGGGCTAGCTAATACTCAAAGCAACGATCACAAAAAACATAGAAATCATAAAAAACCGAACAAAAATCACATACCAATTTGAGCTCACAAGTGTCGAACCTTCAAATCCATAACTATGGTATTATTTATTCTTATTTTAGGCTAGACAAGATGATAATGAACCCAAATTCTTGACTTATTTTATTAATTATAACTAATATGCCATTTTACAATTTTAACCTTAATGAAACCTTTATAAAATCATCTAAAATATGCCCATTTATGACCATTCCCACTATCAATGGTCTATTGTCAACATAAGGACCTTTCATTTAATAAGCCATAGCAATTAGACACATTTATCAAATAGAATACAACTTTTTCATTTTACGCGATTTAGTCCTTTTTCTCAAATTAAGCTATTAAACGATAAAATTAGCTTATGACATTTTCACACATATATAATCACATGCTATAAACTCCAAAAATAATATTAAAATAATTTTTCGATATCAGATTTGTGGTCCTGAAACCACTGTTTTGATTAAGCTAAAACCGGGTTGTTACAATATGTGTACCTATTTCTATCTATGAATCAGTACCATGGACCAAGGTATCGATACTTGACCAAATGAACAGTTTTCTAAATGGACAGAATACAATTTGGTATCGATACCTAATTCTTAACATCAATACCTTTTCTCAAGGTAGCGATAAAATGTTTTGAACCATAATTTTTCTAAGTTTTGACAGAATACCAAGGTTTTAAAAAATTTACAATTTGGACATATTTCATGCCCGAATCTAATATTTTAAAGTTCGATTTAGTCTCATTTTCATTTGCAATAATTAATTGTGTGTATTAATATGATCATTCAATGTTTTAAATTGGACTTGATTGTTCCTTAATTATTTGTAGCATCTTATAGCTTGGGTATAGCCATTGGACCGGGATTGGGGTGTCATAGTCCCTTCTAGCTCTTATAATCTATTCATATGATTTTTCATATCCCATCAAAATTCATTGATCACAATTTGTATACTAATCATCAATAATATCAACCCAATTCAAATATCATTTATGACCTTTTTTATTTTATACCTCTATAAATCTTACTTGCACTTGGACTCAAACAGATACACGAACCCAACCAACACACCAATTTGGCACCCAATGCCTTATCGAAAAAATCCGAAGTAATAAGTTGCGCTCAACATAATTAAAAATTCAATAACAATTGAGTTTTTCACATTTTTACAATTTAGCCACTATACCTTAATTAACCACTAATTCATCAAAATTAACTATCCAAAATTTAATTCACCTATATAATACTTAATAAAATCATTTTTGGGCTCGTTTCATGAAAATGAGGTCTCGAAACCTCCTTTTCCAAAACCACTAACTTTCAGTATGAACTACTTGTACCTTGACTAACTAAACAATTAATAAAATTTATAAAATAAAAATTGACAATAAGATCATATTTAACTTATAAACATTAAATAATAATATTTACAGGCTCACTTGTTATAATTGTGGTCCCGAGACCACTGTTTTTGACACCAATGAAAAACAGGTTGTTACAGTGGAATATGAATCTGAAATAGAAGAAGGAAACTATAAAAATATGAAGAAATGAGAATAGGAAGAACTTAAGTGTAGAAATCAGAGGTAGGGGATGCGAAAACTCAAATCTAGATCTTGAGATAGAGGTGCGACGGCTAGAAAAGAGTGTTTGATGTTTGAATGGTGTGTTTTAATGCCTATAATCAATGGGTATACATAAACTTTCAACATGATTTATGCCTAAAATGGCCCGATTTTGGCTAAAAACCACACGTTTGTTGTGCCATAGCTTGTTCACAGAGCGACACAATGCCCTAACATCACCCATTTTTGGCTTCAGAGTGTGCATGTTGTGCCATATCCTATGCATGGCGCTACATGACATGAAAACATCATATTCTTCAGTACACAATGGTCATGTCATGCCATGGCCTTGTCATGTTGCGACACGCCCTTGCTTCTAGCCCTTTATGAGGTGTTGAAGTCCTCCGGTCATCTATTTTTGTCCCCATTTATCTTTAACTTGTCCCGTTGTGTCTGAAAACATGTTTTACTCGTCCCATTATTCATAGTCCTCATTTTGAATTAAATTCTTCATTATTAACATGGATTTCTTATAATGTCATGTTTAATGAATATAAAAACAATGACCCTATAGTCTTTCTTTGATTGCTTGAATACATATGTAACACCGTCATATATGTTGGTGTCTCGATAGAAGCTATTAAATTATTACTAATTCCTTACATTAGATGAAAAACTGAAGGCTTGGTTGGATGCACTTCTACCCAATACCATCACAACATGGACTGACTTTGTGCAATTATTCCTTCATCGGGTCCTACTTATGACCTAGGTAATCAGCACTTATGAGAAATTATTTTAATTTAAACAAAAGATTACCAAAAATTAAGGTAAGCTTGGAAAATATTTAAAACAATTCTTAGGTTAGTGCTGGGCAGAGGTGTACATTTTGCAATTCAAATCCAACATCTCTAAAATGGATTAGATAGTCAAAACAAGCAGAGATTTGATATCATGATTGGGGGAAGTATTTGGAAGAAAACAACAAAAAGAAAACAACAAAGTAAGTCATGGAAATATTGGAAAATTTTAGTGAAAATGAATTTAATTGGGGAATATATATGGATTTAGAAGATGTAGAGCTCGTAAAATCTAATCTAGAAGAACAAAAGTGCAATAAACTGGAGTTGATCACAGTAGATTTGGCTGAGTACAACGATTATGAATTAGAACAAGAGAATTTGGGTGATACTGAATAGGAAAACAACCAGATAGCTCTTCAATTTTATTGGTGGCTGTAGTTCCAAATGCAACAAAAATGGTGTCATCCATTGTCAAACCACCTGAGTTAGAATTAAAGTCATTACTAGAACATTTAAAGTATGGATATTTGGGGAAAAAATACTTTGTCTATGATTATAGCCGT
This sequence comes from Gossypium longicalyx, assembly GCA_025698465.1. NCBI lineage: Eukaryota > Viridiplantae > Streptophyta > Magnoliopsida > Malvales > Malvaceae > Gossypium > Gossypium longicalyx. The sequence continues at coordinate 78,905,560 of CM047002.1, read as the reverse complement.
CAAGTTAAGTATTAAATAGGCAATATTAAGTGTTTTAAAAACACACAAAAAAGCTATCAAATGGACTATCACTGATATTAAGGGAATTAATCTGCACTGTGTCAACACAAGATCAAATTAAAAGAAGGAAAAACGCCATTGGTAGATGCACAGCATTGACTAAATCTAGCTATGAAAGAAGTGGTAAAAAAATAATTACTCAAATGGTTGGATGTAGGTATTGTTTGTGCGGTCTCTGATAGAGAATGAGTTAGTCCTACACAATGTGTCCCGAAAAAAGGGGGTTAACGGTGGTTGAAGATGACAAGAATGAATTAATACCAACAAGGATAGTCACTGGTTGGAGAGTATGTGTTGACTGCCAGAAACTAAACAATGCAACGAAAAAAATAATTTCCCACTTCCTTTTATTGATCAAATGCGAGATAGATTGGCTGGAAAATATTATTATTGTTTCCTTGATAGATATTTTAGATATCATCAAATTCCAATACATTCTAACGATCAAGAAGAAACCACATTTACATGACCTTTTGGCACATACACTTTTAAACGAATGCCATTCAGATCATGTAATGCTCTAGCGACATTCATAAGATGTATGACAGCCATTTTTATTGATATTTTGGAAGAGTGCTTAAATGTATTCATGGATAACTTCTCAGTATGCGTTGATTCTTTTTAGGAATGTTTAGATAACCTTGAGAAAGTTTTACAAGGATGAGTAAGAGACTAATCTGGTAATTAATTGAGAAAAATGTCACTTCATGGTGAAAAAAGGATTAGTGTTAGGACATCAAATATCAAGAAAAGGCTTGGAAGTGGACAAAGCAAAGATCAAAGTTATAAAAAATATTCCTAATCCTACAACAGTTTGAGGAGTGAGAAATTTCTTGGGACTTGTTGGATTTTACATGCAATTCATAAAAGATTTTGTTCACATATCTAAACCCCTAAATTGACTTCTTCAAAAAGAGACACCATTTATATTTTATCAAGACTGCATCAAAGCTTTGGAGGTAATAAAAGAAAAACTTATTTCTACACCTCTAATTATTACTCATAACTGGTCAGAACCCTTTATTATAATGTGTGATGCTAGTGATTATGTTGTGGGAGTTGTATTAGGACAAAAGAGAAATAACATATTTGGTGTTATCCATTATCCAAGCAAGACACTAAACTCAATGTTGTGTAATTATACTACCCTTATTTGATGGAAATTAGAGTTTATGTTTTCACTAATCACTCAACATTAAGATATGTTACAAAAAGAAAGAAACAAAAGCCACACTCATAAGGTGGGTGTCATTGCTTCAAGAATTTGATTTGTGGATAATGGATAGAAAATGAATAAAAAACCAAATTGCAAACTATTTTTATAGAATAGAAAGAGATCGAGAGGAGAAAAACTTTGAAGAAATTAAGGAAACCTTCATTCATTAATAGTTATTCAAGGTGGACATCTACCAGGCTGGGTTTAGAAATAACAACACACCATGGTATGCATATTATGCGAACTACATTGTCAAATGAGTTTTTCCACCGAAAGTATCATGGCAACAAAAGAAGAGGATTATACATGAATCAAAAAGTTAGATCTGGAAAGATCTATATGTGTTCTAGCAATGTGCAGATCAGTTAGTTTGAAGATGTGTAGTAGAAAAAAAGGATAGAAGATATTTTGCGAGGATGCCACATATCACCCCGTGGGGGACATTTCAGTGGGAAAAGAACAATTCAAAAAATATTGCAATCAAGATTTTACTTCCCAACTATGAATAGAGATATGTTTGAGTTCGTACAAGGATGTGATAGTGACCGCCTCCAGACGTACTAACATCCTGAGTATGAATACTACAATAAAAAATATAGATATACGATGCGGTATCTGCAAGTATACGTGTCCAGTTGTAATATAGTTATTATGGTATAGGTGAGTACTTTGAGGACTGTACCCAAGGGAGGTGAGTGCTAGATCAATTCTAACCTAAACACCGAAATAATTAATCAGTACTTTAATTTAGTTATAGTATGAAAGTAAAATAAAGGTGTTTTTTAAGATTTTATAATAACAAAATAAAATTCAAGAGATCAAAGAATAAAATAAATCAAAATTTGATTATGGGTGATTAGCTCACTTTGGTAATCCCCATCAACAGTCACTTTAGGTTCCTCAATCAACTAGCTGCTATCCAAGCAGGATCTTCCCATCTTCCACTCAAATAACGAGTCAGCAAGGACTACTTATCTTCTAACCTCATAGTCTAGACCAGTTTGGGGTGAAGGTGTTCATGGATAGGCCATACCAATTTTGGGTTAATTCCCACCTTGATGACTTCCTAGGGTTGTCAAGCGTAGGGTTTAGGTTCTTCTTTTCCGAAGTTGATCCGTTGAGTAACCTTATAAAATAGTTAACAGATCATACCTCCACTAGCTAATCCCTCATAGAGGGATTAATTCCTCATGGTTTTGACAAACAATATAGAATTGATGTAAAGAGAGAACATGATAAATGAATTAAAGTGTAGAGTTTAAGAAAATTCATGATTTTTATTAAAGATGAATATGAATCCATAGAGTATGATTTTTTCTACAAATTAGATCTCTCGAGATAAAACAAGAACAACTTGAAAATAAATCTAAAAACCTAAAAGAATGAAAATCTGAAATAGAATTAAAAGTAGAAAAATACTCTAAGGAATTTATGTTTATAACATATGACAAAGGAGCCTATTTATAGATTTCAAGTGGTCATTGTCCTTAACCCTATGTTAGCTGATGTTCTCGAGCTTTAAGTTTGATTGTGCAGACCAAAACACCCTCTGGCTCATGTTAATTTTTGTCCAAAGTCAATATCGCTACACAGCAGGACTTGTTTCATGACACAAGAGTCAGTATACTTCTCTTGGGATATCTTTAGGGGTATGTCACAACATCTAGAGTCAATGTCACGACATTGAAGGTAATTTCATGATTTCTCCATTTTGTTCCCTACGTTGCGACATTGATCATTCCGTGTTGCGACATAATGACCAACAACTATTTATTACGCCTTTTAATGGTCTCCTACACACTTACACAGTTCATTAGCTCCCCTTTAGGCCTCATTCGGCCCCTACGGTCAATAAAATATTTGATGTGTACATTTTATTAACTTTAAGAAAATTTTCAAAAATATAATTAAAGCCTAATTGAAATGATTGCTTTCAAGTTGCTAAAGTGTGGAAATTAGTTTAATCTACTACACTGAATTAAGGTAGATTAGATAGATGCCAAATAACTGGAAATATATCAAGAGTAGATGAAATGCCACAAACAAGGATAATTGAAGTAGAGGTATTTGATGTTTGGGGAATCGATTTCATGAGACCCTTCCCAAGTTATTTTTGAAATCAATACATTCTGCTAGCTATCAACTATGTTTCTAAATGGATTGAAGTAGTGGGATTACCTACAAATGACGCAAAAGTAATAGTTAGATTCTCGAGAAAAAACATATTCGCTAGATTTGGAACACCTAGCACATTGGTAAGTGATGAAGGATCTTATTTCTGCAGCAAACTATTTGAAGCTGCTCTAGCCAAGTACAGTGTGAGACACTGGATGACAACATCATACCATCCACAAGCTAATGGCCAAGCAGAGGTGTCCAATTGAGAGATTAAGCAACTTTTAGAAAAAATGGTAAATCCAAGCAGGAAAGATTGGGCAACAAGATTAGATGATGCGCCATGAGCCTATAGAACAACATACAAAACTCAGTTAGGCATGTCCCCTTATATATTAGTTTAGAAAAATTGTCATTTGCCGATTGAGTTTGAAAAAAAAAGTATACTGGGCAATTAAAGAATTGAACTTAGCCCTAGAATTAGTCAAGAAAAAAAGATTATTTCAATTGCAAGAGTCGGAAGAATTTCGTTTCATGGCTTATGAAAACACTAAATTGTATGAACAATGAAGCATACTTCTGCATGATGCTAAAATACAAAATTAAGAATTTTTGCCTGGACAAAAAATCCTCTTGTTTAATTCGAGTCTAAAATTATTTCCTAGAAGTTGAAATCAAGATGGCTTGGCCCATACACTATAAATCAAGTGACACATTATGGGACAATCGAACTTATTAGGAATGGAGGAAAACCTTTTATAGAAATGGACAGAGGGTAAAATATTATTTTAGGGGAACAATGAAAGTAGTAATCGAAACCCAAGCTTTTCAATGCCAAACTTTATGGAGTTAGTGTGGGAGTGAAGAAATCCTAGGAAATGAAAGGGAAACAGATGAAGAAAGTGAATCAACCAAAGATCTTGAGGCAACAAAAAAGCATGGTACAAACTACCTTCATTGTTGCACCAACAGATTTACATGTTGTGACACTAAAAAAAATTTAGAGCAGGTAAACTGTCCTCGACGTCGCGACAACAAAATGGTGTGTCACGACACCGTTGCGTAACATGCAGTCTAAATTTACTAACTTCTAACGTGTCTATAATAGAATATTAGTAGTTTTAGAAATATTTAAACTCCTTACTGATCATGAATAATACATCTAACACAACTCTAACTCTTATTTTTATTATTATCTTCCTTTAATAATTAATAAGACGCACAAATCTCTTTTTCCTCTCCCAAAATTGCAGAACTAGCAAGATTTCTTTATCGCTATTTAAGAAGCTCAATAATCCCAAGAACGAAATATTGCAACACATTTAGGTTTGAGTAATTACAAATTTTTTTATAACATCATGTATACATGTAACGCCCCAAAATTTAAATTTTTATTTTTGCAAATGTGTGACACAAATCTGTATCTGCTTCAGTGGTTAAGTGTTCTGAGTGTGTGTGTGAGGTCCCAAGTTCAACCCATGACTTGGGAAAATTTTGGTATTTTTATTAATAAAGCCCAATCTTTGGTTGATAGGATTTTAAATAAAAGATGGTAAATAATTAATAGAATGGGCTTGCTGGTCTGGTGGTTAAGTGGAGTGTTGGTGAGATGGAGGTCCTATGTTCAATTCTCTGTGTTGGTAAGGGATAGTATTTTTTGTTTTTGAATAATTTTCGACTAGATTTGTACTGTAGTTGGACTCTAAGTAGTGGGGTGTTGGACGGAGAAAAGTAAGGGGAATTGAGATAGGGGTTATCAGATAAGGAGATGATAGGGGGTTATCAGAATATTTCTGTTCAATTTTCTTTTTGCAAAATTATGTTCTCTTCTTTCCCTCTCTCAGCTGAAATTCCACCTCTCCCTTCCTCTCATCATTTTCATTGTTTTACTCAAGTTCACCTTCTTTGTTTTGTGCTGCGCATAATCCTAATCGTTGGTAAGTTGTGTTTTATCATAGGTCCTAGCAATTTTCTGACTGGGTGATTAACAAAAGGATTTGTTTTACTCTAGGTTTAGGTGTAGCCTAAGAATCTACGAAAATTCTAATTCTTTTCCCCTTTTTCATCTTTGTTTTGCTTTCTTCCTGTACAATGTTTCTTGTCGCTCGTTCAGTAAGTACTTATTTTATCACTATTCTGTTGTTCTCAAATTAGTTTCTAAAAGAGGGTTATTTTGGTTCTGTCGATTTAGGTGAGGATTAGGCAACGATTAGTGCCTCGGTGGATTCTTGAACAACAAGGATATTGGTTCGTTATTCGGTAAGTAACCGCGTTCGCTTTTTGATGATTCTAAGATGATGTTGTGAATATTCCCAAGTTGGTTTGCGAATGTGCTGCTAAAATTGGCTTTGGTTGTAACGCCCCGTATTCGAGATCGTTTCTGGAGTCGAATACGAGGTGTTAACAGACTTAATTCATTGCTTAAACAGCTTAAACAATTTAATTTTAGAACTTCCAGACAAGCTGGCTAACTGCATCACAGTCGCTTAAAAATTCATATCTTGAGTTCTGAAACTCAAAATCTAATTTCGTAATTTTTTCCTGAAACTAGACTCATATATATATTTACTAATTTTTTTCTAGAATTTTTTACTGGGCCAATTAGTACAGTTTATTAGTTAAAGTCTCCCCTGTTTTAGGGTTTGACTGCTCTGACCTCTGTGTATTACGAATCAGATATCTCTTTGTACAAAATTTTAATGACTATGAAGTTTGTTTTTCTTAAAACTAGACTCAATAATAAATCTGTACATATAAATTATGACTTCTAATTATTTTTATACAATTTATGGTGAATTTCCAAAGTCAGAACAGGGGATCCAGAAATCGCTCTGGCCCTATTTCACAAAAATTTAAACATCTCATAAAATATAACTCATATACCTGTTTCGTTTCTTCCATATAAAAATATACTCATAATTCTTCAATTCCATATTTTATTCATCATCTAATTATATCTCTACTATTTTTAATGATTTTTCAAATTCACGTCACTACTGCTGTCTGAATCTATTTTATGGTAAATTTTACCTATTTCATGGTTTTCATGGATTAACTAGCAATTTGACATACATAACACCAAATATGATCATAATTAGCCATTCCAATGGCTACTCATTACCAAGCATTTTTATACTACTCAATAACCATATCATAAGACCATATATACAAAATGATTATAATGCTATACATGCCATACTCAAAATATACAAGCCATTATGCCAAGATGGTATACGGATAGTGTGAGCGTGCCTCCGACCGTTCCCGATTTTCGAGCTGGCTTCTCAACACTACAAGGAATGAAAAGGAGGGGATAAGCATAAATGCTTAGTAAGTTCACATGCAAATAGCAAGTAACATAACCATATAAGCAAACACAAAACATCATTTGCATAATCATCACCAAGACATTCATATCATATTTTCATTTATCATCTTACCATATTGTTGCTATATCGATTTTTCAACCCGAGGGTTAAGTACATACCTGTTCAAAGTATCCATTTCACAACACTTACCAATACATCCCTTTCATCTTGAGTATTCCTCCACTTGAGTAGAACTTTACCCGTTGAACACATCAGAATATAATTCGGATACATGGAAAGTTTGCACATAAGTGCCACATATGTAGCCAAGCTACTATGTAACCCGCCCATAAGCGAACTCGAACTCAACTCAATGAGCTCGGGCGTTCGCATCCATAAGTGAACTCGGACTCAACTCAACGAGCTCGGATGCCTAGTTACATTTCACGAACTCGGACTCAACTCAACGAGTTCGGACATTCGCATCCATAAGTGAAATCGGACTCAACTCAACGAGTTCGGATGCCCAAATATCCCAGTGACATGTCACTTGTATCCTAATCCATTCCTAAGGTTCAACGGGACCTTTTTCCCAATCGTGTGTCTCAACCATCTTCTACGGAATACCGATACCGATACTCGGTAGTATTTCACATTTTCAAAGTATATCACATAATTTGACATATTATCAAACAATTATCACGAGTATAATATTTCATAATAATTATCATATCATTTAAATAACATAAAAACATTTAAAATAACAACTATGTTACCAACACTTACATATGAACTTACCTCGTATGCGAAAATGGCTACTTTTACCATTTCGTCCACAACTTGGTATTTTTCCCATTTTAGCCCGAATTTCAGTTTTCCTTGCTCTATCATTTAAAATATAGTCTAATTAGGACTCACATTATTCAAATTGACCCAAAATCATATTTTGGAAAAATTACAATTTTGCCCCTAAACTTTTGCATATTTACACTTTTGCCCCAAAGCTCGTAAATTAAACTTCAGCCTATTTTATTATGTTTTATGACATTCTGATCATTTTTCCCTCCTATGGAAACATCAAATTCTCACTCTAACATGTACTTATGACTATTAGGTATTTTTACCGATTAAGCCCTTTTTGCTCGTTTTCACTTAAAATCGAGTAGCACAAGCTGTCTAACATAATTTAAAACCTCATATTCTATCATAAAACACCAAAATACACAAATTTCACCTATGGGTATTTTTCCAAATATAAATCCTAGGTTAAATTATTGCCAGCATAAGCTAAATCGAGCTACCGGGACTCCAAAAACGTAAAGAACTTGAAAAACGGGGCTAGAATGGACTTACAATCGAGCTTGGAAGCTCGAAAAACCCTAGCCATGGTTTCTCCTTGCTATATTCGGCCATGGGGTTGAAGATGAGCAAAATTGGCTTTTAATTTTGTATTTTAATTCATTTTACCCCTAAATGACCAAAATGCCCTTACTACTAAACTTTCAAAAATTCCTTCCATGTCCTAATTTTTTCCATGAACTTAAAATTGGTCAAATTTCTATTTAAGACCTTCTAATTAATATTTCAAAGCAATTTCATACTAAAAACTTCTAGAATGCAAGTTTTGCAAATTATTCGATTTAGTCCCTAATTTCAATTTAAGCACTTTATGCATAAAATTTCTTCACGAAAATTTCACACAATCATGGAATCATATCATAGACCTCAAAATAATCATAAAATAATTATTTCTATCTCGGATTTTGTGGTCACGAAACCACTATTCTGATTAGGCCCTAATTCGGGATATTACATTGGTAATGTCAATCATAGGTTCTGGAAATATGGGATTGCACTTAGGAGCGAAAATGATACAGGTGTGTACTCAATTGTGCAAAAAAGAGGTTTCGAAAAAAGCCAAAAACCTCACTGTCAATGCCACTCGAGCGTGTGGTTGCCCGTGTGGTAGGCCATGTGCCCTAACACGGCCGTGTGATCGATGAGGCCAGGCCATCACGGCCAAGGCCAATTTGGACAGTGTGGGCCACACGGGTGCGTGGACCCACACGGGTTGGCCATATGGGCGTGTGAACCCATTTTACTGAAATGACTATTAAGGTTGCACGAGTTGCCCAAGTCGACTGTGAACCTTCCGTAGGGTCGGTAAGCACTACTTAGACTGTTAACTGTATAATATTGATTGTGTGGATTATGTATTGAGCATGTTATATACAAGCATGTACAATGAACTGAATGTGTATCTAACAAACCTGTGACAGCATGACATTTCATTGTATGTTGCATTGCATTGGATTGGGTTGATATTATTTGGAGGAAATGTACTGAAAGGCTCTTAAGCCTAATATACTGGTAGCTCAGCTGCAAATTACTATTTTGTGCCACATTCGGTACTACCTGGAGTGTAGGGATGGGTGGGTTGATTTAATCCCCATATGCAGTGTAGGGCTGGACGGAGATGGCGTGTAAAGGTTGGTTGTGTAGGACTTTGTTACTGAATACTGTATATCTATTACTGATACAATGATGGGCTAAGGCCCTTGTGCAAACTGATACTGATACTGAAAAAGGGCTTAGGCCCAAGACTACTTCTGACTGTGCATTATGGTTGCTATTTGTTTGTTTCTACTGGATTACATACTGAGTTTATGTAAACTCACCCCCTTCTATTTAATGTGCACAGGTATCCCCAGACCTAGATGGATCGGTGCGACGGAGGACTCAGCGATGACCACGATTCTGGATTTTCATGGTTTTATTTTATTTTATAATTTATGGTCTAATTATTATGGATTTATTAGGTTAAATTTGAGGACTCTCTCGGTCTTTTGCATAAATTTGGGTTTTTATTTACTTATTTTTGCATTTTATGGATTTATACCTGCTAGTGGAAGGAAAATCAGTTTTCGAAAAGTTAAAGTATTTTTTTGAAACTAACGATCACATAAACTGTTTTTATTTAAGCTTCTGCAAGGAGAGGTGCTTTAAAATAAATGATTTAGATGAGGAAAACAATTTCCTTTAGATCCGATAAAAGTTAAAGAAAGATAATGACATGGAAATGGTTTTATCGCAACAATTTAGTTTCAAACACACTATCATGTGACATTACCAGATTCGACCATAATGTCTAGGCCGAGTTTAGGGTGTTACATTTAGAGGTATCAGAGTCAAGTTGCAAAACTCAACTGTGGAATTATGGGTTTTTAAAATTTGTTTTTTGAACGATTGATTTTCAAATGATTTGAAATGTTTCTACTGAGTACGTGGTACACCGAGTCTCCAATGCCGATCTTGTAAGTATTTTGAAACTGATTTTTGCTTAAATTAAAAAAGCTATGATATTCTGAAACTACTATAGGTAATAAACTGTGAAATTACTATAGTTAGTATATACCGAAAACTGTAGTTAAACCAAAACTATAGTAAACTAGTAGAGACTGGGACAAACGAAAACAAACTTTGGCACTACTTTACACAAAATATTTATTAATAAACACTGGAACTGTAACTGATTCATAAATATTTTAATACAGGTAAATTCAATTATATATGAGCACACGAGGTCTCCGCAGATAAGGTACTAGAGGCTGTGGAAGAGGCCGTAGAGGGGCTCTAGCAAAATCCTTGTCATTTGGCAGCATGCCCAATTTGGACAAGAGTGAGACGTCAGTGTCACTGACTACTGAAACTGGGTATCAAAATCACATGGTGGGGGACAACGCATTGTCTCAGGCTATGCTAAGGATTTTGGAGAGGGTCGTTGGGCCCAACACTGGATTTAGGGGACAAGGTCAGTTACGGAACGACTTCAGTCCAATGGAGCTGAGCTTTTTAGGGGTGTTACTGGAGTCTTCCCTAATGTGGTCGAGTACTAGATTGAGGCTATAGAGAGGATCATGGATGACTTAGATTGCGACCCCGAGCAGAAATTAAAGGGTGCAGTCTCATTGTTGCGGGATGAGGCTTATCACTGGTGGCTGACTGTTAAGGAGGGCACTCAGCCCAAACGTCTGACCTGGGAGTTCTTCAAGGCTGGCTTCTAGAGGAAATATGTGGGGGCAGGCTAAGTGAATGCCCGTAGAAGGGAGTTCCTGAACCTTACTTAAGGAGATCGATTTGTGGCCGAGTATGAGGCTGAATTCTTGCGACTGAGCCACTATACGCGAGGTATGGTGGCAACTGAGTATGAGCAATGTGTCCGTTTCGAGGATGGCCTCAAGGATCATTTGAGAGTCCTGATAGCTCCGCAGAGGGAGTGTGATTTTTCTTCACTGGTTGAAAAGGCAAAGTTTGCCGAGGAGGTTAAGCATGCTAAGCGCCAAAACCATGACAGAGAAAGAGGTAGGAATAAGAGGGTTTCAGAGCCCTCGAGTTCTGTACAGAGGCATAAGAAAAAGGCCAAAGGTGATGGGCTGGTTAGAGTTGGGCCCTCTATTGCTGCTACTAGACAGCAGCCATGTGTTCATTATGGTAGACGCAATAAGGGCGAGTGTTGGAGAAGGATTGGGGCATTTCTGAGGTGTGGATCATTGGATCACCATATCAGGGAGTGTCAGCTAAGGGCTGATCAGATGCAAGCTCAGGGTACTGGTAATGTACAACCATAGAGGGTAGCACAGCAGCCACCGAGAGGCTATGGTTAGGCTAGGGGTGGTAATGGTATGGGCCGCAGGCAGAGAGCACCGAGCAGAGGTGCTGGACAGACTGAGGCGAGGAAGTCAGCTCTAGTATACGTTGCACGTCGTCGAGAGGATAGAGATGCTCCAGACGTCATTACGAGTACATTCCTTATTCATGATGTACCTTATACTGCATTGATAGATATAGGATCCAATTACTCCTATATAGCTAGTACTGTGTCTGAAAACTTGGGGATTTTGGTTGAGGGCACTACGAGTGATGTTACCATACTGAGTCCGTTGGGGCAATCTATAAGGATAAACAAGTTGTTTAGAAATGTCCCTTTAGACGTTTAAGGGGCAATCTTTCTGGCTAACCTGATGGAGCTTCCACTTAGAGAGTTCGACTTAATTCTGGGGATGGACTGGTTGGTTAAGCACCGTGTTAGCCTAGTACTATGTCTGAAAACTTAGGGATTTTGGTTGAGAGCACTACGAGTGAAGTTATTGTACTGAGTCCGTTGGGGCAATCTATAAGGATTAACAAGTTGTTTAGAAATGTCCCTTTAGAGGTTTAAGGGGCAATCTTTCTGGCTGACCTGATGGAGCTTCCACTTAGGGAGTTCGACTTAATTCTGGGGATAGACTAGTTGGTTAAGCACCGTGTCAGCATAGACTGTGCGATTAAAAGGGTCGTATTGAGGACTGAGGAGGATAATGAGGTAGTCTTGGTTAGACAATGCTGGAATTATTTATCTAATGTGATTACTGTACTGGTGGCAGAAAGGTTGGTTCATAAGGGATGTGAGGCATGTTTGGCCTGCGTAAGTGTTTCTGATTCTGGGGACTCTACTGTTAAAGACATCAGAACAGTAAAGGATTTTTTGGACGTATTTTCTGAAAAGCTATCGAGGTTACCTCCGAATCGTGAAGTGGAGTTTGAAATAGAGCTCCTTTCTTGTAGAGCTTCGGTGCCCATTGCTCCCTACTGAATGGCACCGAAGGAGCTTACGAAGCTTAAGGCTTAGATTCAGGAGTTATTGGATCGTGGGTTCATCCGCCCTAGTGTGTCTCTATGGGAAGCACCAGTACTGTTCGTAAAGAAGAAGGATAGATCCATGCGGATGTGTATCGACTACCGCCAGCTGAACAAGTTAACCATTAAGAACATGTATCGACTACCGCCAACTGAACAAGTTGACCATTAAGAACAAGTATCCATTACCGAGGATAGATGACCTGTTTGACCAGTTTCGAGGAGTTTTGGTATTCTCTAAGATTGACCTCCAATTTGGGTATCATCAGTTGAGGTTCAAGGAGGCTGACATGCATAATATGGCATATAGGACTCATTATGGTCACTACGAGTTCCTAGTGATGCCATTTGGACTGACTAATGCGCTGGCAGCTTTCATGGATTTGATCAACCAAATATTTCAGCCTTATTTGGATCAGTTTGTTGTGGTGTTTATTGATGATATATTGGTTTTTTCGAGGACTAAGGATGAGCATGACGAGCACCTTAGGGTTGTTCTTCAGACTTTAAGGGAGAATCAGTTCTATGCTAAGTTTAGCAAGTGCGAGTTCTGGTTGTATAAGGTGACATTTATGGGTCATGTGGTTTCCACTGAGTGGGATTTGAGTTGATCGTTGAAAGATTGAAGCTGTGTTGGAAAGGAAACAGCCTAGGAATGTATCAGAGATCCACAGTTTTCTAGGGCTAGTGCGTTATTATCAGCTATTTGTGGAAGGTTTCTCATTGATTGCGACACCCTTAACTAAGCTACTACGTAAAGGTGTACCATTTGATTGGACTGATGCGCAGCAAGAGAGCTTCGAAAAGCTCAAGACTGTACTGACTGAGGCCTCAATTTTGATACAGCCAGAATCTGGAAAGGAGTTCATGGTTGATAGTGATGCGTCACATGTCAGTTTGGGATGTGTGTTGATGCAGGATGGTAAGGTGGTAGCATATGTGTCTCGTCAGCTAAAGATACATGAGATGAATTATCCGGCACATGACTTGAAACTGGCCATTGTGGTGTTTGCACTGAAAATCTGGATGCATTACTTGTATGGTGAGAAGTGTATCATCTATAGGTCACAAGAGCCTCAAGTACCTCATTACCTAGAAGGAGCTAAATCTTAAGCAACATAGATGGATTGATCCGCTTAAGGACTACGACTGTACCATTGAGTACAATCCTAGCAAGGTCAATGTGGTGGTCGATGCACTAAATTGTAGAGCTATGACTGATTTAAGGGCGATGTTTGCTCGCCTAAGCTTATTTGATGATGGTAGCGTATTAGCCGAGCTTCAGGTTAAGCCGACATGGATTGAGCAGATTAAGGGTAAGTAGTTGAAGAACAAGTCTTTAGGTCTTAAGTTCTTACAGATTGAGTGTGGTAGCACTACGAATTTTGGACTGAATAGTGATGGGGTACTCTGTTTACGTGGGATAATATGTGTTCCAAATGATACTGATTTGAGACAGTTTATATTGAGAGAGGTACATAGTATCCCTTATGCTATGCATCCTGGCGAAAATAAGATGTACTGGGACCTCTATATTGGTGGCCAGGTTTGAAATGTAAGGTTACTGATTTTGTGGCGAGATGTCTGACGTGCCAGTAGGTTAAGGCTAAGCATTAGTTACCTTCGAGTTTGCTACAGCCAATTAAGATTCCTCTATGGAAGTGGGAATGAGTAACCATGGACTTCGTTAGTGGGTTGCCACTAACACCCACTAAGAAGGATTTGGTATAGGTAATCGTGGATCGGTTGACCAAGTCTGCACACTTCATACCAGTTAGGGTGGATTATTCTCTGCAAAAGCTGGTGAAGCTTTATATTTCTAAGATAGTGAGACTACAAAGGGTACCGGGTTTGATCATCTCTGAGAGGGATCCTCGTTTCACATATCGATTTTGGAGAAAGTTGTATGAGGCTCTGGGTTCAAGGTTGGACTTCAATACTATGTTCCATCCTCAGACCGATGGTCAGCCTGAGAGGGTGATTCAGATAGTAGAGGATATGTTAAGGAGATGTGTTATTGATTTCCGAGGTAGTTGGGAGGACTATCAGCCATTAGCGGAGTTTGCCTATAGTAATTACTTCAGTCTAGCATCCAAATGGCACCTTACGAGGCACTGTATGGTCGTAAGTGTCGCACACCTTTATGTTGGACTGAGTTGGACGAGCGACGTGTTCTGGGTCCTGAGTTGGTTCCTAAGACAGAGGATAAGGTTAGATTGATTCGAGATCATTTGAAAGCGGTTTCTAACAGGCAGAAATCTTATGCAGATTTGAAGAGGCATGAGATCGAGCATTCTATGGGGGACTTCATTTTTCTCAAGGTCTCGCCATAGAAGAAAGTACTGAGGTTTGGTCAAACGGTCAAGTTGAGACCTAGGTTTATTGGACCTTACCGTATTCTGAAGCGAGTGGGACCGGTTGCTTATCAGTTGAAGCTACCTCCGGAGTTGGATTGCATTCATGACCTATTCCATATCACGATGTTAAGGCGCTACTGCTCTAATCCTACTCATATTGTCTCTGTCGAGGAGATTGATCTTAGGCCAGACTTGACCTTTGAGGAGGAGTCGGTTCAGATTCTAGATCGTGATATAAAGGTTTTAAGGAAAAAGTCTATTCTGCTGGTAAAGGTCTTGTGGTGGAAGCATAGCATTGAGGAGGTTACGTGGGAGCCTGAGGATGTGATGCGTCAGTAGTATCCTAATCTATTCTGATCAGGTAAATTTCAAGGACGAAATTTTCTTTTAGGGGGTAGAGTTGTAACGCCCCAAAATTTAATTTTTTATTTTTGCGAATGTGTGACACAAATCTGTATTTGTTTCAATGGTTAAATGTTTTGGGTGTGTATGTGAGGTCCCAAGTTCAAGCCATGACTTGGGAAAATTTTGGTATTTTTATGAATAAAGGCAAATCTTTGGTTGATGGGATTTGAAATAAAAGATGGTAAGTAATTAACAAAATGGGCTTGTTGGTCTGGTGGATAAGTGGAGTGTTGGTGAGATAGAGGTCTTGTGTTCGATTCTCTGTGTTGGTAAGGGATAGTATTTTTGTTTTTGACTAATTTTCGGTAAGATTTGTACTATGGCTGGACTTTGAGTAGTGGGGTGTTGGATGGAGAAAAGTAAGGGGAATCGGGATAGAGGGTTATCAGATAAGAAGATGATAGGGGTCATCAGAATATTTCTGTTTTATTTTCATTTTGCAAAATTCTGTTCTCTTCTCCCCCTCTCTCTTCTGAAATTCCACCTCTCCCTCCCTCTCATCTTTTTCGTTGTTTTACTCAAGTTCACCTACTTTGTTTTGTGCTGCGAGTAATCCTGATCGTTCAGTAAGTTGTGTTTTGTCATAAGTCCTAGCGATTTTCTGACTGGGTTTAGGTGTAGCCTAAGAATCTACCGAAATTTTGCTTTTTTTCTCCTTTTTCATCTTCGTTTTGCTTTCTTCCTATACAACGTTTCTTGTTACTCGTTCGGTAAGTACTCATTTTATCACTATTCTGTTGTTCTAAAATTTGTTTCTAAAAGAGGGCTATTTTGGTTCTGTTGATTTAGGCGAGGATTAGGCAACGATTAGTGCCTCGATAGAGTCTTGAACTACAGGAATATTGGTTCGTTATTTGGTAAGTAACCGTGTTCACTTTTTGATAATTCTGAGATGATGTTGTGAATATTCCCAAGTTGGTTTGTGAATGTTCTGCTAAAATTGGCTTTGGTAATGTCAACCATAGGTTTAGCAAAAACGATACAGGTGTGTACTCGATTGTGCAGAAAATGAGGTTTCAAGAAAAACCTCACTGTCGACGCCACCCGGACGTGTGGTGGCCCGTGTGGTAGGCCGTGTGCCCTAACACGGCCGTGTGATTGACGAGGCCAGGCTATCACTGCCAAAGCCAATTTGGGCCGTGTGGACCATATGGGCGTGTGGGCCTACACGGACAGGCTATATGGGCATGTGAGCCCATTTTTACTAAAATGACTATTAAGGTTGCACGGGTCACCCAAGTCGACTGTGAACCTTCCGTAGGGTCAGTAAGAACTACTTAGACTGTTAACTGTGTGACATTGATTGTGTAGATTATGTACTGAGCATGTTATATACAAGCATGTACACTGAACTGAATGTGTATCTGACAAACTTGTGACAGCATGAAATTTCATTGTATGTTGCATTGCATTAGGTTGGGTTGATATTATTTGGAGGAAATGTACTGAAAGGCTCTTAAGCCTAATATACTGGCAGCACAGCTGCAAATTACTATTTTGTGCCGCATTCGGTACTCCCTGGTGTAACAGTCTGATTTACACCCTAATTAGAATAGTGGTTTTGAGACCGAAAATTCGAGTCAAAAAATATTTTAATATTATTTTCTGTGTTTATAATATGTGAATTAGCATGTGTAAAAGTTTCGTATGAAAATTCGATCAATTGTGTGCTTAATTTGATAAAATGACCTAATCGCGTAAAATGTAAAAGTGGTCTTCTATTTGTTAATGTGCCTTTTTGTTATGTCTTATTGAATGTGGGGTCCTTATATTGTTATAAAACCATTAACTTAGTGGATAGACAAACATGTCCATAGTTGATGGATTTTTAATGTATGTTCATTAAGGGCAAACTTGGTATTTGAATAATTAAGCTTAATTAAAATAAAACAAAAGTCATATTTTTGTTCATTTTCAACTATGGTTGCTGAAAATACTAAGTAAAAGAAGAAGAAAAAGAGTTTAGGGTTCGACTAGGAAATTTTAGAATTTAGGTATATGGTTTGATCCGTTTTCGATAATTTCTACGTTTTTGTGATCGTTGCTTAGTATTCTATCAAGCCCATGCCTAAATTTCTGATTTTGATGATGATTTTGAAATATGTCATTGATGAAATTGTGAGCTTTATGAAGTTAGATGATAGATAATGAAAGATATGTGTTGGGTTAGTATATTTTGTCATTGAATTTTTGATGAATTTGAGTAATTTGGGATAAATTGTAAAAATGATATTTTGAGGGACTAAAATGTGAAATAAATTAAATATGTCGGCTTATATGAGCACTAGAAATATTCAGCTAAGCATGTGTCTAAAGAAATTTGGTGTATTTTGTGATTTTATGAATTAGGGACTAAAATGTCAAAATGTGAAAATATGAGGGCTAATTTGTAAAATTCCCTAAATGTATGTTTTTGGATTGATTTGAATTATTTGGTGAATAAAATAGTTAAATTTGAATTTATATAGATCAATAACTAAAGAAAATAGAATTAGATCGGGGAAAATCGAAAGTTGTCGAGTAGTCGATTTCGTCTATCCGAATCCGTGCGAGGTAAGTTTAAATGCAAATAAATGTGTTTGTAATGGTTTATTTATGTTTAAATACTATTTAACAATGATGAATGCATATTGAATTGAATATGAGACATCCGAGAAAGTATCGACAAAGTTTGGACGTCCGAAAAGCCCCGTACGAACATTAGGAATAGTTAGGATACATATGTCATGACATAGGATCCGATATGTGTTTTCGTGTAAGACCACATCAGGGACGTTGGCATCGACTTATGATTTACGTGTAGGACCATGTTTGGGACATCAGCATCGTATTTCATTTCGTGTAAGACCCTGTCTGGGATAGTGGAATCGATATTTGATTACATGTAAGACCACGTCTGGGACGTTGGCATTGTACGAGATTTCTGAGCTATCCGCGTATCCTGATGATTCCGAACGGTTCAATGGGCATTCTGAGAAATGAATGATTATATGAGATGTGTATACGATTTAGGTACGTTCGAAATATATATTATGTTAGAAAATAAAAGGAAAGTATATGTACAAGTGAAGATATGAGTTATAAGTATGAGAAAATATGTTATATGTGTAAATAAGTTCGAAATATGTGAAATGTGTATGAACTATGAGGTTTGAGATAGTATTTGGCCATGGAGTATAATTAACTTGATGATGCTTTCATGTTTTGAATGATAAGTTTATTTGCATATAGCTTACTAAGCTTTTGAAAGCTTACTTTATGTGTTTCTCAACTGTTTTATAGATATCGTAGCTATTGGGAGCTCGGGGATCATCGAGGATCATCGCCACACTATCGAAATCTAATTTGGTACCTTTTAAAAGTGTAAATATTAAAGTATGGCATGTATAGGCTAGAAGTATTTTGAGGTATGTTTTGTAAAGTGTATATCATGCCATGTGATATGGCTAGATTATGGTTGAACTTATGGTTTGAATCTGGTATATGATATATGATGCAATTGTGGTATGTTTGATGTGTTCATGAATGGCTTAGAGAATGATAAGTTTGGTAAGTTTTTGGTATGTGTTTAATTGTGGAGTTGGTAAGAATGAGGTATGAAATTGAATGAGTATATTAAGGTTTATAAACCTTATGTTTTGGTATGATTTTGGTTTATGAGATGACATGTTTTGGTATGTGTTACAAGCATGAATTTGTTGCCAATGAAATGGCATGAATGATGAATGTTTTGTGATCAAAATTGGTTGGAAATATGTTGTAAATGTTTTGGTTTTGATGCTTGTAGGGAGGACCCTTATTGGGTGGCAAATTGGCCTTGTAAATGCATTATTTTTGCCCACACGGGTAGAGACATGGGCGTGTGTCTCAACTGTGTTGCTCGAGAGCCATTTTGAAATGAGCCTAGGCAGATCACACGGTCGCACACACGGGCGTGTGCTAGGCCGTGTGGCCAATTCAGTTTCGACCATGGCCTGCTCACATGGGCGTGTGGCCTGTATATCTTTGAAAAATTTTTAAGTTTTTAAAAAATCTTGTATGAGCCCGGTTTGGTCCCGACCCTTTTCTAAAGCATGTTTAAGGTCTCGATGACCTATGTAAGGGACTTAGTATTGATGTTTGATCTATGATGCTATGATGTTTGTGAAATGAATGCTAAATGTTCTGATATGTCCGGTAACGCTTTTAGCCCTAGTCCAACGATGGGTACGGGTTAAGGGTGTTACATCTGGTTGGTATCAGAGCTACAGTTTAGTCGATTCTAAGACTAACGTAACGTATGTGAGTCTAGCTATACATGCAATATTTATGAGCTGCGATAGTGTGATGAATCCTGACAATAAAAATGTGTTTTTATATAGAAGATTGATCCCCAACGAGCTGTAGTTGACGATGTAGAAAGTAATGCGCCTACTCCCACATAAGGAACAATGCCATCCAAATCTAGACCGGTTACAAGTTGCCATAATAGAGAGGCTAAACAAGCCTTCTATCAAATGATGAATGATTGGTTCAGTCAGTACATTAGAAATAATCTAGCTATTCAACAACCCCTAACCCCACCTAATCTTTCGCAAGTTTCTGCTATGTCACAAGTTAATTTGATTCAGTCAAGTAAGCCTCTGATTAACAAAATTAGAAAATATGGGACCGAAGAGTTTCAAGCTACCACTAATGATGATGCTGAAAGAGCCGAGTTCTGGTTAGAAAATACAATACGAGTATTCGATGAATTGTCATTGACTCCCGATGAATGTTTAAAGTGTGCCATTTTGCTTCTGAGAGATACAGGGTATCACTAGTGGAAGACTTTGATATCAGTGGTTCGGAGAGAGCGAGTTACCTAGGATTTCTTTCAAGCTGAATTTTGGAAGAAATACATTTGTCAAAGATTCATTGATCAGAAACATAAAGAGTTTCTTGAACTGAAACAAGGCCGTATGTTTGTTACAGAATACGAGTGAGAATTTGTAAGACTGAGTCAGTATGCACGAGAATGTGTATCTACTAAGGCAATAATGTGCAAAAGATTTGAAGATGGTTTGAATGAAGATATTCGTTTGTTAGTCGGGATTCTTGAGATCAAAGAATTTGTAGTGCTTGTTGAACGAGCATGTAAATCTGAAGAGCTCGGGAAACAGAAAAGAAAAGTTGATTCAAAAGCTAGAAAAGTGCGAAAGAGATCATCGAGTAAGCCATTTCAATCTGCATCAAAGAAGTTTTGAGATGATTACAGTCGTTCAAAGGCTAATGTGGGACATGGGAGTAGAGATCGTACGAGATCGCATTTGAGTTTCAGAGCTCCAGCTATATCTATTGCTAGTGTTGGAAATGTTTGATCTGATCGTCTTGAGTGCAAACACTATGGTAGAAGACATCTCGACAATTGTAGATTGTATGATAAAACTTGTTTCAAATGTGGATCATTAGACCATTTCATCCGTGATTGCCCTGAATTTGTCGAGCAAGAAATTGTACAAAATCAGAGACCGAGTAACACTTCAGCTAGAGGTAGACCTCCTAGAAATATGGGAAATGTGAGTGGTAGTCAAAAAGGGACTAAAGACACCACTGTTCGATCCGAGTCTCGTGCACCTGCTAGAGCCTATACCATTCGAGCTCGAAAGGAAGCTTCATCTCCCGATGTTATAACTGGTACATTCACACTTTATGATACTTTTATGATTGCTTTGATAGATCCTGGATCAATTCATATATATTTGCCTGTAGAGTATATTAAATTTGTAATTAGAGTTTCGAACCCCCTAGGCAGATGTGTTTTGGTTGATAAAGTTTGCAAGAATTGTCCTTTAATGTTTCGAGACGTTTGTTCTCTGGCTAATCTGATGTTGTTACCTTTCGATTAGTTTGATATAATTCTGGGTATGGATTGGCTAACTTTGCACGATGCTATTGTGAATTGCAAACGAAAAACCATTGATTTGAGAGGCAAGAATGATGAAATAGTTTGAATTGAATCCAGTGATTTGAATGGGTTACCGGCTGTGATTTTGTCAATGAAAGCTCTGAGTATTATGAGAAAAGGTTGTGAAGCTTACTTTGCCTATGTGATCAATTCGAAAGTGTCAGAAAAGAAAGTTGAATTAGTGCATGTTGTCTGTGAATTCCCTGATGTGTTTCTTGAAGAACTTCCAGGATTACCTCCGATCCGAGAAGTTGAATTTGGCATTGAGTTAGTACAGGGAACTACTCCGATTTCGATAGCTCCATATAGAATGGCTCCAACCGGGTTGAAAGAATTAAAGTCTCAGCTACAAGAGTTAATCGATAGAGGGTTTGCAGGACCAAGTTTCTCACCTTGGGGTGCTCCAGTTCTCTTTGTAAAAAATAAAGACGATACAATGAGAATGTGCATGGATTATCGTCAATTGAACAAAGTGACTATCAAGAATAAATACCCTCCACCTCGAATTGATGATTTGTTCGATCAATTGAAAGGAGCTACCGTGTTTTCAAAGATAGATTTGAGATTAGGTTATTATCAATTGCGAGTAAAAGACTCAGACATTCCAAAAACTACATTCAGAATGAGGTACAGCCACTATGAGTTCTTAGTTATGCCTTTTGGATTAACTAATGCACCTGCAATCTTTATGGATTTGATGAACAGAATTTTCATACCATATTTAGATCGATTTGTTGTTGTATTCATTGATGAGATATTGATTTATTCGAGTGATGAATCCGAGCATGCCGAGCATCTGAGAATAGTACTACAGATTTTGCGAGATAAGCAACTGTATGTGAAGTTTAGCAAATGTCAATTCTGGTTACGAGAAGTTGGTTTTTTGGGCCATGTTGTATCAGCATCAGGCATCCGAGTTGATTCGAGCAAGAATTTAGCTATTCTGGATTGGAAGCCTCTAAGAAATGTTTCTGAAGTCCGCAGTTTTCTTGGACTTACCGGTTATTATTGAAGGTTCATAAAAGGCTTTTAGATGATTGCAACTCCGTTAACAAAATTACTTTAGAAAGATTTAAAGTTTGAATGGTCCAAAAAGTGTCAGAAAAGCTTTGATCAATTGAAAGCCTTATTTACTGAAGCTCTAGTGTTAGTACAACCAGAATCAGGTAAAGAATTTTTTATCTACAGTGATGCTTCATTTAACGGTCTGGGATGTGTTTTGATGCAGGAAGTAAAAGTAATATCTTATGCTTCAAGACAGTTAAAGACACATGGAAAGAACTATCCGATGCACGACCTTAAGTTAGCTGCGATTGTGTTTGCTTTAAAGATTTGGTGCCACTATCTGTTTAGTGAGAAATGTCATGTATATTCTGATCACAAGAGTTTGAAATATCTGATGACTCAGAAATATTTGAACCTGAGATAGAGAAGGTGGTTAGAATTGTTAAAAGATTACAAACTTGTTATCGATTATCATCTGGGAAAAGCAAATGTGGTTATCGATGCTCTGAGCCGAAAGTACTGTTTGCTCTACATATGATGAATGCTCATTTGGTTATGTCTGATGATGGCATGGTATTAGCTGAACTAAAAGCGAGACCGTTGTTTTTACAATAGATTATTGATGCTCAGAAGGTTGATAAAGATGATTGTCAGAGATTCTGAGATAGGATTTGTGTTCCAAGAAATCCAAAGTTGATTTAAATGATTTTGAACGAAGCTCACAACAGTCGTTTATCTGTTCATTCGGGCAGTAAGAAAGTGTATAACGATCTGAAACAGCATTACTGGTGGTCTGGAATTAAAAGAGATATCTCCGACTTTGTTTCGAAATGTTTAATCTGTCAACAAGTTAAAGCTGAACATCAGGTGCCCTCTGGTTTGTTACAACCAATTATGATTCTGGAATGGAAGTGGGATAGAGTGAAAATGGATTTTGTTTCGATTTTGCCCTTATCTCCAGGAAAGAAAGATGCATTTGGGTTGTGATTGATAGATTGACAAAATCAACTCATTTTATTTCAGTACAAACCGATTACTCGCTTGATAAATTAGCTGAGTTATACATTTCTGATATTGTGAGATTGCACGATGTGCCATTATCTATTGTGCCACACAGAGATCGGAGATTCACATCGCGATTTTGGAAGAAATTGCAAGACGCTTTGGGTACGAAATTACACTTCAGTACTGCTTTTCACCCACAAACGGATGGTCAATCTGAGCAGATTATTCAAATACTCGAGTATATGTTGAGATGTTGCAATCTTGAGTTTGAAGGTACATAGGAATAGTATTTGTCTTTGATTGAATTCGCTTATAATAACAATTTTCAATCGAGCATTAAAATGGCACCGTACGAAGCCTTATATGGTCGCAAATGCCATACACCTTTGTATTGGATTGAGCTCAGTGAGAATAAGATACACGGGGTTGATTTGATAAAAGAGACTGAACAGAAAATAAAAGTGATCCGAGATAGTTTGAAAGTAGCTTCCGATCATCAGAAATCTTATGCAGATTTGAAATGAAAAGATATTGAATTTGAAATCGGCGACAAAGTGTTTTTGAAAGTCTCACCCTAGAAGAAAGTACTCCGATTTGGCAGAAAAAGCGAACTGGGTCCGAGGTTTATCGGGTCGTATGAGATTATCGAACGTATCGGACCGGTTGGATATAGATTGTTTTTGCCACCAGAGCTAGAAAAGATTCATGATGTGTTTCACGTATCGATACTTCGACGATATAGATTCCATCCTTCGCATGTAATTCCTCCGTCTGAGATTGAGATTCAGTTCGATATGACTTACGAAGAAGAACCGATCCGTATCTTAGCTCATGAGATTAAAGAATTGAGAAATAAAAAAATTCAGTTAGTAAAAGTAATGTGGCATCGACATGGTATTAAAGAGGCTACGTGGGAGCCTGAAGATGTTATGAGACGGTAATATCCAAATCTGTTCAACGGTAAAATTTTCGAGGACGAAAATCCCTAAGGGGGAGAGTTGAAACAGTCTGGTTTAAACTCTAGTCAGAATAAGGGTTTCGGGACCACAAATTAGAGTCAAAAAATATTTTAATATTATTTTCTGTGTTTATAATATATAAATTAGCATGTGTGAAAGTTTCGTATGAAAATTCGGTCAATTGTATGCTTAATTTGATAAAAAGGACCTAATTGCATAAAATGTAAAAGGGGCCTTCTATTTGTTAATGTGCCTATTTGTTATGTCTTATTAAATGTGGGGTCCTTATATTGATATAAAACCATTAGCTTAATGGATGGACAAACATGTCCATAGTTGATGGATTTTTAATGTATGTTCATTAAGGGCAAACTTGGTATTAGAATAATTAAGCTTCATTAAAATAAAACAAAAGTCATATTTTTGTTCATTTTCATATATGGTTTGTAACGTCCCAAAAAGTTAGGTATTTATTTTTGTATGATTACTGCATAAAATGTATGTTTACGTCAGCAGTTGAGTGTCCTGAGAAGTGTTTGATAGGTGTTGAGTTCATGTATTGGCTTGTGTCTAATTTTGATTTTGGCTTGAGTAAATCCTGTCTTTTAGTAATAAGACTCTTAAATAAACATGGGAAGCATGTGTCATAGGATGCTGGTTGGCTCAGGGGAAAGAGGTGTGTGACTGCTACTAGTAGGTCTTAGGTTCGAGCCCTGTTGTGCGCAAGGGTGTTCTTTTTACTGCTATGCCATGTAAGAAATTGAGTGATAGTGGGATACCAATGTGCATAGGCGGTTGGAGTGCTTGACCGAATTTAAGGATAAGTGGGAAGGAATTTGAAGAGGTCAAAGGAGAAATATAAGGACAGAATCATGGAGGAAATCATGGAATGGGGGAGTTGGGAGTTGTTGCCAAAAGTGGGACTCTTCTTGTGCTAGAAATTGGTCTTAGGCATGTAGTGCTAAAACTGCTTAGTTTGATTTTCATTTCAGTAACAATTGCTCAGTTATTCTCTTCGTTTTTCTTTTCTTTTTGGTTGTACCTTTGAGAGCCGATTGTCTCATTGCCTATTCGGGTTTTCGCCTTTTGTGATCGTGGTGCATTTTGGGTTATTCTTTTGCTAAGTCGATTCTTCTTCTTATTCTCTTGGCCGAATGTCTTCTGTACCCTTCTCTGAGTTTCTTTGAGTCTATTACTTCCCTTTGTTGATATCATACTGTGGTCGGCTTTCTCTTTCCTCTTCCTCTCAATATTTCTTTCCTCTCTCAACTCCTCACCTCTGACCTTTTGCATCTTGACCGCATATCGCATCTTCACTTCATTCAAACACACCTCCTTTGGCTGAATATTGTCTGGTAGGTTTCAGCCAAATACCCCTTTTGTCTATAACTAAACCTTGCTTTGTTCTATCGCTCTCTTTCTCCCCTTCCTCAAATGTTACTGTGGTCGATTATTGTTAAGGTATTTTCGCCACATACTTCCCTTTTCTTCTACTTCAGTTATCTTTATTCTTTTCTTTCTTTAATGTGTATCTTGGTTGAATATCATCCTCTTTCTTTGTTTAGTTTTCAGTTGATGACTGTGGTGACCAGTTGTGTAAGGCGCACGGTTCTCCTTTCCCACTCTACTGTTTGTGTTGGCCGAATGTATTAAGGTAAGCCCACTATATCATGGATTCCCTTTTTGCTTTTGGCTTGTCTTACCTTATTGAACCAACTGCTAACTCTTCCATTCTTGCCGACTACCCCCTTTATCTATCCTTTAGATCAATCCTCTTCATTTCGGTGAGCGTCGCTTTATTAACCTATACTTTGCTCGGTTGTTGGTAAGTGAGGTGTGGTTGGGATGATATTATATTTCCAATGCAAGACTGATATAGAAGGATGGCATTTTTGTGTAGGTGATGATCGAAGGGGATTGACTATTCCCTTGTGAATCAAGGGTGCGATTATTGTGGCTTCTGGGCATAAGACTGTCCAAAGTGGGGATTAATACCAATCGTACCAGGTGTGTAATCACACTGTCTCAGCTATTACATGGCAAAAGCCAAAAGGCTGTAATCATCATTGTCACACGAACGAACGCACGTTCGTGTAGACGTTTGAACACATAAACGAGAGTATGTGACTGTTGAGACCACCATTGAGCGACCTCGTAGGCATGGGTCGGCTCGAGCCACTTTGGGCTGAGATGGGTCTTGTGGACCGACGGACTCGTAGGCCCCACATAGGCGAACCGCACGAATGTGTGGAGGTTGTTAGGCTGGCTGTGTTGCATGCACGACCGAGGCCATTATTTGGGCTTATTGGGCCACACAGGAGTATGGGCCACATGGGTCGTAGCATGGGCTTAGGCCCATTTATCACTGTTTGACTGATAGGGTTGCATAGGTCGCTTGAGATGACTGTGGACCTACTGTAGGGTCGATAAATATACCTAGAGCCTAATCTATTAAAAAGACTATTATACTCCTATGAGGTAAATGACCGATATACCCTTGTATGTAATATGACTATTTGAGCATGCCATGACTATTGTATGTACATCCATATTATGTTGCATTGCAAGGGGTAGGATATATGATATTGGAGGAACTATACTGAGAGGCTATAAAGCCTATTACTGGCAGCTCTGCTGCAAATACTGATAGTTCTGTAAACGGTAAGCTATATTGGAGTGTAGGGATGGGTGGGTCAATGTAATCCTCACATGGAGTGTAGGGCTGGACGGAGTGGAGTGTAGAGGATGGCTGGGTAGGATCTATTAATGCATGACTGATACTGTTACCATATTGGGCTAAGGCCCACACTGATGTTGAAACTGTTATGGGCTTAGGCCAGACTATTTTTCACTATATGACTTGATCTTCGGTAAGTAGGGATTATACACTGAGTTTTCATAAAATCACTCTACTTTTTATCTGCGTAGGTAATCCTTAGGTGGGTCGATGCTGCGAGGGATTCGGGAAAGGCCACACCACTGTTTTATTATGTGATGGACTTTTAAATAATGATAGCTTAATTTGGGTTAATTTTATGTAATTTGGCCATTTTAAATTTTATCTTTGATTGGGTATTTATTTAAATTGGTTTATATCTGTTAGCAGTAGTACTCAGGTTTTCAAATAAAATAGTTTTCCAACTACCATCTTACACAACATGTTTTAAAAGCTTCCGCGATGATCAGTGTTTTAAAATATAATAACGTTTTGGTATGAAACATGTTTTGTAAAATGAAGCGACAACTTTGCTGTAAATAAAATGAATTGGTTTTACTTAAATACCTCAACGAGGCTTAACAAAGATGGTTTCATTCAATAGAACTATGTTTTACAAAGCCACTCTATTGTAATGCCGCCAAATTAGGCCATAACATCCAGGCCGGGTTTGGGGTGTTACTTTTTATGGTATCAGAGCTAGGTTACAAAAACTCAGCTGTGGATTTGAGTTTTTTCTGAAAACGAAGATTTCAAAAGAAATGTTTTAAAAGGTGGAAAATTATCTTGAGGTAATAATTTCCGAATGTGTGGTCTACTAAACCTCCAGCGCCGATTCTGTAAGTGCTCTAAAATTACTATTTATTTTAGCTAAAATGATATTAATGTTGATGATAGACTGTAATGAAACCTTTGATTAGGGAATCCTAAAACTGTAGTAAGACTATGATATGCGAAAACAAACAACTCTGAATTATTGATGCTTTTTTTTCATAAAACATCCGCTAATAAGCACTGGAACTGTAAAACTGATGCATAAAATTGGTAATATAGATAATACGTAAATTGACTATGAGCACTTGGGGTACTCATGGAAGGGGTATTAGAGGTCGTGGCGAAGGCCGTGGAGGTGCTCGGGCTAGATCTTCGGCTTCGAGCTACAAGCCTAATGTTGGGGCGCGAGAGGCTCTGGATTCACCTGTGACTGAGATTGGGTCACACGATCGGGCAGCTAGGGGTGACGCACTATCCCAAGCTATGCTGTAAATTTTGGAAAGGGTCGATGGGCCCAATATTGGTACTGTGGGTCGGGGGTCGGTGAGGGAACGACTCAAGTCTAATAGGGCTGAGATCTTTAGGGTATCGCTGGAATTGCCCCTAATGTGGCAGAATATTGGATAGAGGCCACGGAGAGGATCATGGATGACCTTAACTGCACCCCAGAGCAGAAATTAAAAGGTACAGTGTCGTTGTTGAGAGATGAAGCCTATCAGTGGTGGCTTACTATGAAAGAGGGTACTCAGCACGATCGTTTAACTTGGAAGTTTTTCAAGAATGCTTTTCAAGGGAAATACGTGGGCGCTAGCTATGTGGATGCCCGCAGAAGGGAGTTTCTGAATCTGACCCAGGGGGATAAGTCTGTAGCTGAGTATGAGGCGAAATTTTTGCGATGTGCCAGTACGCGTGAGGTGTGGTGGCCACTGAGTATGAGCGTTGTGTATGTTTTGAGGATGGTCTCAAGGATAATCTGCGTGTTTTGATAGCTCAACAGAGGGAGCGAGATTTTTCAGTGTTAGTAGAAAAGGCAAAGATCGTAGAGGATGTAAAGCGCACTGAGTGCCAGAATCATCAGAAGGATAAAGAGAGAAACAAGAGGGTTTGGGAGCCCTCAGGTTCAACTATGAGACCTGGAAAGAAAACCAGAGTTGATGGACCAGTCAGAGTTAGGCCCCCTGTTGCTACTTTTGGGTCGCAGCCTTGTACGGTTTGTGGGAAACATCATCAGGGTGAGTGTTGGGTACAGAAACGGGCATGTTTTAGGTGCGAATCTATGGATCACCGTATCAGGGTTGTCCACGGAGGCCCGTTCAGATACAAGCTACTGGTAGTGGTACTGTTCAGCCATAGAGAAGTTTTTAGCAGCCACCGAGAGGTCGTGGTCTGACTAGAGGTGGAAATGGTACGAGCCGTGGTCATGGAACATCAGGTAGATGTGCGGGTCATACTGAGGTGAGACAACCGACACTAGTTTATGCTGCACGTCGCTGAGAGGACGGAGACGCCCCAGATGTTATTACGGGTATGTTTTTTATTCATCAGGTACCTTACATTGCATTGACTGATATTGGATCTATGCACTCGTATATAACATGCACTGTGTCTAAGACTTTGGGTATAACGTTGAAAACACTACAGGTGAGGTTACCTTGTTGAGTCCATTAGGGCAATCAGTGAGAGTGAATAAACTGTTTAAGGATGTACCTTTGGAGGTTCAAGGAATGATCTTTTTACCAGACTTAATGGAACTTCCTTTTGGAGAATTCGATTTAATATTGGGCATGGATTGGCTGGTTAAGCATCAGGCGAATTTGGATTGTGCTGCTAAATAGGTGCTACTAAAAACTACGGAGGGTGATGAAGTAGTTGTGATTGGGGAGCATCAGAATTACCTTTCAAATGTGATTTCGGCACTTAGAGCTTAGAAGTTGGTTCGTAAGGGTTGTAAGACGTATTTAGCCTACGTCAGTGCTTCTGGTTTTAAGGTATTGTCTGTTAAAGATATCAGAATAGTTAAGGATTTTTCAGACGTGTTTCCCGATGAGCTACCCGGGTTACCTTCTAATCGTGAAGTTGAGTTTGGGATAGAGCTTTGGCCTGGTACAGCTCCAGTGTCTATTGCTCCTTATAGAATGGCACCAAAGGAGCTGATGAAGCTTAAGGCTTAGATTCAGGAGTTACTAGATCGAGGGTTCATTCGCCCAAGTGTGTCTTCATGGAGAGCACCGGTGTTGTTTGTAAAGAAGAAGAATGGAACCATACGCATGTGTATCGACTATCGACAACTGAACAAATTGACTATTAAGAATAAGTACCCCCTACCGAGGATTGACGATCTTTTTGACCAATTTTGAGGAGCTTTAGTTTTCTCTAAGAATGATCTCCGATCAGGGTATCATCAATTGAGAGTCAAGGAGATGAATGTTTTTAAGACAGCATTTAGGACTCGTTACAGTCATTATGAGTTTCTAGTGATACCGTTTGGACTGACGAATGCACCAGCAGCTTTTATGGATTTCATGAACAGAGTGTTCCAGCCCTATCGGAATTGGTTTATAGTGATGTTTATAGATGACATTCTGGTGTATTCGAGGACTGAGAAGGAACATGATGCACATCTTCGCTTTATTCTACAAATATTGAGGGAAAAGCAATCGTATGCAAAATTCAACAAGTGTGAGTTCTGGCTACATGAGGTAACTTTTTTGGGTTATTTGGTGTCAGCTGAGGGGATTAAGGTTGATCCTCGAAAAATTGAAGTGGTTTTAGATTGAAAGCAACCTAAGTCGGTGTCAAAGATTCGAAGTTTTCTAGGTTTGGCAAGATATTATAGACGGTTTGTTGAGGGGTTCTCGTTAATTGCTGCACCTCTAACTTGGTTGTTGCGTAAAGGAGTACCATTTAATTGGACCGATAAGCATGAAGAAAGTTTTGAGAAGCTTAAGAAAGTTCTGACTGAGGACCCTGTTTTGATACAACCAGAATTTAGGAAGGAATTTCTAGTTTACAGCGATGCATCGCATGTTAGTTTGGGATGTGTGTTGATGCAAGAGGGGAAGGTAGTGGCTTATGCGTCTCGTCAGCTTAAGACGCATGAAGCGAATTATCCGACGCATGACTTGGAATTGGCTGCGATGGTGTTCGCACAGAAAATTTGGAGGCATTATTTGTATGGTGAGAAGTGTATTATTTACACAAATCACAAGAGCCTCAAGTATCTCCTCACCTAGAAGGAGTTAAATCTTAGGCAGCACAGATGGGTCGAGTTGCTTAAGGATTACAACTGTTCGATTGAATACCATCCTGGAAAGGCTAATGTGGTAGCCGATGCATTGAGCCGTAGGGCTGTTACTGAATTGAGGGTGATGTTTGATCGTCTCAGCTTGTGTAATGATAGTAGTTTACTGGCCGAACTTCAAGTTAAATTGAGATGGGTTGAGGAGATTAAAAGTAAGTAGTACTGAGTTCTCATTTTCGACAGATTGAGAATGGGGAAACATCAAATTTTGGGCTGAATAGCGAAGAGGTACTTTGTTTCCGTGGGAGAGTCTGTGTTCCGAAGGATACTGATTTGAGACAATCTATACTGCAGGAGGCACACAGTAGTCCTTACGCTATGCATCCTGGCAGAAATAAAATGTACTGAGACCTTCGAGAATTATATTGGTGGCCAGGACTTAAGTGGGAAGTTACTGATTTTGTGAGTAAGTGTCTGACTTGTCAACAAGTTAAGGTAGAGCATTAGTTGCCTTCAGGGTTGCTTCAGCCAGTTAAGATTCTGCTTTGGAAATAGGAGAGGGTAACTATGGATTTTGTTAGTAGGCTACCCTTAACACCTTCTAAGAAAGAATCGGTGTGGGTCATCGTGGATCGATTGACCAAGTCTGCCCACTTTTTACCCCTTTGTACATATTACTCGTTGCAGAAGTTGGCTAAGTTGTATGTATCTTAAATTGTGAGATTTCGTGGGGTACCAGTTTCCATCATATCCGATAGAGATCCTCGCTTTACGTCTCAATTTTGAAGAAGTTACATGAGGCATTGCGTACAAGACTAGACTTCAGTATTGCGTTCCATCCTCAAACAGACTGGCAGTCAGAAAGGGTGATTCAGATACTGGAAGATATGTTAAGGAGTTGTGTGATTGATTTTCGGGGCAGTTGGAGGATTACTTACTGTTGGCGGAGTTTGCATACAATAATAGATACCAGTCTAGCATTCAGATGGCACCTTACGAGGCATTATATGGTCGTAGGTGTCGCACTCCTACATGTTGGACTGAGTTGAGCGAGCAGCGGGTACTAGGACCTGAGTTAATTTCTGATACTAAAGATAAGGTCAGGATGATTCGGGATCGGCTGAAGGCGGCTTCAGGCAGACAGAAGTCTTATGCGGATCTGAAGTGTAAGGAGTTTACGTATTCCATGGGGGACTTAGTTTTTCTCAAGGTATAGCCATGGAAGAAGGGACTGAGATTTGGTCAAAAGGGCAAGTTAAGCCCTAGGTTCATTGGGCCTTATCGTGTATTGAAGCGCATAGGACTAGTTGCCTATCAACTTGAGTTGCCTTCAGAGTTGGACCGAATTCATGATGTGTTCCATGTCTCTATGTTGAGATGGTATCGCTCTGACCCTTCACACGTCGTTTCGACGGAGGAAATTGAGGTTAAACCTAATTTGACTTTTGAGGAGGAGCCAATACATATTTAAGATCGTGATGTGAAAGTTCTGAGTAGGAAGTCGATTCCACTGGCTAAGGAGTTGTGGCATAATCACAGTTCTGAGGAAGCAACGTGGGAACCCGAGGAGGCGATGCGACAACAATACCCTCATTTGTTTTGACCATGTAAATTTTGAGGCCGAAATATTCTTTTAGGGGGTAGAGTTGTAATGCCCCAAAAAGTTAGATATTTATTTTTGTATGATTACAGCATAAAATGTATGTTTATGTCAACAGTTGAGTGTCTTAAGGAGTGTTGGATAGGTACTGAGTTCATGCCTTGGCTTGTGTCTAATTTTAATTTTGGCTTGAGTAAATCTTGTCTCCTAGTAATAAGAATCTTAAATAAATATGGGAAGCATGTGTCATAGGAAGCTGGTTGGCTCAAGGGACAAAGGCGTGTGACTGCTGCTAGTAGGTCTTGGGTTCGAGCCTTGTTGTGCGCAAGGGTGTTTTTTTTGCTGCTAAGTCATGTAAGAGATTGAGTGATAGTGGGATACCAATGTGCATAGGCGATTGGAGTGCTTGGCCGAATTTGAGGATAAGTGGGAAGGAGTTTTAAGTGGTCAAAGGTGAAATATGAGGAGAGAATCGTGGAAGAAATCATGGAATGGGGGAGTTGGGAGTTGTTGCCGAAAGTGGGACTCTCCTTGTGCCAGAAATCGGTCTTAGGCATGTAATGTCGAAACTGCTTAGTTTGATTTTCATTTCGGTAACAATTGCTCAGTTATTCTCTTCGTTTTTCTTTTCTTTTCGGTTGTGCCTTTGATAGCCGATTGTCTCATTGCCTATTCGGGTTTTTACCTTTTGTGATCGTGGTGCATTTTGGGTTATTCTTTTGCTAAGTCAGTTTTTCTTGTTATTCTCTTGGCCGAATGTCTTTTGTACCCTTATCTAAGTTTCTTTGAGTCTATTAGTTCCCTTTGTTGATATCATACTGTGGCCGACTTTGTCTTTCTTCTTCCTCTCAATATTTCTTTCCTCTCTCAACTCCTCGCCTCTGACCTCTTGCATCTTAACCACATATCGCATCTTCACTTCCTTCAAGTGCACCTCCTTTGGCAGAATATTGTCTGTTAGGTTTCGGTCGAATACCCCTTTTGTCTATAGCCGAACCTTGCTTTGTTTCCATCACTCTCTTTCTCCCCTCCATCAACTATTATTGTGGTCGATTAATGTTAAGGTATTTTCACCACATACTTCCCTTTTCTTCTACTTCGTTTCTCTTTATTCTTTTCCTTCTTTAATATGTATCTTGGCTGAATATCATCCTATTTCTTTATTTAGTTTTCGGTTGATGAGTGTGGTGATCAGTTGTGTAGGGTGCACGATTCTCCTTTCCCACTCTACTGCTTGTGTTGGCCGGATGTATTAAGGTAAGCCCTGTATATCATTGGTTCCCTTTTTACTTTCAGCTTGTCTTACCTTGTTGAACCAACTGCTAACTCTTCCATTCTTGCCGACTACCCCCTCTATCTATCCTTTAGATCAATCCTCTTCATTTCGATGGGCGTCACTTTATTAACCTATACTTTGCTCAGTTGTTGGTCAGTGAGGTGCGGTTGGGATGATATTATATTTCCAACGTAAGATTGATATAGAAGGGTGGCATTTTTGTGTATGTGGTGATCGAAGGGGATTGACCATTCCCTTGTGAATCAAGGGTGCGATTATTGCGGCTTTTGGGCATAGGACTGTTCAGAGTGGGGATTAATACCAATCATACCAGGTGTGTAATCACACTGTCTCAGCCATTACACGGCAAAAGTTGAAAAGCTGTAATCATCATTGTCACGCGAATGAATGCACATTCGTGTGGACGTTTGAACACATACAAGAGAGCATGAGACTGTAGAGACCACCATGAGTGACCTCGTGAGCATGGGTCGGTTCAGGCTACTTTGGGCCGAGATGGGTCGTGTGGCACTGGCGAACCGCACGAATGTGTGGAGGTTGTTAGGCTGGCTGTGTTGCATGCACGACTAAGGCCATTATTTGGGCTTATTGGGCCACACAGGAGTATGGGCCACATGGGTCGTAGCATGGGCTTAGGCCCATTTATCACTGTTTGACTGATAGGGTTGCATAGGTCGCTCGAGATGACTGTGGACCTACTGTAGGGTCGGTAAATATACCTAGAGCCTAATCTATTAAAAAGACTATTATACCCCTATGAGGTAAATGACCGATATACCCTTATATGTAATATGACTGTTCGAGCATGCCATGACTATTGTATGTACATCCATATTATGTTGCATTGCATGGGGTGGGATATATGATATTGGAGGAACTGTACTGAGAGGCTATAAATCCTATTACTGGCAGCTCTGCTACAAATACTGATAGTTCTGTAAACAGTAAGCTATACTGGAGTGTAGGGATGGGTGGGTCAATGTAATCCTCACATGGAGTGTAGGGCTGGACGGAGTGGAGTGTAGAGGATGGCTGGGTAGGATCTATTAATGCATGACTGATACTATTACCATATTGGGCTAAGGCCCACACTGATGTTGCAACTGTTATGGGCTTAGGCCAGACTGTTTTTCACTATATAACTTGATCTTCGGTAAGTAGGGATTATACACTGAGTTTTCATAAACTCACTCTACTTTTTATCTGCGTAGGTAATCCTTAGGTAGGTCGATGCTGCGAGGGACTCGAGAAAGGCCACACCACTGTTTTATTACGTGATGGACTTTTAAATAATGATAGCTTAATTTGGGTTAATTTTATGTAATTTGGCCGTTTTAAATTTTATCTTTAATTGGGTATTTATTTAAATTGGTTTATATCTGTTAGCGGTAGTACTCGGGTTTTCAAATAAAATAGTTTTCCAACTACCATCTTACACAACATGTTTTAAAAGCTTCTACGACGATCAGTGTTTTAAAATATAATAATAATTTGGTATGAAACATGTTTTGTAAAATGAAGCGACAACTTTGCTGTAAATAAAATGAATTGGTTTTACTTAAAGACCTCAACGAGGCTTAACAAAGATGGTTCCATTCAATAGAACTATGTTTTACAAAGGCACTCCATTGTGACACCGCCAGATTCGGCCATAATGTCTAGGCTGGGTTTGAGGTGTTACATGGTCGCCGAAAATACTAAGTAAAAGAAGAAGAAAAAGAGTTTAGGGTTCGGCTAAGAAATTTGAGAATCCAGGTATGTGTTTTGATCCGTTTTTGATAATTTCTACATTTTTTTATTGTTGCTTAGTGTTCTATCAAGCCCATGCCTAAATTTTTTTTTGATGATGATTTTGAAATATGCCATTGATGAAATTGTGAGCTTTATGAAGTTAGATGATAGAAAATAAAATATATGTGTTGGGTTAGTATATTTTGTCTTTGAATTTTTGATGAATTTGAGTAATTTGAGATAAATTGTAAAAATGATATTTTTCGGGACTAAAATGTAAAATAAATTAAATATGTTGGCTTATATGAGCACTCCAGATATTCAGCTAAGCATCTGTCTAAAGAAATTTGGTGTATTTTGTGATTTTATGAATTAGGGACTAAAATGTCAAAATGTGAAAATGTGAGGGCTAATTTGTAAAATGCCCTAAATGTATGTTTTTGGATTGATTTGAATAATTTGGTGAATAAAAGAGTTAAATTTTAATTTATATAGATCAAGAACTAAAGAAAACAAAATTAGATCGGGGAAAGTCGAAAGTCATCGAGTAGTCGATTCCGTTTATCCGAATCCGTATGAGGTAAGTGTATATGCAAATAAATGTGTTTGTAATGGTTTAATTATTTTTAAATGCTATTGAACAATGATGAATGTCATATTGAATTGAATATGAGACATCCGAGAAAGTATCGACAAAGTTCGGACGTCCAAAACGCCACGTACGAACTTTAGGAATAGTTAGGATACATATGTCATGACATAGGATCCGATATGTGTTTTCGTGTAAGACCACGTCTGGGACGTTGGCATCGACTTATGATTTACGTGTAAGACCATGTCTGGGACATCGGCATCGTATGTGATTTCATGTAAGACCCTGTCTGGGATAGTGGCATCGATATTTGATTTCATGTAAGACCACGTCTGGGACGTTGGCATTGTACGAGCTTTCTGAGCTATCCACATATCCTTATGATTCCTAACGGTTCAACGAGCATTCCAAGAAACGAATGATTATATGAGATGTGTATATGATTCAGGTACATTCGAAATGTATATTGTGTTAGAAAATAAAAGGTAAGTATATGTACAAGTGAATATATAAGTTATAAGTACGAGAAAATATGTTATATGTGTAAATGAGTTGGGAATATGTGAAATGTGTATGAACTATGAGGTTTGAGATAGTATTTCGCCATAGAATATAATTAATTTGATGATGCTTTCATGTTTTGAATGTGTATATAGCTTACTAAGCTTTTGAAAGCTTACTTTGTGTATTTCTCAACTGTTTTATAGATATCGTAGCTACCAGGAGCTCGTGGATCACCGAGGATCATCACCACACTATCAAACTCTAATTTGGTACCTTTTGAAAATGTGAATATTAAAGTATGGCATGTATAGGCTAGAAGTATTTTGAGGTATGTTTTGTAATTTGTATATCATGCCATGTGATATGGCTAGATTATGGTTGAACTTATGGTTTGAATTTGGTATATGATATATGATGCAGTTGTGGTATGTTTGATGTGTTCATGAATGGCTTAGAGAATGGTTTGGAAAGTTTTTGGTATGTGTTTAATTGTGGAATTGGTAAGAATGAGGTATGAAAATGAATGAGTATATTATGGTTTGTAAACCATATGTTTTGGTATGATTTTGGTTTATGAGATGACATGTTTTGGTATGTGTTACAAGCATGAATTTGTTGTCAATGAAATGGCATGAATGATGAATGTTTTGTGATCAAAATTGGTTGGAAATATGTTGTAAACGTTGTAGTTTTGATGCTTGTTGGGAGGACCCTTATTGGGTGGCAAATGGGCCTTGCAAATGGCTTATTTTTGCTCACACAGGCAGAGAACGGGCGTATGTCTCAGTCGTGTTGCACAAGGGCCATTTCAAAATGTGCCTAGGAAGACCACACGATCGCACACACAGGCATGTGCTAGGCCGTGTGGCCAAGTCAATTTCGACCACGTCCTGCTCACACGAGCATGTGGCCTATATATCTTTGAAAAATGTTTAAGTTTTCAAAAAAAATTGTATGAGCCCGGTTTGGTCCCGACCCTTTCCTAATACATGATTAAGGTCTCGATGACCTATGTGAGAGACTTAGTATTGATGTTTGATCTATGATTGATAAACCGTAATTTATACATATTTTTATCCCATGTTTAGCACATTTATGGATGAATTCTCTTTAGATATGGTGAATTTGATGCTCCTAATCCTTTAATTTCATGTTTTATACTTAAGTGAGCATAGGAGAGTAAAAAGAGCGAGAAATGAGCCGAAAACAGAGAAAATGGGCCAACATAGGAAATCAACACGGCCTGCACTTCCTCACACAGGTAGACCACATGCCCATGCCTTTTTAGCAGAATTGAGCGCGACTTACACGGGTAGACCACACGGCCGTGTCTATTCAACAGACTCTAACACGATTTGGAGCAATCGAACACAGGCGTGTCCCTATCGAGCCAAAGTTGAGTTCTATTCAGAAAAGGACACTCTTGAGGGTTCTAAGGCATTCTAAAGCCTATTTAAACACCAGAGAGGAGGATGAAAAGGGACACACGAAGTGGGAAGCAGGAATTTACTCGAAGAAAGCTGATTGATCCATCTCAGAAGCCGGATTCTCCTTCAAGACTGAAGATCTCCCTTCAATTTCCCTTCAGGAGTTTTGGGTTTTCTTTATGTTTTGTATTCAATATTCTTCTAAGATGTTGTCTTTTATAATTATGAACTAAACCCCCTAAATACCTAAGGGGAATGAAACCTAAGATGAATCTTGTTATTATTTTCTGAATTGTATGATAAATATTTGACTTGTTCTTAATTATGTGTTTTTAATTATTGCTTCAATATTTTAGGATATTGGTTCAAGTTGATGCGCTTATTCAGAGGAGTAAAAGTCCCTGTCTAAGAGTAAATTTGTCATAATTAAGCGGAGTTGATTGCACGCCTAGAGATAGGGTGACAAGATTTTACGGATTAGGGTGAAACCTAATAAGGGAATCCATAGATCGAGTTAATGAAACACTAGGGGTGTTAATTAGAAAGAGATTTCAATTAATCAACCTAGGGTTAGGCGTTGTTAGTCTCGAGAGAGATAATAATATAATTTAGGGATTTCTATGGAACAAGTCGAATGAATAAATCGTCTGATTCAGAGTCAAATAACAAGTGAAGTCTAGGTGGATTTTCCCTTGGGAATTGTCTTAATCGAATTTCCCAAAAGTATTTTCCCCAATTTTCTTTCTGTGAATTCTTAGTTAGTTAATTAGTTTAGATAAAACAAACCTCTTTATTTTTAGGCTAGATAATAAGAAAAGAGTTAATGCTAGTACTTTTAGTTCCTTTGAGTTCGACATCTCGGTCCTGCTAAAACTATATTGTTCGATAGGTACACTTGCCTTCGTCGTGATAATAGTTAGTCTTCAAGAATGGTCAAATATAAATTTACTAAAATTTATCACGAATCAACACGTTCAAGTTTTTGGCGTCGTTGCTGGGGAGCTAAGATATTAGGAACGCTTGATTTTTATTACTTTAGCCATTATTTCTTTTATTGCAATTTACTTCTTATTTTAGTCTAGCTTATCTTTACTAATTCTTCTTTTTCTTTATTTCTGGCAGGTTTTTATAGTTTATGACTAGAAGGAACCCGTCAGGACCATGACTTTTTGGTAGTGAGATCGATCGCACAATTCACAGAAACTGAAGAGAAATAAGGCGAAGCCTAAGATATACAGAGGAAGAGTAAGAGGATGACATTCACACCACAACCGAGGAGATGGCTGAAAATAAAGAAAATCTGCTACCTCCTGCGATTACTGCTGATCCAGTAAATCAAAATCCTGCTCCACGCACTATGTATGATTATACTAAACCTAATTTAACAGGAACTGAGTCAAGTATAGTTAGACCTGCTATTGCTGCAAATAATTTTGAACTGAAACGTAACACAATTCAAATGATACAACAGTTTGTTCAGTTTGATGGTTTGTAGTATGAGGATCCAAACAATCACTTGGTGAATTTTCTAGAGTTTTACGATACTTTTAAAATCAATGGCGTTTCTGACGATGCCATGCACCTTTAGTTGTTTCCCTTTTTATTGAGGAACAAAGCTAAACAGTGGTTGAACTCGTTACCACGAGGGTCAATCACTACTTGGGAACAAATAACCGAAAAGTTTTTACTTAAATATTTTCCGCCGGCTAAAATGGCTAAGTTGAGGAATGACATCTCTTCTTTTGTGTAGATGGATCTAGAAACACTCTATGATGCATGGGAGAGATACAAGGATCTTTTGAGAAGGTTCCCTCACCATGGGGTACCACTTTGGCTACAGGTTCAGACGTTTTACAATGGTGTGAACCCCTCAACGAGGCAACTCATCGACGCAGCCGCCGGTGAAACTTTGAATAACAAAACACCTGAAGCAGCTTACAAATTCATCGAGGAGATGTCACTAAATAACTATCAGTGGCAAGTCATGAGGACAAAGCCGACGAAAGCAGTCGGTGTTTCCAACCTCGATGCGGTTACTATGCTATCTAACCAGGTATAACTTTTAAATAAAAAGATTGATGGTTTATATGGTTTTACTCAGGTACATCCAGTGATGATGTGTGATTCAAGTAGAGGAGGAGTACACACAGATTATCCATCCTTCAACCCTAACACTGAGGAGGAACAAGTTCAATATATGGTTAATAACAATTCTAGATCTCAAAATAACCCATACAGTAACACGTATAATGCAAGTTGGAGGAACCATCCCAACTTCTCGTGGGGTGGTCAAGGAAATCAAAAGCCACAACATCCCCCAGGTTTTCAACAACCACCTTACCAGCAGGAAAAGAAGCTAAACCTTGAGGAGATGCTAACACAATTTATCTTAGTGTTAGAAACTCGTTTCCAGAATACTGAGGCAGCTCTTAAAAATCAGCAAGCATCAATTCATGGGCTCGAGAACCAAATAGGCCAGTTGGCAAAGATGATTTCCGAACAACCACAAGGTAGCTTATCGAGTAATATAGAAACTAACCCAAAGGAGCAGCTTAATACAATTACTGTCCAAAATGAGGAAGGGTTAGTGGAACCTGAACCAAGGCAAGGAATTGTGGTAACCAAAGGTAAGGATGAGGTAGACCACAGTGAGTGGAAACAGGTAAGTACAGAGTACAAATCTCTTGTGCCATACCCTAATGCGACAAGGAAAGACCGCACAGATGAACAATTCGGTAAATTCCTTAAATTATTAAAAAAACTACATATTAACTTACCGTTTATTGATGCTCTTTCACAGATGCCAAACACAGTTAAATTTCTAAAGGAGCTTCTAGCAAATAAACAAAAATTGGATGAAGCGTCACATGCGGAGTTGAACGCAGTGTGCTCAGCCATACTACAGAATAAGCTGGCCAACAAATTGAAAGATCCAGGGAGTTTTATGATTCCTTGTTTAATTGGTAGCTTAGATGTTAGTAATGTTTTGGCTGATTTGGGGGCTAGCATTAATGTCATGCCCTATAAAATGTTTAAACAACTAGGTCTTGGGAAACCCAAACAAACTAGGATAAGCATTCAGCTAGCAGATAAAACTATTAGATTTCCTAGGGGTATCATTGAAGATGTACTTGTTAAAGTCGACAAATTTATTTTCCCAGTTGATTTTGTTGTTCTAGACATAGAAAAGGGTAGTGACGTGCCTCTAATTTTAGGAAGGCCCTTTTTAGCAACTGCTAGAACCATTATCGATGTTGGTATAGGTGAACTCACACTTCAGGTGGGTGATGAGACACTCACCCTTCAAGCTCGCAATTCAAGTAACACATCAAACATCGAGGGTGATTGTATAAATCGTACCACTAAAACTGACCATGTGGTGCAACCTTCTTTGCAGGAAACACATCCGAAAAGCATACGTGAGTCATGTTCAAGTAATAACAAAGGGCCCATCTATGAAGAACGAAGGCTACGAGTCGAGGAACTAGATGAATGGCAGACACAGAAATCGAGAACACACAATAAACTGAAGCTACACCATGACGAACTCAATGCTTCACCAAATCAACTTAAGGTTTGAGATAAGGTACTACTAGATGCCGTAGACCCTCGCATTACCACCTCTGAACCTAATGGAGAAACCCCTCTTACGGTACTTAGCATTTTCCCATACGGCACAATAGAGTTAATTCATCCCAAATTTGGTACGTTCAAGGTAAATAGTACTCGTCTTAAAACATATTTTGATAAAATTGATAGCAGGAATGAGGAGTGTAAACTCCTCGAACCACTATGACCACGCTACAGAGAGGTAAGTCGAGCTTAGGCTATAAATATGTGTTTCTCGGGAGGCAACCCGAGCACTAACGGTGTTAACTTCATTAAATTTTAGTTTTTAACATTTAATTCACTAACTGAGTCACTGAACACAGGCTTTTCAGAACCACACGGCCAGGCACACGGGCGTGGCTTAGGCCGTGCCCATACCACGAAAGGTAACACGGCCGTGCGAAATGGCAGTGTGAAAATAGGGAAAAAAATTTCCCCAACACAGGAGTCGATAAGGTGCCACGATCGTGTGACATGGCCATGGATGAATCTATCAAAACAACACAGGCGTGCGTCACGCCCGTGTCTAGAGGCCATGGTTGAAACTAAGAAAACAACACGGGTGTCCGATACGCCCGTGCTCACTACTCGTGGTCAAGATTGACAAAATAACACGGGCGTGTGCATCAACACGCCCAAAGAACACGAGCGTGGGCCGAATTTTAGATGCGCCCAAATTTGAAAATCACGTACGCCCATGTGCCTTAAAATTTATATAAACCCCTACTACTCATCATCCCCTTCCCCAAACATCAAAACCTAGCCACCAGAACCCATTGACACGACCTCCCTGCCACGACCGTGTGCCGACCACAGCACCAACCT
Organism: Gossypium longicalyx; assembly: GCA_025698465.1. Taxonomy (NCBI): domain Eukaryota; kingdom Viridiplantae; phylum Streptophyta; class Magnoliopsida; order Malvales; family Malvaceae; genus Gossypium; species Gossypium longicalyx. The sequence goes on along the minus strand of CM047002.1, from coordinate 78,863,212 downwards.
TGACGACCCAAGCTCTTCCTTCTTGTGTTGTTTACTTTTTTCTCTCTATTCTCTTCAAATATTTTACTTATTTTATGATTTTTTTATTGTTCTAATTGACTTTTTTTAGTAATATTCATGGTTATAATGATAGTAATACTTTTTCTCTTTGTTAGAAATTTGCCATGTTAGTTAATACATTATGCTACATTCATCCATTTTTCTTGTTTCCATGAATTTCATGCTTACCCACACCATATTTCATATTCTCAAACCCACATGCATTCATTCACTAGGTATTCCATTTAGCATTATTCTCATTTTCCTATTGTTTATAATGACTTCTATAAGAATTTAGTTACTTTTCAGTACATCTCAACTTTTGCCTATGATGCCCATGAAGTATTCTTCTTTAATTTGAACATACTTGCAGACTTCTCCATGCTATTCTTGGAAGAATTGTTTTAACTTGGACTTCTCATTATAGGTATACCATGTTAACTTCATGTTGCAAGAAGATCGCTTTCCCCGTTTCAAAAAAACAGAAGGGACCCGAAGCCACATCAGCAAGCGCATCAGCTAAAATGCGCCACCCCTTTCTCCAGTTTCCCTTGGGACCCCAGAAGAAACTTTTTCAGATACTTCGGGCCCAACCCCTAAGTGTGGGCCGCTGTATTAATTGGGCAGCACTTGAACAAATCCAACTGGCTGACGCGATCCGAGCCCTTCTGACGACTGACCCATGGGGCCTCTTTTTCAAGATCATCGAGCTGACGTACCTTGAGCTCACACTCAAACTCTACTCGACCCTCCACCTTCAAGTCTTCATGACACAGTTTGAAGATCCTAGAGCGGTCCAGTTTCATCTCGATGGCTTAGTGCGCCAGTTGAGCGTACCGGAGTTCAAAATTGCAGTAGGGCTGTACACGGAGGAGTTCATAGACGACAACGAACTCGATACCCTCCATCGCCACATCCACTACTCTCCTTCAAAATGCTGGAAGGCCCTCGTCCCTGCCTCGGCCACCTACAAACCTAGCAGCTCAAAGACATCGGCTCTCACCCTATCCCTGAGGTATTTACATGCCATCTTGGCCCACACTCTAACAGGATGACGAGAGAGCATTGGTGTCGTCAACACTCACGACGCCTACTTTTTATGGAGTATGGTGCATGGGCACGTCTTTAACCTTGCCTATTTCATCGCCCTCGCCATTCGCCATCAGACAGAGTGACATAGAAAGGGATTCATCTCTATTGGCCCCTATGTGACTCGCCTGACGCGCTACTTTGGCCCCCTCAACACAGCGGCACAATCATCCTCCCTCACTCTCATCGGCCAGATGTCCCCACAGGGCATCTCGAGTATGCTGCATATGAGAATGATCGAGAAACGACGTGGAACCAGCCCTCTTCAGTACCGCCTGGTCTAGTCCGCTGAAGAGGAGGACCCAGAGGACATTACTAATGATGTCCCTCCACGTCATGAGGACCCATCATCTTAGCCACCACCCATCCATAGTTCAGTTCATGCAGCGGCTTCACACTCTGACATCTTTGAGCGCCTTACTTGATTTGAGTAGCAATGTTTTTAGTGCTTTGACCACATTGATGCTACTCTACTTTATATTTGTCACCACATTCACATCTCATCGCCACCACCACCTCGTGAACCATCCGGCGATGACGATGTTTAAAACTTTTTGTTTATTATTTTTATTTCCACTTTTATATTTATTTATATTCTTAAAGTACTTTTTATTTTATTTTCTTTAATACTATTTCATTTTTAGGTTTTATAATTTTATTGAACAATTTATAGTTTCAGCTATTTCATTATGAGTAATTATGCTTTTTTATATTTCCTAAAAGAGTTCTTGATTTTATCACAGTTAGAAAGAGCTCCAAAGCTCACCATCACTTAGGAACTTGCAACTCCATTGGAAAGGTTCTCCACATCTGCCATGTCCTACCCGACCACGATGATAACCTCTTCACTGGACACTGTGGTTGTGGAACCCAACCTTACCACCACCGGAGTATCCTCCTCTAATCTTATCATTGCCTTAGCCGATTATTCTCCATTCAGGAAGTTTCACCTCTCTCCCTATATTATGATTTTATATTTTTCCGTATATCTATCATTGTACATTGAGGACAATCTACATCTTAAGTGTGAGGGGGGTTATCTATATCATTATTAGAAAAATCCCTAAATTTTTTTTTATTCTCATGTGATCTTCTCATATCATTATTAAAATGAATTTTGATTAGTTTATGATTTTTACTGATATGTCTTGAATTAAAACATAGGCATTCATGCATTGATTGTTTAAACTTTAAGGAATTAGAGAATCAAGCATGATAAGTTGACTTTTGAGAATTAAAATTTTTTTAGGTTGCTTCCCCAAGTTTAGGTATTATCTCGAGTTAAAATTCACAAGGTTTAAACATCAAAAAGCCATAATTTTTGTGAGATATTAAGCCTTTAAGAGCATCTATTATTTCTTTCATGCTCACTATTATTGTTGCTTTAAGTGCATCAATCTTGATTTGTTATTCTAGAACTTGCTTGATTATGCATGTCAAGACCACACCATTTGATTTGATATGTCAAGATGATAAAGGCACTTAGGTTTAACCCACTCACTCCATAAAATCCTACCTTTATAATTAACCCTTAGTGAACCCTCTTGAGCCTAATAACCCATTCATTGATTTACCCTCCATATTAACCCATAACCCATTATTGTTGAAATCTCCTAAATTAATTTGATCCCTATTTTTTTCGAGATTTGATTTGAATAAATTGCTTAGCTAAGTTTTACCTTTGATAATTAGTCTATGTTATTTGACTTGTTCTTAAAAAAAATTACAATACACATATTTATATTAGTAGTAATTCTTTGTTTTTGAGCTTAAGTCTTTAAGTCCATATTCTGAGAAGAAGCTCACATGTATTCAATTGATGATTAGTTATTTTTCTAGTTAGGTAATTATTTAATTCAATCTTGATTCTAACCTTTTCTTTCAGCTTGTGACCACACCCCCTAACCAAAGCCACGTTACAACCCTTTAAAGACCTTTTGATTGATGTATCATCTCAATATATAGTGGTGGAGATTTGATTTTCATGCAAGCCTATGGTAATAACTTTTCATATTGACTATTGAGTGCTTAAACTTGTTGTCCTTAAAACACCTCGAGTGATTTGAGTGAATCTCTAGTGAGGATGTGAAACTCTATGATATTTTGCATTAATGGTAATTACCTAGATAAGGGGAGACACCTATGTTCTCGTGATAAAATACACAACTTGAAATGTTTGAAACTTTGATATTCTTTTAGTTGAATTCTCAATGTATGATTACCTATGGATTATTTTGAGATATCATTAATAAGAATTATAAGTTGGGAAGAATTGATTTTGATTGTGAGTTGAGGATTTTGCTTGAGGACAAGCAAACGCTTAAGTGTGGGGGTATTTAATAAACCATAATTTATACATATTTTTATCCCATGTTTAGCACATTTATGGATGAATTCTCTTTAGATTTGGTGAATTTGATGCTTCTAATCCTTTAATTTCATATTTTATACTTAGGTGAGCATAGGAGAGTAAAAAGAGCGAGAAACGGGTCGAAAACGAAGAAAATGGGCCAACGTGGGAAATCAACACGGCCTGGACTTCCTCACATGGGTAGACCACACGCCCGTGCCCTTTTAGTAGAATTGAGCACGACTTACACAGGCAGACCACACGGCTGTGTCTATTCAATAGACTCTAACACAGTTTGGAGCAATCGAACACGGGCGTGTCCCTATCTAGCCCAAGTTGAGTTCTATTCAGAAAAGGCCACTCTTGAGGGTTCTAAGGCATTCTAAAGCCTATTTAAACACCATGAGAGAAGGATGAAAAGGGACACACGGAGTGGGAAACAGGAATTTACTCGAAGAAAGCCGATTGATCCATCTCAGAAGCCGGATTCTCATTCAAGATTGAAGATCTCCCTTCAATTTCCCTTCAGGAGTTTTAGGTTTTCTTTATGTTTTATATTCAATATTCTTCTAAAATGTTGTCTTTTCTAATTATGAACTAAACCCCCTAAATACCTAAGGGGAATGAAACTTAAGAAGAATCTTGTTATTATTTTCTAAATTGTATGATAAATATTTGACTTGTTCTTAATTATGTGTTCTTAATTCTTGCTTCAATATTTCAGGATATTGATTCAAGTTGATGCACTTATTCAGAGGAGAAAAAGTCCCTGTCTAAGAGTAAATTTGTCATAATTAAGTGGAGTTGATTGCACGCCTAGAGATAGGGTGACAAGATTTTGCCAGATTTGGGTGAAACCTAACAAGGGAATCCATAGATCGAGTTAATGAAACACTAGGGGTGTTAATTAGAAAGATATTTCAGTTAATCAACCTAGGGTTAGACGTTGTTAGTCTCAAGAGAGAGATAATAATATAATTTAGGGATTTCTACGGAACAAGTCGAATGAATAAATCGTCTCATTCAGAGTCAAATAGCAAGTGAAGTCTAGGTGAATTTTCCCTTGGGTATTGTCTTAATCAATCGAATTTCCCAAAAGTATTTTCCCCAATTTTCTTTCTGTGAATTCTTAGTTAGTTAATTAGTTCAGATAAAACAAACCCCTTTATTTTTAGGCTAGATAATAAGAAAAGAGTTAATACTAGTACTTTTAGTTCCTTTGGGTTTGACATCCCGGTCTTGCTAAAACTATACTATTGTTCGATAGGTACACTTGCCTTCGTCGTGATAATAGTTAGTCTTCAAGAATGGTCAAATATAAATTTATTAAAACTTATCACGAATTAACATGATCAATGATGCTATGATGTTTGTGAAATGAATGCTAAATGTTTCGATATGTCCTGCAACGCTTTTAACCCTAGTCCGGCGACAGGTACAGGTTAGGGGTGTTACACCTGGAGTGTTGGGATGGGTGGGTTGATTTAATCCCCACATGGAGTGTAAGGTTGGACAGAGATGGTGTGTAGAGGCTGGTTGTGTAGGACTCTGTTACTGAATAATGTATATCTGTTACTGATACTGTGATTGGCTAAGGCCATTGTGCAAACTGATACTGATACTGAAAAAGGGCTTAGGCCCAAGACTGCTTCTGACTGTGCATTATGATTGTTGTTTGCTTGTTTTTGTTGGATTATACACTGAGTTTATGTAAACTCATCCCCTTCTGTTTAATGTGCATAGGTAATCCCCAAACCTAGATGGATCGGGGCGACGGGGGACGGTGACCATGGTTTTGGATTTTCATGGTTTTATTTTATTTTATGATTTATGGTCTAATTATTATGGATTTATTAGGTTATAATTTGAGGACTCTCTAGGACTTTTGCATAAATTTGGGTTTTTATTTACTTATTTTTGTATTTTATGGATTTATACCTGCTAGTGGAAGGAAAACCAGTTTTCGAAAAGTTAAAGTATTTTTCTAAAACTCACGATCACATATACTATTTTTATTTAAGCTTCCGCAATGAGAGGTGTTTTAAAACAAATGATTTAGATGAGGCAAACAATTTCTTTTAGATCCGATAAAAGTCAAAGAAAGATAATTACATGGAAATGATTTTATCGCAACAATTTAGTTTCAAACACACTATCATGTGACATTACCAGATTCAGCCATAATGTCTAGGTTGAGTTTGGGGTGTTACAATACATCTATTGAATTCTAGGAAAATAGAATAGACAAATATTTACAACAGTTGTAGCCCTATACATTCATCTAAGTATAGGGGTTTGACCCGTTAATGAGAAACTGTAAAAAAGTGTGGGAAACTACAACAGAAAGGGAATGGACTAACTTTTTCCTAACACCTGAAGAGCCAATAATAATACCTATTGTGTAGGAATTTTTATCTTGCATTCAAAGAAAGAGAAGCGGCAAGACTATGCTATAAGCTACGAACATACGTCAAAGTCAAAGAGCTCAAGGTTTGTTTCCTGTAAATATGTAATATAAATGTGCAAGAGTACACGTCGATTCAAGTAATATAATGATAAGTGAGTATCGTCTTCACAGGGAATAGAAATTGATTACAATTGGTAAAGTAATACTGTAGATTTAACTAATTAAATTGTGCAAAAGAAACAAAGTATAAATTGATGAAGGGAATAAATGAATGAACTAATAATATCAATTATAACTGAAAAAATGACAAAGCAATCTAAATGTCGTGGCAATTCACAAAGACTAAGTAGAGAGTATTTCTTCTGTTGAATGATAAAGGTTGGAATTACTCAGGGAATATTTTCATAAGATAATAATGCCATGGGAAAATTTTGATTAACTACTGCCCAAAGAGTTACGACTACAGTCCACTTCTTTCAAAAGTCAAACTTTAGTTATTATCCTGAGTCTGTTTATATCTACATGACTCATGAATGATAACCACACTAATGTTCTTCACCTGTACAGATCGCAACTTCTATGTCTAGAGTGTTGCAATTATTCTATCGACTACTCGCCTGTATCAATCGATAATAATCTGATGTATTTAATCCTTTCAGATTCAAATCCATAAAGTAATTGAATTTCAATATTAACTTATATTTAAAAGGCTTAAATCGAGCTTTAGGGACTAAAGAATTAATCTTAAAATCCTCAGGGACTAATTTGAAACAAATCAGGATATTTCAGGAAAATATGAAAAATTTCCAAAAACAGGGGACACATGGTCGTGTGGCCAAGCCGTGTGACTTTCAAAGTTGGGACACACGGCTATATCCTGGCCCGTGTCTCTGCCTGTAACAGCCCGATTTTGGGCCTAGTTGGAGCAGTGGTTTCAGGACCATTATTCCGAGGCTAGAGAAAATTTTTTAGTATTATTTTATGTTTTATAATATAATTTTATAAGGACAAAATCGCGTAAAATGTAAAAGTTGTGTGTTAATGCCTAAATGTGCTAATAGACTAGAGAACTAAAATTGGAGGCCTTTGAAGGGCAATTAGACCCTTTTTAAGTGTGTGTCTGGACAAGGGGAGACCAATTGTTCAAAAAGCCAAAATTTGTGGCTTTTAGGTGTTTTATTTTGACTAATTTGTAATAAAATAAGAAAAAAGAAATAAAATGTCATTTTCTCTTTCATTTATTCTTCTTCCTCACAAAAATGGCATCAAAGAATGGGGGTTTTGAGCTTTAAACTTTAAGTCACTTTAAGCCCTAACAAGTAAGTAATCTTTGGTTATTTCTTGATGATTTTTACATTTTTGGAACCCCTAAAGCATAAGCTTTCAAATGAGGGGTCTAGTTTGCAAAATGATAAAGAGTCTAGGGTTTTGCCATGAATGTATATGTGTTGTTTGCTGAGTTTTTATGGAAGAATATGAGTTGTAGTTTTCTGATAAACAACTTTTGTAAAGGAAATTTGCATGAAAATACCTTAAAAAGGTTATTATGCAAAGTTGTAAAATGGGTTGTTAATGTGTGTAATAATGATTTTTGTGAGTTTCCATAGTTATGAAAATGGTTTATCTAGGCTTAAGGAGTATAGAAATTGAACAAAAATCTTGTTTCGAGCCTAGGGGCAATTTGGTAATTTTGGTAAAATAGAGGGGTAAAATTGTAAATTTTACCAAAGTGTGTCAATGGACTAATTTGAACAATACATTGTTTTAATTAGCTAAATGTAATGTTTTAGATGTTGAAAAATGTGATTTGGGCCTAGAACGGGGAAAATCGATTTATGGACGATTACGTTTCTTTTTCACCTTTGTGGTATCGAGGTAAGTTCGTATGTAAATAATACCATGCTTTACATGTATTTAAATGCTATCATTGCATGAATTGTACAAATATTAATGTGTATGTGATTAATAGAAATATGATAAAACAAATCCTTGATAGGCGAGGAAAAATACCGTTTGAACCTTAGGAATAGAAAAGGATACGAGTGACATGTCACTAGGAATTTTGAGTCTAGATGACTAGCTCGAGAATGAGCATTTAAATGTCATGAGATATGAGGTAGCTTTAGCTACAATTAAGGCACTTATGTGCAAAGGTTTTTCCAAGTATCCGATTAGTATTCCAAGCGTTCAACGAGTAATCAGGGGAAAGAATTGATGATGGTCCCAATGAGGTAAGTCATTGGTGAGTATGCACTTGAGTTATGTTATGAGTTGTGCAAGTATGTACAGTAAGCCTATGAGAATGCCTTGGTATGTGATGATCTATGATGTATAAATATATGTTCTTACCATGATGGATGAAATGATGTTGTATTAATTTTATGAACAATGATCATGAATGAGTAACTTAGCCTTGACAGATTTGGGTTGATGCAGTGGTGTAACTTTGAAAATACAGTAAAAATAATGGGAAATTAGTTAAAAGCTGAATAAAATATGGAAATAAAACTTATTACCATGTAAGCAAAAGCATTTTCTATAATGAGATATTTGAAGTTGCATGGGACAGAGTCAGAATGACTTCGAAATCACCTGTTCTTATTTGAGAAAATCATTATAAATTATAAAAAAACTGGTTATGAGTTATGATTTATATTTTTAAAACCCTTAATGAGTCTAGTTTCAATAGAAATAGACGAGAACATTATTCGAGCCCTGTGCTATGAGATAATTGAACTTTAGTACAGAAGGGTCGAAACTATCAGATAGTGAATCAGGGGAAATTTTAGGAATAAAATGTACTAATTGGCTAAACCAAAAATTCTGAAAATTTTATGGTAGAAAGGTACATGAGTCTAGTTTCAAATAAAATTAACAAAACTTAATTTGGAGTTTCGTAACTCCAAATAAAAATAATTTAGTGACTATTGCTCAGGAAGATAGCTTATCATGAAGTTGAGAATATGTTGTAAACATTGATAAAAACATGTTAATGAGTTTCTTATTGTTTTCATATGAACTTACTAAGCATAAAGCTTACCCCCCTTTCTTTCCCATGTTCCCTAGGGTTGTCAGATTAGCTCGGGTTGGAGGCCGTCAGAGATATTATCACACTATCAAGTTAACACTATCGGCATAAGTAAATCCTAGTGTTTTGAGTCTATGACATGTATAGGGTTTTAATGTTGAGTGTGTGATATTATGATTTAGCCAAAGGTATTGGCTTGTTATTAAGGTAGTATGTAGTCATGTAAATTGGCCTATGTCAGCTAATGACGTTATGGGCCCATATGATTATTCTTATGCACGTATGTTATTATCTCTTCTGATGTGGCTTACAACATGTACGCCTATAGATTGAATTAAGAATCATTAATGAGTTAGTAACTGATGCAAGATTAAATGATTGGTAAATAGTTAATAATGCCTCGTGAATGGTTTGTGGATATGATTAACTTTAAGACATATATGCCACCGTCCAGATTCACTTAAAAGAAAAAACCAAAATGAATTGTAAGAGCCAAGACTTGAACCCAGGCTCCCTTACAACCTTAATGACGCCACAACCACTAGACCACAAGCTTCCTTGTGTCATTTTTTTAACACAATAATTTAAAAGGCCATCATCCAAGCATCCAAGGTTTTATTCACTTAATACCAAAATTTTTGCTAAAGCCTAAGTTTGAACCTAAGATTCCTACAACACTTCTCAGAGCCATTAACCACCAAAGTAGACATTTAATTGTGTCATTTCCTTGAACAATTAAATACTTATATACAACCTCCTTACAGACTCATTCTCAAGGCCCAATATTTCTAGACCCAAATTTGGGGTGTTACAATTCTACCCCCTTAAAGAAATTTCATCCTCGAAATTTCCAACTATATGAACAAGCGCTTAGCTCAACCTACACCACTATTCTCCCGCTGCGCACTCTAGTTCCAAACTACATTAATACACTTTAAACTTAATCTCAAAACCTCTCACACCCAAACAAACATCTAACAATAGAAGCAAACAGATATTTACCACATATGCATACAATTTCTATATTCAAACATCACATCCAAACAAAACACACATGACTTAAAAGGAACTGTGCAATCTTGAACTCGATGCTCCTTAGACCAACATCTGAGACACATTCCTGACTTCCTCTAGCATTCTCCCGGATGGCACCTTTTGCAACGCTCGTAAGCTGAAAAGTTTAGAAGCGTATTAACGAATTTCACAGAACGGGGCTCTTACTTCAGAGGACTATGATCTCTCTTCCTGCTGCACTCTAAGCGCCTAGCCTAAAGTGTTTAACCATACGCCTTAACTCTTGCCTCGAACACTTCTTCCAGCACTTCCTTACCAACCGAGTTAATGCCTCCATACCAAGCTCCGTGTTATTGTTACCCAAAGTTGGCAGACTTGCCTTGACTACAGTTTCCTGAACCATCTCATGTTCCGGGGAGACGGGCAACTCCTCGCATCCTTGCTTGCCTTCGGAATTCATCACAGTACTATTGCTAACTTAAACAAAATCTGATTTCCAGAACATACACTGAATAAATACAAAATCTAACTTTAAGTACAGTCTAACAGAAAACTTACGGATTCGACATCAGAGACTCGGTAACCACACTTTCAGGAAAATATCCAGAAAAAACATTTCAAATACTTCAAATCTTTTCGAACCTTTTTGAAACAATTCTTTCAGAAATACAATTTTAAAACCCATTCCACAGTTGAGTTTTGTAACTTGGCTCTGATACCACTAAATGTAACACCCCAAACCCGGCCCAGAAGTTATACTCAAATCTGGCGTGTCACATTAAAGTGTTTTTCAAAAACCATGTTTTCATTAGAAGCCCTTCTTATTTAAAATGTAGTACATTGAAAACTTCTTAATTTTATTTCCAAAATTCCTTTTTACTTTGCAAAAGCTAATTCTAAAAGTAACCAATTTACAAAAACGTGATGTTTAAAAGTTAAGTCGTGAAAACATAGTGTTTTGAAAACAGCTGTTGTTTTAGAAAATTGTGTCCTACTTCTAACAGACATTAGACATACTAAATAAACTTTCCAAATAAAAATTTAAGGAAATAAAGAGGCTTTATTACAACCCAAATCAAAACCAAAGTGCTTAACTAAATAAACAAAATAGAAAAACATGTACAGTTGTGTGGTCGTCTCCGAGTCCCTCTGCGACACCGATCTACCTAACGCTGGGGATTACCTGCACAATTAATAAACCGGGTGAGTTTACAAAAACTCAGTGTGTAATCCCCTTACTAAAGTAGTAACGATCAAGATATCTGAAAAAAAAAAAAGCGATGCGAGCTAGAGCGTTAACTGTGTAATGTGATGCAACCCGGTTTAGAGCATGCGTGGGCCAAAGCCTATTACAATGTCATTTGAGTCACAGCCCATAATAGAATCAATTGGGCCCAACCCAAACCAATAACAGAACTGAATGTGTGAATGCATGGATGCATGTTATCCCATCCCAATAATCCAACCATTACACATCAACTTCGTCCCCCGGTACACATCATGTGGGGATATAAATATCGACCCACCCATCTGATACACATCAATGGTAGCCTAGTTGCGGTACTACCTTCATTACAGCAAATCTACTAATCATATATTGGGCTTAAAAAGACTTCAGTAGCGGTATTATAATTGGCACAAAGCCATCAATAATTGTATTATGTTTGGCACATAACCATCAGCGACAGTAATATAATCGGCACACAGCCTTGGGCAAATATGATCCACACAGAGTTATCCATAAGTATGTTAGGCACATAGCCACAGGTAAATACGTTTGGCACAAAGCCATAGTCAAGATGGCACAGAGCCATTTTTAGGTTACCACAAAGCCACAATTAGAATAATTGGCTTTAAGCCATTGGTCGCTGTTTCATGTTAGGCACATAGCCATCAATGACGGTAATACAGTCAGCACACAGCCTCAGGTAAATATGATCGACACAGAGTCGTCAATAATCATATATTGGGCTTAAAAGCCACCGGTAAATCCACGGTCGTCAAGCAACCATACGATCCTTAATCGATGGATCCACGATCATCAAGCAACCATGTAATCCTCAATCGGTGGATCCACGGTCGTCAAGCAACCATGCGATCCTCAATTTCTTCCTCTGTTTCACAATTCCAACCCTATGCAATATGTCATGTATGTCATGTTCAATCATCACACGTCTATGCAAAATGGCCATGCTCAGTAACAATCATTTAAACATATATTAAAAACATATCAGTTTTACAATCACAGTCAAGTCAGTTAAAACACAATCATAAAATCACAGTCAATCAGTCAAATTCATAGTCCAAGTTAGTAATTTACTCACAAGGGCAAAACAGTCATTTTACCCTATAGGGGTATTTCAGTAATTTTACACTACAAGGGTAATCCGATAATTTTACAAATTAGAGGTATTTCGATAATTTTATAAATCAGGGGTATTTTGGTAATTCTACAAATCGGGGATATTTCGATAATTTTACAAATTAGAGGTATTTCGATAATTTTACAAATCGAGAGTATTTCGGTAATTTTACAAATCGAGGATATTTAGGTAATTTTACAAACTGGGGGTATTTCAGGAATTTTACAAATTAAGGGGTATTTTGGTAATTTATAAACTGAGGATATTTTGATAATTTTACAAATTAGGGGTATTTTGGTAATTTTACAAACTGAGGTATTTCGATAATTTTACAAATCAGGGGTATTTCAGTAATTTTACAAACCGATGATATTTCGTTAATTTTACAAATCGGGGGTATTTCTATAATTTTACAAATCAGGAGTATTTTGGTAATTTTTCAAATCAGGGGTATTTCGATAATTTTATAAACTGAGGGTATTTCAATAATTTTACAAATTGAGGGTATTTTGGTAATTTTACAAACTAGGGGTATTTCGATAATTTTACAAATCGAGGGTATTTCGGTAATTTTACAAATTAAGGTCTTATCGACCCAACAGAAGGTCCACCGTCGCCTCGAGCGACTTAAGTAACCTAAACAGACCTAACAATGCAAATGGGCCTAAGGCCCATTACTTAGCCCAAGTGGGCCCACACGCTCGTGTGACCCATTTAGCCCAAATTCAGTTACAACTATGTGGCCTACAAAGCCCAGTCCAACATTTATCACTTACCATGGATTTAATCTGTGTGGGACCCACATGACCCATTTCAGCCCAACAAAACCCTTAACGGCCTATGCCATGCACAGGACATGACCAACCCAACTACTTCCCACCTAATAGTTAGATTTACACAAAACAGGCCCACGAGGTCCATCGGGCCCATTTGGCCCATCGAGGCCCAGAGCAGCTCCAGCACACGAGAACGCTCGTGGCGGCCTCTACAATTTGTCGCCCATGTTATGTGGGCTCGAATTACCACACGAGCGATCGCACGCTCGTGAAGCCCCAAATGTCGAAGTTTCAGCTTTTCGGCTTTTGCCGACTTCTAACAAATAAAGGCGTGAATACACACTTGTTTATGAGAACACATCGAAATCCATGATCACCAACCTTGGCACATCCTGCATTGAGTCTTCCTTCCCAACTCATTTGGTTCGCTCTATTTAAAGCTAGCTTCTCACCAATTCTCATGTTAGCTTCTCGATGTGGGATTACTTTCAACCATTAGGAAAATTCCTCATTCTTATGACCACTTCAACCACAGAGTTCCAGTCCAACTCCACCTCCTACACAGCTCAAATAGCAAAATAAATACTCCACTGCGCATCCCAAGACATGAACCTCAGACCTCATAGTTACACAACACGCCACCTTACCACTCCACCACAGGCTCTTTTTGTGTAAAAAACGTCCATAATTAACTTTAAGACATATGTGCCAGCGTCTAGATTCACTTAAGAGAAAAACCCAAAATGAATTGTAAGAGCCAAGACTTGAACCCAGGCTCCCTTGCAACCTTAATGACGCCACAACCACTAAACCACAAGCTTCCTTGTGTCATTTATTTAACACAATAATTTAAAAGGCCACCATCTAAGCATCCAAGGTTTTATTCACTTAATACCCAAATTTTTGCTAAAGCCCAGGTTTGAACCCAAGATTCCTCCAACACTTCTCAGAGCCATTAACCACCAAAGTAGACATTTAATTGTGTCATTTCCTTGCACAATTAAATACTTATATACAACCTCCTTACGGACCCATACTCAAGGCCCAATACTTCTAGGCCCAAATTCGGGGTGTTACAATGAGGGGCAGAGTAATCGATACTAGCAAAACCGATTGACAGAACAAAACACTTACACTAGATTTGGCCGGGTAAAAAGAGTAGTGGCAGCACAGAAGATATTCGACTCTTGAGACTTGTATGGTAAAAAGGTTATTCGGCACAAAGAGAAGTAGAAATCGTTTAAAACCAGAGGTGAATCAAAAAGAGAACTTGAGTAAGGGAAGAATGGAAAATCGGCACAAAGAAAAAGAAGGAAGAACAAAGGATTTTCGGCTTTTAGATCTTTAAAGAAAAAGGTAACTTTGGCAACAAGGTGAGGGAGAATTCGACATTAGCCTGGCAACCTCACATTCGACACCTATATATAGCCTCTAGCCAAATTTCCTATCCCCTAATCCCCAATTCGGCTCCACCTCTTTACACTCATCATCTTTTAATTTTTCTCCCTAATAACCCCTTAATCTCCTCCTCAAAACTCTCCTCTTATCACTCACTACAGAGTTCATATCCAACGCCACCACTGTCCATCCCTTAAGCAAAAATAAATCCTTCTTTTGAGCAAGGAGGGATTCGAACCCCATACCTCCTTGCCTTGCATGTGACGCCACTTGCCACTCCACCACAAGGCTTTCTGTGTCCAATTCCTTCTTCATTTATTTAAAAACCAACCTACTTGCCATCAAGGTTCTTTTAACTATTAACCCGTAATTTCCTTCACCCCTAAGTTCAAACTCAACCTTTAACCAAGACCTACTATCACATAATTAACATCTGACTAGGAATGTTAAGCATAATTTTTATCAAAACCGAAAAAAGAAAGTTTGAGATTTCGGGATTTTTGGGGCGTTACAGTGTCTCTGCCCGTGTGCTCAAATTTCAGCATTCTGTTTCTCAAAATTTAAGTGCAAGGGACACAAGGCCTAACCACATACCCCTGTTACCAGGCCGTGTGTCACACATGGTCTAGGCACACGCTCGTGTGTCTGCCCGTGTGGACAAAATAGTGTCATTCCAAGCTTCATTTCTCACCCCAATCTTTTCCATAATCCTACACCACATCTTGCATTCATAACCCAACAAATCCAAGCATTTTATTCAAGTTAATTCTAGCATTTAACCTGATATATCATCACATACAAATACTAACCATTTCAAGCATTCTAATCAAGTATATTCCATCCATCATCATGGCATAACATTTCATGCATACATGTTTACAATATTACCTTGGTTATGTCCTCATGTTAGACATAATTTGATCAACTACTTAACATATATGTGGTTAACATAATATGACATTACAAGTATATCAAAACAATCATTACTAGCCATTCCAATGGCTAGATTACAAGCATCGTTTACATTTACATGCCAAATATGGCCAACATATCCTATACATGCCATTACAGTCACAAATGAATTACCGTGCTATATCGACATGGGCCGATGGATAGTGTGAGTGTAACACCTCTAACCCGTATCTATCGTCGGACTAGGGTTAAAGGGATTACCAAACGAATCGGAATATTTAACATACATTTCATAAGCATCAAAGTTCAAATATCAATATAGAGTCCCTTATATAGGTCATTGAGACCTTAAGCATGAATTAGAAAAGGGTCGGGACTAAACCGAGCTCATACAAAAAATTTTAGAACTTAAACAATTTTCAAAGTTGAACAGGTCATATGCCCGTGTGAACAGGTCGTGTGCCTTACACGACCTTAGACACGCTTGTGTGTCTAAGCCATGTCCAAACAGGGCATACTTACTGACTTGCACACACGGCTACAAGACACGCCCGTGTGACTTGGCTGTGGTCGAGACTGACTTGGGTCACACGGATTGGCCGTGCTCAAGCCTGACTTACTATTGTAGGGTACCCCAGGGGACACACGGCCGTACAACATGATCGTGTGTCGCGCACGGCTGAGACACACACTCGTGTCTCTTCCCGTGTGGACAAAAATAGGTCATTTGAATAGCCAATTTGCCACCCCAATTTGGGTCAAACCTACAAGCACCAAAAACCACAACATATATGCACAATAATTTCAGCCAATTCATAGCCAAATACAATATCATTCATACCATATCATTGTTAATCAATTCTATCATCGATTTATCAAACAAATCATACCAAATTCATGCCATAGTCATACTAAAATATAATCTTCAATACTTCTAATATCATCCTTAAATCTCATGGCATAAACTTACCAAATACCTGCTAAACTGACCATTTATTTTGGCCAAACAAGAACATGTCATAAACATAATTTCATCACATAACTTATACCACAACTCATTCATAAACATATCCATAATCAAGCCAAATCACATGGCTAGATATATACATATTTCAAAACATATTCAAAGTACTTCTAGCCTATACATGCCATACTCCAATATTTACACTTCCAAAATGTACCAAAATAGAGTTTGATAGTGTAGTGACAATCCTCGACGATCCCCGAGCCCACAATAGCTTCGATATCTATAAAACAATGCAAACACACACAAAGTAAGCTTTCAAAAACTTAGTAAGCCATATACAAGTAAACTTATCATTCAAAGCATATAAACATCATCAATTACTTATACTTTGTAGCCAAATACCAACACAAACCTCATATTCATATACTTAGATCATAGATCATCATTTGTACATATATTTACCTTTCATTCTCAAACATAATATATATAATGCAAACGTACCTGAATCAGATGAATTTCACAAAATCATTTACTTTCTTGGAATTCCCGTTTGAACCATTCAGAAATGTAAGAATACACAGATAGCTCATAAAGCTCGTACAATGCCGATGTCCTAAACGTGGTCTTACATGTAATCAAATATCGATGCCACTGGCCCAGACAAGGTCTTACATGAAATCAGATACAATGCCAACGCCCCAGACGTACTCTTACACGTAATACATAAGTCGATGCCAACATCCCAGACATGGTCTTACACGAAATCAAATACGATACCAACGTCCCAGACATGGTCTTACACGTAAAACATATCAGATCCTATGGTTCATACGGGGCCTATCGAACGCTAGAACTTTGTCGATATTTTCTCAAATTTTATATAATCATCTTCCATATTCATCCAACGCAATTCATTATCATAAAAGCATAAATAAATCAATTTAAACATTTCTATTTGCATATAGACTTACCTTGTATGGAATCAGATAGACTGAATCGGCGATTTTCGACTTTCCCTGGTCTAATTTTGTTTTCTTTAATTCTTGATCTATATAAATTCAAATTTGACTCATTTAATCACACATTCATTCAAAACAATCCATAAAAACATATTTAGGGCAATTTGCAAACTAGCCCTCACATTTTCACATTTTGACACATTAGTCCTTATTTCACAAAATTACAAAATACACATAATTTGCATATACTCATGCTTGACTGAATGTTCATAACACTCATATAAGTTCATACATTTTGTTTATTTCACATTTTAGTCCTTCAATTTACAAATTTCACAATTTAGCCTATTTTACTCAAAATCATCAAAAATCCAAAGACAAAACATATAAACTCAACATCAAACTTTCATATTTCATAATTTAACAACATAAAGCTCATGAATTCATCCATGGCTCATTTCAAAATTATCACCAAAATCAAAAATTAAGGCATGGGCTTGATAGTATATAAAGCAACGATTACAAAAAAAGTAGAAATTATCAAAAATTGAAATAAAAACATACCTAAATCAAAGCTTAATATTGTCGAACCCTAGCAAGCCTTTCTCCTTTCTTTTTCTTTCATAAAATCGATCAAGTGATGAAAAATATGAAGCAAATTTTTATGTTTTCGTTAATTAATAACATTAATTAATCTTTTACCATTTTATCCTTTTATAAAATAAACATTTAAACATATGATGGATGTCCAATAATGTACATTTAACATACTAATGATCTAATAACATAATAAGGACCTTTCATTAACAAAGACAAATCAAATAAACACTTTTAACAAATAACAGGCAACTTTTACAATTTACGCGATTAGGTCCTTTTATCAAATTAAGCACACAATTGATCAAATTTTCATACAAGACTTTCACACATGCTCATACACATATCATAAACACATGAAAATAATATTTAAATATTTTTCTGACACAGATATGTGGTCCCAAAACCACTGTTCTGACTAAAGTCTAAACCAGACTGTTACAGTGAGTGATCTCCGCCAAGCTTCCAATCTAACGAGCTACCGATTTACTCTAAAACAGGGGAAAATAAAACAGAGTAAGCATAAAATTCTTAGTAAGTTTGTATAACATGGTACTTAACTTACCATTTATCCTATTTGAGATAAATAAATAAGGTATATTCAACCACTTTGATCTTAAGCCCTACACACATCCTCAATGCCCTTGTTAGTCATATATTCCATAGTAACACTAAGACATGTAAGGGCTCAACAACTATCAAGTTCTCATGCACATATGCTTTCCACATCATGTATTCATTCAACATGCATAATTCATCTCATTATTTTGAGTATAATTTCATAAAAATTCATTTTGAGTTCAAACCATTCCATACTAAAACTTTACTCATTTTATTCGAGTATTAAGGTCACACAAGTAGTACTGCATTCAAGGTATTCGGGTCTATGATGAAGGATGAACATTGTCATCAAGTAATTTCTGTATACAAATATCATTCCTTGTCAATTTATTTTAAATTCATCTTTGCCTTTGTCAAAACTTTACCCGTTGAATTTATTTGAAATATCGATGGATACATAGGTAGCACACCCAAGGTGTACAAATCAGAATTCGTCAATTCGTGTCCAATGTTACCCATAAGGTACTATTTCATAGAGCACACTCTCGAGCCATACATGTATACAACAGGATTACCAGTCCAGGCTAAATCCTTTTTATGACATATGCTCTAAGGAGCTCGATCTGGATGACCCGTCCGGGCTAAATCCAATCCATAAGATATGCACGAGAGGACTTATATCAGGATTACCTGTCCAGGAAAAATTCGATCAAAATTGAGGTTAAAGGATTACTCATCCGAGCTAAATCCTATCCACAACCAATGCAGGACCTCTTTAGTTTCGTGAAATCACATATCCATCGATTTTCCATTTATTCAACTGGGGTTTAAACACTTTTCAAGAATTATTGGGCATTTAATTATTTCATACCTCTGTAACATTTATGTAATTCGAGTAAAACACATTCTACATTAATGTCAAGCATACAAGTAACAATTTATCCATTTACCATTTTATCGGGCTATATCGAGTAGGTGATCATTTCACATATTTATAACATTGATAAAATTGTAACACCCCTTGCCCGTATCCAGTGCCGGAATAGGGTTTGAAGTATTACCGAACTTAAACTCAACCAACTATATAAAACTGGGCTGTAAAATTTTGATCAATTTAAAACTTTTCATTTCACATGCATACTGTCCCTTATACGAGCTTTCGAGGCCCCAAACATACATTCAGGGTGTTTCGAAACCAAACTGAGAACTTAAGAAAACTCGAAAAAATTCATGTTTTAAGGCTCCACACGCCCGTGTGAATATAGGGCACACGCCTGTGTGGCCAATTTATTTCCAAAATTTTTCATAAATCAAGTGCAGACTTCACACGGCCTGGACACACGCCCGTGTTCATGGCCCGTGTCCCTCACATGACCTCTACATGCCCGTGTTCAAAGCCCGTGTGCAAAAACCTGGTATTATGTTTCTGACATCGGCATACCCAAAATTTCACACGGCCAAAGGCACACGCCCGTGTGCCTACCCGTGTGGGCAAAATAAGGCTATTTACTAAGCCTATTTTCCGCCCTTACTTACGCAACCTAAACAATAATATCCTACCAGACTATATCAACAACCAAATCAGCCTTAATAGACCATATCTCATTTAATCACAAGACCTTATACAAAATATATCAAATTTTAGATTAAGCCAACATGCTTGGCCAATCAACCATAACACAAGACTCAAAAGCTTAAGTCCTATACATGCCATAATCAAAATAGAAGATTTCAACTATACCAGAGGCTTCAAAATATTAGTGTGACTGGCTTTCCTGACATGACTAGTAATCCTCGATCTACTTTGATGGCACTATAAGAAAGGAAAGGAAAGAGGGTAAGCTTGGGAGCCTAGTAAGTACATATAGGCAAATAAAGTGTGAATAAATCATGTACTAATGATGACATATCATACTTCAAAATAAAAATGTAAATCACTTAAAATTATTTATCTTATTCTTCAATTTGTTCACAAATGCTCATTACGTCCCATCACATGCTCAGTTCAAATCCTAAATTCAGTGTACATACCTTATCGAAGTCTCAGTAATTAAGCTTTTGAGTTACCTGTTGAATGCTCCAGATACTTACGGATACACGAGGAGTTTATACCCAAGTGCCTTATAAGTCTAGTAGTCAAAATTACCATGCACTATGAAATGCTCTCATTTGTGCTACTCACAGGCCTTTTTATTGAGTCAGTGCCTGGACCCCATAGTGTCATCATGTAATGTACGCTCATTGAGCTACTCACGGGTCTGTACATTAGGTCAGCACCCGGACCCACGCTACATGTTTCATTCATCTCATGAACTCAGACATTTCTCATGAGTTCAGACCATTCCTATTCTCATGGTAACCCCTTTTTGTATCCAATACTAAATCTAGGGTTCAATGGGGTTTCTTATATAACTGGGTAGCATTTCACTTGCTCACAATGTACTTGATTCTCATAACACACCATTTACACTATCATCGTAATAGATGCCATTCGATCAAATGAATACTATAGAGTAATTACACATATATATATCATTCAATATATTTCAAAATAAACTTTAATAACACATTATTTACATATGTACTTACCTCAATACAAAATGATGAAAATGAGTTCAATCTTCGTATACTTTGTTCTTACCCAGATCAAGACCCGAATCACGTTTCTCTGGATCTATATTAACAAAATTCATTCATTCTATTAGCACAAAAATCTAAACACTCGACAATGCATAATTGGGCAAAATACCCATTTCGCCCTTAGAATTTCACAAAATGACCATTTTACCCCTAGGTCCAAAAATCGATTTTTATCGAATTTCCTCATATCTTAAGCATAGCCAAATAAATTTTATAACTAGAAGCAGCCCAAATTCTCATTATTTCATTTATTATTTATTTTACAACTTATGCAAAAATGGTCCTTTTAGGTGTTTTCAAGTTAACACCTTCCACAAAAATTGTTTCTAACATACCTAAGACTCATATTCTTCCATAAAATTTTAGAAAACACCCTAAATGTTATCATGACAAAGCCCTAAACTTTCCACCATTTTGCAAAATAGTCCTCTCTTTTGAAAGCTTATTTTTCAAGGGTCTTAAAAATGTAGAAATCATTAACAAAGAACATAAAAATCACTTACTTGTGAGTAAACTAAATGGCTGAAAATTTTTTAGCTTCAAACCCCCTTTCATGGCTGATATTTTCGGTGGAAAGAGATAAGAAGAAAAGAATTTTACAACTTTTCTATTTTATTTCTTTTTAGTCAAAATAAGCCACCTAACACACCAAACCTCAAAGTTTTATCTCCTTGAGGACTCTATGGCTGGCCAAGTACTCTTAAAAGGGTCTAATTGTCCTTAAAATACCTTAAATTTAAGTCCTATGGCAATTTAACACCCTTAGCTATCAATCTAAAACTTTTGTACCTTATGCGATTTAGTCCTTTCTCGCAATTGGACTTACAATTGTTAAAATTAATGCATCAGAATTGTTATACTCTCATATAAACATGCTATGACCTCAAAATAATATTTAAAATTATTTCTTGGTCTCGGATTTGTGGTCTCAAGACCACTATTTTTACTAGGCCCTAAATCAGGTTGTTACATTTCTCCCCTTTTAGGGATTTTTGTCCTCGAAAATCTTATTGGCAAAAAGGTTTGGGTATTGGCTTTTCATGATTTCTTCGGGCTCCCATGTGGCCTCTTCAACCTCATGTCTCTGCCATAGCACTTTCACAAGGGCAATGTTCTTATTTCTCAATTGCTTAATTTCACGAGCTAGAATCTCAACTAGTTCCTCACCATACGACATATCCGATCTAATCTCCACCTCTGCCAGAGAAATCACATGTGAAGGGTTAGAGTGGTCTTGACGTAGCATGGACACATGAAACACATCATGGATCTTTTCCAACTCCAATGGCAAGTTTAACTGATAGGCTACCGGCCCAATTCTCTCAATCACCTCATAAGGTCTGATAAAACGCGGACTCAATTTACCCTTTTTACCAAATCTGAGAACCTTTTTCCAAAGAGATACTTTCAAAAATACCTTATCACCGACTTGAAACTCGATTTCTTTTTGTTTCAAATCCATGTAGGATTTCTGTCTATCCGAAGCGGCCTTTAAACAATCACGAAACACCTTAAATTTTTCCTCGATCTCCTTGAATAAGTCGACCCCGTGAAATTGGTTTTCTCTGAGCTCGGTCTAATACAAGGGCGTTCGGCACTTACGCCGATATAACGCTTCATAAGGTGCCATCTTCAAACTCACTGAAAACTATTGTTATACACAAACTCTACTAGCGGCAGGTACTTTTCCCAACTGCTTTGGAACTCTAATATACAGCACCGGAGCATGTCTTCCGTAATCTGAATTACCCTCTCAGACTGGCCATCGGTTTGCAAATGGAAAGCTGTACTAAAACTTAACTTAGTCCCCAAAGCCTCTGGCAACTTCTTCCAAAACCTCGAGGTAAACCTCGAGTCTCTATCCAAAACGATCGATAAGGGTACTTCATGAAGTCTCACAATCTCTGAAATGTACAAGTCGGCTAGCTTGTCAAGTGAAAAATCCGTACGTACTAGGATAAAGTGAGCCAACTTAGTCAGTTGATTAACTATGACCCATATAGCATCTTTCTTCCTCGGGGTCAATGGCAATCCCGTTACAAAGTCTATAGTGATCTGATCCTATTTCCATTCTGGGACCATGATAGGTTGGAGTAAACCCGAAGGTACTTGGTGCTCGGCTTTTACTTGTTAACATATCAGGCATTTGGATATGAACTCCAAAATGTCTCTTTTCATCCCCGGCCACCAATACATTTTCTTCAAATCGTTGTACATTTTCGTACTCTCGGGGTGCACTGACAAACAACCACTATGCGCCTCACCTAAAATCTTTTGAATCAACTCAGTATCTTTAGAAACATAAATCCTCTCTCGAAAATTCAAGCAGCCCTCGGAACCAATTCGATAATCCGATTCAACTCCCGATTCATATTGTGCTCTCTTAGCCGACAATTCACTATCATTCATTTGGGCTTCACGAATTTCGTGAAGAAACATCGGTCTAGCTTTTAACTCTGCTATAACTGAACCATCCTCGGATAAAACCAACTGGGCATTCATCGCTCTCAAAGCAACCAAGGACTTTCTACTTAATGCATCAGCGACCACGTTCGCCTTTCCCGGGTGGTAGTCGATAATTAATTCATAATCCTTTAACAGTTCTAACCATCTCCGCTGTCTTAGAGTTAAATCTTTTTGAGTCATCAAGTACTTAAGACTTTTGTGATCGGTGTATACGTAACATTTTTCCCTGAACAAATAATGTCGCCAAATCTTCAGAGCAAATACTATAGCTGCCAACTCTAGATCATGTTTCAGATAGTTCTTCTCGTGAGGTTTCAGCTGTCTCGAGGCATAGGCTACAACTTTGCCTTCTTGCATAAGTACACATCCCAACCCGTTTAGAGAAGCATCGCTGAAAATCACAAACTTTTTTCCTGATTCGGGTTGAACTAGTACAAGAGCCTCAGTTAACAACATCTTCAACTTTTCGAAACTTTGTTGGCATAAATCTGACCATTCAAACTTAATATCTTTCTACAACAACTTCATGATGGGTGTAGCAATCATAGAAAAGTCTTTTACAAACAGTCTATAATAACCCGCCAAGCCTAAAAAGCTTCTAACTTCGGTCACATTTTTCGGGGGTTTCCATTCAACAATAGCGGAAACCTTGCTGGGATCAACTCTAATGCCATCACTCGAGACAATGTGACCCAAAAAGCCGACTTCTTAAAGCCAAAACTCACTTTTACTAAACTTGGCATACAACTGGTTGTCTCACAGAGTTTGCAGAATAGTTCTCAGATGTTTGGCATGTTCTTCCTTATCTCTAGAATAGATCAAGATATCATCGATAAATACGACAACAAATTTATCTAAATATGGCTGAAATATCCTATTCATTAAATCCATAAACACGGCGGAGGCATTCGTTAAGCCAAAAGGCATGACGAGAAACTCATAATGGCCATACCGAGTCCTAAAAGCAGTTTTAGGCACATCTACCTTTTTCACTTGTAGTTGGTAGTAGCCAGATCTCAAGTCTATCTTAGAAAACCATACTGCTCCCTTCAATTGATCAAAAAAGTCATCAATTCATGGCAATGGGTATTTGTTCTTGATAGTTCTCTTATTTAACTGTCGTTAATCTATGCACAACCTCATAGATCCATCTTTCTTTTTCACAAATAACACTGGAGCGCCCCACGGCAAAAAACTGAGTCTCACGAAACCCTTATCAGTTAATTCCTTCATCTGTAACTTTAGTTCCTTCAGCTCAGGTGGGGCCATCTGATACGGAGCAATCGAAATAGGCACGGTCCCTAGCATTAATTCTATATCGAACTCCACTTCTCGAATTGGAGGTAACCTAGGCAGCTCTTCCAGAAATACATCCATATATTCACATACAACTGGTACTGACTCCTCTTCCAGTTCAGACTCCTTAGTATTCATTACAAGAGCCAAGTAAGCTTCACATCCTTTCCTCAAGTATCTCTAAGTGGACATCGAGGATATTACCATAGGCAAGTTCCCTAGCTCATCTGATTCAACCTAGAGGTTTTCATCATTTTCACATTTCAATTTAATGACTTTTTGTTTACAGTTTACCACAGCATCATGTAGTGTCAACCAGTCTCTACCCAATATGACATCAAACTCGTCGAATGGTAATAGCATTAACTTAACCGGAAAACAATGACCTTTAACTACTAAGGGACATTTCTTGCATACTTTATCTACTATCACATGTTTGCCTAATGGATTTGACACCTTAATCATGAATTCTGTAGACTCAACAGGCATATTCATGCTAAACACTAATTTCATGCACACATACGAATGAGTAGAACCAGGGTCAATCAAAGCAATAACAGTATTATCATGAAGGGAGAATATACCGGTGATCACGTTGGGAGATAATGTATTTTCATGTGCACTTATGGCATATGTTCCAGACAGAGCCCTAACTTCGGATCTTATTGTGGAGTCTCTCGTCACATTCTTACTGTTAGCCCCGGTTCCAACATTCTTCTAGGGTCTTCCTCTCAAATTGGCACCACTTGGCCTTGCACCATGAGACTTTTCTTTCTCCTTCATCTCGAGGCAATCCTTGATTAAGTGGTCTTGAGAACCACATCGGAAACAAGATCCGTCATTCATCCTACACTTGCCGAAATGGTTTCTACCACAGTGTTGGCACTCCGGCTTAGAAGATCTGGTATTGCCTACACTGGCCACCGATGTTACCCAAGACTTAAGGTCCAAATCTTGCTTTTTACGATCCCGATATGAGTGTCCATTTGATGCATGAGAACGAGAGTAGACATCTCTGGATTTCTTAGACTGAGAGGGAAACGACTTGCTCGCATGCCCCTTCATTACATCTCTAGCCTCAGCCTCGATTTTCTTCTTTTCCTTGATCAACTCCTCGACTTTACAAGCCCGATCAACTAGCACTACAAACTCTTTCAACTTAAGGACACCCACTGACAGTCTAATATCTTCATTAAGTCCGTCCTCAAACCTTCGACACATCTTCGCCTAGGAGGATATATACTCCCGAGCATACTTACTAAGTCTGACGAACTCTCTTTCGTATTCAGTAATCGTCATGCGACCTTACTTCATTTCAAGGAATTCTTTACGCTTTTGGTCCATCAATCTCACTAATGTATTTCTTCCGGAATTCCTCTTGGAAGAATTCCCATGTAACTCTTTCGTGAGGTACCACTAAGACTAACGTCTTCCACCAGTGGTATGCTGAGTCCTTCAATAAGGATATTGCGTACTTCAAGCATTCCGCATGAGTGCAAGATAGTTCATCGAATACCCTGATGGTATTTTTAAGCCAGAATTCTACTCTTTCAGGATCGTCGTCTTTACTAGCACAGAACTCTTCGGCTCCCTACTTCTGTATCCTATCCACCGGAGGTCTATTCCGCCTCTCAAGGTCTACAACCTGGGGTGCTATGGGAACAAGTCGAGGAATAAGTGGGGGTGGAGGGGGTGGAGCATCCGGGTTCGTTTGGACGAACTCCGTGTACCACTCATTCATCATATAGAGAAAGGCCTCTCGCGCCCCTTCTCCTCCCCCTAACTAACTGTGAGAGGTCGATTATCGGATGGTACCGCCCCTTCAGCAGGAGCTGGCATGTTACTTTCTACATCGTTCGCCATCGTTTGATCAGGATCCATTACTATATGAAAACACAATTTAAAAGGTCAGGAGCCGTCACACTATCACAATTTGTCTATGGCATGTATAGTTAGACTTATACATACTCTATGTTAGTCTGAGAACTGACTAAACCGTAGCTTTGATACCACTAAATGTTACACCCCTTGCCCGTATCCAGTGCCAGAACAAGGTTTGAAGTGTTACCGGACTTAAACTCAACCAACTATATAAAATTGGGCCATAAAATTTTGATCAATTTAAAAATTTTCATTTCACATGCATACTGTCCCTTATACGAGCTTTCGACTCCCCAAACATACATTCGGGGTGTTTCGGAACCAAACTGAGAACTTAAGAAAACTCAGAAAAATTCATGCTCTAAGGCTCCACATGCCCGTGTGAATATAGGGCACATGCCTGTGTGGCTTGGGACACGCCTGGGTCCCTTGCCCGTGCGACCAATTTATTTCCAAAATTTTTCATAAATCAAGTGCAGACTTCACATGGCCTAGACACACGCCTGTGTCCATGGCCGGTGTCCCTCACACGGCCTTTACATGCCCGTGTGCAAAAACCTGGTATTTTGTTTCTGACGTCAGCATACCCAAAATGTCACACGGCCAAAGGCACACGCCCATGTGACTACCCGTGTAGGCAAAATAAGGCTATTTACCAAGCCTATTTGCCGTCTTTACTTACGCAACCTACACAATAATATCCAAAACCTATACCAGACTATATTAACAACCAAATCAGCCTCAATAGACCATATCTCATTTAATCACAAGACCTTATACAAAATAAATCAAATACTAGATTAAGCCGACATGCTTGGCTAATTAACCATAACACAAGACTCAAAAGCTTAAGTCCTATACATGCCATAATCAAAATAGAAGATTTCAACTATACCGAGAGGCTTCAAAATATTAGTGTGACTGGCTTTCCTGATGTGACTGGTAATCCTCGATCTACATTGATGGCACTATAAGAAAGGAAAGGAAAGAGGGTAAGCTTGGGAGCCTAGTAAGTATATATAGGCAAATAAAGTGTGAATAAATCATGTACTAATGATGACATATCATACTTCAAAATAAAAATGTAAATCACTTAAAATTCTTTATCTTATTCTTCACTTTGTTCACAAATGCTCGTTACGTCCCATCACATGCTCAGCTCAAATCCTAAATTCAGTGTACATACCTTATCGAAGTCTCATTAATTAAGCTTTTGAGTTACCCGTTGAACACTCCTGATATTTACGGATACACAAGGAGTTTATAGCCAAGTGCCTTACAAGTCTAGTAGTCAAAATTACCACACACTATGAAATGCTCTCATTTGTACTACTCATAGGCCTTTTTATTGAGTTAGTGCCTGGACCCCATAGTTTCATCATGTAATGTACGCTCATTGAGCTACTCACGGGTTTGTACATTAGGTCAGCACCCGGACCCACGCTACATATTTCATTCATCTCATGAACTCAGACATTTCTCATGACTTCAGACCATTCCTATTCTCATGGTAACCCCTTTTTGTATCCGATACTAAATCTAGGGTTCAACGGGGTTACTTATATAACCGGGTAGCATTTCACTTGCTTACAATGTACTTTATTCTCATAACACACCAGTTACACTATCATGGTAATAGATACCATTCGATCACATGAATAATATAGAGCAATTACACATATATATATCATTCAATATATTTCAAAATAAACTTTAATAACACATTATTTACATATGTACTTACCTCGATACAAAATGATGAAAATGAGTTCAATCTTCGTATACTTTGTTCTTACCCAGATCAAGACCCGAATCACTTTTCTCTAGATCTATATTAACAAAATTCATACATTCTATTAGCATAGCAATCTAAATACTCGACAATGCATAATTGGGAAAAATACCCATTTTGCCCCTAGAATTTCACAAAATGACCATTTTACCCCTAAGTCCGAAAATCGATTTTTATCGAATTTTCCCATATCTTAAGCATAGCCAAATACATTTTATAACTAGAAGCAGCCCAAATTCTCATTATTTCACTCATTTATCATTTATTTTACAACTTATGCAAAATGGTCCTTTTAGGTGTTTTCAAGTTAACACCTTTCACAAAAATTATTTCTAACATACCCAAGACTCATATTCTTCCATAAAATTTCAGAAAAAAAAACCCTAAATGTTATCATGGCAAAACCCTAAACTTTCCACCATTTTGCAAAATAGTCCTCTCTTTTGAAAGCTTATTTTTCAAGGGTCTTAAAAATGTAGAAATCATTAACAAAGAACATAAAAATCACTTATTTGTGAGTAAACTAAATGGCTAAAAAAATTTAGCTTCAAACCCCCTTTCATGGCTGATATTTTCGGTGCAAAGAGATGAAAAGAAAAGAATTTTACAACTCTTTCTATTTTATTTCTTTTTAGTCATAATAAGCCACCTAACACACCAAACCTCAAAATTTTGTCTCCTCTAGGACTCTATGGCCGACCAAGTACTCTTAAAAGGGTCTAATTGCCCTTAAAATACCTTGAATTTAAGTCTCATGGCAATTTAACACCTTTAGCTATCAATCCAAAACCTTTGTACCTTATGCGATTTAGTCATTTCTCGTAATTGGACTCACAATTGTTAAAATTAATGCGTCAAAATTGTTATACACTCATACAAACATGCTATGACCTCAAAATAATAATTAAAATTATTTCTTGGTCTCGAATTTGTGGTCCCAAGACCACTATTCTGACTAGGCCCTAAATTGGGTTGTTACAAAAATTCACAAACACAACATTTAAATCAAGCATAAAACGTATACAATTTAATTACATGAACTTACCTCGACAATTGTTCGTGAACGAAAAATCTACTAATCTAACTTTTTCCTCTATTCCTCATTCTAACTCTGAATTTGGCATATCCAGATCTATACGAGTAAATTTAACATCAATTTATCACATTCTATATTCATGTGGACTAAATTTTCATCCTAGGTAAAATTACCATTTTGCCCCTAACTTTTCCATAAATTACCATTTTGTCTCTAGGCTCGGAAAATGAAATTCATGAAACCCGACCTTCTACCCAAACCTAGCCGAATTAAAATACAACTTTTACAGCACATATATTTCACAAATTTCAGCATTTTCCATAGATTTTCACCATTTTTCATTGTAGTCCCTAAATCAAGTTTTCGTGAGAAATCACTTTGTAAAAGTTGTTTATCTTTCATCAATCTTTCATTTACTACCATATATTTCAAATTTCCAGCATATACATTTTTGGTCCAATTTTTATACCATGATAACTTTTCAAATTGATCCCCCAAATAGATAGTTTAGGCTATCCTAGTTTCAAAAATATCATAATTACTAAAAACGGGACAAGAAAACTTACCCAATTTGGCCATGAAAGTCTCTTCTCTCTCTCCTAGGGTTTCCATGTTTATTTTGGGAAGAAGATGAGAAAATATGAATTTTATTTTCTTTTCATCTTTTTATTTAATTAATATTTTCACTTTCCAATTTAGTCCTTAGTCTTTTTCTCATTTTCCATGGATGAATCATCCAAAAATATCTACATACTTTTTATTAATGGTCTAATTACCGTATAAGGACCATAAGTTTTGAATTCCATAGCTATTTGATCCTTCTAGCTATTAGAATCCAACTTTTGCATTTTATGTGATTTGGTCCTTCTCATAATTAAGCATTTAATCAGTAAAATTTTCTTTTCAAAACTTTCACACGACATTTCTAGTATAATATGAATCATATAATAAAAAAAATTTTATTTTTTTGCTCGAATTTGTGGTCACGAGACCACTATTTCGATTTCACCGAAATTGGGCTGTTACATATACTATATTTAACTCATAAATATTAATTAAATATATCTATGAACTCTCTCATCAGAATTGTGGTATCAAAACCACTATTTCTAACACTACTAAAAAATGGGCTATTATAACTCTCTCCCTATGGAAATTTCGTCCTCGAAATTTTTGCTTGCAAAAAGGTTGGGGTAGTGTAAATCTCATGGTTAATTTCTGGCTTCCACATATCCTTTTCCATATTGTGCCGATATCATATTACATTATCAATGGTCCGAAATTCGATAACTTTTCTCTTCAATTCAGCATACGATTTTTGTCGATTTGGGGTGACTTTCAACAGTATTTTACAACCCTAATTTTTCGCTGGCCACACGAATCAAATCAATCTTTATAATGTTTATTTCACTCAATTCTACATTCATGTAAAACCTCGTATGGTATCATTTTGATACTTGACTGGTAACTATTAATTTACGTGCATCTAACTTCAAATTTAATTTTACGACTAAGTGGCATGCCTTCAAAAATCTGAATTATCCATTCAGATTGTCCATCAATTTGAAGATGATACGCTATGCTAAATTTATTTATGTGATCAGGACTTTATATTCTCACCTCTATTCCTGCAATTAAAGTTTGGATGCTACTTATACCCTAGATTGTTGGAATAGGGATTATTATTCCAGCTAAACTTGCCCATGTAGTATACTGATGCTAAGTTTGTTGGGCATTCATCAAACACACGATCTTCACCACAATAAATGCATGACAACTCTGTTGATTTAATCTCATGGACTACAGTTGGATTTTTCATGGTTTTAATTATATTAGCTATAGAAGATACCTGGGCAGTTAACGAAGTGATTGCATCAAGCTCGATGGTACCAATAGCTCTCTTACCAGTCTCAACTCTTGTGATTGGATACTGATAATCATTATTGGCAACCTTTTCCAAAATCTCGTATGCTTCATTATAAGTTTTGTCCAACAAAGTACCATTGGTAGACGCATCAACTACCATCCTCGTATATGCATTCAACCCATTATAGAATATCTCCATCTGAATCCATTGTTGGAATCCATACATCGGGCATTTCCAAATTAAATCTTTAAATCGTTCCCAAGCTTCATATAGTGTTTCATCCTCTGATTGTCGATTAGACGTGATGTCATTCCTAGGCTTGGCATTCATATTCGATGGATTATACCGTAGCAAAAATCTCTGGCAAAGATCATTCCATGATGCCACTGTTCCCGACAGCAAAGTATTCAGCCATGCTCTTGTATGATCCCACAAGGAATATGGTAGGGCATCTTCAAGAACATCTTGTTGTCTAAAAGACTCGCAGACCATTAGAAAAAGTCTTAAATGCAGTCTTGAACTTCAGTGGGTAGTCTACTAAATTGTCCTACTGTTTGTAACATCTGAAACATTACTGGTTTTAGTTCAAACTGTTGAACCTGTATAGTTGGTATGACTATTCCTGGATTCAAATCATCCAACACTAGAACGACATGCTCTCAAATTGGCCTGTCTCAGTCACCTGTCACACGTCTAATAGGATGATTAACATCTCAAACAAATTGGATTATCATTGAGACCAGGTCTATTTGGATTGTCAGTGGCACCAGGATCATTCCCGTTTCTAGTCATTTTTCTCAATTTTTTTTGCCTTTTTCGCAAAGTTCTATCAATATCTAGATCAAAAGGATATTTGTTGTCAGCAGGAATGCCTCCTTTAATGCACTAATGGAAAACATGTAACAAATAAATACAGTAAGTTAAATTAAACTACTAAGTAAAATAGCCATACAAAATTTCACCAAATTGCTAATCCTCAGCAACAGTGCCAAAAAATTGTCACGTGTGAAATTATATGCAATTTGTGCAAGTATACACGTCAGTTCAAGTAATAAAGTGACGAGTGAGTATCGTTCCCACAAGGATCGATAATTTGGTGAAAATTGGTTCAGTTATTTTACTTACTTTCATTAATTTTATCTAATTTAGTTATCTTTTAACTTTTATAGGTTTACCATTGTTGAATGAGAAGAGGCGTTCCTGTAACAGCCCGATTTAGGGCCAAAATGGAATAGTGGTTTCGAAACCACGAATCTGAGGTTAAAAAAGAATTATTATTTTGATTAAGTTTTAGTGTTTATTTTATGATTGCATGATTGTGTGAAAATTTCGTTGCGAAATTTTATCGATTGGTTGTTTAATTTGACGTTTCGGACTAAATTGAAATAGATGAAAACTGTATGTTCTAGTTCATAAGTACTTGATTGAAATGGGGGTTTTAAGTAGAGGTCCTTAAATGGAAATTAGACCATTATACTTTGTATGGACAAAAATTTGGACATGGATGGAATTTTTAGAGAGTTTAGTAGTAAGGGCATTTTGGTCATTTGTGTATTAAATGAAATAAAATGGGAAAAATAACACAAAAATGTGTTCATCTTCATTAAGCTTGGCTGAAACTTGCATGTTCTCCATAGCTAGGGTTTTTCCCAAGCTTTCAATCTCAATAGTAAGTGCATTCAAGCCCCGTTTTTAATGTTCTTTACATTTTTGAAATCCTTGTAGCTCGGTCACCTACTTCTACCATTTTCTCGAGTTAGGGTTTATGTTTAAAAATTTACCCATGAATGATATGCATGTATTTTGATATTTTATGGTAGAATATGAATGTTTGAAGTTAGGAGAACGATCTTTTCTAAGCGATTTTTAGCAAAAACGATCAAAACCGCATAATCGGTAAAAATACCTATTGTTCATAACTATGTGTTAGAGTGAGAATTTGATGTTGCCATAGAAGGGAAAAATGATCAGCATGTCATAAAACATAAGAATAAGGGCTAAAATTAAATTTCCGAGCCTAGGGGAAAAATCATAATTTTGTAAAAGTTAGGGGGTAAAAATGTAATTTTTCCATAATGTGTTTTTTGGATTGAAATAAATAGTATGAGTGTTAAATGAGCTAAATGTGTTGTTATAGATCAAGAAAGGCATGGAATCGACCTCGAACGGGGGAAGGAAAAGATTTTGGACTAAATTGCAAAATTTCTATATTTTGCATCGAGGTAAGTTTGTATGTAAATAATACATTAACTTCATTTACATTATTATATTTCAGCCTATTATATATATATATATATATATATATATTAGCTGATTTTGAAGCATAAATCGACTATTGGAAGAATGGAAATAAGTAATAGAGAGAGAATTCCCGGTTGAACATTCGGAAAGATTTAATAATATAGATGGAACGTAGCTAGGTCACATGTATGGTGCTGAGTGCACATCATATGTACAAGAGAGCTACGAGATACTATGTAGTAGCTAGGTCACATGTGTGATACGGGATGTATCCCATGTAGACAAGAGAGCTACGGGAGAGATAAATGTAGCTAGGTCGTATGTGTGATTCCAAGTGAAGGATACCATGTAGACAAGAGAGCTACGAGATAAATTAGCTAGGTCACATGGGTGGTACTAAGTGTTCACCATGTGTACAAGAGAGCCAAATTATATGAATTATGATGGGTGGAGCTGTGTGCTAAAACCACCAAGTATCGAGAATTGATCCGAAGTGTTCAACGGGATGATTTTATAGTGACATTTTCATCATGGACCTATACTTGTGATGTATGAAATGTGGTGAAAATGAATTGTGACATGTACGTTAAAATGAGGTTAATACAAAAAAAGTGTAAAAGAGTGAATTTGCAATAATACTGTTTTTGGACAGTCGCAGTGACTTGAATTTGAAAAATCACCAAAAATAGTAGGAATATGATTAGAGGCTGAATGAGATAATAAATTAAAGCTTAGTGAGTCTATTCTCATGTAAGAGAAACAGAGCAAGTAAAGGAACTCTATATTTTGAGATATTTATATTTGTGTGTGACTTTTTCAGAATGACTATGTGATCCCCTGTTCTGACTTTAAAAAATCATTAAAAATTGTACAAAAATAATTAAGAAATATAATTTACATTCATAGATTCCTTGTTGAGTATAGTTTTAAATTAAACAAATTTCGTGGCTATTTGAATTTTGTACCCGGAGAAAATCAATTCGTAGTGAACAGAGGTCAGATCAGTCGAGCTGTATAATAGAAGAAACTTTAACTAATAAACTGTACTAATTAGCTGAACCAAAAATTTCAGAAAAAAATTAGTAAGAAGTAATATGAGTCTAGTTTCAGGAAAAATTTACAGATTTGAATTTCAAGTTTTGTAACTCGAGTTATGATTTATTTAGTGAACGTGACGCAGGAGAGACAGCTTAATCAAAGTGGAGTGAATAGAAAAATTAAAGTAGATATACTTGAGTTATTGTGTATATATATTAGATTCTTTAATTATTATTTATATACTTACTTACTAAGCTATAAGCTTACTTTTTTTCCTCTCTTTTGTCTTATAGTGTCGTCCAGCTTGCTCAGGAGTTAAGGATCGTGAAGATCTGCCCGCACTATCAATACTTTAGGGTATTTGAACTAAACATTTTGAATTATGGCATGTATAATAGGCTTAGTTATTTTGTTACGTGTCATAATTGCCTAGGTTTAAAATATTGGTTACAGTATTTGACCAATCATTTTGTACAAAGCCATTGAAGTTGGCTAATATTGTTCAAGACATATGTTATAACGATGCATTATCTAATTGGATGACATATTTCTATCTCGGTTTTGTTTAATGGTATGTGTTATGTTCTGGTAATACCTCGTACCCTGTTTCGATGTTGAACACGAGTAAGGGGCGTTACATTTAATGGTATTAGAGCTATGGTTTAGTCGGTTCTCGGACTAATATAGTGTGTGTAAAAGTTTAGATATACATGCCATAAATATACTGTGATAGTGTGGTGACTCCTGATTATTCTAAACTGTGTTTTGTTTTAATATAGTAATGGATCCTGATGGAACTGCGACTGATGATGCTGCTAGTAATGCGCCGGCTCCCGCGCAAGGGACCACGCCTGTAGAAAGTAGACCTGAGACATCGAGACAAGGAGATGAGGCTCGGGATGCCTTTCTCCAAATGATGAACAATTGGTATACTGAGTTTATTCGAGCAAACCCAAATGCTCAACCTCCTCCACCCCCTCCCATACCTCAGACGGTTCCTGTAGCTGCTCAAGGCATAGATTTGGTAAGATTGAACAAGCCTCCGGTCGACAAGATTCGAAAACAAGGGGCCGAAGAGTTTAGAGCAAAGATCGACGATAATCCCGAGAAAGCGAAGATCTAGCTTGAAAATTCTACCCGTGTATTTGATGAGCTGTCATGTTCACCCGAGGAGTGCTTAAAGTGTGCCGTATCACTTTTGAGAGATTCGGCTTACCATTGGTGGAAGACTTTGGTAGCAATGGTGCCAAAAGAAAGGGTTACTTGGGATTTCTTCCAGGAAGAATTCAGAAAGAAATACATAAGTCAGTGATTTATTGATCAAAAATGGAAGGAGTTCCTTGAATTGAAGCAGGGCAAGATGTCTGTGGCAGAGTATGAACGCGAATTTGTAAGACTCAGTAAGTATGCCCAGGAATGTGTGTCCATCGAGGCTATTATGTGTAAAAGGTTTGAGAATGGGCTTAATGAGGACATTAAAGTGCTTGTAGGAATTCTGGAGCTGAAAGAATTTGTAGTATTGGTTGATCGAGCTCTTAAAGCTGAAGAATTAAACAAAGAAAGAATAAAAGCTGCTATTGAGGCCCGAGATGCCAGAAAAAGGCCGGTAAGCAAGTCATTTCAATCTCAATCAAAGAGGTCCAAAGATACAAACCCTCGAATGACAGTTTCAGCTAGGGATTCACACAGAGATCGTGGTAGGGCATATTCGGGGTCTAAAGCTCAAGCTACTTCAGTGGCAAGTGTGGGTAATGTGCGGTCTAGAAAGCCCAAATGTCAGCAATGTGGCAGGCAACATTTTGGTGAGTGTTGGGGAAACGAGCGAGCTTGTTTCAGGTGTGGTTCCCGTGAGCATTTTATCAGAGACTGTCCGGAGAAAGTTAAAGAAGAAAAATTTTAGAGTGCTAGACAAAGTACTACCGCTAATGAGGTGACAACGAGAAATCTGGAAGTGGAGCTAGCGAAGAAAGCGTAATGAAAGATTCAGCGGTGAGATCAGAAGTTAGAGCGCCTGCTAGAGCTTATGCCATACGTGCCCGAGAGGATGCATCATCTCCCGATGTGATTACTAGTACATTTTCTATCTATGATACAATTGTTAATGCATTGATTGATCCTGGGTCTACTCATTCTTATATTTGTATGAATTTAGTATCTAATAAGAAGTTGCCTGTTGAGTTTACTGAGTTTACGATTAAAGTGTCGAACCCCTTAGGCCAATATGTGCTAGTTGATAAGGTTTGCAAGAATTGCCCATTAATGATTCAAGGTCACTGTTTTCCGGCTAATCTGATGCAGTTACCATTTGATGAGTTTAACGTTATTTTGGGAATGGACTGTTTAACATTGTATGATGCCAAGGTAGATTGTAAACAGAAAACACTAGAGTTGAAATGTGAAAATGGTGAAATTCTGTGGGTTGACACAGATGAATCAAATAAATTGCCTATGGTGATTTCGCACATGTCCGCATGAGAAATACATGAGGAAAGGGTGTGAAGCTTATCCGCCTATGTAATGAATCTCGATTTATGCGAATTGAAGCTTGAATCGTCATCGATAGTCCGTGAATTTTCGATGTATTTCGGAGGAATTGCCTGGATTGCCTCCAAACAGAGAGATAGAGTTTGCCATTGATTTGTTACCGAGGACTGCACCGATCTCAATTGCTCCATATAGAATGGCTCCGACTGAATTAAAAGAATTGAAGGCTCAGTTGCAAGAGTTAACAGACAAGGGATTTGTGAGACCGAGTTTCTCTCTCTGGGGTGCCCCTGTATTGTTCGTAAAGAAGAAGGATGGCTCAATGAGGCTTTGCATTGATTACCGTCAGCTCAATAAGGTGACTATAAAGAACAAGTACCCGTTACCAAGGATTGATGATTTATTCGATCAGTTAAAGGGGGCAACAGTGTTTTCAAAGATCGGTTTGAGGTTTGGTTACTACCAGTTGAGAGTTAAGGAGTCAGATATGCCAAAAACCGCCTTTCGGACAAGGTATGGACATTATGAGTTCCTTGTGATGCCTTTTGGCTTAACAAATGCTTCGGCTATATTTATGGACTTGATGAACCGAATCTTTCGGCCATATTTAGATAAGTTTGTAGTGGTGTTCATAGATGACATTTTAATTTATTCTCGGTTGAGTCTGAGCACGCTGAACACTTGAGAACCATATTGCATATCTTGAGAGAAAAGAAATTGTTTGCTAAGTTTAGTAAAAGTGAGTTCTAGCTTCGTGAAGTCGGATTTTCGGGACATATAGTCTCAGGTGATGGTATTCGGGTGGATCCGAGCAAGATTTCTGCGATCGTTGATTGGAAACCGCCAAAGAATGTATCCGAGGTTAGAAGCTTTTTAGGCTTGGTCGGGTATTATAGATGTTTTTTCGAGGGATTTTCGATGATTGCCTCTCCTATGACTAAGTTGCTGCAAAAGAATGTTAAGTTTGGATGGACTGATAAATGTCAGCAGAGTTTTGAAAAGCTGAAAGCACGATTGACTGAAGCACCAATTTTAGTACAGCCCGAGCTAGGGAAAGAGTTCGTAATTTATAGTGATGCATCATTGACAGGCCTTGGATGTGTGCTAATGCAAGAGGGTAAAGTGGTGGCTTATGCCTCGAGATGGTTAAAACGACATGAGAAGAACTATCCTACACATGATTTGGAATTGGCCGCTATTGTCTTTGCCATGAAGATCTGGCGACATTATTTGTATGGTGAAAAATGCCGAATTTTTACTGATCACAAAAGTCTAAAGTATTTAATGAATCAAAAGGATTTGAATCTGCGACAACGAAGATGGTTTGAATTATTGAAGGATTATGAGCTAGTGATTGATTATCATCCGGAAAAGCGAATGTAGTTGCTGACGCCTTGAGCAGGAAATCTCTTTTTACTTTGAGAGCCATGAATACGAGGTTAGCATTGTCTGATGATTGGTCAATATTCGCAGAGATGAGGGTTAAACTGTTATTTCTCCAGCTAATTTGTGATGCTCAAAAGAACGATAGTGAGTTGCGAACCAAGAGAACTCAGTGCGAATCGGGTTACGACTCAGATTTTTGAGTTGGACCAGATGACTATTTGATGTTTCGAGATAGGATTTGTGTACCAAAAAATGATGAATTGATTTAGAAAATATTACATGAGGCGCACAGTGGCTGTTTGTCAGTTCACCCTGGTAGCACAAAAATGTATAATGATTTAAAGAAGTTGTATTAGTGGCCAGGTATGAAAAGGGACATTTCTAAATTTGTAACCAAGTGTTTGATCTGTCAACAAGTAAAAGCTGAGCATCAAGTGCCTTCAGGATTACTCCAACCAATAATGGTACCTGAGTGGAAATGGGATAGGATTACCATGGATTTTGTAACCGGTTTGCCTTTGACTCCTAAAAAGAAGGATGTTGTCTGGGTAGTGGTTGATAGGTTAACAAAGTCGGCTCACTTTATACCTAAGACGCACCGATTACTCACTTGATAAATTAGCTGAATTATATATTGCTGAAATTGTGAGGTTGCACGAGGTACCTATGTCTATAATATCAAATAGAGATCCAAGGTTTACCTCGAGATTCTAGAAAAAGTTACAAGAAGCTTTGGGTACAAAATTGAATTTTAGTACAGCGTTTCACCCACTAACAGATGGCGATCGAGAAAGAGTAATCCGGATACTCGAAGATATGCTTAGATCTTTGTGTTTTAGAATTTGAAAGCGGTTGGGAGAAATATCTATCTTTGGTTGAATTTGCCTACAATATATTTTTTTCACCAAGTATCTGAGATGACACCGCACGAAGCCTTGTATGGTCGCAAGTGTCGGACTCCTTTATATTGGACAGAACTTAGTGAGAAACAGATTCACGGAGTTGATTTAGTTAAAGAAACCGAAGAGAAAGTAAAAATAATTCGTGATTGCTTGAAAGCTGCTTCAGATTAACAAAAGTCATATGTAGATTTAAAAAGAAAAGAGATTGAATTTCAGGTGGGTGATAAAGTGTTCTTAAAGGTGTCACCATGGAAGAAGATTCTGAGATTTAGCCAAAAAGGCAAGTAGAGTCCGCGTTTTATTGGGTCGTACGAGATTATTGAGAAGATTGGACCAGTGGCATATCGGTTGGCCTTACCGGCAGAGTTAGAAAGAATTCATAACGTGTTTCATGTATCAATGTTGCGATGTTATCGTTCTGATCCTTCACATGTGATTTCTCCAACAGAAATTGAGATTCGATCGGACTTGACCTATGATGAGGAACCGATTAAGATTTTGGCTCGAGAAGTAAAACAGTTGAGAAAGAAAAGTATAGCTTTAGTGAAAGTGTTATGGCAAAGACATGGAGTAGAAGAAGCTACGTGGGAACCGGAGGAAGCCATGAGAAAACAGTACCCAAATCCCTTTACCGGTAAGACTTTCAAGGACGAAAATCCCTAAAGGGGGAGAGTTGTAACAACCCGATTTAGGGCCAAAATGGAATAGTGGTTTCGAAACCACAAATCCGAGGTTAAAAAAAATATTATTTTGATTAAGTTTTAGTGTTTATATTATGATTGCATAATTTTGTGAAAATTTCGTTGCGAAATTTTATCGATTGGGTGTTTAATTTGACGTTTAGGACTAAATTGAAATAGGTGAAAAATGTGTGTTCTAGTTCATAAGTACTTGATTGAAATGGGGGTCTTAAGTAGAGGTCCTTAAATGGCAATTAGACCATTATACTTTATATGGACAAAAATTTGGACATGGATGAAATTTTTAAAAAGTTTAGTAGTAAGGGCATTTTGGTCATTTGTGTATTAAATGAAATAAAATGGGAAAAATAACACAAAAATGTGTTCATCTTCATTAAGCTTGGCCGAAACTTGCATGTTCTCCATAGCTAGGGTTTTTCCCAAGCTTTCAAGCTCAATAGTAAGTGCATTCAAGCCTAATTTTTAATGTTCTTTATATTTTTGTAATCCTCGTAGCTCGGTCTACCTATTTCTACCATTTTTTCGAGTTAGGGTTTATGTTTAAAAATTTACCCATGAATGATATGCATGTATTTTGATGTTTGATGGTAGAATATGAATGTTTGAAGTTAGGAGAACGATCTTTTCTAAGCGATTTTTAGCGAAAACGAGCAAAACCGCATAATCGATAAAAATACCTATTGTTCATAACTGTGTTAAAGTGAGAATTTGATGTTGCCATAGAAGGAAAAAATGATCAGCATGTCATAAAACATAAGAATAAGGGCTGAAATTAAATTTTCGAGCCTAGGGGCAAAATCATAATTTTGTAAAAGTTAGGGGGCAAAAATGTAATTTTTCCATAATGCGATTTTTGGATTGAAATAAATAGTATAAGTGTTAAATGAGCTAAATGTGTTGTTATAGATCAAGAAAGGCGTGGAATCGACCTCGAACGGGAGAAGGAAAAGATTTTGGACTAAATTGCAAAATTTCTATATTTTGCACCGAGGTAAGTTTGTATGTAAATAAAACATTAATTTCATTTACATTCTTATATTTCAGCCTATTATATATATATATTTTAGCTGATTTTGAAGCATAAATCGACTATTGGAAGAATGGAAATAAGTAATAGAGAGAGAATTCCCGGTTGAACATTTGGAAAGATTTAATAATATAGATGGAACGTAGCTAGGTCACATGTATAGTGCTGAGTGCACATCATGTGTACAAGAGAGCTACGAGATACTGTGTAGTAACTAGGTCACATGTGTGATACGGGATGTATCCCATGTAGACAAGAGAGCTACGGGAGAGATAAAGGTAGCTAGGTCGCATGTGTGATTCCAAGTGAAGGACACCATGTAGACAAGAGAGCTACGAGATAAATTGACTAGGTCACATGGGTGGTACTAAGTGTTCATCATGTGCACAAGAGAGCCGAATTATATGAATTATGATGGGTGGAGCTGTGTGCTGAAACCACCAAGTATCGAGAATTGATCCGAAGTGTTCAACGGGATGATTTTATAGTGACATTTTAATCATGGACCTATATTTGTGATGTATGAAATGTGGTGAAAATGAATTGTGACATGTACGTTAAAATGAGGTTAATACAAAAAAAGTGTAAAAGAGTGAATTTGCAATAATACTGTTTTTGGACAGTCACAGTGATGTGAATTTGAAAAATCACCGAAAATAGCAGGAATATGATTAGAG
The DNA here is from genome assembly GCA_025698465.1 of Gossypium longicalyx. Classification (NCBI taxonomy): domain Eukaryota; kingdom Viridiplantae; phylum Streptophyta; class Magnoliopsida; order Malvales; family Malvaceae; genus Gossypium; species Gossypium longicalyx. The sequence continues at coordinate 78,821,318 of CM047002.1, read as the reverse complement.
GCTGAATAAGATTTAAAATTAAATCTTAGTGAGTCTATTCTCATGTAAGAGAAACAGAACTAGTAAAGGAACTCTATATTTTGAGATATTTATATTTGTGTGTGACTTGTTCAGAATGACTATGTGATCCCCTATTTTGACTTTGAAAAATCATTAAAAATTGTACAAAAATAATTAAGAAATATAATTTATATTAATAGATTCCTTGTTGAGTATAGTTTTAAATGAAACAAATTTCGTGGCTATTTGATTTTTTTACTGGGAGAAAATCAATTGATAGTGAACAGAGGTCCGATCAGTCGAGCTGTATAATAGGGGAAACTTTAACTAATAAACTGTACTAATTGGCTGGACCAAAAATTCCTGAATAAAATTAGTAAGAATTAATATGAGTCTAGTTTCAGGAAAAATTTACAGATTTGAATTTCGAGTTTTGTAACTCGAGTTATGATTTATTTAGTGAACGTGACGCAAGAGAGACAGCTTAATCAAAGTGGAGTGAATAGAAAAATTAAAGTAGATATACTTGAGTTATTGTGTATATATATTAGATTCTTTAATTATTATTTATATACTTACTTACTAAGCTATAAGCTTACTTTCTTTTCTCTCTTTTGTCTTATAGTATCGTCCAGCTTGCTCAGGAGTTAAGGATCGTGAAGATCTGCCCGCACTATCAATACTTTAGGGTATTTGAACTAAACATTTTGAATTATGGCATGTATAATAGGCTTAGTTATTTTGTTACGTGTCATAATTGCCTAGGTTTAAAATATTGGTTACAGTATTTGACCAATCATTTTGTACAAAGCCATTGAAGTTGGCTAATATTGTTCAAGACATATGTTATAACGATGCATTATCTAATTGGATGACATATTTCTATCTCGGTTTTGTTTAATGGTATGTGTTATGTTCCGGTAATACCTTGTACCCTGTTTCGGTGTTAAACATGGGTAAGGGGCGTTACAATTCCTGTCAACAAAGAATATCCTTTTGATCTAGAGATTGACAGAACTCTGCGAAGAAAGAGAAAAGAATTAAGAAAAATGACCGGAAATAGGAATGATCTCAATGGCAATCTAAATCACAATGAGAATCTTTACATTGGGCATGTGGTAGATGATCGAGACAGACCAATCAAAGCGCATATTGTCCCAATGTTGAATGACTTGAATCCAGGGATAGTTAGACCAAACATACAAGCTTCACAATTTGAGTTGAAACTGTTAACGTTTCAAATGCTACAAACCATGGGACAGTTTGGTGGACTACCCACTGAAGACCCACGATTACATTTAGGACTTTTTCCAAAAGTCTGTGATCATTCAAAAAGGTGTTCCTAAAAACTCCTTTTAAGTTAAGCTATTCCCGTATTCTTTAAGAGATCATGCGGGAGCATGGTTGAATACTCTACCGTCAGGAACATTGGCATTATGGAATGATCTTTGCTAGAGATTTTTGCTACGGTATAACCCACCTACTATGAATGCCAATTGAGAAACGATATTATATCTTTTCGATACTTGGAGGATGAGACACTCTATGAAGCTTGGGAACAATTGAAAGAGTTAAATTAGAAATGTCCGATACATGGGTTACAGCACTGGACACAAATGGAGAAGTTTTACAATGGGCTAAATGTGCATACATGTATGGTAGTTGATGCCTCGACAAATGGTACTTTGTTGGATAAGACATATAATGAACCATACGATATTTTGGAAAAAAATTACCAACAATGATTACTAATATCTGACTACATGAGTTGGGACTGGTAAGAGAGCTACTGGTACCATCAAGCTTGATGCAATCACTTCATTGATGGCCCAGGTATCTTCTCTATCTAATATAATTAAAACCATGAAACCTTCAACTATTGTGCAAGAAATAAAAGCAATTGAATCATCATGTGTTTATTGTAGTGAAAGTCACATGTTTGATGAATGTCCATCCAATCCAGTGTCAATACACTATATAGGGAACTCTAATCGAAATAATAATCCATACTCAAATACCTACAATTCGGGCTACAGACAACATCTGAATTTTAGTAGGAAAAATTAAAGTGCAGGAAATTTGAATATTGTCTCAAGGCAGAATGTCAACAATGCACCGCCAGAATACGTTCAACCAATGCCCCAACAAAATAATCAGTATGGTCAAGCGTCATCATCTACTTCTATGGAAGCTTTGTTAAAGGAGTAATTGTCTGAGAATGATGTTCTGATCTAGAGTCAGCCTGCATCCCTACAAGCAGTTGAGAATCAAGTGGGGCAGATGGCCAATTCTTTGAACACAAGGCCGCAGGGAGCATTACCCAGCGACACCGAAAATTGAAGGAGACAAGGCAAGGAGCAATGCAAGGCTATTACTCTCAAAAGCGAGACTCAGCTAGATGATGTTATTCAAAATGTCGCGGCAGAAGAGGACGACTCAAGACATGACCAAGTAAAGATCCCAAAGCCATCTGAAAAACATATTGCACTTGAAAAGGGTAAGCAGAAGAATGTTGGGGCAGAACCAGATCAAGCTGCCAACAAAAATGCCATAGCAAAACAGTATCGACAACCTAAAGGACGACCACCTCTACCATTTCTTCAATGATTTCATAATTCTAGGCAAGATGCTCAGTTTAAAATATTTTTAAATGTCCTGAAACAACTTCATATCAACATACTACTAGTCAAAGCATTAGAGCAAATGCCTAACTACGTAAAATTCATTAAAGACATTGTTGAAAAAACACGAATTGAGAGAATTTGAGACTATCACTCTCACTAAAGGGTGTACAGCAATGTTGATGAATAAGCTACATCTGAAGTTAAAAAACCTAGGGAGTTTCACTATCCCTTGTTCAATTGGAAATCGTTATGTTGGTAAGGCGTTATGTGATTTAGGAGCGAGTATAAATCTAATGCCTATGTCTATTTTCAGGAACCTGGGAATTAGGAAAGCAAGACCTACTATGGTTACGTTGCAACTGACTGATCGATCCTATGCCTATCTGGAAGGTAAAATTGAAGACGTGCTAGTATGAGTAGATAAATTTATTTTTCCTACAAATTTCCTCGTTTTAGAATTTGAAGCTGATCGAAATGTGTCAATTATTCTTGGAAGACCTTTACTAGCTACAAGTAGAACTTTAATTAATGTACAGAAAGGTAAACTAACCATGAGGATGATTGATCAGAAGATCATATTCAATGTATTTAATGCCATGAAATGTGCTAATGAGAATGAAGAATGTCGTGCCATTGCGTTGATAGAAACAACAGTGGAGGACTCACAAGATTTTGCCACATCAATTCTGATACTGACAAAGAATCGCTTGAGCAGAGTGATGCAATAAGTTTTAAGGAACTTAAGTAATTTGTGGTTAGAGTGAGGGAGAAGTTTGAATCATTGGATTTATCAAATCGCTCTTCTATAAAAGAACCTCCCAACAGTGTTAAGGGTATTAGAAGTTTTTTAGGACATGCAACATTTTATAGAAGATTCATTAAAAAAATTTTGAATATATCTAAACCCTAATACACTTGCTTATAAAAGGCCAATTAAGGAGACCTTAAGAGGACAGAGGACAACAAGACGGAAAGATCCTAAGGAAAGAGTAAAATGGTTCGATTGAAAGAGGAAATCATCCTCTCAACTAACACAGGGCACTATGTTGCTAAAGTGTGGACCAGCGAAAGCTGTTCTCCCAACGTTCTTCCATTATTTCCATCATGTTCTCTTTTGAATTGATTTGTTTGTAAACGGTGGTTATGGTTTGGAATTTTAACTGATATTGGATGGCATGAGCAAGCATTCAAATGATGCTTGCATCATATAGAAAGAGTTACACAGGCTGTTGGAGTAAGACCCTATATGACCAGGGATAGTAACTTGAGGTTTTGCCCCGAAAGAGACAGACCACTTTAGGACTCTTCTACACAGTAAGTTAATCAAGATTTTTCCATGGCATTATCGACAGTGAAGGTTGATTCTGAATAATCCCAACCTACCGTATAAATATCATAGGCACTATATCTTTATTCTTTGCCACAACATGTTTAGTAGTTATTTATTTATAAAATATTTGCATACCGCTATCATATTTGCCATTACATTCCTACTATCACCTTTGCCATAGCATTTCTAATTATTTACTAATTCCATATATAACACATCATTGAATATTTACCTTAGTTTTGCCATAACATTTCATTCAATTGTTTTGCCATAACATTAACCCGACTTTATTAAAATAACTTGCCCAACTTTATGCCTCAATTTGATCCTCATGGGAACGATACTCACTCATCACTCTATTACTTGAACCAACGTGTATACTTGCACAAATTGCATACCATTTCACACGCGATAATTAGCTGTTCGAGATAGGAAGAACTTAAATCCCATACTTAACAACCTTAGGAAATCATTTAGGTGGGAATTAACCCAAAATTGGTATGGCCTATCCGTGAACACCTTAATCCTGAACCAGTCTGGACCGTAAAGTCAGAAGATCAGTAGTTCTTGCTAACTCATTATTCTAGTGAAAGATCAGAAGATCTTGCTAGGGTATCGACTAGTTGATTGATTAGAACCTTGAAAAAATAGTTAATTAGGTAAAACAATTGGATCTAGGCTAAAAGGAACTCACGTGGTCAAAACAAGGAATAGGAAAAGTTGATAAATGAATCTAGGAGTAGATTTTGGTTTAGTTAAATCTATTTAGTTTATTATTATTATTATCTTACTTCTTGATTAACACTACTAATTCGTGACTCGAGTAGATTAGTATTTTTTTCCCATAATTCATTTTATAATAGTTTTCCCAAAACTGCAATCTCTTAGGTACGATCTTTAGAATACTTACAAAGTGTTTCACTATAAACAAACTATATTACAACCTAACCTGTATACTTGTGGACACTGCCTTAGATCTCTATCTTTAGTTGCAGTATTCACACTCTGGATGTTAGTACGTTTGGAAGCGGTCAATCAGAGGGCAGGATTCTTCCAAACAACACCATTGGTGAACATAAAGACAATGTTGAATGAACAATGACGCATTCAATTACTATAAGAAACACTTGATAGAATGCTAATATGACCTGTAGAAAAACCTGAAGGCCTCTAGAATCAGGATCCAAGTTATATGGTATGGAATGGCACACTAATCGAGATGTTCAAGAAAATTCTTGTAACAATATTTCTGTTAGAAGAATTATTTAAGCACTTTATGCATAATAAATACAAACAGCAACCCTCGAACCTTTTGCAAAATAAAGAAAATAAACAAAAGTTAGGATGGTTGTGTTGTTCCTTAATTTTACAAGTGATTAATAGTTATGATTTGCAAAAAGAATTGTCAGTGATTAATGTAGGCCGAAAGGGTAAACTCTAAGAGCAAGATAAATGAAGAAGAATAGAATGGCACGATGGGTGCTGTATTAATAAGTACACAAAAAACTACAAGTAGAGCCTAAGGGTATACCAACTGAGCTCACAAATGAATCCGGCAACAAGACATGAAATTATTATGTAACTTTTATTGACTTAACAAAATCCTATATTTCACTGACCAAATAATTGAAATGTTACAGAAAGATCTAAAACAAGGTAAATAGGCACCTGAAGCACTCTAAAGATAAAAAAATTTAAGAAAAACAGAGTCGATGTCGCAACATTGTCACCTCGTGTAGCAACATCGTGTCTAGTAGCAAAGAATTACAAAAATCATATCGACGTCGCGAAACCACTCTTCTATGTCGTGACATGGAGGATAGTTTCCCAAAATTTCGAAACTTCAGGGTGTGTTACAACATCGAACCTCAGTGTCGCAACATTGGCAAGCTAATAGGGATGTCATGACATGGAACCCTTGTCTAGCGGCATCGCTAGAATTTTCTGTAGGGTTGACCCGATCCATTCACGCAACCAGGATGCATAACCCTTATTTTACCCAATTTTTAAACCTAAAAACCTTTATTTTTAACTTTAAAACCACCTTAAATAAAACTCTTAACATCTTCTAACCACTAAATCTTTCTACAAACTCTTAACCTCTAAAACCCCTTTTCATCACAAACCCTAACTACAGAAACCTCCATTGCTATTCCTAAGGCTCTATTTGGGTAAAATCTCACCAAGCACTTCGAGAAGCAGTAGAAACAATTGCAAGAAAGTCAAGGTTAGGTGGTCATATACTCATTTTACTATTCCATTGATTTTTTTATTAACTTCTATTTGATTACTTCAAAGTCGAACAATAGAAAATACCTCCTAGGAAGAGTAAGAAAACTACTATCCAAGAAACTCCAGTAGTTTCGAACCCTGCAAAATTTGAGAACCCAAATATTGAAAAATATTTTTTTATTACCTTTTATTTAATTACTTCAAAGTCAAACAATAGAAAATGTCTCCTAGGAAAAGTAAGAAAACTATGGTCCAAGAAACTCTGGTAGTTTCTGACCCTACGAAATTTGAGAACCCAAATACTGAAAAATATTTTCTTGAGTTATAGGGTAGGCCTTTTGACCGCAGTCGAACATTAGTGTGTGAATACTACAGCAAAAGATATAGATATATGAGGTGGTATTCGCAAGTATATTAGTCTAGTTGTAATATAGTTACAACGGAGTAGGTGAGTAATCTAAGAATGGTACCCAAGGGAGGCAAGTGCTAGATCAATTTTAACTTGAAAACCGAAAGATCTAATTAATACTTTAATTTGGTTATACTACGCTAGTAAAATAAAATAGAGTTTTTAAGATTTTTTATAATAACAATATAAAATAACATAAAGAAATAAAATTAAAGAATTCATAGAATAGGATAAATCAAAATGATTATGGGTGATTAGCTCACTTCAGTATTTCCCATCAACAGTCGCTTCGAGATCCTCGTCAATCAACTAGTCGCTATCCTAGTAGGATCTTCCAATCTTCTACTCAAATAACGAGTTAGAACAAACTACTTATCTTCCAACCTCACAGTCCAGACTGGTTTGGGGTGAAGGTGTTCATAGACAGGTCATACCAATTTTAGGTTAATTCCCACATTGATTACTTACTAGGGTTGTCAGGCCTAGGTTTTTAAGTTCTTCCTTTCCCAAATAGATGATCCATTAAGTAACCCTACAAAATAGTTAATAGATCATACATCCACTCTCTAATCCCCCATAGAAGGATTAGTTCCTCATGATTTTCATAAACAATATGGAATTGACATAAAGAGAAAACATGATAAATGAATTGAAGTGTAAAGTTTAAGAAAATGCCTGAGTTGTATTAAGAATAAATCAAATCCATATAGTTTGATTGTCTCCACAAATGAGATATCTCAATATAAATAAGAACAACTTGAAAATAAATTTAAAAACTTAAAATGAAGAAAAGCTAAACTGAAATTAAAAGAAGAAAACTAAGCTAAGTAATTGGTCCATTTTAGATGTGAAAAAGGAACCTATTTATAGATCTTAGGTGATCGTCATCCTTAACCCTAGGTTAGCTTACATTCTCGAGCTTGAAGTTTGATTATGCGGACTAAAACACCCCTTGGCTCGTGTTATTTGTTGTCTAGAGTTGATGTCACGACACACCAGGACCTGTATCACAACATAGGAGTTAATATACTCATCTTTGGGATATCTTCAAGGGTATGTCGTGACACCCTTAGGCTGTATCAAGACATCAAAGGCAGTTTCATGATTTCTCTATTCTACTCCCTATGTTGCGACATTGAACATTTCGTGTTGCAACATAATGACCAGTATATGTTTAGTACATCTTCTCGTGGTCTCCTGCACGCATAGAAAGTTCATTAGCCCACCCTTAGGCCTCATTCGGCCCCTAAGGTTAATAAAATACTCGATTTGCACATTTTATTGAATTTAACAAAACTTACTAAAACATAATAAGATCCTAATGGTAATGCTTAATTCTAAGCTCCTAAAATGGGAAAACTAGTTTAATCTGCTACACTGAATTACAATAGATCACCTTTCATTCAAGAGTGAGGGTTCAAACCCTTAATGGTTTTTTTGCAACGAAATATGGACTTTAGTTAGATACCATTTTTGGGGGCAATTTTGTATCACTTCCAACGAAACCAAGGTAAATTCAGTTGTACGAGAATTCTATACTTCCTTTAGAGACCAAGAAATATGAAAAAGACAAAATTGGGATACAGTAACAGTAAGAGGCGGAGAAGTGCCAATTACTCTGAGGGAAATATGTGAGTTTTATTTTATACCCTATTATAGCATAGACTTCTTTGATAGTACATATTTAGAAAATTTTGAGGATATATATATGGAGAATGTTATTAAGTACCTAACCCAGGGTAGAGGTACATGGAATTATAGGCCAAATTCAGATATACCAACTAAATTTAATCAGGCGATAATGTTCTAAGTAGCGAAAATGTGGATGCAGTTCATAGGCACTAGAATTGTACATGCATTAAATGCTTTTAAAATTAGTAATTTTCGAGCTATTCTATTGAATGGAATTTTACAACGCAAGCAGATATGTGTAGGTAAATGGATTTACTATGAAATGAGGTGCTGTGCGCATAGCCAAAAAGCTAGAATTTTCTTTCCCCACCTAGTGACAGAACTATGTTGAAGAGAAGTAAGTTCCAATGGGCAAAAATAAGTAGTTCATGAAACCAACAAAAAGCATCATCAGAGACTTATTGTATACGTAATACATCATGCTTCAAAGAAAATAGATCATGAATTGGAATTAGAGAAGGAAAGAAATGATGGATGTTCTGCTTTCATTTAAACAAAAAGAGAAGTAGAAAGATCGAAGAGGGCCAAATGGGAGCACTAAGGAAAAACTTGATGGAATGATCCAATGGATGTAGGAAATGGGGTCAATACTTCAATAATTCGCAAGGATGAATGGTTTGTGAGCTCCAAAGTATCCACCTGACATGTTTGGCCCAACTCCAACATACCATGATGGAAGAGGAGATGCGACGAAAGCAGACTCCAAAGATGAAGACAAAGGGGATACTTAGGAATCCCCAGAAGCTAAGGATGAGTATGAGGTGGCATTCCAACTGCAATAATCTATGCCAAAAAGGCCCATCATCTGAAGGCTAACATGACACGCACGTTCAATGGCTTAGAGCTCCTACCAATAATATGGCTCGAGCAATGGAAAAGCACCCATGGGACAAAGGCATCCACCCCCTTTTGATGATTTTGAGGAGGATGAATGAACTTTTTAACTTTTATTTTTAAAGATTGTATTAAATTTTGGATGATTTTAATTTGATTTTTTTATAGTAGGATTAATAGTAGATTACTAGTTGTTTTGTGTCTTGTTCTAATTTTTTACATAGGAACCCCACATAGAGGAGGCACAACATTTAGAACATTAAATGATTAAAGGAAAAGGCACCCAACTAATAGCTCATGGGACTATCATGATCAATCAGGTAACTTCTTTCCTCATCTTTTTAGGGGCCACACATTAAGGACAATGTGTTATCTAAAGTGTGGGGGTGACATAGAAAATTTGTTTTAAATTTTTATGTTTTTCCTTGATTTTTCTTGTCATTTTTGTGTTTGACCTTGTAAAAATACAAATGATTGGTTAGGATCATGTACATAAATTGCTTGTATTTACAATAAATTTGGCATAAGGATAGGTGACTTTAATTTTTTATTATTAGACTAAAAAGTTCTATATATTACATTGTAAAATAGGTATTAATGAATTGAATGTACCAAATGATATAGAGAATACAGGGAAACGAGCATGCTGGCATGAATGATAAACTGTTGAATTTGTGGTTGTTTGGTTGACTAGAGTTGTGAATATTAAGATACCTAAGGATGACCTAAGACATTGTTTGGAATATACTTAGAGCGAAAAAGCTAACCCTGTTATTTATCTTTATTGCCTATTTTTGAGCCAAAAAGCACTTCTTGATAGACCTTTAATATAAAACCTGAGCCAAAATATAAATTTGTACTTATCATTTTTTTGTTGGTCTTGGATTGCACGCCTATATACATCTAGCCATGCGTATTGAGGGTTAAGTAGATGCATTATGGCGGATTTTGTAAGAATATAGTGAAATAAGAGGGATCAGTGTGATATAGTGATTATAGGTTAGCCAATATGTGCAACAAAAGAAAACTTCAAGAAGAAAATCAAAATGAGTAGAAAAAATACTTGAAAAGTAAAAGCATTTGTGAGTGAGATGTGGTAGAAAAAGAAAATGTGACAAAGTAACAAAATTAGAAGAGCTCGTTCATTAGTGAACAAAAACTCGTGAGCTAACCATGATTGTTGTATTATGCTGTGACATCCTATTTGGAGAAATAAGGAAGGTGAGAGAAAGAGAAATAAGGCGGTGAGCAGAAAAGGGTTACTAAGGGGGAGAATAGGGGACAATATGATGTGCCAAACTATTTTCATGCTTGAAATTATTTGATGCTTACTATTTTTGAAATCCATATCTGTCCTAAGCCTCAAAATGTTACAAGCTGAAAAGCCCTATGTGACCTAGGTAGACTTATTCACAATTCGAAATAATACTAAATGGTTGCATTTCCGACTGTTTGTATTATGTCAGGATAATCAAATTATTTGTATGATTTATTGATGGATTCCTACATTTGAGACCCTTAATGCTTGTATGATTTTTAATATACTAAACTTAGGTGTTTGATACCAAAATTGGTAAGTCAATTTTATCTCATGCCAGGATTATATGTGAGTATGAAATACCTATTCATGTGCTCCAAAGCTAACACTTGTACCGTACTTATTCAAGGGTTGTCTTTTCACTTATTGTTTTTATTTGTGTTGCTTGAGGACAAGCAATGACTTAAGTGTGGGGAAGTTTGATCTACTGTAATTTGGTGTAGAAAATTAAACTAGTTTTTGCACTTTAGGAGATTGAACATGAGCATTTTAGTTAAGTTTAATTACATTTTTTGTAAGTATTAGTTAAGTTAATAAAATGTGCAATTTGAGTTATTTATTAACCTTAGGGGCTGAAAAAGGCCTAAGGGTGAGCTAATATGCTTTATGAGTGTGTAGGAGACTATTAGAAGGTGTATTAAGTCAATACTGGTCACTAGGTTGCAACACAGAGCATGCAGTGTCACAACATAGAGAACAGACTAGAAGAATTCTAAGACTGCCATCGATGTCGCGACATAGCCTAAGGATGTCGCGACATACCCTTGAAGACACCATAAAGTTGAGCATACTACCCTCGATGTCGCGACACAAGACCTGATGTGTTGCAACATCGTCTCTATACGGGAAATTAATACGAGCCAGAGGCGTTTTGGTCCGTATAATCCAACTTTAAGCTCAGAAACGTCAGCTGACCTATGGTTAAGGACGACAGCCATTCTAATTCTATAAATAGGCTCATTTAGAACATGTTATAGACACCTTTGCTATTGTATAATTTTCTCTTTAATTCTAGCCTTTAGTTTTTCCCCTTTTTTTAGGTTTTAGATTTTCGTTCCTATTATTTACTTCTAGGAAGAAATCAGATTCTGGAATTATTCTCAAACTCTGAGAGGATTCTACGCTTAAATTCAATATAATCAGGCTTCTTCTAAACTTTATTCTTGAAGTTGTTCTTCATGTTCATTCTATTAGTTAAGTTTATATTGCTTACTAGATCCATGAAGAACTAATCCTCCTGTGGAGGATTAGCGAGTGGAGGTATGAATAATTAACTATTTTGTAGGGATTTCTTAACGGATTAGCTATTCATGAAAGGAAGAATCTAAACCTTAGGTTTGATAACCCTAGGAAGTCATCAAGGTAGGAATTAACTCAAATTTGGTATTGCCTATCTGTGAACACCTTAACCCTGAACTAGTCTGGACTATGAGGTCGGAAGATAAGTATTTCTTGCCAACTAAATATTTCAATGGACATATCAGAAGATCCTGTTGGGGTATTGACTAGTTGATTGAATAAGAAAACTTGAGACAATAGTTGATTATGACTACCGAAGCAATCTAGTCACCCATGCCAGATTTGACTCATATTCGATTATTTGATTTCTTGTTTTTCATTTATTTAATTTTATTTCCTTTTTTATTATTTTTATTACTATTTATCCAAAAACCTTTCTTTTAATTCTTCGTACTATAATTTGATTAGAGTATTAATTAGATCTATTTATGCTTATATTAGAATTAATTTAGTGTCGCCTCCCCTGGGTACGATCCTTGGAGTACTTACCTACTCTGTTGTAACTATATTACAACCTAACCCGTATACTTGCGGATATCATTTTTCACATCTTTTGTGCAGGATTTCTAACTCTGAACATTGGTATGTCTGAAGGCGGTCAGATGTTCAACCTGAATTGTTTAAGCAACGAATGATATCTAGAAAAGCAACAAATTTCAATTTTGGTAAAGATGGTAAGTTGAGATTCATAAGAAGAATGTTTTTACCAATTGGGAATGAATTAAGGAAAGAGTTGCTAAGAGAAGCTCATTAGGGATCTTTTCCATTCAATCATAGGAGTATTAAATTTTATAGAGATCTGAAGAGCTCATATTGGTGACCTAGTATGAAGAGAGAAATTGCAGAGTATGTCTCAACCTATTTGACTTGTTAAAGAGTTAAGGCAAAACATCAAGTTCCCTCGAGTAAGTTGTATCCATTGGAATTACCAGAGTGGAAGTGGGAAAGAATTACCATGAATTTTATAAATTGTTGACCCCTTAGTTCTTCAAGGAAAACTTCTATATGGGTGATAGTAGATAAGCTTACTAAGTCAGCTCATTTTCTACCTATGAATACTGCTTATTCTCTAGAGAAGTTAGTTGAGCTTTATATTGTCGAGATAGTACGCCTGCATGGAATTCCATCTCCCTTTGTTTTAGGCAGAGATCCAAGGTTTACTTTGAGATTCTAGAACCAGTTATAAAGATATTTGGGAACTAAAATACAATTCAATACTGCATTTCATCCTCAAACTAATGGCCAGTCTAAAAGATTTATTCAAGTGTTGGAGGATATGTTGAGAAGTTGTGTAATTGATTTTGGAATGAATTGGGAAAGGTATCCTCCTTTGGTTGAGTTTTCTTACAACAACAATTTTCATGCTAGTTTGAAAATGTCTCCCTTTAAATCTTTATATGGAAGAAAGTGTAGAACACCTACTTGTTGGATAGAGCTTAGTGAAAGAAAATTAGTGGGTCCTGACTTGGTGCATGAAATTGAAGGAAAAGTATCTATTATTTGCATTAATTTAAAAGCTACTCAAATCGTCAGAAAGCATATGCAAGTCTGAATAGAAAAGAAATTTCTTTTGAAGTTGCTGATAAGGTATTTTTAAAAGTATCTCATTGGAATAAGATCATCAGGTTTGGTCAGAAGGGAAAATTTAGCCTGAGATTTGTAGGGCCTTATGAAGTTCTAGAGAAAGTAAGACCTACAGCTTACAGATTGGATTTGCCTCTTGAGTTGTCAAAGATTTACAATGTGTTTCATGTGTCTATGATGAGAAGACATAGATCAAATCCAAATCATGTTATGCAGATTGAACAGTTAAAGGTTGAACGGAACGTGTCTTTCAAGAAGAGTCTATTCGTATATTAGCCAGAGAGCTAAAAGAGGTAAGAAATAAGAGAATTCCCTTGGTGAAAATTTTATGGAGAAATCATAATATAGAAAAAGCTATATGAGAAAGAGAAAGCCAAATGAAAGAGCAAGTTAGTTTTAGGTATGAATTTTGAGGATGAAATTTTCTAAATGGGGGAGAGTTGTAACAACCCACCCAACAAAGTCTCAGTATTTGATTATTGTTTGGAGTATTGGGTGAATTAAATGTAGAAATGAGTAAGTCAATTGTTTGCTTTGATTAAGTGTAGAATTCTTTGTATGCACCATTTGGTGAACTCTTAGCTTGGCAAAGATTTGTGGTTGGCGGACTCTTCTATTCAGTGTACGCCACCTAAATGCTTTGGTGAACTCGCTTGGTTTACTATTAAATTGATTTTTTTATTAAATAAGGAAAATTAGTTAGTTAAATTGAGACTTAGAATGGAACTAAGCTATTGTAGATGAAAAGACTTAATTTTTTATAACAGCACTTAATCACGAGAATCAATATTGTTAGTGGAATTATCTGATTTTTCCACTAAACATTGGCTTCGTGCTTAAGTATATAAGGATAGCAGTGCCTTCAATGAAAATCTTTACATTTTCTTTGTGTTCATCCTCCTCCTTGATCTTCTTTACATTTTCTGAAAACCAAAGTCTAAAAAACCTGTCTGAAGTTGGGTTCACTATAGTTAGCCAACTTATATATTTTTCATAGCACTCTAGTAATTACTGATGAACCCAAGTTATTTTTTAAGGCTATTTATGTGTTTTTGATTCTGCATGTGTAAGTGTCAGACTAGTGTGTAAGTGTAATGCATAGGTTTTTGCAAGTATACACAGTCAGTATCAAGTAATAAGTAAGTAAAAGAGTTATCGTCTCCACAGGGACTATATATGTTAATCAAATAATTGCAAATTATGAATTTAAAAGTTGGTACAAAAAACAAAATAATTTTGAAGTGATAAATGTTAAAATTAAATTAATTAACTAGATGCAAATTAACCTAAATGCAAATGAGATGAAATGAAATGTAGGGTGATGGTTTAGCAGCAATTTCACAAGTTCAACAACAATTACATGAATAAACTAGAACAGTTACAAGACTTGACTCAATTCATTTTCATCATGTTTAACAATGTTCGAAAAATGTTCCATGGCAACTCGATCTTTCATTAACTGGGAATCTCATATAAGTTCAACCAAATCTTATACTTAGAAAAATATGCATAAACCAATGTCATAATTCAACTAAGGATTCCTTAGAGTTTATGTGAAGTAACATGGATGGATTATGTTTGAAATAATTTAATCACATAAACCTAAAGTTATGCAAGGTAATAAGTTCTCTTAGTCTATTACGAACCCCAAATTTATTCTTATTAGGATATAAATTAAGCATGCATCTTCTAATTATTGTGCCATTAGTTATCATTTTATTAGGATTAACAAAATAATTTTAATGCATTCAAACATATCTTAATGCATAAAATACATAATGATGTTAATTGGAAGCATGAACGACTGAGGCAAAAAACATCATAAGCATGAATCAAAATGAACTTTACCAAATTAATGTAATCATTCTAGCTAAAACAAAATTAATTCATCATTTTCAATGGAAAAAATATCAAAACAATTTGCAAATATTTTGAATAAAAATAAAACTAAGAAAGAAGAAACTCTTGATAATTTCAACAATTTTTTGAAGACTGATCGTGCTGGCTTCCTCCGTTCCTGTGATTGCAACATGCTCTTCAAGGTGGTTGACTAAGAGTGGCTTTCCTCAAAGGAAAATGCTAGCTAAAGGAGATAGGGAAATGGGAAGGCTTATGCGTAGAATAGAGGGAAGAAAGATGAATGAGTGATGAGGGATTAGTGTTGATGGATTAGTAAGTGATGGAATGAGAAGTGATGGTTGGTGTTTATAGTAGAGGGAAGGAGTAGGAGTTTGCTAAAAATAGCTTGAAAATCCATTGGTTCTCTCCTTTTCTTGGCTGACCTTGAAGTGTGGAAAGGGAGGTTGATGGTTTCTTGATTCATACTTGATTTCATGCATGAATCATGCAAAGGATTGGATGGTTTCTTGGGTATTAGTTGAGAGCTAATTTCTGATCAAGTGCAAGGACCTCTAAATAAATCTTCCAAAAGCTGATTTTGGGTTGTTCATATGCCTTTGTTGAATTTGGATCATTCTTCCCCTTGTTGGACGGTTTTTGACACGCAATCCATAGCAGACTCAATCCTTTTAAACAACCATCTTCCAAGTTGGGTTACATGGAATTCTTAAGTCCAATTTAATGAACTTGCCATCCACATGATTTACAATTTAACCTATGCTTATGTGTGATATTATTTAGACCCCATGCTTTATTGATTCAACAGTCCATCTACAATATTTTGAGTAAAAATCAACATCCAACATAAAATAATAAAATTATGCAAAATTAATACTTATATAAAATTGCAAACTTCATTTAATTTATGTCTAATGTTTTAATATGAATGAAAATCACCCAATCAGATATCAAATACTTAAGATTAACAGAAACTCTAAGTAAAAAGGTTATATAAATAGTTATAAAAAAATCTATATAATTTAGAGTTTACACACCCCTAAACTTAATCCATTGCCCGTCCTGAGTAATATTTTATGCAACGCAAAAAATTAGTGCAATATTGTAAAATATTTACATAGAATCAACTTTTCACATAATCATACTGCAATAAATTTATGCTAATAAATTGCTCACATATAGATATTACTTCAGAATTTTATGTTAAGTGCAAAAAGATGCTATCATAAGTCATAATTTGCATGCATTCCAAAGTCATATATAAAATTCACCACTCAACAAATTTTCCTTATCTAATTAGACAAAACAATCCTAAGGGTTAATTATTGGTCTTCAATGCACTTAATAATTTCTTTCCACTAATGTAGTCGGCATAATTATCGAAATCAATAGGTCTTTTATAAGGTTGTAACGTGGCTAGGCTCAAGGTAGGGATAAATAGAAGTGCTTTTTATGCTATTACATCTTAAGCCAAACTTTGTCTTGGATATTTTTGGGGTACAATCTTCCTAGTAATGGGTTTTAACACCCCCAAACTTAATTTGAAACTTATGCCCAGCAATACATCTCAATACTTGAGTAGAAGTATATTTTTTCACTCTTTTTGCTCAACAATATACCTTGACATTTGAACAAAGAATTTTTTTTTTTTTTGAATCATGAATCATATGTACATCTTTCTAAAATTTCCCCCGAATTTTGTATCACCAAGTCAAGTATATTTAAGGTTGGTGCAAGATAGAGTAGAATTAAAAAGATGATAATATGGCTTATAATGTAGGTGAATAGCAATAAAATAGGCTTAACGGCTCAAACTAAGGTTTCAAGGGTTAAATTCATATGGTAGGCTTGAAAAGCTCAAATGATCCAAAAAAAAATGTGCCTAAATCATATTTAGATTCTTATGCCTCTTAGGATTTTGCCTCAAGAAAGTTATTAAGACAATTCTAAAGACTTAAACCTTCATGCATGTCTATTTCTAAAGAAAGTAATTTTTCATGACAAAGACTATATAAAACTAATGAAAATACACGCATATTATAACCAAGCTAACATATAACAAGAACTTAAATAAAAATTAGAAATTATACTTGCATATAAGCTAACTTATTAACAAAAATTGTTTCTAAGCATCACTTTTATTGCAGCATACTTATGTGATAATTGAAAATTTTAAAAATCATACAAGATTGACCTCACCCCTTCTTTAAAAAGAAGTAATGTCTTCATTGCAAAATAACTAAGTAATGAATGAAAATTGTACACCAAGTACGACTCAGAAAAGAGAGGTGAGTCATGAAGGTTGCTTAAGTACCAAGCCGTTCTTGAAAAATCCAATCCTTAGACATGTGCATTCACATTGCCACACTACTATGTTCTTCACTAAAGAACAAAAATCTAATGGAAGAGCATTGGCTTATTTTATTCCTAATTTGTAAATTATTCAACTTTATTATGCATAAAATAAAATATTCTTAAAATATAATAAATAAAAGTCTTAAACATAATACTAAAGAAAAAGAAATCCCCCCTTTTATTCGTCTGAATCATCCTCCTTGTTTTGCTCCTTTGCCTTTTTCATTCTCGTTTGAATTCACGTCCTCTTCTTTCAATGACTCAAAGATATAATCTGGGAACTTAGGAATGAAATTGTTAAAGTCTTCTTTGTGGAATCATCTCTAATTTTTGCATATTTGCAATAAGCATGTTGTTGGTTAAGCATAAATTTCCATATATCCATCATAGTTGAAAATTTTGATTTCTTCATAGTGTTTGAAGAAGTGGGCATTGGAATGGTCAACTCAAGATTAACACTTGACTCTATTGGTTCAACAACATTTGATTCCACACTCGGTTCGAGGCTGTTTGGTTCACTTTTAGATTCTGTTTCTTTTATTTCTTTTGTTTCACTTACTTTAACACCCCTTACCCGTACCTACGCCAGGGCAGGTTACAAGACGTTACTAGACTTAAACTCAATCAAACATTTAAAACCAGGACATAAAATTTCCACTCAAATTTAAAACTTTTCAAATACATTCATATTGTCCCTTAAAAGAGCCTACGGGGCCCAAAGCATGCAATAAGAGTGGTTTAGGACTAAACTGAGAACTTTAGAAAACTTTCCAACACTTAGAAAATTTTTCATCGAATAGGGGTCACACGTCCGTGTGGCTTAGGACACGCCCGTGTAGGCAGGCCATGTGGGCACACACACCCGTGTCCTTAACCCATTTAACTCTCTATTTATGACGTCATCAATAAGTTGAAGTCACATGGCCAAGTCACACGCCCGTGTGTTTAAGCCGTGTGGGCAATTTAATTTTCATAATTTTTCATAAAATAGGTAAAGACTTCACACGCCCTGGGCACACACCTGTGCCTTAGGTCGTGCTGTCCACACGGCCGAGACACACGCCCGTGTCTCTGCCCATGTGCTCGCTACTGAGTATTCTGGTTGACAATAATTAAGGTGTAAAGGACACACGACCAAAACACACGCCCATGGGGCAAGCCGTGTGTCACACACGACCTAGACACACCCCGTATGTCTACCCGTGTTGACAAAAATAAGGCTATTTACCAAGCCATTTTGCCACCCTTACTTGCACCAACCTACACAACAACAAGCAACACCAATTCAAACATATACATTTAGCCAATTCAGCCAAATCAAGATATCCACACATCATTTACATGTTAACATTTCACATATACAATATCACTTGCTTATCAACTTCAATCATGCATACTTCCACATGGAAACATCATCATATTAATATATATACTTAAACCAATATTAACCAATACTATATGGCCATTTACAAAATGAATTATCAACCAATATAGGCTAACACATTAGGCTAATTCAATTATGACACATAACAAAATAACCAAGTCCCTATACATGCCATAACTCAAAATGTCAAATTCATTGGTACCCAAAATAATCAGTTGATAGTGTGATGGAGCCTCCGACGATCCCCAATTCTGAGCTAACTTGGTGACACTATAAGACAAGGGAAAAAGAAAGGGGAGTAAGCTTTAAAGCTTAGTAAGTTCCTATGCAAATAATATACATCATAAACACACTTTAACATATACTTAACATGAAGTAAATTAACATAAGTGTCATTATAAATCTCTTAATCGAACTTGGCATAGATGATATTAAAACTTAACATTGTAACTTACTTAATCAAACCTTACTGAGGGTTCATCACATATCGAGCTCATTAAGTATGAGTTTTGTGTACATACCTGTACCAACTTGCAACATACCATTGTCTTCCACAACATGTCATAATCTTTCATAACTTTAACATGGTCGTTAAATTACCCGTTGAACCACTTGGAATACTAAAGGATACACGGGATCTCATATCCCATATATGGTCTTACATGGGATCTCATATCGATGCCAATAGCCCAGCTATGGTCTTACACAAAATCTCATATCGATGCCATATCCCAGATATGGTCTTACACGTAATCTCAACTAACCCTAATGTCATGACATTTGTATTCTATCTATTCCTAAGGTTCAACCAAGATATTTCTCACTTGTTAAAACTTTTTCAAATTCATTCAAAGAGTGGGTCTCAATTCATACAATAATAATACAATTAAAGCATAAATAATAATGCATTATTTACATATGAACTTACCTCGGTACAAAAATAGGAGAAATGGATCTGATCGTCAATAACCTTGTTTTTCTCTCGATCAAGGTCCGAACTTTGTTTTTCTTGATCTATAATAGAAATTTTAGCTTATTTATTATTTACATTATTCAATTCAGTCCAATAATCATACTATAGCAAAATTACACTTATGCCCCTAAACTTTGACATATTTACACTTTTGTCCCTAGGCTCGTAAATTGAAATGTATTCAATTTATTTGATACCCAAGCCTAGCCAAACCATATACATGCTCATATCAGCCCACATTTTTCATCAACTCAAACTTTTACTACCCATTTTACAACTTTTTACAAATAGGTCCTTTTTTTGGTGTTTTCATGGAAAATCACTTAGTAAAAGTTATTTATTACCCATAAAACTTTCATTTTCTACCATTAAACATCAAAAAACATGCATGGAATTCATGGATAAATTTTTAAACATGAACCCTACTTCAAAACAATGATAGAAATGGAAAGATCAGGTGAATACGACTTCAAAAACGCAAAGAGCATTAAAAATGGGGCTAGGATGCACTTACTATCAAGCTTGAAAGTTGAAGAAACCCTAGCTATGAAGAGCTTGAGAATTTCGGCTATGGTGAAGAAGATGGACACCAATTTTGACTTTATTTTCCCTTTTTTATTCTTTTATTTACCAAATGACCTAAATGTCCTTTTCACCTTTCTTTAAAATTTTATCTCTCTATGTCTATTTTTGTCCACCAAGTTAAAAATTGGTCTAATTATCATCTAAGGACATCTAATTTAAAATGTCATAGCAATTGGACTCCTCTACCATGTAGAATTCAACTTTTGTACTTTTTACAATTTAATCCTTTTGACTAAATTGAGTGCCCAAACTTTAAATTTTTCGAGCGAAATTTTCACGAAATCATTCCGTAAAATTGTAGACCATAAAATTCTAATAAAAATAAATTTTATTACATCGAATTTGTGGTCCTGAAACCACTGCTCCAACTAGCCCTAAAATCAGGCTGTTACCCTTACCGAGTCAGCTTTTGGTTCAAATTTGGTTGATGACTCATCAGATTTTGGTTCGTCCGATTCATTCGACTCAATCTGGTTCAACCGCTCAACATTCTCCACTAACCTTTCAAGATCATGTATTGTTATGCAACCTTGAACATAACAACCCTTCAAGTTCGCCTTTGATTTGACTTGGGCTCGCAAACATAGTGAAGTGATCAATGACGAAAAGTAGGCACTTCCTGTCTTTTTCCTAGCACAATCTTAGAATTCTTTGAGAATAATTTTTCAAACATTGATAGACCTTTCTATCATAATTGTGTACAACAAAACATTCATTCCATCGAGATAGAACCATGTGAGATAGGCATGAAGCTATATCGAACAAATTAGAACCATACATTAGACATTGGTTTTAGGCATTCCCTTCGGCAAAAATGACTACCGTATTTTTTAATAATCCATTGGGATCTCAGATTTGTAACAACATTAAGTACTTGTTGAAAAAAATCTCAATTGATATTTGTTATCATGGTAGAGTACTCATCTTCTTCAACATCAGATAAGTTAAACAAATCATTAATAGACTTAGAAGTAAGGGGTACCTTCTTTTTACGAAAAAGAACCTCAATAACATCTAGCATGGTTAAATTGGTGTAGAACTCTCGCACTAATTCCTCTTCAGGCATTGATCGTGCATCACAAAATTGATTCCAATTTAAGGCATCAATTGTTTTTCAAATTGACAAAGGTATAATTATCCTTCCATTGCTTTCCAAATTGAAAACTTTTTCTGGCATCATGGGTTGATTTTTGAATATGGAATCAAATCTTTTCTTTGCTTCCTGATCTTGAATCACAATTGGATTTTCGGCAGAAGTATTTGAAGATCTAGTTCTCTTTCGAGACATGATAATTTCCTGAAAGAAAAGAAAATTTTCAGCTTTTTGAGTTGAAGGTTGAGATGGCAAAGTGATTACAATGGCAAAGGATTTACAACGGCAATAGGGTTGTGGTGGCAAACAAGGTAGGTGACAACGGTTGTTGTGGCGAGAAAGGTTGCTATGGTGAAAAGTTTGCGGCAGCAATATAAAAAAGGAAAATTGGGTAGAAACTTTTAGGACTTGATACCGACGGAAAGGAAAAAGAATATGGTGGCTACGGTTAAGGTTAACTGCTTAACTGGTGTGAAAAATATGATTGTAGAGAGGGGTTTATATAGTGACAAACTAGGGCAACTTTTTAGCTAAAACTTTGCTACAAAGGATGCTTGGGTGGCAAGGTATGGAGGGAAGTGAGAGTGGCAGCAAATTTAGGGTTTTGGGGGATGTTATGGACGGTAATTAGGTGGTCTTTTCTTCTCTTCATTGTTTTGGGCCTCAAGCCAAACTGTAGTTATTTCTTGTACTAAAAAATTAAATTGAACTACAAAAATAAACTGATTAGTACTTGCGCCAATTTGACCCTCTTATTAAACATAAACAAGTAAAATTAAAATTGCAAATTAAAATAAAAATAAAAAATTCCTTTTAGGCTACTTAGAAAATTTCTTCTTGGAAAATTACATCAAATTAAATTTCTAGGAAAGGTTGGAGGGGTCACAAATAGTCCCGCTTAAGTTCCAATCTCCTTAGACAGAATTATTTTAATCTACTAATTTAAGAAAAATAAATTCTAGTCATACCATTTATTAAAAATTAAAAATAAAAATTACGGGTCCATTAAGTCCAGCACGGTCTTAGCTCGCTCAACATTATTATTCCAAAAGTGTTTGAGACGGTAACCATTAACTTTAAATGTACCTCCCTTTTTATATTGTAATTCTACCACTCCATACGGATGGACTTTGTGAATGGTGTATGGTCCTTTCCATCAGGATTTGAGCTTTCTAGGAAATAATCTTAGCCTTGAATCGAACAACAAGACTTCTTGAACTTCTGTAAATTCTCAAGGTTCTAGACATTTGTCATGCCATCTCTTAATCTTTTCTTTATACATCGTGGCATCTTGTAAGAAAACAACCTTAATTCCTCTAGCTCATCAAGTTGTAACATTCTTCTCTCACCAACTTGCTTTACATCCAAATTAAAATTTTTTAAAGCCCAATGAGCTTTATTTTCCAGCTCAAGTGGCAAATGACATGCCTTTCCAAAGACTAACCAATAAGGAGTCATTCTTAGCGGTGTCTTGAAAGATGTTTGCTAGGCCCAAAGAGCATCGTCGAGCCTTTGGGACCAATCTCTTCGGTTAGGTCAGACCATTTTCTCAAAGATTTCATTGATCTCATGGTTTACCAGTTTAACTTTCTAATTTGACTGTGGATGATAGGCAATGGCAATTTTATGTTTCACATCATACTTGTCAAGCAACCACTTAAGCTATTTGTTTACAAAGTGAGATCCTTCATTGCTAATTATAACTCTTGGAGTCCCAATCCTTGTAAATACGTGTTTATGTACGAATCGCATGACAACCTTAACATCATTTGTTGGGTATGCCTCAGCTTCCACCCACTAGGATAAATAGTCAATTGCCACCACAATGTACTTGTTACCATAAGAAGAAGGAAACGGGTCTAAAAAAATCAATGCCCCATACGTCAAATAATTCTACCACTAAGACTTTTTTCAGGGGCATCTCATTCCTTCTTGATATGTTCCCAGTCTTTTGGCATCTATCGCAATTTTTCACGTGTGCGTATGCATCCTTAAACACCATAGGCCAGAAAAAACTAGCTTGTAAGATCTTTACTGCAATGCAGAAACCACCAAAATGTCCCCCACTTGGAGATGAATGGCAGTGGTATAGAATCTAGTCAATCTCACTTCCAGCTACACACTTCCTGATTATATTATCTGCATATTTTTTAAACAAAAATGGCTCCACCCAAAAATAATATCGACTATCATGAAAGAATTTGTTCCTTTATTGTTATATCATTCCGAGAGGCATTATTCCACATGCTAAATAATTAGCAAATTCAGCAAACCAAGGAATTTCATGAATTTGATTTTTCTCAAAGATATGCTCATCTGGGAAATTTTCATTTATGGGAACAAGTGAATGAGTTAACTCGTTTTGTTCCAACCTCGACAGATGATTAGCTACTTGATTTTCAACTCCTTTTTTATCTTAGATCTCAAGGTAAAATTCTTGAATTAAGAGTATCCATCAAATTAACCTTGGTTTAGCATCTTTCTTTGAGAGTAAATATTTGATGGTCGCATGATTAGTAAACACTGTCACTTTTGTACCTATAAGATAAGAAAGGAACTTGTCAAAAGCAAAAACTACAGCAAAGAGTTCTTTTTCAGTTACCGTGTAGTTAAGCTGGGCTCCTATCTTAGTTCTGTTTGTATACTAGATAGGATGAAACACTTTGTTTCCTCTTTTCCCCATCACAGCTCCCACAGCAAAATCGCTTGCGTCACACACTAACTTAAAAGAAGAGTTCCAATCAGGTGTAAGAATTATTGGGGCTAAGATTAACCAATTTTTCAACTCTTCAAAAGCTTCCGAGAATAGTTTCTTAAACTCAAAAGTGGTGTCTTTTTCAAAAAAATACACAAAGGCTTTGAAATTTTTGAAAAATCTTTAATAAACTTTCAGTAAAAATCGACATAGTGACCACCTCTGAATGTACCAAAGTCCAAAACTGTGAATATTTCAACTAAAGATATAGATTTGAGATGGTGTCCACAACTATTCGAGTCAGGTTGTTAAATAGTTACAACGAAGTAGGTAAGTACACTGAGAATCATACCTAAGGGATTGCAGTATAGGGAAGACTGTTATCAAACCAATCACGGGAAATAATAACTAATCTACTTGAGCCACAAATTAGTAGTGTTAATATGGAAGCAAGATGATAATAATATTAATAAACTAAATAAATTGAATTAAACCTAAATCTACTCCTAAGTTCATGTATCGACTTTTCCGATCGCTTATTTCGACTACGCAAGTTCCTTTAGCCTAGATCCTATTGTTTAACCTAATTCATTATTGATGCAGGGTTCTAATCAATCAACTAGTCAAAACCCTGATATGTCCACTAGAATAACGAGTCAGCAAGAACTACTTATCTTCCAACCTCATAGTCCAGACCGCTCCTAGGTTAAGGTGTTCACAAAGAGGCCATAAAAAGTTTAGGTTAATTCTCACCTAAATGACCTCCTAGTGTTGTCAAGCCTAGTGTTTAAGTTCTTTCTCTCCCAAACAGCTGATCCACTAAGAAACTCTATCCTTCAATTAATTAATAATATTAGAATAGCTGAAATTATGTAAGATATGGATAAAACATAAATTGATTCTAATCTTTACACAAACATTCAATTAAACAATGTTAAAGAAAGAGATATAAAGAATAGAATAAAGGAAAAGAGATGCTCATAGATTTATCAATGAAAGCATGGCTCTAAAACAATCTCAACTCATGGGAGTCTCACTTCAGAATAATATCCTCTGGTTACAAGAACATAAAATACCCTAAGTAAAAAATAACAATGAAATAAAAAAAACCTAAGTATATTTTGTTTCCTTAAAATTGTGTGTTTTAACTGATTAAAATGGCCTTTATATAGGCTAAACTTGGAAAATTAAAGTACCTAAATTGTCCTTGAAGTACTTAGAGTTTGACTAGGAAATATATTCCTAATTTCCCTCCAAAACACATTATTCACGTGCAAGGACTTTTTGGGCTGCGCAGGGGCGATGTGTAACATCCCGAATTAGGGTCTAGTCAAAACAAAAGTTTTGAGACCACAAATCTGAGATAGAAATAACTATTTTATGATTATTTGATGATCCATGACATGATTGCATGTTTGTGTTAAATTTTCATGAAGAAATTCTATGCCTAAAGTGTCCAATTTGACTTTAGGGACTAAATTGAATAAGTTGCAAAACTTGTGTTCTAGATGCTTTAAGCATGAAATTGCATTGGATTATTAATTATAGGTCCTTAAATATCAATTAGACCAAGTTCTAAAATTTTTGACAAAAATGGTAATGAATAGGAAAAATTTGAAAGAAAGGCTGAAAGGGCATTTTGGTTATTTGGTTAATAAAAGAATAAAAAAGGAAAAATCAAGCAAAAATGATGTCCATCTTCTCCTAAGGGTGCCGAAATTTGGGGAGTCTCCATAGCTAGGGTTTTCAACATTTCAAGCTTGATTGTAAGTGCTCCCAAGACCCGTTTTTAATGTTCCTTACATTTTTTAAGTTGTCATCAACCGATCTAGCTATTTCTACCATTATTTTGAGCTAGGGTTCATATATGAAATTTGACCCATGTGTGACATGGTTGTATTTTGATGTTTAATGGAGAAATATTAATGTTTGATGTATGATAAACATCTTTTGCTAAGTGATTTTTAGTGAAAACACCTAAAAAGAACTTGTTTGAAAAAGGTGTAAAAATGTGTAGTAGAAATGTGAAATAAAGGAAAATATGGGCTGATATGAGATAAAATATGAATTGGCTAAGCTTGGGCAACCAGGAAATTTTATGCATTTCATTTTACGAGCCTATGGACTAAATTGTAAATAAGTAAAAAGATAAGGGTAAAAAGGTAATTTTACTAAAGTGTGTGTTATGGGTCGATATGAGCAATGTACGTATTAAACAAGTTGAATTTGGCATTATAGATCAAGAAAAACGTGATTCTAGTCTTGATTGAGGGAAAAACAAAGTTTACAAGGATTAGGCTCGTTTCTATCATTTTGTACCGAGGTAAGTTCATTTGCAAATTATGTAACATGTACCATACTTTAAATGCTTGATATTGCATGTATGGTGAGTATATATAATTAATGTGATATTGTACTATGTGTTAATGCTTAAATTTTACTATGAAATATACTTGCTTACTCCATGAGTATGTGATGGGTACTACGAGTATTGAAATTGACATTTCGAGCAAGCTCAACGGAAATATGGTATCGATAAAATTCCGTTCGAACCTTAGGAATAGTTTAGGATACAAGTGACATGTCACTAGGACTTATGTGATCTGAACTTATTAAGTTGTGGTTTGAGTTCATGATATATGTAACATTTGAACGCATTGAGTTGTGGTCTGAGTTCGTGATATATATGACACATGTTTTGGTCTCCGGGTACTAGACTCGTATATTCTATTGATGGCAAGGTAGTCCGACATGTGTTACGAATACCTGAGGGCCTGTATAAGCAGTCCCGTGAGTAACTCGTAAGCGAGCTACATGTGATCTGACATATGAGGTAGCATTGGCTACATATGAGGCACTTAGGTGCAAGCTTCCGATGTATCTGATAGTATTCCGAGTGTTCGACGGGTAGTTCAAGAGAAGTTCAATGAGTAAACTTAACGATGGCATCAAGACAAGAAAGTAAGTTATTATATGCAAGTGGGCACAGGTATGTACATCGAACTCATGTGAATGACATGAAAAACGATGAGTTAGTGGTGAAAACATGTGTATATATATACATGAAGAATAAGTTTATGGGATTTGATAAAATGCAAGATTGTGTTTGTTATGTTAAATACATGACTAATGCTTGATCAAGTTGCATTTTATTTGCATGTGAACTCACTAAGCTTTAAAGCTTACCCCCTTCCTTTCTTTTTCTTATAGTGTCGCCAAGTAGCTTCGAGATCGGAAGATGTCGAAGACTCGATCACACTATCAATTGAACATCTAGGTATAGCTAGTTTTATCATCTTGAGTATGGCATGTATAGGGACTTGGTCTTTTTGATATGTGTCATATTGAATAGCCAGATGTGATGGCTCATGAAAGTATTATGATTATTTTGTATATGGCCATGAGAGGTGGCTTATATAGACTATTTAGGTTGTAACCCTAATTATTGATGTATGCATGCAAATGTGCTTATGCTTTAATGTGGTTATAGATGCTTATGGTTAATGAGAGTGATGGATGGCATGTATGTTTGGTGTATGGTATCTGAGTAATGTGTATGCAATAAATGTGGTGCAAATGTAATACTTGAAAATAGGTTAGCAAAGATGATAGACAAATATGAAATTGGTGCGGAATGCCATATGAAAGCATGATAGTTTAGATAGGTGATATGTTGACATTACCAAGTTATAATTTCACCATGAATGTGAATGCTTGTAACACCCCAAACTCGGCCTAGATGTTCTGGCCAAATCTGGCGATGTCACATTGGAGTGCTTTTCGAAAACTTGCTCTTGCCGACGAAAACCCGATTGGAAATTTAAAGCCTCTTTGATACAACACAAATCATTCTAACTATTTGTTATTCATTTTAAGTTGTCATTACTTTTAAAACATTGTTTCTTACGAAAGCATTTCATAGTATTGCAGAATCGTAGTGTTTTGAAAAAGTTATTGCTCTGGAAAACCGCATTCAACTTCTAGCAGATATAAATCATAATAAATAAAAATCCCAAATTAAAAGCTAGAAAATTAGAGAGGCCTTATTACATAACTTAAAACTAAAAACGAAATCTAATAGCAAATAAACGCCAAACAAAAGAAAACAGGAGCAGTAGTGTGGCCATCTTTGAGTCCCTCGCAGCACCGATCCAACTAAGGATTACCTGAACAGTTAAAAAAATTGGTGAGTTTATGAAAACTCAGTATGTAATCCCATTATCAAACAAACAGAGATCAACACAGTCTGTGCCCAAGCCCAGAATAGTAATAGTGCGGGCTTTGAGCCCACGTCTGATACTTGATGCAGTGTGGGCCTTAGCCCAATGCAAGAATAATGTCTGATACAATAATGCAACCCAACCTAATCCAGCCAACACACCATTCTGTACCACCAACACACCATGTAGGGAAAAAATTGACCCACTCAGCCAACACACTAGTATCACAGCAAAGCTACCAGTAATAATATCGCAGCAAAGCTGCCAGTAACAGTAACGCAGCAAGGCTCCCAGTATCAATATATGGCACAAAGCCATGAGTAGCGGCACAAAGCCATCAATAGCGGTACAAAGCCATCAATAGTGGCACAAAGCCATCAATAGTGGCACAAAGCCATTAGTAGCGGCACAAAGCCATCAATAGTGGCACAAAGCCTTAAATATCGCGATGAGTGCTTCCGATAGTAATGCAAAGACAAAAAGTCGCGCGATAATAGGCTTTAAGCCATCAGTAGGTCCACAGTCGTCTTGTATTGATGGCACAAAGCCTTAAATATCACAGCAGTGCTACTAGTAATAGTAACGCAACAAAGCTGCCAGTAATAGGCTTTAAGCCATTAGTAGGTACAAAGTCATCTGGTGCGACCTGTGCAACCTTAAGTCCACATTCGTCTTGTACGACCCGTGCGACCATATCAGTACAGTACACTTCCTCCAAAATATATAAACCCATCACCATGCAAAATTTCATGTCATAAATCATACATATATGCGGAATGTCATACTCAGAAAGAACAGTCAAATCATGGCACAAATCAGACATTTACCCTCGAGGGGTAAAATAGTCATTTTATCCTATAAGGGTATTTTGGTCATTTTACCTGCCTTGGGGTCTAGGTACTCTTATCGACCCATCAGAAGGTCTACAGTTGCCTCGAGCGACTCGTGTAACCTTAACAGTCCTAATAGTGTAAATGGGCCCAAGGCCCATCATGTAGTCCAAGTAGGCCCACACGCCCGTATGACCCATCAAGCCCAAAAATTACCACAGCCATACGAACTACACAGCCCAATCCAGTATTTACAACGTACCACTAAATTTATCCGTGTGGATCCCACGAGCCCATTGGGCCCACACGGCCCATCGAGGCCCAAAACAGCCTAATACCATGAGAACACCCATGGTGGCCTCTATAGTCTTACGCCCATGATTCGTGGGCTCGGCTTACCATATGTGCTTTCGCACACCCATGTGGCCAAAAGTCCATTCTTTTCGGCTTTTTGGCTTTTGCAAATCTACAGTCTATTCAATGTGTGCATACACACCTACTATGGAGTTGCAACCGAACCACTTTTGAAACGAGAACCTATGATCAACCACAACCCCTCATTAGTCTCGACCCTTGTTAATCGAATACCATAATATTGAAACCATTGCAACCAAAACATCAACTTACTAAACAATAATCGCAACCTTCCTTTGCTCTCACTCTACGTACTCCTTCCAAAAGCTTTACCTTCACAAGAACATTAACTAACTCATAAACATCTATAATCCCATATAGATATGTCTAAAACTTGAACCCCTACCAGTAGAGGAATTATCACTTGTAAAGGAAAAGTAATCAGCCCAACACCTTGCTTATAGAAATCGATCCCCTAACAACATTCGGTAAGATCACAGTGTTACTAGTCAATCTTTAAGGTGAAAAAGAGAATGAGTGGGAAGGGTACATTTGGCCCCTAGAAGAAAAAGATGACAAACCCTGAGAAGAAGACTTACCAATACCTAGACAAGGCCCAAGCCTAGAAGTCGCCCGAATAGTAAATGGATATTCAGCCAAGAGAAGAAAGAAGGGAAGTGCAATAGATTCAACCAACACAGTAGAGAAGCAAAGGAAATCGAAGGGAAGAAGAGGAAACAATAGATCAAGCAAGAACCCGAAAGTTGAGAAGGAGAGGAAGAGAAGTTATTTGTGGTTTGTGGAGAACCAAAAATGAAAATAGGCAAGTGCCCGAATGGTCAAAACGAGAAATTCCCCAAGTCCCTTAGCAGAAATTGGCTATTCAGAAAATAAGGGAAAAATACCTAAAACGCAAAAAGAAAACGAGAGTGCTAAACTGACCAAATGAGGTGTAGGACCCCTAGGCTGAATTCATCAGTGCCTGGAGTCCCCATTCAGCCAACTTCCCACAACAATTCAAACTCTTTCTTTTCCTCCACAAATTTTTCCCTAAAAATCCTCCTTTATCTCCTCCTTGATTTACTCCACCCTCCTCTCCTAGACCAATTCAAATTCTACCTTGCAGAGTTTCAGTTTGCTTCTGCTTCTCACATGGTAAGAGAGCAAAATAAATACTCTTTTTGCCTTGCCATGACTTGAACCTTAGACCTCAAGAGAAACATCCACACGCCACATCCACAAGATCAATAGGCTCTTTATGCCATACCTTACCAAATTTTACTTATAACCCTACTAACCAAAGATAGGGGTTTTATCCTTAAAAATCAAATTTTTTTTTTTTTGTGAAAGTCAAGACTTGAACAAATGACTTCCCAAACACTTCCAGAGCATACAACCACTAAGCCAAACACTCAATTGTGTCACTTTTCTACACAATTAAATCTTTATGTGCAGTCTCCAAACTGCACCCCTACTCAAAACCTCATACTTCTAGGCCCAAATTTGGGGCGTTACAATTCACCCCTCCTTAAAGAAATTTCGTCCTCGAAATTTTTGACTATCTAAACAGTTGTACAACCCAGACTACATCACTATACTCTCGCTGCGCAATCTGATTCCAACAACACTTACACACTTAACTTGAACTTAAAACCTCTTACATACATCCAAAACATCTAACCATTGGAGCAGATAAATATCACCCACATACAACTCCTATATCCTAATCATCACATCCAAAGAAAAAACATACCTGACTTAAAAGTGACTTGGCAATCCCGAACCCAATGCTCCTTCGACCCACATCAGAGACATGCTCCATGCTCCTAACTTCCTCTGGCATTCACCCGAATGATACCCTGTACAATACTCGTAAGTTGGCAAGTTCGGACGCGTTTTAACACGTTTCACAGAATGAGACTCCAACTTTAAAGAATTGTGATCTCTCTTCATCTTACAATCCAAGCACTTAGACTGAAGCGTTTCACCAATCTCCTTAATTATGGCCTCAAACACTTCCTCTAGCACCTCCCTTACTAACCGAGTCAGTGCTTTAGTACCAAGCTCTGAGTTATCACCACCCGAAGTTGGTAAACTTACCTTGACCTTTGTCTCCTGAGCAATCTCATGATCTGGTGAAGCAGACAACCCCTTGTGACCTTGCTTACCCTCGGATTCCATATCAGTACTATCGCTAACTTAAAAATCTACATTTCCAGAACACACGTAGAATAAATAAAAAATCTAAATTTCATTGTTTTCAATACAGTCTAATACCTAAAGAGGTCACAGTATTTCTATTTACTGTATTTTAGTGCAAACAAGCAACAGTTTCAGAATGACTTACAGAATCAGCGCGGAGACTTAGTGTACCAGACATTCAGTATAAATTTTCAAAATAGTTTAAATCGTTTTAAAACATTTCTTTTAGAATTTCAAAGTTTTGGAAGAAACCCAAATCCACAACTGAGTTTTGCAATTTGACTCTGATACCACTAAATGGAACACCCCAAACCCGGACTAGACGTTATGGCCAAATCTGGCGGTGTTACATTGGAGTGCTTTCTGAAAACTTGCTCTTGCCGACGAAAACCCGATTGGAAATTTAAAGCCTCTTTGCTAAAACACAAATCATTCTATCTATTTGTTATTCATTTTAAGTTGTCATTACTTTTAAAGCATTGTTTCTTGCGAAAGCATTTAAACAGTATTGCGAAATCATAATGTTTTGAAAATAGTTATCGCTTTGGAAAATCGCATTCAACTTCTAACAAATATAAATCATAATAAATAAAAATCCCAAATTAAAAGCTAGAAAATTAGAGAGGCCTTATTACATAACTTAAAACCAAAAACGAAATCTAATAGCAAATAAATGCCAAATAAAAGAAAATAGGAGCAGTAGTGTGGCCATCTCCGAGTCCCTCGCAGTACCTATCCACCTAAGGATTACCTGAACATTTGAAACAATTTGGTGAGTTTACGAAAACTCAATGTGTAATCCCATTATCAAACAAACAGTGATCAACACAATCTGGGCCTAAGCCCAAAACAGTAACAGTTTGGGCCTAAGCCCATTACGGCAACAGTAACAGTGTGAGCCTTAGCCCAATGCAGTAACAATACAGTACAATAATGCAACCCAACCCAATCCAGCCAACACACCACTCCAAACCACAAACACACCATGTTGGGACAAAGTCAACCCACCCAGCTAACACACCAGTATCACAGCAAAGCTACCAGTAATAATATTGCAGCAAAGCTTCCCGAATAATGACAATGCGATGAAGGTTGCGAAGACGTATATGGCACAAAGCCATGAGTAGCGGCACAAAGCCATCAATAGCGGTACAAAGCCATCAATAGTGGCACAAAGCCATCAATAGCGGCAAAAAGGCATCAATAGCGGCACAAAGCCATCAAAAGTGGCACAAGCCTTAAATATCGCAGCAGTGCTGCCAGTAATAGTAACGCAGCAAAGCTGCTAGTAATAGGCTTTAAGCCATCACTAGGTTCACAGTTGTCTTGTGCCACCTGTGCAACCTTAGGCCCACAGTCGTCTTGTGCGACCCGTGCGACCATATCAATACTGTACACTTCCTCCAAAATATATAAACCCATCCCCATGCAAAATTTCATTTCATAAATCATACATATATGCAGAATGTCATACTCAGAAAGAACAGTCAAATCATGGCACAAATCAGACATTTACCCTCGAGGGGTAAAATAGTCATTTTAACCTATAGGCCTATTTTGGTCATTTTACCAGCCTTGGGGTCTAGGTACTCTTATCAACCCATTAGAAGGTCTGCATTCGCCTCGAGTGACTCGTGTAACCTTAACGGTCCTAACAGTGTATATAGGCCCAAGGCCCATCATGCAGTCCAAGTGAGCCCACACGCCAGTGTGGCCCATCAAGCCCAAAAATTACCACTGTCATGCGAACCACACAGCCCAATCCAGTATTTACAATGTACCACTAAATTTATCCGCGTGGAGCCCACGAGCCCATTGGGCCCACACGGCCCCCATCGAGGCCCAAAATAGCCTAAGCCCAAGAGAACGCCTATGGTGGCCTCTACAGTCTTATGCCTATGATTTGTGGGCTCAGCTTACCT
This sequence comes from Gossypium longicalyx, assembly GCA_025698465.1. Taxonomy (NCBI): domain Eukaryota; kingdom Viridiplantae; phylum Streptophyta; class Magnoliopsida; order Malvales; family Malvaceae; genus Gossypium; species Gossypium longicalyx. The sequence continues at coordinate 78,787,526 of CM047002.1, read as the reverse complement.
CATGTGCGTTTGCACACACATGTGGCCAAAAGGCCACTCTTTTTGACTTTTCAGCTTTTGCCGATCTACAGTCTATTTAGTGTGTGCACACACACCTGCTATGGAGTTACAACCGAACCACCTTCGAAACGAGAACCTATGATCAACCACAACCCCTCATTAGTCTCGACCCTTGTTAATCCAATATCATAATATTGAAACTGTTGCAACCAAAACATCTACTTACCAAACAATAATTGCAACCTTCCCTTGCTCTAACTCCACGTACTCCTTCCGAAAGCTTTATCTTCACAAGAAAAATTAACTAACTCCTAAATATCTATAATCCCATGCAGATATGTCTAAAACTTGAACCCTTACCAGTAGAAGAATTATCACTTGTAAAGGAAAAGTAATCGGCCCAACACCTTGCTTATAGATATCGAGCCCCTAATAACATTCTGTAAGATCACAGTGTTACTAGTCAATCTTTAAGGTGAAAAAGAGAATGAGTAGGAAGGGTATATTCGGCCCCCAGAAGAAGAAGATGACAAACCCTGAGAAGAAGACTTACCAATACCTAGCCAAGGCACAAGCCTAGAAGTCACCCGAATAGTAAATGGATATTCGGCCAAGAATAATCTGGCCAAGAGAAGAAAGAAGGGAAGTGGAATAGATTCGACCAACACAGTAGAGAAGCAAAGGAAATCGGAGGGAAGAAGAGGAAACAATTGATCAAGCAAGAACCCGAAAGTTGAGAAGGAGAGAAAGAAAAATCAGTTGCAGTTTGTGGAGAACCAAAAATGAAAATAGGCAAGTGCCCAAATGGTCAAAATGAGAAATTCCCCAAGTCCCTTAGAAGAAATCTGCTATTTAGAAAACAAAAGAAAAATACCCAAAATGCAAAAAGAAAACTAGAGTGCTAAATTGACCAAATGAGGTGTAGGACCCCTAAGCCAAATTCATCAGTACCTAGAGTCCCCATTCGGCCAACTTCCCACAGCAATTCAAACTCCTTCTTTTCCTCCACAAATATCTCCCTAAAAATCCTCCTTTATCTCCACCTTGACCAATTCAAATTCTACCTTTCAGAGTTTCAGTCGACTTCTGCTTCTCACATGGCAAGAGAGCAAAATAAATACTCTTTTTGCCTTGCATGACTTGAACCTTAGACCTCAAAAGAAACATCCACACGCCACATCCACTAGATCAATAGGCTCTTTATGCCATACCTTACCAAATTTTACTTATAACCCTACTAACCAAAGATAGGGGTTTTATCCTTAAAAACCAATTTTTTTTTTGTGGAAGTCAAGACTTGAACCCATGACTTCCCAGACACTTCCAAAGCACACAACCACTAAGCCAAACACTCAATTGTGTCACTTTTCTGTACAATTAAATCTTTATGTGCAGTCTCCGAACTGCACCCCTGCTCAAACCCTAATACTTCTAGGCCCAAATTCGGGGCGTTACAATGCTTGAGTAACCAAATGTACCATGTTGCATATTATGAAGTAAGTGAAAGTATGTGAGTGTTTAAGGGTGGCAAATGGTTTGGACAATAGCCTAGAAATTGTCCACACGGCTAGACACACGGACATGTGTCTAGGCCGTGTGTGACACACGGTCTGCCCCATGGGCATGTGATCCGGCTGTGTGTCCCCTGCATCCTAATCATGCAAAATAGAATGCCCAGTAGTAAACACATGGGCAGAGACATGGCTGTGTGTCTCAGCCGTGTGAAAGACACGGCCTTAGGCCATGGGGGTGTGCCTAGGCCGTGTGAAGTCTGCACTTAATTTTTGGAATTTAATTTGCCACACAGCCCAAGCACACGGGTGTGTGACTTGGCCTTGTGACCGTATTTTGTTGATGGCGTCATGATCAGAGAGTTACACGGGCTGAAGATACGAGCGTGTGTGACCACACGGCCTATCCACACCGGCGTGTGATCTCCAAAGCAAGAAAATTTTCTAAGTGTTGTAAAGGTTCCGAAAGTTCTCGGTGTAGTCCCAAACTGCTTTCGATATATGTTTCGGGTCTTGCAGACCCTTATAAGGGACAATTTGCATGTGATTGAAAAGTTTTTAATTGGGTTAAATTTTATGGCCCGGTTTTGTATGAATGTTCATGTTTAAGTTCAGTAATGCCTCGAACCCTGTCCCAGCATTAGATACGGGTAAGGGGCGTTACATAGTGTTGCGACACAGGCTTGCAATGTTGCAACATCAGCTTCCAGTGTCAAAACATTGAAAGGTTGTGTTGCAACAAAGAGGGCAGTTTCACTCTAGAACTTATTTTTAGCTTTTGTCTTCGATGTTGAGACATCAATGTCTTGATGTCTTAACATAGGCATCAGTTTCGACCCGAATATGCATATTTAGCTCCCAACTTGACCTACAAGCCTATGTAACCTTATTTAGATGTATAAAATGTAATAAAAACTACTAGAAAGCATAAATTACTACTTTAGGTATGAAAACCTAAATATATACTAAGATGCTTTGATTTAACTGTTAAACAATCTAAAGTTATGTGCAAAAGGATATAAATAGTGTAATTCATGGTAGATCACTCCCCCACACTTAACTTGTTGCTTGTCCTCAAGCAGCCAAAACATATATATTGGGAAAAAAAAGAAAATAAAATAAATATGCTTGTCCTCAAGCAAACCAAGTGTAGACACATAGCATGCAATAAGAAGACGTCCCTTGGATTTTATTACTACTAAGAATATGATTGTCAAAAATTAAAGGTATAATATTTCTTATTGCACATGTAACTTAATCTTGATAGTTTGATTCCTTAAAAAATTTTAAAATAAATTAGGATTAGTTTACAAAGTTACATTACTAACAAATTAGAAGTAATTCCCAAGACCAAATATTTAATAATATCACCATTAACATAAATCAAACAAATATGTAATAGACACAATCATGTGAATCAAAAAAATATTTATTGAATATAATTGTTACCAATTTTAGAATATTATGCACAGATTGCGCTTAAGTCATATTGGTCTTCTAGGCTTTGAATGTTCTAAGGCTTAGGACAATATGAGTCCAAGAAAGATATGACTCAAAATGGTTCAAACACTAGAAATAGTTAGACACATGACAATGTTTCCTCTCTTCCTGCTAAATATCCCATCCAATCTCACCGCCTTCTCTCTCTATCTCTCTCTCTCTCTCTCCCCCTACCTTATCTCTCTATGTAGGAAGATACAATCTAATACTAGCAACTATGGTCTGCTTAACGAGTTTTGGTACACTGATGATTGAGTCTTTTTTTACTTTTGTGACTTTTTGTTTTATCACTTGACTTTTTACTCTTTTCTCAGTCATAGTGCTTTTGTGTTTGTTCTAAAATTTTTCCATTTGTCTTTACTTTTGACTTTTTCTAGATTTTTCATTTTCGCATATTTTTTCCCGACCTATAATCACTGGATCACATTGTTTCTTCCTTTTCTACAATTCCCTTTTTTTTAAAACCACCATTATGTATCTACTTAAACCCTCAATATCTATGGTCTTACGTCTATTTCATAGTGTAATAAAGGACCAAGGATAGGGAAGAGTTCAAGTTTTATGTGTGATTTTTGGGTTTCAATTTCTTCGGTTCATCAAAATGGAGTTATCAGGCTCAAATAAGAAGACTAGGGATTCATAGCATTAAGGTATGGTCATTTGAGAACTAGCTATTCAAACAATGCCTTAGGTTATCCCTAACCATCTCACCATACACATTTCATGCTTCGAATTAAACTAAATGAATAATAATTAATTCAAGCATTCATGTCTCTATAACTATCTATAAGACTTATATCTCATATGGCATCATCAAATATTCTTACTTAGGTTCTTCTAATCTATTATGTAATTTAACTAGGTAATCCAATCAATTTCCCTTAAATATAATCAAATTATCTTATATTCATAAAAAAATTTCATGCTTGATAAGAACCATGACATGCTTTATTATCTTCAACCGTTATTCATAGTATTAATATAATCTAAGCACCATGCAACAATAATATTTTTTTTCATTTTTTAAAGTAAATAAATAATTAATTAAAAATAAAAACACACAAAATAATCTTATGTTCTTCCCCCCACACTTTAAAACATATATTTCCCTTAATTTAAAATGATTAAAGTGCAAACAAGAAAACTTTCTTAAGTAGCCCAAGTTCTTATTGTTATAATAATCTCAGGATTTTTATGCTCCAAGCAGATGAAAAAGTACCTAAAAAATTCTATGAAAAGAAATATGGAATATAATGTAACAAAAATAAAAATAAGGGGAAAAATACTAAGTGCCGATAATGGATGACAGGACGTTTAAAAATATTCGGATGAACTTAAGCCTTCAATGTTGCAAGATGCGTTTTGTCTAGGATGGCGCGACATTAGGGTGCAATGTTGTGACATCGAGCCCAATTTCTGGCTTCTTTGATTTATTATTATTTTTTCGGTTCCGTCACTCCATGGTATCTATGCCTATTATAGAAAAACTAAACATAACTAAGATTAATAAAATAAAATATGTAAAAATGAAAAATAAAAATGAAACAAAATTTAAAACAGGAAATAAAAGTTCTTTAAAAAAAAGGACAATCTATGTCGCCACCCTAAAAGAACTTTGAGCTAGTTCTCAATAGTTTGTTTCGTCGTTTGTTCTGTTGTTGATATATATGAACCAGCCCCTTTGGTCGCTTCCAATGTTGTTGCCTTATTTTCGACCAATATGACATCCACATTACGAGCCACTTCGTTCCAAATCCAAGCCAACCCCAAATCATTTTTTGGGGTATTATTGCCTCAAGCTTCCTCCCTTCCATGTCACATGAAGTTTTGGTCACTCGAGCTTTGTTGCCTTTGTTAGATGAGAATGGGTTTAACTCATCAATCTCTTCGACTAGTACCTTCTCTACTATGGCTAGAAAGTGTATTGGTTCTTCTACACTTTCATTCAAAATTAGTTTAAGTTCCATATTAGTGGTTACTTCTACTTTTACGTCAACAGCTATATCTATTGTTCTAGTTATTTCTATGTCAGTTGGATCGGAGACCGCTTCAGCCATATTCAATTCATCCCCATGATCTTCGATCCTAAACTCTTGTTAACTATTATTGTCTAATTCAAGGTGGTCAATGATAAAACAAGGGTCCTCTAGATCAAGGTTGGGATGCACGACTTCTTCCTTTGGAGGTAGCGCCTCAGATATCTCTTGGAGCATTTTCCTCATCTGTTCCATCATGTCTGACATGTTTGATAATCTTTCGAAATTGGATGGCTTAAAAGCTTTATATGAAGGAATCTTATGCTGATTACAAAAAACATTCAACTGAGTGTTTGGGTACATCATCATCTTTGTCATACAACTCATAAACAGGTTTGTATGAGAACTCATTGCCCTTACACCCTGTATCATTACTCCATTGGTTTGTTGCGACTCTGTTCGACCAACCTATTATGTAATTCCATTCATCATCCCAACAAGTCCTTTCATCATTAAACCACATGTAATCAAAATTTTCCATAATTAAATCATTTAGTCATTAAGGTGAACAATAAATAAGTAAATAAAATTTGAAAAAGAAAATAACACACTTAATGAAAAAATTAGTACATTATCTAGCTCGTTCATCTTTTCCCTAATACTATTCACAAGTAATTAATTTAATAACAATTATAACCGTTACAATCCTTAGCAACGCCACCAACAACTTAACTACCTCCAGATGTATTAAAGTCTAGAGTATGAATACTACAACTAAAGATATAGATTTTAGGCGGTGTTCACAATAAACGTGTCAGGTTCTAATATAGTTACAATGATGTAAGTAAGTATTCCAAGGATCGTACCTAAAGGATTGTAGTTGGGGAAGATTGTTATCAAACCGATTACGATAAATAATTACTAATCTACTTGAGTCACAAATTAGTAATGTTAATATGGAAGCAAGATGATAATAATATTAATAAACTAAATAAATTTAATTAAACCTAAATCTACTCCTTAGTTCATGCATCAGCTTCTCCTATCCCTTGTTTCGACTACTCGAGTTCCTTTAGCCTAGATCCAATTGTTTTACATAATTAATTATTGATGTAGGGTTATAATCAATCAATTTGTCGAAACCCTAGCAGGATCTTCCAATACGTCCACTAGAATAATGAGTCGGCAAGAACTACTTATCTTCTAACCTCACAGCCCAGACCAGTACGGGGTTTAAGTGTTCACGGATATGTCATACTAGTTTTGGGTTAATTCTCACCTAAATTGCTTCCTAGAGTTGTCAAGCCTAGGGTTTAAGTTCTTCCTCTCCTAAATAGCTGATCTGCTAAGAAACTCTATCCTTCAATCAATTAATAAGATTACAACAGTTGAAATCATGCGAGATAAAGCATAAATTGATTCTAATCTTTACACAAGCATTCAATTAAACAATGTTACAGAAAGATATATGCGAGATAAAGCTCATGGATTTATCGATGAAAACGTTGCACTAGAACAATCTCCACTCGCAGGAGTCTCACTTTGGAATAGGATCCTTTGATTCCAAGAACATAAAATATCCTAAGTAAAAACTAAGAATGAAATAGAAAACCCTAAGTATATTTTGTAACACCCCTTACCCGTATTCGACGTCGGAATAGGGTAAGAGGCATTACCAGACTTAAACACAAGCAAACATACATTTCTGAGTCATGAATTTTCGTCCAAATTAAAACTTTTTGTATTTAATCATAAAGTCCCTAATATGAGCCTACGAGGCCCAAACACGCTTTGGAAGTGGTTCAGGACTAAACCAAGAACTTTAAAAAAAATTTCACTAAACAGAAGTCACACGCCCGTATGGATATGGGACACGCCCGTATGGGTAGGTCGTGTGGTTACACACGCTCATGTCCCGAACCCACGTAACTCTCTGTTTGTCACCCAAGAACAAATTGAAGAAACACGGCCAAGTCATAGGCCTGTGTGCTAGGCCGTATGGTCGAATTAAAATTTATGATATTTCATAAAATAGGTGCAAAATTTACACGGCCAGGGGACACACCTGTGTCTCTGCCCGTGTGCTCAATTCTAAGTATTCTATTTTGTAAAAATTAGAGTGCAGGGTACGGACGGCCTAAACACATGCCCATAGGGCAAGCCATGTGTCTCACACAACCTAGACACATACCCGTATGTCTACCCGTATAGACAAAAATAAGGCTATTTACCAAGTCATTTTGCCACCCTTTGATGTACACACCTACACAACACAACATAGCTCTAATCCAAGCATTTACATACAACCCAATCAGTCACAACCAAGACATCAACACATCATTCACATACCAAAACATCCTCAATCTTTACTTTTTAGTTTGCCAAAGATCGATCCGTCAATTGGAGTGTCACAGTCGTGGGTCTTACTTCACCTATTCCTAACATTTTGAAACTAGATTTTGCCATCAAATTGATTCTCATTTCAAGATCATATAAAGCTTTACCACAGTAAGATTCTCCAATATTACAGGGTATAGTAAAGCTTCTAGGATCCTTCATTTTTAGAGGTAGTTTGTCCTGTAGGAAAGCATTGCACTCCTTTGTTAGTGCTACAATCTCGAACTCGCTAAGCATTTTCTTCTTAGACAGAATGACCTTCATGAACTTTACATAATTAGGCATTTGTTTTAAAGCTTCTACCAATGGTATATTGATGTGAAGCTCCTTTAGAACATCCTGTTTATGTTTCTATTAGGCATTGCACTCCTATTTCTATTGCTTGCTCCTTTAGTATATAAACGGACTCAGGACTTGTGGACAATTCTTGAAAGAATGACTTTCCCCACAATATACATAGGAAACAACATCAAATTAACTTAGTGGCTGAGCTGCAACATGGTTTAAAGCGTTAGTAGTAAACTGTTTCAACATTGAAGATATAGAAAATACATGAGCTGGAAGTGAAACAAGGGCATCTACTTCATGCAATCTGGCTACCAATCTTCCTGAAGATGCTCAATTTGTCGGCCACTGGTAGTTGTTATTGGCTATTCTCTCGATGATCTCGTTAGCCTCATTATAAGACTTCGATAAGAGAACACCATTTGCAGAAGCATCTACCACCAACCTTATCTGTGCGTTAGACCATTATAAAATGTCTCCAACTAGATGCAATATGGAATCCCAATGTGAGGGCATCTACAAGCAACTCCTTGAATCTTTCTCATGCCTCGTATAGAGAGTCATCATCCATCTACTAAAAAATGGTGATCTCATTCCGCAACTTCTTATTTTTGCTAGGTGGGACATACTTTACCAGAAAGTGTTCAGCTAATTCTTGCCATGTTGAAATTGAATGTAGTGGTAACAAATTAAGCTATGCTCATGCTTGATCTCGCAATAAGTTTGGAAATAACTTTAATCTCAATATGTCTTCAATTACACCTACTATCTTAAAGGAATGGCTCACCTTCATGAATAGCCAAAGGTGAAGGTGTAGATCTTCTATGGGCATTCCACTAAATTGGCCTATTGTTTGAAGCATCTGGAACACCACAAGCTTCAATTCAAACTACGGTGCTTCGATCTCTGGTCTCTTAATTCCCAGATCAAGTTCTTTAAAAAGGGGTACATCATACTGCCTTATAGCTCGATCCCTATCATAAGCAATAAGGATTGGATTATGAACATTAGCGTCTCAATTCCCTTGAAAATCATTCCATCTTTGCGGCTTGCCTTTGGGCTAATCTTTCTCATCTTCTTTGTCGAAATGTTCGCTTGATTTCAAGGTCTACAAGAAGTAGATCAGTGATTTGATATATGCTCCTAAACTCCTAAAAAGAAATAAAAAAAATAAAGAATAATTAATTAATTAATTAAAAATAAAAATAAATAAACCAAATTGCAAGAAATAATTTCACAAATAAGGATTAAAATAACAGTCCCCGACAATGGTGCCAAAAACTTGTAACGCGTGGGTTTGTGCAAGTATACACAGTCGTTATCAAGTAATAAGTAAGTAAAAGAGTTATCATCTCTACAAGGACTGTATCTGTTAATCAAATAATTGCAAATTATAAATTTACAAATTGGTAAGAAAAATACAATAATTTTGAAGTGATAGATGTTAAAATTGAATTAATTAACTAGATGCAAATTAACCTAAATGAAAATTAGATGAAATGAAATGCAAGGTGATGGTTTTGCAGTAATTTCACAAGTTCAACAACAATAACATGAATAAGCTAGAACAATTACAACACTTGACTCAATTCATTTTCATCATGTTTAACAATGTTAGGAAAATATTTCATGGAAATTCAATCTTTCATTAACTGGGAATCTCATATAAGTTAAACCATGTAACAGCACGATTTCGGTAAAATCAAAACAGTGATTTCGGGACCACAAATCTGATTCTGGAAGGAAAATTATTTTATTATTATTTTATGGTCTACAGTACGATAATAATGTCGTATGAAAATTTCGTAAAGAATTTTACCGATTATATGTTTAATTTGATAAATGACCAAATTGCACAAAGTGCAAAAGTTGAGTTCTAATAGCTAAAGGGATTAAATAGCTATGGAATTCAAAATTTGAGGTCCTTAAATGGCAAATAGACCATTAAAAATGCTTAGTTTTTAAGGATGATGATTCATCCATGGAAAATTAATTAAAGAAAAGGATAAAATTATAAAGATGATAACTAAAGATGATAAATAACAACATAAAGAAAATATCATCATTTTTATCATCATCTTTCTCAAATAAATATGGAAACCCTAGCCATGGAGAATGGAAGAAAGAGAAAACTTATCTGGCCAAATTAGGTAAGAATTCAAGTCTTGTTTTTTGTAATTTTTATATTTTTGAGATCGGGATAACCTAATCTAGTTATTTTAGGGATTAATTGTAACACTCTTTGCCCGTATCTATCACCGGATTAGGGTTAAGAGGCATTACCTAGCATATGACAATTCAGAACTCTTTTTTTAATATTCAACTAATATATGACAGATCTGTACAAATTAATAATTCAAATTCATAAACAAAACTCACTAATATCAAATTTCTAAATATTCTTTCAATGTAAATTCAACCCAAAAATCATGCATGTATATAATCATTGACAATATACTTAATCATAGTGCTCATAAATATGAATATATAACCTAAATAATAATCAATTATTTTCTATGTCTCATATCAATCTTTACTAACATATATAAAACATAATTAATCAACTTGACCAAAGGTACCATAATATTTATAGCTCATTCGGCATTTAAATAATAAAACATTTAGACACATTTAAATAAAGTTTAATATAAGTTGCATTTATGGATTATTACTCACCCATCATGCATTAATTAATAACTTCCATACAACTCATAATTAACCCAAATAAAATCATGTTACAAACTTTATTAAACAATCACCTATGTAATTTAATTACTTTATACAAGGATCGAACATGCTATTAATGCCCATGCATATAATACACAAATTTCTTCTAAGAAAAGGTCACATTTAACATTGAGTATATATATACCAAGACAAACGACCAAATTATTCATATAACACCTACAATACAAACCACATATTCATCACTTAAATTATATTACATATCATGTTACCATCATTTCAAATCATATCCGAACTATAATAATAAATTTAGTACATATTAAAATTTAGTACAAAAGGCAAATAGACATATTAAAATTTAGTACATATTCGCTCAAGTGCATAATCTCAAGTATCGAAATAATATTTCATATACATATATTAATTATATAACCGAAAATACCTCATCATATATACACATATATAAGGGTTATTCATGACATACTAACTACTCATTCATAAAGCCAAATACACATATCACATACACATATTTTATTTATTTGCATCTTACAAGATTTATAACAAATAATCAAGGTGTTTACTTAACTTACCTCAAGTAAGTAACATATTAGTTCATACCTGGCTTATAGCTCGTTTTACACAATCGAACTCGATTTACCTTTCCCCGATGAACCATTCGGAATTGGATAGGACACTCGGATAATCACAGAAATCGTACAATGCCAACGTTCCAAACGTGGTCTTACATGTAATCACATATCGATGCCACTGTCCCAGACAGGGTCTTACTTGTAAACACATATCGAAATCACATATCGATGTCATGGTCTTACTCGCACACATATATTGAAATCCTATGTCATGACATATGTAACCTAACTATTCCTAAGGTTCATACGGGGCTTTTAGACGTCATAACTCGGTCGAAATGAATTCGGTAATGTTGGAGCCAAGCCTTTTTTATTTTCGGCCATAGCATATATATATTCATACATTTCATAAAAACACATATAACTAGCATTTAACTACAATTAAATACGTCTATTTACTTATAAACTTACCTTGGACAATACAAAACGGAATAGGGCAGCTTGTCTACAATTTTCGCTTTCCCCCGGTCCAAATCTGATTTCTTTGGTTCTTGATCTAAACATATTCAAATTAAGCTCATTTAAACATATTTTCATTCAATTTAGTCCAAAAACACATAAATGGGAAAATTACCATTTTACCCCTGACATTTACAATTTTTACAATTTAGTCCCTATTGCACAAAACACAAAATACACAAAATTTCAGCATACCCATGTTGAGCCGAATTTTACCCACTCTAAAAAAAATCCATATATTTAATTTATTTCACATTTTAGTCCCTCAAATTATTATTTTTTCAATTTAGTCCTAATAACTCAAAATCATCAAAAACTCCAATACAAAATATGTTAATCAAAAACATATCTTTCATATTTCATCATCAAATAAAAAAAATCACAAGTTCTCAACAATGGCATAACTCAAAATATTCACCAAAATCAAAAATTCAAGCATGGGTTTTGTAGTACTCGAAGCAACGATCTCAAAAACGTAGAAATTATCAAAAATAAAACAAAAACGAACCTTGATTGAGCTTGAACAAATGCCGAACCCTAGCTTTCTTTCTTTCTTTTTCTTTGTTTTAGTTTTTGGCAAGAAGAACAAATGAATATAAAATGAATTTGATAACTTATGTTTTAACTAATATATGTTTATTACTAAATTACTTTTATAACCTTAATGAAATAATAATAAAATCTTATAATATATGACCATTACTGTCCCAAAAATATGTTAATGGAATATTTACAACATAAATACTCCAATTTAAAAAGCCATTAGCAATTAAGTCCCCTTTTAGAAATAACCACCAAATTTCCCTTTTATGCGATTAAGTCCTTTTATTTAATCAGATACCTATACGACAAAATTATATCACAAAAATTTCACAGATATAAATTCACACAAAATAAACACAGTAAAAAAATTTTAAATATTTTTCTAACTCAGATTCGTGGTCCCGAAACCACCATTTCGATTAGGGTTTAAATCGGGCTGTTACATTAATTTGAAAAGTTATCAAAGTATAGAAAATTTTCCATGGATGAATATGCTGAAATTTTGAAATTTATGGTGGAAAATGAAAGGTTGTTGATAGACAAACAACTAAATTTTGATGAAATTATGATTTAGGGACTAAATTGTAAAAATGGAAAAGTCATGGAAAAATTCTGAATTTTATGAAATACATAGGCTGTAAATGTTACTTGTAAAATTTAGTAGGCTTGGAATAAGGATTAAATTGCATGAATTTCATTTTTCGAGCCTAGGGACGAAATCGTCATTAATTAAAAGTTTAGGGGCAAAACAGTAATTTTTCCTAAATGTGAATTGGACTGAATTGAGTATGAATTGTATTAAATTGATGTTAAATTTACTCGTATATGGATAGACCAAATTAAGAGTTAGAACAAGGAAAAGAGAAAAATGTCAGATTAGTAGATTTTATGTACACAAACAATTGTCGAGGTAAGTTCGTGTAACTAAATTGTGTATATTTATATGCTTGTATTGAATTTATTTATGTGAATTTTATAAAATTTATAAATATTTGAAATGATCACATATCCGATAATCTCAGAAAAGTGTCAAATCCTGTTTGAATAAATGAAAATCGATGGATACAAGTTTCCCATATTAGTTGTGGTCTTACATATGTTGTAGACACACCATAGCTCAAAAGAGCATCTTGTATTATCCCTCTTGAGCTTTCCGTTATATGGTTCTTGCGAGCTTCCCGTTATAGCTCTTCAAAGCGTCCCGATAGGTTGTGATCCTACATTTGTTGTGGACACACCTTAGCTCTTATGAGCATCCTGATTATAGGCTCTTCGTGAGCTTTCTGTTAAATTTGCTCTTAGTGAGCTTCCTGATTGTGCTCGCTTGAACTTCCCGACAAGGTTCTTTATGAGCTTCCTGAAATGGCTCTATGTGAGCTTCCCGTTACAAGGCTCGAGAGTGTGCTTCTCGATTATGTGCCCTAATTGGGTACCTCTAAATATGAATTAACGGTTTCTGATTTGTACGCTTCGAATGTACTACCTAAGTATCCTTCGATATTTTAAATAAATTCAACAGGCAAAATCCCAACATGATAAAATATGAACACAAAATGAATTATTACATGTATCTGCCTGAAATACATGAAAATGATGATACATTATATATGGGAGTATGAGATGGTGATATATGAACATGGAACTTGTTTGATGAATATGTTCATCTAAGATTATAAATCTGTACACTTCGAGTGTATTTTCCCAGGTTTCCATCGATATTTTAATTAATTTAATGAGTAAAATCCTGACATAAAATAATTTGAACTTGAGACGAAATATTATGAAAATGTACTTGAAATACACGGCTATAATTTGTATATGTTATTTGAATTCATAATGTGTAATGTATATGTATATGGGAATTTGGTTATTATTGAGCCCATACATGTTTCTTTATGTACATGAAGTACATGGAAATGACATTACCTGATATAATGATGCATGAATTGGTTGTTACATGAATAGGGATCATGCTTGATGACTTTGTTCATCCATGATTAAGGACTATTATATGTGATTACTTGGCTAACATGATGAGGATATGTGTTTAGGGCTTATGATAAAATTGGTTGATAGTGCATTGCATGTTTATTTTGAACATAAATATATGGTAAGTTATTTACCATGTTATAGGAACTTACTAAGCATTTCATGCTTACTCTATTTTATTGTTCTATAGTAATTCGGAAGCTCGTTGGATTGGAAGCATCGGTGGAGATCACTCACACTATCTATCGGTCTATTTCAGTGTATATATATGGTAAATTAATTATGGTTATAATGGCATGTATAGGTTAATTAACCAATAATGGCATGTAAATGTTTTAAATGAAACTAGCCATTGGAATGGCTTGTATTTGACATATTTTGATATGTTTATAAGTGGATCTATCATGTTTGAAGAATGAATGTGATCATGCATATATGCATTTGACAAATAGAAAAGTATGAATGATAGATTAACATGTTAATAAATTGTAATCTGAGGTACCTAAGGGTACATTGGTTGTATGTGAAACTATGTCATGTTTAAGACATGATTTGGACTTATTTTAAATGCTTGGATATGATTTATGAAAGTGTAAAAGTGTTGGTATGGGTGGATGACAATATGGTTGAGAAATGTGGCGTAGAAAATAGCCTATTTTTGTCCCCACGGGTAGAGACACGTCTCAGCCATGTGTGTCTCACGACCTAGCACATGGGCATGTGACCTAGTCGTGTGTCCCCTTGTATCTTTAAAATGTCAAAAAAGAATGCTCAAAATTGATCACAAGGCCTGGCACATAAGCGTGTGGCTTGGCCGTGTGACCTCTACACATACACACAGCTTAGCACACAAGCGTGTGACTTGGCCGTGTGACCCAAGTCAGAAAGTTACACCGCTTGAGACACGGGCATGTCTGTAACATCCCGAATTAGGGCCTAGTCAGAATAGTGGTTTCGAGACCATAAATCCAAATTAGAAATATTTATTTTAAAATTATTATAAGGTCTATGATATGTTTATATAATTGTGTAAAATTTTCATGAAGAAATTATATGTGAGAAGTGTTTAATTTGGCTTTAAGGACTAAATCGCATAAAATGCGAAAGTTGCATTCTAATAGCTAAAGGTATTAAATAGCTATAGAATTTTTGGTGAAAGCCCTTATGTGCAAATTAGCCCATTATTAGGTTAGTGGAAAATATTTGTTTGGTATTATTGAAATTAGTTAGAAATTAAAACGGTAAATGGGTAATTAAGTTAAAAAGGCATAATAAGACAAAAATGCAAAAAACTATCATCTTTTTTTATTACTCTTTCTTCTCCACCGATTTTTACCCAAGGAAATGGCCATGGAAGCTTGAAAATTTTAGCAACTTCTAACCCTCACAAGTAAGTGATTTTAATGGTCATTTTTTATGATTTTGTATTTTTGGAACCCTTGTAGCTTAATTTAGCTAATGAGCGGACTATTTGGCAAAATGGTTGAAAGTCTAGGTTTTTCCATGAGAATATTCATGTTGTTTGCTGCATTTTTATGGAAGAAAATGAATCTTGGTTGTTAAATAAACAACTTTTGTTAAGTGATTTTCATGAAAACACCTAAAATGGACCATTTTGTACAATTTGTAAAATAGGTGATAAAGGTGAAAAATAATTAAATATGTGCGCTTCTGTAAGAAAGATAAATATTCAATTAGGCTTGGGTTGGGATAAAACTGAATGAATTTTATTTTTCGAGCCAAAGATAAATATTCAATTAGGCTTGGGTTGGGATAAAACTGAATGAATTTTATTTTTCGAGCCTAGGGACTAAATTGCAAATGAAATTTTAAGGGCAAAATTGTAAATTTGCCAAAGTATGATTTTTGGGTCAATTTGAATATTGTGAGTAATAAATAAGCTATATTTGAAATGTTAGATCAAGAAAATTGAGATCCGGGCTTAAATCGAAAAAGTACGTGGTTAAGAACAAAAAGAGAATAATTGTCGTTTTTGCATTCGAGGTTAGTCCATGTGACTAAATAAGCTTATTATCCATGTTATTATTAATATACTTGAAATCTATCTTGCTATGATTGTATTGAATTATATGTTGATGATATTGAGTATAAGAAAGTGATGCCAGATGTTAATAACATTTATGTGATGATTGGATACATTGGAAATTTGATAGAATATGATATTCCATTGAAACGAGTAAGATTTGCGTAAATATTACAACTTTATTGTTATTATGCATTTAATGATTGATTTTGCATAAAATGTTTGAATGTGGCTATGAGTAATGTATGATGAGATTAATATGGGAAACACCCAGTTGAACCGTAGGAATAGATCGGATATTCATGCCATGATGCTAGGGAGATATGAGAGCTAGTGTAAGACTATGTCTGGGACATGGCATCGGCACTGATAGATGAGAGCTAGTGTAAGACCATGTCTTGGACATGGCATCGGCATGATATGTGTCAGTGTAAGACCATATCTGGGACATAGCATCGACACCGATAGATGAGAGCCAGTGTAAGTCCATGTCTGGGACATGGCATCGGCCTCGATATACGAGAGTCAGTATAAGACCATGTTTGGGACATGGCATCGACTTTGATGTGTGAGCGAGTGTAAGACCATGTCCGGGACATGGCGTCTGCACCTTACCCTATGCTTGAGGCTTATTGAATATCTTGTAGTATTTCAAATGGTTCAACGGGAAATTTATGGTTTATGTCGGAATAAGAGAGGTTATGACCATGATGTAAGTGATACAGGTACCTACATGAAATTCATGAAATGCATGCTAAATTTATGTTGTATGATTAGTAAGGAATGAAAATGAGTAAGCTATGTTTATGATCGTTGAAAGGGTATAGGTATGTACTAAAAATTTATGAGTGATGAGCACGATTTGTATTGGACTTTTGGTAAGAATGTAAATGAGTAAGTTATACCTATGAGAATGACTTTGTGACGACCTTGTAAATATTAGGTCGATACCTATGATGTATAATTAGGTGGTAAATTTGATGGATGATTATGTGTGAGGCTTTTAGGTCAAATTAAATTGGGACATGATATGTTTATCCCTTCACCTTGTGGCCTAATGAATATGAAAAAAGAAATTGATTGGCATAAAGGCCTATTTAAAGGCAATTATGAAAGGGTAAAATTAGCATTGAAACAGTTTCAGACAGCAGCAGTCTGACTTTGAAAATCCACCAAAAATTGTGAAAATCAAATTAGAGATTGAATAAAATATGAAATTAAAGATTATTGAGTATATAGAAGAAACAATGTAAGCAAAAGAAGTTAATATTATGAGATATTTGAATTGTCGTGAGACAGAGTCAGAATGATTTTGAAATCCCCTATTCTGATTTGGGAAAATCATTAAAAAATGTACAAAAATAATTATGTGTTATAGTTTATATTCTTAGAATCCTTAATGGGCCTGTTTTCAAAAGAAATAAAAAATACCATCATCTGAAATCTTTATGAGGAGATAATTAATTTTTAGTAAAGAGGGGTCGGAACTGTCAGACAGTGAAATGGGGTGACTTTAAAGAATAAACTGTACTTATTGGCTAGACCAAAAATTTTGAAATTTTTATGGTAATAAGATATGTGAGTCTAGTTTATGGAAAATTAGAGAATCTTAATTTGGAGTTCCGTAGATCCTGATATAAATAATTTAATGACTGTGACTCAAGAAAACAACTTAACTTGATCATAAGTAAAAGTACAAATATGGTGGTATTAACTTGAGAAGCAAGTTGATAAATTGCTTATTATTTTCATACGGTCTTACTAAGCTATAAAGCTTACTCCTTTCCTTTCCTTTTCTTTAGAGTTGACAGGTTAGCTTGGGGTTGGAGGTCGTCGGAGGCAGCACCACACTATTAAACCATCACCTTTAGAATATTTATATATATATGCTAAGTGCCTTCAAGTGAGTGGCATGTATAGGGGCTTGGTTTTTTTTATGATATGTGTTAACATGACTAGCCAAATGTGTTGGACTATATTGAGTTATTTGTATATAGCCATGAAGGGTGGCTCATATTGATTATGGTTTGTGAACCTATCTATCTATGCTATGTTCTAATACTTGTGATGTAATTATGCTTGTTGGTCATATATGGTTGGTGTTATGAAATATGTGCATGATGAATGTTTTATGTCCAATCTAAATGGTCATGGCCATGAATTAAAGATGTAATACGGAAATAAAGATGTGAAAGATTAAGGGTAACTTAAAGGCTTAGAAAATAGCCTAAGTGTTGGCCACACGAGATGAGACATGGTCGTGTGTCTCAACTGTGTGGGGGATACGGCCTTAGCACACGGGCGTGTGGCTTGGCCATGTAGTCCAAATTATTCACTGACGTCATAGTTAGAGAGTTACACGGCCTGAGGACACAGGCGTGTTGAAGGCACATAGGCGTGTCCCTATGTCCACACAGGCGTATGACCTTGTGTCATGGAAAAATTTTCTAAGTTTTTTCAAAACTTTCTAAGGTTCTCGATTTAGTCCCTAACTACTTTCAATACATGTTTAGGGTTTCGTAGGCCCATGTATGTGACATTATGCATGTGTATGAAAAGTTTTGATACGAATGGAATTTTGTAACCCGATTTTTGCATGTTTGTGAACAATTAAGTCTGGTAATGCCTCGTACCCTATTCTGGTGTAAGACACGGGTAAGAGGAGTTACATTTAATGGTATCAGAGCAATAGTTTAGTCAATTTTCGAACTAACCTAGCACGTGTAAGAGTCAGCTATACATGCCACAAATTTGTGATAGTGTGATGTCTCCCGATACGAATGAGAACTATCTTGTTTAGATAAAGGTACTTTCCAACTGAGCTACACCCGATCACTTAGATAGTGATACTAAAGTATTCAAATCAAGTGTAGTTATGAGGAGTTGAAACTCAGAAAAGTACGAACAAGAATTTGTGAAATGTATATGTACATATTTGTGAAATGAGAAACATGAAATAGAATGTGTACATGGCATAATGAGCTTCTCTACGATTGATTGATAATCCCATGGTGTATATGATTGATTTGTTCAAGTGAATACATGTGTTTAGGTAACTTACTAAAAATATAGATAGAACGAATGTTCATGTATAATTATTTGAATGCTTTTGATTGGCAAACTCGTATAGCTTGAGTAAATGTGTTAAATTGTTGGATAGATTTATATGATTGTAATGACATGAATATGATGAAGTGCGAAATCAAAGTTTCGATTGTAATGTATATACATCCATGTTTGTTGGCCCTCAAATGAGATTATGTACTTGATATGTTTAATTAAGTGAATGTGACGAGAAAAGTTATCCAGATTTCATAGAATTTGTGCATAAGTGAACTTGAGTGAATAACATAATTGGAAAATTGTGAAATACAAATATGAACGATAATTTTCCTAAAACGAATGACATGATTGTGATGGTGTCGCTATGATGATGAAAGTTATGTCATATGCATATGTATATGAGAGTCGAATTAGAGGCCCTACGACCTCACTCCCCTTACCAGAGTGGTGTTTTGTAATGGAATTTTATGAGATTTGCGCTGAATAAACTCACAAGTGTGAAACCAAAGAGTTCAGTGGAGGAATAACTATAAACATGATTAGAGATTGAGAATGATTTGATAACTAAGCTAGAGCTAGAAAAGTATTAAGTTGACATAAAGATTATTTGAGTATTGCATGGCACAGTTAGAAAAGAAATTTACTTTGGTAAATCAAATTACTCAGGTACGAGGTCGAGAAAATGTAATGATTGAGATCTTCTCAGAACTGATCTTCTTTAGTGAAAAGAATAATATGGGATTTGTGATGACAAAAATAGTTGGAGAAATAATATTTGAAATATGAGATGTCTGAGTATGGTAATTACAATGCACAGATGATGACTACCTCTCTTAATATGTTCTAAAAGATCATTATTCTCGAAAGTGTTATAGTAGCTATCTATCTTCTGATGAAATTCTTGTTATATGAGAATGCTATGTGATCTAAATGTTAGATGAAGGCATTGTCGGTCTGACAGGTTTATAATTTGTTTTGCTCTACTTCTCTCTGGTATTCTATTATATTCTGTCTGTTGGGAACTTATGAGAAAATGCATATGATGCTGTGATTCTGTTTCCTTTAATTGTTGCATTTGATTCCAGTGGGATGAAATGATGTTTTCTTCTGGACTTTTTCTCTCTGAGAAATTATTGAGGTATTTCATATTTTCTTAAGAGTTTGTTTTCGGTCTTCCGATATAGTATTGTATCTTGGGATTTCTCTATCCTGGATTTCTTTACTTGGTTTTCTTGTTATCTTTGTTCCATAATCTATCAATTATGGCTCATGTTCAAGGTGTGTTCTTTAGCTTGCGATAATCATGTCAAGTGTGACTATGCTCCTGATTTTATCATGGTAATGTGGTGCTTTTATTATTTGGATTTGTCTAATTTTTGTGTAAGGATTTAACATTGGCAAAGGCATAAGTGGTGAAATTTTGAGTTTCAATTGGTATGATGGATCTCTTTTCTCAAGTAAGTTAATCAAAGCTAATGTCTTCAATTGAGATATATTGGTTATTTGAGCTAATGCAAGTGAAATGGTCTTTGATTAGCATGATGAGTGAATTCTGAATGTTTGTATGATAAAATTTTCGTCTTATGAAAGTCGAATGGCTTATTCCATGATTAGAAAAACTTGGAGAGATGAGAATATTGTTAACCAAAGCATTTGAACTGGTCTAGTCTGCACTTGGGCAGAAACTTCTTAATTTTCAATAATGCACTGTTGTTTGAATTGTGATGTGTTTTAACACAATAAGATAATGTGATAGCTTAGAGCTTTTGATGCTACAGAAAGATCTAAATTGTTAACAGGGTTAGAGCCGAGCATCAGGTTTTACCGGAGCTATCTTCTCTAGTGTTGATATTAGAATAGAAATGAGAATGGATTATTCTCGAGGCCATATCTGTAACAGCCCGATTTTGACCCTAATCAAATCGGTGGTTTCGAGACCACGAATCTGAGTCAAAAAAATATTTTTAAATTATTTTCCGTGTTTATTTTGTGTGAATTTATACCTGTGAAATTTTCGTGATTTAATTTTGTCGTTTAGGTATCCGATTAAATAAAAGGACTTAATCACGTAAATTGAAAATTTGGTAGTTTAATTTATAAAGGACTGATTTGTTATTGGCTTTATAAATGGAAGCTTTTAAATGTCAAATATCCTATAGGTTTATTATATGGACGGCAATAGGCTTGCAAAATATGGTTTTAATATAAGTTTATTAAGGGTAAATTAGTAAACAAATAATAAAAGTTAACATATTATAAAATATATCATAAAACAATAGTGCTCATATTTTCTTTCCACCATATCTGAAACTAAAACAAAGAAAAGATAAAAGAAAAACCTAGTTCGGCCATTCTCAAGCTCAATCAAGGTACATGCTTAGCTCGGTTTTTGATAATTTCTACGTTTTTGAGATTGTTGCTTAGTAATCTTCAAGACCCATGCTTTAATTTTTTATTTTGATGAATATTTTGAGTTGTGCCATTGTTGATAGCTTTTGATTTTTGTTTTTTGATGATGAAAAATGAAAGATATGTTTTAGATTAACATATTTTGTATTGGAGTTTTTGATGATTTTGAGTAATTAGGACTAAATTGCAAAAATAAAAATTTGAGGCACTAAAATGTGAAATAAAAGAAACATATGGACTTGTATAAGCATGGGTAAAATTCTTCCCAACACAAGTATAGGGAAATTTTGTGTATTTTGTGTTTTGTGCAATAGGGACTAAATTGTAAAAATTATAAATGTCAGGGGTAAATGGTAATTTGCCCATTTATGTGTTTTTGGACTAAATTGAATGAAAATATGTTTGAATGAGCTTAATTTGAATACGTTTAGATCAAGAACCAAAGAAATCAGATTTGGATCAGGGGAAAACGAAAGTTGTCGACTAGTCGATCCGTACCAGTTTTTCGTTGTCTGAGGTAAGTTTATAAGCAAATAGACGTGTTTAATGGTAATTTAATGTTATATTTATATGCTGTTATGGAGTGTTAGAATTCAAATATGCTATGGCTGAATATGAATAAATTTGGCTACTACACTTTTGAGTTCGTTTTGTCCGAGTTACGACGTCCGAAAGCCCCGTATGAACCTTAGGAATGGTTAGGATATATATGTCATGACATAGAATTCTGATATATGTGTTCAAGTAAGACCATGGCATCGATATGCGATTTCGATATGTGTTTACGAGTAAGACCCTGTTTGAGACAGTGGCATCGATATGTGGCCACAAGTAAAACCATGTCTGGGACGTTGGCATTGAACGATTTATGTGATTATCTTAGTGTCCTATCCAATTCTGAATGGTTCATCGGGAAAAGGTAAGTCGTGTACGGATGTGTAATACGGTTTATATGGCCAAGTATGTATTATCTTGATATCTACTTGAGATAAGGTAAGGAAGTGCTATGGATATTTGTTGTAAATCATGTACAATGCAAAGGAAAAATTCATGTGTATTTGGTATGTGCATTCGGCTTGTAGATGAATAATCTGTGTACCATTGGAATGTTATTTAAACATGTGCATATATATGATTTGGTATATTTGGCTATATAGGTATTAATTATATATAAGTTGTCATTTGATGATTCTTAAGTTTGCATATAAGAGTAAATGGATGTATGGTTTATTATGACTATTTGATTTGGAAGTTGATTTATGATGTGCTAAATGACAATGTGTGTATTCGGCTTAGGTGGATAATAGTCTATGAAAGATGTATTATTTATAGAATTTGTAAGTTTGAGGTCAAGTATGGTAATGTTAATGTAATTCGTTTAGTTAATATGGGTGGACCATGATATTGAGTTGCTTATTTGCTTATGCCTTACTAAGCTAAGTTAGCTTACTTTGTGTGTTCTTGTTTACCCTATTTTATAGATTTTGGAGTCAAGCTACAAGCTCAGGGACTGTCAGCCAAGCTCATCACACTATCTACTATTTTGGTACCTTATAAGCTAAACTTAAATTATGGCATGTATAGGCTGGTTTTGGGGTTAGTTATCTTGGAAATGAATGTATAATAGCCATGCAAAAATGGCTTAACTACCTTGCTTGGAATCGGTTACGTTTGCTTATGGTTTGAGTTTATTTTAGCTATGGTATTTTATACTATAAATGAATATTATTTGTGATATGTGCTTGGTTGTGTATTAAAGTTGATTAATGGCTTCGATGTGGTATGAACATATTGATCGTAATATATATACCTAGGTATATTCAGAGGTTTTGAATATAATTCTTGTTAATTAAAGTATATGATCATTCGGTTGGTGTGCTTTAATAAGGTATAATTATGTATTTTGACATTAAAGATGAATTAGTTATATTTGAATGTGACATAAATATGCTTTGATATGTTATTACATAGTATGTAAGATTCATGTTTTAAACAGGTCTACAATGTGGTTAATGACTTATCCTTATGAAATAGGATTTGTAATGTAAACTATTTTAACAATCATTTGGATAATGTATATGCATGATTGGTTATAAGACAAGATTGAATGAGATGGTTATAACCAATTTGATAATAGGTATATGTTTATATAGCTATTTATGCATATAATGAATTGACTTGTCTGTGATATAGTACTTGTCCATGTTGATATATTTTGGGTGTATAATATGGTTTGAAATATGCATGTACGTGATCGTAGGAAGCATATCTAAATATTATGTTTTTAAATTTGTATTTTGGTAAGGGTAAATTGTGTTAACCGAATTGAGGAAAGGTGAATATGTTCATGTATTGGGCGTAAATGGTGTATTAATAAAACATTCTAGTTGATTTACTCAAATGTTTGAGTTGGAGATTATATTATAAATATGTATTCATGAATTGTAAATGTTGTAAATTTGGCGATCAAATGCTAATATGCAATATTTTATTATATGAAATGAAATGATGTATATTTGGTTGCACAAGGTATGCGCTTAACATTTGCATGGATATATATAATATTTTACATTAGCATTATTCAAAGGTCATATAAGTTAAGATATACATATTAGATAAGTTTGTAAATCAAAATATGTTCTTGGTTAGAAGTTTAATGTTTAATATTCACATGTTCTTGCTAGCATTGTTGTATACAAAACTCTAGGATTATTTGTAATATTGAATCGAAGTATGATAATTTTGTTATACAAATTTTTACTAGATAATTAATATTCGAATTTGATCTGAGTTATATTTTGATCGATAATACCTCGTAACCTTATTCCGGCAACGGATGTAGGTTAGGGGTGTTACAATATCAAAATTATTCTCGTCTTGGAAAGAGGAAAAATGTGATGTAGTTTATTGCTAGATGTTTGATGAGATCTGTGAATCATGTCGGTATGTATTGAATCCCCGCTCATCAAATTTATGAAATTTCGTGTCTATATGATTGTTGGATTTCTTGGAATACTAGTCTCCACTAATTAGACTGAGATCCAGGTTATATATTGTGATTTCTTGGGAAGCTAAAGGAGGCTTTGAAATTTAAAGGCAATTGAGAGTTGATTTGGTAATCAATCAGACTGTGTGAAATTATAAAGGGTGTAAGGCCAAGATGAACTGGCTAGTTTTATTATTCGAATTTGAAAAGATTCAAGTATGTGCGTATATGTGACATGATGGCATAGATCGGAACATAGTGTATATGAACTCTCAGATGGAGGTTGAAATTCAGCCGAGGTGGAGCATAGCAATGTACCGCTTATGACACTAATATGAGAAAATAAAGAGATAAGTATTGAAGATATAGCCGAGTGAGAGTTCTATTACAATGATTATGAAAAGAGAAGTTTTTGCAAAAACCAAACCACTTTTCTGGCAAGATTTTCGGGGACGAAAATCCCTAAAGGTTGGAGAGTTATAACATCTCGAATTAGGGCCTAGTCAGAACAGTGGTTTCGAGACCACAAATTTGAATTAGAAATGATTATTTTAAAATTATTATAAGGTCTATGATATTTTTATATGATTGTGTAAAATTTTCATGAAGAAATTATATGTGAGAAGTGTTTAATTTGGCTTTAAGGACTAAATCACGTAAAATGCGAAAGTTGCATTCTAATAGCTAAAGGTATTAAATAGCTATAGAATTTTTAGTGGAAGCCCTTATGTACAAATTAGCCCATTATTAAGTTAGTGGAAGATATTTGTTTGGTATTATTGAAATTAGTTAGAAATTAAAAGGGTAAATGGGTAATTAAGTTAAAAAGGCATAATAAGACAAAAATGCAAAAAGCTATCATCTTTTTTTATTCCTCTTTCTTCTCCATTGATTTTTACCCAAGGAAATGGCCATGGAAGCTTGAAAATTTCAGCAACTTCTAACCCTTAAGTGATTTTGATGGTCATTTTTGATGATTTTTGTATTTTTGGAACCCTTGTAGCTTAATTTAGCTAATGAGCAGACTATTTTGCAAAATGGTTGAAAGTATAGGTTTTTCCATGAGAATATTCATGTTGTTTGTTGCATTTTTATGGAAGAAATGAATCGTGGTTGTTAAATAAACAACTTTTGTTAAGTGATTTTCATGAAAACACCAAAAATGGACCATTTGTAAAAGTTGTAAAATAGGTGATAAAGGCGTGAAATAATGAAATATGTGAGTTGTTGTGAGTAAGATAAATATTCGGCTAGGCTTGGGTTGGGATAAAATTGAATGAATTTTATTTTTCGAGCCTAGGGACTAAATTGCAAATAAGTGAGTTTAGGGGTAAAATTGTAAATTTGCCAAAGTATGATTTTTGGGTCAATTTGAATATTGTGAGTAATAAATAAGCTATATCTGAAATGTTAGATCAAGAAAATTGAGATTCGAGCTTAAATCGAGAAAGTACGTGGTTAAAGACAAAAAGGGAATAATTAGCCATTTTTGCATTCGAGGTAAGTCTGTGTGACTAAATAAGCATATTATCTATGTTATTGTCAATGTACTTGAAATCTATCTTGCTATGATTGTATTGAATTATATGTTGATGATATTGAGTATGAGAAAGTGATGCCAAATGTTAATAACATTTATATGATGATTAGATACATTGGAAATTCGATGGAATATGATATTCCATTGAAACGAGTAAGATGTGCGTAAATATTACAACTTTATCGTTATTATGCATTTAATGATTAATTTTTCATAAAATATTTGAATGTCGCTATGAGTAATGTTTGATGAGATTAATACGGGAAACTCCTTGTTGAACCATAGGAATAGATCAGATATTCATGCCATGATGCTAGGGAGATATGAGAGCTAGTGTAAGACCATGTCTGGGACATGGCATCGGCCTCGAGATATGAGAGCTAGTGTAAGACCATGTCTGGGACATAGCATCGGCTTGATATGTGTCAGTGTAAGACCATGTCTTGGACATGGCATCGGCTTGATATGTGTCAGTGTAAGACCATGTCTAGGACATAGCATCGACACTGATAGATGAGAGCCAATGTAAATCCATGTCTGGGACATAGCATCGGCCCCAATATACGAGAGTCAGTGTAAGACCATGTCTGGGACATGGCATCGACTTTGATGTGTTAGAGAGTGTAAGACCATGTCCGGGACATGGCGTCGGCACCTTACCCTATGCTTGAGGCTTATTAAATATCCTGTAGTATTCCAAATGGTTCAATGGGAAATTTACGGTTTATGTCGAAATAAGAGAGGTTATGACCATGATGTGAGTGATACAGGTACTAACATGAAATTCATGAAATGCATGCTCAATTTATGTTTTATGATTAGTAAGGAATGAAAATGAGTAAGCTATGTTTATGATCATGTTGAAAGGGTACAGGTATGTACAAGCTATGTTTATGATCATGTTGAAAGGGTACAGGTATGTACTGAAAATTTATGATTGATGAGCTCGAGGTATATTGGACTTTTGGTAAGAATGTAAATGAGTAAGTCATACCTATAAGAATGACTTTGTGATGACCTTGTAAATATTAGGTCGATACCTATGATGTATAATTAGGTGGTAAATTTGATGGATGATTATGTGTGAGACTTTTAGGTCAAATTAAATTGGGACATGATATGTTTATCCCTTCACCTTGTGGCCTAATGAATATGAAAAGAGAAATTGATTGGCATAAAGGCCTATTTAAAGATAATTATGAAAGGGTAAAATTAGCATTGAAACAGTTTCAGACAGTAGCAGTCTAACTTTGAAAATCCACCAAAAATTGTGGAAATCGAATTAGAGATTGAATAAAATATGAAATTAAATATTATTGAGTCTAATTTCATATAGAAGAAACAATGTAAGCAAAAGAAGTTCATATTATGAGATATTTGAATTGTCTGAGGCAGAGTTAGAATGATTTTGAAATCCCCTATTCTGATTTGGGAAAATCATTAAAAATTGTACAAAAATAATTATGGGTTATATTTTATATGCTTAGAATCCTTAATGAACCTATTTTCAAAAGAAATAAAAAGGACCATCATCTGAAATCTTTATAAGGAGATAATTAATTTTTAGTGAAGAGGGGTCGGAACTGCCAGACAGTGAAATAGGGGTGATTTTAAAGAATAAACTGTACTTATTGGCTAGACCAAAAATTTTGAAAATTTTATGGTAATAAGATATGTGAGTCTAGTTTATGGAAAATTAGAGAATCTTAATTTGGAGTTTCGTAAATCTTGATATAAATAATTTAATGACTATGACTCGAGAAAATAGCTTGACTTGATCATAAGTAAAAGTACAAATATGGTTGTATTAACTTGAGAAGCAAGTTGATAAATTGCTTATTATTTTCATACGGTCTTACTAAGCTATAAAGCTTACTCCCTTCCTTTCTTTTTCTTTAGTGTTGACAGGTTAGCTTGGGGTTGGAGGTCGTCGGGGGCAGCACCACACTATCAAACCATCACTTTTGGAATATTTATATATATATGCTAAGCGCCTTCAAGTGAGTGGCATGTATAGGGGCTTGGTTTTTTTTATGATATGTGTTAACATGACTAGCCAAATGTGTTGGACTATATTGAGTTATTTGTATATAGCCATGAAGGGTGGCTCATATTGATTATGGTTTGTGAACCTATCTATCTATGCTATGTTCTAATGCTTGTGATGTGATTATGCTTGTTGGTCATATATGGTTGGTGTTATGAAATATGTGCATGATGAATGTTTTATGTCCAATCTAAATGGTCATGGACATGAATTAAAGGTGTAATATAGAAATAAAGATGTGAAGGATTAAGGGTAACTTAAAGGCTTGGAAATTGCCTAAGTGTTGGCCACACAGGCTGAGACACGACCGTGTGTCTCAACCGTGTGGGGGACATGGCCTTAGCACATGGGCGTGTGGCTTGGTAGTGTGGTCCAAATTATTTACTGACGTCATAGTCAGAGAGTTACACGTCCTGAGGACATGGGCGTGTCCTTGTGTCCACAGAGGCGTGTGACCCTGTGTCATGGAAAAATTTTCTAAATTTTCCTAAAACTTTCTAAGGTTCTCAGTTTAGTCCCTAACTACTTTTAATGCATATTTAGGGCTTTGTAGGCCCGTGTATGGGACATTATGCATGTGTGTGAAAATTTTTGATACGAATTGAATTTTGTATCCCAGTTTTTCCATGTTTGTAAACGATTAAGTCTGATAATACCTCGTACCCTGTTCCGGCGTTGGACATGGGTAAGGGGTGTTACAGTGTCCCTTGGTCGTGTGAGCCACACGGCCTGACCACACGGGTGCTTGACCTCTGCATCTAGGATAAATTTTTAGGGTTTGCGAAAAATTCCTTGAGCACCCGATTTAGTCTTGACATGATTCTAATGCATGATTTGTGCCTCAAGGGTTCATGTAAGGGACTATATGATTAAATTTGATTGAAATCTAATATAAATGCTAAAATTTTATGAAATGTCTGTTACTTGACCCGTAAAATTCAATAATACTTTGTAACCCTGTTCCAAAGACGGATTCGGGTTAAGGGTGTTACAAACCAAATCTTATACTTAAAAAGATATGCATAAACCACTGTCATAATTTAACTAAGGATTCCTTAGAATTTATATGAAGTAACAAGGATGGATTAGGTTTGAAACAATTTAATCACATAAACCTAAAGTTATGCAAGGTAATAAGTTCTCTTAATCTATTACGAACCCCTAATTTATTCTTATTAGGATATAAATTAAGCATGCACCTTCTAATTATCGTGTCCATTAGTTATCATCTGATTAGGATTGACTAACTAATTCTAATGCATCCAAACATATTTTAGTGCACGAAATACATAATGATTCTAATTGGAAGCATGAATGACTGAGGCACAAAACATCATAAGCATGAACCAAAATGAACTTTATCAAATTAATGTAATCATTCTGCTAAAATAAAATTAAGTCATCATTGTCAATGGAAAAACATTAAAATAATTTGAAAATACTTTGAATAAAAATAAAACTGAGGAAGAAACTCTTAATAATTTAGGTAGTTTTTCGAAGACCAATCATGGTGGCTTCTTCTTGTCTTGTGGTTGCAAAATGCTTTTTCAGGTCGCTAGCCAAGAGTGGTTTTCCTCAAGGGGAAATGCTAGCTAAAGAAGATGAGGAAATAGGAAGGCTTATGCGTGGAAGAGAGGGAAGAAAAGATGGATGAGTGATGAGGGATAGTGTTGATGAATTAGTGAGTGATGGAACGAGAAGTGAGGGTTGGTGTTTATAGTAGAGGGAAGTTATAGGAGTTTTCTAAAAATTTCTTGAAAATTTCTTGGTTCTCTCCTTTTCTTGGCTAGCTTGAAGTGTGGAAAGGGAGGCTAATGGTTGCTTGATTCATGATTGATTTCAGGCATGAATCATGCGAAGGGTTGGATAGTTTCTTAGGTATTAGTTGAGAGCTAATTTCTAATTCTTTCACAAGTGCAAGGACCTCTAAATAAATCTTCCAAAAGCTTATTTTAGGTTGCTCATATGCCTTTTTTGAATTTGGGTCATTTTCCCCTTGTTGGATGGTTTTTGACACCCAATTCATAGCAGACTCAATCTTTTTAAACAATCATCTTCCAAGTTAGGTTGCATGGAATTCTTAGGTCCAATTTAATGAGTTTCCCATGTACATGATATACAATTTAACTTATGCTTATGTGTGATATTATTCAGCTCAAATGTTTTATTGATTCAACAGTCCATCTACAATATTTTGAGTAAAAATTAACATTCAACATAAAATAATAAATTTATGCAAAATTAATAATTATTTGTATAAAATTGTAAAATTCACTTAATTTATGTCTAATGTTTTAATATGAATGAAAATCATCCTATTAGATATCAAATACTCGATATTAACAGAAATTCTAATTAAAAAGGTGATATAAACAGCTATAAAAATCCATATAGTTTAGAGTTTAGAGCAAGGAAGGAAACTTCCTGGTTCTGGGTTAAGTGTTAATGTTTTGTGAATGCATGTTTAGATTCGATGAAGTAGTAAATTGATATGTTTAAATAACCATCTTTTTAGCTCAAGACATTTTAGAAGGTCCAAGTGATAAAAGTAAAGGACCTGCTATTTAGACTTTGTTATTTTTGTAATGAGTTCCTTCTTACTTCCATGTGTTGTAATTATCTTTACTTGATAATATTGTATGGTAAGTATTCTTACTATGTAAGGGATGATCAGTGTATTTGAGTGTGAATAATGATTGCTTGTCTAAAGTCATTAGTCTGAGTTTTGTATGTCTGGGATAAGAAGTATAGGTCATTTTCATGTTAGGCCACTACCATCTGCTTCTGAAATGAATGATCTGATATGAACTGATCTACTGAAATGAAGTTAAAGAAAATTTGTTATGTAGCCTCCAGTAGGGCAAATATATATTGCAAACCGAATTGGCATAACACAATTGAAAATGCTACTAAATGATTCTGAAATGGGATCTATAATGAGAGAATGCATATGAATGAAACAGAAACATCTGATATAAATCTGACTCTGAACTCTACATGTAACAGCCCGATTTTGGGCCTAGTCAGAACAGTAGTTTTGGGGACCACGAATCCAATGTAGAAAAACTTTTTTTATTACATTTTCATGGTCTACGATATTATAGAATGATTTCGTGAAAATTTGTTCGAAAATTTTAAAGTTTGAGCACTCAATTTAGCAAAAAGGACTAAATTGTAAAGAGTGCAAAAGTTTAGTTCTATATGGTAGAGTGCCTAATTGTTATAAAACTTTAAATTGAAGGTCCTTAGATGGTAATTAGACCATTTTACTTTAATTTGGACAAAAATAAACATGAGGTAAGAGAATTTTAGTGTTTTGAGAAAAGGGCATTTTGGTCATTTGGTAATTAAATGAATTAAAAACCAAAAATCAAGCCAAAATTTAGTCCATCTTCTTCACGCTTAGCTGAATCTTGGAAGGGAGACATAGTTAGGGTTTTTACACTTTTCAAGCTCGATTGTGAGTCTGTTCTTGCCTCGTTTTTAATGCTCTTTACATTTTTGAAGTCGTTATCACCCAATCTATCTATTTCTACCATTAATTTGAGAGATGATTGAGGTTTAGGGTTTGACCCATGTTAGATATTTGTGTATTTTAATGTCTAATGGTAGATTATGCAAGTTTAACGTTAGATAAACAACTTTTGCTGGGTGATTTTTGATGAAAATGTCAAAATGACCTATTTGTAAAAAGATTTCAAAATGTGTATAAAAGTGTGATTAAATGGAAAATGTGAGCTGTTATAAGCATGAAAGAGGTTCAGCTAGGCTTGGGTCTTGATGAAATTGAATAGATTTCATTTTACGAGCCTAGGGACTAAAATGTAAATATGTTAAAGTTTAGGGGTAAAAATGTAATTTTTCCATAATGTAAGTTTTAGACTGAATTGAGTAATGTGATTAATAAAATTTGCTATTATAGATCAAGAGAAATGAGGTTCGAACCTAGATCGGGGGAAAAATAAAGTATTTGACGATTAGGTCCATTTCATACTATTTTTGTACCGAGATAAGTTCTTCTGTAAATGATGCATTGTTTTAAATGTGCTTTAAATGCTTTACTATTGTATGAATTATGATTGACCATTAAGCGTGTTCGATAAAGTAACGACAAGCATGAAATCCTTATTGAACCTTAGGATTAGATAAGATACAAATGTCATGACATTAGGGTTACCGAGGCTATGTGTAAGATCATATCTGGGATATGGCATCATTATGAGACTTTGTGTAAGACCATATCTGGGATATGGCATCGATATGAGATTTTGTGTAAGACCATAGTTGGGTCATTAGCATCGATACGAGATCCCATGTAAGACCATATCTAGGAAATGGCATTGGTGTAGTACTATGTGTGCGAGATACCCGAGTATCCTTTAGTATTCCAAGTGGTTCAACGGGACATGCAACGAGAATTGTCAAAGTTGTGAAAGAATATGGTATGTTGTAAACTGGTACAAGTATGTACATAAGATTCATGCTTAATGAGCTCGATATGTAATGAATCCCTCAGTAAGGTTGTGATTGAGTAAGTTTGACTATGAGATTTAT
The DNA here is from genome assembly GCA_025698465.1 of Gossypium longicalyx. Classification (NCBI taxonomy): domain Eukaryota; kingdom Viridiplantae; phylum Streptophyta; class Magnoliopsida; order Malvales; family Malvaceae; genus Gossypium; species Gossypium longicalyx. The sequence goes on along the minus strand of CM047002.1, from coordinate 78,754,888 downwards.
AATGAAATTTATGTTAATTTACTTCATGTTAATTGTATGTTAAATGCGAGTTTATAATGTTTATTATTTGCATGGGAACTTACTAAGCTATATAGCTTACTCCCTTTCTTTTCCCTTATCTTATAGTGTCGCCAAGCTAGCTCAAATTTGGGGATCATCGGAGGCTCCATCACACTATCAACTTATTATTTTGTGTACCAAAGAATTTAACATTTTGTGTTATGGCATGTATAAGGACTTGGTTATTTTGTTATGTGTCATAATTGAATTGGCCTAATGTGTTGGCCTATATCAGTTGATAATTCATTTTGTAAATGGCTATATGAAATTGGCTAATGTTGGTTGAAGTATTTATGCATATGATGAGGTTTTCATGGATACGGAAGTTTGCATTCTTGAAGTTGATAAGTATGTGATGTTTGTATGTGGTAAATGGTAGCATGTGAATGATGTGTTGATGTCTTGATTTTAACTGAATTAGTTGATTGTAATTGCTTGGATTGGTGTTATGTTTCGTTTTGTAGGCATATGCATAGAAAGGTGACAAAATGGCTTGGTAAATAGCCTTGTTTTTGTCCACACGGGTAGACATACGGGCTTGTGTCTAGGCCGTGTGTGACACACGGCTTGCCCCATGGTAGTCGTGTGTTCTGGTCGTGTGTCCCCTGCACCTTAATTGTTGCAAAACAGAATGCTCAGAATTGAGCACACAGGCGTGTGTCTCAGCCGTGTGGATGACACGGCCTCAGGCACGGGTGTGTGCCCTAGGCGTGTGAATTCTGCACCTATTTTATGAAAAGTTATGAAAATTAAATTGACCACAAGGCCTAGCACACAGGTGTGTGACTTGGCCGTGTGCCTTTAATTTGTTCTTGGGTGACAAACAGAGGGTTACACGGGTTAGGGACACAGGCGTGTGTGACCATATGGCCTGCCCACACGGGCGTGTCCCAAGCCACACTAGCTTGTAGCTCTTAAAACATGGAAAATTTTTTAAAGTTCTCGATTTAGTCTCGTACCACTCCCAATGTATGTTTTTGGCCTCGTAGGCTCGTTTTAGGGACGATATGAATGTAAATGAAAAGTTTTAAATTTGGATGGAAATTTACATCTTGGTTTTGTATGATTGCATGTGTATAAGTCTGGTAATGCCTCGTACCCTGTTCCAGCATCGAATACGGGTAAGGGGTGTTACTCTAGGTATGTGACTAGCATGAAAATGGAATGATTAAGTTATAATGTGTAGGCATATAGTATTCGCCCATGTGACACGCTATTGGTGTACTGAGTCTATATGAGTTCTATATATGCTAGTGGGCGTACTCTGTAATGTTAAGTGGTTCCTTTGAAAGATTGGATTGTGCTATTAGTATTTTGCTTAAGATTTCTATGGAACTCACTAAGTTCTTTTGAACTTACCCTTCTCAGGTTTACTGTTGAATGAAGTCTTTCTGATGAACTACACCAGATGACATCTACTGTTGTGAGATATCTATTTATTTGTATTATGTATGATGATGGGGGTGAAGTCTGATTGTATTTTGTGAAGGTTTTGTACTTAAGACTTATATTGAGGAATTATGATTTAATGAAGTTTCGTTAAATTTTATGGATTGATTTTAAAGTATTATATTTTGGGTTGATAAAAATATCTTACTGAAACTCTATAACCATTTGGCTTATACTCTATTTTCTATATTTTATTAAAATTTTATTTCAAACACTATAGTTTTACAAAGATAACGCCAGAAACAGTTTTGAAGATGGATGATTTCTAAGTAATGACACGTCTTACTTGGATCCTTCTAAGGGATTGAGTTTGGTGTGTTACATACTCTCTATCTGGGGTGTTATCATTATATATAAGTCTTTACATAAATAATTAACATGTAGGAGTCAGAATAGAGACTCACCTGATACTCACCTAGACTGTAGCTCGAAGCTCCAAACTCGAACATTTATCTCAACCCTGCAGCAATAATCGAAGATGGAATGGCCACTGATTAAACTAAGAACCTTAGCTTCCAACTTAATGAGGAAGAGGTATGATTAGATTTATGAAAAAGAAGGAGAAAGTAATATTGAAGAAGGAAGAACCTTTCTCACAAACCCTTCTTACACATATATATAACCCAATCTCGTTTAGTGGAACTTAACAAATGTCACTTAATTCAAAATTTGTCCTTCTAAATGACCTACATGTAACAGCCCGATTTAGACCCTATTCAAAATGGTGGTTTCGAGACCACGAATACGAGTCAAAAAAATATTTAAAAATTATTTTCTGTGTTTATTATGTGTGAATTTATGTGTGTGAAAATTTCATTTGAAAATTTTATCGTTTGAGTGCCCGATTTAATAAAATGGCTTAATTGCGTAAAATGAAAATTTGATGGTTTAATTTGTAATGGCCGAATTATGGTTGTCTTTATAATTTGAAGTGTTTAAGTTGTAATTAGACCATAGTTAAAGGTGATAGACGGTTGTGACTTTATTTTATAATGGTTACATATTAATTAATAAAGGTTAAAATGTAAAATGGTAAATAATATATATGTTATAATAAAACATAAAATAAACACATGCATTCATCTTTTTCCACCATGACCAAATGCTAAAAGAAAAGAGAAAGAATAAGCTTTGAAAGTTTCGACCATTTGGTAGCATAATCAAGGTATGTAACTAGCTCGGTTTTTGATAATTTTTATGTTTTTGAGATCGTTGCAGTGAAATGAACAAAACCCATGCTTTAATTTTTGATTTTGAGGAATATTTTGAGTTATTTCATTTATGAATAATTGAGTTTTGTGATGTTAGTTGATGAATTATGAAAGATATGTTTTGGATTAATATGTTTTGTATTGGAATTTTCGATGAATTTGAGTAATTAGGGCTAAATTGTAAAAATAATAATTTTAGGGGCTAAAATGTGAAATAAATGAAATGTATGGACTTGTATGAGCATAAGGAAGATACGGCCTAAGCATGGTGTACTCAAATTTTTCGTGTTTTGTGTTTTGTGCAATTTCGACTAAATCGTAAAAAGTGTAAAATGTCAGGGGCAAAATGGTAATTTGTCCATTTATGTGTTTTTGGACTAAATTAAATGAAATTATGTTTGAATGAGTTTAATTTGAATATGTTTAGATCAAGAACCAAAGAAATCGGATTTGGATCGGGGGAAAACCAAAGTTGTCGAATAATCGTTTCGTTCCGATTATCGTTGCCCGAGGTAAGTTTATAAGCAAATAGATATTATTTATTTGATTAAATACGAACTATATATGCTGAAATGAATAATGTGATAGTATATATGTGGAAGCCGAATATGTATAAGCTTGAAATCTATGTTTACGAGTTCGATTCGATCGAGTTACGACGTCCGAAAGCCCCGAACGAACCTTAGGAATAGCTAGGATACATATGTCATGACATAGGATTTCCGTTATGTGTTCTCGTGTAAGACTACATCTGGGATGTTAGCATGGATGTGTGATTACATGTAAGACCATGGCTGGGACATCGGCATCATATTTGATTCGTGTAAGACCTTGTCTGGGACAATTGCATTGATATGTGATTACATGTAAGACCACGTCTGGGACGTTGGCATTGTACGATATGTTTGACTATCTGAGTATCCTATTCAATTCCAAATGGTTCAACGGGCAATGATAAGTTGTGATCGAATGTGTAAATCGAGCTAAAGTGATTAGGTATGTGATAGTTGATTACCTATTTGAAAATAAGGTAAGTTGGTTATTTGATATGTGATGCAAATTATACATGATGATAATGTAAATATATGTGTATTTCTGAAATATATTCGGCCACATGTTATGTATCAGTATGTGATATTAAAGTTTGATTCATGAATATATGCATATGAGAGTATATATATTCGGTTATATAATGATATTATGGCTTTAAAATTGAATGATACTTTGATAATAGATATATGTATATTCGGCCAAGATAAACTTTATATATGAAAGTATATGTTGTATATGAAATTGTAAGCTTGAAATTAAATGTGATTATGATAGCATAAATTGGTTTGGTTAAATTGAGTTGATTATGTCATTGAGTTGTTTATTTGCTTATGACTTACTAAGCTATGATAGCTTACTCTGTGTGTATGTTTGCTTCTGTTTTATAGATTTTGGAGACTAGTTACAGGCTCGGTGATCGTCAGCAAAGTCTATCAGACTATCGACCGTTTTCTATACTTTATAAGTTTGAACTTGAACCTATGGCATGTATAGGCCAAATTATATTTGGTTTAGTTTGAAGTTGTGTATATATATTAAGCCATGCGAAAATGGCTAATATGTTATGTAAGTATATGAAATTTTAGTTAAGTTTATATGTGTCATATGCATTGAAAATGGTCGATGATTTTGGATGTGGTTTGATTGAATCAGCTATGGTATATACATAAGTATGAATTATGCTTGTTATGTTACTCATAGTTAAAATGATTCGGTTATGTCTTGTATTTGATAGTAATGAGATTTATTAATGCAGTATTTGTTGTATGTTTAATAGTTACGAACTAACAATTGTTACTATATGTTTCAAAACATGGTTACACATTACATTCGTATGACTATTTTTGAATATGACAGGGTTCGAGTAGAAATAAGATGTTTGTTTAATGTTAATGTTTCGTAAAGTTTTACTATGTGTTTTATAAATTATTATGTATGCATTCGTAATGACCTAAGAGTTTATGAAATTGTTCGAAAGTTGTGTCTGGTCCAGTAATGCCTCATAACCCGATTTCAGCGACGGATATGGGTTAGGGGCGTTACACTACAGATTCCGAGAGAAACATAAATGAAAATCCTATACAAATGATATTTGACTAGTCAATCTAATTGGTTTCTAACCAGGTCACTTTACAACCCAACTAGCATAGTATTCAGACAAATTAAGCGTACTAAACATTTTTGCGGTAACTTTTGTCTGGCTTATACTTTGCTTGGTATATCCTTCTCTTAGATAACAGAATAACCTAAAACCTTTATTTACTCAATAGCGGGTACTATAAGCCACGTTTCAACTCACCAGAAGACCTAACATGGTGGATTACACTATGGCAAACAGATGACTTTACAACTACACGCCATATTCTTGGATTCGCCAGACTTGAGGTGTGACATGACAAATATGGTTGCCAAGAGAACTATGGTTTGTGATAAGCCTAATAATCATACATTCGATCATAATGAAGGGAAGCTTCATGGTCAACTTGATAGCGATAAGTTATTTTATTTACTCAAAGATGTTAAGGTTGTTGGAAAAAATTCAGTTCGAAAATATTTTTTTTTGCACAGTGGAAAAATAAAATTTTGAAATCAATCTGATTTGTGATATTTATAACAATAAACTTTTCTCGAAAAGTACCTATTATTTGTGCGAGACGAATCCTTGACGTTCCTGGCCTTCAACTGAATGACCTTCTCTACTATTCTCGTACCATGAATCGCTTCGAGTGTGGGCTCGAATAATTACCAATCAAACACAGAACTAACGATAATTTTCTTACTTTTAGTAGGAAAGTAAATCTCTCTCTCACTCTCTTATAGAAACTAATAAAATTATTATTCCCAGAAAATAGAATTTAGACTTAGACATAAATTCTCACTATTTTTAGGCAAAATAACAATACCTCAAAGTTGTGTGTTTTTGGCCTTACTAGTGTCATCTATTTATAGAGAGAGATAGATGAACCTCAATTGAATTGGAAGAATACAAATAATATTTATTTAATAGAAAAACCAATCCCCTAGTTGAATTAGGAGAGAGAGCAACTATCCCTAGTTACATACACTAGGGTTGCTCCCTCTCATACATATTATGAAGGGTTTTGGGTCTCTCCTATATCAAGTTCAATTATATGTGCTTCCTAAATTTGGTATTTTTGGCATCAATTGGACTAAATTTGCAAAGCATGAAAAAAAATGGTATTTATGAATGCGTAAAAGGTACCAAAATGGAAATGGAATGTTTATAAGATTGGTATGACATGTATATCTGTTATAGGGATTGAAATGGTATGATTACAATAATAATGCCCATATGAACTTAGTAAATGATTAGGATACATATGGCATGGTATTAAGGTTAAATATGGAAACAAGCAGGTATTTACATGGTTATATGAGATCCAACATTTGTTGTGAATTCTCGGTTTATATTTATTGATTGTTTAGCCTAGACTAGTAACCTTGATACAATATCAACTTGTGTGACCATCCCTGATCTATGTTAGCTTGTGTGAGGATTATATTTCCATGTATCTGAGTCCGTTTTATTATAATTACACTTGGTGATGTTTAAATGGTTGGAAATTGAATTTAGATTATGAATTGAAAATGAAATGGTATTGATGAAATTTGATATATAGATTGTTATGTGATTATGTTTTAAATGTTGGCGATATTATGATCTGAGATCGTATCTAACGTTTTCGGTTTGAAATATTGTTACATGTATAGATATGAATTCAGATGCCAATGAAATTTAATTTGATAGCTTATTGAATAATTGTTATGTTTAATTAATCAAGGTAAGTTTTAGTTTCTATACGAACTTACTAAGAATCATATATGCTTACCCTGTTGTTTTCCCTTTTTCTTATAGATCACTTTGCGAAACAAGGCAATCCAGATCGGCATTAAAGCTCATGCTAACCTGTTTTTGAATCAGTAGCTTTTTATCATTTTAAGTCTAAGGTTGTGACATGTATTTAAGTGTCTTAAAGTGTATGTATTTATATGCGAATATGTATACTTGTGTAAGCTTGTTTTACCATTACCTAGTATGTTTGAATTGAAGTTTAAATATTTTCTTAATATATGGTTAAAATGCATGATTTGTTAACGACTGGTGCCTAGTTGAAATGACATATTTTTGGTTGATATGTTTGAGAAATGTATGGTGTTTGAAATGACATGTTTTGGGATGGTGTAATGTTGTCAATGCTTGAAGTTTCATAGCCAAATTGTTAGATGAAATGACATCGGATTGTTTAGGTTTGAATGGTGAGCAATGTGATGATTCACTTGTTAAGGACATGAGCAATGATGCTTGAACTATTAGGCATGTTTGAATATGAAGTTGGCATAGATAAGTTAGGCATTTGGTTAGTTGGTTAGTTGAACTTATTTTAAATTGATCTTGTTTTGAATTGGAAAATGACATGAAATATATGTATTTGGCATGTTTTGAGTGATCAAATGGTTTAATAGGTTTAGTTGAGAGTTTTGATGTAACACCCCCTACCCAAATCCTACACCGTGACGGAGTACGAGGCGTTACCTAACTTAAACTCATGCTTACAACCAATTTCGGGTCTCCAAGAATTGGATAAACTTAAAACTTTCTCAAACTTATCAACATATCCTTAATATGGGCTTACGAGGCCCAAAACACATATCGGGAATCACTCGAGACCAATTCGGGTTCTTTAGCCAACTATAGGAAAAAGTCATTTGACACAGGGGCACACGCCCATGTAAAAAGGGCAACACGCCCGTGTGAAATAAATTCTAAATGCACACGTACAGGGGTTTTCACACGGCCTGGCACACGCCCTGGCACACGCCTGTGTCCCTGGCCCGTGTCCCTGGCCCGTGTCCTCCATACAGCCATGGCACGCCCGTGTCCTAGCCCGTGTGCAAAAACCTAGACATTCTGTTTCTAACGTCAACAACCCCAAAATGTCACATTGCCAAGGCACACGCCCGTGTGCTGAGCTGTGTCCCTCACACGACTGAGACACATGGCCGTGTCTCTGCCCGTGTGTTTATTACCATGCATACTGACTTGAAAATTTTACGTGCAGGGGACACATGACTGGATGACATGCACTTGGGGCTGACCGTATGTCACACACGGCCTAGACACACGCCCATGTGTCTACCCGTGTGGACAAAAATAAGGCTATGTACCAAGCCTCTTTGCCACCCTTACTTACACAACCTACTTAATAGCAATCACAACCAATTTTCGACTATTTCAAGCAACCAAATCAGCCACAATAATCAACATTTCATTTGTGCAATATACTCATCCATGAAATAACACCTTTGCATATAAAACAAAAAGAATATTAGCCATCATTCGAGGCTTAATACAAAATGAGAAATTTATCCCAAGCCAACTCCTTTGGCCAAATTAATAATAACACAAAACACAAGTCTAATCCCTTATACATGTCATATTCAAAAATATAAATCAAACTATACCGAATGCTTCGATTGATAGTGTGATCGATATCTCTGACTTCCTTTGATCCTTGAGCTAGCTAGGCGGCACTATAAGAAAATGAAAAAGGAGAGGGAGTAAGCATAAAGCTTAATAAGTTTCACATAAATAATTATACAACAACAATTTTACAATTCATCAACATACACGTGACACTAAAGTGAGTGTAAGCATAACTTACTCATCTCTATCCATATAATTCTCATAACATATATCAAGCTCGCGTCTCATACATTTCAAATAGATACTTGTACCACTCACAATACAGTTATTCTTTACTCATTAGCTTAAATTGTATCTCTCATCGTTGATGTGTTCGGAACTTTATTTGATATTTTTTATGCCTCAAACATGGGGTAGGGTGGCAACCCCATGTCCCAGACATGGTCTTACACTAGCTCATATATCAAGTCGATGCCATGTCCCATACATGGTCTTATACTGACTATCATCTCGTAGCCGATGCATGTCCCAGACATGTCTCACACTGGCATACGTCTCGAGGCCGATGCATGTCCTAGACATGTCTTACACTAGTACTCGTCTCAATGCTAATGCCATGTCCCAGACATGGTCTTACACTGGCTATCATGATGTGGCCGATGCATGACTCAGACATGTCCTACACTAGCCCATAATAACCCTTATGCCATGGCATGAATATCCGATTTATTTCCTAGGTTCAAACATGTACTCTATTATCTCAATTATCATCATGCTTTCTCAATTTTCACAATCAAGAAATTCATGCTATATTAATTCAACACATACGTTAGCAATTTGGTTGTATTATTTACATACAACTTACCTCGGATCACAAAATGTGGCGACTAGTCGATTTTGCTTGGTTTTCCCCTAGTCTAGGCTTGGATTCGATATTTCTTGATCTATAATAAAAAAAATGCACTTATTTAGTCACTTTATCAACCTAGGCACTCAACAATTCACAATTGGGAAAAATGACCATTTTGCCCCTAGACTTTTGTTAAATGACCATTTTACCCCTCGGCTCGAAAATCAATTTTTATCGAATTTCTTTATTTCTTAAGACTAGCCGAACCCTTTTTACTCTTATGGCAACTCCAAATTCTCACTATTTCACACATTTAACATCTATTTTACAACTTTCACAAAAGTTGTTTATAAGACACCCAAGACTCATTTTCTTCCATAAAAACTCAGAAACCATCACAATTTTTTTCAGGGCAAAACCCTAAACTCTTAATCATTTTTCCAAATAGTACCCTCATTTGAAAGCTCATGCTTCAACGGTCTCAAAAGTACAAAAATATTCAAGAAAAGCCATTAGAATCACTTACTTGTGAAGGCTTAAAGTTGCTGAAATTTCAAGCTCTTAAAACCCCATTCTTTGATGAAAATTTCGGTGGAGGAAGAAGGTGAAAAGGGAATGATATCATCTTTCTTCTATTTTATTTCTATTTTAATCAATTTAGCCACCTAACCCACCAAATTTTTAACTTTTTGACCAATTTGCTCCCTATGGCCGGCCAAGCTCTTAGGAAAGGGTCTAATTACCCTTTAAAGACCCCCAATTTTTATTCTCTAGCTATTTGACACCTTTAGCTATCAATTTAGGACTTTTGCACTTTATGTGATTTAGTTTTTTTTTCTCAATTAGGCTTTCAAATGCTAAAATTTAGCCACCAAATTTTTCACACTCTTAAAATATGCTATAACATCTAAATAATAATAAAATAATTTCTCTGACTTTAGATTCATGGTTTTGAAACCCCTATTCTAACTAGGCCCTAAATCGGGCTGTTACAATTCTCCCCCTTAGGGATTTTCGTCCCCAAAAATCTTATCGATGAATAGGTTCGGGTACTAATCTCTTATAGTCTTCTCAGGTTCCCATGTGGCTTTCTCGACTCCATGTCTATGTCACAAAACTTTCATGAGTGCTATACTCTTACTCCTCAACCGTTTGACTTATCGAGCCAAAATCTTAGTTGGTTCTTTGCCATAGGTCATGTCCAGATGAATCTCAACTTCTGTTGGCGCAATCACATGTGAAGGGTTTGATCTATATCGGCATAGCATGGACATATGAAACACATCGTGATCTTTTCCAATTATGGTGGCAAAGTCAATCGATAGGCAACAGGTCTCATTCTCTCTGTAACCTTATAAGGTCCTATGAAACGAGGGCTCAACTTGCCTCTTCTACCAAACCTGAGTACTTTCTTTCATGGGGATACTTTCAAAAATACTCGATCATCGACTTGAAATTCGATCTCTTTCCATTTCAAATCCGCATAGGATTTCTACTTATCCAAGGCAGCCTTCAAGCAGTTGTGAATCACTTTAACTTTCTCTTCAGTCTCTTTGACTAAATCGACCCCGTGAATCTGACTTTCTCTTAGCTCAATCCAGTATAAGGGCTTCGACACTTTCGCCCATACAAAGCCTCATATTGTTGTAGGTGAATTCAACTAATAGTAAGTATCTTTCCCAGCTTCCTTGAAATTCGAGAACACAACACCGCAACATGTCTTCTAAAATCTGAATCACTCTTTCTTACTGACCGTCAGTTTGCGGGTGAAATGCCATGCTGAAACTCAACTTTGTTCCCAAAGCCTCTTGTAGCTTTTTCCAAAACCTTGAGTTAAAGCTCGGATCTCTATCCAAAACAATCGACAAGGGTACCCCGTGGAGCCTCACAATCTCAGAAGTATACAAGTCAGCCAATCTCTCAAGGGAGTAGTTGGTATACACTGGTATAAAATGTGCCGACTTTGTTAACCTATCCATAATAACCCAAACGGTATCCTTTTTCTTCGGGGTTATTGGCAAACCCGTCATGAAGTCTATCGTAATTTGATCCCACTTCTACTCGGGGACCATGATAGGTTGAAGTAGACCCGAAGGTACTTGGTATTCAGCCTTTACTTGTTGACACACTAGGCACTTAGAGACAAACTCTGAAATGTCTCTTTTCATCCCCGACCACCAATACATTTTCTTCAGGTCGTTGTACATTTTTACACTACTCGGATGGATTGACGAGCAACCACTATGTGCCTCATCTAAAATCTTCCGGATCAACTCATTGTTCTTAAGTACATAAACTCTATCTTTAAACATTATACATCCAGCGGTACCAATACGAAAATTTGTCTCAATGACCGACTCATACTGAGTTCTCTTGGCTTGCAAGTCGCTATCGTTATTCTGAGCTTCCCAAATCTCTTATAGAAACATCGGTCTAGCTCTCAACTCTGCTAGAACCAAACCATCGTTAGACGAAGCCAAATTGGCGTTCAATGCTCTCAACGCAAATAATGATTTTCTACTCAATGCATCGGCGACCATGTTCACCTTTCCCGGGTGGTAGTCGATAATCAACTCATAATCCTTTATTAGCTCTAACCATCGTCATTGCCTTAGGTTCAACTCCTTTTGAGTCATCAAGTACTTAAGGCTCTTGTGATCATTGAACACCCGAAACTTTTCGCCATATAGATGGTGTCTCCAAATCTTCAATTCAAATACGATGGCAGCCAACTCTAAATCATGCGTCGAGTAGTTTTTCTCATGTGGCTTTAGCTATCTCGAGGCATAGGCTATTACCTTTCCTTCTTGCATAAGCATACACCCTAAACCGTTCAAGAAGGCATCGCTATATATCACAAACTCCTTGCCCGACTCTAGTTGTACTAAAACTGGGGCTTCGGTCAATAAAGCCTTTAATTTCTCGAAACTCTGTTGGCACTTTTTTGTCCACTCAAATTTGACATCTTTTTGCAGCAGCCTTGTCATCAGCGTAGCAATCATAGAAAACCCTTGAAAAAACCTTCTATAGTACCCGGCCAAGCCCAAAAAGCTTTGAACCTCTTTCATATTCCTTAGAGGTTTCCACTCAACAATAGCCTAGATTTTGCTCAGGTCAACTCTAATCCCGTCGCCCGACACAAGGTGTCCTAGAAATCTGACCTCTTTAAGCCAAAATTCACTCTTACTGAACTTGGCGTAAAGTTTATTATCTCTCAAAGTTTGTAGAACCGTTCTCAAATGACTACATGCTCACCCTCATCTCGCGAGTAAATCAATATGTCATCAATAAAGACCACTACGAACTTATCCAAATACGGCTGAAAATGCAGTTCATCAAGTCCATAAACACCGCTGGGGTATTAGTCAAACCAAAAGGCATGACGAGAAACTCATAATGCCCGTATCTCGTCTGAAACGCAATTTTCGGTACATCTTGTTCCTTAACCCTTAACTAGTAATATCCTGACCTCAGGCCAATCTTGGAAAATACAGTGGCTCCCTTTAACTGATCGAATAAGTCATCGATTCTTGGTAAAGAATACTTATTCTTTATCGTCACCTTGTTCAATTGTCGATAGTCAATACATAGCCTTATCGAACCATCTTTCTTTTTCATAAATAACACTAGTGCACCCCACGGTGAATAACTAGGTCTCGCGAAACCTTTATCCGTCAACTCTTGTAACTGCACTTTCAACTCTTTCAATTCCGTCGGAGCCATCCTATACGAAATGATCGAGATAGGTGTCGTACCAGGGAGCAGCTCGATACCAAATTCAACTTCCCTAGCTAGAGGTAATCCGGGCAACTCCTCCGGAAACACATCTATGAACTCACAAACCACTGTTACCGATTCTATCTTCAACTCAGACACTTGAGTATTCAACACAAAATCAAGATAAGCTTCATATCATTTTCTCAAATATTTCACTGTCGACATAGACGATATCACCACAAGTGATTTGTTCGGTTCATTTGGTCCAACCCGAAGAACATTCCCGTCTTCACATTTCAACTCAATAACTTTTCTCCCATAGTCCACTACAACTCTATGAGAAGTCAATCAATCTATCCCAAGGATTACATCAAGTTCATTAAATGGAAATAACATCAAGTTAGCCGAAAAAAATGACCTCTAATTGTCAAAGGACAATTTCTACACACTTGGTCAACAAGCACATGTCTACCTAAATGGTTGGACACTTTTATTACAATTTCAGTTGACTCTACCATCATGTTCATACGAGGTATCAATTCCATATAAATATAGGAGTGAGTAGACCCCGGATCAATTAAAGCAACAACAGATATATCATGAATAGAAAAGGTACCCGTGATCATGTCAGGAGATTCTGCCTCTTCATGGGCACGAATAGTGTAAGTCCTTACAAGCTCTTTGCCCTCAGACCTCACGGCGGCATCTCTTGGTGCACCTCTGCTAGTAGCCCCGCTTCCAAGGTTCTTTTGCGGTCTACCCCTTAATGGAGCACTACTTGCCTTCACTTCTTGCTTTTTCTCTTTTTCATCAAATTCGGGACATTCTCGGATGAAGTGGTCCAATAACTCACATTTAAAGCACACTCTTTCTTTACCTCAGCACTCACTCAAATAGCGTCTACCATATTGCGAACACTCTGGCCTATTTGGCCGAGCACTACTGACACTCGCGATAGAAGTGGTCTGAGCTCTAAAAGTCATGTTCTGCTGGTTCTTGTTTCTATTCGATAACCCTATCGAAGCATTCGATTGGGTCGTGAACTCTCTTGATCTTTTAGACGAGGACTAATGTGATTTCCCCATCTGTCTCTTCTTTGAATCCTGTGACTCAATAGCCGCTTTCCTCCTTTCTTTTACCAGCTCATCTGCCTTGCATGCTCTCTCAACAAGCACTACAAACTCTCTTAACTCTAAAATTCCAACAAATATCGAATATCCTCATTTAGACCATCCTCAAACCTTTTGCACATAGTGGCTTCTGAGCACACTCACTCTCGTGCGTATTTACTGAGTTTCACAAACTTTCGTTCATATTCCGTCACAGTCCTATTACCTTGTTTCAACTCTAGAAATTCCTTCATTTTCTGGTCTATGAACCTCTGGCTAATGTACTTCTTTCGAAACTCTTCTTGGAAGAATTCCCACGTTATCCTCTCTCTTAATACCACAGATATGAAAGTGTTCCACCACTGATAAGCTGAATCTCGCAAGAGTGAGACGGCACACTTCACGCACTCCTCAGGTGTACACGATAGTTCATCAAATACCTAGATGGTATTCTCTAACCAAAACTCTACTCTCTCTAGGTCATCATCTATATTAGCCCGAAATTCTTTGACACCTTGTTTCCAGATTTTGTCTACTAGAAGCTTCTCTCTCCTAAACATGTCCGCGCCTTGCGGAGCTACCGGAGCGTATTGTGGAATCGGAGGGGGTGGGGGAGGTGGAGTGTTCAGATTCGCATGAACAAACTCCGTGTACCAAGCATCCATCATCATTCGGAGGTAGGCTTCTCTATCCCCTCTACCCTAGCCCATAGTCACGGACTCACTCTCAACTGGGGCGGTCCCTTCAACAGGAGCCGACGCATTACTCTCCACATCATCCGCCGTGGCTCTATCAGGATCTATTTACTATATGAAAACATAATTTATAATCGTTAGGTTTCGTCACACTATCAATATACAGATATGGCATGTATAGCTAGACTCGTACTTATGCTAGGTTAGTCCTAGAACCGACTAAACCATAGCTCTGATACCACTAAATATAACACCTCATACCTATATCCTACACAATGATGGAGTACGAGGCGTTACTTAACTTAAACTCGTACTTATAACCAATTTTGGGTCTCCAAGATTTGGATAAACTTAAAACTTTCTCAAACTTATCAACATATCCTTCATATGGGCTTATGAGGCCCAAAACACACATCAAGAATCATTTGGGACCAATTCAGGTTCTTTAGCCAACTATAGGAAAATGTCATTTAACACAAGGGCACACACTCGTGTAAAAAGGGCAACACGCCTGTGTGAAATTAATTCTAAATGCACACCTCTAGGGGTTTTCACACGGCCTGGCACACGCTCGTGTCACTGGCCCGTGTCCTCCACACGGCCATTACACGCCCGTGTCCTAGCCCGTGTGTAAAAACCTAGACATTCTGTTTCTGACGTCAACAACCCCAAAATGTCACACGGCCAAGGCATACGTCCGTATGCTAGGCCGTGTCCCTCATACGGCTGAGACACATGGTCATGTCTCTGCCCGTGTGTTTATTACCATGCATACTGACTTGAAAATTTTACGTGCAGGGGACACACGGCTGGATGACACAGCCTAGACACACGCCCGTTTGTCTACCCATGTGGACAAAAATAAGGCTATTTACCAAGCCTCTTTGCCACCCTTACTTACATAACCTACTTAATAGCAATCACAACCAATTCTAGACTATTTCAAGCAACCAAATCAGCCACAATAATCAACATTTCATTTGTGCAATATACTCATCCATGAAATAACACCTTTGCATATAAAACAAAATGAATATTAGCCATCATTCGAGGCTTAATACGAAATGAGGAATTTATCCCAGGGCCAACTCCTTTGGCCAAATTAATAATAACACAAAACACAAGTCCAATCCCCTATACATGCCATATTCAAAAATATAAATCAAACTATACTGAATCCTTCGATTGATAGTGTAATCGATATCTCTGACTTCCTTTGATCCTTGAGCTAGCTAGGCGGCACTATAGGAAAATGAAAAAGGAGAGGGAGTATGCATAAAGCTTAGTAAGTTACACATAAATAATTATACAACAACTCCTTTGGCCAAATTAATAATAACACAAAACATAAGTCTAATCCCCTATACATGCCATATTCAAAAATATAAATCAAACTATACCGAATCTTTCAATTGATAGTGTGATCGATATCTCTGACTTCATTTGATCCTTGAGCTAGCTAGGTGGCACTATAAGAAAATGAAAAAGGAGAGGGAGTAAGCATAAAGCTTAGTAAGTTACACATAAATAATTATACAACAACAATTTTACCATTCATCAACATACTCGTGACACTAAAATGAGTGTAAGCATAACTTACTCATCTCTATCTATATAATTCTCATAACATATATCGAGATCGTATCTCATACATTTCAATAGATACCTGTGCCACTCACAACACGGTTATTCTTTACTCATTAGCTTAAACTGTATCTCTCATTGTTGAACCGTTCAGAACTTTATTAGATATTCGTTAAGCCTCAAACATGGGGTAGGGTGCCGACGCCATGCCTCAGATATGGTCTTACACTGGCTCATACTCAAGTCGATGCCATGTCCCAGACATGGTCTTACACTAACTATCATCTCGTAGCCGATGCATGTCCCAGACATGTCTCACACTAGCTTACGTCTCAAGGCCGATGCATGTCCCAGACATGTTTTACACTAGCACTCATCTCGATGCCAATGCCATGTCCCAGACATGTTCTTACACTGGCTATCATGATGTGGTCGATGCATGTCCCAAACATGTCTTACACTAGCCCATAATTACCCTTATGCCATGGCTTGAATATCCGATTTATTTCCTAAGTTCAAACGTGAACTCTACTATCACAATTATCATCATACTTTCTCAATTTCCACAATCAAACAATCATACTATATTAATTCAACACAATTCAACACATACATTAGCAATTTGGTTGTATTATATACACACAACTTACCTCGGATTACAAAATGTGGCGACTAGTCGATTTAGTCGATTTGCTTGGCTTTCCCCTAGTCTAGGCTTGGATTTGGTATTTCTTGATATATAAGAACAAAATGCACTTATTTAATCACTTTATAAACCTAGGCACTCAACAATTCACAATTAGACAAAATGACCATTTTGCCCTTAAATTTTTGCAAAATGACCATTTTACCCCTCGGCCCGAAAATTAATTTTTATCGAATTTATTTATTTCTTAAGACTAGCCAAACCCTTTTTACTCTTATGGAAACTCCAAATTCCCACTATTTCACACATTTAACATCTATTTTACAACTTATGCAATGTAGTCCCTTTAGGTATTTTCATGCTAACACCTTTCACAAAAGTTGTTTATAAGACACCCAAGACTCATTTTCTTCCATAAAAACTTAGCAACTATCACAAATCCTTTCATGGAAAAACTCTAAACTCTTAATCATTTTGCAAAATAGTACCCTCATTTGAAAGCTCATGCTTCAACGGTATCAAAAGTACAAAAATATTCAAGAAAAGCCATTAGAATCACTTACTTGTGAAGGCTTAAAGTTGTTGAAATTTCAAGCTCTTAAAACCCCATTCTTTGCTGAAAATTTCGGTGAAGGAAAAAGATGAAAAGGGAATGATATCATCTTTCTTTTATTTTATTTCTATTTTAATCAATTTAGCCACCAAACTCACCAAATTTTTGACTTTTTGACCAATTTTCTCCCTATGGCTGGCCAATCTCTTAAGAAAGGGTCTAATTGCCCTTTAAAGACTCCCAATTTTTATTCTCTAGCTATTTGACACCTTTAGCTATCAATTTAGGACTTTTGCACTTTTTGTGATTTAGTCATTTTTCTCAATTAGGCTTCCAAACGCTAAAATTGACTCACCAAATTTTTCATACACTCTTAAAAACATGCTATAATATCTAAATAATAATAAAATAATTTCTCTGACTTCAGATTCGTGGTTCCGAGACCCCTATTCCGACTAGGCCCTAAATCGGGCTGTTACATTTGAAATTGATACCAAATGGTTCATTTTTACCAAATACAAAGTCCATGTCTTGATGAGAAACATTCCTCGTCGCAACGTCGATCGACAGTGAGTCACATCGCGATGTCGGGTGGCTTGAGGTCATGAAGTGACAAATTGTTTGGCAGCGTCACGACATAGAGGAGGTGACTTCACGACATCAACCCTGAATTTTCAATACTTAAAAATTTGTTACTATTTCATGCTCGGGTCAACAAAGGAGCTTTCGTAAGCTTGATTAAGGCTTGGATTCAATTGTATATCATAATGTGAATGTGTTTATGATATGATTGAATGATTTATTTACGGTAGTTGCTCCGGCAATGGATGTGACATCCTGTAACTCGAACCCAGCGATCGAGTCGGGAAAGGGATGTTACAAATTCCATATATCAAAATAATATTTTCAACATATAATTCTTGAGAAATACTCCAAATGCCCTTATGTGGCAAAATTCTCATTTTCCTTATTTTTTACCTTTTAATACAATTTCTTCACAAAATTAGAAACTCAATCCCTCAAATTCCATAATTCACATTTAATTCTTTATAAAAGTCACTATATAGTGAAAATTACACTTTTTTTCTTCTCTCGACAAAAATTGAGAAAATTTATAATTTAATTTCTATACTTTAATTTTTTTCTATTTGGTCCAAAAAGTGATTTTCATCACATCAATACATGTTTCGACTTATTCTTATGCTAATTAATTAATAATAAGTCACATTTCTAATTTTGGTCAAATTTTTACTTTAGTCCTCCAGCTTTTTAGAATTTCCCATTTAGTTTTTTTGCCACATCCTCGCATCAACAATAGTTTTCATTGATTTCCCTCTCCAACATTAATTTCCCTTTCATAAAAATTATTTGTCTAACTCATTTTCCAATTTTTCTCGAACTTTCTCAGTATTCAACCTTGGAAAACTACTAAATGTTATACCTGAATTTTAAGGTTTTGGATTTTTTTCAATAACTCAACAAGAAAAACTCTTTCATGATGGCCAATCAAAGGGCAAAAAGGTGTAAATGATTTAATAGATAAAAATTTTTAAAAAAATAAAAAAATTTTAAATTTTTTTTTTAAAATTGAATGACTTAATAAGAAATTTTCTAATAATTGAATCACCATTTACGTAGTTTAGCTGAAAAAATTAAAAATAATGACTCGATAGCACACGGGTCGAGGGAGGAGATAATAAATAGGGGAAAAGGAAGTAGGGAGAAAGAAAAGGGTGAGTGAAGAGATGGTTGTGCCACGTGGGACGTTACCTGGCGTACAGCCTTGGCATGGCATGGTATCATTCCAAAAAAATTCCATTTGCGTTTGGGCTATGCCTCTCCTCCTCTTCTTCTTCTCCTTCTTCTTTACCTTCAATTTCTCCAATTCTTCTTGAATTTTTAGATTAGCCCATATTCTCGTTCATTCTTCCTTTCATAAATATATAGAAAGCCTCACCCAATCAAGCAGAGAGAGAAAACATTAAATAAATAAGTTTTTTCCCCTACAATCCCCATTTTTCAGGTACTCTTTCTTTTTTCTGACTAAATCTGATTTCGGGTTTTTCTAATTGAATCTGGAAACTGTTAAATTTTGCTGGGGCTTGTTTAAGCTGTTGTTGATGAATTTGGTCGGTGATAGATTTTTTTGTTTGCTCAGTTGGATTCAATTTAGTTTTTTCCTTTTGTGTTGAGAATCTGAGAGATTTGATGATTTCTGGCACTCTTTTTGAGTTACCAGGTGGAGAATCAATCTGTTGCTGGTGTTAAAATTAGTGAACTTGGAAATTTGGTTGACAAATTGGTAGAGTTTCGATTATGTTTTACATGGTGTGAGCTTAAAAGCGAAAACCTTCCCATGTGTAATAAGGGAATAGTTGATCATCAACAGCAGCATAATAATCAAGCTGTGTATTTGATGGATTCACCTTCATCAACCCCGGTATCTGCCCTGGCTTCTTCCACCCCTAGTTCCAATGATGAACCCCCGCGTCTAAAATTCTTGTGTAGCTTCTTAGGTAGCATTTTGCCTCGACCACAAGATGGGAAATTGAGGTATGTTGGTGGAGAAACGCGAATTGTAAGTCTGCCGAGAGATATTAGTTATGAGGAGTTGATGAATAAGATGAGGGAGCTGTATGATGCAGCGGCGGTTTTGAAATATCAGCAGCCTGATGAGGATCTTGATGCTTTAGTGTCAGTTGTGAATGATGATGATGTGACTAACATGATGGAGGAGTATGAGAAGTTGGGTGCAGGCGATGGGTTCACTAGGCTTAGGATTTTTCTATTTTCTCATCCTGACCGAGAAGGTTCATCACACTATGTTGATGGGGATGAGAGGGAGACTGAGAGGAGGTATGTGGATGCTTTGAACAGTTTAAATGAGGGTTCTGATTTTAAGAAGTGTGACTCTCCTGTGATGGCTCCAGTTTCCGATGATATTCATTTAGCTGAACAATTCTTTAACAGTGTGAGTGTTGATGGTAGCCTTCATAGCCAGAGGAATGCTGAGATGTTGGTGCCGCCTTATAACTTGCATCATCTTAATATTCCTCAAATGGGATCCGGGCAACTACTGCCACCAGTTCCTCAGAGGTACAATGAAATGGAAGGTACATGGAGTCCTGCTTACTATTCTCCTAGGCATCATGGGCACCATGATCCCAGAACGCTATCAGAGTTTCCGCCTTCACCCTCTTCATCTCGTTACCGAGTACCATTTCCAGAATTAGCAGACAAATGCCTGGACAGATTGCCTGAGGAATATGTGAGGCAGCAATTAAGTCATCATCCCCAATATGAGCACCAGCCGCAGTTTTCAGATAATGTAATATGGATGCCAACTGGAGCTATACCTGGTAATAAGCCTGCTGGTTTTCCCAGTAATATACTTCATGGTCATAGTGTTTATGAGGGGAACCACATCTGTGAGCACTGCAGGGCTACTTTCAGCAGAAATCAAACGCCACTTTTGGATCATTCTATCATGGGAAATGGAGTTCCTCAGGTTAATAGTCCATGTGCGGAATGCCCACCAAACCATGAAGCTTTCATGCTGAATGCAGATGGAAAATTGCAGCATGGATTTTATTCCAAGGATCACACTGATCCCCGTTCTGCTTATGGTGAAACGCATAGTCATGATAGAGGACGGGTTTTGCAGAACCAATTGAATCCTTGTGTTGAGGAAGCTAGAAGTCACATACCTGGAGCTGGAAGATTGAATGACCACTATGTTCATGATGGTGCCGGCATGAATTTACCTCTTGGGCATGCTAGTTTAGCTGATGGCCATCATCTGCCTTCAAATTATGTTCATCACCAAACTGTATCTGAATTGGGGAACGAAGTGTTTCACGATCAACCTGTGGTTGCTACACCCCACCTTCACATTCCTCCTGAAGAACGTGGAGTCCGCTATGGGAATTATCCTTACCCTTATGGAGGAGATAATGTTTACCAAGCGCCACAGGGACATTTACATGGGCAGTCTGTGTGGAGAAATGTTCAGAACCCAACTCAGGGTGCCCCTGCTTATGAAGCATCTGGCTTACCCGAACAGGTAAATGGTGCATGTAACCCAGCATTTTTGAAAGGTGTGGTCGAAGGTAGTTCAATACATTGTGTAACAGATGTTCAAAATCCTTGGGTTGAGTCTTCACAAAAGATGCTGGGTTTTAATGCGACTGGTGTTCCAGACAATGCTTATGCTCATACTCTTAAGATGAACATTAGTCCTCATGATCTGAAAACTCAATGCTCTATCACTATGGAACCAGTTCGATCCCCACAAGACATGCTAAATGTTGCCCTTTCTCCAGAACCTGTTCAGTCTCCAGAACAACCTACAACTTTAATTCATGATAAACATGTTTCCAGTAACAATCCTAGATCACTAGATAATTCTAATGCCACTTGGGCATTGAGGACTGAGGAGAAAATTGTTGCCATGGAAGATAAAGAAGCAAATAATGCAGTGAAGGTGGAAAATTTTGACGTTCCAAGTATTTTGTGCACAGAGCAAAACGAATTTACTGAAAATGAATCTAAAACAGCATTGGTTGATACTAGCATTTCAAGTTGCAAAAAATTTGCTGAAAAGGATGGTGAGCAACCAAAACCTGGTGAAAATGATCCTAGTGCTGCTGAAAATTCGAAGCTATCTGTAAACCATTTGAGTTTCATACCACAGTTTGTTGCTTCAGTTAAAAAAGCAGCTTTAGAAGAGGTTGAAGAAGTTAAAGTCAAAGTTCAAGAGGGTGCTTCTATGAAGCATGACGCAGTTCAAGGAGAAGTGGCTGAAAATGAATCAGAATCAGTGGTGAGATTCAAGAAAAAAATTCATATAAAACATCTTGCAATATTATATTTTAATCTTTCTAACATATCCTTGCACCCTAGAATGCCCAGGGTGAGTTGGAACTGGATCCTGATAATGACAACATATCCCCGTCCAAAATTGAGCCAACAAAGGCTGAGGCTGAAGCTATTGCACGAGGCTTACAGGTTCCTGTTTTCTTTTCTTTTTCATCATATTAACTTTAATTTCTTTCTCTATTATTTCTTAAAGATCATTGAACTTTTTATTTTGTTTACACATATTTTATTGCCATTTTGTTTCTGATGATATTTGCATTTTACCTTCAGACGATAAAGAACGATGATCTAGAGGAGATCCGACAATTAGGCTCTGGAACATATGGGGCAGTTTATCATGGGAAATGGAAAGGTTCTGATGTAGCAATCAAGAGAATTAAAGCCAGCTGCTTTGCAGGGAAGCCTTCTGAAAGAGAACGATTGGTAATAACTGTTAGCACTTTTCCTTTTATGGCTTTGGTTGCATACCCTTGCAATGCATACACAAGGCTGCTTAATAGTTAAAAGGATTACAAATGCTTCAGCTGATGTGTTTCATAGGTCATGGATGCTTTGGTTTTTAATTATATTCGGCTTTTGACAATGAGTAAAAAAAAAGGTGCTTGTACAATGTGAAGAATGAACTGCTATGCTGTTTCACATGAAAGTGCTTAACAACTTTTAAAA
Source organism: Gossypium longicalyx (assembly GCA_025698465.1). NCBI lineage: Eukaryota > Viridiplantae > Streptophyta > Magnoliopsida > Malvales > Malvaceae > Gossypium > Gossypium longicalyx. Next base: position 78,731,973 of record CM047002.1, on the reverse strand, counting down.
AAGAAAAAAAAAAACATGTTGCGTATGTTTGGTTTTTTTAGTGCCTGCACTTAGCAATGTAATGGTCTATAAAGCTTTGATCTTTAGCAAAAGGAAAAAGCCAGGAAAATTCTTTATAAATGTTGTGATTAAATGGAAGTAATTCAGCTGGTGAATTGAATCTTGGAAATTTCAGTTTCTATTTATGACATCATCAAAAGGTCTCAAGTAATAACTTAGCAGTAATGAACTCTAGAGATCAAATCCTGCCCATTGCCTACCTTTTCTCTTACCTCTTTGGGGATCCTGGTTGAGAGATTTTGTTATTTACTGAAGTAAGAGTTCCTTGTTGCCCATATTTATGATTGTCCCACCATATGTTTCAGGTAGACCAGCTTTTTTGCTATTTGCCTTTTATATCTTTGTATTTTCTCTCACACCTGGGTTTTGTTTTTAATTCCCTTCAATTGTTGGGTTCTAGTTAGTCCCTCTGATGGATTTACTTTCAAGAGCTCTAATGATATATAATACTTCTGTGCTTCTCATAAGTCAATTGATAGCAATCTCTATTTGTATGCTGCCATAGATTGCAGATTTCTGGAAAGAAGCTTTGATATTGAGTTCATTACATCATCCGAATGTTGTTTCTTTCTATGGCATAGTTCGTGATGGTCCTGATGGATCCTTAGCTACTGTTACTGAATTCATGGTTAATGGATCCTTGAAGCAGTTTTTACAGAAGAAGGACAGGTAACCATGTCGGGTCCCATTTGGTTTCAAAAGTTGTTACTGTGCAGTGCTTTAGACTCCTTTTTAGTGCAATTGCACTGTGATTTGCTGTTTGGATAACGGAGGTATGGTGCAATGGGATTGAAATGTCTTGTGGAGATTGAAATTTCCACTACCGAGGGAAGGGTGCAGTGACTCACTGCACCTCTCTTGTTACATTTCTATCCCTTTTATATATTTTCTTTAGCCATAACCATTGTATTTTTATTTCAATTTATCTTTATATTTAAAATTTTAAGATTAAAATGACTTTAATGAATTTAAAAATAATATTTCATTTTTACTTGTTTTTTCCTTATTAGAAATAATGTTCTTTTGCTAAATGCTTTATAAAAATTAATTTTTAAATATTGATGGAAAATATCTTTATCACTTAATTTGTCAGTTTTTCATTTAAATAAAACGTGAATAAACACATCAATAATAAAAAATAAAAATATTATTTGATATATCACTAAAATTTTAATGAACTTTTAATTAGTTATTGATAAAAATATTATTTAACATAAATATAATTATAATAATTTATTAATTTTATAAATGGTACATAAGCTATTTCTTTTTTATAATTTACAAGGTTTAATCTAACGTCCTTAGAGGTCATGTTCTCTTTGCACTATTCTTCCCGTCATCATTGCGCTTGAATCCAAACACATATCTCACCTAATGTAATCTTCTAGCCACTTATAGCCCTTAATAGCTATGTGGTTAGGTTGCCTTTTGAGCATCTTATCTGAAGTTTGTACTAGAATTGTTGTTATTTGCCTTAGCATGCAGTTATTTTGTTTCACAGTAGACTAAACAAGCCAGCATGTAATATTTTCCTAAATAATGTGCGACATATGTTATTGAGCAGGACTATTGATCGTCGTAAGAGACTCATCATAGCAATGGATGCTGCATTTGGAATGGAGTATTTGCATGGAAAAAACATTGTACATTTTGATTTGAAATGTGAAAATCTGTTGGTAAATATGAGAGATCCACAGCGTCCAGTGTGCAAGGTATGCTGTCTTATAAATTGCTTCTGGACCTCAAAACTTTAAGTTGGATTTCAATTTATGTGTGTGTCTTTGGGGGAGCAAGATTTTTGTGTTCTTCCACAGTTACTTCTGGCTGTTATTGTCAGCTTGCTGTGATTTCTTTAATAGTGGAACCTTGGTAAGAGTTTCTGCGTTTCTGCTAGACATTGTTTCTTCAGCATTGGCTCTTATTACCGTTGTCTTCAATTGATTCTTCTGTAAATTTTCTTTCAAGCACATTAGCATTAGTTTTCTTCCGATGGTCAGCAGAGTTGGAACTGATGCATTACTTGCATATGCATTTAGATTGGTGATTTGGGCTTGTCAAAGGTCAGACAACATACATTAGTTTCGGGAGGTGTTCGTGGAACTCTACCCTGGATGGCACCTGAGCTTTTGAGTGGTAAAAGTAACATGGTATCTGAAAAGGTAATATTATACAGACTTTAGCAGATATGAGGATACAGCTATTTTAAACATGTTTCTTTTGCTTCTTAGGGCATTTTTTTGTGCCTATTTTTTCTTTTTATTTGGCCAGAGACTTATTTTATTTATTCCCATCAATTTATGTTCTTCAGATTGATGTCTACTCTTTCGGCATTGTTATGTGGGAGTTGCTGACTGGTGAAGAACCTTATGCAGATATGCATTGTGCTTCTATAATTGGTAAGTGTCATAAATCGGATTTTATTGTTGTGTGTGTTTTCTACAAGTCTTCCATACATTCTGCTCAGAATCTTTGTTGCTTCAGCTCTTCACTTTACACTTGCAATCTGATACATATATTGGACATGTCCATCAATATACACTTTTGCTACGAGAAAGAACTGAAGATTCCTTGTTCAATGTGGGTTTTTTGCCTGACACTCATAATCGTGCCAGGCACTCTAGCAGTGATTAATTTTTTTTATAATATTGCTAACTAGGATTTTCTCTCTCTCTCTCTCTCTCTCTCTCTCTCTCTCTCTCTCTCTCTCTCTCTCTATCTATCTATCTATCTATCTATGTACAGTTTAATTTTGTTTATCAACCTTCATTTGATAGCTGGAGAAGATGAAGTAAAATTAGAAAGTAAGATATTTGGAGAATTCTTAATTTATGTTGGGGAAAATTTTTTACTTTTTTAGCACATTTGTAATCTCTAGCTAAAACATCAGTTCCTTTGAGGATAGGGCACTGCACCGCGTATGCCTTGGGTTAAACTTGTCTTTTCTGGGACAAAATTAGATGATGTAATTGTCTCTTGACTTGGAAGTTGCAAGAGTCGTAATAGAAATGCATGTATTTGTGACTACCAACTAGAATTGGATCTTCAACAAGTACAAAAATGACCTGAATATTTTTATTCTAGGTTGTTTTGTTTCTTTTATACTATCTGAATTTTTGGTACTTAAAAGTTATGCATAACATCCAAGTTTCAACAGTTCTAGCATTAACGGAGCATGGTTCACACTTCAAATGTTATTGTTATTGACTGTTCATGGAGGAACTATCCCACTGATTAATAAGCAATTACTTTCTGATAGAGAAAAGGGACTTTTGTTCTTTTCTTTTTTTGTTTTCTTTTGCTTGTAGGGCTGGTTTGATGTAGTTCCTTCATAAAATAATTTAGTATTGACCTATGAATGGATCTTTATCAGTGATTACTTCTGAAATAAGTATTATGTCTGCTATTTGAAATGAAAAAGGAATCAATTGTCATATAGATGAGTTATTGACTCAGGACTTCTAGTTTGTAATAAAGTTTAAAAGTATCTTTTCTGATTTAATTATTCACTATTCTACTAATAGTATGCATGTTTTTGGACTCTACACTCCGGTTATAGTTTTAGATGTGAACTCATCTTGTTAACGGACCATTATTATTTTCTTAATTGCGATCTCCTTTTTGTGTATATATATATATATATATATATATATATATATATATATATTTCTTGTAATATACAGGGGGAATTGTAAACAACACATTACGTCCAAAAATACCATCATGGTGCGATCCCGAATGGAAGGCATTGATGGAAAAGTGTTGGGCCTCTGATGCTGCAGAGAGGCCTCCATTTTCAGAAATATCTCAGAAGCTGAGGAGCATGGCTGCTGCTATAAACGTAAAATAAAGGCAATCCTGAAGTAGGCCATCATCATATCATATGGTGGAAAACAAAAGTAAGGCATCCAGTTACTGCAGCTTTGGTCATCTACCGGTTAGTCTAATAATACACTACACTAAGATACGATACGTATGCCTTTGGTTCTGCTGTAATGGATCTCTTGTAGTACTGCAACAAGTTGTTTCAAGAGTGCAAATGTAGACACCCGAGGTTGGGTTTGTACTCACCCTCAGGGAGGCTACATGATTGATACAAATAGGATAGGGGAGCCATGAAAGTTAGAACTGGGATTTGAGGCGAGTTTCAACAGGTTTTAATCTTCTATAAATCTTTTGCAAAAAAATGGTTTCTCATCATTTTTAACAGGCTTCAACTTGAGCAATCAGGAATTTGCTAGTTTAAACGCTCACGATGGCAGTACTACAAGTGAATGCATCTCTGTTCTGTTTCTGAATATATGTATGTAAAGCTTATGGTAATTAATAATGCATGGTACTTGCATGCTTAAGATAAATTAGGATCAAATTTTGTTATTATTATATTACTATTATTATCATCATTATTAAAAGGGAGTGTTCATATTTAGATGGTGTAAAAATTGGGTTCTCAGTGCAGCCTTGCACACGAGTTCCTGTTTCTGTAATTAATCTACTATCTCTTTGTTCATTAATTTTGATTAACTGAAACATTGTGCTAGATTCTTTTAATAAAGGGAGTGGGTAGGGGATGTTCAAGATTGAATTCGAAACCGTTATCAGCTTAATACTTGCTTTTGTCATTTCATTTATGGTTCAGTCGATATTATTGTATTGAATCTTAATTCAGTTATTATTGGTATTATTATTGGTACAGGAGTATATGAAGAAATTTAATCATTATTTGCATAGAGACGTTATAATGACATATTTATAAAACAAAGTATTTTGCGGACTTTTCAGTCGACATCATTGTACCTGTCCTAAATCAAGACAATAATTGATATACAGTAATTAAAATCATAAAAAATGATGTCTTAATAACTTATTGATAAATTGATGTATTTTGTTTAGTGGTTAACACTTTTTTTTGACATATTAATTTACTACTTTTCTGATGTAAATCTATTGGTAAATAGATGTCCTATAACTCTCAAAATCTTCGATTTCATCTTTTTTAATTTTTGTAATCTGTAAAGAACTTGTAGGTTACTTTAATTATCTTTATTATATGTTTATTATATGTTTGTAATTTATAGTGATTGAGGTACTATAAAAAGAGGGTATGTACAAGTTTTTTGTATCCCATGTGAAAGTTGAATTATCCTTTTATTTTTGTATTTTCTTCTTTTGTTTATTTTATATTTCTCTTTGTTTTGCTATACGTTATCAATACGACTTTATTCAAGGGTAATATGTTATATTTTGCGTCAAAATTTTGTTGGATTTCAAGCATTAAAATTTAATTTTTTTGGATAAAAAATTGTGAGTGCTTGCTAGAGATTTTATTGGGGATGATCACTTGTTCTTTACTATAAAGAATGCTAATAGTCTTTATTTCTCATTACTAAAGTCTAATACTCAAGTCTAATCAATTTTTTTTTCTAATTTTGATTTGATTTTTATTAAGAAGTTAAATTTATATAATTTTCTATTTGCATTTCTATAAATTTATCAATCCCTTCTCGAGTTTAATTGTTGGGTTTTCTACGTGGGGTATACGTTTTTCTCTATTATTTCTATAGAATTGATTGGTTTAGTTTTAATTTTGATTAAAATATATGATTATTTTTATATCTAGTTATCTATTGTAAATGTGTATTAATGCAATGATTAGTTTGGAGTTAAATCTATACATGTTTGAGATTTATATAATGATATTAATCATGAATTTTTTTTTTATTACAGTCCCACTAACAAAGCATGTAAAAGATTCTTTAAAATTATGACTTAGTTTTGATTATGGTAATGAAAAAAAATTATCACTAGATATGCTTCATTCCTTAAAGTGAAAGTAGCATTACATATTCAATCTTAAAAAGGATAAAGTTATAACTATGGTTATGAGCATGGTCTTTGATAAACTAGTATGGGTATAATAATCACCATAGTTATAGTGATTATAATTTTTTTTTTCTCTCCTATAAAGTGGAATACAAATTTAAATAAGAGAATGACTAAAATTTTCCAAATAGCCCTTTAAAGTGAACAAAAATATTAATTTGATACTCAAAGATTATTTGACACATTTGATCACTTTTGATCGTGAAAATAAATTTGGATATTTGAAATTTTTACATATTACCTAAAGGGAATATTGCACATAATTTTATAGAAATTATATTTCTTTTGTTGAGTTAATGACATTATGGACCTCTCATTAGTTTAGACAATTTCAGAAGTAAATATCATAGTGGATACAAAATAAAAGGAATGACAATAAAATTATTAATTGTCTTAATTTATATTGACATTATAATTTTACTAGTTGTGGAAAAGTATAAGGCTAAAAAAACGATGATGCTAATAAACATTATAATAAATATGAATGCATCATATACATGCCTATAGCATATCTAAAAAGTTTTATAGAAAAAAGATACTCTATAATGCATGATAATAAAATTTGAATTGAAATTATGCTACAAAAGGTAGTTGTTAGAAATTTTTAATTTTAAACTTCTATAGCTACAACTTTAATATCTTATTATGACTTTATAATATTTTGTGTTTTATTATGTTATGGTATATAAAAAATGATCTAACTGCATGTTTGTTACAATGATTGAGTAGTAACATGAATTTATTTTTTGTTATGTTTAACATATATTTTATTTATACTTATTCTTTATAGAAATATACACTTTCTTTCATATGAATATTTAGTTTTTAAGGATCCACAATTTTTATCATTCGTGTTGAAAAGAACTACAAAATTGCATTGTATTTAAAATAAGTTACGCATTCATTAAGGTATTACATCAGATTGTAAAATCTCTTGAAGAGTTAATGTTGCCCCTCCTTGTGATGCAAAATATTGTAGAACATAATATTATTATTTTAGATTAAGAAGATATATATATTTATATTGAAGAAAATATTTGTGTTTTACATTAAAATCAAGTATAAAAAAAACACAAGATACTCATGTTTGTATTCCTCGAAGGAATACATTACATTTATATGATTTACACATGAGATAGTGACAAAACGTTCACTAGTGTTGGCATAATTGATTAGACCATCTTGGATCATATATGATGAGAAAATTAATTGATAATTCATATAGACATTCAGTAAAGAACCAAAAGATTTTTAAATTTAAAAGAATTCTCATGTGTTGTTTGTTGTCAATGAAAATTGATTATTAGAAACTAACTACCTAAAGTTGAGATGTAATGTCTTGCGTTTCTAAAATAAATGTGGGTCCATTCATCCACCATGTGGATGGTTTTGTTATTATATTATTTTGGTAGATGCATCTACAAAATAATCACTTGTTATCAACTTGCGAGCTATCGCTTGCGAGATTGCTTATTTAAATAATTAATTTTAGATTATGCAATTAAAACAATTCATCTTGCTAATGGTGGTGAGTTTACATGCCAAGTTTTTAATAACTATTTGGGATAAAAATTGAACATCCTATAGCTTATGTTCACACACAAAATAGTTTAGATAAGTCCTTTATCAAAACGTTTCCAACTAATAGCTAAATTATTACTTATGAGAACAAAACTTCCTATTACAGCTTGGGGATATGCTATTTTGCATGCAGTAGCATTTGTGCGCATTAGGCCAACAAGCTATAATAAATACTTCCTATTACAATTGGATTTTAGTCAGAAGCTAAATATTTTCCATATTAGAATTTTTGGATGTACGGTGTATGTTCCAATTGCTCCACCACAACACATAAAGATGAGTGAGTCCTCATAAGAGGTTGGAAATGTACATTGATATAAATCTCCTTATATTAATAAATATTTTTGAGATATTAATTGGAGATTTATTTATGACATAAGTTGTCATATATTATGAGATAGTTTTCTCAACATTAGGGGGAGAGAATAAAAACCTGGATGAATAAAACACTTAGAATGAATTATCAGTATCTAATATCCTTATACAAAGCAATGTGATCCAGAAGTTCACTAGATAATTCGTTTTATAAATAAATTTCCAGATTCATTTACTGACCTAAAAAGAATTAAAAAAAATCTCTCATACTAGCTGAAAATACTTTAATATGAATTGATATCCTAATAGGGTAAACTGTTAGTGCAAAACAAAATAATCCACGCTTGAGGCGTGGAAGACTAGTTGGTTCCAAAGATAAAAAATCCTCGCAAAAGGAAATGAGAAAATATTCAAGATGGTCATATTATAGATGCAAGTGCCTAAGAAGAAGCCAAATATATAACTAATTAAAAAAAAGAAGAAGAGGTTCAAGTACATGAAAATAGTGGAAATGAAGAGATCTCGATAAATTATGTTACTTTAGGAAAAAAATTGGAGCCATAAAAATATAGTTGTCAACAACAATTTTGCTTATAATGTTGCTATTGAAATAAATAAAAAAAATGAGAATCCTGAGCCTAAATCTATTGAGAAATATAGAAATAGATTAAATTGGTCAAAATGGAAAGGCCAATTCAAGTATAATTGAATTCACTTTCTAAATGTGAAGTTTTTGGATCTATAGTCCAAACACCTAAATATGTAAAGACGGTAGGATATAAATTGGTATTTGTGCGAACACGAAATGAAAAAAAATGAAGCCATAAGATATAAAGTATACTTGTAGCACCAAGGTTTTCACAAAGACCTAATATTGGTTACGAAGAGATGTATTCTCCTGTGGTGGATGTAATCACGTTTAGATATCTTATTGGTCTGGAAGTACGTCAAAAACTTGACATGCATCTAAAGGATATTGTTACATACTATTTGTATGGTATACTTGATAGTGAAATTTATATGAAAATCCCTGAAGGATTTAAAATCCCTAAAGGATGTAGAGTTTCTCGGGAAAATTGCTCAATCAAATTAAAGAAAAGTTTATATGGATTAAAACAATCTGAACATATGCAGTACAATCGTCTTAGTGAATATTTGCTGAAAGAATGTTATAAAAAATGATCCAATTTATCCATGTATTTGTATAAAAAAGGTTTGGATCAAGTCTTGTGATAATTATTGTTTATGTTGATAATATAAATATTATTGGAACTCCTAAAGAGTTTCAAAATGCAGCAAATTGTTTAAAGAAAGAATTTAAGATAAAAGATCTTGAAAAAACTAAGTTTTGTCTTAGTCTGTAGATCGGGCATTTAAAAGATGAAATTCATGTCCATTAGTCAACTTATACGGAAAAGATCTTAAAGATATTTTACGTGGATAAATCACATCCATTGGGTACTCCAATGGTTGTACGATTGTTAGGTTAATAAAGATCAATTTCGTCATTGCAAGGATGATAAAGAGTTTCTTGGTCCTGAAGTGTAACATCCCGAATTAGGGCCTAGTCAGAACAGTAGTTTCGAGACCACAAATCTGAGATAAAAATAATTATTATATGATTCGTATGAGGTCTACGATATGAATGCATGCTTATGTGAAAGTTTCTTGAAGAAATTCTATGCATAAAATGTCTAATTGCACTTTAGGGACCAAATCAAATAAAATGCAAAACTTGCATTCTAGAAGCTTTTAGCATGAAATTGCTTTAGATTATAAATTAGGAGGTCCTAATTAGCAATTTGACCAATTTTTATAATTTTGGACAAAAATGGGCATGCATAGGAAAAATTTGAAAGAAAAGCCTTAAGGGCATTTTGGTCATTTGGTAATTAAAAGAATAAAAAGGGAAAATCAAGGAAAAAATGTGCTCATCTTCTCCAAGTGCTAGCCTAATTTCTCAATAGCCATAGCTAGGGTTTTGTTCAACATTTCAAGCTTGATTGTAAGTGCTCCCTAGCCTCGTTTTTAATGTTCTTTGTATTTTTGGAGTCTTTGAAGCATGATCTACCCATTTCTAGCTATATTTTGAGCTATGGTTCATGTATGAAATTTTACCCATGTGTAACATGCATGTATTTTGATGATTAATGGAGGAATATGAATGTTTGATGTATGGTAAACATCATTTACTAGGTGATTTTTAGTGAAAACACCAAAAAGGGGGACTTGTTTGTAAAAGTGTAAAAGTGGGTAGTAAAAATATGAAACAAAGGAACATGTAGGTTGATATGAGCATGGTATAGGTTCGGCTACGCTTGGGTAACAAAGAAAATGCATGTATTTCATTTTACGAGCCTAGGGACTAAATCGTAAAAAAGTGAAAAGATAGGGGTAAAAAGGTAATTTTACCAAAGCATGAATTATGGATTGATTTGAATAATGAGATTAATAAACAAGTTAAATTTGGCATTATAGATCAAGAAAAACATGATACGGGTCTTGATCGAGGAAGAATAAAGTATACGACGATTAGGCTCGATTACCATCATTTTGTACCGAGGTAAGTACATGCGTAGATGATGTGACAATGTATTATATTTTTATGTGTTGACATTATGCGATAAATGTTTTATCAATATTATGTATGCTATGCCTAATGATAGCTTTGTAAGTATGGATGATATTGGTCGTTATACACGATGTTACGAGCAAGTACGATGGAGATGCCATGTGTATACGAGAAAGAATCTCGTTTGAACCTTAGGAATAGTTTAGGATACAAATGATATTGGTCTAAGTTCGTGATATATATGAGGCATCCGAGCTCGTTGAGTTGGTCCGAGTTTATTATGGATGCGAGCATCCGAGCTCGTTGAGTTGGTTTGAGTTCACTATGGATGCGATACATGTAATTGGGTTCCAGGCAATGGTCTTGTGTGTCCTACCAGTGGCTAGGTAATCCTTGAGTGAGTCAGATATCTGACAGCTTATGTGAGCAGCCCGTGTAGTTACACCTTGATCACTAGCTTATATGAGCAAGACTGTGAGTAGCTCCTTTACGAGCATTACATGTTATGAGGTAGCTTTGGCTACATATGTATATGTGGCACTTATGTGCAAGTTTTCGCGTTTCCAATAGTATTTTGAGTGTTCAACGGGTAATGTAATAGATGTGAAGAAAGTCTCGATGAGGGCATGTTAAAAAGGTATGGTTATATGATATACTACGATGAGTACAGGTATGTACACTAAACCCATGAATAATGCCTTGATAAAGAATAATTTGTGATGAGAAATTATATACATGAACACTTGTTAAAGGAGCCAAAATGTTTGGATGATGAATAATCTTTGTGGTTATGATATTATGTTTTTGTATGATTGTGGTTTACTTTCATTGCATATTATTTGCAGGTGGACTTACTAAACTTTAATGCTTACCCACTTTCTTTCCATCCCTTGTAGTTCCTCCAAGCTAGCTCGGGGATCAGAACTGTCGGAGTATTCGATTACACTATCAAAAAATTATTTGGTATAGTGAATTTGCTATTTTGAGTATAGCATGTATAGGGGACTTGATCATTTTGTGATATGTGTCATGCTATTTGGCAAAATTTTGAAGGCTTATAATGTTGATGATTCATTTTGTAATAGTCATGTGATATGACTCATAATTGATTATTGGATTGTAATGTCTAATTGTTCATGCATGCATGTGTTAATGCCTTGAGGTTGTGCTATGTGGTTTTCTTGATGGATATGTGATGGTGAATGAATTAAGTACTTGGAAATAAGGAATGACTTAATGACTTAAGATGACTATAGACATGAATGTGTAAATTGAGGTTATGGTAACAAATTTGATTATGCATGAAATTGGTGTGGAATGCGTCAATATGGTGTGACTAATTGAATGTGTAATAGAACGACATTATGAAGGTGTGAATGTCTCATGGTGTTGACTATTTGAATGTCTAAATATGTCATGTTGCATGCTATTAAATATTTTTGAGTGTATGAATGATTGAGGGTGACAAATGGCTTGGAAAATATCCTTTTAAATGGTCCACACGGGCATGTGTCTAGACCGTGTGTAACACACAGTCTGCCCCACGGGCGAGTTGAATGGTCGTATGTCCCCTGCACCTAAATTTTGCAAGTCAGTATGCCCAGTAGTAAACATACGGGCTGAGACACGGGTGTGTGTCTTGGCCGTGTGAGAGGCACGGCCTACCCACATGGGCGTGTACTCTGGCCGTGTGAAGTCTGCACCATTTTATGAAAATTTATTTATTTTTTAATTGACTACATGGTCTGGCCACATGGGCCTGTGATACGGCCATGTGACCCTAAATTGGTGCTGACATCATAGTCAGAGAGTTACATAACCGGAAGGCACGAGCATGTTTAGAGTACACTGGTGTGTCCCTTGTCTCACACGGGCGTGCGCCTCTGTATTGGGGAAAATTTTTCAACTTTTCTAAAGTTCTTGATTTAGTCTCAAATCTTTTCCAATGGTTGTTTTGGGACTTGTAGGTCCGTATAAGGGACAATGTACATGTGTTTGATTCATTTTAAATTGAATGGAATTTTATAGCCTGATTTTTCATGTATGTGTATGCTTAAGTCCGGTAATGCCTCGTACCCTGTCCCGGCGTCGGACACGGGTAAGGGGTGTTACATGAAGCACCATATCTAAGTCTCATAGGGGCATTGATGTATCTTGCAAACAACACAAGACCTAATATTGCTTTCACTGTAAACTTATTAGCAAGATTTAGTTCTTCTCCAACATGTAGACATTGGAATGAAATTAAACATGTATTTATATATCTCAGAGTGACTATTGATATGGGGTTATTTTATTCAACTAGTTCAAAATCCCTATTAGTCGACTATGCTAATGCTAGATATTTATCGAATCTATATAAAGGTCGATCTCAAATGGGATATTTATTTACATGTGGAGGTACTGTCATATCATGACGTTCAACAAAGCAGACATTAGTTGTCACCTCTTCAAATCGTGCAGAAATAATTACAATGTATGGAGCAGGCCGAGAGTGTGTTTGGCTAAGGTTATTGACCCAACATATCCAAAAGATATGTGATTTGCCTTTACAGAAAAATATGTCAACTATCTTATGCGAAGATAATGTAGTATGTATAACTCAATTGAAGGGTGGTTATATCAAAGGTGACAAAACAAAACATATTTCACCAAAATTATACTTCACTCATAATTTTGAGAAGAAAGGTAATATAGAAGTTCAACAAATTCGTTCTAGTTTGAAATACTAGTATATAAGATTAAATACATCGACTCAAAGATGTAACGTGACGTTGCTATTAGGGAGAGTCTAAAACACATTGTACTCTTTTCTTTTATTAAGGTTTTGTCTCATTAGGTTTTCCTAATAAAAGTTTTTAATGAGACAACTTGTAATAGAAGATTGTGTACTCTTTTTCTTTAATTAGGTTTTTATCCCACGGGATTTTTCTTAATAAGGTTTTAACGAGACAAATTTTTATTACCGGGCATCCAAGGGGGAGTATTGTAAATCTATTGATAAATGGATGCCTATATAACTCCCAAAACCCCCCAATTTCATTCTTTTGTAACTTTTGTAACTCCTAAAGAATTTATATGGTCCTTTAATTATCTTTATTATATGTTTGTAACATACAGTGATTGGCCCAATAAATAGAGGGAATGAACAAGCTTATTGTATCCCATGTGAAAGTTAAATTTTTTTATTTATGCCTTTTTCTCAGTTGTTCATTTTATATTGCACTTTGTTTTATTATATTTTCCATATATATATATATATATATATATATATATATAAAAGAAAACAATGTACTTTTAATAATGATGTAATTTTTTAGCATAAAAAATTTTAAAATATTTAAATCACTTGATAATTATGTTTGTTAAAGAATGGATCGAAGCACTTCATATATTGAAAATTTTGCGGAAATGAGTGGAGAGAAACTGAGATAATTTTGATTTCTTGAATAGATGAAAATGATAAAAAATTGAAAATTAAATTTATAATGCGAGACTATATTATACTTATTTATGGGCTGAGTTATTTAGTTTGACTCGAAGGTTCGTTCAAAAAGTAGGAGAGTCTGAAAAAAAGTATAGGTATGAAAAATGGGTTTGAGCAAAAATATAAGGTTTGTTTAGAAAACGAGTCGGGCCTTGAGGAAGGCTTTTTTGGCTCGAGCCCAACCCGACCAGAATTTGCAAAAAGAAAAAAAAACTGCTATTTTCTTGTTGTTTTCCTGTTGTTTTCTCACTGTTTTGCTGTCATTTCACTATTATGTTGCTACAATTTTATTGTTATTGTTTGGTTATTCTATCACTATATTTTATTATTAATTTTGCTACTTTTTTAGAGGCATTTGCTTGTTAAGTTGAACCTATATTACTGTTATTTAAGTATAAATATTTCTTTTAATTTATTTTCAATTTGTTGAGAAACATTTATTTTTCTGTTTTTAGTGTCTTTTTATTATTTAAAAAAAAAAGTTATATAAAAAATTCAATATAGGCAGGTCAAGCCTGAGTTTTAACATTTTTATCTGGATTAGGCTTGGACAAAATTTTAGACCCATTTTTTGAGTCGGGTCTTGACGTATCAAACGAGCATAAAATTTTTTCAAGGTCCGACCCAACCAATGGACAAGTCTTAGCTACTAGTATCATATTCGAAGGAATGACCCACAACAGATGATTAGCATAATTAACTCTAATATATTAATTAAGTGATAATTAAGATGCTTAGAATTCTATTAAAGTAATAATTCTATTTTACATCAATAAAATTAGCAAAAGTTTTTTTTTTACATCAAAATTTTTTAACTAATAATTATAATTATAATTATCATATCTTTTTTCCTATATTTTATGCTTAGAGTTATATTTAAGTAATCACTCTATTTTAAAATTAGCATAATATTTTTAACTAATAATTATAATTTACAATATTTTTAAATGTATAATGATCACAAATTTTATTTTACTTCAATTTTTTAATTTTAAAATGTAAATTTAGTAATCTGATAAAAAATAAAAGATATTCTTATAAGTTCAAAAGTTTTTTTTGAACTCATGATTATATATTATAGACTAGATTTATGGCACATCTACAATAGAGGTGAAAAAATTTAATATAACAAGTATCTATAATATATATATATATATATATATATATAAAAGCTTGAGTTTTAAAAATATTAAATTGATAAAAATATATTTTATTTTTTTTTATTATATTACTATATTGACATTTATGGGTTAGCTTGTGAACTTAACATCCCATCAAGGAAAGAGCACCATTCTTAAAATTCAAAGGGGAGGATCATTAAAGCTAACATCAATGGAGTGAAAATTCCACAGAAAATACTGAATAAATCATTTGAGTACCCTGAGCTACTGTAAAAAGAATTATTAATATTCAACCTTCCACTATAAATTGCAATCTAGGAGTATTCGAGACAAAAAAAGAATAATTGAATCAACGATATTAATATGTAAAGAAACACAATAATTGGGGTCCTACTAACATAACATGCCACTTAAAACTAAAGTTTGCATGAAAAACAATAGGTTTTTATACAGCTCCATATAAACTAAAAACCAAGTTTATGCATGAGTTTCAAAAGTATTTAAATTAGTTATTGATGTCGAAATTTTTTTTAGGGTTAGAATTAAATTATATATTTTTACAATAGTAGAAATGTAATTTTATTATTTTAATAGTCTATATTCTTATCATTTTTAAAGAATTAAATAAATTTTTTTTTATCATTTTTAGGGCTAAAGTGTAATTTTACCATTACTAATTTAAAATTTTATAAATTATAAAAGACCTAAATGATTTTTTTTCCATTTTATGAGGCTGGGGCCCCTGCCAGCCTCTTGGCCCCGCCTCTTATTTAAACAATCATAAAGTTAAGAAAAAAAATGTTATCATCAAAATCAATGTCAGTTGAATAGACAGTAGCCATATCATTGGAAGCTTTCTTTGGTTCAATAACAGGCAACTCATCATAAGGTGAGGTTGTTTCAAACCAATATGCTCAACCAACGAACTTTGCTTTATTATCATATCAAGCTTAAATCCTACAAGACTCAATTCCTCCTTTAGGGTATTGAATTCCCCATCTATTTCCTAGAATCTCCCTTTCAACTTTCTCAAATCTATCATCAAAACTCCTTCTAGCGTTTCAAATCTGCCATCCAACTCCTCAAATAGCTACTCAATTTGATAATTAACCTTGTCAACCTATACTAAAGTTGAAGGAACTTGTTCATATTTAGAAATAATAGCACATTGATTAGTCCATATTTATGTCACGAGTCAAGATTTTATCTCTAATCACGTGTAACTTTAAGATGACATTCCTACAAGTAGAAGCGTCACATTGTATGTCAAATTATCGAAGAAAATTAGGATTATATGTACATTCAAAGGACCAAGCAATTTAATTAAGATTGAAAAGTTTAACTTGACTAAATTATATATGAAATTATGATTAATAGATGAAAGGCATTCTCACACATCAGCACATGGATTGTCAATCACCAGGTAATATGGTACAATAATTGGTGCCAAATTAAGTGATCTTAATCTATCACATATCAATGACATTTTTTTCAATTTTGTACCTTGGAGATTGATATTTTTACCATTAAATTTATTGGTGTGAGTTAAGCAAGCAAAACCACAATACAAAAGGTTTTGCTATTAATATGCACTCATAAGTTAAAGTTCCTCACAAGAACAAATTAAGTGCTTAATTATCTTAGTACCATAATCTGTACAAGTCTCTTAATTATATAGAATGTTTCGAGACTTGCTAATATAAAAAGATCTATATCAATCCCTATTAAACAACCACATTATAAGCTAAATGCAATATAATTATAAAGTGCTAGGTAAACATGGACTATTGGCAGTTAAGCAATAAATGTTTCAATTCAATCCAACATCCACAATCCAAGGGGTTATATAGAGGTGATCCAATTTGATCTGATTCTTCATATATGTTTCAAGCCTAGCCCGAAAAATAGGCATGCTTTTTTGCCTAAGCCCGACCCAATTTAAGAAAGGTAAACTCAGGCTTGACTCGGCTTGCCCATATTTGATTTTTTTAGATTAGTTTTTATTTAAAAATACTTTTTTAAAATATAATACAATAAATGCACTAAAAAAAAGGCTAAAATAAAAGTTTTTTAACACATTAAAAAATATTTATATTAAAAATCATTACCATAAATTTAATAAATGTTTTATTATATTAAAAACATAAGTAAATATAATAAATGTTTTATTGTATTAAATAAATTTATAAAATTTTATATTTTGTGTTGGGTTATATTTAAGTTTTTTTTAGGTTTTGGATAATGGGTTTAATTGTTATTGGGTTAGTCATTTAATATAAATATATATAATTATTAATTAACATATATAATTAATATAATTATTTTTTATAACATAATATATTCGGGCTAGGTTGGGCTTAGGTTAAAAAAATATTGCCCAAGACCCGACCCATAGAGAAAACGGGCCTTAAATTTTACCAAAGCCCATTTTTTGTGCCTCGTATTTTTGTCTAAATCTTCTTATTTTTTGAGCAAGTCTTTGGGCTTGAGTAGGTAACTTGACCCATGAGCAGGTCTACTTATAATAAAAAAATTATAAAAAAATATGATAACTCATTGTTAATATTATAACATATAATATATAAATTTTAATATTTTTAAGAAATTAATATAAATTGTTTATATAATTTAATTTCAATATATATACCATATTTATACCTTATAAATTATATAAATGTGAGGCGAATTTATAATTTCACACTCAAATTGATTTTTGGGAAATGAAATGTTAAAATTTTTCAATCTTTTAGTTTGATTTGAAAGTTAATTTGTCTTAAAAAATTATATGTTGAGTATGGATTTTGGCTTGAAAAGCATATTTAAAATTTTTTTCATGAGAAAAGTGTTTTTAATGTTGGTGAACGCTGACCAACAATCACATCATCAATCAACTGTCAAATTATCTGCACAGGTGACACATTTTAGTTGGTTGGATTTATCATTTAATTTTTTAACACCGTTAACTTTTAGATCCAAAATTATTACAGAATAATACTTTTATCTTAATATATATAAAAAAAAAGTGTACTAAAATAAGAAAGCAGCAATACTTCAACAACCAAAACAAATTCAAAATCTTAAGTAATGTAAAATGAAATTCATGCCATAATATGCAGACCTCTTAAACGACAAACACTAAGAAATATAAGGAGGACTCTAGTCTTGGAGAACCTAAAATCATACTACTCATCTTTGATTCTGAAATGGAGCTAGCCCAGAGATTTTAATCATGCAAGCACTTGTATCAAACTGTTGGCTGAGAACATTCATGGCAAGTAGTGGTGACAGGTGACAACTCCTACCAGAGTTTTGAAATTTTCAATAGAGCTGCCATTGGGCTGTACAGCCTTGTAAGCAAGCTCTTTCTGGACCCCAGCTTTCTGTCTCATTTTCTTGCCTTCTTCGGTGGACAATATGAAGTTCAAGGCATTGGTTGTGGCTTCCTTAGTTAGCGTTCCGCCCTCTAATCCCAGTCCAAATCCCCATATTGTCTCAACAGTTCGAGTATTCAGTTTTTGGTCACCAAAAAATGGCCTGAAAACCATGGGCACCCCTCCGCTAATACTTTCCAAGATTGAATTCCATCCACCATGACTTACAAAAACCCCAACAGATGGGTGCTCCAATATTTTCTGCTGAGGAGCCCAGGGAACTATCTTTCCTTTGGAGCTGGTTCTTTTGGGGAACCCTGGCGGCAATTGCTTCTCAACATCTCCCCTGAAAGACCAAAGAAATGGGAAATTGCTTTCCTCCAGGACTTGAGTTAATGCTCCTATCTCGTGGGGTGGTGGTGTTATCACGCTCCCGAAGCTGATGTATACCACCGACGCTGGCTCGTGCCTATCCAGCCAATCCAAGCAGCCGTGCCTGTCATCAATGGGGGAAGCGCTTATCAGGTTGGAGGGGCCAACGTTGAGGAACCTTTTGTATCTTGATTTAAGCATGTTCACCACTGCATTGTCCAAGTCCTCGTATGAATTTGCAGCAACTGCGGCGGCTCGTGGCAGTGTTAGTCCCATTTTATTCAACAGTACTGGCACGGAGGCATCAAAGTTCCCTCTCACTACTCCATCGGGTAAGTCAGCAACACGTATACTAGCAAATCCTTGAAGAAAATCAAGTGGTTTGTCCACAGGATCTGCAAAACATTACGATTTCAACTATTTGGTGATCAGAGTCAAGAAAATAGTGTACATGGTGAGATATAAATTATGAGAATATATTTCCATTCAGCTCCCAGCAATAGTTAAGGTAAAAAGAAACCTTAGGCAAAATGGTTCATCAACCCAGGCTGCAATATTTTTATGCTTATATATCAATTTAAGTGATTAGTCGAAGCAACTGTCTGAATAATTTTTTCCTTATAAAACTCATTTAACAATTTCTTTTTCAATCATTTTTTTTAAATGCTCATATTCGAAATTCATTAACTGCGTTTCTATATTTTTTCCTTAAATGTACAATGCACGAGGTCATCAAACATAAAAAAAATAAAAGTAATCTATAAAAATAGTTATTTTTGTTTGTATTAGATTATATTTTAGTTATTTACGTTTGAAATGTTACGGTTTAGTCACTTACGTTATTGTTTTATTACGAAGTGGTCATTCTACCGTTAAACTCCATTACCTCTCTAACGACGGTCCTATGTGGCAATCTAAATGGGTTTTAAATGCCAACTTGGATGTCTTACGTGGCAATTCAAATTAAATTTGTTTAATTAAAAACATATTTTCATCTCAACAACTAGACATCCAAGTTAGTATTTAAATCCCATATGAACTGTCACGTAGGACTATCGTTAGGGAGGTAGCAGAGTTTAATGATACCACTTCGTAACAAAACGATAACGTAAGTGGCTAAAATGTAACATTTCAAATATAAATAACTAAAATATAATCCGAAACAAATAAAAGTAACTCCTTTTATAGTTTAAAAAAATAATGTATTCAAAGAATTGGGGTGCACTTTAAAATTTTCTTTTAAACAATATATTTAAACGAGGTAACCAATACAATCACAAGCAAGTTACTCAGTATTATTTAGATTATTGATTTCAAAGGATTGATCCATGTATTTTAAAGAGGCTGGACCAATTATATATTCATTTCTCATGTTATGTTTTATATCCACTTTAAAATTTATCATATAGCCTTTTTTTTATTGTATCTCAATGTATTATTATTACTAAAATGTATTTATATAAAATATAAAAATATTTAAATAATTATTATTTTTTGTATTCTCCGTTAAAAATTGAATTTACTGGGCGTAGCTGGATATAAAGATCTAGTGTGTATATGTAAAAGGCTCTTAATAATATTACTAGCTTTAATTATAAACCAAAATTACACCAGCTATAGGTTAAGTTAAATTTAAAATATATAAATTCTTACCATTGATCCCTACGTGGCGGCGAAAAAACTCGGTCTCAGCATGAGAGAAGAGAGCCCGAGGACTAGCCGTCCAAAGCGCTACCCAAGGGACTTTCAGTTCATCTGCAATATCAGCCCCAAAATAGTAAAACGCATCTGTTATCAAACAATCAATCGGCCTACCGGTTTCCGCCACAAGTGCATCTACGGCATCCTTGAAATTCTGGGGCACCGCCTGGAGGAAATAATCCACCGGCTCATGAGGGTTCCTCTTTAAGCAATGCGTATAACCCTCCGGCAATCCGTCCCATACATTGAAAGGCTTTATGCTGTCATGCTTCTGATGACCTTTGGGAAACGTTGAGCTGTTCGATCGTTCCGTGCACAGGAAAGAGAACATGGCGGCAGGGAAAGCCTCCGATAGCCGACGGATGATGCTGAGAAGAGGGGCTGCATGGGTCCCGAAAGGGAAGGCCATCACTGCTATGTGCTTTGAAGCCTTCTTATTCTTTTCCATTGTTTTTGTCTCTGCAAAAGTAGATTTCCTATGTCACAAATTAAGTGAATTTATTCATATCCAAAATGGCCGAAACTAAAATTGTTTGGTTTTAAAAGAAAAATGGTGCGGTGTATACAGTACAGTACAGTACATCAACTTTCTTCTTGCATATAAATATATAAACTACTCTACAACTAATGCTCTACATTTATTGTACAATAATAGTTTGCTTATAGTTTTATTTACGTAAGTATTTTAATTTGTATTAAATTGTGATTTTATATTATCTTTATTTATTAAAACAGATTTTTTTTCTCTTAATTTTTAGTTTTTTTTCTTAAAAGAATTCAAATTTAACTAAAAATGTTAGAAATTAAAAAGAAAAATCTGATCTATCATTCTTCTATTAGAAAAGAATAAAAATGACATAGAATTATAATTTTATACAATTTTTTCTTAATTTTGTCATTAATTACACCTTACCCGCAGAACAGTTAAAAGTATTGCACAAATAAATTTATTTTTTTAATATTTATATAAATATATGTACTATAAATAAGATATTGATAATGAATTATCGTGTTAACATAATAATCAAATATGTTACTTTTATTATTATTATTATTATTATTATTATTATTATTATTATTATTATTATAGAGGAGAGGAGAGATGCTAGATTTGAATTAGTGCTATCTAGGTGCTAAAAACGAGTTCTAATAATTTGATATTTTACTTTAGTATAATAATAATTTTAGTCTTTATCGTTTATTTCTTTGGTCACTTGTTAGAACTAGAAAACAATATCTTATATAAAACTTAACAAATCAAAATCTATCATGTTAGATCATTAAGAATAAATCAAGAAAAAAACTAAATGCGAAAGCGTTCCTGAATCCATCAAAGAAAGTGGCTCTCTCTTTTTTAAAGATGGGATATTAGAAAAGTTACGTATGTGTAATTTGGAGATCATAACCCTAATATATATAACTTTTTGTACTTTAATCTTAATTTCTAGCTAGCCCATCATCAATTATAAATTAGTTATTAGAGTAGCTACACATATTTGGCCCATATTTTATTTAATAACTAAAGCCCAATAAACTTTAACCAAATTAGATGACTTTTAATTTGTGCTAACCTTTTATGATAGTTTTTTAAGGTCTTCCTTAATAATTGTTTTCATATAAAGGATCTCGGAGTACTGAAGTATGTTTTGGATATTGAGGTTACTTGTAGTGCTCGAGGTTTATTCTTGTGTCAACGTAAGTTTGCACTTGATATTATTTCTAAGGTAGGATTATTAGGAGCCAAACTAGTTGGCTCTCCGATTAAACAAAACCACATACTTGTACATGATACTGGAGAATTAACTGCAGATTTGGAATTTTATCGGCGATTGATGGGTCGCCTTATATATTTGGTTGTTTCCAAATTTAGTATACTCTATGCATGTTTTATCTCAATTTATGCAACATCCTAAGCAGGAGCATTATGACGTGACAACTAGAATAGCTCGTTATTTAAAAGGTGCTGGAGGCTAGGGTATCCTCCTCCGTGTAGATAGTGAGTTGTCTTTACAAGGCTTGTGTGACTCAGATTGGACCGTGTGCCTCATCACTTGACGGTCTCTAACTGGCTAGCTCGTGTTTCTTAGGAAGTCGCCTATCTCCTGAAAAACTAAGAAGCAACATACTGTCTCTCGATCCTCAATTGAAGCAAAGTATCATTCTATGGTCTCTGTTTTGTAATAGTCAGTCTGCATTGCATATTACTCGTAATCTTGTTAATCATAAACATAAGAAGCATATTGAGGTGGATTGTCATTTTATTCAGGATGCAATTCATGAAAGTCTTATTTCTCCTATATGTCTCCAATACAGATCAACTAGCAAATATATTTGCAAAGGCTTTGGGAAAGAAACGATTTGATTATTGTCTTAACAAGTTGGACATTTACGATTTGCATGCTCTAACTTGATGGAGGTATTACAGAAAGATATAAATATTATGAGATAATTTATTTTAGGAATAATTTTCTATATTATAGGAAGTAGAGGGCGAATAGGAATAGTTTTACTATTTCGATTCTAAGTGCAATATCACACACACACACACACATATATATATTTTCTTATGTTAATGAATGATATTTACGACTTTACCTTATTATCATCAAATGGTAATAAATTTTAATCTCAACCAACCAATGATTGCTAAAGATATTTTGAAGTCCAAAAGTATGCCAATTACCTTCTTTGAATATAACAAAATCATGTTTAATCATGGAATTCTCGAGTCAAACTTCATTTAAAATTTAATGAGGTTATTTTCTCAACCACAATTTTTTCAAAGGGAAAGAATATTGTAACACCCCTTACCCGTACCTAAGACTGGGACAAGGTACGAGGCGTTACCGATACATACACGGACACTTTCGAAAAATACGGGTTATAAAATTTCATTCTAATTTAAAACCGATTAAACAACAACATGATGTCCCAATTATAAACCTACAAGGTCCAAAACATACATTAAAAGAGATCCGGGACTAAACCGAGAGCTATAGAAAATTTTAGTAAAATTCCTAGGGTTATGCCTTACACGCCCGTGTCCCCCACCCGTGTTGAAATATTTGGATTTATTTTTCATTTCGAACCTACAGGAGTTTTCACATGGCCAAACATGCATAATATAAATCCCCTAACATTAATCTTAGGTGAGCTCATTAATTCAACATTTCCATTCTCGTTTCTCAATATAGTCCTGTTGAATTTCTCGAAAATCTCGATGGATGGCCATTTACTATCAAATCATACAAGTGATCATCTCAAATACGCACTCCCGTGAACCTTACATCTTACAGCTGGATTACCCGTCCAGGCTAAATCCCCCGTAGTATAAACTCATAGAGCAATGTCAGGATTACTAGTCCAGGTTAAATCCTTTTCAATGACAATTGCTCTCATAAGTTCGGATCTGAATTGCCAGTCCAGGCTAAATTCAGTCCTCAATCGGATTACCCGTCCTGGTTAAATCCTTAATGCACCTATATTCTTCGGGAGGTTCAATCACTTAAGGAACACCCGTCTGGGCTAGATCCTTTTTATATTGAGATCAACGGATTACCCGTCCGGCTAAATCCTTTTCTGCAACACATGCAGGATCTCGTGTCTTGTAAGCCATAATTTATCCACCTGATTTCCCTTTTTGTTTCAACCGGGACATTTATCATCTTTTCATTTATATTACCACATTTCATGGACTATTATACAATGAATATCTAAAATTATAATACATTCAAAACATGCCTTTTAAGTATACTTAGAGTTTACTTGGGGTTATACGGACTTACCTAGTAATTATTTCGGTTTCGTATTTCGATTATTCTGAAACCTTTCGTTTTCCACGGTCGACCTCCGGAATTTGTTCCTCGGGGCCTATATCAATAAAATTAGATTATCAATACATCACATTATTCATTTTTAGGCCCAAAACTCACCTCGAGCAAAATGACCATTTTGCCCCTGACCTTTCACAATATTTACAATTTAGTCCTAAGCCTCGTATAATGAAATGCATGTAATTCCTTGGCTACCCAAGCCTAGCCGAATGTTATTCACACTTATAGCAGCCCATGATTTTTCCCTCATTCCATATTTTTCTACCTATTTCCACAACTTTTACAATTTAGTCCTTTAAGCCATTTCCATGAAAAACTACTTAGCAAAAGTTGTTTATTATCCTTTAAACTCTCATATTCCTCCATAAATCATCAAAACACAAGCATCTCATGCATGGGTAACTTTCTAAACATGAACTCTAGCATGAAATATGGGTAGAAATAGAAAGAGCATGTTACGAGGATCTTAAAAATACGAAGAACATAAAAAGGGGCTAGGGAGCACTTACTATTGAGCTTGAAAATGTTGAAAACCCTAGCTATGGAGAACCCTAAATTTTCGGCAACATGGAGAAGAAGAATGACTGATTTTAGCTTGATTTTTCCTTTTTTATTTCATTTATTACCAAATGACCAACATGCCCTTCCTTACTAATCTTCCCAAATTTTTCATGCATGCCCATTTTTGTCCAAACACTTAGAAATTGGGAAAATTACTCTTTAAGGACCTCTAATTAATATTCCAAAGAAATTTCATACAAATTGCTTCTAGAACCCAAGTATTATAATTTATTCAATTTGGTCCTTAATTTCCAATTGGATACCTTACACATAGAATTTCTTCATGAAACTTTAACACATGCATGTTTTCATATCCTAGGTCTCATAATATCATAAAATAATTATTTTAAAATCAGATTTGTGGTCCCGAAACCACTGTTCCGACTAGACCTTATTTCAGGATGTTATAAATATAATATAGCATAATTTTGTTAACCATTATTTTCATTACTGTCAAACATGCCCCATATATATTATGGAAATTGTAATAATAAATTAATAATAATAAAAGAAATAATATCTTATACCCTTCTTTCTACATATTTACTCTATACTTCAAAAAGTAAAATTTTAATTAGGTTAATTTCAATTATATTTTTCTCACCGCCTTATAATTTGGGAAACAATACGCCACAAATTTTGGCTCATATTCTTACCTTTCAACTATTTCTAATTAAATTAGTTTTACCAAAATTCCTAATTGAGGTGTAATTTGATAAATTAAAAAAATTAAATATTGAAAAAATAAGTTTTAAAAAATTAAACATTGAATTTAAGTTATAAAACTGCTTGATATATTACTTAAAATTAATTACATAATATAATTAAATTGTTTAATAAATATATATTTTAAATTATAAAAAATAAATTCTACATTTATCCTAATTTTTAAACATTTCAGCTCATTTAAAAAAAATTAAATTTTAAACGTAAATTTTTTATAAGATAATATAATATTAAAATAAATAAAATAAAATAAAATTAATTCAAAATATTCTTCATTAAGTGATAACTAACTCTTATCTACTTATTAATTTCTATATTTTTTATAGAAAATTTTTATTAGATTATTTTTATTTTAAATTATCAAACATGTATAAAAAATTATATCATTTAAAATATTAATTTCTATGCTATTGTTTAATTTCAGGATCATTTTCGTTTATCCTGTTTACCAATTTCCTTTTTTTACTAATGCATGCCTCTATTCATCCCTGATATCCCTTACATTTTGGCGCTTTTCTTTTCGTTTTACCATTTTTTAGGCTTAAATACTCAGTTAGCCTCTCAATTTGTCGCTTTTTTTTATAGGTTCTTTTTGTCGTATTGATACTTGAAATTTTGTTCCATATTCTTTTATAACCGCATTAAATTCGATACATGTGACGCGTTGATATTAAATTACATGTCAATTATGATGACATTCTTTAAATATTATTTACAAATTATAAAAGAATCTAAAAATATATTTAAAATTAATTAAAAATAAAGAGGAATTACTACATTCATTTAATTAAAAAATATTATTATTATTTTTTAATTTTCTTCTTCCCTAACAAAAGCAACTTCATTTTAACCAAAAAAAAAAAAAAAAAAAAAGCACATCGTCATAATCTTCTACTCCATCTCCATGCATTTTTTCCTTCTATTATCATCATTTCAGCATCTCCCTAACAACAAGAGCTACCGAACCCGTATTATTATGAACTTTTATTTATAAAAAATAATAAAAAATTTCTTTATAAATTGTGGTGTTTGAAGAGGAGAAAGTAGCCCGTGATGGAGTTGGTTGATGGGTTGTGTGTGATGTTGCCGCCGTCGAAGTTGGCGGGGGGCGACCGGTTGTTTGGATGAAGAGGGTTTTGAGGTTGCCAGTGAGCGGGACATAGGAGGTCTGTCCAGGAGGAGGAGGTTAGGTTTTGGAAGGAGGAGAGGTGACATCAAAATCTTCCTATTTGAGGAAAAATTAGACAAAATTAAGATGGTTCTCTTTGTCTAGTCACCAAGTGCTTCATGACAAATGGATTTTTTCAAACATAAATCAAACCTAGATATTGGAAATAATGAAAGAAACTGCCATGCCTTTTAGATTCGTGAGATTTCCGAATGCAACATGAGATTTTCCAGTCAAGGAGTTACAATGAATTAATTTGGTTTGATTTTGTTTTAATAGAAATCTGGGCTTGATTTCTTTAAAAATGATAATAATAAGATAAAAAAAGAAATCAATAAGTGGATTTAGACTTAGGGTCATTCACTAGGCTTGAAGCTTAAAAAAGAAAAATGAAACGGTTTGAGTAAAAATATAAGCTCGAAAAATGAGCTTACACAAAAAAATAAGACTCTATTCTAAATTGGTTGGGCTTCGGGTAGGATTTTTTTTGGCTTAGGCTTGGTTTAAAATTCTGCTCAAGCCTGGCCTAAATTAAAAATGTTAAACTCGAGTCCGACCCAGTCTACCTATATTAATTTTTTAGACTATTTTTATATAAAAACAAAATTTAAAAATATAATAAATCAATACACTAAATACATTAAAATGAATGTTTTCCCGACAAATTGATCAGGCCTAGAAAACGAGCTTAAGATTTTGCATTAGCCTGACTCGAATTGTAACAACTCAAAAATTAGTGGTGTCGGAAAATGCGATTTTGGGACCCACTTTCCGTAAACTGAGTATATATTTACGAAGCTATTATACAGGTGAATTGAATTTTGGATAAATAATTTAGTTGAAGTTGTGTTTAATTAGTATCCAAAAACTAAATCGTAAAGTCTAATCGCTATAGTTTTTTAATTTAAAAAATAACTTGAGGACCTAAATTACAATTAACTAAATGTCTAAAATTGTAATTAGAGCATGATAGAATTGATGATAGGGGACGGTGGTGTAATGGATGGTTAATAAATCAAATGATTAAAATTAACTGACGGTGGTGTAATGGATGGTTAATAAATCAAATGATTAAAATTAACTAACTTAATTAAAGTTAATTACAAGATAAACCTTGTATAAAAGACAATCAATGAAATTTTGTCATAATTTCTTTTGCTCAAACCGAACAAGAACGAAGAAGAGAAGGGGGACGACATTTCTTTTAGGGTTAAGCTTTTAGCTTTAAAATTCAAGTAAGTCTTTAGTTTTTTTTTTTGTAATTTTTTTATTTTTAAGATCATGGAGCTTAATCTAGCTAGCTCATGTATCAATTTGTAAAACTGCTAAAGTTTTGAAAGTTGTCATAGTTGAGAATTGAAAGTTTTATGTATTAAATTGATAGATTTTAAGCTTAGATGTGAAAAAAGACTAAACTGTAAAGTTATTAATAGTTTCGTACATTAGGAACTAAACTAAATAAAATGAAAATTTGGCAAGAGAAATAAGAAATAGGAGGTCTCTAATAGACAATAGCGAAATCGAATTTCAATTTGGAGTTTTAGATTGAAAGTTATGTTAGTCTTAGTTTTAGTGACTAAATTAAATAAATTGCAAAGTTGGTATAAAATGACAATTGATTGTGAATTTGATTGAATATTGATGGTGTTGTATGTTTATATTAATCCATAGCTAATGTTGATCCGGATTTCTCGAGAGGAAAAGAAAAAAGCTAAAGTTGTTGACGAATAACTCGAAATTTTTGATTTGTAATTCTATGATTTGGGAACTATTTAATTATTGCATGTATACATCATTTTTCACTACATGGAACTAGAGGTGAGTGTTAATGGCCTTGTAACACCCTTCGCCCAACCTATCCTTCGAATCCGGGTATGAAGCGTCACAAATGACCTATACTTGTTTTTTGCTAACTTAGCTACTATAAATAGACTAAAGTAATTTAATCTAATAAATAAATCAATAATATGAGTTCTTACAACTAAGGCCTTAGCCACTAATTGTTTAAACCCTCACGAATTTTGTCTCAAATCTAACTGTATATAGAGAATTTCATAACAATTAGCTAATGACTATTTGCCCTAAAGATCTACATTCTAAGTATGCTATTTGGCTTCTCTAAATATAAATCTTGAGGCAAAGCTTCCAATAGTACCCCCTTCCCATGTGCATGACTCGATCCAACAACGATCCCTGCTCTCAGCAACATTTGGCTTAGTCCCTCTTCCGAGTCCTCGATCAACCTCGCAAGTGCTCCGAACATAGGACAACAACTGATAAGTTCGATTGAACTTAGTAAGTTCTTTTGCTTCATCATATATAAACCCCTTCAAATTAGGGTAAACAATGAAAAATAACTAAACATAAATACTCTCTGCTCAACCAAGGCGAGCGTTCTTTATCGGGGTGGTGAACTCCACCTAATCTTCCATGCCTTACTACTTCACTTGGCCGTATTCTAAGTACTTTGCCATATTAGCTAAACCTATCCTTACATCTTATCTTTCCTTTCTTTCACTTTTCCCCTTACACAAAGTGTTCGTTGTGTTGGAAAAATATTAGTTTGAAAACGATTTTCTTGCACATCAAAAAATTAAAATTTTGAAAATCGACCTGGTTTGTTATATTTATAGCAGTAAACCTTAACCAAATTCGTACCCGTGTTTTTGGCTTAGGGAACGTTCATTATTATTGGCTTTCAACCAAATGGTCTTCTTTGCTATTCTCATACCACTAACTACTTTGAGTGTGGGCTTGAACCAATTGAATCGAAACACAGAACTAGAAAAGTTCTCTTCTTTTGGGGTGAAAACGAAAATTTTCTCTTATTAATAGAAACCAGTAGAATTGTTATTACGGAAAAATATATATAATAGTTGAAAATAAGTTCTCTCTATTTTTTGGCAGAATAAAAATCTCTCAAAGTAGTTTAATAGCTCTAACAGTGTCATCTATTTATAGGAAGAGAAGATAAAACCCTTGTTGAGTTCTAGTGGTTTATTCCTACAAAGGTTGCTGACCCCTTAATGTCCATGATGGGTTTTTAGGCCTCTTTCACATCGGGTCCAATTACGAGTACTTCCTGGGCTTTTTTGACCCAGTACTCTATAATGTGATCCAATCACATTCAGTTTTTCTATTTCCCAAAATAAACTTTAGTATTAATATATAAAAATAATTTTCTCATTCTTATTTTACCCACAACAAAATTTTTGATGATTTTACCTCTAGTAAAATTTCATGAAAATATGTTCAATATTTCACAACTCAACATGTTCAATATGATCGAATGATTTATTTTCATTTTCAGACTTCAAAACATTCCAAAAACATAAACTCATTATTCGTATCATTTTTTTAAGTAATCCATATAGGATTGAAAATGAATAAATTTTATTTTCATTTCCTTTTTTGCAACCTACATTCATTTCCAAATGATTCCATTTCTCAATTTTGGAGAAAACCATAATCATTCTTAAATGTTTCCCATTTCTCTTTTCCAATTCATTTCATTAATTTCTATTCAAACGCGTAATTCATTTCTAGTTTCAATGAGCTAGCGAAGGAGTCGATTGAACATATGTAGTTGAGACTCAAATGATTTAAAATAAAATTTTGACTTTTCGCCTATTAATTGATTTATAATTAAGTTTTGACTTTTTGCCTATTAATTATAAACTTAGTTAGTCACAACGTCATTCAACAATAGCATCGCGACTGAGCTCTCCCCAACGACATACCATTACGAAAGCAAATACTAAATACTCGTCCAATGACCTTGTCATAAGTGTGTTATCCTCATAGGACATCCTTGATCTCTTTGGATAATATTCGTTCTCCCAATATGATCTTATTTTATCTCATAGTGACCATTACATATTCCTTCATGAAAAGTCAATCATTATCAAACAGTGATCAAGCCATCCATCACAAAGATGAACGACCTGTTGCCATGTTTACTTTTCATCAACTATGTAAGGCCCATGAGAGGATATCATTTCCCATGTTTTAGGCTATGAATTTCACTGTTTTGAATGACACTACATACTACAGAAGTCGTACACATAACATACTGGCTTCCGATTTCTTATCTATTTGTACTCAGGCTTTTACTTAGATCAAGGTGTATGAGTCATGCATACGTAGTCCGCAATCCACTCAGGATTTAGTATGCCACACTATGAACATCACAAGTGAATAAATCTATAAATAGATTCAGGATCTATTCTGCTTAGGTCCTATCCGATGTACTGTTAGTTAGTCAGTCACATCTATATCTATCTTCTTGAAGTTATTTACTCTGATACTCAGGACAAGGCATCTTCCAATTGGACTTGATAGATGACATACTAGTCTTTTAATTGGTTTTCTCATTTTTGGTTAAACTAAGGACATGTTTAGGTTGGTCTACTAATACAAGTTGTCTTTCTATACTATGATCTGACCATGTATATAGTTTAGTATTAGTTAAACATTTAGACAACCAATGAGCAACATTTGCTTCTATTTTACTTTGAGTGCAAAAACCATGTGAGGGAAATTATACAAAGTATATTAATTTAATTAATGAATTTATTAAAAAATCTGTTAAAAAAATTACAAGTGTATATTGATGAAAATACTACACTTAAGGCACTATATACAGCACGTTGACCTCTCTATCTAACTTGGCAGTGTGCCTATTTTCCCCTATTGTACCTCTATGGTAGCTCTATTTTGTCTTTCCACCCAATGATCCATAAGCCTTACCTATCTTGGCGGACTTTCATGATTGGACTAGTCATTGGCGGATTCTATCTTTCCATAACTAGTCTCAAAGGACTTGTTGATGTTTCCATAACGTGCTAACCTTCAGCAGGTCTCACCCCTGTGGAAAACCCATAGTTTATCATTCTTGCAATATGCAATTTTTCCATATTACTTACTCATTTCCTTCCTATAGAGTTACCTTTTCTGCGATGTACCCCGCACTAGACTTTCCTCAATGAGGAATAGTCTTAACAGACATTCTGTCCCTTGGACAGAACCTTTATCCTGGGAATACATCCTCCAATATCCCTATGAGATACGCTTCTTACGTACAACTTCATTGAGCTCTCCTTGATGGCTCTTCACTTTGTATCTTTTCTTGCGATCCTTGGATAATTTCTCCTATTGTATTTCCATTATTAGGCTAGCTCTCGCATAACTTATCTTTTCCCATCACTCATGGGAATTCGCTCATGCCTTGTTGGCTTTCATTACTTTTGGTGAATTCCTCAAAGTTCTCTTGCCACTACTCGTACTTTCTTTTAACTCTTTCCCCTATTGCAAAGTTTCTCATACTAGTTGTACTGACTTATACCTTACACTCGAGGTCTAGGTTTTCTTTTAGTGTGTGTGTCTTGGCAGACTTTACAGGGTGTGGTAGCCAAACTATGGATTTATACCCTTCATAGCTATATTTTTCCTCTTGTCCCAACAAACTTACCCGTATTTACTGTCATTGCAGACTTACCTCGTGTTTATTGTCCCAGCGGACTATCTCTATTTTGTGTTTATTGTCCCAATAGGCTATCTCTATTTCGTGTTTACTGTCTCGGTAGACCATCTCTCTATGAATGCCATGGAGTCTTTCATCAATGGTCTTACTCATCATATTTAGCTGCGATAACGTCTTTTATCTATAGTCTTACATCGCGTACCTTATATAATTTACCTTGCTAAAATAGCGTCTTTCATTCATGGTTTTATGCAAATATCATTACCGTGTATCGTGTCGCCATGACATCTTTCATCCATGGTCTTACACTACTTACTTCATACCAGACTGCTATAGCATCTTTCATCTATGGTCTTACGCCATACACAGTTGTCATTGTGTCGCCCTAAAGACTAGTCCACACTCCCGTCGTAGTAAATAGCATTCCGTAATTTCCTTTCCGTAATTTCCTTTCCTTAATCCTCCTCCAATAAATTCATTTACACCACCTAACCTTGATGCTTGAACACTGTAGTGTTCCCTTTGCAAGGTCCAGAGCTTTGCCTAAGGCGGTAACTAAAGGTTCTCCCCCTATTTCCCTTCCTAACTTTATCTATTCAATGAAGGTTTTTCCCACAGACATGTAATGTGTGCCCATATCATCATATTATCATGCTAATGAAAATATGACATATTTAATAGCAAAACCATAACAACAGGTTTGGAGTTTTATCATTCCCATAGCTTAGCTTTCTTGAATGTTAGAGCTTCCATTATCCTAACAGTAGCTAAGCATTCTAACCAAAAACCATGAGTTGTACTGAATATATCAACTTAAACTCATTTTTCCAAAAACATGTAAAACCCTTAAGACAATTTTAGAAATCCAGAACTTCATTTCTTAACTCTTATGTACACAGAAAGTTTAAGAACCTTACCCACTTACTATTTTCCTTACTTGTAACAATGTAATTTTGGGTCTAGTTGGAATAGTATTTTTGGGACCACAAATCCAACGCAGAAAAAATTATTTTTCTTACATTTTTATGGTCTACAGTTTTATGGAATGATTTTGTTAAAATTTCGTTCAAAAATTTTGACGTTTGAGCACTCAATTTAGTAAAAAGGACTATATTGCAAAAAGTACAAAACTTGAGTTCTAGAAGCTAGAGGTGTCTAATTGCTATGAAATTTTAAATTGAAGGTCCTTAGATGGTAATTAGACCATTTGTTAAGTTAGTGGACAAAAATGGATATGAAGTAAGAGAAATTTTAGGGTTTTAAGAAAATGACATTTTGGTCAATTGGTAATTAAATAGGCAAAATAAAAGCCAATTTTTGCTCATCTTCTACCTGTTGGCCGAAATTTACAAGAGGAAGACATAGCTAGGGTTTTTCAATCTTCCAAGCTTGATTGTAAGTTCGTTCTAGCCCCGTTTTTAATGCTCTTTACATTTTTGAAGTCGTTGTAACTCTATCTACCTATTTCTAGCACTAATTTGAGGTATAATTAAGGTCTAGGGTGTGAACCATGTTAGACATGTCTGTCTTTTGATGGTTAATGGTAGAAAATGCATGTTTGATGTTAGAAAAATAACTTTTGCTAAGTGATTTTCGGTAAAAATGTTAAAAAGGACCTATTTGTAAAATTTATAAAATAAGTAGTAAAAGTGTGATTAAGTGGAAAATGTGAGCTAGTATAAGTATGAAAATGCTTCGGCTAGGCTTGGGTTTCGAAGAAATTGAATACATTTCAATTTACGAGCCTAGGGACTAAATTGTATGTAACACCCTTAACCCATATCCGTCGCTAGAGTAGGGTTACGAGGTATTACTGATCAATTCACAACATATAGCATACATTTATCAAACATAAACCATTCATTCTCATAAATCATTCAACACAATCACATTGTCCCTTATAAGGGCTTACGAGGCCTTAAACTTGCTTTAGAAGTGGTTCGAGACTAAACCAATAACATATGAAAATCTTTGGAAACTTAGAAAAATTTCAACCATACAGGGGTCACACGCTCGTGTGAACAGGCCGTGTGCCTCACTCGGCTCCAGACATGCCTGTGTCTCAGGCTGTGTGGAAATAGGGCATACATACTGACTTGTATCACACGGCCGAAGACACACTCGTGTGCCAGGTCGTGTGAAAACTAGAGGGTATACTGACTTGGGTCACACGGTCGACAACATGCATGTGTGCCAGCCCGTGTACACAATTGAATTGGCCTCACATGCCCATGTGCCCAGGCTGTGTGCCTCACATGGCCAGTAGACATGCCCGTGTGTCTAGGCTATGTAACTTACTAACTTGATTTTAAAGAGAGCTTCAGGGGACTCACAGCCGTGTACCATGACCATGTGTCACACACAGTTGAGACACACGCCAGTTGTAACACCCTACACCCGTAACCCACGCTAGGGTGGAGTACAAGGCATTACCGAACTTGATCTCATGCTTACAACCAATCTCAAGTCACCGAGACTTGGTCCAAATTAAAACTTTTTCTATTTTTACTTTAAACTTCTTATTATGGGCCTACGAGCCCCAAATCGATCATTGAAAACTATTCGAAACCATTCTGGTTCCTTAAACCAACCTTAAGAAATTTGCCTTTAAAATAGGACACACGCTTGTGTGGAAGGGTAACACGCCAGTGTGACCATTTCGACATGGCCGTGTTGATGGCCCATGTGGCTCACAAGGCCTAAGCACCCTGGGACACGCCCGTGTCCCACCCCCGTGTAGAATTAATTTCTAATTCACACCTACAGGGGTTTTCACACGGCCAGACACACGCCCGTGTCAATGGCCGTGTCCCTCACACGGCCACAACACGCCCGTGCCCTAACCTATGTGTGAAAACATGGACATTTTATTTCTAATGTGAGCATGCTCAAAATGACACACGGCCAAGACACACGCCTGTGTGCTAGGCCCTGTCCTTCACACGGCTGAGACACACAGTCATGTCTATGCCCGTGTGTTTATTACCATGCATACTGACTTGAAATTTTTACGTGCAGGGGACACACGACCGGACTACACACCTATAGGGCAGATCGTGTGTCACACACGGCCTAGACACATGCCTGTGTGTCTGCCCGTGTGGACAATATAAGGCTATTTACCAAGCCTCATTGCCACCTTTACATACCTAGTTTTGTACAAATACCAACCAATACCAAAACAAGCACAATTCATATAACCAATTCAGCCACATTAGGCACTCATTCAACCATGGAAATGTATCTTTCATAAACTCAAAATGAATGTTAGCCATCATTCAAGGCTTAATACAAACTGAAGGGTTTCCAACCCAAGCCAATACATGTGGCCAAACCTCAATGACACAAAATAATAAAGTCTAAGTCCTATACATGCCATATTCAAAAATATAAATACAACTATACCGAATGCTTCGGTTGATAGTGTGATCGATATCTCTAACTTCCGGTGATCCTTGAGCTAGATGGGTAGCACTGTAAAAAAATGGAAAGGAAAGGGAGTAAGCATAAAAGCTTAATAAGTTGCATGTAAGTAAGTGTACAACAATAATTTATCAATAATCAACATACTCAATAATACCAAGGTAGGCATAAACATAACTTACTCATTGCCATCCATACTAGTCACGTATTATACAATGAGCTCATATCTCATACGTACCAACTAGATACCTGTACGACACACAACACAGTTATACTTTACTTATTAACTCACAATCATAATTTTCACCGTTGAACCATTCAGAACACTACCTGATATTTCATAAGCCTCAAACATGGGGTAAGGTACAGATGCCATGTCCTAGACATGGTCTTACACTAGCTATCATCTTCGAGACCGACGCCATGTCCCAGACATGGTCTTACACTAGCTCTCGCATATCTGTGTCGATGCCATGTTCCAGACATGGTCTTACACTGACACATCTCGTAGCCGATGCATGTCCCAGACAAGTCTTACACTGGCTTATGTCCCAAGGCTGATGCATGTCCCGTACATGTCTTACACTAGCACTCATCTCAACGCCAATGCCATGTTCCAGACATGTCTTACACTAGCCCACAATAACCCATATGTCATGGCATGAATATCCGATTTACTTCCTAAGGTTCCAACGGAAATTCTACTATCTCATTTATCGTTACACATTCTCAATTCCAAAATCAAGCAATTCATGATATAATATTTCAAGCACATATAATAACAATGTAGTTGTATTATTTACATACAACTTACTTCAGATTACAAAACGTACACGACTAGTCGGTTTAATCGATTTGTTTGGCCTTCCCCTAGTCTAGGTTCAGATTCGATAAATCTTGATCTATAATAGCAAAATGCACTCATTTAGTCACTAAACACAATTAGGCAATCTGAAATTCACATCTTTGGTAAAATGACCATTTTGCCCCTAGACCTTGGCAAAATGACCATTTTGCCCCTATGCTTGAAAATCAGTTTTTATCAAATTTTTTCGTATCTCAAGCCTAGAAGAACCCTTTTTACTCTTATAGCAACTTCAAATTCTCACTATTTCACATATTTATTAACTATTTTACAACTCATGCAAAATAGTCCCTTTAGGTGTTTTCTATAAAAACTTCTTCACAAAAGTTGTTTATAACGTAGCTAGGACTCATATTCTTCCATAAAATTTCAGAAAAAACCCTAAATGCTCTTATTTAAAAACCCTAAAATTTCCATCATTTTGCAATATAGTCTCCTCATTTGAAAAGCTTATGCTTCAAGGGTCTCAAAAATGTAAAAATCTTCAAGAAAACTCATGAAAATCACTTACTTGCAAGAGGGATAAGTGGCTGAAATTTTGAAGCTTTCAAACCCTACAATGGCTGATATTTTTGGTGATAGTGAAGAATATGAAAATGTGATATCATCTTTTTCTTATTTTATTTCTATTTTA
The DNA here is from genome assembly GCA_025698465.1 of Gossypium longicalyx. Taxonomy (NCBI): domain Eukaryota; kingdom Viridiplantae; phylum Streptophyta; class Magnoliopsida; order Malvales; family Malvaceae; genus Gossypium; species Gossypium longicalyx. The sequence goes on along the minus strand of CM047002.1, from coordinate 78,694,821 downwards.
ACCAATTAGCCACCAAATCTGCACCTAATGTTGACTTTTTGACCAAATTGTCTCCCATGGCCGGCCAAGCTCTAAATTAAGGCCTAATTTTCTTTTAAAGACCCTAAATTTTGGTTATCTAACAATTTGACACCTTTAGCTATCAATTTAGGACTTTTGCACTTTATGCGATTTAGTCATTTTTGGCAACAAACGTTAAAATTTGCTCACCAAATTTTTCATGCACTAATATAAACATGCTATGACTCCAAAATAATAATAAAATAATTTCTCTGACTTCAGACTTGTGGTCCCGAGACCACTATTCCAACTAGCCCCAGAATCAGGCTGTTACATTTCTCCTCCTTTAGGGATTTTGATCTTCGAAAATCTTACTAGTGAATAAGTTCGGATACTAATCTCTCATAGTCTCCTTGGGTTCCCATGTGGCTTCCTCGAATCCATGTCTATTCCACAAAACTTTCACAAGTGCTATACTATTATTTATCAACTGTTTGACTTCCTGGGCTAAAATCCTGACCGACTCTTCGCCATAAGTCATGTCCGGAAGAATCTCAACCTTTGTCGGCTCAATCACATGCAAAGGGTCTGATCTATATCGACGTAGCATGGGCACATGAAACACGTCGTGAATCTTTTCCAATTCTGGTGGCAAATCCAATCGGTAGTCAACTGGCCCTACTTTCTCGGTAACCATATAAGGTCCTATGAAACGAGGACTCAACTTGAATTTTCTACCAAATCTGAGGATTTTCTTCCACGGAGATACTTTTAAAAATACCTTATCACTGGCTTGAAACTCAATTTCCTTTCGTTTCAAATCTGCATAGGATTTCTATTTATTCGGGGCAGCCTTCATGCAGTCATGAATCACTCTAACTTTCTCTTCAGTCTCCTTAACTAATTCGACCCTGTGAATCTGACCATCTCTAAGCTCCGTCCAATATAAGGGCGTTCGACACTTTCGCCCATACAAAGCCTCATAAGGCGCCATTTTCAGACTTGTCTGATAACTGCTATTATAGAAATATTCAACCAATGGTAGATACTTTTCCCAACTACCTTGGAACTCAAGGACATAACACCGTAACATTTCCTCTGATATCTGAATTACTCTCTTTGACTGACCGTCGGCTTGAGGATGGAAAGTAGTGCTAAAACTCAACTTTGTTTCCAATGCCTCTTATAACTTTTTCCAAAACCTTGAGGTAAATCTCAGGTTTCTATCTGAAATAACCGATATGGGCATCCCGTGTAGTCTCACCATCTCAGAAACGAGCAACTCAGCTAATCTCTCAAGGGAGTAGTCGGTACACACAGGTATGAAGTGTGCCGACTTTGTTAGCCTATCCACAATAATCCAAAAAACATTTTTTTCTTCGGGGTCACCGGCAAACCCGTCACAAAATCCATAGTGATCTGATCCCACTTCTACTCGGGGACCATGATAGCCTAAAGTAGACCTAAAGGTACTTGGTGTTCAGCCTTCACTTGCTGACACACTAGGAACTTAGACACAAACTCTAAAATGTCTCTTTTCTTACCCGACCACTAATACATTTTCTTAAGGTTGTTGTACATTTTCACACTGCCTGGGTGGACAGAAAAACAACCACTATGTGCCTCTCTCAGGATCTTCTAAATAAGCTCATTGTCCTTGGGTACACAAACTCTGTCTTTAAACATTATACATCCATCGGTACCAATACGAAAATCTGATTCAATTCCCGACTCACACTGAGTTCTCTTGGCTTGCAATTTTTCATCACCTTTCTGAGCTTCTCAGATCTCTTGAAGAAACGTCGGTCTAGCTCTCATCTCTGTTAGAACTGAACCATCATCAGACAAAGCCATATTGACATTCATTGCTCTCAGCGCGAATAATGATTTGCTACTCAATGCATTGGCGACAACGTTCGCTTTTCCTAGATGGTAATCTATTACCAACTAGTAATCTTTTAACAACTCTAACCATCGGCGTTGCCGCAAATTTAACTCCTTTTAAGTCATCAAGTACTTTAAGCTCTTATGGTCGGTGAATACCTGACATTTCTCGCCATATAAATGGTGTCTCCAAATTTTCAACGCGAATACGATGGCAGCTAACTCTAAATCATGCGTTGGGTAGTTCTTCTCATGTGGCTTCAGTTGTCTTGAAGCGTAAGCTATGACCTTACCTTCTTGCATAAGCACACACCCCAAACCATTCAAGGAGGCATCGCTATATACCACAAACTCCTTGCCCGACTCTAGTTGCACTAACACTGGGGCTTCAGTCAACAAAGCCTTTAATTTCTCGAAACTCTGTTGACACTTTTCTGTCCATTCAAACTTGACATCCTTTTGTAGTAACCTTGTCATCGGCGTAGATCATAGAGAATCCGTTTACAAACCGTCTATAATATCCAGCCAAACCCAGAAAGCTTTGGACCTCAGTCACATTCCTCAGCAGTTTCCATTCAATAATAGCTGATATCTTGCTCAGGTCAACTTTAATCCCGTCACCCGACATAATGTGTCCTAAAAACCCAACCTCTTTAAGCCAAAATTGACTCTTACTGAACTTGGCGTAAGTCTCTTATCTCTCAAAGTTTGCAACACAACTCTCTGATACTCCGCGTGCTCGCTCTCATCACGCGAATAAACCAATATGTCATCGATAAAGACGATGAACTTATCCAGATACGGTAGGGAAATGTGGTTCAGCAAATCCATAAACACTGCCGGGGCATTAGTCAAACCAAAGGGCATGACGAGGAACTTATAATGCCCATATCTCGTCCGAAAAGTAGTCTTTGGTACATCTTGCTCTTTTACTCTTAACTGATAGTGTCCGGATTTTAGATCAATCTTGGAAAATACTGTGGCTCCCTTTAACTGATCAAACAGGTCATTGATCCTTGGCAAAGGATACTTGTTCTTCACTGTTACTTTATTGAGTTGTCTATAGTTGTTACATAATCTCATCGTCCCATCTTTATTTTTTACAAAGAGTACCGGAGCACCCCATGGCGAAAAACTCGGTCTCGCAAAGCCCTTGTCCGTTAGCTCTTGCAACTGTGCTTTCAACTCCTTTAACTCCGTTGGAGCCATCTTATATGGAGCAATCGAGATGGGTGTCGTACCGGGGACCAACTCAATTCCAAACTTAACTTCCCTCACCGAAGGCAATCCGGGTAATTCTTTCGGAAACACGTCTGTAAACTCGCAAACCACTAGTACCAATTCAATCTTCAACTCAGACACTTGAGTATTCAACAAAAAAATCTAGATAAGCCTCATATCTTTTCCTCAAATATTTCTTGGTAGTTAAAGACGATATTACTATAGGCAGATTATCTGACCCATCTGGTCCAACTCGAAGAACATTCCTGTCTTCACATTTCAACTCAAATTATCTTTTTCCTGCAGTCCACTACAACACTATGAGCAGTCAACCAATCCATCCCAAGGATTACATCAAACTCATTAAACAACAATAACATCAAGTTAGCCGGAAAACAATGACCTCTAATTGTCAAAGGACAATTTCTACTTACTTGGTCCACTAGTACATGTCTGCCTAAAAGATTGGACACTTTTATTACAAACTCAGTGGACTTTACTAGCAAACTCATACGAGGTATCAATTCTATACAAATATAAAAGTGAGTAGATCCCGAGTCAATTAAAGCAACAATAGATATTTCATGGATAGAAAAGGTACCCGTGATCACGTCGAGAGACTCTGCCTCTTCCCGAGCTCAAATAGCATAAGTCCTCGCAGGCGCTCTACCCTCGGACCTCACTGCAGTATCTCTTGGCATGCTTCTATTGCTAGCCTCATTGCCGAGGTTCTTCTGTGGCCTACCCCTCGAAGGAGCACTACTCGCTTTCATATCTTGTTTTCTCTCTCCCTCATCCAGTTTAGGACAATCGCGGATGAAGTGTTCCAATGATCCGCACTTGAAACAGCCCCTTTCATTTCCTCGACACTCACCAAAATGACGCCTACCACATTGCGAGCATTCTGGCCTATTTGGCCGAGTGCTACCAACACTTGCGACTGAAGTGATCTGGGCTTTAGAAGTTGTGTTTTGCCAGTTCTTGTTCCTATTCTAATACCCCATCGAAGCATTCGATCAGGTAATGAACTCTCTCAATCTTTTAGATGAGGATTGATGTGATTTCCCCATCTGTCTCTTCTTTGAATCTCGCGACTCAAAAGTCGCTTTCCTCATTTCTTTAATTAGCTCTTTGGTCTTACAGGCTCTTTCAACAAGTGCTACAAATTCCCGCAGCTCTAAGATGCCCACAAACACTCGGATATCTTCATTGAGGCCATCTTTGAACCTCTTATACCTGGTGGCTTCTGTGGATATGCACTCCTGTGCATACTTACTAAGCCTCACAAACTCACGTTCATATTCCGCCACTGACATTCGACCTTGCCTTAGCTTTAGGAATTCCTTCCTCTTCTAGTCTATGAATCTTTGGCTAATATACATTTTTCGGAATTCATCCTGAAAGAATTCCCATGTGATTCTCTCTCTCGGTACGACGGACACGATAGTGTTCCACCACTGATAAGTCGAATCCCGTAGAAGCAACACTGCATATTTTACGCACTCTTCAGGTGTACATGATAGTTCATCAAATACTCTAATGGTATTTTCTAGCCAAAACTCTGCTCTCTTCGGGTCATCATCTATGCTAGCCCGAAATTCCTCAGCCCCTTGTTTCCAGATCTTATCCATCGGAGGCTTCTCTCTTCTAAACATGTCTGTACCTTGCAGAGCTATCGGGAAATACCGAGGAATCAGAGGAGGTGGGGGAGGTGGAGTGTTCGGATTTGCACGAATAAACTCCGTGTCCCAAGCATCTATCATTCAAAGGTAGGCTTCTCTAGCCCCTCCGCCCTGGCCCATAGTTACAGACTCACTCTCTACTGGCGCTGTCCCTTCAGCGGGAGCCGGCGCGTTACTTTTCACGTCATCTGCCGTGGCTCTATCAGGATCCATTTACTATATAAAAACATAATTTATAATCGTCAGAAATCGTCACACTATCAATATATAATTATGACATGTATGGCTAGACTCATACTCTCGCTAGGTTAGTCCTAGAACTGACTAAAATATAGCTCTAATACCACTAAATGTAACACCCTGCACCCGTAACCCACGCTGGGGCTGAGTACAAGGCATCACCGAGACTCGGTCCAAATTAAAACTTTTTCTATTTCTACTTTAAACTTCTTATTATGGGCCTACGAGCCCGAAATCGATCATTGAAAACTATTCGGAACCATTCCAGGTCCTTAAACCAACCTTAAGAAATTTGCCTTTAAAACAGGATACGCCCGTGTGGAAGGGTAACACGCCCATGTGATCATTTTAACATGGTCGTGTAGATGGCCCATGTGGCTCACATAGCCTAAGCACCCTAGGACACGCCCGTGTCCCACCCCCGTGTAGAATTAATTTCTAATTCACTCTTATAGGGGTTTTCACACGGCTAGACACACGTCCGTGTCAATGGCCTGTGTCCCTCACACGGCCATAACACGCCCGTGTGCGAAAACATGGGCATTCTGTTTCTGACGTGAGCATGCTCAAAATGTCACACGGCCAAGGCACACACCCGTGTGCTAGGTCGTGTCCTCCACACGGCTGAGACACACAGTCGTGTCTCTGCCCGTGTGTTTATTACCATGCATACTGACTTGAAATTTTTACGTGCAGGGGACACACGGCCGGACTACACGCCCATAGGGTAGACCGTGTGTCACACATGGCCTAGACACACGCCCGTGTGTCTGCCCATGTGGACAATATAAGGCTATTTACCAAGCCTTCTTGCGACCGTTACATACCTAGTTTTGTACAAATGCCAACCAATACCAAAAGAAGCATAATTCATATAAGTAATTCAGCCACATTAGGCACTCATTCAACCATGAAAATGTATCTTTCATAAACTCAAAATGAATGTTAGCCATCATTCAAGGCTTAACACAAACTGAAAGGTTTCCAACCCAAGCCAATACATGTGGCCAAACCTTAATGACACAAAATAATAAAGTCTAAGTCTTTTACATGCCATATTCAAAAATATAAATCCAACTATACTGAATGCTTCGATTGATACTGTGATCGATATCTCTGACTTTCTGTGATCCGTGAGCTAGATGGGTGGCACTGTAAAGAAATAGAAAGGAAATGGAGTAAGCTTAAAAGCTTAGTAAGTTGCATGTAAGTAAGTGTACAACAACAATTTATCAATAATCAACATACTCAATAATACCAAGGTAGGCATAAATATAACTTACTCATTGCCATCCATACTAGTCACATATTATACAATGAGCTCATATCTCATACGTACCAATTAGATACCTGTATGACTCACAACACAGTTATACTTTCCTTATTAACTCATAATCATAATTTTCACAGTTGAACCATTCAGAACACTACCAGATATTTCATAAGCCTCAAACATGGGGTAAGGTGCCGATGTCATGTCCTAGACATGGTCTTAAATTGGCTATCATCTTCGAGGCCGACGCCATGTCCCAAACATGGTCTTACACTAGCTCTCGCATATTCATACCGATGCCATGTCCCAGATATGGTCTTTCACTGGCTGTCATAATGTGGCCGATGCATGTCCCAGACATGTCTTACACTAGCCCACAATAACCCATATGACATGGCATGAATATCCGATTTACTTCCTAATGTTCCAACGGAAATTCTACTATCTCATTTATCATTACACATTCTCAATTCCAAAATCAAGCAATTCATGCAATAATATTTCAAGCACATATAATAACAATGTAGTTGTATTATTTACATACAACTTACCTCGGATTACAAAACGTACATAACTAGTCGGTTTAGTCGATTTGTTTGGCCTTCCTTTGGTCTAGGTTCAGATTTGGTAAATCTTGATCTATAATAGCAAAATGCACTCATTTAGTCACTAAACACAATTAGGCAATCTAAAATTCACATCTTAGGTAAAATGACCATTTTGCCCCTAGACCTTAGCAAAATGACCATTTTACCCCTATGCTCGAAAATTGATTTTTATCGAATTTCTTCGTATCTCAAGCCTAGCGGAACCCTTTTTACTCTTATAGCAACTTCAAATTCTCACTATTTCACATATTTATTAACTATTTTACAACTCATGCAAAATAGTCCTTTTAGGTGTTTTTGATAAAAACTCCTTCATAAAAGTTGTTTATAACATAGCTAGGACTCATATTCTTCTATAAAATTTCAAAAAAACCCTAAATTTTCTCATGGAAAAACCCTAAAATTTCCACCATTTTGCAATATAGTCTCCTCATTTGAAAGCTTATGCTTCAAGGGTTTCAAAAATGTAAAAATCTTCAAGAAAACCCATGAAAATCACTTACTTGCAAGAGGGATAAGTAGCTAAAATTTTGAAGCTTTCAAACCCCCACAATGGCTGATATTTTCGGTGGTAGTGAAGAAGATGGAAATGTGATATCATCTTTTTCTTATTTTATTTCAATTTTAATCAATTAGCCACCAAATTTGCACCTAATTTTGACTTTTTGACCAAATTGTCTCCCATGGCCGGCCAAGCTCTAACTTAGGGCCTAATTGTATTTTAAAGACCCCCAGTTTTGGTTATCTAACAATTTGACACCTTTAGCTATCAATTTAGGACTTTTGCACTATATGCGATTTAGTCATTTTTCGCAATTGGGCTCACAAACGTTAAAATTTGCTCACCAAATTTTTCATGCACTAATATAAACATGCTATGACTCCAAAATAATAATAAAATAATTTATATAACTTAAAAGTTGTGGTCCCGAGACCACTATTCTGACTAGCCCCAGAATCAGGCTGTTACACCCGTGTCTCTACCCGTGTGGATAAAAATAGGCTATTTGCCAAGCCATTTTGCCACCCAACCAAGTATACCTATAAAAGAGCAAATGGTACCATTTCATCATACGATTAGGTAGCCAAAATCATCAACCAAATGCACAATACAATTCATACCATTATAATTTCATCTATTCCAAAACTCAAATCACTACCATTTACTTAGCCAAATACATGCCAAAATAATATCAAACAATATGGCTCATTTACCATAATTTACACATACATAACTTACCCTATAAATAACTAACACAACATCTAAAATCATATTTCATCAAGGCATTTCTCAAGCATTTATACTCCACAAATCAATTAACCATTCGAGCAACTATAAAACCATAACCACATTCATACCAAAACATACCAAAATAAGCCATCACTCATGGCTATATATACAAACCAAAACATATACATTCACAAGCCATTTTAAATGGCTAAGTTCATAAGCTTCACATATACCATAATGATCAAAGTCTCTATACAAGCCATATACTTAAAACTTAACTCAAAAGTACCAACTTAGATGTTTGATAGTGCGATGATGTTCTTGACGACTCCCAAATTCGAGCTAGCCCTGATTCACTATAAAACATAGAAAAAAACACGAAGTAAACTTCATAGCTTAGTAAGCTTGTAGGTGAATAAATTAATTTATCGAATCAATGCAAATAAACCAATTACACATGACAAAAACATATACACATTAACTGCAAACCTTTCTCATGTCTCAAAACATGATCAAATACCATCTTATTGAACTTTTACTATTTAATACTCGAATAGGTTCTGTACATACCTGTATTGCCTCGTACTAACCTCTTCCTCAACCACATTGTTCGTTTACTCATTGAACCATTTGAATAGAAATCAGATACTAAGGAGTCTCGTACGATAAGTACCTATACCATAGCCCGTAGCCAAATCAAGGTAACTTATCTGAAGAACTATTATCATGGCCCGAACCCAAATCATCTGATATGCATGGCCTGAAGCCAAATCGGTAAAATAAACATCTGAAGTGCTAATATCATGGCCCGAAGCCAACTCAACGTATCACTTACTGACATATACATAGTATCCAAAACTATTCTTAAGGTTCAACCGGGCTTTCACACTTTTTGTTTCTATTATTGAATGCATTCGTAGAGTCGTTTTCACAATTCATACATTATCTATAATTCCATTTTAACAATTTATGCAATATTAAAGCATTTTAACATACATTTATAATGAAATCATCACATATGAACTTACCTCGTATTTGGAATTGACGGATCGAGTCGACTACTTGATAACCTTGCTTTTCCCTCGATCTAAATCCGAATTCTTTCTTTCTTGATCTATGAATTCAAATTTAACTTATTTAATCAACCATTCATTCAATTTAGTCTAAAACATACATTTAAGCCTATTTGCACATTAGCCTTTAAACTTTCACACTTTTAACAATTTAATCCTTATTTCACAAAACACAAAATTCACATAATTTCAATAACCCAAGCTTGGCCAAATTATTTATAGGTCCCTAGAAGCCCAAAACTTCCATTTATTTCACTTTTCAACCACTCAATTTGCACTTTTCACAATTAAATCCCTATTATGCATTTTCATCAAAAATCACTTTACAAAACATGAAAATCTATCGTAAAAAATTCATATTTCATCTTCAAACACCAAAGAGCATATAGATCCAACAATGGAAATTCTCAAAATCTTTAACAGTTTTGAAATATAAGGTATAGGCTAGCTAGATTGAGCTGCAACGATCTCAAAAATGTAAAAATCATTAAAAACTGAGCTCAAAACACTTACCAATTTAACCTTGCAAGTGTCGAACCCTAAAACCACTTGTATGACTTCTTCTTCTTTGTATTTTCAGTTAAAAGAGAAAGATGGACAACAATTTCATTTCATTTTTATTTAATGAACCTATATTAACTAAATTACAAAAATAACCTTATTAATATAACATACAAATCACTTAATGCTTGTCCATCTTTATCCATCCACAATTAAAATGGTCTAATTACCACTTAAGCCCATCATAATTAAAAGCCAAAGCTATTTGACACCTTTAACTAATGGAACATGCATTTTACATTTCACGTGATTTAGTCCCTTTTCACAAATTGAGCATTTAAACGATAAAACATCTTTATGAAACTTTCACACATACATGCTATCATGTTGTAAACACATAAAATAATATTAAAATAATTTTTTAACATTGAATTTGTGGTTCGGAAACCACTGTTCTGATTTAGCTAAAATCGGGATGTTACCTTGTAAAAATGTGAAACATTAGGGGCAAAAATGTAATTTTACCATAATATGATTTTTGTACTGAATTGTACAAAGTGTGTATTAAATAATTTAGTTTTGTTATTATAGATTAAGGTAAACGAGGTTCAGACCTAGATCGGGGGAAAAAGAATGTGTTTGATGATTAGGTCAAACTTTACTATTTTTGTACCGAGATAAGTTCGTATGTAAATAATGCATTGTTATATTTATGTTTTAAATGCTTTAATATTGCATGAATTGTGATTGAATCTTTCGACGTATTTGACAAAGTTTCGACAAGTGAAAATTCCCGGTTGAGCCTTAGGAATAGAATAGGATACGAGTGATATGTCACTAGGAACCCATGTGTTTATGTGATTCGGGTACTGGTCTTGTATGTCCTACCAATGGTTGGGTAGTCCAGCATGAGTTGCGGATACCTAACAGCTTGTGTGAGCAGCACTGTGTAGCTATGTCCTGACTGACTGCTTGTGTGAGCAAGCCCGTGAGTAGCTAAAAAATGAGCCTATATGTATTATGAATTCTGAGTGTTCAACGGGAATGTCAAAGTTGTGAACGACTATGGTATGTTACGAGTTGGTACAAGCATGTACGTAAAACACATACATAATGAGCTCGATAAGTGATGAACCCTTCGTAAGGTTATAATTGAGTAAGTTAAGACTACATATTTTGATATCATTCATGTTAATTTTTATCATGCTAATTGTGTGTTAGATGTGTGGTTATGATACTTATTATTTGCATAGGAATTTACTAAGCTATAAAGCTTACTCCCCTTTCCTTTCCCTTGCCTTATAGGGTCACCAAGCTAGCTCGGGGATCGGAGACCATCGGAGATCCACTCAAACAATCAAAAATTATTTTGGTATCAATGATCTCAACATTTTAAGTTATCACATGTATAGGGGACTTGGTCATTTTGTTATGTGTCATAATTGATTTGGCCAAATGTGTTGGCTTATGTTGGTTGAAAGTTCATTTTGTATAAGGCCACTTGAAATTAGCTACTATTGGTATAAGTAATTTATATGATGATTCCCTTCATGAATATGAAAACTTGCATGATTTGAGTTGATGAGTAAGTGATGTTTGTGTATAATAGATGGTAGCATGTAATTGACGTGTGGATGTCTTGATTGTGGCTAATTTGATTGTATGTAAATGTTTGAATTGGTGCTATGTTGTGTTGTGTAGGTGTGTACATCAAAGGGTGGCAAAATGGCTTGGTAAATAGCCTTATTTTTGTCCACATGGGTAGACACACGGGCGTGTGTCTAGGCGGTGTGTGACACACGGTTTGCCCCACGAGCATGTGTTAGGCCGTGTGTCCCCTACACCCTAGTTTTAGCAAAATAGAATGCTTAGAGTTGAGCACATGGGCAGAGACATGGGCGTGTGTCTCAGCCGTGTGGATGACATGGCCTCAGGCATGGGCATGTGTCCTGGGCGTGTGAAGTCTGCACCTATTTTATGAAAAATCATAAATTTTAAATTGACCACATGGCCTAGCACACGGGCATGTGACTTAGCCGTGTATCTTCAATTTGTTCTTGGTTGACAAACAGAGAGTTACATGGGTTCGGGACACGAGCGTGTGTGACCACACGGCCTGCCCATACGGGCACATGTGACCACACAGCCTGCCCATACGGGCACGTCCAATATCTAAATGAGCGTGTGACCCCTGTTTAGTGAAAATTTTTTTAAGTGTTGTGAAATTTTCTAAAGTTCTCGGTTTAGTATCGAACCACTTCCATAGTATGTTTTGGGTCTCGTAGGCTCGTATTAGGGACTTTATGATTGAATGTGAAAAGTTTTAATTTGGACAAAAAATTTTGACTCAAAATTGTATGTTGTTTGTGTGATAAGTCCGGTAATGCCTCGTACCCAATTCTGGCGTCGAATACGGGTAAGAGGTGTTACATTTAGTGATATCAGAGCTACGATTTAGTTAATTCTTGGACTAGCGTAACATGTGTAAGAGTGTATCTATACTTGCCATATGCAAATTTTGATAGTGTGATGACTTCTGATAATTTTAAACTATGTTTTTATATAGTAAATGAATCTCGACCGAGTTGTAGCTGATGATGTAGAAAGTAATGTGCCGGCTCCCGCTCAAGGGGTAGCGTTATTCAAAAATAGACCTCCCACGGTCAGCCAAGGAGGAGGGTCTAGGGAAGCCTTCCTCTATATGATGAATGAGTAGTATTTGGAGTTTGTTCGAACAAATCCCAATGCTCAACATCCTTCACCCCTTCTTATCCTCAACCGATTCCCGTAGTTCCTCAAGGTGTGGATTTGGTAAGACAGAATAAGCCTCTAGTTGATAAGATTCGAAAGCAAGGGGCTGAGGAATTCAGGGCTAATGTAGATAATAACCCCGGGAGAGCCGAGTTTTAGCTTGAGAATACTATTAGAATATTTGATGAATTATCATGTACACTTAAAGAATGTTTGAAATGTGCCATATTATTGTAGAGGGACACAACATATCACTGGTGGTAGACACTAGCATTTGTGGTACCGAGAGAGAGGGTTACATGAGAGTTATTTCAAGAGGAATTCCCCCCAAAAAAATATTAGCCAACGGTTCATCGATCAGAAATGTAAAGAATTTCTTGAGTTGAAACAGGGCCAAATGTCAGTGACAGAGTATGAGCGAGAATTTTTCAGACTCAGTAAGTATGCCCGGGAGTGTGTTTTCTTCGAGGCTATTATGTGTAAAAGGTTCGAAGATGATCTGAATGAGGATATCCGACTGTTAGTTGGAATCTTGAAACTAAAAGAATATGTTGTATTGGTTGAGCAAGCTTGCAAAGCCGAAGAGCTAAGCAAAAAGAAAAGAAAAGCCGAGAGTGAGGCTAGAGATGCAAGAAAAAGGCCAATGAGTAAATCATTTCAATCTCAGTCAAAGAAATCTAGAGAAATGAATTATCTTTTGAATGTATCAGCTGGGTATTCTCATAGAGATCGCGGGAAGCGATATTCAAGTTTTAAATCTCAAACTACTTCAATGACAAGTGTAGGTAATGTTAGGTCTAACAGACCCGAATGTCAGCATTGTGAAAGAAGACATTCGGGCGAGTGTAAGATGAATGATCGAGCTTGTTTTAGGTGTGTTTTTCAAGAGCACTTTATCTGAGATTGCCTGGAGATGGCTGAGAAAGAACAATTTCAGAGTGCAAGGCTGAGTAATACTACTAACAGAGGTAGGCCACTGAGAAATATTGGGAATGGAAATAGCAGTAAAGGTGTGAAGAAAGATACAATCGTGAGATCTATGGCCAGAACACCTACTAGAGCCTATGCTATTCGTGCTCGTGAGGATGCGTCATTTCTCGATGTGATTATTACTACATTTTCTCTTTATGATACTAATGTTATTGCATTGATTGATCCTGGATCGACTCATTCTTATGTATGCGTGAATTTGGTATCCAGTAAGAGTTTGCCTGTTGAATCTACTAAATTTGTGATCAAAGTGTCAAACCCCTTAGGTAAGTATGTACTAGTTGATAAAGTTTGCAAGAATTGTCCTTTGGTGATTCGAGGTCACTACTTTCCTTCCAAGTTAATGTTGTTTCCATTTGACGAATTTGATGTTATTTTGGGTATGGACTGGTTGACATTGCATGATGCCATAGTAAATTGTAGACAGAAAACTATTGAATTGAAATGTGAAAATAGTGAGGGTCTTTGGGTTGAAACTGATGAATCAAGTGAATTGCCTATTATGGTTTCGTCTATGTCTGCTCAGAGGTACTTAAGGAAAGGTTGTGAAGCTTACCTTGCTTATGTGTTGAATACAAAGATGTCTAAATTGAAAATTGAATCAGTACCGATAGTTTTTGAATATCCGGATGTGTTGCCGAAAAAGTTGCCAGGGTTACCACCAGTCAGAGAAGTGGAGTTTGCTATTGATTTTGTACCTGGGACTTCACCGATATCGATTGCTTCGTATAGGATGGCTCCAATTGAATTAAAAGAATTGAAAGCTCAGTTTCAAGAGTTAATAGATAAGGGTTTTACGAGATTGAGTTTTTCTCCCTAGGGTGCTTTAGTGCTATTTGTAAAGAAGAAAGACGGATGTGTGAGACTTTGTATCGATTATCGATAGCTCAACAACGTGACTATAAAGAACACGTATCCTTTGCCGAGAATTGATGACTTATTTGATCAATTAAAAGGAGCCACGGTATTCTCAAAGATTGATTTGAGATCTGGTTACTATCAGTTGAGAGTTAAAGAGTCGGATGTGCCAAAAACCACTTTCAGGACAAGGTATGGGCATTATGAATTTCTTGTTATGCCTTTTGGACTAACTAATGCACCTGCTGTTTTTATGTACTTGATGAATAGAATTTTCCGACCTTATTTAGATAAGTTTGTGGTTGTGTTCATTGATGACATCCTGATTTATTCTCGAGATGAGTCTAAGCATGCTGAGCACTTGAGAACTGTATTGCAGACATTGAGGGATAAGAAATTGTTTGCTAAATTTAGTAAAGGTGAGTTTTGACTCCGATAAGTTAGATTTTTGGGACATTGTTTCAGGTGGGTATTCAGGTTGATCCAAGTAAGATTTCGGCAATTGTTGAATGGAAACCGCCAAGGAATGTATCTGAGGTTAGAAGTTTTTGGGCTTAGCCGGTTATTATTAACGTTTTGTCAAAGGATTTTTGATGATTGCTACTCCTATGACCAAGTTGTTGCAAAAAGATGTTAAATTTGAATGGTCTGAAAAATGTCAGCAAAGTTTTGAGAAATTGAATGCATTACTGACTGAGGCACTGGTTTTAGTACAACCTAAATCAGGGAAAGAATTTGTGGTTGACAACGACGCTTCATTGAATGGTTTGGGTTGTGTGTTGATGCAAGAGGGCAAAATGGTAGCTTATGCTTGAGATAGTTGAAACCGCACAAAAAGAATTATCCGACGCACGATTTGGAATTGGCCACCATCGTTTTTGCTTTGAAAATTTGGTGTCATCATTTGTACAGAGAGAGATGTGATATCTTTACTGATCATAAAAGTTTAAAATACTTGATCACTCAGAAAGATCTGAAATTGCGAGAATGGAGATGGCTCGAGTTACTGAAGGATTATGAACTAGTGATTGACTATCATCCGGGAAAGGCGAATGTAGTTGCAGATGCTTTGAGCAAAAAGTCCTTGTTTGCTTTGAGAGATATGGATACAAAATTGAATTTTTCTAATGATGGTTCAATTTTGGCCGAGTTGAGAGCTAGACAGGTATTTATTCAGCAAATTCGTGAAGTTAAAAAAAATGATAGTGAATTGCAAGCTAAAAGTACTCAGTGTGAATCGAGTAGTGATACAGACTTTCGAATCAGTTTAGATGATTGTTTAATGTTTCGAGATAGAGTACGTGTACCGAAAAATGGTGAACTCATTCAGAAAATTTTACACGAGGCACACAGTGGTTGCTTATCAATTCATTAGGGTAGTACGAAAATGTATAATGATTTGAAAAACATTGTATTGGTGGTAAGGTATGAAACGAGATATTTTGAAGTTTGTTTCAAGATGTTTGATTTGTCAACAAGTAAAAACCGAGCACCAAGTGTATTCGGGTTTACTTTAGCCTGTGATGGTACCCAAGTGCAAATAGGATAGGATTACGATGGACTTCGTAACGGGTTTACCTTTGAATCTAAAAAGAAAAGATGCCACCTGGGTTGTTGTTGATAGATTGTCGAAATCAGTTCATTTTATACCGGTACGCACTGACTACTCACTTGATAAGTTAGCTGAATTGTACATTTCTGAGATTGTGAGATTGCACGGAGTGCCTATTTCTATTATTTCGGATAGAGATCCGAGGTTTACTTCGAGATTTTGGAAGAAATTACAAGAGACTTTGGGTATGAAGTAACATTTTAGTATCGCGTTTCATCCAAAAACTGATGGTCAATTTGAAAGAGTAATTCATATTCTTGAAGATATGCTCCGATGATGTATTCTAGAATTTGAAGGTAATTGGGAGAAATATCTACCTTTAGTCGAATTTGCTTACAACAATAGTTTTCTGACAAGTATAAAGATGACACCGTATGAGGCATTGTATGGCTGCAAATTTCGAACTCCATTGTACTGGAAAGAGCTCAATGAGAGACAGATTCACGGGGTTGATTTGGTTAAAGAAACCGAAGAAAAAGTAAAGGTAATCTGTGATTGCTTGAAAGCTACTTCAGATCGACAAAACTCGTACGCAAATTTGAAAAGAAAAGAGATTGAATTTTAGATTGGTGATAAAGTATTTCTGAAAGTATCTCCGTGGAAGAAGATTTTGAGATTTGGCTGTAAAGGCAAGTTAAATCCACGTTTCATCGGGCCGTATGAGGTTATTGAAAGAATAGGGCCAGTGGCATATTGGTTAGCTTTACCGATAAAGTTGGAAAGGATTCATAATGTATGTAATGTGTCGATTTTGTGATGATACTGTTCTGCTCATAATGTGTGTAATGTGTCGATTTTGCGATGATACTGTTCTGCCCCTCACATGTGATTTATTCGATAGAAATTGAGATACGACTTGATATGACTTATGGTGAGGAACTGATCAAGATTTTAGCTCGGGAAGTTAAACAGTTGAGAAATAAAAGTATAGCCCTAGTGAAAGTTTTGTGGCAATGACATGTGGTTGAAGAGGCTACGTGGGAACCCAAGGAAGGCATGATAAAACAATACCCAAACCTATTTCTGGTAAGATTTTCGGGGACGAAAATCCCTAAAGGGAGAGAGTTGTAACAGCCTGATTTTGGGTCTAGTTAGAATAGTGGTTTTGGGACCACAAATTTGACGTAGAAAAATTTATTTTTCTTACATTTTTATGGTCTATAGTTTTATGGAATGATTATGTGAAAATTTCGTTCGAAAATTTTGACTTTTGGGCATTCAATTTAGTAAAAGGACTAAATTGTAAAAAGTACAAAACTTGAGTTCTAGAAGCTAGAGGTGTCTAATTGCTATGAAATTTTAAATTGAAGGTCCTTAGATGGTAATTATACCATTTTTTAAGTTAGTAGACAAAAATGGACATGAAGTAAGAGAAATTTTAGTGTTTTAAGAAAATGGCATTTTGGTCATTTGGTAATTAAATGAATTAATAGGCAAAATAAAAAAGCCAATTTTCTCTCATCTTCTGCTCCTTGGCCAAAATTTACAAGAGGAAGACATATCTAGGGCTTTTCAAGCTTCCAAGCTCGATTGTAAGTTCGTTCTAGCCCCATTTTTAATGCTCTTTACTTTTTTGAAGTCGTTGTAACTCGATCTACCTATTTCTAGCACTAATTTAAGGTATAATTAAGGTCTAGGGTTTGACCATGTTAGACATGTGTGTATTTTGATGGCTAATTGTAGAAAATGCATGTTTAATGTTAGAAAAACAACTTTTGCTAAGTGATTTTTGGTAAAATGTAAAAAAGGACCTATTTGTAAAAGTTATAAAATAAGTAGTAAAAGTACGATTGAGTAGAAATATAGGCTGGTATAAGTATGAAAATGGTTTGGCTAGGCTTTGGTTTTGAAGAAATTGAATACATTTCAATTTACGAGCCTAAGGACTAAATTGTAAAAATGTGAAACATTAGGGGCAAAAATGTAATTTTATCATAATATGATTTTTGGACTGAATTGAACAATGTGTGTTTTAAATAAGTTGAATTTGTTATTATAGATCAAGATAAACGAGGTTCGGACCTAGATTGGAGGAAAAACAAAGTGTTTGATGATTAGGTCAAATTCTACTATTTTTGTACCGAGGTAAGTTCGTATGTCAATAATGCATTGTTTTATTTATGTTTTAAATGCTTTAATATTTTATGAATTGTGATTGAATCATTGGATGTATTTGATAAAGTTTTGACAAGTGAGAATTCCCGATTGAGCCTTAGGAATAGAATAGGATACGAGTGACATGTCACTAGGAACCCATGTGTTTATGTGATTCGAGTGCTAGTCTTGTATGTCCTACCAGTGGTTGGGTAGTCCAGCATGAGTTGCGAATACCTGATAGCTTGTGTGAGTAGCACTGTATAGCTATGTTCTGACTGACAGCTTGTGTGAGCAGGTCCGTAAGTAGCTTGAAAATAGGCCTATATGTATTATGAGATGTGAGGTAGCTTTGACTACATGTATGACACTTATGTGTAGGATTTTTGAGTATCCGTTAATATTCTGAGTGTTCAATGGGAATGTCAAAGATGTGAAAGACATGGTATGTTACGAATTGGTACAGATATGAACGTAAAACTCATACGTAATGAGCTCGATAAGTGATGAACCCTTGGTAAGGTTATGATTGAGTAAGTTAAGACTAAAGATTTTGATATCATTCATGTTAATTTTTATCATGCTAATTGTATGTTAGATGTGTGGCTATGATGCTTATTATTTGCATAGGAACTTACTAAGTTATAAAGCTTACTCCCTTTTCCTTTCCCTTATCTTATAGTGTCACCAAGCTAGCTCGGGGATCAAAAACCGTTGGAGATCCACTCAGACTATCAACAATTATTTTGGTATCAATGATCTCAACATTTTGAGTTATGACATGTATAAGCGATTTGGTCATTTTGTTATGTGTCATAATTGATTTGGCCAAATGTGTTGGCTTATGTTGGTTGAAAGTTCATTTTGTATAAGGCCACTTGAAATTGGCTACTATTTGTATAATTAATTTATATGATGATTCCCTTCATGAATGTGGAAACTTGCATGATTTGAGTTGATGAGCATGTGATGTTTGTGTATAATAGATGGTAGCATGTAATTGACAAGTGGATGTCTTGATTGTGGCTTATTTGGTTGTATGTAAATGCTTGAATTGGTGCTATATTATGTTGTGTTGGTGTGTGCATCAAAGGGTGGCAAAATGGCTTGGTAAATAGCCTTATTTTTGTCCACATGGGTAGACGCACGGGCATGTGTTTAGGCGGTGTGTGACACATGGTTTGCCCCACGGGCATGTGTTAGGCCGTGTATCCCTTGCACCCTAATTTTTGCAAAATAGAATGCTCAGAATTGAGCACACGGGCAGAGACATGGGCATGTGTCTCAGCTGTGTGGATGACAGGGCCTTAGGCACAGGTGTGTGAAGTCTGCACCTATTTTATGAAAAATCATAAATTTTAAATCGACCATACGGCTTAGAACACGGGCGTGTGACTTGGCCGCGTGTCTTCAATTTGTTCTTGGTTGACAAATAGAAAGTTACACGGGTTCGGGACACGGGCTTTTATGACCACACGGCCTTCCCACACGGGCATGTCCCGTATCCACACGGGCGTGTGACCCCTATTTAGTGAGAAATTTTCTAAGTGTTGCAAAATTTTCTAAAGTTCTTGATTTAGTCCAGAACCACTTCCATAGTATGTTTTGGGTCTCGTAGGCTCGTATAAGGAACTTTATGATTGAATGCGAAAAGTTTTAGGTTGGATGAAAATTTATGACTCGAAATTGTATGTTGTTCGTGTGATAAGTTCGGTAACCTCTTGCACCCTGTTCCGGCATCGAATACGGGTAAGGGGTGTTAGATTACTTTTCCACCTTCATCTTTATAATGTTTGCTCTATGCAAAAACTTCCATGGGAAGAAAAGTATCTATGGAAAGTCATTTCCCAGCTATTTATAATCCTTTCCGTGCTTCTTCCAACCTCATAAGAGTTGTGCGTCATTAATTATTATGCTTCCCATTAAGGAACTAGTTGGTTCCACCTTAACTGAACTGAAATTGGATCCCAACATTGTCCAATTTGGTTTCCAGCTTTCCTTTTTATTCCAATTTAGACTGTCAGCTTGCAGTTTCTTCCAATTTAGTCCCTTATTCGTTCCTAATTTCGTGTTATTAGAAATTCAGGTGTTATAGGCCTCTTGAGCACAATTGATGTAATTGGATTGAATCCCAAACTAGGGGCTGAATTGAATAAAATAGACAATTTTATGTCTTGCTTGAAATATACAATTGGTATGAAATTGAATTGGGACTTGTTATATTGTGTGAATTGATAAAGTGGTGATGAACTTACCATGTTGAATTATGTATTGAATTAAATAATGAAATTTGAATTTGTTACCCTATTAACTATTCGAACTGTGCCGGATATAGTTTGTATGCCATAGATTTATAATACTGAGTTAAATTATCATTGCTAGGCAATCTGAGGTTGCAGATGTTATACTTTGAGTCATCATTGACGAGAAATCCGGGTGACAGATTTATCTAGTTGAGCAAAACCATTGTTGTCGGGCAATTCGGAGTGGTACTATATAATATTTTAGCATATCGTTGTTGGACAACCCCGAGTGACGGATCTGTGTATCTGCATCAAGTTCGTGTCAGGTTAATAGAGTTAAAAATACATGAATTGGTTAATTGGTAATGAAATGAAATGTTTTGGAAATGTGAAATTCTATGCTATACGATTTGAGTTGAAAACAAACCTCGGGGGCTAATGGATCAAGATCAAACTTATAGACTCAAAGATTTTTATTATGATATCTGATATGAATATGTTACTTAAAATTTGAAGTAGTTGAGATGAATGACATGAAATTTTGTATGAATTAAACTTGACTTAATTGTTGCATTTGTATATTCAATTTTATGTTAATTTGAATAATAGTTTACCACTAAGCAATTTGCTTAACGTACTAATATTTTTTCGTGCGTAGGTTAGTAGATTCCCGAGCATATGAATTGCATATAAATTTTGGAGTATGTTTCAACGTGTCTAACTTGTTAAAGGGTGAAGGCTGAACATCAAGACCCATCAGGCAAACTATATCCTTTGGAAATTCCAGAACGGAAATGAGACAATATCATTATGGACTTTGTTTCAGGGCTACCTCTTAGTCCCTCCAAGATGAATCTTGTTTGGATAGTAGTGGATTGGCTTACGAAGTCAACACACTTTCTACCAGTAAATACTACCTATTCCTTGGAAAAGTTGGTTGAGTTGTATATCGCTGAGATAGTACGCCTACACAGAATACCCTCCTCTATAGTGTCTGAAAAAGATCCAAGATTCACTTCGACGTTTTGGAATCAGCTATAGAATTCCTTGAGGTTAAAAATAAAATTTAGCATTGCATTCCATCCTCAAACTGATGGCAATTTGAAAGAGTCATCCAAGTGTTAAAAGATATGCTAAGAAGCTGTGTGATGGATTTCGGGATCAATTGAGAGAAGTATATCCCTTTGGTCAAATGCACCTACAACAACAATTATCATGCTGGTTTAAAAATGTCTCCATTTAAAGCATTATATGTTAGAAGGTGTAGGACACCTACCTATTGGACGGAGCTCAACGAAAGGAAGATTGCAAGACCAAACTTAGTACTTAAAACCGAGGAAAAAGTTAAAATCATTCGCAATCATTTGAAAGTAGCACAGGACCGACAGAAATCATATGTGGATTTAAAAAGGAAAGAAATTTCTTTTGAAGTAGGGATAAAGTATTCTTGAAGGCCTCCTCATGGAAAAAGATTATACAATTTGGTCGGGAAAAAACTATGTAACACCCCTATCCCGTCTTCGTTGCTAGATTAGGGTTATGGAGTATTATCGATCAAAGTAGAACAATTTTCTTTATAACAAAACAATTATATAAATTAAATGCTAACATATAACAGTTGAATCTAATCATGGAAAAGATACAATAATGTGCCTTAAATTGAGCCTACAGGGCCTTAAAAGCAGTTTGGGAACGATCTGGGATCAAATTAAAACAAATAAAATTTTTTTAGAAAAACTTGAAAAAGTTGAAAACAGGGATCACACGGTCGTGTTCCAGTTCGTGTGGGTATTCGAAATAGTGCCACACAGCCATGTGCCAAACTATGTGTGTATTCGAAGTCAGGTTGCACGGTAGTGTGCCAAACCGTGCCACAAACTAATTTGAGACACATGGCTATGTCACAGCCTGTGTCTTAGACTGTGTGAAACCTGCACCTAAAATAATATTGACACACGGCTGCGTGGGGTGACCGTGTGTGGCATACACCATGTGATAGCCGTGTGCTCTATTTTTAACCCCTATATTAAGCCAATTCAAGCAACATATCTTGCACAACAAGACATACCATAACTAGCATATTTTACATGGTTAAAAGCACATTCGAATCACCAAATACATGCCAAATATTCATCCATCCTATGTCTAACCAATATGTCATCAAAAGGCACCTCAATTGACACACCCATTCAATTCAAGAATAAGGTTACAATTAAGGAATAAACTTAATCATTAATTAACCATTCATGCCTAAAACCACGAATCTAATTGACCAAAATATGGACATACTCAACAAGCAACCATTTCAAAACATCGTCACCAAAAATATATACCATTTAGGATCAACTTATTTATAACTAACACAAGTACACATCCAAAACCATGCACATTACTAGATATACCAAAAAAACTTAATAATTTACATATCAACAAAAAAACAACTATATACTTGCCACATCCCAAAATGAAAACAAAAGCTACCGAGATGGATGGATAGTATGAGCTCCAAACCGATTCGTCTGGTCAGTCCGCAAAATGATAACTACAAAAGAACCATAAACGAACGAGTAAGCTTAAGAAGCTTAATAATTTCATAGTTTAAACATCATTTAAACTTACCTTAACCAAGATAATTAAATAAGAAGATAATTTCTATCACCAAGATAATTAAACAAGAAGATAATTTCTATCTCCTACTAACCAAATACAAGTTCACACCTTATTAGTATATGTTCATAAATAACATAAGAACACATTTCCAAGAATTAATCAATTCCATCAATCAAATTATCTCAATATAATTGTAAACTGAAAAAATATAGGATTTTTCCTATGTAATTTATTACCTTTTTACTTAAATTCATTGTTAAAACTAAGTAATTGTTTAATTAATTAATGAAATATGTGAAAATATGAAATTAGGACATAGAAATTATTAAAATGTAATTTTATGCTTTATTATATAGTTTTCATGAATAAAATTGCTTATTTTATATTTATTTGAACATATTATGTTTTTAAGATATAAAATGGGCCATGCATGATTAAATTAAATAATAAAATAAAAAATATATATTTAATAATTCATTTTAAAATATTTCGTTAATAATTTGGGTTTTAATTAATTATTTAAATTGGAAAAAATTTTGTTCTTTGGTACTCTAATTTATCTATTTATTTTGGACAGGTCTGATAGCTTTGCCGGATTACAAAAAAAGGGTCCAAATTGAAGACCAAGTCAACCCAAATTTGGCTACACATGGTTGTCCACATAAACTACTTTTTGGTTTAATTACACAAGGTCCTTGTAATGTTGAAGAAATTAAAGTTTTGCTTGAAGATTTACATTTGAACGTGTCTCAGTCTTGAGTTGTTATGGCATTTAAATTGCTTAAAAATCAAGTAAAATTCAACTCAATTCCACCAAGTATGGCTGGCCACTCATTGGAAAAGCTTGAAGGGACTAAACCTCTCTATTTTTAGCTAACTAACCTCCTCTCTTCACCTATAAATAAGATCTCATTTGATCCCTCATCATCATCCCTCATCCATCATCATTCTCTCTTCTCTCTTAATTCTCTTTAGCATTTTCCATTTCCCACGCCTAGCATCATCTCTTTATAGAGATTTTAGCAATTAAGCCTATTAAATAGCCATTGGTCGGCCACCTTGGAGAGCCATCAGCAAAAGAACAAAGCGAAGGAGCCTCGTCGGTCAGAGTCTTGGGTGACGGCCACTCTGATTTGAGTTTAATCTTTCTTTTCTTTAATTTAATCTAAAAATGTTTGCTATGTGTTCTTTGTTCTTGTTTACAACAATGTTAGCTTAATTTTATTTAAGCTAGGATGATTGCTTTGATTAAATAATATTTATTTGATTCATGCTTATAATGTTTGTGCCTTAATCGATCATGTTTTCAATTAAAATCAAGTCTGTATGTCGTTTATACGTGATTGAAATGCACCTGAATTAGCTGAGCGATCTTGACCAGATGATGGCTAGTGGACGCATAATTGAAATGTGCATGCTCAATTTAGATCCTAACCCGATTAAATTGTAGGTTGCATAACAACTCTAATCAAGCTCTGTTATCTGCATAGTTTTTAGATTTGTGGGATTAAACTGTTTCAAACCTAACACGTCCCTGTTACCTCACACGAATGCTAAGAAACCCTTAGTAAATAAGGATCAGTAAAATGCGTATTTACTAAGTAAAGGATTCCGAAAAGACCAAATACGATTTCCAAACTCATGAAAGATCGAGTTGCCATGGAATGTTTTTCCGAATGTTATTAAGCATGTTGATAATAAATTGAGTTTAATTAAAGTAATTGTCTTAGTTTATTTATGTTATAATTGTTGCAAATTGTGTTTAATTTTGCTAAAATCTATTTCATTGATTTAGTTTGCATACTTAGAATAAATTGCATTAGGGATCATTGCATTTAGTTTAATATATTCAATTTTCACATCTCAACCATATTGTCTTTTTATTTACCAAGTTTTTAGTATAATTTTATAATTAAGTGATTAAACACAAATATAATCCCTGTGGAGATGATAACTAGATACTTACTTATTACTTGATAACGACTGTGTACACTTGCACAAACCTACGAGTTACAATAACCATCCACACACACATATATATAAGCAAGAATTTCATTCAAACATTCATAATTTAATAACGTCATAAATATGCAATAGTATTAAGTAAGTAATTAAGCTGTAAATCAATCAACACTTAGCCCGATGAACCATAGTAACTTGACTCAGATACTCGGGTAACTACACCATGCCAAATACATCATAAATGCGTAACAGAGGCACCAAAGTGCAAACAGAGACACGATTGTGTAATCAGAGGCACCGCAGTGCAAACAGAGACACTAAAGTGTAAATAGAGGCACTAAAGTGCGAACAGAGGCATCAAAGTGCAATCCTGTACAAGCACACATACTAAACCTATTAGAATGCCAATTGTATCATAATCGTCTACTACTTTCAAACGGGCATTTATCTAAATTCATCACAATAACACATTAAAGGCACTGTTTCAATGTTCATACATATTCCGCAAAACTAGTATATTTACACCAAGATTTTATAATTCATAATTACAACCATTTTTCACCAAATACATACTCAACTTATACTTATTAGCAATTAATACGAAATTAACATTCCAATATAAAATTTTTAACAACTATTCAATTATCTAACTCAAAATAACATCAATTTAGATATAAATACAAATTATTCATTTATATTATGAACTTACCTACTATTCGCTATAGTTTCTTCATAGGGACTACTCCGTAATTTTTCTTTTTCCTTGGTTATTGTCTTTTTGACTCGGTTCTTGATCTATATAGTAATTAAATTCAAATTATTAAATTCTATGGATAAGACCTTTAATTTTTTATTTAAACCTGAAATTCCAAACTTAACAAAATTTTACAATTTTCCATGCTAGCCGAATTTATTTCTAAACTAGTACAGTCCCTGATTATTCACAATTCACAAAATCTATTTAAATTTTAATATTTTTTCAATTTAATCCTTTAACTAAAACCTAACAAAAATCACTTTACAAAATAATCTTAATCAACAACCAATACTACAAATTCACTATTTAACATCAAGAATAAATAAGAGTCATCTAAGGAAAAATCCAAAATCCTTGACAGTTTCAAAACCGAAGCTACGGGTTAGCAGAACCTAGTTGCAATGATCTCAAAAACATAAAAATTATAAGAAACATATTTAAAACAGGCTTACATGCAAGAAATTTCATGCGACCACGACCCAAGACCAACCTAAAGCTACCGTGGAACCTATGGAGCTACCAATGGGGCCGATCACCCGAGTTTGAGCTAGAAGGTTCAAAAAAGCTGTTACGGGTTTAATTGACTGAGTTTGGGGTGAAATCATTGCGGGATTTATCGAACGATCATGGACCAGCAATCCATGGGTGCCTTGCAACCTGCTTCAAGCTCATTTAGCTCAACTTTAGCTCTTTTTAATCTTGTGCATTTTATTTGTTGAAATAAATAATTAATTCAGTTTTGGTTAATTTAGTTTAATTAGTTTAAGTTATTAAGTAAGTCATAATTTAGATAACTTTAATATGAGTTTAATTATGTCATAATCTAAACATATTAACTAAGGGTTTTAATTATGTCTTAGTTTAGTACATATTTAAATA
Organism: Gossypium longicalyx; assembly: GCA_025698465.1. Taxonomy (NCBI): domain Eukaryota; kingdom Viridiplantae; phylum Streptophyta; class Magnoliopsida; order Malvales; family Malvaceae; genus Gossypium; species Gossypium longicalyx. The sequence continues at coordinate 78,668,352 of CM047002.1, read as the reverse complement.
GGCGTTTTTAATATGTCTTAGTTTTAGACATCTTAATTACATGATAGAGTTTCAGAGCACTTTAATATGTCTTAGCCGAATTTAATTTGTCTTATAGGATTGATGAATGGATGGCATTAAAGGGAGTGGGCTGCTGGTTGCTATCCTCCAAGCAACCCTACGTGCATAGCAAAGGCCACAAGTGAGCTGCTGGTTGTTCTCCCCGAAGCAACCCATCATGTAATGCAAATGTAACACCTTTAACCCGTAACCGTCGCTGGAATAGGTTAAGAGGCATTATCGGACTTATAACTCAAATAAAAACAACCACACATCCAATATCATCTCATTACTACTAAAAGTCATTCATTCACATTCAATATTCACATAAAATCGAGTATACAATGCTTAATTATGCATTCGAGATCAAATCGATAACATACGCAAGTTTAAAAACTTATAAAAAAATTAGCTTCTAAAAGGTCACACACCCGTGTGAATAGGCCGTGTGCCTCACACGGTCTAGACACGCCTGTGTGTCAAAACTGCGACAAAATAGGGCATAGCTACTGACTTGCTCATAAGGCCAGACCACACTCCTGTGTGTCCTGCTCGTGTGCTAGACTATGCCAAAAATAGTGGGTATTCTATTTGTGACGTCATCATACCAATTAGGGTCACACGGCTAGACCACAAGCCCGTGTACAAAACTGACTTACAACTGTAGGGTACTCCAAGGGACACACGACCGTGCAACATGGCCGTGTGTCGCACATGCCTGAGACACACACCCGTGTCTCTGCCCGCGTGGAAAAAAACAGGCCATTAGAATAGCCAATTTGCCACCCCAATTTTGTCATCCTACAAGCCAAGGAAACAAGCATATTTTGTAACGCCCCAAAAATCTCGAAATCTCGAATTTTTTTTTTTCAGTTCTGACAAAAAAATGTGCTAGGTATTTTCAGTTAAGTAGGTAATAGTAGGTCTTGGATAAGGTTCAAGTTCGAACTTAGGGGAAAATAAAATTATGCGTTAATAATTAAAAGGACCTTGTTGGCAAGTAGTTGGGCTTTTAAATAAAGATAGGGGAAAATGGCATAAAAAAGCCTTGTGGAGGAGTGGCTAAGTGACGCCACTTAGAGTGTAGGGAGGTGGCGTTAGTGGCTAGCAAGGAGATCTAAGGTTCGAAACCTAGCTTAGTATTTTTAGAAGCTTAATTTTGGCCTTCTAGAAGATTGGAAGTGGCGTGAAGATGGACTCCAAGGGGAGTGTTCAGAAGAGAAAATTAAAGAAAGGATCAAGGGGTTATCAGGGAGAAAAACGAGGATATGAGAAGGGGGAAGTGAATGAGCCGAATGGGGAATTGAGGGTCAGGCAATTCGGCTATAGGGGCTGTAAATAGGTACCAAATGCAAGGTTGCCAGGCTAATGCCGAAATCTCTCTCATTTTGTTATCGGAAACCCTTTTCTCTTCAAGATCCAAAAAGCCAAAAACCTTTGCTTCTTTCTTTCTTTTCTTGTGCCGATTTTCTATTCTTCTTCTACCCTTCTTCTTTAATCTGTGCCAAATAAACCTTATTCACCATACTAAGCTTGAAAGCTGAATCTCCCAAGGGCCGAATACTCTTTGGTTGAATACCCTTGGTGCAATTACTACTCCTTCTACTTCGGTCAAATCTAGTGTAAGTGTTGTTCTCCCAATCGGTTTTTCTAAGAATCTATTACGCTGTTCTTTCCTCACTCTTTCTAATCAACTGTGGTAGGGAATTAGTATCGGATCTCGGATCTTAGCTCTTTGCCGAAATTGCTCCTTAGGTGGTTGCGATTTTGGTAAGTATTCCTCTTCCATTGGCTAAGGTGGCCGAATGTTCATAGTTAAGGTAAGGGGAATTGTGTTGGATATGAATCACCAATTATTCTGGTTTTAATAGTTCCGATTGGTGTAGATCTAGGAGTTGATCGTGGTTAGTGATATAAGAAAGGGCTGTTATACTTATCGCGCAAGGTAAGGTTAAGGTGAGGTTTTGGTTTTAGTAAAGATATGTATTAAGCATGCGATTAATTGAAGGGTGATATCGTTTGTAGGTTGATGAATAAGGGAATCGCAACACACTTGCTTACCAAGTGTGTACATACACTGCACACACACACAATGAATCGGCAAAAACCAAAATGCCGATAAGCCGAAAAGCTAAAATGCCGAAAAGCTGAAAGTTGGGCTACGGTAGTCTTGCGAGTGCGCGAACATCCGTGAGGAGGAAACCGATAGGTTTTCTGAGGCCCATGGGCGATTCCATGGACTTGGGCTGTGATTTGGCCAACCGGGCCAAAATAGGCTTAATGGGCCTAATGGGCTGTTGGGCCCATAATAGGCAAAATTGATATTTGATGCTATGTGATGAAAAATTCGTATGTGAGCTTGTATATAAATTTTATTTGGGCCTAATGGACCATACAAATGTGATTTGGGCCTAATGGACCATATACAGGTGATTTGGGCCTAATGGGCCATATAAATATGATTGGGCTTTGTGGGCCATATACAGCTATGTGAATTTGACTGGGCTTTCTAAAGGGGTTTTGGGCCTAGTATATGATGACTACATAAAAATTAATTAATTAATTGCGACCATGGACAAGTCAAAGGGTTATGGTGTGGCAACGGGTATATGCATGTCTAGGATTGGATCTAGAGAGAGCTTGGTACTTAAGCGGTCTTAATGACTCACCTCCTCTTCTCTGGAATCCTACCTGGTGCATAGTATTCGTTCATCTTAGCTCACAGGATTTGTTAACGAGCCAAGCTAAGTAAAAATCGTAATAAAGGAAAAATTACCGAAATGCCCCTAAGGGCGAAAATGACCAAAATACCCCTAGGTGTTGAATGTAAGTTTTATGGATGTGACATGCATACATATGATATTCTGCTTAGGTTGCATATGGGTTGGGAATTATGGAACGGAGGAAGTATATGAGGATCGCATGGTTTATTGACAATCGTGGATCCACCGACGGCTTTTAAGCCCAATGTGTAAATGAAGGTAGTTCCGCAACCGGGCTATCATGGATGTGTCGGTTGGGTGGGTCGATATTTATATCCTCACATGATGTGTCGGGGGATGGAGCTGGTGTGCAGCGGATGGATTATTGGAATGGGATTGCCCTGCATTGCATTGCATTGCATGTTTGATGTATGGTGATTGATCAATGCTTGTTACTTGTTGAGGGTTGTATACACTGAGTTTGCGAAAACTCACCCCCTCTTTTATTTTATTTTCAGGTGATGCTCAGTAAAAGGTTCGATGTTTGGAAGGACTCTGGGTGGCCAGTTAGCAAGACAATTTGGACCTGTTTTTCTTTTTAAGGCATATAAGTTTCTATTTTATTCAGTACTTTTCAAATCAGATTGTAATAGGGCTTCCATTTTGTTATTACTTGGATTGTTATTTTTATGTGATGTAATTGTGAGAAGTTGAACATGGTTTCTTAAACTATAGTATGTTTTTCTATGTTTTCGTGACTAAATTTTGTAGCGACAGGTTTTCATAAAAACATATGTTTTAAACAAGAGGTTGAAAGGAGTTTTTTTTTTTGTTAATTAAGGTTTCTTTTATTTTAAGAAGGGTTTTCAATGAAAACACGATTTTGGGGTGTTACATATTTATATCACCATTTTAAGAAGGGTTTTTAATGTGATGCGCCAGATTCGGCCATAACATTCGGGCCGGGTTTGGGGTGTTACATATTTATATCACCATTTCAACCAATTTCAACACCAAAACATGACTCTTTCATATCATATAATAGTCACCAAAATTCATACTCCTAAACCTTATCAATTCATACCAAACATAAGGTAATATCATACCAAAACATTTCCTTCCATACATCATTCAATTCTCAAGTTAATCCTACCAAGTTTTATCAACTAAAACATACCACAATTTCATATTAACATCACATGCTATAAGTCATTATCAACCCTAAGTTCAATCACAACTTAACCAAGTCACATGGCTAAGCATAAATATCTCAAAATACCATTCCACAACTACTAACCTATACATGCCATACTTCAAAAATATGTATTTTCAAAAGTACCAAATTAAGGTTCGATAGTGTGGTGACGATCCTTGATGGTTTCCGAGCTTGCAGTAGCTTCGATATCTATAAAACAATGCAAACACATACAAAGTAAGCTTTCAAAAGCTTAGTAAGCTTGTACTATAATCATTAACAGTATATAAAACATAAAACATCAACACATAAGTATTTATGAATTCTCAAATCATTCATCAAATATATTCCAACCCAATCCATATGTTCATAACAAATCAATGAACTTAATCTATATAAAATCGTCTACCACAAAGGTATCGTACATACCTGGATCTTCCCCTATTTATTCACTTTCGTTCTCACCTCTTGTTCGAGTATATCAAAACTTCTTGTAAATTATTCATACTTAAACATCCATACACTTAGTGCTGTAAAAGTTAGCTGAAGCTACAATTATTCTGCACACTTAGTGCCATTTCAATTTATCGAAGCTAAGTCAGTATCGCACACTTAGTGCCTTATATAACCAAAGCTATTCCAACTCGCACACTTAGTGCTATTTGTAGCTGAAGCTATATATATTAAACCGCACACTTAGTGCTAAGCATAGTTGAATATCATCATACGCAAACTGTAATCAAATATCTATATGATTTATGCATTGTAAGCACATTTAAAATATAACTTTAACATCATTTATCACGTACGAACTTACCTCGTACTCAAAATTTTTGATTTGAATTATCTACTCGATAACCTTCGACTTCCCTCGATCTAAATCCGAATTCCTCCTTTCTTGATCTATATGCATTCAAAATTAACCTTTTTATTCACCAATTGATTCTATTTAATCCATAAACACATATTTAGGGCATTTTGCAAACTAGCCCTCACATTTTCACATTTCGACACTTTAGTCCCTATTTCACAAAATCACAAAGTACACATAATTTGCATATACACAAGCTTAGCCGAATTCTTCTAGCTCTCATACAAGTCCAAAATTTTCATTTATTTCATATTTTAGTCCCTCAAAAATAACATCTTTACAATTTAGCCCAAATTACTCAATTTCATCAAAAATCCAAAGACAAATCATTGAAACCCAACATCAAGCTTTTATAATTCATCTACTAACATCTCAAAACTCATAGTTTCATCAATGGTACATTTCAAAATCATCACCAAAATTAGAAATTGAGGCATGGGTTCGATAGTATACGAAGCAACGATTACAAAAACGTAGAAATTAACAAAAACCGATAAAAAATCATACCTCAATTGAGCTTTAACCTAGCTGAACCCTTAAAGCTTCTTTATCTTTTATTTTCTTTGTATTTTTGGCAAGAACAAGGATGATAATTTTTTTTAATGTATATTAAGTTAATATTAATATGAATTATAAATTTCCATTTTTAACCTTAATAAAAACATTATCAAAACACATATTTTAAGGCCATTAATGTCCATTAACCATGTTAATGGTCCAATTGCAACATAAGGACTTCATAATTATAAAGCCAATTCAAAAGGGCACTTTTAACATCTAGCACATAGCTTTTACATTTTACGCGATTAAGTCCTTTTTTGCAAATTAAGCACACAAACAGTCAAATTTTTATACGAGATTTTCACACATGCTAATTCATGCATCATAAGCATAGAATAATATTTAAATATTTTTCTAACTCGGATATGTGGTCTCAAAACCACCATTTCGACAGGGTCAAAACCGGACTGTTACAGCAAAGGTCACAAGGGTTTCACACTTGTTCATTTCAGCTGAAGATCCTTTTCACACCTTGTGGCCATCCAATTTTGTTTGTTCACACATAAAGGGCTACTCAAATTCAGCTGATCACATGGATGACCTTCCATGTGCCACAAGCTGCCATTATGAGCTTATATCTATTCGGTTTTCCAAGGCAGCATCTTAAGCATGTTCACACTTATTGGCTGGTCACCTTTAAGTTTATTCAGCTCAACACTTAAATTCCATTAAGTTAAGCTGATTGGGAACTGATACGAACCCGCATCGCGAACTACTTTGGTCAAGCTTACCAAGCCGAGCATTGCACTGTTGGCAAGCTGATCCTAGCTCGTTTCCAGCTCCCCAAGCTCCCGAGCTTCGTCCTGTTCAATTCAGCTTGTTACTGATTTAATTTCGTTTTGACGCAAGCTCATTGAGCTCGATTCAAAATTATTTAATTTCTTGCATTTTAATTTGCTGAAATAATTAAGTTAGTTTATTTAGTTAGCTTAAAATAATTAGCTCATTTTAATGTCAAATCAATAAATAATTAAATAAAGTTTTTAATGTGTCTTAGTTTAGGACATGAATTTAATATGTCAAGTTTAAGACAAATTAATTACCTGCTGCTATTTATTTCTCTAAACCGAATTTAATGGTTGTCCTAGCATTAAAACGTGGGTCATAAATATGTCCTTGTTTAGACATGTTATTAATGTGTTTTGTGATTAAAACCATGAATTTAAATTGTCTCAACTTTGCTGCAGGTTTAATGTGCCGAATTTAATGTGTTTAACGTGAATTAATTTTCTTCATTAAATTGGTTTTAGGCACATGAATGAATCAGCATTAAAGAAGCTGAATTCAATGAGTGTTGGAGCTTGGGACGAATTTAATGAGCTGCTAGTTTAATGTCTTGACCGAATTTAATGCATGTTGCTACTTTGTCCAGCCGAATTTATGGTGCATGATGGCTGACCGAATTAAAGAGGTTTTGGAGCAAGCATGGGACGAATTTAAGGACTTGTCCAGCATGCAAGGGGTGTCCATTAAAGAGGTTGTTTGTGGAAAGCATGCATGGCCAAATTAATTGCTGTTTACTTGATGCATTAATTTGTTGTAGGTTCATGGTAAGAAATGAATTTAATGTGCAGGATTTAAGTGGGTGTTTTGTGCATGGCCAAGACATGTTCATGGGCAGCATTTATTAAAGTGTTTACCATGCATGGACGACTTAAATGAGTTGCTAAATTTTCCTTCTTCCCATATGCCTTTTCGTGGAGACCAATGGACATATGTTGGTTGATATTTTCTAAGTGACCACTTGGCCAAAAAACATGCATGAAGGCTTCCATTCATCCTCTCCTTAGCCGAATCTTGACATGGCTATTAAGCTTCCATGCTTCACATTCATTTAACTGAATTGCTTCTCCACAAAGCATGCCCATTGGCGTTCCAAGTAGTTGAATTTAGACTTAGTCACTTAATGATTGTATTCTAGTTTATTCTAAGATTTTCTAGCCGAATTTTACTTAGTCTTTAAGCATTGTTTTATGTCCATTCGGCTACCCTTGTAAGGGTTGTTGAACTTTTATTATTGTTTCTTGTTAATGAAACTATTTGGTGAGATACTTTTCTCCCTAATTTCGTTGAAGACTTGTTGGCTTATCTAGAAAGCCTAGTGTCGTCAACCTGTTTTTCTTTTATCCTGAACTTATCACTATTTATAGTGTGGCGTTCAAAACTATACCAAGGTTCCTACTTTGCTAAGTAGTGGGTCGAGGTTTACCTTCTTTCATTTAATCACCTTAAAAGCCTATAAGCAATTGGGTCAATACTCTTTAGTATTGGTTCGTGCTTGCTTTTGAGTTCCTTCTTTCCATTCTTTTATTTACTTTAAACCGAACCTTTAATATTCATATTTTAAACCCTACCTTTGAACCCCTTAAATAGCTTCCGCATTATTTACTTAAAAACAACATCCTTTTGAAAAAATCGAACGATACTTCTTCGTAGACGATCGAGCATTTCACATACGACTCGACTCATCCCCGAGGCGATCGTTTTATTTGGTATCAGAGCTTGTAAAATGGGAAGTACAGATATTCGCACCATCATTAGGAGTAGGTTCATAAAGTAAAAATAAAAAAAATTCAAAATTTTTTTTTGTAACAAAAGCATTGTATTTAGCATTTTTGTAATTGAAAAAAAAATGAGAAGTATAAAAAAAAAGCAAAAAAAAAGTGTTAAAAAATCGAAGTTAAAAAAAAATCGAAGAAAAAAAGTGTTAAAAAAATATATTCGAAGTTATAAAAAAAAAAGAGTGTGTGAAAGTTTATGGTCTTTGTTGATATATTTTTTCTTTTTCTTTGTATTCCCGATCAAGTATGTTTGATTTTCTACCATTCACTTCCTACTCCAACGCCACACTCAAAACCTTTCCAATTGTTTTTTTGGCCTACCCTTAACCCCCTCATTTTTATCCTTTGTTAAACCATTTGCAACCGACCCCTAAGCCTATGATAAGGCTTTGGCAAGTCCGACTATGAAGTTGCGAGGGAAAAGTTTGGGAGGTAATAGGCACGAGCGTGTGAGATTATTCGAGTGAAGAAAAAGCCTATAAAGAGTGTAAACATGAGCGTGAGTGTCACTTTCCTTCTTTCTTTCCGAGTGAACTCGTGAGGGTTTTATAGTGAGGACTTTATTTCTATTTTACTTAAAAATTTTCCTTTTCAGTGATAACAATCATGTCTTGCGAAGAATTTATCGAATCGGATTATCAATATTTGGTACAAGAAATGCGAAGAATGGTGAAGACTAAGTTTGAAAAATTGCACGAGAGATTAGACTGTGTGGAGAAAAGAGACCAATGGGAACGAATGTTATCAAGTCAAAAAGCAGATTTGAGAGCATCACAGAGATACACATCCAATGACTACTCGAGAAGAGATTACGATCGAGATTCCTTTTCATCAAGGAATTCAAAAAGAAGAGAAGCTGATTTTGATTTTGAATCCTTCCGAGAAGACGTGCGAGATGAAAGATACACCTCTTCATGAACTCTAAAGAAAACATCCACAGAGAGATCTTCACGAAGGATTGTTCGTGAATCATATGTAAATGATTTTTCTTCTTTTGAACAAAATGATTATTCCCCTGAATCTTTTGTAACCTCTTGTAGAAAGAAAACGAGAAAAGAAAAAGATCAAAAGAAAGAGATCAAAAGAAAAGAGAGGCAAGAAAAGATTATGAGAGAAAATGAGAGGATCTTGAATGAAATCGAGAGAAAAAAAACAAAGAAAAGAGAGAAAAACAAAGAAAAGAAAGTGAACAAGAAAACAAAATAAAAAAAAAAGACTTTGAAAAAGAAAAAGAATGTTTACAGAAGGAAAGAGTTCAAAAAGAGATTGAGATAAAAGAAAGAGTGGAAGAAGCAAGTGATCTTGAAGAAAAAAATTCGAGTGAAAAAAATGTTAGTGAGCAAGCAAGGATAGTTTCCACTAACCCACTTGTTAGTTCTTCTTGTGATATCTTTTCCTAGGTTTTTGAAAATCCGTATGACCAATTCCAACTTCAATACCTTACCAATGAGCGGCAATTTTGGTTATACAAGACAGGTAAGAACGAGAAAGACAACTGCCCACTTTTGTCTGAAGGTAAGAGAGGTAAGGACTCTATGATTATCGAGTCACGATCATTTGATTTAAAAACTGCTAATAAAGGTTTCGACGGTTCAATTTCTGTAAGGTCTCAAAATTTTGATTTGGTTAGTTACTGTTCAACTCTTGATGTTAATGACCTTGTTTCAAGAAGAACCACGAAAAGTTTGTCTTATGACATGTTTAACCCTTCTGTTGAGTTAGTTTTGCCAATGCGAATTGTGGAGGTGTGTGATAAAAGTTTTTCACATAAAAATTTTGATGTGTTTGAATTCTTAAACTCTTTGAATATATGTGCTAAACCTTTTTGCTTAAACATGCCTATTCGATTGGTCTGTGATGGATTTGAACTTTTGAAAAGTTGCATGTTCACAATTTCTTTGTTCGACATATGTGTTCAAAGGTTTTCGCATACAATGAATAATCCGTTTGATATTGTCATTCAAGAGAAATCTTTAAATTTTTGTGCGAAGTTTCCATGTTTTGATCTGCCTATTCGATTGAGTTTTGTGAAGTATGAATGTTTGCATGTTCATCTGCCTAAACCTTCTTTGATCTACTTTTGTGATTTATTTGAGAAAATGAAATTCTTGTTGTATTTTGGGATAAGTGATCAAAATCGAGTGTTTAAGCCTGGAGTTAGCCACTTTAAGTTGTTACTAAGAGAAGGTAAGCATCCTAATTCCCTTGTAAATAAATTTATTGTACCTTTTCATCCATTGCGAATTTTATCTTCATTTCTGAAAATAAATCTTGTGGTTAGTTTACAAAGTCAAAATCAAGCCTTTGATTTTGGAAATTTTGTTTTTAATCCCGGAATCGATTCATGCGATCAACTTGTGAATAGCATCTCATCATGTCCTTTTAAGTACATTAACAATGATGACATTGACATCTTCTATCTTTGTGGAAATTACATTTTGAAGAGCGCGAGTTACTTCTTTAATTTTTCACCTTTTCAGGTTTATTCGAGTTTGAAATATCGATTACATTACCTTGCTAAGGAGAGAAGGTTTGTTTTGCGCAAACGAGGTAAAATCAAATTTTCATCATGTCACTTCCAAGATAATCAAGGTAAGTCAACAATATCATTGTTTTGTTTGAAAGATGAAGAAATTGGTGTTGTTGATGATGACTTCGTGGAAGGTGGTCATATCATTCATCCTGCTTCTGTAAGTCCATTCAATCGAATACGGCAAGGTGAGGTTGTTCAAATAAAAAAGCCAAGCGAATATGTCCTTAGTTTTGATCCATTTGGAATGTTGTGGTTGAAACGAGGAATGTATTCTTGTTTGCTAAATTGCATGATTAATCATTCCTTGTTTTCATTCTGTTCAATCGTTCATATTGATGGCATATAAAAATTGTGCGATAATATGAAGCATCCATGTTATGAACGAATAAATTTTTTGCCATATGATCTTTGGACAGGATTTTATATGTATTATTTGAATTTGAGTTCGTCGCACTTTTCATTGTCAAATTTGGTGAGTAAATGCGGAAAAGTTTGTGTGATAACCTTTATTCCATTTGACTGAGGAAAGCCGTGTGAGATAAAATATTTTCCAGTGGACAAACGGCTCGACTTGAGCACAAGTCGCCCTCAAGAGGGGGGGGAATGATACGAACCTGCCTCGCGAACTACTTTGGTCAAGCTTACCAAGCTGAGCATTACACTGTTGGCAAGCTGATCCTAGCTCGTTTCCTGCTCCCGAGCTTCCGAGTCTAGCTCAATTCAGCTTGTTACCGATTTAATTTTGTTTTGACGTAAGCTCATTGAGCTCGATTAAAAATTATTTAACTTCTTGCATTTTAATTTGCTGAAATAATTAAGTTAGTTTATTTAGTTAGCTTAAAATAATTAGCTCATTTTAATTTGTCAAATCAATACATAATTAAATAAAGTTTTTAATGTGTCTTAGTTTAGGACATGAATTTAATATGTCAAGTTTAAGACAAATTAATTACCTGCTGCTATTTATTTGTCTAAACCGAATTTAATTGTTGTCCTAGCATTAAAACGTGGGTCATAAATATGTCCTTGTTTAGACATGTTATTAATGTGTTCTGTGATTAAAACCATGAGTTTAAATTGTCTCAACTTTGCTGCAGGTTTAATGTGCCGAATTTAATGTGTTTAACATGAATTAATTTGCTTCATTAAATTGGTTTTAGGCACATGAATGAATCAGCATTAAAGAAGCCGAATTCAATGAGTGTTGGAGCTTGGGATGAACTTAATGAGCTGCTGGTTTAATGTCTTGACTGAATTTAATGCATGTTGCTATTTTGTCCAGCCAAATTTATGGTGCATGATGGCTGACCGAATTAAAGAGGTGTTGGAGCAAGCATGGGACGAATTTAAGGACTTGTCCAGCATGCAAGGGGCGTCCATTAAAGAGACTGTTTGTGGCAAGCATGCATGGCCAAATTAATTGCTGCTTACTTGATGCATTAATTTGTTGTAGGTTCATGGCAAGAAACGAATTTAATGTGCAGCATTTAAGTGGGTGTTTTGTGCATGGCCAAGACATGTTCATGGACAGCATTTATTAAAGTGTTTACCATGCATGGACGACTTAAATGAGTTGTTGAATTTTCCTTCTTCCCATATGCCTTATCGTGGAGACCAATAGACATATGTTGGTTGATATTTTCTAAGTGACCATTCGGCCAAAAAGCATGCATGAAGGCTTCCATTCATCCTCTCCTTAGCCGAATCTAGACATGGCTATTAAGCTTCCATGCTTCTCATTCATTCAGCCGAATTGCTTCTCCACAAAGCATGCCCATTGGTGTTCCAAGTAGTTGAATTTAGACTTAGTCACTTAATGAATGTCTTCTAGTTTATTCTAGGATTTTCTAGCCGAATTTTACTTAGTCTTTAAGCATTATTTTATGTCCATTCGGCTACCCCAAGAACTAGGCTATAAATAGTTGTTTACTTTCATTTGTAAAGGTTGTTGAACTTTTATTATTTTTTCTTGTTAATGAAACTATTTGGTGAGATACTTTTCTCCCTAATTTCGTTGAAGACTTGTTGGCTTATCTAGGAAGCCTAGTGGTGTCAACCTGTTTTTCTTTTATCCCGAACTTATCACTATTTATAGTGTGGTGTTCAAAATTATACCAAGGTTCCTACTTTGCTAAGTAGTGGGTCGAGGTTTACCTTCTTTCATTTAATCACCTTAAAAGCCTATAAGCAATTGGGTCAATACTCTTTAGTATTGGTTCGTGCTTGCTTTTGAGTTCCTTCTTTCCATTCTTTTATTTACTTTAAACCAAACCTTTAATATTCATATTTTAAACCCTACCTTTAAACCCCTTAAATAGCTTCCGCATATTTACTTAAAAAAAAATCCTTTTGAACAAATTGAACGATACTTCTTCGTAGACGATCGGGCATTTCACATACGACTCGACTCATCCCCGAGGTGAATCGTATCTCTCCAAGCTCAATGAACCTGCGTCAAAATGAAATTAAATCAGTAACAAGCTGAATTGAGCTGGACGAAGCTCGGGAGCTCGGGGAGCTGGAAACGAGCTAGGATTAGCTTGCCAACAGTGCAAAGCTCTGCTTGGTAAGCTTGACCAAAGTAGTTCGCAAGGCGGGTTCGTATCAGGAACACCAAAGTCCAAGGATATTGGCGTCACCAAGGCATGAGAGACTTCAAAGGACTTGTTGAAGACCTCAAGGAGCAATAAGCTTAATTAAGATGAATTAAAGGCTATCCATTCGGCTAGACCTTGTTTTTAGCTATAAATATTAAGCTCTTTTCATGTAATTCAGACTTTTGACACATTTATGAGCAATATAGCTTTTATGAGTTATTTCAACTCTCTTTGCTTCTTTTGTTACTTAATCTGACTTATCTACCTTAGCTAGTGGTGTCATCCTTGATTCACTTGAACTTATCACTCAAACGAGTGTGGCATTCGAAAATATACCATTGGTTCCTATCTTGATTTAGATAGCGAGTCAAGATTTTATCTATCTTCCTATCCATCTTAAGTGTTGTTATAAGTTTCGAGTCAATACTGTTTATAGTATTGTTTCACTTTTCAACCTTAAGCCTATTCCATCCCATAAAATTTCCAACTTTAAATCACCTAACCCTTTATTTTGAGCCGGACCATAACTTAACTATATCTGAAACATTTGAACCCTTCTTTGTTAAACCTATACTTAGCCAATTTCATCTTTTAACTTCAAGTTGAACGATACTTCTCAATTTTAGGATCGAGAACATTTGCGATTCGAAAACACTCATGAGCACGAGTTTGTATCAAAATTGGTTATGGCCGAACCTTATGCTCTAAAAATGGAGATTTCCTTCTTGATTTTTGGTGGAAGAACCCTTAGAGAAGATGATAAATTTTGTTTTTATTATTCTTTAGTTTAATTTTACTTAATTACAATTTTACCCATTTTAACAAACATATATTTTAAAAATTTAAAAGCCCTTAACCATCCATCAATATTCACTATGGTCTAATTACTACATAAGTCCTTTCTCATTTGATAATTAAGCCATCAAATCATTACAATTCAATTATGACGAAATTTTACTACTTTTACAAATTAGTCAATTTTCTTAAATTAAATAAGTAAATAGTAAAACCAACTAACCAAATGTTAATACGACAATCACATAACCTTAAGAATATTAAATACCTATAAATTACAAACTCATTAGTTGGAATTATTGTAACATCCCATTTTTAGTGAGATCAAAATAGTGGTTTTGGGACTACAAATCTAAGCTAAAAATAAATTTTATTTTAATTTTATTGCATGGTTTGTATTATGATAGAGATGTTATGTGAAAATTTTGATAAGAAAATTTTACCGATTATGTAACACCCCTTACTCGTATCTGACACTGGGACAAGGTTTGAGGCGTTACCGGACTTGAACATTTACAAACATGCAAAACCGGGCCACAAAATTTCACCCAAAATTTAAAACTTTTCAAACATATGTATATCGTTCCTTATACAGGCCTTCGAAGCCTATAACATACATCGGGGTGGTTCGGGACTAAACTGAGAACTTTTAAAAATCTTTCAATTTTCTAGTTTTGGAGAGTCACACGCCTGTGTGGGTGGGGCCGTGTGGTCACACACGTCCGTGTCCTCCCGTGTGACTCTCTGTTTATGACGTTAGCAAAATAATTTATACCACACGGCCAGGCCACACGCCTGTGTACAAGGCCGTGTCCTCCACACGGTTGAGATACATGGCCGTGTCTCTACCCATGTAGCTAACACTTAGGCTATTTTCCAAGCCTTATGTTGGCCTTATTTCTCCCCCATACTTATACACATCATAGATAGAAATTATAACATCAATTTAATGTTTAATCAACCTTTGGTGAAATTCCATTAAATAATTTGTATGTTGTCATACATGTGTTTATTACCCAATACTTAATCTCTACACATTCTACAAATGTCCATGTTCAATCATTATCATCTTACTACCATGCCACACATTCACTCTATGGCCATAACCATCTCGAATGGTCCTGGGGCATTCATCATGTACATGTGTCATATACTTTTTATACATAGTGAACAAGAATAATCACATAACCACATCACAAGACATTAACACATACCATGGATAAATAGGTTTACAAGCCAAAATCATTATAAGCCACATCTTATGGATATATACAATGAATCAATATAAGCCAACATCTTGGCCAAAACATAAAAATACATATCAATAATTAAGTCCCTATACATGCCACTCACATGAATAAATTAAGTTTCAACAATATTCCAAAGATGGTAGCTTGATAGTGTGAGGTTGCCTCCGACGATCTCCAACCCCGAGCCGACCTGAGGACACTAGAAGAAATGGAAAGGGGAGTAAGCTTTACACTTAGTAAGTCCATATGAAAATAATAAGCATTATAACAACATGTTTCCTTAGGTAAAACAACTATAATTACACTTTTACTCGTGTTCTTGTCAAGCTGTCTACTTAGGTAGAACAATTATTTATAAATTAAGCTACAGGACTCTAAATTAAGATCCGTTAATTTTCCCTGAAACTAAACTCATATATCTTCTTATCATAAAATTTATAGAATTTTTGGTCGATCCAATAAGTACAATTTATTCTTTAAACTCTCCCCTATTTCACTGTCTGATAGCTTCGACCTCTATCTACTAAAAATCAAATATCTCATAGTACGAGACTCAGATAATGTTCTCATTTATTTATCTTAAAAATAAACCCATTAAGTATTTTAGATGAATTTTAACTCATAATTATTTTTGTAAAATTTCTAGTGATTTTCCAAAGTTAAGATAGGGGAGTTTGGAGTCACTCCGACTCTATCTCACAAGAATTCAAATATCTCATAATACAAAATTCTTTTGCTTACACCGTTTCTTTATATGAAACTAGACTCATCAATATTTAATTTCATATATTATTCAGCCTCTAATTCGACTTCCATCATTTATGGTGATTTTTCAAAGTCAGGCTACTGCTACTATTCAACACTATTTCAGTGCAAAGTCACAATAGCTATCATAAATTCATTGTCACTTTGATCATGGACTCATTATTTCATAAATCTCATATTCAATTACACAATGTAAGTTAACATGATATTGCAACACAATTCATAATCATAAGCATAAGGATTGTTCATCTTTCAAATCCTTTCACTTGTTCATCATGTATACACATACATATGCATGAATTCGCTTACTTATCATTTATCACATTTTAATAAGGTATCACTTATGAGTATAATGTATGTACCTGTACATACCCATAGCATAACATTTAACTTTACCTTTGTCACCACACCCATCTCGGGACTTTCATCGCATTATTTATTATAATACCCGTTGAATTTCTCGAAAATCTTGATGGATAATCCATTTATCGTCAAGTCATACAAGTGATCATCTTAAGTACGCACTCCCACGAACCTCACATCTTACAGTGGGATTACCAGTTCAGGATAAATCTCCCGTAATATAAACTCATGGAGTGATGTCAGGATTACCAGTTCAGGCTAAATCCCTTGTAACGACAAACACTCTCAATGAGCTCAGATCTGAATTACCAGCCCAGGTTAAATTTAGACCCTAATCGGATTACCCGTCCGGGCTAAATCCTTAATGCACACATATTCTTCGATAGGCTCGATCACTCAAGGAACACCTGTCCGGGCTAGATTCTTTCTATATTTGAGATCAACGAATTTCCCGTCCGGGCTAAATCCTTTTCTACAACACATGCAGGATCTCAAGTCATGTAAGCCATGGTTTATCCATCGGATTTCCCTTTTTATTCAACTGGGATTTTTCTCCCCTCATCAAGCATCTCATTATGCATAGCTGATCATGCAATGTACATCCAATTCAACACATTTCCATGTTTATTTAGACATTAGTCTATGAAATAAACATGGCATTGCATATAATTATATTTAGGCATTTGTTACAATATATAATCTTCATATCAACTAAATAAATATCCATCACACAATGTTAACACATCAATTTAAGTTCAAGTATGAACAATAATATCATTGCATTATCATTGACATATGAACTTACCTCGGGTTCGAGTACGACTATTTATTTCGAGTTTGTGCTTAACCTTGTTCAACCTCGTTCTAAGCCTGAATCTTGTTTTCTTGATCTAACATTTCAAATATAACTTATTAATTACTCACATTATTCATATGTGTTCAAAAATCATATTTTTACAAATTTTGCATTTTGACCCCTAAACTTTCACATATTTACACTTTTGCCCCAAGGCTCATAAAATGATTTTTATTCAATTTTCTTACATTTTAAGCTAGACGAGTCATTTTCATAACTATGGCAGCCCTCAATTTTCACTAAATCACCCTTTTATGACTAATTTTATAACTTTTACGATTTATACCTTTTAAGCATTTTCACCGAAAATCACTTAGTAAAAGTCGTTTATTACACACTGAGCCTTCATATTCTATCATTAAACATCAAAATACATGCATCATTCATGGGTAAATTTTTAAACACAAACCCTAGCTCAAAATAATGGTAGAAATGAGTAGAGCATGTTACCGAGATTTCAAAAATGTAAAGAACATTAAAAACGGGGCTTGAATGCACTTACTTTTGAGCTTGGAAGCTTGAAAACCCTAACCATGTCTTCTCCCATGCAATATTCAGCCATAGGTAGAAGACGGACAAGAAATTTGGCTTTTGTTTTGTCTTTTAGTCCATTGAATGACCAAATGACTAAAATGCTCTTTTAGCCTTTCTTTGAAATTTCATCCATCCAAGCTCATTTTTGTCCAAAAATTTAAAACTTGGACAAATTGCTATTTAAGACACTCTAATTAAAAATCCAATTCAATTTCATACTAAAAACTTCTAGAACTCATATTTTGCAATTTATTCAATTTAGTCCCTAAAGTCAAATTGGACACTTTTCACATAAAATTTCTTCATGAAATTTTCGCACAAGCATGTAAACATATCATAGATCTTATAATAATCATAAAATAATTATTTCTACTTTAGATTTGTGGTCTCGAAACCACTATTTTGACTAGGCCCTAATTTGAGATGTTACAGATTATGTGCTAATTACGGGAAGGACCAAATTGCATAGAATGAAAAAGTTGAATTCTAGTAGCTAAAAGGATTAAATAGCTATGGAATTCAAAACTTGAGTTCCTTATATGGTAATTATACCACTAATCAAAAGTTAGTAGATATTTTTTATGATTCATCCATGGAAATTTAGAAAAAAAGGTAATGACTAAATTGGAAATAGAAATAATTAAAGATGATAAATAATTAACATAGAATTAAAATAATTTTATGTCATCTTCTTCCCCAAATATTTCATGGAAACCCTCGGAAAGAGAAAACAATCTTTCTTGGCTTAATTGGGTAAGTTTTCTTGTCCTGTTTTTAGTAATTTTGATATTTTTGAAACTGGGATAGTTTAATCTATTTATTTGGAGAATTAATTTGAAAAGTTATCAAAGTATAGAAGTTATGTCATGGATGAATATGCTGAAAATTTAAAATTTATGGTGGAAAATGAAAGGTTGTTGATAGATAAACAACTTTTACAAAGTGATTTTTGATGAAAACATGATTTAGGGAATAATTTGTAAACTTGTAAAAATTTAAGAAAAATTCTAAAATTTATGGAATAAATGTGCTGTAAATTTTCTATTGAAATTTTGGTTAGGCTTGGAATAAGGAGTAAATTGCATGAATTTCATTGTCCGAGCATAGGGACAAAATTGGAATTTATGGAAAGTTTAAGGGCAAAATGGTATTTTTTACCTAGGATGTAAATTGAGTTCAATTGTATATGAAATGTGATAAATTGATGATTAAATTCATTTATATAGATTCAAATAACTCAAATTAAAAGTTAGATCGAGGAAATGAGAAAGTTTCGAATTAGTAGATTTATATACGAGAACAAGTGTCGAGGTAAGTTCATGTAACTTAATTGAACATGTAAATATGTTGATTTGAATGTTGTGTTTGTAAAGAATATGATTTGTATTTTATGTAAATAAATTTGGATGTTATAATATAAGAATTGAATACATGCTTGATATTGTTTGAAAAGATTTAAGTTCCGTTTGAATATCAGATTTCGATGGAGAAATGTGATTTGCACTATTGAATGAGTTCTTGCATTTGTTGCTGATGGGATTTAGCTCGAACGAGTAATCCTATTGACCTCATTACAGAAAAGATTTAGCCTGGACTGGTAATCCTAATATAAGCCCTCTTGAGTATATGTTATAGATAGGATTTAGCCAGGACGGGTAATCCTGATTTAGCTCTTGTAAGCATATGTTGGAAACAGGATTTAGCTTGAACAAGTAATCATGTTATGTGATATGTGGCTCGAGAGTGTACTCATTGATTATGTGCTCTAATGGGTACTCTTGAATATGAAATGACGAGTTATTGAATTGTACACTTTGAGTGTACTATCTAAGTATCCATCGAAATTTCAATGATTCAACAGATAAAATACTTGACATGTTATGAGAATTATGAAAGGAAATGAATAATGTCTTGAAAGAATATAGCATGATGAGCTCATCTATGTTTACTTGATGTATATGATAATTAATTTACTAACTTGTTTGATTGAATGCATATGTTTAGGAAATTTTACCAAGTTGATGGAAACATGTTATTATATGCTTAAATGTTAATAAATGAGATTGGTAAGTTTAATTCTAGTTATACAAACTTACTAAGCATATAATGCTTACTAGGTTTATTTTTCTTTATTTTATAGTGTTCAAAAACTCGCGAAGGTTGGTGAACGGTTGGAGCATCATCACACTATCCAGAAGCTTGTTTTGGTATAAATAGTAACCTCATTTTGGTATAATGGCATGTATAGGTAACTTAGCCAAATGTTGGCATATAAATGTTGTTTGTAATCTAGCTATATGAAATGGTTAGTAATGATTTATGTTTTGGGATATCTATTAAAGTAATCTTATGGTATTATCATGAGTACATATGTTATGGTTTGATTAAGCTATGCTAAATGAATATGACTATTAAAAATAAGATCATAAATAGGTATGCAAATAATAATATACTATTTTAGATTCTTGAATTGGTCTTGATATAATGCTTGGATTGGTTGGTATTTGTATGCAAGTTTTGGTGCAGGTAATTGGTAAAATTTTGGGTGAGAATTGAAGCTAGAAATGACTCTATTTTGTCCACACGAGCGTGTGCCTAGACCGTTGTGACACACGGTCTGGTACATGGGCGTGTGATTAAGCCGTGTGTCCCCTGTATCTTAAATTCGAGAAACAAAATGCTCAGAATTGAGCACACAGGTAGAGACACGGGTGTGTGTCTCAACCATGTGTGCTACACGGCCTAGAACATAGGCGTGTGTCTTGGCCATGTGAACCCTGCACCTAATTTTTGAAAAATTAAATTGATCACACGGTATACTCACATGTGTGTGTGGCTAACCGTGTGGCACAAATCAGAGAGTTACACAGGGTCAAACATGACTTGCAGAACAAGCGTGTCTTAGGGTCACATGGGCGTGTCCCTTGGACCACACGGGCGTGTGGGCCCTATAACTTGGAAAAATCATTGAAATTTATCAAAACAATTTGGAGTTCTCAATTAAGTCCTGACTCGATTCTAATACTCAAATTTGTCCTCGAGGATCCATTTTAGGGACGTTAAGAATAATCTTGGAAAATGAATAGTAATTGATATGAAATATTTGTAAATGTTCTGTAAACTCCGATAATACTTCATAACCCTTTTTCGTTGACAGATATGGGTTAGAGGTGTTACATTTATTGCTACCAGAGCTACGATTTAGTCGATTCTCGGATTGAACGTAGCAAGTATGAGTTTAGCTATACATGCCATTATATAATTTGTAATAGTGTGATATATCCTAACCATTTTAAATGTGTTTTCATATATCCAAGGAAACTGAGAGCAATACTTCAGCTTTAGTTCAAAGAGCTGCATCTAGTAGTGAAAGGCCTGTATCTGAGGGTTGAAGTGAGGAGGCAAAACAAGCTTTCTTTCAATTGATGAATGAATGGTTCACTCAATATATAAGAACAAATCCTTTTGTACAACAACCTCCCCCACCTGCTCCTCAACCGGTTCCTGAAATACCATAAGGTGCTGAACCCACTAGAACTAGCAAGCCTGCAGTAGATAAAATCTGTAAATATAAAGTAGAGAAATTTAGAGCTACTGTAGATGATGATCTAGAACGGGTTGAGTTTGGGTTGGAAAATACTATTTGGGTTTTAGAAGAATTATCTTGTACACCTGCTTAATGTTTGAAATGTGCAGTATCCTTATTGAAAGACACAGCTTATCATTAGTGGAATACCATAACTTTTGTTGTACCAAGAGAAAACATTACATGGGATTTTTTCCAAATTGAATTCAAAAAGAAGTATGTTAGTCAGATATTTATGGATCAGAAAAAGAAAGAATATTTAGAGCTCAAATAAGGGAACATGACTGTATCTGAGTATGAGAAGGAATTTGTTCGATTGAGTAAGTATGCTAGAGAGTGGGTTCCAACTGAGGCCGACATGTGCAAACATTTTGAAAAGGGTTTAAATGAAGACATTAAGCTGTTGATTGATATTCTTGAATTAAGGAAATTTGTGATACTAGCTAATCGAGCTCATAAAGCTGAAGAATTGAGTAAAGAAAAGAAACAAGTTGAAAGAGAAGCTCGAGTTTCTGGTAAAAGAATTATGAGAAAGTCACAATCATCCATTTCAAAGAAATCAAAGAAGTATTATGATCATTTTACAACATCATCGGGATATTCTGGAAAAGAGCGAGGCTTTTAATGCTCTGACCCAAGGTCTTCATCTCCATCTGTAATGAGTGTTGGTAGTGTTGATAATCCTAAACTGAAATGTAAACATTGTAATTTGTTTTATTTTGGAGAATGTCGTTTAAGAAGCGGGGTTTGTTATGGATGTGGTTCCCTTGACCATTTTCTTAGAGATTGTTCAGAAAGGGTTGAAAAAGAAATTGAGTAGGCTTCAAAGCCTAGTAATCCTATTTCAAGAGGCAGACCACCCCGTCATCTCGGCAATGTCAGTGTTAGCCGAGGTGCTACAATGGATACAATAGTTAAATTTGATGCATGAGCATCGAGAAGGGCATATGCTATTCGTGCCAAAGAATATGCCTCTGTACCATATATTCATACATATGTACAAATTTAGTGTCTGTTAAAAATTTACTTGTTGAATTCACTGAATTTGTGATTAAAGTCTCAAATCCCTTGGGCCAGTATATTATGGTGGATAAAGGCTGTAAAAATTATCCATTGATGGTAAAGGGTTATTGCTTTTTGGCTGATTTGATGTTATTACCATTTGATGAATTTCATATGATTTTGGGAATGTACTGGTTAACCCAACATGATGCAATGGTAAATTGTAAATAGAAATGCATTGTGTTGAAATGTCAGAATGGTGAGTTGCTCCATATTGATTCTGATAAATTAGATGGGCTATCTAATGTGATTTCAACAATATCAGCACAGAAATATGTCAGAAAGAGTTATGAAGCTTATTTTTCTTACATGTTGGACACTAAAGTATCTGAGTCAAAAATTCAGTCAGTGCCGGTTGTCTGTGAATTCCCTGATGTATTTCTGAAGGAATTACCATGGGGTGCAACGGTTCTATTTGTAACGAAGAAAGACGGATCTTTAAGGCTGTGTATTGATTACAGAAAACTCAATAAATTTACAAAAAAGAACAAGTATCCATTGCCTCGGATTGATGATCTATTTGAACAATTGAAAGGTGCTACTGTATTTTCAAAGGTTGATCTCTGTTCTGGTTACTATCAGTTACGGGTAAAAGACTCAGATGTTCCAAAGACAACTTTTAGAACCAGGTATGGACACTATGAGTTTTTTGTGATGCCATTCGATTTGACAAATGCACCTACAGTATTTATGGATCTGATGAACAGAATTTTCAGACCTTATTTAGACAGAGTTTTGGTGGTATTCATTGATGATATTTTGGTTTATTATGCTGAAAATTTGAGAAAATTCAATAAATGTGAATTTTGGCTACAAAAAGTTGGTATTCTTCGACATATTGTATCTGCAGAGGGTATTCGAGTAGATCCAAGTAAAATTGCAGCTATTGTCAATTGGAAGCCACCGAAGAATGTATTTGAAGTTCAAAGTTTTCTAGGACTTACTGGATATCATCAGAGGTTTGTAAAGGTTTTTCAATGATAGCTTCTCCGATGACTCGATTGTTGCAAAAAGATGTGAAGTTCGAGTGGTCTGATGAGTGTCAACAGAGCTTTGATAGATTGAAAGCCTTATTGACAGAAGCACTTGTGTTAGTTCAGCCTAAATCGGGTAAGGAATTTATAATTTATAGTGGTGCACTGTTAAATGGTTTAGGCTGTGTTTTGATGGAAGAGGGTAAAGTAGTAGCCTATGCATCAAGACAGATAAAAACATATGAAAGAAATTACCCGATACATTATCTTGAATTGGCAGCAATTGTGTTTGCATTGAAAATATGGCGACATTATCTGTTTGGTGAAAAATATCACATGTTCACTCATCATAAAAGTTTGAAGTATTTGATGTCACATAAAGATTTGAATTTGAGACAACGCAGGTGGCTTGAGTTATTGAAATATTATGATTTGGTTATTGATTGCCATCTGGGAAAAACCAATGTGGTTGCTGATGCTCTGAGTAGAAAATCTCTGTTTGCCTTGCAAGCTATGAATACTCGATTGATGTTATCAGATGATGGCTCAATTATAGCTGAATTAAAAGCTAGATTGATGTTCTTGTACCAGATTTTTAAAGCTCAGAAAGATGATAGTAAATTACAAGCAAAATGAGTACAGTGTGAATTGACTTCTGATTCAGAATTTCAGATCCGGACTGATGGTTATCTGTTGATCAAAGGCAAAATATGTGTACCAAAGAATTCAGAATTGATACAGAAGATTTTGAATGAAGCTCATAATGGTAACATGTCTATTCATCCTGGAAGTAATAAAATGTATAATGATTTGAAGAAGATGTACTGGTAGCTAGGAATGAAACGGGATATTTTTGAGTTTGTATCTAAATGTTTAATATGTTAGAAAGTAAAAGCTAAACATCAGTTGCCTTCGGGATTATTACAGCCAGTTACAATACTGGAATGGAAACAGGAAAGAATTACCATGGATTTTGTATTAGGGTTACCCCTGTTTCCAAAGAAAAAAGGATACCATTTGGGTAATTGTTGATCGGTTGACAAAGTCTGCACACTTTATTTCGGTACGTATGGATTTTTCTTTAGATAAATTGGCTGAATTATATGTCTCCGAGATTATTAGATTGCATGGAGTACCTGTCTCCATTATTTCAGTCAGAGATCCTCGATTTACATCCCGATTCTGAAGCAAATTGTAAGAAGCTCTAGGTACACAGTTACATTTCAGCACTGCATTCCATCCTTAAACAAATGATCAATTTGAATGTGTAATATAGATCTTGGAAGATATGCTTCAATGTTGTGTACTTGAATTTAAAGGTAACTGGGAAATGTATTTGCCTTTGGTTGAATTTACTTATAATAACAGTTACCAGTCCAGTATCAAAATGGCACCGTATGAAGCTCTATAGGGTCGTAAATGTAGAGCTCCATTGTATTGGACAGAACTCAGTA
This sequence comes from Gossypium longicalyx, assembly GCA_025698465.1. Classification (NCBI taxonomy): domain Eukaryota; kingdom Viridiplantae; phylum Streptophyta; class Magnoliopsida; order Malvales; family Malvaceae; genus Gossypium; species Gossypium longicalyx. The sequence goes on along the minus strand of CM047002.1, from coordinate 78,643,654 downwards.
AGAAAAAGTTACACGAAGTTGATTTAGTCCGTGAAACAGAAGAAAAAGTGAAGGTAATTTAGGACAGTTTGAAAACAACTTCTGATCGTCAAAAGTCTTATGCTGATCTTAAAAGGAAAGAAATAGAATTTCAAATCGGTGACAAGGTATTCTTTAAATTATCACCTTGGAAGAAAGTTCTCTGGTTTGGTCGTAAAGGAAAATTGAGTCCATGATTTATTGGACCATATGAAATTACAGAAAGAATTGGACCTGTTGCATATCGGTTAGCTTTACCACCAGAGCTTGATCGGATTCATAATGTTTTTTAAGTGTCTATGCTACGACGGTATCGATCAGATCCTTCACATGTTATTTCTCCAATAGAGGAAGAGATTCAGCCTGATATGACATACAGTGAAGAACCTATCAAAATCTTAGCACGGGAGACAAAAGAGTTAAGAAATAAAAAGGTGGCACTAGTAAAAGTTCTCTGGCAGAGACATGGTATTGAAGAAGAAACTTGGGAACCGAAGGATACCATGAGAAAGCAATATCCAAACCTCTTTACTGGTAAGATTTTCGAGGACAAAAATTCTTAAGGGGGAGAGTTGTAACAGCCCATTTTCAGTGAAATCAGAATAGTGGTTTCGGGACCATAAATCCAAGCTGAAAATAAAATTTACTTTAATTTTATTGCACAGTTCGTATTATGATAGAGATGTTATGTGAAAATTCTGATAAGAAAATTTTATTGATTATGTGCTTAATTATGGGAGGGACCAAATCGCATAAAATACAAAAGTTGAATTCTAGTAGCTAGAAGGACTAAATAGCTATGGAATTCAAAACTTGAGGTCCTTATATGGTAATTAGACCATTAATCAAAAGTTAGTAGATATTTTTGATGATTCATCCATGGAAATTTAGAAAAAGTGCAATAACTAAATTGGAAATAGAAATAATTAAAGATGATAAATAATTAAAATCATTTTATATCATCTTCTTCCCCAAATATTTCATGAAAACCCTAGGAAAGAGAAAACAATCTTTCTTGGCTTAATTGGGTAAGTTTTATTGTCCCGTCTTTAGTAATTTTGATATTTTTGAAACTGGGATAGTTTAATCTATCTATTTGGGGGATTAATTTGAAAAGTTATCAAAGTATAGAAGTCATGTCATGGATGAATATGCTGAAAATTTAAAATTTATGGTGGAAAATGAAAGGTTGTTAATAGATAAACAACTTTTACAAAGTGATTTTTGATGAAAACATGATTTAGGGACTAATTTGTAAAGTTGTGAAAATTGAAGAAAAATTTTGAAATTTATGGAATACATGTGCTGTAAATTGTATATTAAAATTTTGGTTAGGCTTGGAATAAGGAGCAAATTGCATGGATTTCATTTTCTGAGCCTAAGGACAAAATTAGAATTTATAGAAAGTTGAAGGGCAAAATGGTAATTTTTACCTAGGATGTAAATTGAGTCCAATTGAATATGAAATGTGATAAATTGATGATTAAACTCATTTATATAGATTCGGATAACTCAAATTCAAAGTTAGATCGAGGAAAGGAGAAAGTTTCGGATTAGTAGATTTATATACGCGAACAAGTATCGAGGTCAGTTCATGTAACTTAATTGAACATGTAAATATGTTGATTTGAATGTTGTATTTGTATAGAATATGAGTTATACTTATGTAAATAAATTTGGATGTTATAATATAAGAATTGAATATGTAATATCCTGATTTTGGGCCTAGTCGGAATAGTGGTTTTGTGACCACAAAATCCGAGATAGAAATAACTATTTTATAATTATTTTGATGTTTATGATATGATTGCATGATTGTGTGAAAATTTCGTGATGAAATCCTATGCCTAAAGTGCTTAAATTGAAATTAGGGACTAAATCGAATAATTTGCAAAACTTGCATTCTAGAAGTTTCTAGTATGAAATTGTTTTGAAATATTAATTAGGAGGTCTTAAATAGCAATTTTACCAATTTCTAAGTTTATGGACAAAAATTGGACATGGATGGAATTTTTGGAAAGTTTAGTAGTAAGGGCATTTTGGTCATTTAGGGGTAAAATGAATTAAAATACAAAATTAAAAGCCAATTTTGCTCATCTTCTTCACCATGGCCGAATATAGCAAGGAGAAACCATGGCTAGGGTTTTTCAAGCTTCCAAGCTCGATTGTAAGTCCATTCTAGCCCCGTTTTTCAAGTTTTTTACGTTTTTAGAGTCCCACTAGCTCGATTTAGCTTATGCTAGCAATAATTTAACCTAGGGTTTATATTTGGAAAAATACCCATAGGTGAAATTTGTGTATTTTGGTGTTTTATGATAGAATATGAGGTTTTAAATTATGTTAGACAACTTGTGCTACTCGGTTTTAAGTGAAAACGAGCAAAATGGCTTAATCGGTAAAAATACCTAATAGTCATAAGTACATGCTAGAGTGAGAATTTGATGTTGCCATAGAAGGGAAAAATGATCAGCATGTCATAAAACATAAGAAAATAGGCTGAAGTTTAATTTACGAGCTTTGGGGCAAAAGTGTAAATATGCAAAAGTTTAGGGGCAAAATTGTAATTTTTCCAAAATATGATTTTGGGTCACTTTGAATAATGTGAGTCCTAATTAGACTATATTTTAAATGATAGAGCAAGGAAAACTGAAATTCGGGCTAAAATGGGGAAAATACCAAGTTGTGGACGAAATGGTAAAAGTAGCCATTATCGCATACTAGGTAAGTTCATGTGTAAATAATGTAGCATAATTGTTATTTTTAAGTTATTGATGTTAATTATATGATATGCTGATTTTTATCATGAAATATATGCTTTGTGGTTATTTTCGAATAAAATGTAAATTATGTGAGCTACTTGTTAAATATAAATTGTTACCGAGTATTGGTTTCGGTATTCTACGGAAGACGGCAAGGATATGTGTTCGAGGAAAATCCCGTTTGAACCTGAGGAATAGATTAGGATACAAGTGACATGTCACTGGGATATTTGGGCATCCGAACTCGTTGAGTTGAGTCCGAGTTCACTTATGGATACGAATGTCCGAACTCGTTGAGTTGAGTCCGAGTTCGTGAAATGTAACTAGGCATCCGAGCTCGTTGAGTTGAGTCCGAGTTCACTTATGGATGTGAACGCCCGAGCTCATTGAGTTGAGTCCGAGTTCGCTTATGGGCGGGTTACATAGTAGCTTGGCTACATATGTGGCACTTATGTGCAAACTTTCCATGTATCCGAATTATATTCCGATTTGTTCAACGGGTAAAGTTCTACTCAAATGGAGGAATACTCAAGATGAAAAGAGCGTATTGATAAGTGTTGTGAAATGGATACTTTAAACAGGTATGTACTTAACCCTCGGGTTGAAAAATCGATATAACAACAATATGGTAAGATGATAAATGAAAATATGATATGAATGTCTTGGTGATGATTATGCAAATGATGTTTTATGTTTGCTTATATGGTTATGTTACTTGCTATTTGCATGTGAACTTACTAAGCTTTTATGCTTACTCCCTCCTTTTCATTCCTTGTAGTGTTGACAAGCCAGCTCGGAAATCAGGAACGGTTGGAGGCACGCTCACACTATCCGTATACCATCTTGGCATAATGGCTTGTATATTTTGAGTATGGCATGTATAGCATTATAATCATTTTGTATATATGGTCTTATGATATGGTTATTGAGTAGTATAAAAATTCTTGGTAATGATTAGCCATTGGAATGGCTAATTATGATCATATTTTGTGTTACGTATGTCAAATTGCTAGTTAATCCATGGAAACCATGAAATAGGTAAAATTTACCATAAAATAGATTCAGACAGCAGTAGTGACGTGAATTTGAAAAATCATTAAAAATAGTAGAGATATAATTAGATGATGAATAAAACATGGAATTGAAGAATTATGAGTGTTTTTTCATATGGAAGAAACGAAACAGGTATATGAGTTATATTTTATGAGATGTTTAAATTTTTGTGAAACAGGGCCAGAGCGATTTCTGGATCCCCTGTTCTGACTTTGGAAATTCACCATAAATTGTATAAAAATATTTAGAAGTCATAATTTATATGTACAGATTTCTTATTGAGTCTAGTTTTAAGAGAAATAAACTTCATAGTCATTGAAATTCTGTACAAACAGATATCTGATTCGTAATACACAGAGGTCAGAGCAGTCGAACCCTGAAATAGGGGAGACTTTAACTAATAAACTGTACTAATTGGCCTAGCCAAAAATTATAGAAAAAAATTAGTAAATAGATATATGAGTGTAGGTTGAGGTAAAATTTACGGAATTGGATTTCGAGTTTCTTAACTCGAGATATGAATTTTTAAGTGACTCTGACGCAGATTGCTAGTTTGACTGGAAATTTTAAAAATAAATTGTTTGAGCTGTTTAAGTAATGAATTAAGTCTGTTAACACCTCGTATTCGACTCCAGCGACGGTCTCGGGTACGGGACGTTACATTTGGTGGTATCAGAGCAGGTTTAGTCGGTTCTCGGACAAACCTAGCATGTGTAAAAGTTTAGCTATACATGCCACTGATCTGTGATAGTGTGATGTCTTCCGACGCGTATGAGTACCGTCTTATTTAGACAGGGTACTCTCCAACCGAGCTGCGTCGACCATGTTCAATGTTATGTGAAGGTATTTGAGTAAAATTATGATTATGATAAGTATCGGTTCAGAAAAGTATGAATAAAGGTTTATGATACATATGTGATAAATATTCATATTTGCTTAATGCTCATATGATGTAGTGTATATGGCTTACTTGATAAGATGAACGGAATAAATAGAAAGTAGTAGAGGTATGAATAAAAGTCATAATATTATGATACGAATGAAAATGTCCTTGTTTTGATTTGGACGTCGAATGTTGATGAATGCTAATGATAAATAATTTTTTTGAGATAAAGGATTATAATGAAATGAACTTATCTGTGTTAAATTGTTGGACTGAATTATATGATTGTAATGATATGTACATGATGATGCACGAAATGAAAGTTATGATTGTGGTGCAAATATCTATGTTTGTTTGGCCTTATATAATGTCATGAGCATGACTTAATTTAATTAAATGAATGGATAAGTAAAGCTATCTAGAAAACATAGAATGTATGCATAAGTATATTGTCTAAATGGGACAATAGGAAAATTGGTGTAAGCCAACATGAATGAATGACATGATTTTGATGATGTTGTTATGATGATGGAAGTTGTGTCATATGTGTATGTATAAGAAAGTCGAGTCAGAGGTCCTACTACCCCTCCCCTTACCGAAATGGTACTTATAATGGAATTTCATGAGATTTGTATTGAATAAGTTTCAGTTGAGAACCCAAAGAGTTGATGATAGAATAATTATAAGTATGATCAAAGGTTGAAAATGAGCTGATAAGTAAAGTCGAGCCAGTGAAAGTATCGCATTGACGTAAAGATTATTGGAATTATGCACTTTGTCCCGATTAGAAAAGGAATTCTCCTTGGTAAACCGAATTACTCAGTGCAAGGTCGAGAAAAGTGTAAATCGAAATTTATTCAGAATCGCCTTCTTTAGTGAATGGTTTAATATGAAATTTTGTGTGGCAGAACTAGTTGGGGAAATGATATTTGAAATGTGAATTATCTCGAGTGTGATAGTTATGACTGGACATATTTAGCAGTCTCTTTTGAGATGTTCTATGTGTTTACCCGTTCTTAGAAATATTTCTATGGCTATTGATCTTCTGAAGAAATTCTTGTTATATGGGAATGTCTTTTAATCCTGGTGTTGGATGAAAGCATTGGTAGTCTGATTGGTTTATAATTTATATTGCTCTATTTCATCGGGTATTCTATTTCATTTAAATCGATAAGAATTGATGAGAGAATACATATGATATTATGATTCTGTTTCTTCTACTTGATGCTTCATCTGATATATATGTATGGAAAGATATATTGTTCTTATTATATTTGATTCTAGTGGGATTAAATGATGTTTTCTTTTGGACTTTCTTTCTTTGAAGAATTATCGGGGTATTCCGTATTTTCTCTATGAGTTTGATTTTCAATTCTCCAGCTTGGTTTTCGATTCTCCAGCATAGTATCGTATCTTGGGTTTCTTTATTCTGGATTTCTTTATTCTGGATTTCTTTATTCTGGATTTCTCTATTTTGGATTTCTTTATTTGATTTTCTTGTTATCTTTGTTCCATAATTTGTCAATTATGACTCGTGTTCGAAGTGCGTTCTTCAGCTCGTGATAATCATGTCAAATATGACTATATTTCTAATTTGATCTTGGTAATGTGGTGATTTTAGTATTGGGGTTTTTTTTTCTAATTTCCGTGTAAGGATTTGACATCAGTAAAGGCATAAGTGATAAAAGCGCGAGTTTCAGTCGGTATGGTGAATTATCTATTTGAAAGATTTCATGCGACAATTATTTCAGGATTATTTTTCCCAAGTTTGATAATAGAATTTCATTTTGTACGGATAAAAGAGTAAATAGTCTGAACGAGAAGTGTATATTTATTAGAAAAAGTTTGATATTAGTTAAAGTCACTACGAATTATAAGGTTTTCATTTTGTGAAAGCTGAAAAGTTTATTACATGTTGACAAAGTTCGGATAGATGAGAATATTGGTAACCGAAGCGTCTGAACTAGACTAGTCTACATTGAGTAAAGACTTCGACGACTTTCAAGAATGTCTTGTTGTATGAATTGTGATGTGTTTCAAGACGGTGAGGTAATGTGATAGTTTAGAGCATTCGATGTTACATAAAATCGGAGTTGTTAAAGGGGTTAAAGCCGAGCATTGGGATCTATCAAAATTATCCTTGTCAGTGTTGATATTGGGATGGAAATGAGAAGGATTATTCTTGAGGCCATATCAGAATTATTTCCATGGCGAGAAAAGAGGAAAATGTGATGTATCCTATTGTTAAATGTTTGGCGAGATCTATAAATCATATCTCAGTATTGAATGAATTCCTACTCATCGTGATTCATGGAAATTTAGGTCTCTTTGATTGTTGGATTTCTTGGAATTCTGGTCTCCATTAATCAAGTTAAGATCCGAGTTTTATGTCATGATATCATGGGAAATTGAGAAGGGTTGAAAATTTAAGAACAGTTGAGAGTTGAGATGTAAGCTTTCAGATCATATGAGAAATTAAAGAGATGTATTGGAGGTACAGTCTAAGTGAAAGTTCTTCGGCACCGAATATGAGATTAAAAGTGAAGACCACTTTTTCAGTAAGATTTTTAGGGGACGAAAAATCCCAAAAAGGGGGAGAGAGTTGTAATATCCTGATTTTGGGCCTATTCGGAATAGTGGTTTTGTGACCACAAAATCCGAGATAGAAACAACTATTTTATAATTATTTTGATGTTTATGATATGATTGCATGATTGTGTGAAAATTTCGTGATGAAATCCTATGCCTAAAGTGCTTAAATTGAAATTAGGGACTAAATCGAATAATTTGCAAAACTTGCATTCTAGAAGTTTCTAGTATGAAATTGTTTTGAAATATTAATTAGGAGGCCTTAAATAGAAATTTTACCAATTTCTAAGTTTATGGACAAAAATTGGACATGGATGGAATTTTTGGAAAGTTTAGTAGTAAGGGCATTTTGGTCATTTAGGGGTAAAATGAATTAAAATACAAAATTAAAAGCCAATTTTGCTCATCTTCTTCACCATTGCCGAATATAGCAAGGAGAAACCATGGCTACGATTTTTCAAGCTTCCAAGCTCGATTGTAAGTCCATTCTAGCCCCGTTTTTCAAGTTTTTTACGTTTTTGGAGTCCCGGTAACTCGATTTAGCTTATGCTGGCAATAATTTAACCTAGGGTTTATATTTGGAAAAATACCCATAGGTGAAATTTGTGTATTTTGATGTTTTATTATAGAATATGAGGTTTTAAATTATGTTAGACAACTTGTGCTACTCAGTTGTAAGTGAAAACGAGCAAAATGGCTTAATCGGTAAAAATACCTAATAGTCATAAGTACATGTTAGAGTGAGAATTTGATGTTTCCATAGAAGGGAAAAATGATCAGCATGTCATAAAACATAAGAAAATAGGCTGAAGTTTAATTTACGAGCTTTGGGGCAAAAGTGTAAATATGCAAAAGTTTAGGGGCAAAATTGTAATTTTTCCAAAATATGATTTTGGGTCAATTTGAATAATGTGAGTCCTAATTAGACTATATTTTAAATGATAGAGCAAGGAAAACTGAAATTCGGGCTAAAATGGGAAAATACCAAGTTGTGGGACGAAATGGTAAAAGTAGCCATTATCGCATACTAGGTAAGTTCATGTGTAAATAATGTAGCATAATTGTTATTTTTAAGTTGTTGATGTTAATTATATGATATGCTGATTTTTATCATGAAATATATGCTTTGTGGTTATTTTGAATAAAATGTAAATTATGTGAGCTACTTGTTAAATATAAATTGTTACCGAGTATTGGTTTGGTATTCTACGGAAGACGGCAAGGATATGTGTTCGAGGAAAATCCGTTTGAACCTTAGGAATAGATTAGGATACAAGTGACATGTCATTTGGGATATTTGGGCATCCGAACTCGTTGAGTTGAGTCCGAGTTCACTTATGGATGCGAATGTCCGAACTCGTTGAGTTGAGTCTGAGTTCGTGAAATGTAACTAGGCATCCGAGCTCGTTGAGTTGAGTCCGAGTTCACTTATGGATGCGAACGCCCGAGCTCATTGAGTTGAGTCCGAGTTCGCTTATGGGCGGGTTACATAGTAGCTTGGCTACATATGTGGGACTTATGTGCAAACTTTCCATGTATCCGAATTATATTCCGATTTGTTCAACGGGTAAAGTTCTACTCAAATGGAGGAATACTCAAGATGAAAGGGACGTATTGGTAAGTGTTGTGAAATGGATACTTTGAACAGGTATGTACTTAACCCTCAGGTTGAAAAATCGATATAACAACAATATGGTAAGATGATAAATGAAAATATGATATGAATGTCTTGGTGATGATTATGCAAATGATGTTTTATGTTTGCTTATATGGTTATGTTACTTGCTATTTGCATGTGAACTTACTAAGCATTTATGCTTACTCCCTCCTTTTCATTCCTGGTAGTGTTGACAAGCCAGCTCAAAAATCGGGAACGGTTAGAGGCACGCTCACACTATCCGTATACCATCTTGGCATAATGGCTTGTATATTTTGAGTATGGCATGTATAGCATTATAATCATTTTGTATATATGGTCTTATGATATGGTTATTGAGTAGTATAAAAATGCTTGGTAATGATTAGCCATTGGAATGGCTAATTATGATCATATTTGGTGTTATATATGTCAAATTGCTAGTTAATCCATGGAAACCATGAAATAGGTAAAATTTACCATAAAATAGATTCAGACAGCAGTAGTAACGTGAATTTGAAAAATCATTAAAAATAGTAGAGATATAATTAGATGATGAATAAAACATGGAATTGAAGAATTATGAGTCTATTTTCATATGGAAGAAACGAAACAGGTATATGAGTTATATTTTATGAGATGTTTAAATTTTTGTGAAACAGGGCCAGAGCGATTTCTGGATCCCTTATTCTGACTTTGAAAATTCACCATAAATTGTATAAAAATAATTAGAATTCATAATTTATATGTAAAGATTTATTATTGAGTCTAGTTTTAATATAAACAAACTTCATAGTCATTGAAATTCTGTACAAAGAGATATCTGATTCGAAATACACAGAGGTCAGAGCAGTTGAACCCTGAAACAGGGGAGAATTTAACTAATAAAATGTACTAATTGGCCTAGCCAAAAATTCTAGAAAAAAATTAGTAAATATATATATGAGTCTAGTTTTAGGTAAAATTTACGGAATTGGATTTTTAGTTTCATAACTCAAGATATGAATTTTTAAGCGACTGTGACGCAGATTGCTAGTTTGACTGGAAATTTTAAAAATAAATTGTTTGAGTTGTTTAAGTAATGAATTAAGTCTGTTAACACCTCGTATTCGACTCCAACGACGGTATCGGTTACGGGGCGTTACAGAATACATGCTTGATATTGTTTGAAAAGAGTTAAGTTCCGTTTGAATATTGGATTTCAATGGACAAATGTGAATTCCTGTAATAGTCCGATTTAGATTCTATTCAAAACGGTGGTTTCAGGACCACGAATCTGAGTCAAAAAAAATTTAAAAATTATTTTCTGTGTTTATCATGTGTGAATTTGTGTGTGTGAAATTTTCGTGATTTAATTTTATCGTTTGAGTGTCCGATTAAGTAAAATGACTTAATCGCGTAAAATGAGAATTTGGTGTTTAAATGTGAAAGTGCTTAATTGAACTTATTTCATTAATATGAAGCACTTATAAAGAAATTAGACCATTGGAGTTAGTGATGGACCTTGGTAACTTTAATACATATGTTTAAGTTATTAAATAACAAAGGTTAAAATGGTAAAACATGAAATAACATATATTAAATAAAACATAAATTATAAGATAAGTGTTCATACTTGTTCTTGCCGAATACAAAAGAGAAGAAAAAAAACTAAAAGGGTTTAAGGGTTCGACACTATTGAAGCTTGATTCAAGGTGAGTTTTAGCTCGGTTTTTGATAATTTTTACGTTTTTGAGATCGTTGCTATGTTATCTACAAAGCCCATGCTTGAATTTTTTATTTTGATGAATATTTTGAGTTATGTCATTGATGAATATTTGAGTTTTGTGATGTTAGTTGATGAAATATGAAAGATATGTTTTGGATTGATATGTTTTGTATTGGAATTTTTGATGATTTTGAGTAATTATGACTAAATTGTAAAAATAATAAATTGAGGGACTAAAATGTGAAATAGATGAAATGCATGGAGTTGTATGAACACAAGGAACATTCGGCCTACACATAGTATATTCAAATTTTGCATGTTTTGTGTTTTGTGGAAATTGGACTAAATTGTAAAAAGTATGAAATGTCAGGGGTAAAATGGTAATTTCTCCATTTATGTGTTTTTGTACTAAATTGAGTGAAAATATGTTTGAATGAGTTTAATTTGAATATGTTTAGATCAAGAACCAAAGAAATAAGACTTGGATCGGGCGAAAACTAAAGTTGTCGACTAGTCGTCTTGTTTCGTTTTTCATCGTCCGAGGTAAGTTTATAAGCAAATAGATGTTAATTTTAAATAAATAGTAGTTTTATATGCTGAAATGAATTGTGTAAAAATGCATACATGGAAGTTATATGTACAAGTTCGATTCGATCGAGTTACGACGTCCGAAAACCCGTTTGAACCATAGGATTCTGATATGTGTTTTCATGTAAGACCACGTCTGGGACGTTGGAATCGATATATGTGTTTTTGAGTAAGAACACGTCTGGGACGTTGGCATCGATATATGTGGTTACATGTAAGACCATGTCTGGAACATTGGCATCATATTCGATTCGTGTAAGATCCTATCTGGGACAGTGGAATCGATATGAGATAGCATGTAAGACCACGTTTGGGACGTTGGCATTGTATGATATATGTGATTATCCGAGTATCTTATTCAATTTTGAATGGTTCAATGGGAAATGGTAAGTTCTGAACGAAGGTGTAAAATGAATTAAAACGATCAGGTATGAGTTAGTTGATCACTTGTTTGAAAAGAAGGTAAGTTGGCCATTTGATATGTTATGCTAAATTTTACAAGTTACTAAGTAAACATATGAGCATGTTATAGTATATTCGGCCAAATGATAAGTGTTTGTATATGATGTTATATCTTGATTCTTAAGTTTATATATATGAGTGTAAGTATACTTAGTTATTTAATGACATTTTGGTTCGAAAGTTGAATGATATTTTGTTATAATCTATATATGAGCATTCGACCAAGGTAACATTGGTGTATGAAAGTATATGTTATATATATATGAAATTATATGTTTGAGACTAAATGTGATAATGATATTATAATTTGATTTAGTTTAAAAGATTCTATTATACCATTGAGTTGTTTATTTGCTTATGACTTACTAGGCTATGATAGCTTATTGTGTATATATGTTTGTTTTTGTTTTATAGATTTTGGAATCAAGTTACGAGTTAGGGGATCGTCAGTACAGTCCATCACACTATCTACTGTTTCGATATTTTTATAAGTTGAACTCGAACTTATGGCATGTATAGGCTAGGTTATATTTTGAAATGTTGAATTTTGGTTTGTGTATGTATATAAGGCCATGCGAAAATGGCCTATTTACTCATGATAATTTTGGTTTTAAATTTTTAATATGCTATGGATATGTATGGTTATGGTTTTGATGTTTCGGCTATTATATGTGTTTATATGTGAACCATAGTTAATACAATTGTTAATGATGACAAGGTTATGCTAGAGTATATGTGTTTAGTATAAATAGTATGATGTGTAATTGTGGTTGGATATTTGTTGAGTGATATGCTTTATTTATATAAATGGAATATATATATTAGATAAATGACTATGATTTGAGGTAATGGCATTCGGTTATATGATGGAATAGATATGGATAATATTTATGAGCTACTCATGATTCAGCACTTATGAATATACATATGATGAATTGGTTGGTATATATTAGTTGAATTATATGCTTGTTGTGCCGAATTGATTGAAATAAAATGATTGAGAACTTAGTTGTGGTTTATGTTCATTGATGAGTATGGGACATATGCATTTGGTTATATGTGTTCGGTTGTAATGACAAAACAATCATTTAAGTCATAAATGGTTAGTTTCATAAGTGAACTATTAGATGGTGTTAGCATAAATTAGTCACACACACACTCTCTCTCTATATTTGTATAGTGTATTGACATGTGGTTTTAAGTATGAATTTAATTGATAATTGCATTATAAAATGTTATAAAATGAAATGATAATTTTATAAAGGAAAATTTATGTCTTGAAGAATTAAATGTTAAGTATATATACATATATGCGCACATATCATAAATATTAATGAATGGAGTTTGGTTAATACTATATTTAGATGATGCTTGAATAGAGTAATGAATTCATTGTTAATATAAAAATCAATGTATACTCATGCATTATAAATTGGTTGGATATTCATTTAGGTCTGTAGCTCATCTTTGTTAAAATCAATATATGCTTTTATGTATAAAATGATATATTACATATTTTTGCATATGAATTATGTGACTGTATCTATGTATGATTTGAAATGATTTGAAATAAAAGAGTTGTGTTAGTTTATGAATTAAATTTTGACTGACTAAAGAGACTCGTTCATGTGTACATATATCATTGTTTGGATATTGTGCTTTGTTAGGTAATACCTCGTAACCTCATTCCGACGACGGATACGGGTTAGGGGTGTTACATTTCCACTATTGAATGAGGTTTTGCATTTGTTGCTGACGGGATTTAGCTCGGACGATTAATCCTATTGACCTCATTAAAGAAAGGATTTAGCCTAGACTGGTAATCCTAATATAAGCCCCCTTGAGCATATGCTATAGATAGGATTTAGCCCAGACGGGTAATCCTGATTAAGCTCTTGTGAGCATATGTTGGAAATAGGATTTAGCTTGGACAAGTAATCCTGTTATGTGATATGTGGCTCGAGAGTGTGCTCATTGATTATGTGCCCTAATGGGTACTCTTGATGTAACACCCCTTAGCCGTGTCTGACGCTGGAACAGGATACGAGGCATTACCAAACTTAATCATACACAATATGTAAAAATCGGGCTACAAAATTTCATTCATATCAAAATCATTCAAGCACATGCATAATGTCCCTTACACAGGCCTTCAAGATCCCAAACATGCATTGAAAGTAGTTAGGGACTAAGCCGAGAACTTTAGAAGATTTTGGGTAACTTAAAAATTTTTCTTGTTTTGGTGAGTCACACGCCCGTGTGGCTTGGGGCACGCCCGTGTCCTCAACCCGTGTAACTCTCTGACTATGATGTCATCATCAAAATAAAGTCACACTGCCATATCACACGCTCGTGTGTCCAGACCATGTGGTACATTAAAAATAAATGATTTTTTCATAGAATGGTGCAGACTTCACACGGCCAAAGTACACGCCCGTAGACACGGCCAAGACACACGCCCTTGTCTTAGCCCATGTGTTTACTACTGGGCATATTTACTTATAAAATTAGGGTGTAGGGGACACATGGCTATACAACACACTCGTGGGGGCAGACCGTATGTTACACATGGCCTAGACACATGCCCGTGTGTCTACCAGTGTAGACCCTTTTTAGGCTATCTTCCAAGCCAATTGTCACCCTCAATCATCCTTACACTCAAAATATTTTTCATAGCATGCAACATAGCATATTTAAAAACTCAATATCCAATTCCATGGCATTTTCATGCCTTCAAAATATCATCCTAATACATATTCTATTAATCACACCATTTAGAAACAATCCACACCAATTTCATGCATAACCAATTTTGTCATCCAAATTCCATAATGCATGACACATATCACAAAATAACCAAGTCCTCTATACATGCCATACTCAAGTTATCAAATTCACTATACCCAATATTATTTTGATAGTGTGATCGAATACTACGACACCTTCCGATCCTCGAGCTAGCTTGGCGAAACTACAAAGGATAGAAAGGAAAGGGAGTAAGCATTAAAGCTTAGGAAGTCCACATGCAAATAATATGCAATGATAGTAAGCAATTATCATACAAAGACATAATAACATAACCATAAAGATCACTCATCATTCAAGCATTTTGACTTATTTATCAAGTGTTCATATATATATATATACTTTCTCATCACAATTCATCCTTTATCTAGGCATTGCTCGATAGTTTAGCGTACATACCTGTATTTACCCGTAATATATCATATGATCATACCTTCTTTAACATGCCCTCACTGGGACTTTCATCACCTTATCCATTGCATTACCCGTTGAACACTCAGAATACTATTGGATACACGAAAAAACTTGCACATAAGTGCCACATAGACATACGTAGCCAAAGCTACCTCATAACATGTAACACTCACTAAGGAGCTACTCACGGGCCTAATTATATAAACTATCGGTTAAGGTGTAACTACACGGGCTGCTCACACAAGCTGTCAGGTATCTGAACCATTCAGGACTACCTAGCCACCGATAGGAAACACAAGACCAGTACCCAGAACCAATTTACATGTACCTCGTACATCATGAACTCAGACCACTCAATGATTTCAGAGGTTACATATATATATCACGAACCCAGACCGCTCAATGTGTTCGGATTTCTTAATTTCTAGTGACATGTCACTTGCATCCTAGACTATTCTTAAGGTTCAAACGGGTATCCTTACTTGTCGCATCACTGTCGAACTTGCTCGTAATGTCGTTTACGATATCCATTATACCAACCATATACTCATGGAATATCAAGGCATATAATTCATGGTAGAAAATAAGCATTTAAATTCATATAACATTAAAGCATTAAAACATGTAATACATTACATTATTTGCACATGACCTTACCTTGGTACAAAATGATGATAAACGAGCCTATTCATCGAAAGCCTTTTCTTCCCTCGATTAAGACTCGTATCACGTTTTTCTTGATCTATAATGTCAAATTTAATTTGTTTAATAATCACATTGTCCAAATCAGTCCATAATTCATGCTTTGATGAAATTATCTTTTTACCCCTATCTTTTCACTTATTTACAATTTAGTCCCTAGGCTCGTAAAATGAAATGCATGCATTTTCTTTGTTACCCAAGCCTAGCCGAATTTCCATTATACTCATCACAGCCCATATTTTCATCAAAATCAAATTTTTATCACTTATTCTACACTTTTTTCAATTTAGTCCTTTTTAGTGGTTTTCATGAAAAATCATCTTGTAAAAGATGTTTATCACTCACAAAACTCTCATATTCCTCCATAAATCATCAAAATACATGCATGTCACACATGGGTAAATTTTCATACATAAACCCTACTTCAGAATAAGGGCAAAAATAGGTAAATCAAGCTACAAAGACTTCAAAAACGTTAATAACCTTAAAAAAAGGCTAAGGAACACATACTATTGAGCTTGAAAAGATGAGCAAAACCCTAACTATGGATCCTTGAGATTTTCGGCAATGGGGGAGGAAGATGGACACCGATTTTGACTTATTTTCCCTTTTTATTCTTTTATTTACCAAATGACCAAAATGCCCTTAAGGACTTTCTTTCAAATTTTTCCTACACATGTCCATTTTTGTTTCAACTTTTAAAAATTGGTCAAATTGCTACATAGGATGTTCTAATCTATAATCTAAAGTAATTTCATACTAAAAGCTTCTAGAACACAAGTTTTGCATCTTATTCAATTTGGTCCCTAAAGTTCAATTGGACAATTTATGCATAGAATTTCTTCATGAAATTTTCACACAAGCATTTATTCATATCATGAACCACATAATAATCATAGAATAATTATTTCTATCTCAGATTTGTGGTCTCAAAACCACTATTCTGATTAGGCCCTAACTCGGGATGTTACAACTCCCCCCCTTTTAAGGATTTTCGTCCCCGAAAATCTTACCGATAAAAAGGTTTGGTATTGTTTTCTCATAGCCTCCTCTAGCTCCCATGTAGCTTCTTTAACCCAATGTCTTTGCCATAAGACCTTCATAAGGGCAATACTTTTGTTTCTCAATTGCTTGACTTCTCGAGCCAAGATCTTAACCGGTTCCTCACCATAAGTCATATCCGGTCGAATTTCAACCTCTTTCGGCGCAATCACATGTGGGGGATCAGATCTATATCGGTGTAACATGGACACATGAAATACATTGTGAACTTTTCTAACTCAAATGGCAAGGCCAATCGATAAGCTACCAGACCTATCCTTTCGGTAATCTCATACGGTTCTATAAAACGAGGACTCAACTTGCCTTTTTTGCCAAATCTTAAAACCTTTTTCCATGGAGATACTTTCAAGAATACCTTATCACCGTCTTGATACTTAATTTCCTTCCTTTTCAAATTCGCATATGATTTTTATCTATTCGGTGCCGCTTTCAAACAATCTCGAATTACCTTTACCTTTTCTTCGGTTTCCTTGACCAAATCAACTCCATGAATCTTATTCTCCTTAAGTTCAGTCCAATATAAAGGTGTACGACATTTACGTCCATAAAACGCCTCATAAGGTGCCATTTTCAAGCTCAAGTGATAATTTTTGTTGTAGGTAAATTCAACCAACGGTAAGTACTTTTCCCAACTACCTTGGAATTCCATCACACAGCATCGGAGCATGTCTTCCAAAATCTGAATTATTCGTTCAGATTGTCCATCAGTCTGAGGGTGAAAAGCGGTAGTAAAATTCAGTTTCGTCCCCAAAGCCTCTTGTAACTTTTCTAAAATCGTGATGTGAACCTCGGATCTCTATCCGAAATAATTGACAAAGGTACTCCATGGAGTCTTACAATTTCAGAAACATACAATTCAACCAATTTATCAAGTGAATAATCAGTGCGTACCGGTATAAAATGAGTCGATTTAGTCAACCTATCGACTACTACCTAAACAACATCTTTATTTCTTGGTGTCAATGGAAAACCTGTCACAAAATCCATGGTAATTCGGTCCTATTTCCATTCGGGAACCAAAATAGACTAAAGTAAACCTGAAGGTACCTGGTGTTCGGCCTTTACTTGTTGATAAATCGAGCATCTCGATACAAATTCAGAAATATCTCTTTTCATACTGTTCCAACAATACATTTTCTTTACGTCATTGTACATTTTTGTGCTACCCGGGTGAACTGACATACACCCGTTATGAGCCTCATGTAAAATACTCTGAATCAGCCCGATATTCTTCGAAACACAAATTCTACCACAGAACTTCAGCCAACCATCGGAGTCTTTCTGAAAATCTAATTCACTGTTTGACTTACTCTGAGCTTTCTTTGCTTGTAACTCTTTATCAGTTTTCTAAGCATCACAAACCTGTTGTAGAAAAGTTGGTCTAGCTCTTAACTCTGCTAGAATTACACCATCATTGGATAGGGTTACCCACGTGTTCATAACTCTCAAAGCAAATAAGGACTTCCTGCTCAGGGCATCAGCGACCACATTTGCCTTACCAGGGTGATAATCAATCAAAAGCTCATAGTCTTTTAACAATTCAAGCCATATTCGTTGCCTCAAATTCAAGTCCTTTTGGGCCATCAAATATTTAAGACTCTTATGGTCTGTATAAACATGACATTTCTCCCTAAATAGATATTGTCGCCAAATCTTCAAAGCAAATACAATGGCGGCCAACTCTAGATTGTGCGTCGAATAGTTCTTTTCATGGGGCTTCAATTGTCGCAAAGCATAAGCTACAACTTTACCTTCCTGCATAAGCAAACAACCTAGTCCACTCAAGGATGCATCACTATAAATCACAAATTCTTTCTCTGATTCTGGTTGTACTAATACTGGTGCCTCTGTCAATAACATTTTTAATTTCTCAAAGCTCTGTTGACACTTTTTTGACCATTTGAACTTGACATATTTTTGAAATAATCTCATCATAGGAGTGGCTATCATAGAGAATCCTTTCACAAAACGTCTGTAGTAACCTGCCAAACCCAAAAAGCTCCTAACTTCAGTTACATTCCTGGCGGCTTCCGTTCAACAATAGCAAAAATCTTACTAGTACCAACTCGGATACCATCACTTGAAACAATGTGGCCTCAGAACCCGACCTCTTGAAGCCAAAAACTCACTTTTACTGAACTTAGCATACATTTGTTTGTCCCTCAAAGTCTGCAAAATAGTTCTCAAGTGTTAGGCATGCTCTGTCTTATCTCTAGAATAAATCAAAATATCATCGATGAATACCACAACAAACTTGTCCAAATATGACCGAAAGATTCAGTTCATTAAATCCATAAACACAACAAGAGCATTTTTTAATCCAAATGGCATAACAAGAAATTTGTAGTGGCCATAACTCGTTCTAAAAGCAATCTTAGGCATGTCTGACTCTTTAACTCGTAATTGATAATAGCTGAATTTCAAATCTATCTTAGAGAACCATGTCGCTCCTTTCAATTGATCGAACAGGTCATCAATCCTTGTCAGGGGGTACTTGTTTTTAATTGTCACCTTATTGAGTTGTCGGTAGTCAATGCATAATGTTATGGAACCATCCTTCTTTTTCACAAATAACACAGAGGCACCCCATGGGGAAAAACTTGGTCTCGGAAAACCTTTGTCAGTCAACTCTTGCAACTGTGACTTCAATTCTTTCAGCTCAGTCAGGGCCATCCTATACGGAGCAAGAGAAATAGGTTCCGTCCTTGGCATTAACTTAATACCAAATTCAACTTCTCTAATTGGAGGCAAACATTGCAAACCCTCCGAAAATACATCCGCATACTAACATATTGTAACACCCCAAACCCGATCCAGACGTTATGGCCGAATCAGGTATGTCACATCGAAGAGTCCTTCAAAAGCTGGTCTTTTCGGTAAAATCCATTTCTGGGTTAAAATCCTTTTAATGGTTATTTAAGAATAGTTCTTGTGAAAATGTTTACCAATTTGTTTGATTAAGGTACCTTTATTCAAATTAATATCGCAGAAGCATTTTGATAACTTTGTTTTTGAAAGCTCGCATTCTTTAAAAAATTGTGCCTATTTAAAAACTCGTGTTATTCTAGCTTAGTAGTTTATCATATGAAATCAAAACCCAATAAAAGTTAAAAATTCCCAAAATGGTCTTATTACATATAAAAAAAACCCTAATGTAAAATCTTTAAATAAATCAAGTCATAATCAAATCATTTGCGATAGTGTGGCCACCTCCGAGTCCCTCGCGGCTCCAAATCGTCTAAGGTTGGGATTACTTGCACAGTTAAAAGAAAAGGGTGAGTTTATGAAAACTTAGTGTGTAATCCCCCATTCGTCAAACAAGAAACATTGTATACAGAATGGTCTAGGCCTGAGCCCTATACAGTAACAGTACAGTCTGGGCCTTAGCCCTATAAATGACAGTGTGGGCCCAAGCCCAAACAATATTAGTATAGTGCAGGTATGCAACCCATCCCAGTCCAACCAACACACCATGTGGGGCTTAAATTGACTCAACCAGTCAGTACACCAATATCACAGCGAAGCTGCTAATAGTAACGCAGCAAAGTTGCTAATAACAATAAATGTGATGTAGCCACTAATATCAGAATTACATGGCAAAACCACCAGAACAGTAAAAACGTGGCAAGGCCACTAGTACAGTACTTCCTCCAAATCAGAATCCCAGCCCCAATGCAGAATGTCATGTCATAAATATTTCATGTATGCAAGGTCTTATACTCAGATTCTGTCACATATAAATCATACACTCACCAGCCAACCTACCTCGAGGGTATAGTAGTCATGTCCATCCATTAGGGGTAAAATAGTAATTTTACCCCTTTTAGGGGTATTTTGGTCATTTCACTAATTTTGGGGTCTCGATATAGATAACAACCTCTCGAAAGGTCTTCCGTCACCTCGAGCGACTCAAGTATCCAATATGACCAAATCAAGGTAAATAGGACCAATGCCCATTACTCGGCCCAAGTGGGCCTACATGCTTGTATTGCCCATTTAGGCCCAAATTCAGTAGCGACTGAGCGATCACCAAAGCCCACTCCATTATTTGTCACTTACCACAAATTTTATCTGTGTGGGAGCCGAATGGGCCCACACGGCCTATTTTGGCCCATCGAGGCCCATTACGGCCTAAGTGCATGAGAGCGCTTGGGGTGGCTTTTACAGTGTGTCACCCAAGATTTTTGGGCTCAATTTACCCCACGAGCGATCGTCCGCTTGCAAGGCCTCAAGTGACGAAGTTTCGACATTTTGGCTTTTGCCCATTTATAGTAACATAATGGTATGAATGCACACCTCTTAGCTATTGGACAGTAAGAGTCTGGTGTACGGTTACACACCTGGTTACGCAAAGAGCACAATTCCCATGAACATCAATCCTATATTCAAACACGTTCAAAAGTTCGTCCTTAAACTTTCGGTTTACACCCCCTCATAAGCCCTTTATCCCCAAAAAGGGTACAAGTTACCAACCTTGCTTGATCAAGTAAGGTTTACTACTCTTTTTAACCAGTGATCCCGCTCAACTTCCAAATCCACGGCAAAACTACATCACATTCCAATACTCTTATTTCCCATCAACCGAAAAATAGTTATACCCGCAATGTCAAAGACTTTCCACTACGTAGAAATTGAGAATAGATGAAAGGAGCAATCGACCTACCCACACAAGAGTCGAACCCACAGAATAACTGAGGCAACACGAGAAGGTCACACCTTTATCAGGAAACCGCAATAGAGAGAGGTGTCAGATTAAACTAAGAATGTAACCAAGAGAGAAAAGAATAAATATCATTTACTTACACTAAAAAAAGCACTAGTCCAGAACTGCCAAGAAGAAGAAGAAGTATTTGGCCTAGACACTTGATACTAAGAAGAAGGAGTCGCGAAAGAAAAGAAAAGGTAAGATGTTTGGCCTAAGGAACAAATACCGATTGTGAGAGAAAGGAGAAGAGAATCACCCCAACACAAGCCAACAACCGAAAGAAAAGAATGGAATAGAGTGAAGATTAGATGGAAACAAAAGAGCCAAATGAGGGGGAAAAAGAAAGGGAGTTTGGCTAGGTAACCCTTTGAAGGAAAAGAGAAGAAGAGTAGTATGATTCGGCAACAAGCAAAAGTAAAGAATTTGAGAATAGAAGTTTCGGCAAGGCAATAAAATGTAACCCGGAGACAAATGTCTATAAACGCAAATGAGCCCAAATGGTCAAAATGCACCTCAACTAACACAATAACACAAAACCAAAAAGAAAAGAAAAAAAGAAAATGTCGAAATTAAAATGGCTAAGTCCCATTTAGCACAAATTGGTATGACCGAATAGGTACCCACACTCCCTATTTCGGCTACACTCCACTCACTCTTCAACTCCTTGATAATCTCCACAACACCTTTCCCAATCTTCTCCTTGAATCTCTCCCTTTATCACTCCACAAATCACTCCATAACAACACTAAGACCAGTTCAAACTCTCACACAACAGAGTTCAAAACCACCCCAAACTCTTGTCATCCCCAAGTAGCAAAATAAACATCCCTTGCCTACCATGGGATTCGAACCAAAGCTCTCTCAGCTGCCCCAACACGCCACTTGCCACTTTCCACCAAGCCACAAGGCTTTTTGTGTCATCAATCACACGCAATTATTCATAAAGCCTAGGTGCCAGTGACTAGAATCATTTAAGAGCAAAAAATGAAATTTCTGCAAAAGCCAGAGCTTGAACCTAGGACTTCTCAGACATCCCCAAACACACCCAATTCACTCAACCACCACACCAAATATGCAATTTGTGTCAAACAATACAAAATTAAAGACTCCACATTTTTGGGGCATTACAACTCTACCCTCTTAAAGAAATTTCAGCCTCAAAATTTACCTGATCAGAATAAGTGAGGGTATTGATATCGCATCGCTTCTTCTATTTCCCACGTGGCCTCTTCTGAATCGTGATTACGCCAAAGCACCTTGATCAATGGAACAGATTTCTTCATTAATACTTTAACATCACGATCCAAAATCTGCACTGGCTCTTCCTCGATAGTTAAGTCTAGCCTAACCTCGATTTCCCCAACTGACACTATGTGCGAGGGATCAGAACGGAACCGCCTTAGCATTGAAACATGAAACACGTCATGAATCCTTTCCAGCTCTAGAGGAAACTAAAGTTGATAAGCGACTGGTCTTACACGCTTAAGTATTCGGTAAGGCCCAATAAACCTAGGGTTAAGCTTGCCCTTCCACCCAAACCTCAAAATTTTCTTCCACGGTGAGACTTTAAGAAAAACGTAATCCCCCACAGAGTACTCGATCTCCTTACGCTTTAAGTCTGCATAAGACTTCTGCCTATTGGATGCTTCTGTTAATCGGTCTCAAATCAGCTTTACCTTGTCTTCTGTATCAGAAATTAATTTCGGGCCCAGAATTCGCCGCTCACCCAATTCAGTCCAACAAGTAGGAGTATGACACCTACGACCATATAATGCCTCATATGGTGCCATTTGAATATTGGACTGGTAGTTGTTGTTATATGCAAACTCTGCCAGCGGCAAATAGTCCTCCCAGCTACCTCTGAAATCAATTACACAACCTCTTAACATATCTTCTAGTATCTGAATCACCCTCTCTGACTGCCCATCTATTTGAGGGTGAAGTGCAGTGCTAAAATCCAGTTTTGTACCCAAATCTTCGTGTAACTTCTTCCAAAATCGAGATGTGAATCTAGGGTCTCTGTCCGATATGATAGAAACTGGCACACCATGCAGTCTCACAATCTCGGCCACATACAACTTGGCCAACTTTTGCAATGAATAATCAGTGCGAATCGGTATAAAAGGGGCAGATTTAGTCAATCAGTCTACAATAACACATATTGAATCCTTCTTCGTAGGCATTAAGGGTAGTCCACTCACAAAATCCATGATCACCCTCTCCCACTTCCAGAGTGGAATCTTTACTGGCTATAGTTACCCAGAAGGTAGTTGATGTTCAGCCTTCACCTGGTGGCATGTCAACCACTTACCCAGGAAATTAGTTAACCTCGCGCTTAAGCCCTGGCCACCAGTACAACTCACGAAGATCTCAGTATAACTTGTTTCTGCCAGGATGCATAGTATATGGACTACCATGCGCCTCTTGTAGTATAGATTACCTCAAATTGGAATCTCTCGATATACACACTCTTCCACAGAAACATAATACTCCGTCATTATTTAGCCCAAAATCTGTAGTCTCACCCTTCTCAACTTGCCAAAAATCAGGAACTAACAACTCATCCAACAATTGCTTTTCCTTAATTTGATCAGTCCAATCGGTCTCACTTGCAGTTCAGTTAACAAGCTACCATCATCGAACAGACTGAGACGAGCAAACATTGCTCTCAAATCAGATACAACCCTATGACTCAATGTGTTAACTACCACATTAGCTTTACCAGGGTGGTACTCAATTGAATAATCGTAACCCTTAAGCAACTATATCCACCTTAGTTGCCTAAGGTTCAACTCCTTCTGAGTAATGAGGTAATTGAGGCTTTTATAGTATGTGTAAATAATCGTATTTTCACCATACAAGTAATGCCTCCAAATTTCAGTGCGAATACCACCACAACTAATTCCAGATCATGAGTGGGATAATTCACTTCGTGAGGCTTAAGCTGACGAGACACGTAAGCAACCACCTTACCTTCTTGCATCAACACACAACCCTATCCAATGTGCGACGCATCACTGTAGACAGTAAATTCTTTCCCATATTTCAAATGTATCAAAAAGGGGCTTAGTCAGAACATCCTTCAGTTTCTCAAAACTCTCTTGTTGTTTATCAATTTAATTGAACGGTATTACTTTACGTTGTAGTTTAGTCAGAGGTGCAGTAATCAGTGAAAACCCTACAACAAAACGTCTATAATACCCCACCAGACCTAAAAAGCTTCGAATCTCGGATACTGTCTTCGGTGGTTTCCAATCCACTACAGCTTCAATTTTCCAAGGATCCACTCTAATTCCCTCTGACGACACCACATGACCCAGAAATGTCACTTCTCGCAGCCAAAACTCACACTTCCTGAACTTTGCATAAAACTGCTTGTCTCTTAGAATTTGCAAAACGATTCGAAGATGTGCATCATGATCCACCTTGGTTCTTGAATATGCCAAAATATCATCTATAAAAACAACCACAAACCGGTCCAGATAGGGTTGGAACACCCGATTCATGAGGTACATAAAGGCCACTGGTGCGTTTGTCAACCCAGACGGTATCACTAGAAACTGGTAGTGACCATAACGAGTTCTAAACGCAATCTTATACATATCAGCCTCCTTAACCTTTAGCTGATGATACCCAGATCGAATATCTATCTTGGAGAAAACCGTAGCTCCTCTCAGCTAGTCGAATAGATCGTCTATCATCGGTAAAGGGCACTTGTTCTTGATAGTCAGTTTGTTCAATTGAAGGTAATCGATACACATGCACATGGATCCATCCTTCTTCTTCACGAACAACACTGGTGCTCCTCATGCGGACACACTCGGTCAAATGAATCCTCGGTCCAATAGCTCTTGAATTTGAGCCTTTAACTACACCAGCTCCTTCAGTGCCATCCTATAAAGAGCAATGGACACTAGAGCTGTTCCAGGTAAGAGCTCAATATTGAATACGACCTCACGATCTAGAGGCAACCCATGAAGCTTTTTAAAGAATACATCCGAAAACTCATTGATAGTTCTGACATCTCCAACAGAAGGACCTTTAGAATCAGAAATGCTAACATAAGCTAGAAACGTCTCGCAACCCTTATGAACTAGTTTCTCGGCCTTTAACGTAGAAATCACGTTAGACAGATAGTCTCTTCGCTCCCTTATTACAGTCACCTCCTTATCCTCCATAGACTTCAACACCATACGCTTAGCAGCACAATCCAAATTTGCAATGTGTTTCACTAGCCAATCCATACCCATTATAATATCAAATTCCATAAATGGCAATTCCATCAAATCTGCCAGAAAGGCCACCCCTTGGACCTCTAGAGGCACGTTTCTGAATAACTTATTCACCCTAACTGACTGTCCCAGTAGACTCAACACAGTCATCTCACTAACAGTATTTTCAAATTGAATACCTAGCGTACCAGACACAATGCATGCAACATATGAGTGTGTAGATCCAATGTCAATTAAAGCAGTGTATGGTACATTATAAATCAGAAACATACCAATTATAACGTCAGGGGTGTCACCATCCTCTCGACGACGAGCAGCATAGACTAAGGCTGGCTGTCTCGCCTCAGTGTTACCAGTACCTCTGCCCGGTACTCCACGACCTCGTCCAAAACCATTTCTACCTCTGGCTTGACCACGGCCTCTCTATGGCTAATGACCACCTCTCCCTGGTTAAACATAACCCTGACCGGCAGCTTGCATCTGAACAGGCCTTTGAGTACAGTTTATAACCTGATGATCCATAGACCCACACCGAAAACACGCCTCAGTTCGTTTCCAACACTCACCCTGGTGAGCTCTTCCACAATCAGCGCAAGGCTGCGGCCTTGCAGTAATAACAGGAACCGCTTGAACTAGCCAATCAAATCTAGCCCTCTTAATAGGCCTTCCAGAAGAACCCGAGGGTCCAAAATCCCTCTTAACTCTGCCCCTTCCTTTTTCACGATTCTGATGCTTAGATCGCTTCACATCCTCAGCAATTTTTGCTTTCTCAACCAAGGTGGCAAAGTCTCGCTCCCTCTGCAGAGCTATCAGCATACGTAGCTCATCCCGGAGGCCATCCTCGAACCGCACACAACGTTCATGCTCAGTTGTGACTATTCCGCGGACATACCGACTCAGCTGTAAAAACTCTGCCTCATACTCTACTACAGTCTTATTCTCCTAGGTCAAGTTCAGGAATTCCTTCCTTCGGGCGTCCACATAACTTACACCCACATACTTCCCTGAAATGGCTGCCTTGAAGAAATCCCATGTCAAACGTTCGGCTTGTGTACCCTCTCTCACAGTGAGCCACCATTGGTAGGCCTCATCTCGCAGTAAAGACACTGCTCCTTTTAATTTTTGCTCCACAGTATAGTTAAGGTCATCCATTATCCGCTCGGTAGCCTCCAACCAATATTCTGCCACATTTGGGGCTACACTAGAAACACCCCGAAAAATTTCTGCTCTATTAAACCGGTGTCGCTCAAAAATTGACCCTCGTCCCACAGATCCAGTACTCGTTCCAGCAGCCATTGCAAGAACACATATCATTACTTGAGATAAAGCATCATCCCTAACTACTCGGTCATGAGACCCCGTCTCAATTATTGGTGAGGCTGAGGCCTCCCTAGCCGGCATGTGACCCGACGCCGAAGACCCAGCTCTAACACTTCCTCGACCTCTACTGTGGCCACGTGTACCCCTTCTGCAAGTACCCCTTGTGCTCATTTCGATTGCGAATTATCTGTTTTAAAGTCTTATGAATCAGTTTATAATTTCAATAATTATTAATCAATGCGTTATGAACAAGAGTAATTAAGGTTTGTTTCCGCAGAACAAAGTCTTACTACATGTTTCTGTCCCTATAATCTAGTTTACTCTAACTAAGAGTTTCAGTGTAGTCCTACTATCTATAGTAGTCCCTCAATAATACTTTTCAGTCTATAACAATAAACAGTGTCAGAAGACTTATAGATTTGGTGCCAGAGACTTGGTGTGCCACATTTCCCATCACAATGTTTAAAATTTAAATTTTTAAAAACTCATTCTACAGTCGAGTTTTGCAAACTTGGCTCTGATACTACTAAATATAATACCCCCAAACTTGGCCGAGACGTTATGGCCGAATTAGACGTGTCACATCGAAGAGTCTTTCAAAACCTGGACTTTTCGATAAAATCCATTTCTGGGTTAATATCCTTTTAATGGTTATTTAAGAATAGTTCTTGTCAAAATGTTTACCAATTTGTTTGACTTAGGTACCTTTATTCAAATTAAACTCGTGGAAGCATTTTGAAAAATTTGTTGTTGAACGCTCGGGTTCTTTAAAAAATCGTGCCAATTTAAAAACTCGTGTTATTCTAACCTTGCAGTTTATCATATGAAATCAAAGCCCAATAAAAGTTAAAAATTCCCCAAATGGCCTTATTGCATATAAAAAACCCAAATGTAAAATCTTTAATCAAATCAAGTCATAATTAAATCATCTGCGATCATGTGGCCATCTCCAAGTCCCTCGCGGCTCCAAATCATCTAAGGTTAGGGATTACCTGCACAGTTAAAAGAAAAGGGTGAGTTTACGAAAACTTAATGTGTAATCCCCCATTAGTCAAACAGTAAACAGTGCATAAAAAATAGTCTGGCCAGAGCCTATACAGTAACAGTACAGTCAGGGCCTTAGCCCTATACAGTGACAGTGTGGGACTAAGCCCAAAATAGTATTAGTACAGTGCAGGTATGCAACCCATCCCAGTCCAACTAACACACCACCCGTACCAACCAACACACCATGTGGGGATTAAATCGACCTACCTAGCTAGCACACCAATATCGTAGTGAAGCTGCCAACAGTAACGCAGCAAAGCTGCTAATAACGGTAAATGTGACGTAGCCACTAATATCAAAATTACTTTACAAAACCACCAGAACAGTAAAAATGTGACAAGGCCACTAGTACAGTACTTCCTCCAAATCAGAATCCCAACCCCAATGTAGAATGTCATGTCATAAATATTTCGTGTATGCAAGGTCTCATATTCAAATTCAGTCATACAAAAATCATACACGTATCAGTCAACCTACCTATAAGGTATAATAGTCATGTCCATCTATTAGGAGTAAAATAGTGATTTTACCCCATTTAGGGATATTTTGGCCACTTCACTAATTTCGGGGTCTCGATATAGATAACGACCTCTTAAAAGGCCTTCTGTTACCTCGAGCGACTCAAGTAATCTATATGACCAAATCAGGGTAAATGGGCCCAATGCTCATTACTCGACCCAGGTGGGCCCACATGCTCGTGTGGCCTATTTAGGCCCAAATTCAGTAGCGACTGAGCGATCACCAAAGCCCACACCATTATTTGTCACTTACCGTAAATTTTATCCTTATGGGCCCATGAGCCCGTACGGCCCATCGAGGCCCATTACGGCCCAAGTGCACGAGAACCCTCGTGGTGGCCTTTACAGTGTATTGCCCAAGATTTATGGGCTCGATTTACCCCACGAGCGATCGCACGTTCGTAGGGCCTCAAATGCTGAACTTTCGGCTTTTTGGCTTTTGCCCATTTACAGTAACATAACGATGTGAATGCACACCTCTTGGCTATTGGACAGTAACAATATGGTATACGGTTACACACCTGTTTACGTAAAGAGCACAATTCCCACGAACACCAATCTTATATTCAAACACGTTCAAAAGTTAATCCTTAAACTTTCGGTTTACACCTCCTCAAAAGCCCTTTATCCCCAAAAAGGGGTACAAGTTACCAACCTTTCTTGATCAAGTACGATTTACTACTCTTTTTAACCGGTGATCCCGCTCAATTTCCAAATCCATGGCAAAACTGCATCACATTCCAATACTCTTATTTCCCATCAACCGAAAAATAGTTATAACCACAATGTCAAAGACTCACCACTACGTAAAAACTGAGAATAGATGAGAGGAGCAATCGGCCTACCCGCATAAGAGTCGAACCCACAGAATAACTGAGGCAACACGAAAAGGTCACACCTTTATCAGGAAACCGCAACAGAAGGAGGTGTCAGATTAAACAATGAATGTAACCAATAAAGGGAAGAAGAAATATCATTTACTTACACTAATCAAAGCACTAGTCCAGAACCGCCAAGAAGAAGAAGAAGTATTCGGCCTAGCCACAAGATACCAAGAAGAAGGAGTCGCGAGGGAAAAAGAAGGTAAGATATTTGGCCTAGGGAACAAATACCGATTGAGAGAGAAAGGAGAAGAGAATCGCCCCAACACAAGCCAGCAACTGAAAGAAACGAAAGGAACAATGTGAAGATTAGATGGAAATAAAAAAGCCAAATGAGAGGGAAAAAGAAATGGAGTTCGGCTAGGCAACCCAATTCACTCAACCACCACACCAAATATGCATTTTGTGTCAGACAATACAAAATTAATGACTCCACATTTTTGGGGAGTTACAACTTTACCCCTTAAAGAAATTTCGGCCTCAAAATTTACCTGATCAAAATAAGTGAGGGTATTGATGTCGCATCGCTTCTTCTGGTTCCCACGTGGCCACTTCTAAATCATGATTACACCAAAGCACCTTGATCAATGGAATAGATTACTTCCTTAATACTTTAACATCACGATCCAAAATCTACACCGGCTCTTTCTCGATAGTTAAGTCCGGCCTAACCTCGATTTCTTCAACAACACTATGTGCGATGGATCAGAATGGTACCGCCTCAGTATTGAAACATGAAACATATCATGAGTCCTATCCAGCTCTGGAGGCAACTCAAGTTGATAAGCGACCGGTCCCACACGTTTAAGTATTCGGTAAGGCCCAATAAACCTAGGGTTAAGCTTGCCCTTCTGCCCAAACCTCAAAATTTTCTTCCACGGTGAGACTTTAAGAAAAACGTAATCCTCCATAGAGTACTCGATCTCCTTACGCTTTAAGTCCGCATAAGACTTCTACCAATTGAATGCTTCCGTTAATTGGTCTCGAATCAGCTTTACCTTGTCTTCTGTATCAGAAATTAATTCTGGCCCCAGAATTCACCGCTCACCCAATTCAGTCTAACTAGTAGGAGTACGACACCTACGACCATGTAACGCCTCGTACGGTGCCATTTGAATACTGGACTGGTAGCTGTTGTTATATGCAAACTCTGCCTGCGGCAAATAGTCCTCCAGCTACCTCTGAAATCTATTACACAACCTTTTAACATATCTTCCAGTATCTGAATCACCCTCTCTGACTGCCCATCTGTTTGAGGGTGAAATGCAGTGCTGAAATCCAGTCTTGTACCCAAAGCTTCGTGTAACTTCTTCCAGAACCGAGATGTGAATCTAGGGTCTCTGTCTGATATGATAGAAACCGGCACACCATGCAGTCTCACAATCTCGACCACATACAACTTGGCCAACTTTTGCAATGAATAATCACTGCGGACCGGTATAAAATGGGCAGATTTAGTCAATCGGTCTACAGTCACCCATATCGAATCCTTTTTCGTAGGCGTTAAGGGTAGTCCACTCACAAAATCCATGGTCACCCTCTCCCATTTCTAGAGTGGAATCTTTACTGGTTACAGTAACCCAGAAGGCAGTTAATGCTCAGCCTCTACCTACTGGCATGTCAAGCACTTAACCACGAAATTAGTAACCTCGCGCTTAAGCCCTGACCACCAGTACAACTCACGAAGATCTCGGTATAACTTGTTTCCGCTAGGATGCATAGCATATGGACTACTATGTGCCTCTTGTAGTATAGACTGATTCAGATTAGAATCTCTCGGTATACACACTCTTCCACGAAAACATAATACTCCTTCATTATTTAGCCCAAAATCCGTAGTCTCTCCCTTCTCAACTTGCCGAACACAAGGAACTAGTGACTCATCCAGCAATTACTTTTCCTTAATTTGATCAGTCCAAGTCGGTCTCACTTGCAGTTCAGCTAATAAGCTACCATCATCGAATAGACTGAGACGAGCAAACATTGCTCTCAGATCAGATACAACCCTATGACTCAATGCGTCAGCTACCACATTAGCTTTACCAAGGTGGTACTCAATTGAACAATTATAATCCTTAAGCAACTATATCCACCTTCGTTGCCTAAGGTTCAACTCCTTTTTAGGAAAGAGGTACTTGAGGCTTTTATGGTCTATGTAAATAATCATCTTTTCACCGTACAAGTAATGCCTCCAAATTTTTAGTATGAATACCACCGCAGCTAATTCCAGATCATGAGTAGGATAATTCGCTTCGTGAGGCTTATTCTGACAAGATGCGTAAGCAACCACCTTACCCTCTTGCATCAACACACAATCCAAACCAATGTGCGACGCATTACTGTAGATAGTAAATTCCTTCCCAGATTCTGGTTGTATCAAAACAGAGGCCTTAGTCAAAACATCCATCAGTTTCTCAAAACTCTCTTGCTGTTTAGTGAGAGGTGCAACAATCAGTGAAAACCCTTCAACAAAACGTCTGTAATACCCCGTTAGACCTAAAAAGCTTCGAATCTCGGATACCGTCTTTAGTGGTTTCCAATCCACTACAGCTTCAATTTTCTGAGGATCCACTCTAATTCCCTCTGCTGACACCACATGACCCAGAAATGTCACTTTTCGCAGCCAAAACTCACACTTGTTGAACTTTGCATAAATCTGTTTTTCTCTTAGAATTTGCAAAACGATTCGAAGATGTACATCATGATCCACCTCGGTTCTTGAATACACCAAAATATCATCTATAAAAACAACCACAAACCGATCCAGATAGGGTTGGTACACCGAATTCATGAGGTCCATAAAGGTCGCTGGTGCATTTGTCAACCCAAACGGCATCACTAGAAACTCGTAGTGACTATAACAAGTTCTAAACGCAGTCTTATACACATCAGCCTCTTTAACCTTTAGCTGATGATGCCCAAATCGAAGATCTATCTTGCAAAAAATTGTAGCTCCTCGTAGCTGGTCAAACAGATTATCTATCCTCGGTAAAGGGTATTTGTTCTTGATAGTCAATTTGTTCAGTTGACGGTAATCGATGCACATCCACATGGATCCATCCTTCTTCTTCATGATCAACACTGGTGCTCCCTATGGGGGCACACTCGGTCGAATGAATCATCGGTCCAATAGCTCTTGAATTTGAGCCTTTAACTCCACTAGCTCCTTCGGTGCCATCCTATAAGGAGCGATGGACACCGGAGCTATTCCAGGTAAGAGCTCAATACCGAATTCGACCTTACGATCTGGAGGCAACCGAGGAAGCTTTTCAGGGAATACATCCAAAAACTCCTTGATAGTTCTGACATCTCCAACAGAAGGACCTTACTAGAAACGTCTCACAACCCTTACAAATCAGTTTCTTGACCTTTAACGCAGAAATCACGTTAGACAGATAGTCTCTTTGCTCACAACCCAAACTTTAAAGTTATAGGAAAAATATATTTTCGGGTCTCTGTTTCTGAAAAATGGATTAGAAAATATTTATGAAAAATAATTACGAAGTTAATTGAGTAATTAACTA
Organism: Gossypium longicalyx; assembly: GCA_025698465.1. Classification (NCBI taxonomy): domain Eukaryota; kingdom Viridiplantae; phylum Streptophyta; class Magnoliopsida; order Malvales; family Malvaceae; genus Gossypium; species Gossypium longicalyx. The sequence goes on along the minus strand of CM047002.1, from coordinate 78,610,748 downwards.
GGCTTTAATTAAGTAAATTTAGCTTAATTAAGAGTAATTAGGAAAAATGACTAAATTGAATAAAGGATGAAAGTTGAATTGTAGATTAAAAGAAAATAAAAAGGACCAAATTAGCAATTACACCTAATGTATGAATTTAGGCGGCAAAAGATGGAAGAATCTAGGATTTTCTTAGATTAATTAATTTATTTATTACTATAGTCATTATTATTTAATTGATATTAAATTATTATATTATGAAATAAGAAAAAAAAAAGAGAAAGACAAGTGTATAGTGATAATTTGATACAAGTGTATGGGAAAAAAATAAAATAAAAATAAAAATAAATACATGTGTAATAATTATTGTAAACACATTTGTAATACATGTGTGTATTTACTTATTATTTAAGTAAATATTAATGTTATTATTATTGAATTGATATTATATTATTAAATAAATTAAATAAAGACAAATGTGTGGACATGATTTGATACAAATGTATTAATAAAAATACATACATTTGTAATACATGTATTTGATATTAAATAGATATTTATTATTTAGTAAAAGATATTTGTTAATTAAATAATTATATGATATGATATGATTTTTATGTGATGAATAAATAAAAGTGTGACAAATGTAATGATATAAGTGGATACAAATGTTAAATAAATATTGGTTAATTAATAGATTTTTATTAATAGATTTTTATAATGTTATTATATTATATATATATATAACAAAACTAAAAAGAAAAGAAAGAAAAGAAACAGAATAGGCAAACATGAAGCAGGGGAAGGAAAGAAGAAAGAAAGGAAAGAAAGAAAAAGGAAAATTCAAGGTTTGAAGCTTTAGAGTTTAATAGGTAAGTCAATTTAGCCGTTTTTACTTAGTTTTGATGTTTTAAAAGCTTTAGAACAAAGTTTTGATGAAATTAAGTTAATATTTTAAAAGTTATTAGATTTCTAAATATTGTTCATGTTGAATAAAAAGATGAATTAGGGGTTAAATTGATAGAAATTCAAGTTAGAAATGAAATAAGGATTGAATTGTAAAGTAATTCATAAGTTTTATGTTGTAGGGACTAAATTGATGAAATTTCGAAATTAGGAAAATATGCTGAAAATTTTATAGTTAAGTATGAGTTTGGATAAAATTTAAATAGAAATGAAGTATGAATTGAGATAGAAAAAGTAAGTGAATTTAGTTAAGATTAAAATGAAATTAAAGTAGAAATTGAATAGAAATTGTATTAATTAGATATAAATTAGTAGTGAATTAACGAATATGAATTGTTTTAATTCCCGTAGCTAATTTTGTCTCGGGAAATCTCGGCTAAGCAAGGAAAAATGGCAAAGACAACGGGAGTTAGCTCAAGAAAATATGGTTTGTATTTCTATAATTCGAACTTAGTCATAATTTGTTATATTTATATACATATGGCAATTGTTAGTGATTGAATTATGATGTTTTACAATTGAAACGGATTGATTTAGTATGCGATGAATTTATTGAATTTATATTGATTGAAATTATTTTGATTAAATTATATAATATATATGATTTATGTAAAAATTTGAATATTGAATGAATGTTATATTGAAAAATATATTGATTGGAAATATGAGGAAATTGATATGGATATATGAGATTGTGATATTTGAATATTTGATATTGAAAAGTGAATTAAATTGTATTGAATTATGAATTAATGTGAATAATTAAAATATATTTGTTGAATTGAATGAAATTGTATGAATTGTGAAAATGGGTGAATATATGTGATTATTAGAATGGTATATTGATGAAAGAATTATTAAATTGAGAAAGTGAATGAAATACCCTATTAACTAGTCGGGCTGAGTCGGATATAATTGGCATGCCATAGGATCTGGAAGTGTATGGGATTTGCCGGCTTTACTGATCAGGCACTTTATGTGTCGTATTTCAGGCACTTTATGTGTCGTATTAGGCACTTCGTGTGTCGTTTTAGGCATTTTATGTGTCGTATACTGATCAGGTACTATGTACCATTTTAGGCACAATGTGCCGTACTGGTGTGTTTGGGTTAGAATCTGTGTATCCGTCAAAGTCCGGGTTTGTTAATAGGGGTAAATAAGTAAAAGATAAATCGAATAAATTTGATTGATCAAGCTATTGAAATGGAACGAGAAATTGAATTGAGAATTGAAAATTTAGATATGAGATTGAAAATATGAACCAAAGGTTCATGAAATGATTGGAGTTTGAATTGATGATATATGATGCCACTTGATGAATTGAAATGTGGTTTAAGATATATGAATAATATGTATATAGTGAAAGCTATCAAAGATAGTAAGTTGATATGATATAAATGAAATTGACTGTTATTGAAATGAATTAAAATGGAATATGATTGATAAATGTATAGTTGAATATAGTTTATTGATATTGAATTGTGAATAAATTAAGGAAAGCTGTACCGAATAGTAAGAGAAGAATGAAGTAAATAATAATGGATTTATTTAAGAATTGAACAATTATGTTATTGTGTTTATCATATGATTTGTATAAAATTTATATGGTAAGTAATTGAAATTTATCTATGAAATAAATAATTGAATAATTGTAATTGTTATTATGATCTTAAGTATTTGTTATATTATTAAATGTTCGGATTATAGGAATACCACTAAGTATACCTATACTCAACATACGGTTTGTTTCCTTGCGCAGGTTAAGTAAAGATAGAATGTTGAATCAACATCCCAGGCCGATCCCAAATTCAATAAGGTAAAGTGTGTTAATTATTGGTAGTGGCATGTACCTAGGGTGTCTTATGTGTGTGTCATTTTGAAATTGTAAATGTAAGGATGTAATAAATAGATTTAGGCTTGGTTATGATATATATATATTAGAATTTTGGTTAATTTGATATGAAATTGATTCATTTGATGATTTTTAATATATGAACAGAATTAAATATTGGATAATATGTAAATGTTTAAATTTGGCAAATTATGAGTGTATCCGGTTGTGTTGGTATTTACGTGTAATTAATTGTAAATGTTCGATAGGTTCGGTAATGCTCCGTAACCCTATTTCGGGAACAGTTTAGGGTTAGGGGTTGTTACAGTCACCTCCTCATCCTCCGTAGACTTCAACACCATACGCGTAGCAGCACAATCCAAATTCGCACGGTGTTTCACTAGCCAATCCATACCCAATATAATATTAAATTCCCCAAACGGCAATTCCATCAAATCCGCTAGAAAGTCCACCCCTTGGACCTCTAGAGGCACGTCTCTAAACAACTTATTCACCCTAACTGACTGTCCCACAGTAATTTCACTAACAGTATTTTCAAATTGAATACCCAGCATACCAGACACAGTGCATGCAACATACGAGTGTGTAGATCCAATGTCAATTAAAGCAGTGTATGGTATATTATAAATAAAAACGTACTAGTTATAACGTTAGAGGCGTCAACATCCTTTCCGGGACGAGCAACATAAACTAAGACTGGCTGTCTTGCCTCAGTGTTACCAGTTCCTTTGCCCGGTACTCCACAACCTCGTCCAAAACCATTTCCACCGTTGGCTGAACCACGGCCTCTCGGTGGCTGATGACCACCTCTCCTTGGTTGAACATAACCCTGACCGGTAGCTTGCATCTGAACAGGCCTCTGAGTACAGTTTTTAACCTGATGATCCATGGACCCACACCGGAAACACGCCGTAGTTCATTTCCAAAACTTACTCTAGTGGCTCTTCCATAATCAGCACAAGGCTGCGGCCTTGCAATAATAACAGGAACTGCTTGAACTGGCCAATCAAATCTAGCCCTCTTAATAGGATTTCCAGAAGAACCCGAGGGTCTAAAATCCCTCTTAACTCTGCCCCTATCTTTTTTGCGGTTCTGACGCTCAGATCGCTTCACCTCCTTAGTAATTTTTGCTTTCTCAACCAAGCCGGAAAAGTCTCGCTCCCTCTGTAGAGCTATCAGCACACGTAGCTCATCACAGAGGCCATCCTCAAACAGCACACAGTATTCATACTCAGTTACGACTATTCTGTGGGCGTACCGACTCAGCCGCAGAAACTTTGCCTCGTACTCTGCTACAGTCTTATTCCCCTGGGTCAAGTTCAGGAATTCCTTCCTTCGGGCGTCCACATAACTTGCGCCCACATACTTCCCTCAAAAGGCTGCCTTGAAGAAATCCCATGTCAAACGTTCGGCCTATGTACCCTCTCTCACAGTGAGCCACCATTGGTAGGCCACATTTCCCATCACAACGTTTAAAATTAAAATTTTCAAAAACTCATTCTATAGTCGAGTTTTGCAAACCTAGCTCTGATACCACTAAATGTAACACCCCAAACTCAGCCCAGACGTTATGGCCGAATCAGGCGTGTTACATTGAAGAGTCCATCAAAAGCTAGTCTTTTCGATAAAATCTATTTCTGGGTTAAAATCCTTCTAATGGTTATTGAAGAATAGTTCTTGTCAAAACGTTTACCAATTTGTTTAACTTAGGTACCTTTATTCAAATTAAAATCGCGGAAACATTTTGAAAACTTTGTTGTTGAAAGCTTGTGTTCTTTAGAAAATCGTGTCGATTTAAAAAACTCGTGTTATTCTAACCTAGCAGTTTATCATACGAAATCAAAGCCCAATAAAAGTTAAAAATACCCCAAATGGTCTTATTACATATAAAAAACCCAAATGTCAAAATCTTTAATTAAACCAAGTCATAATCGAATTGTCTGCGACCGTATGGCCACCTCCGAGTCCCTCGCGGCTCCAAATCGTCTAAGGTTGGGGATTACTTCCACAGTCAAAAGAAAAGGGTGAGTTTACAAAAACAAAGTGTGTAATCCTCCAATAATCAAATAGTAAACAGTGCATACAGAACGATCTGGGCTTGAGCCCTATACAGTGACAGTAGAGTTTGGGCCTTAGCCTTATACAGCGACAGTGTGAGCCTAAGCCCAAAACAGTATTGGTATAGTGCAGGTATGCAACCTATCTCAGTCCAACCAACACACTACCCAGTCCAACCAACACACCATGTGGAGGTTAAATCGACCCACCCAGCTAGTACACCAATATCGCAGCGATGCTGCTAATAGTAACGCAGCAAAGTTGCTAATAACGATAAATGTGATGTAGCCACTAATATCAGAATTACATGGCAAAAACACCAGAACAGTAAAAACGTGGCAAGGCCACTAGTATAGTACTTCCTCCAAATTAGAATCCCAACCCCAATGCAGAATTTCATGTCATAAATATTTCGTGTATGCAAGGTATCATACTCAGATTCAGTCATATATAAATCACACACTCATCAGTCAACCTACCTCGAGGGTATAATAGTCATGTCCATCCATTAGGGGTAAAATAGTAATTTTACCCCCTTAGGGGTATCTTGGTCATTTCACTAATTTAGGGGTCTTGATATAGATAACGACCTCTCGGAAGGTCTTCCATCACCTCGAGTGACTCACGTAACCAATATGACCAAATCAGGGTAAATAGGCCCAATACCCATTACTCGACCCTGGTGGGCCCGCACGCTCATGTGGCCCATTTAGGCCCAAATTGAGTAGTGACTGAGCGATCACCAAAGCCCACTCCATTATTTTTCACTTACCGCAAATTTTATACATGTGTGCTCATGAGCCTATTGTGCCCACACGGCCCATTTTGGCCCATTAAGGCCCAAGTGCACGAGAACGCTTGTGGTGGCCTTTACAGTGTGTTGCCCAAGATTTATGGGCTCGATTTACCCCACGAGTGATCGCACACTCGCGAGGCCTCAAATGCCAAAGTTTTGGCTTCTCGGGTTTTGCCCATTTATAGTTATATAACGGTGTGAATGCACACCTCTTGGCTATTGGACAGTAACAATATGGTGTACGGTTCCACACCTGTTTACGCAAAGAGCACAATTCCCACGAACACCAATCCTACGTTCAAAAGTTAGTCCTTAAACTTTCGGTTTACACCCCCTCATAAGCCCTTTATCCCCAAAAAGGGGTACAAGTTACCAACCTTGCTTGATCAAGTACGGTTTACTACTCCTTTTAACCAGTGATCCCGTTCAACTTCCAAATCCACGGCAAAACTGCATCACATTCCAATACTCTTATTTCCCATCAACCGAAAAATAGTTATAACCGCAATGTCAAAAATTTAACACCACATAGAAACTAAGAATAGATGAGAGGAGCAATCAGCCTACCCACACAAGAGTCGAACCCACAAAATAACTGAGGTAACACGAAAAGGTCACACCTTTATCAGAAAACTACAATAGAGGGAGGTGTCAAAATAAACTATAAATGTAACCAAGAGAGAAGAAGAAATATCATTTACTTACACTAATCAAAGCACTAGTCCAGAACCGCCAAGAAGAAGAAGAAGTATTCGACCTAGCCACTAGATACCAAGAAGAAGGAGTTGCGAGGGAAAAAGAAGGTAAGATATTCGGCCTAGGGAAAAAATATTGATTGAGAGAGAAAGGAGAAGAGAATCGCCCCAACACAAGCCAGCAACCGAAAGAAAAGAAGGGAACAGAGTGAAGATTAGATGGAAACGATGAGGGGAAAAAGAAAAGGAGTTCGGCTAGGCAACCTAATTGAAGGAAAAGAGAAGAAGAGTAGTATGATTCGGCAACAAGCAAAAATAAAGAAGTTGAGAATAGAAGTTTTGGCAAGGCAACAAATTGTAACCCGAAGACAAATGTCTGTAAACGCAAAGGAGCCCAAATTGTCAAAATGCGCCTCAGCTAACACAATTGCACAAAACCAAAAAGAAAAGAAAAAGAGCAAATGTCGAAACTAAAATGGCTAAGTCCCATTCGACACTAATTGGTATGACCGAATAGGTACTCACACTCCCAATTTCGACTACACTCCTCTCACTCTTCAACTTCTTGATAATCTCCACAACACCTTTCCCAATCTTCTCCTTGAATCTCTCTCCTTATCACTCCATAACAACACCAAGACCAGTTCAAACTCTCACACAACAGAGTTTGAAACCACCTCAAACTCTTGCCGTCCCCAAGTAGCAAAATAAACATTCCTTGCCTCCTATGGGATTCGAACCAAAGCTCTCTCAACTGTTCCAACACGCCACTTGCCAATAAGCAACAAGGCTTTTTGTGTCATTAACCACACGCAATTATTCATAAAGCCTAGGTGCTAGTGACCAGAATCATTTAAGAGCAAAAAATGAAAGTTCTGCAAAAGCTAGAGCTTGAACCCAAGACTTCCCAGACATCCCCAAACATACCCAATTCACTTAACCACCACACCAAATGTGCAATTTGTGTCAGACAATACAAAATTAAAGACTCCACATTTTTGGGGCGTTACAACTCTACCCCCTTAAAGAAATTTCGACCTCGAAATTTACCTGATCAGAATAAGTGATGGTATTGATGTCCCATCGCTTCTTATGGTTCCCACGTGGCCTCTTCTGAATCGTGATTACGCCAAAGCACCTTGATCAATGGAACAGATTTCTTTCTTAATACTTTAACATCACGATCAAATATCTGCACTGGCTGTTCTCAATAGTTAAGTCCAGCCTAACCTCAATTTTCGTAACTACAGAACGGTACCGCCTCAGCATTGAAACAAGAAACACGTCATGAATCCTATCCAGCTCTGGAGGCAACTCAAGTTGATAAGTGATCGGTCCCATACACTTAAGTATTCGGTAAGGCCTAATAAACCTAGGGGTAAGCTTGCCCTTCCGTCCAAACCTTAAAATTTTCTTCCACTGTGAGACTTTAACAAAAATGTAATCCCCCACAGAGTACTCGATCTCCTTACGCTTTAAGTTCACATAAGACTTTTGCCTACCGGACGCTTTCGTTAACCGGTCTCGAATTAGCTTTACCTTGTCTTTTGTATCAGAAATTAATTCTGACCCCAGAATTCACCGCTTACCCAATTCAGTCTAACAAGTAGGAGTACGACACCTCCAACCATATAACGCCTCGTACGGTGCCATTTGAATACTAGACTGGTAGCTATTGTTATATGTAAACTCTGCCAGCAACAAATAGTCCTCCCAGCTACCTCTGAAATCAATTACATAACCTCTTTAACATATCTTTCACTATCTGAATCACCTCTCTCGATCGCTTCATACATGCGAGGGTGAAATGCGATCTTTGAAATCTAGTCTTATACCTAAAGCTTCATGTAATTTCTTCCAGAACCGATATGTGAATCTAGGGTCTCTGTCCGATATGATTGAAACCGACACACAATGCAGTCTCACAATCTCGGCCACATACAACTTGGCCAACTTTTGCAACGAATAATCAGTGCGGAATTGTATAAAATGGGCAAATTTAGTCAATCGGTCTACAATTATCCATTTTGAATCCTTCTACGTAAGCGTTAAGGATAGTCCACTCACAAAATCCATGGTCACCCTCTCCTACTTCCAGAGTGGAATCTTTACTGGCTGTAGTAACCCAGATGCCAGTTGATGCTCAGCCTTCACCTGCTGGCATGTCAAGCACTTACCCACGAAATCAGTAACCTCACGCTTAAGCCCTGGCCACTAGTAGAACTCACGAAGATCTCGGTATAACTTGTTTCTGCCAGGATGCATAGCATATGGACTACCATGCGCCTCTTGTAGTATAGACTACCTCAGATTGGAATCTCTCGGTATACACACTCTTCCACGGAAACATAATACTCCTTCATTATTTAGCCCAAAATTTGTAGTTTCACCCTTCTCAACCTGCCGAAAACGAGGAACTAGCGACTCATCCAGCAATTACTTTTCCATAATTTGATCAGTGCAAGTCTTTCTCACTTGCAGTTCAGCTAACAAGCCACCATAATCGAACAGACTGAGATGAGCAAACATTGCTCTCAGGCCAGATACAACCTTACGACTCAATGCGTCAACTACCACATTAGCTTTACTAGGGTGGTACTCAATTGAACAATCGTAATCCTTAAGCAACTATATCCACCTTCGTTGCCTACGGTTCAACTCCTTCTGAGTAAGGAGGTACTTGAGGCTTTTATGGTCTATGTAAATAATCGTCTTTTCACCGTACAAGTAATGCCTCCAAATTTTTAGTGCGAATACTACTGCAGCTAATTCCAAATCATGAATGGGATAATTCACTCCGTGGGCTTAAGCTGACGAGACGCGTAAGCATCCGTCTTACCCTCTTGCATCAACACACAACCAAAACCAATGTGTGACGCATCACTATAGACAGTAAATTCCTTCCCAGATTTTGGCTGTATCAAAATAGGGGCATTAGCCAGAACATCCTTCAGTTTCTAAAAACTCTCTTGTTGTTTATCAGTCCAATTTAACGGTACCCCTATACGCAGTAGTTTAGTCAGAGTTGCAGCAATCAGTGAAAACCCTTCAATAAAACATCTGTAATACCCTGTCAAACCCAGAAAGCTTCGAATCTTGGTTATTGTCTTTGGTGGTTTCCAATCCACTACAGCTTTAATTTTTTGAGGGTCCACTCTAATTCCCTTTGTCGATACCACATGATCCAAAAATGTAACTTCTCGTAGCCAAAACTCACACTTGCTGAACTTTGCATAAAGCTGTTTTTCTCTCAGAATTTGCAAAACAATTCGAACATGTGCATCATGATCCACCTCAGTTATCAAATACCAAAATATCATCTATAAAACCAACCATAAACCGGTCCAGATAGGGTTGGAACACCCGATTCATGAGGTCCATAAAGGCCACTGGTGCGTTTGTCAACCCAAACGGCATCACTAGAAACTCGTAGTGACCATAACGAGTTCTAAACGTAGTCTTATACACATCAACCTTTTTAGCCTTTAGTTGATGATGCCCAGATCGAAGATCTATCTTGGAGAAAACCTTAGCTCATCGCAGTTGGTCAAATAGATCGTCTTTCCTCCGTAAAGGGTACTTGTTCTTGATAGTTAGTTTGTTCAGTTGAATGTAATCGATGCACATGTGCATGGATCTATCATTCTTCTTCTTGAACAACACTGGTGCTCCTCATAGGGACACACTCGATCGAATGAATCCTCAGTCCAATAGCTCTTGAATTTGAGCCTTTAACTCCACCAGCTCCTTCGGTGCCATCCTATAAGGAGCAATGGACACTGGAGTTATTCCAAGTAAGAGCTCAATAACGGATTCGACCTTACGATCTGGAGGCAACTAAGGAAGCTTTTCAGGGAATACATCTGAAAACTCCTTGATAGTTCTGACATCTCCAACAGAAGGACCTTTAGAATCAGAAATGCTAACATAAGCTAAAAACGTCTCGCAACCCTTGCAAACCATTTTCTCGGCCTTTAATGCAGAAATCACCTTAGACAGATAGTTTCTTCGCTCCCCTATCAGAGTCACCTCCTCATCTTCTGTAGACTTCAACACCATACGCTTAGCAGCACAATCCAAATTCGCACGGTGTTTCACTAACCAATCCATACCCAATATAATATCGAATTCCCCAAACGGAAGTTCCATCAAATCCACCGGAAAGACCAACCCTTGGACCTCTAGAGGCACGTCTCTGAAAAACTTATTCACCCTAATGACTGTCCCAGTGGACCATAGTCATCTCACTAACAGTTTTTTCAAATTGAAACCCAGTGTACTAGACACAGTGCATGTAACATACTAGTGTGTAGATCTGATGTCAATTAAAGTAGTGTATGGTATATTATAAATCAGAAACGTACCAGTTATGACATCAGGGGCGTCACCATCCTCTTGGCAACGAGCAGCGTAGACTAAAGCTGGCTGTCTCACCTCACTGTTACCCGTACCTCTGCCCGGTACTCCACAACCTCTACCAAAACTATTTCCACCGCTGGCCTGACCATAGCCTCTTGGTGGCTGATGACCACCTCTCCCTGGTTGAACATAACCCTGACTGGCAGCTTGCATCTGAACAGGCGTCTAAGTAAAGTTTTAAACCTGATGATCCATAGACCCACAACGCAAACACGCTTCAGTTTGTTTCCAACACTCGCCCTATTGAGCTCTTCCACAATTAGCCCCAAGGCTACGGCCTTGCAGTAATAACAGGAACCTCTTGAACTGGCCTATCAAATCTAGCCCTCTTAATGGGCCTTCTATAAGAACTCGAGGGTCCAAAATCCCTCTTAACTCTGCCCCTATCTTATTCGCGGTTCTAACGCTCAGATCGCTTCACATCCTCAGCAATTTTTGCTTTCTCAACCAAGGCGACAAGGTCACGCTCCCTCTATGGAGCTATCAGCACACATAGCTCATCCCAGAGGCCATCCCTGAACAGCACACATCGTTCATACTCAGTTGCGACTACTCTGCGGGTGTATCGACTCAGCCGCAGAAACTCTACCTCGTACTCTGCTACAATCTTATTCCCTTGGGTCAAGTTCAGGAATTCCTTCCTTCGGGCATCCACATATCTTGCGCCCACATACTTCCCTGAAAGGCTGCCTTGAAGAAATCCCATGTTAAACGTTCGGCCTATGTACCCTCTCTCACAGTAAGCCACAATTGGTAAGCCTCATCTCGTAGTAAAGACACTGCACCTTTAAATTTTTGCTCCACAGTACAGTCAAGGTCATCCATTATCCGCTTGGTAGCCTTCAACCAATATTCCGCCATATTTGGGGCAACATCAGAAACACCCCGAAAAATTTTCGCTCCATTAGACCAGAGTCGCTCAGAAATTGACCCTCGTCCCACAGATCCAATACTCACTGTAGCAACCCTTTCAAGAGCATGTAGCATTGGCATCATCCCCAGCTACTCAGTCATGAGACCCCGTCTCTGTTACTGGTGAGGCTGGGGCCTCCCTAGTCAGTATGTGACCCGATGCCGAAGACCCAGCTCTAACACTTCCTTGGCCTCTACCGCGGCCACGTGTACCTCTTTCGCGAGTACCCCTTATACTCATTTTGATTGCGAATTATCTATTTTAAAGTCTTATGAATCAATTTATAATTTTAGTAATTATTAATCAATACGTTATGAACAAGAGTAATTAAGGTTTGTTTCTGCAAAATAAAGTCTTACTACAGGTTTCTGTCCCTATAATCTCAGTTTACTCTAACTAAAGAGTTTCAGTGTAGTCCTACTATCTGTAGTAGTCCCTCAATCATACTTTTACAGTCTATAATTATAAACAATGTCAGAAGACTTACAGATTTAGTGTCGGAGACTCGGTGTGCCACATTTCCCACCACAACATTTAAAATTTAAATTTTTAAAAACCCATTCCACAGTCGAGTTTTGCAAACCTAGCTCTAATACCACTAAATGTAATACCTCCAAACCCGATTAGACGTTATGCCGAATCAGGTGTGTCACATCGAAGAGTCCTTCAAAAGCTGATCTTTTCAGTAAAATCAATTTTTGGGTTAAAATCCTTTTAATGGTTATTTAAGAATAGTTCTTGTCAAAACATTTACCAATTTGTTTGACATAGGTACCTTTATTCAAATTAAAATCGCAGAAGCATTTTGAAAACTTTGTTGTTGAAAGCTCGCGTTCTTTGGAAAATCGTACCGATTTAAAAACTCGTGTTATTCTAACCTAGCAGTTTAACATACGAAATCAAAGCCCAATAAAATTTAAAAATTCCCTAAATGGCATTATTACATATAAAAAAACCCAAATGTAAAATCTTTAATTAAACCAAGTCATAATCAAATTGTCTGTGATCGTATGGCCACCTCAAAGTCCCTTGCGACTCCAAATAGTCAAAGGTTGGGGATTACCTGCATAGTTAAAAGAAAAGAGTGAGTTTATGAAAACTCAGTGTGTAATCCCCCATTAGTCAAACAGTAAATAGTGCATACAGAGCAGTGCGGGCACGAGCCCTATCTGATAATGATGCGATGCGGGCCTTAGGCTTATATGATGGCATGTATGGGCCTAAGCCCAAAACAATATTAGTACAATGCAGGTATGCAACCCATCCCAGTCCAACCAACATACCACCCGTACCAACTAGCACACCATGTTGGGATTAAATCGACCCACCCAGCCAGCATACCAATATCGTAGCAAAGATGCTAATTGTAACGTAGCAAAGCTACTAATAAAGGTAAATGTGATCTAGCCACTAATATCATAATTACGTGACAAAACCACCAGAACAGTAAAAACGTGGCAAGGCCACTAATACAGTACCTCCTCCAAATCAGAATCCCAACCCCAATGCAGAATGTCATGTCATAAATATTTCGTGTATGCAAGGTCTTATACTCAGATTCAGTCATATATAAATCATACATTCATCAGTCAACCTACCTCGAGGGTATAATAGTCATGTCCATCCGTTAGGGGTAAAATAGTAATTTTACCCCTTTTTGGGGTATTTTGGTCATTTCACTAATTTCGGGGTCCCAATATAGATAACGACCTCTCGAAAGGTCTTCCATCGCCTCGAGCGACTCAAGTAACTAATATGACCAAATTAGGGTAAATGGGCCCAATGCCCATTACTCGGCCCAAGTGGGCCCACTCGCTCATTTGGCCCATTTAGGCCCAAATTCAGCAGCGACTGAGCCATCACCAAAGTCCACTCCATTATTTGTCACTTACCGCAAATTTTATCCGTGAGGGCCCACGAGCCTATTTGGCCCACCGACCTATTTTGGCCCATCGAGGCCCATTACGGCCCAAGTGCATGAGAACGCTCGTAGTGGCCTTTACAGTGTGTCGCCCAAGATTTATGGGCTCGATCTACCCCACGAGCGATCGCATGCTCACAAGGCCTCAAATGCCAAAGTTTTGGCTTTTCGGCTTTTGCCAATTTACAGTAACATAACGGTGTGAACGCACGCCTCTTGGCTATTGGACAGTAACAGTATGGTGTACGGTTACACACCTGTTTACGCAAAGAGCACAATTCCCACGAACACCAATCCTATATTCAAACATGTTCAAAAGTTAGTCCTTAAAATTTCGATTTACACCCCCTCATAAGCCCTTTATCCCCAAAAAGAGTACAAGTTACCAACCTTGCTTGATCAAGTACGGTTTACTACTCTTTTTAACCGGTGATCCTGCTCAACTTCCAAATCCACGGCAAAACTACATCACATTCCAATACTCTTATTTCCCATCAATTGAAAAATAGTTATAACCGCAATGTCAAAGACTTTTCACCATGTAGAAATTGAGAATAGATGAAAGGAGCAATCAGCCTACCCGCACAAGAGTCGAACCCACAGAATAACTGAGACAACACGAAAAGGTCACACTTTTATCAGGAAATCGCAATAAAGGGAGGTGTCAGGTTAAACTATGAATGTAACCAAGAGAGAGAAGAAGAAATTTCATTTACTTACACTAATCAAAGCACTAGTCCAGAACTGCCAAGAAGAAGAAGAAGTATTCGACCTAGCCATTAGATACCAAGAAAAAGGAGTCGCGAGGGAAAAAGAAAGTGAGATATTCAACCTAGGGAACAAATACCGATTGAGAGAGAAAGGAGAAGAGAATCGCCCCAACAAAAGCCAGCAACCGAAAGAAAAGAAAGGAACAAAGTGAAGATTAGATGGAAATGAAAGAGCCAAATGAGGGGGGAAAAAGAAAGGGAGTTCGACTAGGCAACCCAATTGAAGGAAAAGAGAAGAAGAGTAGCATAATTCGGCAGCAAGCAAAAATAAAAAATTGAGAATAGAAGTTTCGGCAAGGCAACAAAATAGAACTCGAAGACAAATTTCTATAAACGCAAAGGAGCCCAAATGGTCAAAATGCACCTCAGCTAACACAATTGCACAAAACCAAAAGGAAAAGAAAAAGAGGAAATGCCAAAACTAAAATGGCTAAGTCCCATTTGGCACTACTTGTTATGATCGAATAGGTACCACACTCCCAATTTCGGCTACACTCCTCTCACTGTTCAACTCCTTGATAATCTCCACAACACCTTCCCTAATCTTCTCCTTGAATCCCTCCCCTTATCACTCTATAAATCACTCCATAACAATACCAAGACAAGTTCAAACTCTCACACAACAGAGTTTGAAACCACCTCAAACTCTTGCTGTCCCCAAGTAGCAAAATAAACATCCCATGCCTGCCATGGGATTTAAACCAAAGCTCTCTCAGTTGCCCCAACACGCCACTTGCCACCAAGCCACAAGGCTTTTTGTGTCATCAATCACACGCAATTATTCATAAAGCCTAGGTGCCAGTGACCAGAATAATTTAAGAGAAAAAAATGAAATTTCTGCAAAAGCCAGAGCTTGAACCCAGGACTTCCCAGACATCCCCAAACACACCCAATTCACTCAACCTCCACACCAAATATGCAATTTGTGTCAGACAAACAAAATTAAAGACTCCACATTTTTAGGGCATTACACATACAACTGGCACTGATTCAATTTGCAATTCGAATTCCTTTGTATTCAATATGTATGCTAAATAAGCTTTATACCCTTTTCTCATACATTTTTTAGTAGACATCGAGGAAATTACAATTGGCAACTTATCTGCATCATCTGATTAAATCCGAAGAATCTCACCATTTTCAAATTTCAATTCAATAACTTTCTGTCTACAATTCACTATAGCATCATGTAGTGTCAACCAATCCATACCCAGTATGACATCAAATTTATCAAACGGCAACAACATCAAGTCAGCTGTAAAACAATGACCTCTAACCATCAAAGGGCATTTCTTACATACTTTATCAACTATCACATGCTTTCCTAAGGGTTTGACACCTTAATCATAAACTCAGTAGACTCAACAGGTATATTCATACTAAGTACCAATTTCATACACACATACGAATGAGTGGATCCAAGGTCTATCAAAGCAACAACATTAGTATCATAGAGAGAGAAAATACCAGTGATCATATTAGGAGAAGTTGCATATTCACGTGCACATATGGCATAGGATTTGGCCGGAGCTCTAGCTTCAGACCTCACTGCTGTATCTTTTGTCACATTCTTACTATCAGACCCATTCCTGGCATTTCTTGAGGGTCTTCCCTTAAAAGTTGTGCCACTCAGTCTTGAACCTTGAAATCTTTCTTTCTCCATCATCTCGGGGCAACCTTTAATGAAGTGGTCTAGAGAACCAAATCTAAAACAAGACCCGTCACTCACCCTAAAGTTGTCGGAATGACTTCTACCACATTGCTGGCATTCGATTTTGGAAGGTTTAGCGTTACCCATGCTTTCCACAGATGTAGCCTGAGATCTAAAACTCAAATTTTGCTTTCTACAGTTCCCGTGTGAATGTTCAATTGACACATGTGAACCGGAGTACATCTCTCTAGATTTCTTAGACTGAGATGGAAACGACTTACTTGTGTGTCTCTTTCTTGTGTCTCTAGCCTCAGACTTGGCTTTTCTGTTTTCTTTAATCAATTCTTCGGCTTTACAAGCCCGTTTGATGAGTACTACAAATTCCTTCAACTCAAGAATACCTACTAACGTATTGATATCCTCATTAAGTCCATCTTCAAATCTTCTACACATTTTAGCCTCGGAGGATACACACTCCCGAGTGTACTTGCTAAGTCTGACAAATTCTCTCTCATATTCATTAACCGTCATATGGCCCTATTTCAAATCCAAAAATTCCTTACACTTCTGGTCGATCAACCGTTCGCTAATATATTTCTTTCAGAATTCCACTTGAAAGAATTCCCAAGTAACTCTCTCTGGAGGTACCACAGATATCAGCATTCTCCACTAGTGATATGCCGCATCTCTCAATAAGGATATGGTACATGTTAAACATTCCTTGGGTGTATAGGATAATTCATCAAATACCCGTATCGAATTCTCTAACCAAAACTCTGCTCTCTCAAAGTTGTTATTGGCATTCGCCCTAAATTCCTCAGCACCTTGCTTTCAAATTTTATCAACTGGTGTTCTAGAAAATCTCATAAAATCCATACCTTGAGGCATCATGGGTGCGGGTTAAGGATTTGGAGGAGGTGGGGGAGGTTGAGCATTCGGGTTCGTTCAAACGAACTCTGTGTACCAGGCATTCATTATGTGGAGAAAGGCCTCTCTGCCTCCTTCTCCTCTACAAACAATCTCAGGTCTACTATCGGATGGCACTACTCCTTCAGTGGGAGCAGGTGCGTTACTTTCTACATCATCCACCACTGCTCTATCGGGATCCATTTGCTATATGAAAACACATTTTAAAATCGTTAGAAGTCGTCACACTATCATAATATATGTATGGCATGTATAGCTAGATTCGAACACATACTACATAGTCCAAGAATCGACTAAATTGTAGCTCTAATACCACTAAATGTAACACCCCTTACCCGTGTCTGACGCTGGAACTGGGTACGAGGCATTACCAGACTTAATCATACACAATATGTAAAAACTGGGCTACAAAATTTTGTTCATATCAAAATTATTCAAACACATGCATAATGTCCCTTACACAAGCCTTTGAAACCCCAAACATGCATTGAAAGTAGTTAGGGACTAAGCCGAGAACTTTAGAATATTTTGGGCAACTTAACCATTTCTCTTGTTTTGGTGAGTCACACGCTCGTGGAGGAAGGCCATGTAGTCACACACGCCCGTGTGGCTTGGGGCATGCCTGTGTCCTCAACTCGTGTAACTCTCTGGCTATGACATCATCATCAAAATAAGGTCACACAGCCATATCACACGCCCGTGTTGTAACACCCTTACTCGTATCTGATGCCAAAATAAGGTACGAGGCATTACCAGACTTAATTGTTCACAACATGCAAAAATCGGGCTACAAAATTTCTTTTAATTCAAAACTTTTCATACACATACATAATGTCCCATACACGGGCCTACAAAGCCGTAAACATGCATTGAAGGTACTTAGGGACTAAACCGAGAACCTTAGAAAGTTTTGGGAAACTTAGAAAATTTCTTTCCATGAAACAAGATCACACGCCCGTGTAGACATAGGGACACGACCGTGTGTCTTTAACACGCCCATGTCCTCAAGCTGTGTAACTCTCTGTTTATGACGTCAACATGCATATCGAACCACACGACCAGGCCACCCGCCCGTGTCTCCAGGCTATGGCCCTCACACGGTTGAGATACACGGTCGTGTCTCAACCTGTGTGGCCAACACTTAGGCTATTTTCCAAGCTTTCATGTTACTCATAATCTCTTACAGCCTTATGCACATCAAAATCGCAAATCATGGCATCATTTTAGTGATTAAACACTCTTTATTAAGACATATTCTTAACATTAACATGTCCTCTTACAAGCAATACATCTACTCATGCAATACCAAGTCTAGATTCCTTATTTCACATTCATAAAACTTGTCATTTTGATGACCACTTTTACCATTATATTATGGTTATCAACTTATCTATCAAGCATTTATGTTTAACCATTATCACGTTGTCTATATAACGTGCAATTACTACATGGATATAACCACCTCGATTGGTCATAGAGCATACATCTAACACACACATGTCATATTCTCAACCATGCATGGCAACAAACATAATCACATCATAGACCTTAGGCATGACAAGCATAGCTAGGTTTACAAGCCATAATCGATAGGAGCCACATCTCATGGCCAAATACATACAACTCAATATAAGACAATACATTTGGCCGAAGCATAATAATACATGTCAATTAACTAGATCCCCATACATGCCGCTCACTTGAAATTTCTAATATATGCTTCATTATTCCAAAGGTAGTGACTTGATAGTGTGATGCAGCCTCTGACGATCTCCAACCCCGAGCTAACCTATCAACACTAAAGAAAAGGAAAGGAAGGGAGTAAGCTTCATAGCTTAGTAAGACCGTATGAAAATAATAAGTGATTTATCAACTTGCTTATCAAGGTAATACAACCCTATTTGCATTTCTACTCATGTTCTGGTCAAGCTGTTTTCTCAAGTCACAGTCACCAAATTATTTATATATGGAGTTACAGAACTAAAAATTAAAATCTTCCCAAAAACTAGACTCACATGTCTTCTTACCATAAAATTTTTAGAATTTTTGGTTTAGCCAATTTGTACAGTTTATTCCTTAAAGTTACCCCTTTTTCATAGTCCAACAGTTCCAAACCCTCTTCACTAAAGTTCAATTATCTCATAATATAGGACTGGAATGATGTTACCGTATATTTCTCCTGAAAATATAATCATTAAGAGTTCTAAGCATATAAATTATACCCCATAATTATTTTTATACAATTTATAATGATTTTTCCTAAATCGGGACAGGGGATTTTGAAATCATTTTGACTCTATCTCACAACAATTTAAATTTCTCATAACATGGACTTCTTTTGCTTACACCATTTCTTTTATATGAAACTAGACTAAATAAGATTTAATTTCATATTTTATTTAGCTTTTAACTCAATTTCCACAATTTTTGGTGGATTTTCAAAGTCGAACTGTTGCTGTTGTCTGAAACTGTTTTAATGTAAATTAATGATACTAAGTTTATCATACATTTTTAATTCATTTTCACCATATTGGTAAAGATACATATTTATACATTCATAAGTATAGACCTATAATCACAAGGTCATCACAAAATAATTCTCATAGGCATGAATTACTCATGTACATCTTCACCAAATGTGCCTCATAAACCGAAATAATTTCTTATGAGCTTGGCATACATACCTGTTTTACTCAACATGCTCATATACTTGCTCATTTTCATTCCTTATTAATCATACAACATGAATTGAGTTCACATCTCATAAATTTCATGTAAGTACCTGTACTACTCACAATTTGGTCATAACCTTTCTCATTTAACTTAAATCGTAACTCTCACTGTTGAATCATTCGAAAAGCTATCAGATATTCACTAATCCTTGAACATAGGGTATAATGCCAATGCCATGCCCCAGACATGGTCTTATACTAGCTCATCCATCAAGTCAATGCCATGTCCTAAACATGGTCTTACATTGACTATCGAAATCGAGGCCGACGCCATGTCCCAGACATGGTCTTACACTAGCCCTCACATATTCGTGCCGATGCCATGTCCAAAACATGGTCTTACACTGACACATCTCGTAGCCGATGCATGTCCCAGACATGTCTTACACTGGCTTACATCTCGAGGTCGATGCATGTCCCAGACATGTCTTACTCTGGCTCTCGTCTCAATGCCGATGCCGTGTCCCAAACATGGTCTTACATTGGCTCTCATGATGTGGCCGATGCATGTCCCAGACATGTCTTACACTAGCACACAACTAACCAGAATGTCATGGCATGGATATCTAATTTATTTCTTCAAGTTCAAACGGGAGTTCTACTATCTCAATATCCATCATACATAATCATTTCCACAAACGAGCAATTTATG
This sequence comes from Gossypium longicalyx, assembly GCA_025698465.1. NCBI lineage: Eukaryota > Viridiplantae > Streptophyta > Magnoliopsida > Malvales > Malvaceae > Gossypium > Gossypium longicalyx. The sequence continues at coordinate 78,590,417 of CM047002.1, read as the reverse complement.
CTATATCAATTCAAACACATATATTAACAATGTAGTTGTATTATTTACATACAACTTACTCATTTCAAGGGAATATCATATTCCATCACATCTCCAAGCATTCAATCAACCCATAAATGTTATTAACATTTGACATCACTTTCTCATATACAATATCATCAACATAAGCTTTAATACAATCATAGCAAGGTAAATTTCAAGTATAATAACAATGGTATAAATATCATGCTCATTTAATCACACGGACTTACCTCGAATGCAATTTCGGCTAATTACGCCATTTTATTCCATAACTTTGTACTTTTCGATTTAGGCCTGAATCTCGGTTCCTTGATCTAAAATGATGAAATTCACTCATTTAATCATTAACTAAATTTAGACAATAAAAATTCACATTTTTGGAAAAATGACCATTTTGCCCCTAGACTTTCACAAAATGAGCATTTTACCCCTAGGCCCAGAAATCGATTTTTATCAAATTTCCTTATTAGCCAAGCGTAACCGACCATTTATTACTCTTATGAGAAACCCAAATTTCCACTATTTCACACAATTACAACCTATTTTATAACTTTCACAAAATGACCCTTTTAGGTGTTTTCCATGAAAATCCTTTCACAAAAGTTGTTTATTACACAACCAAGACTCATATTCTTCTATAAAATTTCAGTTAACAACATATATGCTTTCATGGCAAAACCCTAGACTCTTAACTATTTTGCAAAATAGTCCCCTCAATAGCTAGATTAAGCTTTAGGGGTTCCAAAAACACAAAAATTATCAAGAAAGGCCACCAAGAAGACTTACTTGTAAGAGCTTAAGGTTGCTAAAAATTTTGAGCTTCCATGGTTGTTTTCTTGAAGAGAAATCCGTGGAGAAAGAAAGAGAGACATGAGAAAATGACAACTTTTCCTATTTGTTTTATTTTATTCAATTTTATCACCTAATTTTCCACCAAATGTTGACTTTTAAACTCTCTTGTCCCCTATGGCCGGCCACTTCTCTCAAAAAGGTCTATTTGCCCTTTAAAGACCTCTACAATATAATTCATAGTCAATTTACACCTTTAGCTAATAAAACAGGACTTTTGCACTTTATGCGATTTAGTCTTCTTTCATAATTAAGCTCACAAACGCTAAAATTAACGCACCAAATTTTTCATGCACTCATATAATCATGTAATAACACATAAAATAATATTTAAAATAATTTATTCGGCCTTGAAATAGTGGTTCTAAAACCATTGTCTGACTAGGCCCAAAATCGGGTTGTTACACGTGTGTCCAGACCGTGTGGTACATTAAAAATAAATGAATTTTTCATAAAATGGTGCAGGCTTCACACGGCCAGAGCACACGCTCGTATGGGTAGGCCGTGTCTCTCACACGGTCAAGACACACGCTCGTGTCTTAGCCCATGTGTTTACCACTGGGCATATTGACTTGTAAAACTAAGGTGCAGGGGACACATGGCTATACAACACACCCGTGGGGGCAGACCGTGTGTCACACACGGCCTAGACACATGCCCATGTGTCTACCCGTGTGGACCATTTTGAGGCTATCTTCCAAGCCAATTGTCACCCTCAATCATCCCTACACTCAAACTTATTTCATAACATGCAACATAGCATATTTAAACACTCAATATCCAATTCCATGGCATTTTCATGCCTTCAAAATATAATCCTAATGCATATTCAATTAATCACACCATTTAGAAACATTCCACACCAATTTCATGTATAACCAATTTTGTCATGGAAATTCCATAATACATATCCATGACCATGATCATCTTAAGTCATTAAGTAATTTCTTATCTCCTAGCATCTATTCCACACCTCATCATTCATTCACCAAGCAATAACATATCACATCAGCAAGGCATTAGCACATGAATGCATCGGTAATTAGATTACAACCCAATAATAAAATATAAGCCATATCACATGGCCATTACAAAATGAATCATCAATATTAGAGGCCCTTACAACTTGGCCGACCTTGCATGACACATATCACAAATAACCAAGTCCCCTATACATGCCATACTCAAGTTATTAAATTCACAATACCCAATATTCTTTTGATAGTGTGATCGAATACTCCGGCAGCTTTCGATCCTCGAGCTAGCTTGGCGGAACTACAAAGGATGGAAAGGAAATGGGGTAAGCATTAAAGCTTAGTAAGTCCACATGCAAATAATATGCAATGATAGTAAGCAATTATCATACAAAGACATAATAACATAACCATAAAGATCACTTATCATTCAAGCATTTTAACTTATTTTTCAAGTGTTCATATATATATATATACTTTCTCATTACAATTCATCCTTTATCTAGGCATTGCTCGATAGTTTAGTGTACATACCTGTACTTACCAATAATATATCATATGATCATACCTTCTTTAACATGCCCCTACTGGGACTTTCATCACCTCATCCATTGCATTACCCGTTGAACACTCAGAATACTATTGGATAAACAGAAAACTTGCATATAAGTGCCACATATACATACGTAGCCAAAGCTACCTCATAACATGTAACGCTCACTAAGGAGCTACTCACAGGCCTGCTTATATAACCTATTGGTCAAGGTGTAACTACACGGGCTGCTCACACAAGCTGTCAGGTATCTGAACCACTCAGGACTACCTAGTCACTGGTAGGACACAAAAGACCAGTACCCGGAACCAATTTACATGTACCTCATACATAATGAACTCAGACCACTCAATGAATTCAGAGGTCACATATATATATCATGAACGCTGGCCGATTAATGAGTTTGGATTTCTTAATTCCTAGTGACATGTCACTTGTATCCTAGACTATTTCTAAGGTTCAAACGGGTTTCTTTACTTGTCGCATCACTATCGAACTTGCTCGTAATGTCGTTTACGATATCCATAATACCAACCATATACTCATGAAATATCAAGGCATATAATTCATGATAGTAAATAAGCATTTAAAGTCATATAACATTAAAGCATTAAAACATGTAATACATTACATTATTTACACATGAACTTACCTTGGTACAAAATGATGATAAACGAGCCTATTCATCGAAAACCTTATTCTTCCCTCGATCAAGACCCGTATCACGTTTTTCTTGATCTATAATGTCAAATTTAACTTGTTTAATAATCACATTGTCCAAATCAGTCCATAATTCATACTTTGATGAAATTACCATTTTACCCCTAACTTTTCACTTATTTACAATTTAGTCCCTAGGCTCATAAAATGAAATGCATGCATTTTATTTATTACCCAAGCCTAGCCAAATTTTCATTATACTCATCGCAGCCTATATTTTCATCAAAATTAGATTTTTATCACTTATTCTACACTTTTTTCAATTTAATCCTTTTTAGTGGTTTTCATGAAAAATCATCTTGTAAAAGATGTTTATCACACACAAAACTCTCATATTCCTCCATAAATCATCACAATACATGCATGTCACACATTGGTAAATTTTCATACATAAACTCTACTTCAAAATAAGGGCGAAAATAGGTAAATCAAGCTACGAGGACTTCAAAAACGTAAATAACCTTAAAAATGGGCAAGGGAACACTTACTATTGAGCTTGAAAAGATGAACAAAACCCTAGCTATGGCTCCTTGAGATTTTTAGCAATGGGGGAGGAAGGTGGACATCAATTTTGACTTATTTTCCCTTTTTATTCTTTTATTTACCAAATGACCAAAATGCCCTTAAGGACTTTCTTTCAAATTTTTCCTACACATGTCCATTTTTGTCCAAACTTTTTGAAATTGGTCAAATTTCTACTTAGAGCCTTCTAATTTATAATTTAAAAAAATTTCATGCTAAAAGCTTCTAGAACACAAGTTTTGCATCTTATTCAATTTGGTCCCTAAAGTTCAATTGGACAATTTATGCATAGAATTTCTTCATGAAATTTTCACACAAGCATGTATTCATATTATGAAACACATAATAATCATATAATAATTATTTTTATCTCAAATTTGTGGGCTCGAAACCACTGTTTTGACTAGGCCCTAACTCGGGATGTTACACTTGAATATGAAATGACGAGTTATTGAATTGTACACCTTGAGTGTACTATCTGAGTATCCATCGGAATTTTAATGATTCAACGGATAAAATACTTGACATGTTATGAGAATTATGAGATGAAATGAATAATGTCTTGAAAGAATATAGCATGATGAACTCATCTATGTTTACTTGATGTATATGAGAATTAAGTTACTAACTTGTTTGATTAAATGCATGTGTTTAGGAAATTTTGCAAAGTTGATGGAGACATGTTATTATATGCTTAAATTTTAATAAATGAGATTGGTAAGTTTAATTCCAGTTATACGAACTTACTAAGCATATAATGCTTACTAGGTTTATTTTTCTCTATTTTATAGTGTTCGGAAGCTCACGAAGGTTGGTGAACGGTTGGAGCATCATCTCACTATCCACAAGCTTGTTTTGGTATAAATAGTAACCTCATTTTGGTATAATGGCATGCATAGGTAACTTAGCCAAATGTTGCCATATAAATATTGTTTGTAATCTAGCTATTTGAAATGGCTAGTAATGATTTATGTTTTGGGATATCTATTAAGGTAATCTTATGGTATTATCATGGGTACATATGTTATGGTTTGATTAAGCTATGCTAAATGAATATGACTATTAAAAATAAGATCATAAGTAGGTATGCAAGTAATGATATACTATTTTAGATGCTTGAATTGGTCTTGATATAATGCTTGGATTGGTTGGTATTTGTATATAAGTTTTGGAACAAGAAATTTGTAAAATTTTGGGTGAGAATTGAAGCTAGAAATGGTTTTATTTTATCCACACTGGCAGACACACGGGCGTGTGTCTAGACCGTGTGAGACACACGGCCTGGTACATGGGCCTGTGATTAGGCCGTGTGTCCCTTGCATCTTAGATTTGAGAAAGAGGATGCTCAGAATTGAGCACACAAGCGTACATCTCATTCGTGTGTGCTACACGGCCTAGAACATGGGCGTATGTCTTGGCTTATGAAGCCTGCACCTAATTTTTGAAGAACTAAATTAATTACACGGCCTACTCACACGGGCATATAGTTGACCGTGTGGCACAAGTCAGAGAGTTACATGGGGTCGAACACAGCCTGCAGCATGGGAGTGTTTTAGGGTCACACAGGCGTGTCCCTTAGACCACACGGGCCTGTAAGCCCTGTAACTTAGAAAATTTATTGAAATTTTGCAAAAAATTCTTAGAGTTCTTGATTAAGTCCCAACTCAATTCTAATAAGTTAAGAATAATCTCGAAAAATAAATAGTAATTGATATGAAATATTTGTAAATGTTCTGTAAACTCTGGTAATACTTCATGACCCTATTTCAGTGACGGATAATGGTTAGAGGTGTTACAATTGTGGTCCTGAAACCACTACTTCTGACACCACTGAAAAATGGGATGTTATAAACTAAGTCCAAAGTTCATAGGACCCTATGAGATTTTAGACAAAGTGGACCTAGTGGAGTATAGATTGACTTTGCCTCTTTAACTGTCAAAGATCTACAATGTATTCCATGTGTCAATGTTAAGAACGTATAGATCCAATCCCAATCATGTGATAGAGATTGAAGGGCTTGAAGTTGAGCCAAACTTGTCTTACAAGGAAGAGCCCGTCTATATCCTAGCTAGAAAGGTTAATGAGCTAAGAAATTAGATAATCCCCTTGGTTAAAGTACTATGGAGGAATCACCAAAGAAGCTATATGAGAGAGAAAGTCAAATGAAATATCAGTACCCTCATTTGTTTTCAAGTATGAATTTTGGGGATGAAATTTCCTAAGTGGAGGAGAGTTGTAACATCCATCCATGGTGTTCAAATGGTGAATGAGATGAGAATGAAAAATTCTCTCTCTTTCCACCTTTGTTTAACTAAAATTTTATTATATTCTTAAATTTTAATAGCAAAAATAAAGACAAAATCAAGTCTTTTCTGTCCACTATAATCTATTATGGCCAAATTGCCAATAAATCCTTTAAATAATGTTATTTAAGTTTTTTTAATAGATAAAAATCAATAGTGATTAATTTTTACAATTTTTATGATTTAGTCCTTATACCTTAATTAACCATCCAATCACTAAAATTTTTGGACCAAACTTCAATTCACTTATATAATAACTCCACAAATATTTAATGAAAATAGTCACAGGCTTAGTTTATAAAAAAACTATATGAGAGAGAAAGTCAAATGAAATATCAGTACCCTCATTTGTTTTCAAGTATGAATTTTGGGGATGAAATTTCCTAAGTGGAGGAGAGTTGTAACATCCATCCATGGTGTTCAAATGGTGAATGAGATGAGAATGAAAAATTCTCTCTTTCCACCTTTGTTTAACTAAAATTTTATTATATTCTTAAATTTTAATAGCAAAAATAAAGACAAAATCAAGTCTTTTCTGTCCACTATAATCTATTGTGGCCAAATTGCCAATAAATCCTTTAAATAATGTTATTTAAGTTTTTTAATAGATAAAAATCAATAGTGATTAATTTTTACAATTTTTATGATTTAGTCCTTATACCTTAATTAACCATCCAATCACTAAAATTTTTGGACCAAACTTCAATTCACTTATATAATAACTCCATAAATATTTAATGAAAATAGTCACAGGCTTAGTTTATAAAAAAACTATATGAGAGAGAAAGTCAAATGAAATATCAGTACCTTCATTTGTTTTCAAGTATGAATTTTGGGGATGAAATTTCCTAAGTGGAGGAGAGTTGTAACATCCATCCATGGTGTTCAAATGGTGAATGAGATGAGAATGAAAAATTCTCTCTCTTTCCACCTTTGTTTAACTAAAATTTTATTATATTCTTAAATTTTAATAGCAAAAATAAAGACAAAATCAAGTCTTTTCTGTCCACTATAATCTATTGTGGCCAAATTGCCAATAAATCCTTTAAATAATGTTATTTAAGTTTTTTAATAGATAAAAATCAATAGTGATTAATTTTTACAATTTTTATGATTTAGTCCTTATACCTTAATTAACCATCCAATCACTAAAATTTTTGGACCAAACTTCAATTCACTTATATAATAACTCCATAAATATTTAATGAAAATAGTCACAGGCTTAGTTTATAAAAACGAGGTCCCAATACCTCATTTTCTAAAATCACTTGACTTTTGGTACGCACTACTTGTACCTTGACTAACTGGCCAATTAATAAAATTTATTAAATCAAGATTCATTATTATACTATATTTAACTCATAAATATTAATTAATTATATCTCTGGACTATCTCATCGAAATTGTGGTCCAGAAACCATTATTTTCGACACCACTGAAAAACAGGTTGTTACAACTCTACCCCCTTAAGAAATTTTGTCCTCGAAATTTTTACCTGCAAAAAGATTAGGGTACTGTGAATTTCATGTTTATTTTTTTGGCTCTCATAGATCCTCTTCTATATTGTGATGATACCGTATTACTTTATCACTTGTTTGAAATTTGATAACTTTTCTCTATAATTCAGCATACGATTCTGTCGATCTAAGGTGACTTTCAAACAATCTCGTATAATCCTAATTTTATCTTGTGTTTCACATATCAGATCAGTCCTTATAATATTTCTTTTGTTAAACTTTAACCAGTATAATGGAGTTATGCATTTACGTACATATAAAACCTTGTATGGTATTATTTAATACTTAATTGATAACTATTATCATATACAAACTCTGCTAATGGTAGAAATTTTCTTTAACATTTTTCAAATTCAATTATACAAAATTGCAGTTTGTATTCTAATATTTGAATAATTCATTCTGATTGTCTATCAGTCTGAGGATGAAATACTATACTAAATTTTTTTCGTGATCAGGACTTCGTATAATCTACCTAAAAATCTAGAGATTCATCTCAGTCTCAATCTGAAATGATAGATAGTGCTTTTTCGATGACAAAGTAAACTCGATATATAAACTCCATAATAACTCATTCTCACTTCTATTCCTCAATCATTGCAATTTTGATGTTGGATTTTAACTTGTTGGTATAATTGATATTTAACCACGTATTCTGAAGTTTTCTCTTTTCATTCCCAACCATTAGTGTCAATTTTCTCGGTATGCACAACGATTTCAAAAGCATAGATTCCCGTCATTATCAATACTGAGCTCTAAAGTTTGATCATTTTTAACAAATCCTATTTTAGCTAACAACTACAAATTATCTTTCTGTAATTCTTGAATTTTCTAAAGGAATATCGATTTTGTTCTTAACTCAGCTAAAATAGAACTGTCGTTTATAACTGTTTGAAACTCTGTTAGCATTTATCTAGTCAAACAAATCCGCAACATTGTTCTCAAATACTAATCATGTCCAATTCATTAGATCTAAAAAGCAGTTATGTGTTCGTTAATCTGAATTATATAACAAGAAACTCATATTGTTCTTATTAAGTTTGGACAACAGTCTTCGAAACAACTAACTCATAATTTTGAACTAACAACAATTTCATCAGAAGTCAATCTTTCAAAATACAATAGCTCTCTTTTGCTAACCAAACAAATCGATTATATGGAGTAATATATACTTATTCATTATGGTGACTCAATTCAACTGTCTATAATCAATATACAATCTCATAGTTTCAACTTTCTTTTTCACAAATAACATTGAAACACTCCAACATGACACACTTGATCGAATAAATCACATGTCTAATAATTATTGCCACCTTGTTCTCAATTCTTTCAATTCTATTCGTACCATTCTATACGGTGCAATCAAGATCAGAGTAGTTTTGGGTGCCACTTTAATAACAATTTCAACTTCTCTTTCAGACGATAATCTTGGATATTCTTCAAGAATCACATTAGTAAATTCATTATCTGACAAAACTTGTTCCATCTTTGATTTTGATGCTCGAGTATCTAAAATGCAGTCAAATACACTTTACAACCCTTTTTTTATCAATACTTGGGCTAATATTGCTGATATGGTATTGGTCGAAAAATCATATATGCCTGTCTCAATATTTATCGATCCACTCTTTTGATATCTCACTAACATTCTTCTTTTTCTTTTTACAGTTGACTATAACATCATGCAGAGTTAACCAGTCTATACAGAGGATAATATCAATCAGCTATGGTTTCAAGAATTGTAACCTCTTTTTTAGCTTGAACAACATAAGTTGTAATATCCCGAATTAGGGCCTAATCGGAATAGTGGTTTTGTGACCACAAATCCGAGATAGAGATAATTATTTTATAATTATTTTGAGGTTTATGATATGATTGCATAATTGTGTGAAGATTTCGTGAAGAAATTTTTGGCATAACAAGTTTAATTTAAAGTTAGGGACTAAATCGAATAAGTTGCAAAACTTGTATTCTAGAAGTTTTTAGTATGAAATTGCTTTGAAATATTAATTAGGAGGTCTTAAATAGAAATTTTACCAATTTTAAGTTCATGGACAAAATTAGGACATGGAAGGAATTTTTGAAAGTTTAGTAAGGAGGGGCATTTTGGTCATTTGGATATTAAATGAAATAAAATGGGAAAAATAACACAAAATGGTCATCTTCTTCATCTGGTTGCTGCCGAAATTTACTCTCACCATAGCTAGGGTTTCTTCAACTTTCAAGCTTCATAGTAAGTGATTCCAAGCCCCGTTTTTAATGAGTTTTACGTTTTTGAGATCCCGGTAGCTCGATTTAGCTTATGCTAGCAATAATTTAACCTAGGGTTCATATTTGGAAAAATACCCATAGGTGAAATTTGTGTATTTTGATGTTTTGTGATATAATATGAGGTTTTAAATTATGTTAGACAACTTGTGCTACTTGGTTTTGAGTGAAAACGAGTAAAAGGACTTAATCGGCAAAAATACCTAATAGTCACAAGTACATGTTAGAGTGAGAATTTGATGTTGCCATAGAAGGGAAAAGTGATCAGCATGTTATAAAACATAAGAATAAGGAATAAAGTTTAATCCCGAGCCTAGAGGCAAAAGTGTAAATATGCAAAAGTTTAGGGGTAAAATTGTAATTTTGCTAAAATTTGAATTAAGGATTAATTTGATAATGTGAGTATTAAATAAGCTAAATGTGTTATTTTAGATCAAGAAAGACGTGGAATCGACCCCAATCGAGGAAAAGAAAAGATTGTGGACTAAATTGCAAAATCTTTGTATTTTGGTACCAAGGTAAGTTCATGTGTAACTAATGTAGCATAATTGTTATTTTTAAGCCATTGATGTTAATTATATGATGTGCTGATTTTTATCATGAAATATATTCTTTGTGGTTATTTTTGAATAAAATGTAAATTATGTAAGCTACTTGTTAAATATAAATTGTTACCGAGTATTGGTTTCGGTATTCTACTGAAGACGGAAAGGATATGTGTTTGAGGAAAAATCCCGTTTGAACCTTAGGAATAGATTAGGATACAAGTGACATGTCACTGGGATGGTTGAGCATCCGAACTCGTTGAGTTGAGTCTGAGTTCACTTATGGATGCGAATGTCCGAACTCGTTGAGTTGAGTCCGAGTTCGTGAGATGTAACTATGCATCCGAACTCGTTGAGTTGAGTCCGAGTTCACTTATGGATGCGAACGCCCAAGGTCGTTGAGTTGAGTCCGAGTTCACTTAGGGGCGCGTTACATGATTGCTTGATTGCATATGTGGCACTTATGTGCAAATTATCCATGTATCCGAATTATATTCCGATGTGTTCAACGGGTAAAGTTCTACTCAAATGGAGGAATACTCGAGATGAAAAGAGACGTAATGATAAGTGATGTGAAATGGATACTTTGGACAGGTATGTACTTAACCGTCGGGTTGAGTATTGATACAACAATGATAAGGTAATAAGATGATGAAAAATGATTAGAAATGTGATATATGTTTTGGTGATACCATGCTAATGTTGTTTGGTATGATTGCTTTGTTATGTTACTTATTATTTGCATATGAACTTACTAAGCATTTATGCTTACTCCCTCCTTCTTATTCATTGTATTTTTGGACAAGCCAGCTCAGGAATCGGGATAGGTCGAAGGCTCGATCACACTATCTGGAGGACTTTTTGGTAAATGGCTTGTAAAATTTAAGTATGGCATGTATAGCAATATACCTATTTGGTGTAAATGATCTTATGATATGAAAATGGATTGGTTGAGAAAATGTTTGATAATGATAAGTCGTGGAAATGGTTAGTTTAGATTATGTTTGATGTCATGGAAGGTTAATAGGTTATCTAGTTCATAAAAACTCATGAAAAGATGAAAATTTGCCTTAAACAGAACATTGCAGCAACACTGATGTGATTTTGAAAATTTACTAAAAATCGTAGAAATCGAATTTCATGATGGATTAAATATGAAATTGAAGCTTAAAATGTCTAGTTTCACATAAAACAAGCAAAACAGGTAAAGGAATTATATGTTAGAAAATATTTGAATTTTAGTGAAACAGGGCCAGAGCAATTTCTGGATCCCCTGTTCCAAATTTAGAAATTCACCATAAATTGTACAGACATAATTAGGTGTTTCATTTTATATTCTCGGAATCCTTTTTATTGAGTCTAGTTTCAGCAAAAACAAACCTCATAGTCATATGGATTTTTACAGAGATAAATGTGGTTCGTAGTAAGCAGAGGTCATCCAGTCAAGTCTCAAACAGGGTAAATTTAACTAATAAGCTGTACTAATTGGCCCAACCAAAAATTATATAAAAAAATTAGTAAATAGGTATATGAGTCTAGATTCAGGGAAAATTTACGGATCTTGATTTCAAGTTTCGTAACTTGAGATATGATTTTTCTTGTAACTATGATGCAAGTAGCTAGCAAGTCGTGTGAATGTAGAAACAAATGATCCAAAGTTCTTAAAATGTTAAATTAAGTCTAGTAACTCCTCATACTCGACTCCGGTGACGGTCTCAGGTAAGGGGGTGTTACATTTAGTGGTATCAGAGCAGGTTTAGTCGGTTCTCGGACTACGTGTTGTATGTACGAATTTTGCTATACATGCTATATGTATAAATTGTGATAGTGTGACGACTTGACCTTTTAAATGATTTTTTTAAAGTAAATGGATCCCGATCCAGTGTGCGAGATGAAGTAGAGAGTAATGCATGACTCAAACCTGAAAGGCGGCGCACGATGAAAATCCACCTCCTCTTTGTTGGTCGGGAGGAGGAGAAAGGGATCGGGAAGCCTTTCTCCAAATGATGAGTACATGGTACACTGAGTTCGTTCGTACGAACCCAAATGTACAACCTCCCCCACCTCCCCCGATTCCTCAACCTGTACCCCCGATGCCTCAAGGTGTGGATTTGATGAAATTTCATAAAACTCCAGTTGATAGAATTCGTAAACAAGGGGACGAAGAATTTAGGGCAAATATTGATGATGATGCCGAGAAAGTAGAGTTCTGGCCTGAAAATTCTATCCGGGTATTTGATGAATTATCTTGTACACCTGAAGAATATTTGAAATGCGCTATATCTTTGTTGAGGGATTCAGCCTATAATTGGTGGAAGACTTTGATTTCGGTGGTACCGAAAGAGAGAGTAACCTGGGAATTCTTTCAAGAAGAGTTTCGGAAGAAATATATTAGTGAAAGATTTATTGATCAGAAGCGTAAAGAATTTCTTGAGCTGAAGCAAGGTAATATGACAGTTACAGAATATGAAAGAGAGTTTGTTCGATTAAGTAAGTATGCCAGAGAATATGTCCCTACAGAGGCCAAGATGTGCCGACGATTTGAAGACGGGCTCAACAAAGACATCAAGGTATTTGTTGGAATTCTTGAATTAAAAGAAATGGTAGTACTGGTTGATCGAGCTTGCAAGGCTGAAGAACTACTTAAAGAGAAGAAAAAGGTAGAGGTTGAGACTAGAAATTGGAAGAAAAGACCGATGAGCAGTTCATTCTCACAGCAACCTGGAAAGTCAAGAAATATGAATCCTCGTTCACAGGTTTCGGCTGGACAATCATATGGAAATGTTAAGAAGCAAAATGTGGGTCCTAAATCTCAGACTACTTCTGCGGCTAGTGTGGGAAATACGAGATTTGTTAAGCCTGAGTGCCAGCAGTGTGGCAGAAATCATTTTGGCCCATGTAGAGCGAATGAATGTTTTCGATGTGGTTCTCCGGATCATTTTATTAGAGATCGCCTGCAGAGAGCTGAAAAGAAAATTTGAGAATACAAAAACAAGTGGTGCGGATTCAAGAGGAAGATATCCAAGAAAAGGGAGTGAAGCAAGCGGTAAAAATGTAGCCAGAGATGCAGCAGATTAGACTTGAAGGAAGGGCTCGGCTAGAACTTATGCTATTAAAGCGCGCGAAGATGCTTCCTCACCTGATGTGATTACCGGTACATTTTCTCTTTATGATGTTAATGTTATTGCTTTGATTGATCCTGATTCTACTCATATTGCTTTGATTGATCCTGATTCTACTCATTCATATGTGTGCATGAAACTGGTGCCTAGTATGAATATACCTGTTGAGAACACAGAATTTATGATTAGAGTGTCGAATCCGTTAGGCAAATGTGTGATTGTTGATAAAGTATGTAAGAAATGTCCTTTAATGATTCGGGGTCATTACTTTTCGGCCGACTTGATGTTGTTGCCGTTTGATGAGTTTGATGTTATTTTGGGTATGGATTGGTTGACATTGCATGATGCTATAATAAATTGCAAAGAAAAGGTTATAGAACTAAAGTGTGAAAATGGTGAAACTCTGCGGGTTGAATCAGATAAATCAGAGGCATTGCCTAGTGTGATTTCTTCAATGTCGGCTCAAAGATATTTGAGAAAGGGTTATGAAGCTTATTTGGCGTATGTAATTAATACAAAAGAAGTTGAAAAGAAACTTGAACCAGTGCCGGTTGTGTGTGAATTTGCGGACGTATTTCTAGAAGAATTGCCGGGTTTGCCTCCAGTTAGGGAAGTAGAATTTGGTATTGATTTGATACTGGGAACAACTCCGATTTCGATTGCTCCATATAGAATGGCACCAACAGAGCTAAAAGAGTTAAAGTCGCAGTTGCAAGAGTTGACTGATGAAGGCTTTGTGAGACCGAGTTTTTCACCTTGGGGTGCTCCCGTGTTATTTGTGAAAAAGAAGGATGGTTCTATGAGGTTGTGTGTTGATTATCGACAGTTAAACAAGGTGACAATCAAAAACAAGTATCCGTTGCCAAGAATTGATGATTTTTTTGATCAGCTAAAAGGAGCGACATGGTTTTCAAAGATTGACTTGAGATCTGGGTATTACCAGCTGCGGGTAAAAGAGTCGGATGTGCCTAAAGCGCTTTTAGAACAAGGTATGGTCATTATGAATTTTTAGTTATGCCATTCGGGTTGACAAATGCTCCTGCTGTGTTTATGGATTTAATGAATCGCATATTTCGACCATACTTGGACAAATTTGTTGTGGTGTTTATAGATGATATTTTAATTTATTCAAAAGATGAGACAGAGCATGCTGAGCATTTGAGGATAGTTTTGCAAACTTTGAGAGATAAGCAGCTGTATGCTAAGTTTAGTAAAAGTGAATTTTGGCTCCGGGAAGTTGGATATTTGGGTCATATTGTTTCAAGTGATGGTATACGGGTTGATCCTAGTAAAATATCAGCCATTGTTGATTGGAAACCACCGAAAAATGTAACTGAGGTTAGAAGTTTCTTGGGGCTAGCTGGGTATTATTGGCGGTTTGTAAATGGATTTTCTATAATTGCTGCTCCTATGACTAGACTACTTCGAAAGAATGTTAAATTTGAATGGACGGAAGAATGTCAACAGAGTTTTGAAGAATTGAAAAAGTTATTAACAGAGGCACCAGTGTTAGTATAGCCCGAATCAGGTAAAGAATTTGTGGTGTATAGTGATGCTTTTCTAAATGGTTTGGGGTGTGTACTCATGCAAGAAGGAAAAGTGGTAGCTTATGCTTCGAGGCAGTTAAAACCTCATGAGAGGAATTATCCTACTCACGATTTGGAATTGGCTGCGGTGGTGTTTGCTTTGAAAATTTGGCGACATTATTTGTATGGTGAAAAGTGCCGGGTATATACCGACCATAAAAGTCTTAAGTACTTGATGTCACAAAAAGACTTGAATTTGAGACAGTGAAGATGGTTGGAGTTATTGAAAGATTACGAGCTTGTTATTGATTATCATCCGGGAAAAGCGAATGTGGTTGCCGATGCTTTAAGCAGAAAGTTGTTGTTTGCTTTGAGAGTTATGAACACTCAGTTGAAAATGTCAGATGATGGTTCGATTCTAGCAGAGTTGAGAGTAAAACCGATGTTTTTACAAGAGATTTCTGAAGCTCAGAAAGATGATCAAGATTTGCAAGCCAAGAGAAAGCAGTGTGAAGTTGATACAGAGTCAGATTTCAGAATCGGTTCTGATGGGTACTTAATGTTTAAAGATCGGATTTGTGTACCGAAGAATGAGGAATTGATTCAAAAGATCCTACAGGAAGCACATAGTAGTTGTTTCTCGATTCATCCGGGTAGTACGAAAATGTATAATGACTTGAAGAAAATGTATTGGTGGAATGGAATGAAAAGGGATATATCAGAGTTTGTGTCCAAATGCTTAATTTGTCAACAGGTGAAAGCTGAACACCAAGTGCCTTCGGGATTACTTCAGCCTATTATGGTTCCTGAATGGAAATGGGATCGGATTACTATGGATTTTGTTTTAGGGTTGCCATTGACTCCAGGAAAGAAAGATGCCATCTGGGTAATAGTTGATGATTAACTAATTCGGCTCATTTTATCCCGTGCGACGCATTTAATTATTCTCTTAACAAGTTAGCTGAACTATATGTTAGAGAAATTGTTAGACTACACGGAATACCATTGTCGATTATTTCAGATAGAGATCCAAGGTTTACCTCGCGATTTTGGCAAAAGTTGCAAGACGCGTTAGGTACGAAGTTAAATTTCAGTACTGCTTTTCATCCACAAACTGATGGGCAATTAGAGAGAGTAATTCAGATTCTTGAAGATATGTTCAGATGTTGTGTATTGGAATTTCAAGGAAGTTGGGAAAGATATTTACCGTTGGTAGAATTTGCTTACAATAATAGTTATCAGACGAGCTTGAAAATGGCACCTTATGAAGCATTGTATGGTCGTAAGTGTCGAACGCCTTTGTATTGGACTGAACTCAAGGAAAATCAGATCTATGGAGTTGATCTAATAAAAGAAACCGAAGAAAAAGTAAAGATAATTCGAAATTGTTTAAAAGCTGCTTCAGATAGATAGAAATCTTATGCAGATTTAAAACGAAAGGACATTGAATTTCAAGTTGGTGATAAAGTATTTTTAAAGGTGTCTCCATGGAAGTAAGTTCTCAGATTTGGACGGAAGGGCAAATTAAGTCCGCGTTTTATTGGGCCGTATGAAATAATTGAAAAAGTTAGACCGGTAGCATATCGGCTAGCTTTACCACCTGAATTAGAGAAGATTCATGATGTGTTCCACTTATCTATGTTACGCCAGTATCGTTCGGATCCTTTACATGTGGTTTCACCGACAGAAATTGAACTACAACCAGATATGACCTATGAAGAAGAACCGATTAAGATTTTAGCTCGAGAGGTCAAACAACTAAGGAATAAAAATATTGCACTTGTGAAGGTGTTGTGGCAAAAGCATGGAGTAGAAGAAGCTACATGGGAATCCGAAGAAAATATGAGAAATCAATACCCACATCTGTTTACCGGTAACATTTTCGAGGACGAAAATCCTTAAAGGGGGGAGAGTTGTAATATCCCGAATTAGGGCCTAATCGGAATAGTGGTTTTGTGACCACAAATCCGAGATAGAAATAATTATTTTATAATTGTTTTGAGGTTTATGATACGATTACATAATTGTGTGAAGATTTCGTGAAGAAATTTTTGGCATAACAAGTTTAATTTAAAGTTAGGGACTAAATCGAATAAGTTGCAAAACTTGTATTCTAGAAGTTTTTAGTATGAAATTGCTTTGAAATATTAATTAGGAGGTCTTAAATAGCAATTTTACCAATTTTAAGTTCATGGACAAAATTAGGACATGGAAGGAATTTTTGAAAGTTTAGTAAGGAGGGGCATTTTGGTCATTTGGATATTAAATGAAATAAAATGGGAAAAATAACACAAAATGGTCATCTTCTTCATATGGTTGCTGCAGAATTTTACTCTCACCATAGCTAGGGTTTCTTCAACTTTTAAGCTTCATAGTAAGTGATTCCAAGCCCCGTTTTTAATGATTTTTACGTTTTTAAGATCCCGGTAGCTCGATTTAGCTTATGCTAGCAATAATTTAACCTAGGGTTCATATTTGGAAAAATACGCATAGGTGAAATTTGTGTATTTTGATGTTTTGTGATAGAATATGAGGTTTTAAATTATGTTAGACAACTTCTGCTACTCGGTTTGAGTGAAAACGAATAAAAGGACTTAATCGGCAAAAATACCTAATAGTCACAAGTACATGTTAGAGTGAGAATTTGATGTTGCCATAGAAGGGAAAAGTGATCAGCATGTTATAAAACATAAGAATAAGGAATAAATTTTAATCCCGAGCCTAGGGGCAAAAGTGTAAATATGCAAAAGTTTAGGGGTAAAATTGTAATTTTGCCAAAATTTGAATTAAGGATTAATTTGATAATGTGAGTATCAAATAAGCTAAATGTGTTATTTTAGATCAAGAAAGACGTGGAATCGACCCCAATCGAGGAAAAGAAAAGTTATGGACTAAATTGCAAAATCTTTGTATTTTGGTACCAAGGTAAGTTCATGTGTAAATAATGTAGCATAATTGTTATTTTTAAGCCATTGATGTTAATTATATGATATGCTGATTTTTATCATGAAATATATGCTTTGTGGTTATTTTCGAATAAAATGTAAATTATGTGAGCTACTTGTTAAATATAAATTGTTACCGAGTATTGGTTTCGGTATTCTACTGAAGACGGCAAGGATATGTGTTCGAGGAAAATGTTGACATGTCACTGGGATGGTTGAGCATCCGAACTCGTTGAGTTGAGTCCGAGTTCACTTATGGATGCGAATGTCCGAACTCGTTGAGTTGAGTCCGAGTTCGTGAGATGTAACTATGCATCCGAACTCGTTGAGTTGAGTCCGAGTTCACTTATGGATGCGAACGCCCGAGGTCGTTGAGTTGAGTCCGAGTTCACTTAGGGGCGGGTTACATGATTGCTTGATTGCATATGTGGCACTTATGTGCAAATTATCCATGTATCCAAATTATATTACGATGTGTTCAACGGGTAAAGTTCTACTCAAATGGAGGAATACTCGAGATGAAAAGAGACGTAATGGTAAGTGATGTGAAATGGATACTTTGGATAGGTATGTACTTAACCCTCGGGTTGAGTATTGATACAACAACGATAAGTTAATAAGATGATGAAAAATGATTAGAAATGTGATATATGTTTTGGTGATACCATGCTAATGTTGTTTGGTATGATTGCTTTATTATGTTACTTATTATTTGCATATGAACTTACTAAGCATTTATGCTTACTCCCTCCTTCTTATTCATTGTATTTTTGGACAAGCCAGCTCAGGAATCGGGATAGGTCGAAGGCTCGATCACACTATCTGGAGGACTTTTTGGTAAATGGCTTGTAAAATTTAAGTATGGCATGTATAGCAATATACCTATTTGGTGTAAATGATCTTATGATATGAAAATGGATTGGTTGAGAAAATGTTTGATAATGATAAGTCGTGGAAATGGTTAGTTTAGATTATGTTTGATGTCATGGAAGGTTAATAGGTTATCTAGTTCATAAAAACTCATGAAAAGATGAAAATTTGCCTTAAACAGAACATTGCAGCAACACTGATGTGATTTTGAAAATTTACTAAAAATCGTAGAAATTGAATTTCATGATGGATTAAATATGAAATTGAAGCTTAAAATGTCTAGTTTCACATAAAACAAGCAAAACAGGTAAAGGAATTATATGTTAGAAAATATTTAAATTTTAGTGAAACAGGGCCAGAGCAATTTCTGGATCCCCTGTTCCAAATTTAGAAATTCACCATAAATTGTACAGACATAATTAGGTGTTTCATTTTATATTCTCGGAATCCTTTTTATTGAGTCTAGTTTCAGCAAAAACAAACCTCATAGTCATATGGATTTTTTACAGAGATAAATGTGGTTCGTAGTAAACAGAGGTCAGTCCAGTCAAGTCCTGAAACAGGGGTAAATTTAACTAATAAGCTGTACTAATTGGCCCAACCAAAAATTATATAAAAAAATTAGTAAATAGGTATATGAGTCTAGATTCAGGGAAAATTTACGGATCTTGATTTCAAGTTTCGTAACTTGAGATATGATTTTTCTTGTAACTATGATGCAAGTAGCTAGCAAGCTGTGAATGTAGAAACAAATGATCCAAAGTTCTTAAAATGTTAAATTAAGTCTAGTAACTCCTCATACTCGACTCCGGCAACAGTCTTGGGTAAGGGGGCGTTACATAAGTTCTGACTGGTGTACGAGCTTTAGATCTCAACATCATATCTTGAGTCTCACTTTGATAGTTCCTACATTATTACTACTAATTCTTGGTTTCTTACTTCTCTATGAAATGAACATCGGTTTAAGAGTCTAATAACTAATAACATCTGATTGTACCGAGCAATCCTTCATTAGATGCTCAGTAAAGTCACATCTGAAATAGGCTCTCATTCTAACTTTGTATTTCCTCAAAATGATTTTTTTTTGCCGTAGTTTTCATAAATCAATTTTCCAAACACTACCCATACTAATCACTAACATAACTTGAGGCTTCAGATGACTCTGTTTAGCATATATTTCCTCAGATTTCCTGTAGGGCAAAAGATTAATTTTTGAAATCTCTCGTCTGCTAAGATAAAGAGTCAGAAAAGATCTAATCACACTGCATTTTACGGTGTCTCGACTTTTTGACTTAGCTCAATCTTTTCCATTTCACAATTTATTAAATTGTGAATAGGAAAAAAGAAATTAAATATACCAAGTGAGAAAGATAGATATGAATAGGCATTTATGCTTTTTTAAGTTTAGGATGTTTGAATTAAAATACTCAACGAATAAATTAATGGTTATTCAAACAGTGCAATATAATAGGCATAATCTTTACAAGCATGTTCTTAAATTAAAATGAATTGTGGAAATAAAAGCATTCTGAGGATTAAAAACATTGCGAGTGTGATAAAATCATAAAATGGGATAAAAGCCAAAAGAGTGTTGAGTGTTCATAGTGTAATAAAATATGATAACTGAGAAAAGTCTCACTCATATTGCCACAAAACTCGTAAGTGCTTATTCTTATAAATATTGTACTAGAGTTCAAAGCATGAATAAAAATAAGTTGAGTAGGAAAAATTTGAATTGACTATATTCTTCACTCATAAATGCTATATTTGTATGTACATTTTGATAGAATTCTATGTTTAATTTTCTTTCACTTGTTTGCTTTGTAATATTTTGAACTACTTGGTTTGAAAATAAATAAATTGTAAATTGTTTAATTTTCTAGCTAGAAATTTAGGCAATTCTTCCTAGTGTTAAAGCTCTGATCTGGTCTCGTGTCCCAAACTAGCTCAAGTACATTTTCTTTTCGTGCATTTTTTTTTCATTTCTTTTTTTTCTTTTTGTTTGCTTGAAGACAAGCAAAAACTTAAGTGTGGGGCTATTTGACCTGCCATTAGGGGTGTTCAAATTTCAGTCAAAATCGAATCACTACAGGAAAATAGGGCTTTCGCGGCGTTTTTAGCGGCGTTTTATCAAAAAACGCCACAAAAATTGTAAAACACATAGCAATAATAGCGGCGTTTTACCAAAACGCCAATAAAAACAGAGCAATAATAGCGGCGTTTTAGTAAAAGACGCCGCAAAAATAGAGCATTAGCGGCGCTTTTGGAGAAGCGCCAAGACCAGAGCATTAGCGGCGCTTTTGGTAAAGCGCTGAAGACTGAGCATTAGCGCGCTTTTGGTAAAGCGCGCTGAAGACCAGAGCATTAGTGGCGCTTTTGGTAAAGCGCCGCTAAAGACTCAGAGAATTAGCGCGCTTTTGGTAAAGTGCCGCTAAAGACCAGAGCATTAGCGGCGCTTTTTGTAAAGCGCGCTAAAAGTCATATAACCCCTAAACCCAATAAAATCATAAACACTAATCTATAACCCCTAAAACAATAATTATTAAAATTTATGGTTATACAATATATTAAATATTTTCTTATATAATCGTAAAAAAGAGATAGTATTGAATTTAAAATATCGAATTAATTATCATTATAGTTTATGGTTTATGGTTTAAGATATATGGTTTAGGGTTTAAGGTTTAGGAGTTAACTAGTATTTGAAGGTTTATGATGAATTATGGGTTTAGGGATTATGATTTAGGGTTTAGGGGTTAGGGTTAGAGTTTAAGGTGTAAGGGTTTGGGGTTAAGGGTTAAGGGTTTAGAGTTTAGTGTTTATGGGATAGGGGTTAAGAGGTTTAGGGTTTAGATTAATTAGTATTTTTTAATTTATATATTAAATGATTTCTTATATAATTGTAAAAGAGATAATCTTAATTTGAATATATTAAACTTATGATTATAGTTTAAATTATTTAAAAGATAATAGATAAACTTTCAGTGTACAAAACAATTGAGAAGTGGACAAATGTACACATTCAAGTGAACATGAAACAATAGAGGAAAACAAAATTGAAGTGCAAAAAAAAAAAATGAATATATAGAAATACGATTGTAAGATTATTACAATGAAACAAGGAATGAATTATGTGCAATATTTTTGTATATTTTAGTACCGTCATTATTTTTGTATAAGATATATTTTTTTATTCTAATAATATCTTAAAAACACAAATCTTGTATAATGTATAATTTATTGCACCTATCCTTTACACTTATTAAATTTTAAAAATTTATACAACAATTCTAAAATTTTAGCTTTAGCGATTTAATATTCATAATATTGTAGCTCAAATTATGTATGTGCCCGTATATCAATTGTGAATCCTTCTATACTATTGTACTAATAATATATATTAATGTATTACGTGCCTGTATATTATTAATGTTAATGTATTACTGTAATATGTAGCTCAAATTGTCAATCCGTCTATATTATTGTACTAATAATATATATTAATGTAATATTGAAGAGTTAATTGATTAAAAATAATAAATGCAAGTACAAAAAAGAGCAAGGTAAAAGAGGTACAAAAAAGATTCAAAATTGCTAACAACAAGATTTGAACCCAAGTACTAAGGTAAAGAGCAAGCAAACTTAACCAACTAAGCTATAGTGGCGTTTATACTAAAAATGCTGCAAAAATTAATTTATACTAGCGTTTTTTTAAAAACACCACAAAAGCCACTCGTTACTCCCTCTTTTTCTCGATCTGGAATAAAAAAAAAAAGAAACTAAAAAAAAAGGCACAAAGGGTTTTGGAAGCAAATCGAGCTAAGAAGCTGTGTGTGAAGCGAGCTATCGAGTATGTTCGAGTCTTAGCACATGAAATCGACTGATGTCGTCAAGTGAGTCGGCTTATCTCTTTTAACTTTCTTTCCATCGAATTTTTTTTTCCAATTTTTTGTCGATTGCCTATTTTGGATTTTGCTTCATGCTTTGGTAGTCGGTTATGCCAAAACTCCTTTCAAAGATAAAAGTCACTCTGTAAGTGATAAAAGGATATATTATGGCACACTTTTTATATGTGACAAAAATTTAATATATAAAAAAAAACAAAGTTTAAGTTTAATAAAAAGTTTTTATTTTCTCATGTTGGTCTTAATAATGTTAGAATCTAAAAGCTCAAATAAATATTTCTCTTTAAAAATATAATATGCCTTATCATAAAATTCATAAATTTCTTAATTGTTGAGAGAATTGTTCAGAAACAATATATAAGACGTATCTAGTAAAATTTATTTTATTAGTGAATTAAATATAGAGATAGTAACTAAAATTACTGTTTTCATTATTATATAATTTTAAAATCACAATGAATTTATGTTAAAATTGTTTATTTAGAGCAGGAAATAAATAGCAAAACAAAGTTGTATAATTACACATTTGATTTGATAAATAATAAAACAAAAGTAAACAATGTGATTTTTGAAAATATTTGAATTACTCTGTTATCAAATATTTACATTTTTTAACTTATAATTAGATCCATTTTTATTTTTATATTTGAATTACTCTGTTATCAAATATTTACATTTTTTAAGTTTGCAATTTGATGTTGAGTGTATCAATTTTTTTTTACTAAATGTTATTCTGTTTATATGAAAGCGACGTCGTGTTTTTTGGATTTTTAGTGGCGTTTTAGGGTTAACGCGCGCAATTGATTTGCCTTTAGCGGCGCTATGGGAAAACGCCACTAAAGTTTATTCGGTTTATATCAAAACAATTGTCGTTTTGTTTGTTTTTCGATGGCGTTTATGTTAAAACGCCGCAATTGGTTTGCCTTTAGCGGCGCTTAGGAAAACGCCACAAATGTTAATTTATTTTGTGCTAAACAAATTGTCGTTTTGCTCTCTTCTTTTTACCCACACCGAAAGTTATTCATTTTCCCCCTTCTCCTGGTTCATTTCCCCCATTTTCCCTTCTTGAATCCCTAAAATAAAAGCCTATGGATATTAAGGAACGGCCATTGCCACTTCCTTTCTTTCCGAAAGGTTTTTGCTAAGGTAAGAAACCTTGTTTTTAAAAGTTAAGGGGAAAAAGGGTCCGAGAAGGAATTGTCGTTTGACTCAACTGGAAATCCGAATCTAAGTCTCTACTCGCCTCTCAACTCTATCCACCGTGAACTAGGTAAACTATTTTAGCTTATTTTCGCTGCGTTCGTCATTGAATTATTGCAATTGTTAATATTATTGTTGTATTCAGCATACAAGATTGCTTTTCGAGTTCGGTTTAGCAAATAATACTGATGACTCATTCTTTGGGAAGAAAAATTCTTAAGCCCACTAGGGTTCACATTAGGGTTTTTATTTCAGATTCAGTATTTGGTACTCATGAATTGCAATACAATCGACTACTAGTTTTCTTATCCCTTTATCTTATAGTTGTATCTCTGTTATATGATTCATTGTAGTTATTTAGTGGAACAAATAAACAAAAATCTAGGGAGGGTTAAAAGTGTGAAATTTGTTGCAACTTTATTTTCACCCGCTTCCCTTTTATTTTATTCCCTGTAACTCCAAACCATTCATACTAATTTGTGCTAATCTAACAGTGCCTTGTTTGAAGTTCATTGGTCGGGTTTCTCCTATAAATACCAAAAGCCGAATTAAAAGCCCAATTTTTTTCTTACATATCACTTTGCTTCCCTTAAGTTAAGCTTGCTCTCTCCCTTGTCGAGATCTCAAAGGTTCGTTTCCTTTTCTTTCCAAGTTTCGATATTTATTTCAGTTGTAATTCTTGAATTCTAAGCTATGGGTTTTGTTTATTTTTCCAAATATAAATTTTGTTTTGTTTATTTATCGATTGCTCTGTTTGTTTGTTTTTGATAGTCATTTTATATCTTTCTTCCAAGAAGCAATATTGATTAGATCTATGCTATCGGTTTCTTTTTCCATTGACATTTCTTTCATTTTTTCCAAACTTGGAATTTGTTAATCACTGCATATTAAAAGAAAATCAAAAATCAAAATGCCTCTAAATAATGATGTATGAAACTGTTTCCTTTTCTTGTAGCAGCATTAGTAGAATATCCAAAGCAGGCACAAATCTGAAGCACCCATCTCCAAATCTTTGCATCATATACTGAAACCCTTTGTATCTTTGTCTAGTTGCTATCAAATACACTAGCTCACTCAAGTATGGTTCTGCAAATTTTGAGTACAAAAACTTGTGCTTTTCAACTTCATTGAAAAGATCTTTGTTCATCAAAATATAAAGCTCAATGGATTAATACGAACAATATCTTACAAATGAGTATATATTTAGTATTATAGTTTATTCTAGTTATTAGTGATTGGGGTGTCATTGAGCTAACCCAAGCTCAAGTTGTAATAGATATTCAAGGGTTGAAGTTTGGCTAGTTCAAACTTGGTCGAGTTTCACTTAAATCTCAAGCTCAATTCGACACTAAGATTAAACTACTAACTTTGCTTAATTAGGCTTGTTGATTATGCCCTCCATTCTCATGTTTGATTTTATATTTTAACATCTCATGTTATATATGCAATTTCTTATGTATTTTGTTTTAAGGTAAAAATAGAATTTATTTGTATTTAATAAATTCATATGCTTTACAATCTAATCTTAATTATTATTAATTGAGATGATTTAACATTTTATTGATTATATTACTTTCATTTTGTATGATATTATTATCTTAATTTTTTTTCCATATTTTCATAATTAACTTTCTTTCTTAGTAAGTTTTTTTATTATCCTTATTTATAATTTATTAAAAACAAGTTTAATTTCACCAAAATCTATTATTCCTGTTGTTTTTATCTTCTACATGGCTTTAGTTTTAAGTAGCAAAAGCTTCTATGTAAGGGTACATATATGCTTTTACAATGTTATTGTTTTTTAAAAGAATTGAAGACTTAATTTTTACTTATTAATACCTAAAAACCTTTGGTTTTAATGTGCCAAAACATATAATAATAATAATAATAATAATAATAATAATAATAATAATAATACATTCCCACCCACCTAACTAACCACCACATGCATATAAAGTTAAATGCTTAGAACAATTGTAGCAAAAAAAAGCCCACAAAAATGCTTGTCCCACATGAGAAATCTCACTTTCCTCTTTTCATAATAATTTTCATCTAACCACTCTTTCATATGAAGATGAATATTAGAATAGAGTTAAATCATCCCAATTGGGTCTTAATTACCTTACACCAACATGTCCTTTTTTAGCATCTTCTCCTTAATTTACCAACAACTAATATAATTGATTGATTTTGCTAATTCAATTTAAGAGGCTTCAATTTAAGATAAATTATCTTCTCTACTATTAATTAATGAAATCCATTTCACCGAAATATTACACTGAATCTTAATTTGATCTATTAATCTGAAAATGGAGTGAACAAGTTCAATTCATATTTAAAATTTTTTTTATATATTTTGCAATTTAATCACGACACAATTTTTTAAATTACATATTTTAGATTAATTAAAATAAATTTTTTAAAGGGAAATAATATTTATCTTAATGTTTATTATATATCATATAATAACTTACATAACTTACAAAACTTACATAATACATAAATATATATCATAAATATATATCATATCATAACTTACACAACTAACATAATACATAAATATATATCATAAGTATATATCATATCATAACTTACACAACTAACATAATACATAAATATATTTCATAAATATGTATCATATCATAACTTACACAACTTACATAATACTCCAAATATATATCATAAATATATATTTTATCATAACTTACACAACTTACATAATACATAAATATATATCATATCATAACTTACATACCTTACATAAATGTATATCATAACATAACTTACATAACTTACAAAGCTTACTTAACTTACGTAATATATAAATATACACTTGAAAATCCCCCTGCCTGAATTAGTTTGCACCTATTAGATAATTTATACTTGATATATATTATCTATTTTAGTAAACGCAATTTATTGTTAACTTTAGATTTCAAGAACTACGAAATGGATAGGAGTTGGATGAAATTTTCAAGGGTAAGCAATGCCTATCGAAATGGAGTACAAACTTTTCTAAATTTTGCATTTCAAAATGCAAGCCAAGAGAATATGATTCTTTGCCCGTGTAAGAAGTGTGGCAACATTAATTGGCATTTTCGTGAAGTTGTCTACGAACATCTAATTGTTGTGGCTTTATTCTGGGGTATAAAAATGGATTTTCCATGGAGAGTGTACATCTAGTGGAACTTCTTCAACTATTAATCGACTTATTCTCGATAATACTTACCATCGAGTGTGTTAGACAAGATGACATGGAAGGTATGTTGCGGGATGCATTTAATATGCATAATCATGGTGAACAATCCTTTCCACCTAACTTTATTGCATCCAACGATTGTAATATTGGTGGAAATGTTTTTTGAAAACGGAACAAGTGCACTGATGAGGAGCCAAATGAAGAAGCGCGAAGTTCTACAATTTACTTAATGAAATGAACGAAGAACTTTACGAGGATCAAAATATTGAAATTGTCCATACAGTATTCGTCTCTTTCACTTAAAATGTTTGGGAGGGTGGACCGGAAACTCTTTTACAATGCTGCTAGAGTTTCTGAGAGAAATGTTTCCGTTTGCAAAAATCCCCCAATCTTGTCAAGATATGAAGAGACTAATAAAAGATTTGGGCCTTGGGTACGATAAAATTCATAGTTGCCCAAATGACTGCATGTTGTACTAGGGTGATCAGAAGAACCAACAGTCTTGTCATGTTTGCGGTAAGTCTCGTTGGATGAACGGGAATACAGAAGATGTGAATGGGGATGAAGGTGGGGCACATTTAAGAAAGAAGCCAGTCAAGGTTATGCGATATTTTCCCATAATACCAAGACTTCAAAGGCTTTTCATGTCGTTAAAGACGGCCGATTCTATGAGGTGGCATAATGATCAACGAACCGATGATGGATTATTAAGGCATCCTGCTGATTCTTTAGCTTGGAAATCGTTTGTGAAGAAATTTCCAAGCTTTGCAAGTGATCCTCGAAATGTGAGGCTTGGGCTAGCGGTGATGGCTTTAATCCTTTTAAAATCATGAGTACTTAAATGCGATGACTTGGCACTGTAGTGCTTGTCCCTTACAATTTGCCTCCATGGATTTGCATGAAGCAATCTTCATTTATTTTATCAATGATTATCCCTGGAGAGAAAGGTCCCGGAAATGATATTGACATCTATTTGCAGCCACTTATTGAAGAGTTAAAACAGATTATGGTCGGGTGTTGAGACATATGATGTATTAAGAAAGGAGAACTTTAATTTACGTGCAGCTTTATTATGGACAATTAATGATTTCCGGCTTATGCTAATTTATCGGGTTGGAGTACTAAAGGACGTTATGCCTGTCCTTGTTGTGCTACGCAAACTTGTTCGAAGTGGTTGTATAATGGGAAGAAGTTCTCTTACATGGGCCATCGTCGGTGGTTAGATGGAAATCATAAATTTAGATTTGAGAGGACTTTATTTGTGATGCATGAAGAGTACAGAAGAGCTCCTGAGCAGACCGGTGGATCTGAAATCTTGTTTATGTTAAAAGATATCAACTTTAGTTACGGGAAGATGAATCAACCACCTATCACGCAAACAAGGAGAAGATCGAGGATGAATCGATGATGAATCGACGAAGAGGATGATCCTAATGAGGCGGACTTGTGGAAAAAAGGAGTATTTTTTTAGTTGCCTTATTGGGAGCACAACATTTTACGCCACAATCTTGATGTCATGCATATTGAGAAGAATGTCTCTGCGACAATATAATTGGGACAATTTTAAATGTCGATGGAAAATCAAAAGACAATCTTGAGTCGACTTGATTTAGTTGACATGAGAATTCGACGTGATCTTCATCCTCAAGTACTTCCGAATGGGAAGTATCGGTTGCCGCCTTCTATTTTTTCAATGTCAAAGAAAGAGAAAGAGGTGTTTTGCATGGTGTTGAAGGATATAAAGGTCCCGGATGCGTATCGTCAAATATATCTCGATGTGTGAGTCTTAAAGATCGAAGATTATATTCATTAAAATCACATGATTACCACATCTTGATGCAAGATTTACTCCCAGTTGCTTTACGGTCCCGCATGTCAAAAATGTGACGTCTGTATAATTGAACTATCCAATATAATGAAAGCTATTTGTGGCAAAGTTTTGGATGTTGAAGAACTTAAGAAAGTACAGGATCGAGCTGCTTTGACTTTATGCAATTTGGAGAAGATTTTTCCACCTTCCTTCTTCACTATTATGGTGCACTTGGTAATCCATCTCCCTCACGAAGCAATACTTGGTGGACCGGTTTTTTATCGATGGATGTATCCTATAGAAAGGTGCTAATTTATTTCTCAAGTATTTATTCATTCGACTCTATACATTTAGTTACAACTTTTAATAAATATTGTATATCGTGTTTAGGTTCCTAAGCAAATTGAAATCTTATTGTCGCAATAAGCGTTATCTAGAAGGATCAATTGCTGAAGGCTACTTGGTAGAGGAGTGCTTGACCTTCTGTTCTAGATATTTAGAAGATGTTGAAACACGATTGAATAGACCAACTAGAAATGCTGGGCTCAATGATCATAACTTGGCCGAAACTTATTTATTCCAAAGTTACGGAGAATCAATCGGCAAAGTTGAAATTGCGCGAATTAGATGATATATCGTGGATACAAGCACATCGATACGTATTTTTTTCACCATGATTTAGTTGAACCGTTACGCAAGTAAGTTCTAAAATTTCATCACATATTAAATGCGTTTTGATTTGTTTATCTTCTAACAAAATAAACTTGTTTTTAACATAGTGAGTACAAACAAATTTTGAGATCTCGTGCACGCTCTCGAAGATTACAACATCGAGAGATTAATAAGTTATTCACAGAATCTTTTCATGAATGGTTAAGCCAAACGGTATGTAACTAAAGTTAATAAGTTACATATATTCACAAAATTTAGTTAATCAAATAAGAATGTTTTTACATAATACATTTATAATTATTCAATTTACTTTCGATCCAATAGGTTTGGAGTGGGAAGGACGTCAATGACGAAGTTAAATGGCTTTCCCAAGGTCCGAACAGAGTAATAAAAAGATATAGTGCCTTCCTTATCAATGGATACAGATTTCATACAAAGTATCGCGAGAGAATGAGGAGAACTCAAAATTGTGGAGTTGTTGTTAATTCTTCAATTACAAGTTATGCTAGTGCTAGGGAAGAATCCGGTTGAGGGTAATGTGGAGTATTACGGACTTCTTACCGACATTATTGAGTTGGATTACTATGGCGGATGGAAAGTTGTCTTATTTCGGTGTGATTGGGCTGATGTTAATATCGCTCGAGGAATTAAAAAGATCAATTTAGTTTTACAATGGTGAATTTCTCTCGCTTGATTCACACTGGAGAACAATTAATGGACGAGCCATATGTATTTTCCTCTCAAGTGAAACAAGTTTTTTTTTCGAAAGATCCAACTGAAGAGGGTTGGTATGTTGTACTCCGGAACACCCCTAGAGACTTGTTTGACATGGGTAATGGAAATAGAGATGACATTGTCGAAAGATCAGAAACATTACCTTTTCCAGAACAAAACTTAGATGAAAATATCCCTAGTACTAGTACACAACATCAATGGGTTCGACATGATGTGGATGAAGATATTTACGAATAATGATGTAGTAAGATTTTATGATTTTTTAATTATATGTAATATTATAATTTTAATCTTGGTCAAGTTATATGATTTAACTATTTTATATGTACTATTATTGTTGTAATTTGTTACTAAAACTTTAACTATTTTATATGTATTGCGGGAAAAATGCGTAGAAGAAGATTACGAGATTTAAGTATTGTCCAGAATACTCCAAATTCGGAGAAGAAGGAAATAGTGAAATGAGACAGTTGTTGGATCTTGAATGTGCGGAGACACTTGGCGAGCTGAAGAATTTCAAAGTAATGTTAAGTTTATTTTACATGTATTGACTTTTATTATTGATTTATTTGTCAATTTTAATATAATAATAGTATATCATTTTTCAGCTGAAAGTGGTGGGACACGCAGAGTTCGAGGGCGTCTGACGCTTAGAGATCTATACGACTTAGATCCCGTCGAGCGTGTCAAAGTAAGTAGAAATACTCATGGTCACTGTTGGATCCAAGCTCGACTTTTAGCGAGCTATTTGGGCATTTTAGCACGAAATGCCAATATGTTGCCCATCAACTATGAATCATGGCATCACATGCCCGATAGCAACAAAAATCAGCTCTCGCTAATATTAAGGTAACAAAATGTTAATGTAATTTATAATACTTTGGTTTAAGTTTTATTTATTTTTACATTCTAAACTTGTGTTTTTAGGAGAGATTTGCTTTTGAGGTCTCCGATGATTATATCAAGAAGGCATTGGGTAAAAATGGAGAGACAATAAAAGCACTTTAAAAAAACAATATTTTAAGAAAGACATAAGCCTCGAGGAAAAATTAAGAAATGTCCCACGGAATCTTTGAGGTACCAATGGGAAGATGCGGTTCGATTCGGAATTCAAAGAAAGGAGAGGTATTGCGTATTTCCAAACTCTTATATATAGTGTTTACTATATACGTAATAATAATTTCATTATGTAGGACCGTGAGCGAGTTGGAACAAGCAAAGTGAGCAAAAACAAAAATACACGCTTTACAGCAGGTCGAGAAGTTTTGCTTCAGAGTGAGGCCGAGGTATTATGAATTTATTAGTTGTTTCAAATATTAATAACTTTCTACTATTAAATAATATTTTTACTACTATATTGTAGGAAGTTAAACTGGACAAAAAGTTGGACGCCTTCACTTTTTGAGATTACATATAGGAAGAAAGATGGATCTCCTATGACATCCGGAAATTTGGAGAAATTATGGTATATTTACTTAATATTTGATTTATTCTAAATATTTATAATCTTTAATTATAATTGTTTAATTCAATTCATCGTTAGTAGTTTTAAATAATGTTAAGTTATGTTGCATTCATTTTTATTATATATTTCGTTTCTAACTATTTACTTGCTTTTTAGGAGAAACTAAAGGAGAAGAAGGCGGAATATGAAGCGATTGCTTTGATCGATAGTTCTGTTAATCTTGAGAACATTGATAATGTAATTATCTTTGAAGTTTTGGGTCCCTGAAAGGTACGGTCGGGTTCGATTTCAAGGATCTGGTGTTACCCCGACCCAATATTTTGGATCCGGCTCCCAGCAATACATGCCTTCCGGAAGTCAAGCTCAAGCTGAAGTTCAGAGGTTAAGAGACCAGATAGCTCAGATGCAAGCGAACACGGTTGAGCAAATTTCCGAGGTTCAACGAAAATATGAAGAACTCCAGCAACAACTTAGAGCGGAGGCAGCAGAGAGGGAGGCTGCAGCAGCAGCGAGGGAGGCAGCTGCAGCAGCGAGGGAGGCAGAGGCACGAGCGAGGGAGGCAGAGGCAGCAGCGATGGCAGCAGAGCAGAGCAAAAAGTACGATGACCTCCAGCTACAGCTTCAACAGATGATCACGATGTTTGGCAATCGCAAAAGCCGCCATCTTAGACATTAGTTTTCTCATTGTAAGAATGTTTTTAACTTTGTCACGTTTAACATTATTGGAAGAATATTTTAAATTATACTTTATTTATTAATTATATCATATATCTTTCGTTAAATTTGAAGTACCATTTAGAATTAATATTTTTGGTTGTATTTTTATGCTAAATTTACTATTTTTGGCTGCATTTTATATAATATTTGTTGTATTTGGTTGGATTTTAATGCGGGAGAATTTGGATATTGGTGAAAAAATATATAGCAAATCTGTCAAAATTAGCAGCGTTTTCCATAAAAACGCCGCTAAAAGCCGTGACTTTTAGCGGCACTTCTCCAACAAACGCCGCTAAAAGTCACGGCTTTTAGCGGCGCTTCTCCAACAAACGCCGCTAAAAGCCGTGACTTTTAGCGGCGCTTCTCAACAAACGCCCGCTAAAAGCCGTGACTTTTAGCGGCGCTTTTTAGATAAACGCGACACAAAATTTTGTGGCGGTACCTATAGCGGCGTTTTTTGCTGCGTTTTAAGAAGCGCCGCAAAAAGTTTTAGTGGCGCTTAAAAGCGCCGCTAAATGCTAAAAAAAACGCCGCTAAAAGTCTATTTTGCTGTAGTGAATTAACCAACCAAGCCAATCTAATTCGATTAATCGGCTAGTTAATCAATCTAGTTCGATTAGAGGTTGGTTAAAGGTTTTTTTGGAATTTTGGTTAACGATTAATTCAATTCGAAATCGAGTAATTAACCAAATTAATCGAATTAACTGAACTTAATAAATAATATAATATATTATATATATTGGGCTATTACTAGTTTAGTTAAATTCGATTAATTCGGTCAAATGAATATTATAAATTTAATTATTTTTATATGTTTTATATGTTTAAAAAAAACAAAACATATAAATTTTGGTTAATAGGCCAAATTAAATGAAATATTTCGATTTTGATGCCACACACAAAGCTGAAAGACCAAAGGCAAAGTTTTGATGTCGTGTTATGACACGAGTATGGTGTGTCGAGACACAGGGCTAAAAATGGGAAGTAAATATTGAGATTAGGGCTTCCAAATGACCTATTAAGGGCTTCTTAACATATCTATAAATAGTAAGGGTATGCCTAAGTTAAGGGAGGCAGTTAGGAGTTGGAGTTAGCATATTTAGGTTTTATTACGTTCTTATTTTGTTTCCAAAAATCTTTGCTCTTTTCGACTAGGTTTGGTTTGAACCTTGTCTTTTCTATTGAAGTATTCAATTTTCTTTCATTTTTATTATTCAAAAATTAAATATTAGTTAACAATTATGAGATCATGCAACTCCAAGCACATCCAATTCAATCGGTTGAGAAAATTCTTACCTTTCTCTTATTTAATTTATTAGTGTTCTTTTGCATGCTTAAATTAAACTTAAGAGTTATGACATCTAGATCCATGAGAGGCTAAATCTCTAGAAAGATTAACGAGTGGATGTAGGAGTATTTAACAGATGGATTCAGCTTCCCGAGCGGAATAAATTGGAAATAAATTATGTGTGTTTAAACCCTATAAGTGACGATCCTAGAAAATAATCTAGGATAAACGAGGTCGAGAGATAAGTTTTCTAAGTAAAACATAATTTACCACAGTGGGAAAAGTGAGGTTGAGAGATAAGCGAGTACCTTAATTAATTAGTAGAGGTCGAGAGGTAATACTAGTTAGTTTATAGTTAATTTCACCTAAAATCTAATTCAAAAGTTAATTACGACCATTGAAACAAGTTAATCTTCTTTCTGTTATTTTGATTTGGGTGTTTGATTATTTTATGTTTTTTATCCAGTTAATTTATGTTATGCATGATTCTCTATTTATTTGTTCATCAAAATATAATTTTTAATTATCACTATTTAGACTTAATATTTTAGAAATATATTTTTGGTTTAATTCATCCTCCCTTGGGTACGATCCTCGGAATACTTATTAGTGTTTCGTTGTAACACATCTATATTATAATTTTACTCGTATACTTGTTGTAACACCTCTTACCTGTGTTTAACACCGGAACAGGATACAAGGCATTACCGGACTTACATTGCAAGCAAACATACAAATCGAGTCATAAATTTGCATCCAAATTGAAAACCATTTGTATTCAATCATAAAGTCCTTAATACGAGCCTACGAGGCCCAAAATATAAGTTGGAAGTGGTTTGGGACTAAAACGATAATGTAACACCCCTAAACTATATCCGTAGCCAGAACAGGGTTTCGAAGCATTACCGGAACATTCAAAACATTTTACAATAATTCTTATAAATTACTATTTATTTACCAAGATCATTCATAAAGTCCCTTTATTGGGCCCTCAAGACCCAATAGGAGCATTAGAATCGAGTCAGGACTAAATCGAGACCTCTAAGAATTTTTTACGACTTTTTAAAATTTTTCCAAGGTGCAAGGCTCACACACCCATGTGGTCCAAAGGACATGCCCGTGTGACCCTTGGACACGCCTATGTTGGAGGCCGTGTTCGACCCTGTGTAACTCTCTGACTTGTACACACAGCCATGCCACACGCCCGTGTGCTAGGCTGTATGGTTAATTAATTCAATTCAAAATTAGGTGAAGGTTTCACACGGCTAAGACACACGCCCGTGTTCTAGGCCATTTGGCACACATGGCTGAGACACACCCCCGTGTCTCTGCCCGTGTGCCCAATTTTGAGCATTCTGTTTCTCAAAATTAAGGTGTAGGGGACACACAGCCTAACCACATGCCCGTGTTACAAGGCCGTGTGTCACACACGGTCTAGACACACGCCCATATGTCTGCCCGTGTGGACAAAATGAAGTCATTTCTAGCTCCATTTCTCACCCAAATTTTCAGCCAAGACCTGCACTTGAAACACACATCCAAAACCAACCAATTCAAGCATTCAAATTGGGCAATCCTCATCATTCAACAAGGTATATCACTACATGCATATGTGTTTATAAACTTACCTTGGAATAACTTAGACATTAGCATCATTTGATCACATATACATAACATATCACATATGAATATAACATCATTTCCTACTTAATCATACCAAAATAAACCATTACTAGCCATTCCAATGACTAGGTTACAAAATAACATTTTCAGGCCACTATTGGCCAAGTTGTCCTATGCATGCCATTATACCCAGAATGATTTCACTAAATATACCAAAAATGCTAGTTTATAGTGTAACGATGCTCCAATGATCTTCCAACCTTCACGAGCTTCTGAGCACTATAAAACAAGGGGAAATAAAATGAAGTAAGATTACATGCATAGTAAGTTCGTATAACGGAAACTAAACTTTCCAATCTTATTAAATCTAGGCATACAATGTTATGTTTCCATCCATTTGGCTAAATTGTCTAATCACATTCACTCAATCAAACATGTTAGTCACCAAAATCTTTACATTAATCAAGTAACATGGATGAGCTCATGATGCAATACTCTTTCAAGACATTATCAATTCATCTCAAAGTTCTCATGCCATGTTAAGAGTTTTATGTTTGTTGAATCATTGAATTTTGATGGATACTTAAGTAGTACACTCGAAGTGTATGATTCGATAATCCGTCAATTTCTTATTCAAGGGTACCCATTAGGGAACTTAACCAAGAAACATTCTCTCGAGCCACACATCGTATAACAGGATTACCAGTCTAGGCTAAATCCTTTATATAACATAAGCTCAGAGGAGCTCGATTAGGAATACCAGTCCAGGCTAAACCCTAATTATAATGAATACTCAAGAGATATTATATCGGGATCACCCGTCCGGGCTAAATCCTTTCTATAACAAGGTCACTAGGATTACTTTTCTGAGCTAAATCCCGTCCGCAACAAATGCAGGACCCTATTTGCTTCGGTAAAGTGCATACAATCATCGGAATTCAACATCCAATCGGGATTTAACCTTTTATCACCATTTTAAGCATGTATTAAGTTTCTCATTATAACATTCAAGTAATGTACATCAATATAAATCGCATTCCATACAACACAACTATAACACCCCTCACCCGTATTCAGCACCAGGACAGGATTCGAGGCGTTACCGGGTTTAAACTTTCACGACATACAAAATCGGCTCACCAAATTTTGCCCGAAATTTGAAACTTTCCAAACACATACATACTGTCTCTTATACAGGCCTTCGAGGCCTAAAACATACATCGGGACGGTTTGGGACAAAACTGAAAACATTCGATACATGAAATATGTATGGGTAAATTTCTATACATGAACCCTAGCATGAAATATGGGTAGAAATAGAGAGAGTAAGCTACTGGGATTTCAAAAATACGAAGAATATTAAAAACAAGGCTTGGGAGCACTTACTATTGAGCTTGAAAATGTTGAAAACCCTAGCTATGGAGGACTTGAGAATTTTGGTTGTTACAAGGGAGAAGATGGTTGATCTTTGCCTTCTTTTTCCCATTTTATTTCATTAAAATGTCAAATGACCAAAATGCCCTTAAGCCCTTTCTTTAAGATTTCATCCATACAAGCCCATTTTTGTCCAAAAACTTAAAAATTGGGGAAATTGCTCTTTAAGACCTTCTAATTAATAATCTAAAGCAATTTCATACAAATTTCTTCTAGAATCCAAGTTTTGAAATTTGTTCAATTTGGTCCCTAATTTACAATTGGATACCTTACTCAAAGAATTTCTTCATGAAACTTTAACACATGCATATTCTTACCCGTAAACAGGTTCAGATATTGGCTTCTCATGGTTTCTTACAGCTCCCATGTAGCCTCTTCCACACCATGTCAATGCCATAAAACCTTTACTAAAGCCACATCTTTGTTTCTCAACTATTTAACCTCACGAGCCAAAATCTTGATCGGTTCCTCTCCATAGGTCATGTCTGGTCTAATCTCAATCTCTACCGGTAAAATCACATGAGAGGGGTCTGATCGATATCACCTTAGCATAGATACATGAAACATATCATGAATCTTTTCCAGTTCGGGTGGCAATACCAAATGATAGGCTAACGGTCCAACTCTTTTAGTGATCTCGTACGGTCCGATAAATCACTGACTCAATTTACCTTTTCGGCCAAATCTCAAAACCTTTTTCCATGGAGATACTTTTAAGAATACTCTATCTCCAACTTGGAACTCAATCTCTTTTCTTTTTAGATCAGCATATGACTTTTGCCTATCCAATGCTGCTTTTAAACAGTCTCGTATCACTTTAACCTTTTCTTCAGTTTCCTTGATCAGATCAACCCCGTGAATCTGACTTTCCTTAAGTTCTGTCCAGTACAATGGAGTTCGGTACTTTCAACCATACAAGGCCTCATAAGGCGCCATCTTCAAACTCGTTTGAAAACTGTTGTTGTAAGCAAATTCTACCAACGACAAATATTTTTCCCAGCTACCCTGGAACTCGAGGATGAACATCGCAACATTTCCTCAAGAATCTGAATCATTCGCTCAGACTGATCATCGTCGTACTAAAACTCAATTTTGTACCCAAGGTTTCTTGTAACTTCTTCAAGAATCTCGAAGTGAACTTCGGGTCTCTGTCTGAAATAATTGATAATGGTACCCCATGTAATCTCACAATTTCAGATATATACAAGTCGGTCAATCTATCAAGAGAGTAATTTGTTCTTACTAGAATTAAATGAGTCGACTTTGTCAACTTATCCACCACAACCGATATAGCATCTTTCTTTTTCAGAGTCAATGGCAATCCTGTCACGAAATCCATAGTAACTTTGTCCCACTTCCATTCGGGGACAATCATATGCTGTAACAAACCTGAAAGTACTTAATGTTCAGCTTTAACTTGTTGTTTCGACACAAATTTGAAAATGTCTTTTTTTATGTCGTTCCACTAGTACATTTTCTTCAAATCATTATACATCTTGGTACTTCCCGAATGAATAGACAAACAACTATCATGTGCCTCTCGTAAGATTTTCCAAATAAGCTTATCATCTTTGGGCACACAAACTCTATCTCTGAACATAAAACATCCATCAAGACCAATTCGATAATCTAATTCAATGCCCGACTCGCATTGAGTTCTTTTAGCCTGCAGCTCACTATCATTAGTTTGAGCATCATAGATTTCCTAAAGAAATGTCGGCCTAGCCTCTAGCTCTGCCAAGACTGAACCACCATCAAGCAATGCTAATCGAGTGTCCATGGCTCTCAATGCAAATAAAGATTTTCTGCTTAACGCATCAGCGACCACATTTGCCTTTCCCGAGTGATAGTCAATGATCAGCTCATAATCTTTAATTAATTCTAACCATCTCTGTTGTCTTAGATTCAATTCTTTTTGAGTCATCAAATACTTCAAACTCTTGTGGTCTGTGAATATACGACAAGTCTCACCTTATAAATAATGCCTCTAATTTTCAAGGCAAAAACAATGACGGCGAGCTCTAAGTCATGTGTCAGATAGTTCTTCTCGTATGGCTTCAAATACCGTGAATCGTAGGCTATCACCTTACCATCTTGCATAAGTACACAACCCAGTCCATTTAAGGATACATAACTATAGACCATAAACTCCTTTCCCGGCTCAAGCAATACTAAAACAGGAGCTTCAGTCAGCAATGTCTTTAACTTCTCAAAACTTTGCTGACACTTTTTTGTCCATTCAAACTTAACGTCTTTCTGTAGCAACATTGTCATTGGAGTCGCTATCATGGAGAATCCTTTCACAAATCTTCGGTAGTAACCGGCTAATCCCAAAAAGCTTCTAACCTCAGTCACATTTTTAGGCGATTTTCATTCAACGATAGTAGAGATTTTACTTGAATCAACTCGGATGCCTTTACCCAAAAAATATGACCCAAAAATCCAACTTCTTGGAGCCAAAATTCACTCTTGCTAAACTTAGCATACAGTTGCTTTTCCTGTAAGGTCTACAACACAGTTCTCAGATGTTTCACATGCTCTGTCTCATCTTTAGAACAAATCAAGATGTCGTCAATGAACACAATGACAAACTTATCCAAGTATGGCCAAAAGATCCTATTCATTAGGTCCATGATTACGGCCGGTGCATTCATTAACCCAAACGGCATGACAAGAAATTCATAATGACTGTACCTCATTCAAAAAGCTGTCATAGGCACATCCGATTCTTTAACTTGTAGTTGATAATATCCGGACCTCAGATCTGTATTAGAAAATGCGGTGGCTCCTCTCAACTGGTCGAACAAATCATCGATCCTTGTCAAAGGATACTTATTCTTGATAGTTACCTTGTTCAGTTGGTGATAATCTATACATAGCCTCATCGAACCATCTTTCTTCTTTACAAACAATACAGGGCACCCCAAGGTGAAAAACTTGGCCTTGCAAAACCTTTATCCGTCAGCTCTTGCAACTGTTCTTTTAATTCTTTCAGCTCAGTTGGCGCCATCCTGTATGAAATAATAGAAATGGGAGCTATTCCTGGCATTAGTTTAATACCAAACTCGATCTCTCTTTCAGGAGGTAACCTGGGTAATTCTTCTGGGAACACATCTGGATATTCACATACTATTAGTACAGACTCAATCTTCAACTCTGTTTCCCTAGTGTTCAATACAAAAGCAAGGTAAGCTTCATACCCTTTTCTCATGTATCTCTGAGCAGCCATTGCAGTGATTACAACCAGCAGCGTACCTAATTCTCTTGAATCAACTCTTAGAATCTTACTATCTAGGAGTTTCAATTTCATATACTTGCTACCACAATTTACAATTATATCATGTAGGGCTAACCAATCCATACCAAGTATTACATCAAACTCATCAAAAGGTAACAACATAAGGTTAACTGGAAAGCAATGACCCTGAATCGTCAAAGGACAATTCTTACAGACTTTATCAACTAGGACTGATTTGCCTAGTGGGTTCGACACTCTAATAATAAATTCTGTAGGTTCAATGGGTATGTTCATACTAGACACCAATCTCATGCAAATGTATGAGTGCGTCGACCCCAAGTCAATTAAGGCAACAACACATGTATTAAAAAGAGAAAAAGTACTCGTGATGACGTCACGAGCAGAGGCTTCCTCTCGAGCATGTATTGCATACGTTCCTGCCGGGGCTTCAGCCTCTAATTTTGTAGTGTCTTTGGCTGTAACTCGACTCCCACTAGCACTTCTAGGATACCTCTGAGGTCTACCTCGTGCAATAGGAGCACTCAACTTTGGGGCTACTTCCACTTCTTTTTCGATTTACTCTGGGCAGTCCCTGAGAAAATGGTCAAGAGAACCACATCTGAAGCATGCACTGCTCTTCATTCGGCACTCTCCAACATGAAATTTGTTTCAACTCTTACACTTTGACTTTTGGTCATCTACACTCCCCACACTAGTCACCATTAGGGAGGAAGACTTTTGATTACATCGTTTGGAGCCTCTTGCATTACCCAAATATCCTACAGATAAAGTGGAGCGTTCATGTTGGCTCCTTGATTTCTTTGTGGAAAATAGGAGCGTCTTACCGCTGGATCTCTTGCTCGAAACACGAGCCTCTCTCTTCGCTTGCTTTCTTTCATTATTGAGCTCCTCGGCCTTTTTAGCCCGATCAGCTAATGCGGCAAACTCCAGTATTTCAAGAATCCCAATTAACAACTTGATTTCCTCATTCAGACCTTCCTCAAAGCGTTTACACATTTCTGACTCAATTTGAACCCACTCAGCTGCATACTGACTTATCCTTACAAACTCTCTTTCGTATTCTGCCACAGTCTTATTCCCTTGTTTGAGTTCCAAGAACTCCTTTCGCTTCGAGTCTATAAACCTTTGACTGATGTATTTCTTCTTAAACTCTGCTTGGAAGAATTCCCAAGTGATATTTTCCTTTGGTACCACTGAAGATATGGTCTTCCACCAGTGGTATGTAGTATCCTTCAGGAAAGACACGGTACACTTTAAGCACTCCTCGGGTGTGCACGATAATTTATCCAGTACCCGTGTAGTATTCTCAAGCCAGAACTCGACTCTTTCAGCATCATCCTCAATTTTAGCTCTAAATTCCTCAGCCCCATATTTCCTAAGCTTATCTACAGGGGCCTTACCAATTCTTACCGATGCCATACCTCGTGGGAAATCCTCATCAGGTTGGTTAGGGGGCGGGGGAGGTCGCGGTATATTGGGGCTATTCCTCAAGTAATCCCCAAACCATTCATCCATCATGTTAAAAAAGGCGGCTCGGGCCTCTTCTTGGCCTTCAAATTTAACCATTCTACAACTACTAAATACAGCTCGTTCTATGGAAGTTGGAGCATGGCCCTCAGCTCCCTCGGACTCATCTTGTGCTTGATTGGAAGACATTTACTATATTCAGAAACAAGTTTAACAGTTAGGAGATATCACACTATCAACGTTTATATAATGGCATGTATAGCGGACCTCAATACTTTCTACAATAGTCCTAGAACTGACTAAATTCTAGCTCTGATACCACTAAATGTAACACCTATTACCCGTATCCAGCATCGGGACAGGATTCGAGGCGTTACCGGGTTTAAACTTTCAAGACATACAAAATCAGCTCACCAAATTTTTCCTGAAATTTAAAACTTTCCAAACACATACATACTGTCCCTTATACAGGCCTTCAAGGCCTAAAACATACAACAGGACGGTTCGGGACAAAACCAAAAACATTCGATAGATTTTGAGCAACTTAATAAATTTTCTTGCCTTGGAGAGTCACACGCCCGTGTGGGTGAGGCCGTGTGGTCACACACGCCCGTGTGGCTTGGGACACGGCCATGCCCTCAGCCCGTGTAACTATCTGTTTATGATGCCAGCATGCATTTAGGGGCACACAGCCAAGACGCACGCTAGTGTGTCTAGCTCGTGCACTATACTGACTTAAAATTTTAAGTGCAAGGGACGCACGGCCATACCATACACCCATGGGGGCGAGCCGTGTGTCACACATAGCCCGTGTGTCTACCCGTGTGGACTTTTTTAGGCCATTTTCCAAGCCTTTAGTCACCCTCTATCAACCAATCACACTTATAGGATACATTAATACATGATAAGGCCAAATTATACGCTTATATAAAACCATGATAAACCTCATTGCATGAGACCTCATATCATCGATTTTATACATGCTAGATTAATTCCCTTTTTGTATTACGGGTTTCCATATCTCCTTAACACATTTAAGATTGGCTCATTCTTATAACTCATTGCCAATTATAACCAAGCTATCACATATGAACATAAACATGCATAGATTTGTAGGTCATAGCCTACTTCAAAATAATCCAATTCTCATGGCCATATTCAAAAAGATATGGGTATCTTTACATGCCTTCACCATGGCAAATCAAATGACACATATAAAATACTAAAAGTTCTATACATGCCATTAACCCAAATAAAAGTGTCTATATACCAAAGTTGGACTAGTTGATAGTGTGTTGACTCTCCAACCGTCTTCCAATCTTTGCGAGTCCTCGAGCTCTGTAAGACAGGGAAAAGAGAGGGGTAAGCATTTAAATGCTTAGTAAGCCCGAATAACTAGAAAGTAAACTTACCGATTAATTAGCATAAAGCCATATTAGGCGATAGAATCAATAAGCATGAAAATGGTATCCCTATCACATGCACTTAATTAACAAGTTAGTCACAATAATAATGTACCATGTAATTTGTCTTAGATATTTCCTTTTGAACATACATCTCATATTAATCCCGTTGAGTTTTTAGGAAATCTCGATGGATTATCCATTAACCGTCAATTCATAAGAATGATCATTTCAGGTATGCACTCCCTCGAACCTCACATCTTACGGTGGGATTACCAGTCCAGGCTAAATCCACTGTATTATAGGCTCATATGGTGATGTCGGGATTACCAGTCCAGGTTAAATCCTTTATAGCGACAAACACCCTTACTGAGTTCGGATCTGAATTTCCAGTCTAGGCAAATTTCAGACCATAATCGGATTACCTATCCGGGCTAAATCCTTAATGCACATGTATTTTTCGGGAGGCTTGATCATTTAAGGAACACCTGTCTGGGCTAGATCCTTTCTGTATTTGAGATCAACAAATTACCCGTCCGGGTTGAATCCTTTCTGCAACACATGCAGGATCTCAAGTCACATATAAATCATGGTTTATCCGTCGAACTTCCTTTTTAACCTCAACCGGGACATTTTTCAACATGTCATTTTTAGAGATACATTTAATTTAATTTCATGCCATTATCAAATGAAATTTTTACACATTCATAAATCATGCAATTAGGCATATTATGAGTTTACTTAAGCTATCCGAACTTACCTGGTACTCGTCTCGATATCGTGTTTCGGTTATTCCGAAACCTTTCGTTTTCCTCGATCAACCTTAGGAATTTGTTCCTCGGGGTCTATAATAATAAAAATAAATCATTAACACCTCACATTGTACTTTTTGAGCCTAAATTTCACCCCCATTCCAAATGACCATTTTGCCCCTAACCTTTCACATTTTTACGATTTAGTCCCTAGGCTCGTATAATTAAACACATGCAATTTCTACCATACCCAAGCCTAGCTGAATATTTTTCCCTCCTATTGTAGCCCACATTTTTCCATTATTTCTCATTTCTACCACACATTTTACACCTTTTTCAAAAAGGTCATTTTTAGGGGTTTTTCATGAAAATCACCTAGGAAAATATGTTTAACACACCTCCAACTTTCATATTCCTCCATAAAACATCAAAATACAAGTAACTCATGCATGGGTAAATTTTTAAACATGAAACCTAGCATGAAATATGGGTAGAAATAGAGAGAGTAAGCTACCGGGATTTCAAAAATACGAAAAACATTAAAAACAAGGCTTGGAAGCACTTACTATTGAGCTTGAAAATGTTGAAAACCTTAGCTATAGGGGACTTGAGAATTTTGGCTGGTACAAGGGAGAAGATGGCTGATTTTTTTCCTTCTTTTTCCCATTTTATTTCATTAAAATGCCAAATGACCAAAATGCCCTTAAGCCATTTCTTTAAGATTTCACCCATACAAGCCCATTTTTGTCCAAAAACTTAGAAAGTGGGCAAATTACTCTTTAAGACCTTCTAATTACTAATCTAAAGCAATTTCATACAAATTTCTTCTAGAATCCAAGTTTTGAAATTTGTTCAATTTGGTCTCTAATTTTCAATTGGACACCTTACT
Organism: Gossypium longicalyx; assembly: GCA_025698465.1. Lineage (NCBI taxonomy): Eukaryota > Viridiplantae > Streptophyta > Magnoliopsida > Malvales > Malvaceae > Gossypium > Gossypium longicalyx. Next base: position 78,545,860 of record CM047002.1, on the reverse strand, counting down.
CAAAGAATTTCTTCATAGAACTTTAACACATGCATTTTCTTATATTCTAAACCTCATAATAATCATAAAATAAATATTTTTATGTTGGATTTGTGGTCCCGAAACCACTATTCCGTCTAAGCCCTATTTCGGGATGTTACAACAACATTCAATTAAACATATTTACATACCGGATTAAGTTACACGAACTTACCTCGACACTTGTTCATGTAAAAGTCTACTAATCCGAAATCTTTTTTCCCTCGATCTAACCTTGAATTAGTATTGTCTGGATCTATATAAATGAAGTTAACCATCAATTTCACACATTTCATATTTAAATGGACTCAATTTATGTCCTAGACAAAATTACCATTTTGCCCCTAACTTTTCCCTAAATTCTGATTTTGTCCCTAGGCTCGAAAAATGAAACTTGTGCAAATTACTCCCTATTCCAAGCCTAACCAAAGCCCCATTACAAATTTCCTAGCACATGTATTCATAAAATTTTAGAATTTTTCATCAAATTTTACAAATTTTCATTTTAGTCCCTAAATCATGTTTCCATCAAAAATCACTTTGTAAAAGTTATTTATCTATCAATAATATTTCATTTTCTACCATAAATTTCTAATTTCTAGCATATACATCCATGACCCATTTTCATACCTTGATAAATTTTCAAATTAATCGCTCAAATAGAGAGATTAAGCTATCCTGATTTCAAAAATATCAAAATTACTAAAAAGGGGAGAAGAGAACTTACCCAATTAGGCCCTGAAAGTTTCTTTTCTCTTCTCCTAGGGTTTCCATGTGTTTTAGGTTGAAGACATAAAATAAGATGATTTCTTTTATCATCTTTTTAATTAATTAAGTATTTTGGTATTTCCAATTTAGTCATTACCCTTCTTCTATAATTCCATGGATGAGTCACCAAGAAAAATCTCTTAATAGTCTAATTACCATATAAGGACCTCTAGTTTTGAATTCCATAGCTATTTGATCCTTATAGCTACTAGAATTCAACTTTTGCATTTTATGCGATTTAGTCCTTCTCATAATTAAGCACTAAATCGATAAAATTTTCATATCAAAATTTTCAAACAACATATCTACCATATTACGGACCATATAATAAAATAAAAATAAATCATATTTTTGGGTCAGATTTGTGGTCCCGAAACCACTGTTCCGATTTCACTAAAAAATTGACTATTACAGATAACTCAGAGAATTTTTACAAAACTTAGAAATTTTTTGCTATGTACAAGGGTCACACGCCCGTGTGGTTTGGGACATGCCCGTGTGGGTAGGCTGTATGGTCATACACGCCCGTGTCCCTAACCCGTGTAACTCTCTGACTTGCAAGTTATGAACAAATTGAAGTCACATGACTAAGTCACACACCCGTGTGCTAGGCCGTGTGATTAATTAATTTTCATAAAATAGGTACAGACTTCACATGGTCAGGACACATGCCCGTGCTTGAGGCCGTGTCCCTCACACAGTTAAGACACACGCCCGTGTCTCTGCTCGTGTGCTTAATTCTGAGCATTTTGTTTCTCAAAATTAAGGTACAGGGGACACACGGCCAAAACACATGCCCATGGGACAGGTCATGTGTCACACATGGTCTAGACACACGCCCGTGTGTCTACCCGTGTGGACAAAATAAAGGCTATTTTCCAAGCCATTTGTGACCCTCATTTACACCTATTCACACACAAGTTCAATGGCGTAAATCATGGTATCCTTAGGCAACCAGAACATCCATAATCAAGGTTAGGACATATCATTTCATTATCACACATAACATACTTACAACATCATATTCTACCAAACCAATTCATACCAAACTCACGTCCACAAGTACCAATACAAATACTTTTATCATGTATAATTCTTCTTGGATTTCCTAGCATACCAATGAGCCAATCTCAACCATTCAACAACAAAACCATTAAATCACATTCAACCATTCACCAATCATTTATAGACCACATCATAAAGGAGATATTTGTACATGTACAAATATTCTTAAGCTTACAACCAATTTAACCAAAATGAGCCAATTTATATGGCCAAATACCAAATCAAGCCTTTGACAATTACAAGCCAATACATTTGGCTAAAATCATGAAAGCACATATAACAAAATGACCAAGTCCCTATACATGCCATATACTCAAAAAATTAAGATCATCTATACCTGAAATGACAGTTTGATAGTGTGATGCGATCTCCGATGATCTCCAATCCAAGCTAGCTTGGTGACACTATAAAACATGGAAAGTAAAACAGAGTAAGCTATATAGCTTAGTAAGCTCATATGCTCATATGAAAGAAATAAGAAAATCTTACCATACATTTAACATTCAAGTAATCTAATATAAAACGATGTAATTTACCATAATTCATTTCATCACAACTTACCTTGAATTTGTCATTTCATGAATTTAATAAGCATAAGTTTTATGCACATACCTATACCAACTCGTAATGGTTTCATACTTATTCACATCTTCGACATACCTAATGAACCACTCGGAATAATAATGTCGAATACTTAGGAAATCTTATACACAAGATATCACATATGTAGCCATTGCTACCTCTATCTCATAACACATATATGCTCGCTCTCGAGCCATCAACAGGCCTACTCACACAAGCTGTCAGTTAAGAAGTAGCTACACGGTGCTGCTCACACAAGCTATCAAGTAACCGCAACATATGCCAGTATATTTAGCCACCGGTAGGACGTACAAGACCAACACCCGGATCATATAACATAAAACCCTAGTGACGTGTTACTTGTATCCTAATCTATTCCTAAGGTTCGATTAGGATTTCTTGATTGCCAAAATGTCGTCGAGCGTGTCCATAGAGTCAATTACACAATTCATGTATAAATTAAAGCATTTAAAATACAATTTTAACAAAGCTTATTAAGATACGAACTTACCTCGGTTCCAAAAACGGCAAAAGGATCTATTCGTCAATTATTTTATTTTTCCCCGATCTAGATTCGAACTTCATTTTTCTTGATCTATAATGTCAAATTTAACTTATTTAATCATCACATTATTCAATATAGCCCAAAAACACATTATGGCAAAAATTACATTTTCCCCTAACATTTTAACATTTTACAATTTAGTCTCTAGGCTCGTAAAATGAATTTCTTTCAATTTCATCACAACCCAAGCCTAGCCAAATATTACTAGTACTCATATTAGCCCACATTTTTCATTTATTCACACTTTTCTACTCATTTTATAACTTTTTACAAATAAATCCCTATTTAACGTTTTTATCGAAATCACTTTACAAATGTTGTTTAACTAACAACAAACATGCATTTTCTACCATCTAACATCAAAATACAAACATATTCAACATGGGTAAAATTTTAGACTTTAACTTTTTTTAAAATTAGTCCTCTGAATAGCTAAATCAAGTTACAACGATCTCAAAAATATAAAAATTATTAAAAATAGGACAAGAACGGACTTACAATCGAGCTTGAAAGCTTGGCCAAAAACCCTAGCTATGGCTTCTTGAGAATTTCGGCTATGGAGGACTAAATTGAAGAAGATGGACACTTTTATTTAGTTAATTTGTCTTTATTTACCAATTTACTAAAATACCCTTAATGCATAACTTTAAAATTTTACTATCTATGTCCATTTTTGTCCATCCTAAAGTATAATGTCTAATTACCATTTAAGGACCTCCAATTTAAAATTTCATAGCAATTAGACACCTTTAACTTATAGAATTCAACTTTTGCTCCTATTGCAATTTAGTCCTTCTAGTCAAATTGAGCATTCAATCGATAAAATTTCTTAATAAAATTTTCACACAATTATTCTATCATGTTGTAGACCTTAAATAAATAATAAACTAAATATTTCTACTTCAAATTTGTGGTCCCGAAACCACTGTTCTGATTTGACCCAAAAACGGACTATTACACTTGCAGACAGCACTGATATTTTTAGTGTGATATTTATACTCTAAACGATAACATGTTTAGAGGCTGTCTTCAATAGCTATGGAGACGATACTTTTTACTTACTACTTTATTATTTGTTGAAGATTGTGTACTATTGCACATCATTCAAATATTTCATGGCAAGTTTTCGAAACCGTTTCTAGGGACTGTGTTTAGACATTATTTGTGATGTTAATTTTTTTGCAATTTGGTTTACTTTTATATTAATTTTAAATTAGTATTTTTTGTTATTCTTTTTAGGTGTTTATGAGCATAAATCGAATTATTGACCTACTCTCAGTCAACCTTGAAATTTAAGGAACTTTTAGACAAACAAGAAGTGAAAGACAAGCCCAGAGACAAGCTAAAGAAATGAATCTTGAAAATCAAAATCAAGACCAAAGAAATAGAGCTACTAATGCTTGCAACTCGTTCATTGTTGCTGATGACATAGATCATGCCATCCGTCAGTATGTCGTACCTTTTTTTTTTATGAAATTAATCTAGGAACTATGGACCTAAGATCAAGGCACAATAGGTTGAACTGAAGCCAGTGATGTTCCAAATGCTTCAAATAGTGGGCCAATTTATTTGATTCCTACTGAAGATCTACATATTCATCTCTGATTATTCATAGAGGTGAGTGATTCTTTCAAGCTAGTTGGAATGACCAAAGATGCATTTAGGCTAAAGTTGTTCCCACACTCGTTAAGGGACAGAGCATGAGCATGGCTAAATTCGTTACCAACTATTTCTATATCCACATGGCAAGAATGGCAGGACACTTTCTGATAAAGTACTTTCCACCTAGCAAGAATGCTAAGTTGCAAAATCAGATCACTAGATTTCAAAAATTGGATGATGAATCCTTATATGAGGCCTAGGAGAGATTAAAGGAATTATTAAAAAAAATACCCTCATCATGGTATTCCGCATTGTATCCAATTGGAGAATTTTTACAATGGTCCCAATGCACACATAAGAATAGTGGTAGATGTTTTTGCAAATGGAGCTATTATTTCTAAGTCTTACAATGAGGCTTACGAAATTATTGAAAGAATTACTTGCAATAACTGCCACTGGTCAACCAACCAAGCAGGCACATGAAGAAAAGTGGTAGGAGTACATGAAGTTGATGTCCTTACGTTGCTTAATCTCAAGTATCTTTGATGTCATTCATGCTTAAGAACTTTATTGGTAGTAGTTTCAACAGTAATATGACAGGTCAACAACCAAGCCAATTTGAAAACATCTCCTATGTTTATTGTGGACATGGAAACATGTTAAAAAATTGTCCATCAAACCTAAAGTCTATCTACTACATTGGTAACTAGAATTAGAACAGAACTGGGCCAGGATTTTAGTCGAATTACTACACTACTTCATGGAAAAACCATCCAAATTTCTCATGGAGTAATCAAGGGGCTAATCCTAGCAACACTTATATGCAATCCAGACCAAATCAACCGCCAGGGCTCTATCAACAAATTTAGAAACCACCTTAAGCTAAATCTTCCAATAATTTGGAGAACTTGTTAAAAGTATATATGGAAAAGAATAATGCCACTTCAAGAAATTTGGAGAATCAAGTGGGTCAGCTAACCAATGAGCTTCGAAGTAGACCTTAAGGTACTTTACCCAGCGACACGAAAAAACCCAAGAAGTTCAGGCAATGAGCATTGCAAAGCAATCACTTTGCAAAGTGGAAGGGCATTGGAGCCAAAAGTTTTTGAGATTGAAGATAAGCCTATTGTTTCTCAAGACAAAGAGGAAATTCAACCAAGTGTTGAAACTCTCGCTTCACAAAAGTTAGATTTTGTGATCCCTGATGAGGTAAACTCTAAACCAGTTATTCCTAATAATTTAACACCTGTGTTAAATGTAAAAAAAATTTTTACAGAAAAGTTGTCCAATCAAAGTTAAGAATTCACCAACCCCTTATCTTCAAATACTCTAGCAACAAAAGTAAGAGGTCCATATTTGATTGGTCGGATTGAGCTTCAAATTATACATCCTTAATACTATGACAACTTCTTACAAATTATTCACATGTTTCTCCATCATGATGCAATTTACGAGCATATCATCGACATACACCTCTACACATATCTCGATTTGATAGGCGAATAATTTGTTCACTAGACCTTGGTAGGTGGATCTTGAATTCTTCAACCCAAAAGATATCAATTTTAGCAGAACAACCCATCTTCAATAACAAATGTCGTATTTTCTTGATCATCAGATTCACGAAAATCTAGTTTTACCCAAAAAAAACATCCACAAAACTTATGAATTCATGCGAAACTGAGGAATTCACCAATCAATCAATTGAAGGTTGTGAGAAACTATCCTTCAAGTAGGATTATTCAAAATTTTGAAGTCTATACACATTCATCATTTGTTCTCAAGCTTGGTGATCATTACCACATGCTACACTCTGGGTAGGTGACTTCGTCGATCAACTTGACAGTTAGCAATTTATTCACCTCTTTTCTAGTCATTGCTATTGTTACCAAAGAGAACCACACTTTTTCTATTTAATGGGTATAGTCCTAAGATCCAACCCCCAAAGAATGTTGAATGATGGAAAGGTGGATACTAGGCATATAAACACTAGACTAGGAAAAAACATCCTTACATTCAATTAGTAAAGAGCTCAACAACTCTTCATCTACGGTTAGGAAGTTGGTAGCCATCTTTGTGACCTTTTTGGGAGCATTTTCACTTAAGAATAGAGATTTTGTAACCTCTATGCTTCAACTTTTGGGAGGTTTGCCTCAAATATCATGTAACAACCTATTTTCAGTGGTACCAGAAATAGTAGTTTCGAGACCATTAATTCTAACCAGTGAATCAATAAATTTTATTTATTTAATATTTAAAATGTTATTAGAGTGTCGTATTAAAATTTGGTTTGGTAATTTTAATGTTTAAATAGTTAATTAAGGAAAAAGGATTAAATCGTAAAATTTGTAAAAGTTAATTGCTATTAGTTTATAAGTGCTTATTGGTTATAAAATCATGGTTGGAAGGCCTTATGTGATAATTTGACCTACTTATAATGTAATGGGCAGTTAAAGTAGGTGAATAATGGAATTTTAATTAAAATAAAAGAGTAAAATAATATTTTAATCAAGGGATTAATTTGTAAAAGTGTTAAAGGGTTTGAAATTTTTTATTGATGGTTTTCAGCTGTTTATGATGTTTAGTTGTAATTTTTTCATATGAAATTTCTTTGGAAAGAATTATTGGTTTTGTGAGTTTGAAGAATAAATAGTATTCAAGAGATTGACAAAAGGAAAAAAGAAACCATGGGTTTAGAAATAGGAGGTAACATGACAAGTACCATTTATTTCGTTGTGTTTTGCAGAGAACATGGAGGAGATATGGATGGAGGATGAAGAAGCGAAGAGGGGAGGGTATCGTGGGTTTAGAGTTAAAAATTTTAAATATATTTTTTAATTTATTTAATGAAAATAAATTAATAATCTTATACCCAAAAATATTTACATTTTAAATATTAAATAAAAATGACACTGGCACATATTAATTAGGTGATTTGATAAAAAGTAAGAGTGTTAATGAAATACCTATATATATATATATATATATATATATATATCATTTTAGCTTGTGGTCTTCAACTTTAGGTCCTAATTAGGTCTTAAAAAAAAAGTTTAAAAGTATATACTCATTTATACTCCTAATTTTCTTTTTCATGAAATAATAATGGTGAATACTCGATGCGTTTAGAAATTTGAATCGTGAATAAAATAGTAGAGGTTGGTACAGCCGCTCCGTTAATTAAGGCGTTATCGAGAAGCAGCATTGATTAAGGAGAAAAGTTTTAACTGCTCCGGTGATCTCGGTGCCCTTTAAAATCATTAAAATCATTTGACTACCCCATCATTTTAATCCAATAATTTCTTTTCTGTTTTTCCTCTTGACGTAAGACCAATTTAATCTTTTTTAGCAAAAAATCAGACTGTGAATGGATGGGATGACAGCATCGACACTGAAATTAAATTTACTTGGAAAGAGGATTTTCCAGAACTTTAAATTTCATTGTGCATGGGTTTATTTGTTTAATTTTATTCTGAGTTTCAAGTCAAATCTCATTCCCTTTGCGTTTATTTGTTTAATTTTATTCTAATTTTTCAGTAAGAGTTTAGTTATTACTTATAATGATTGATTTAGTTTATTTAATACATAATAATAATATTATTATTATTATTATTATTATTATTATTATTTAAAATTTTGATTGAAGTGTATTACTCATCAATCTAATTTCAATTCACTTAAAAAAATTATGTTATTTACAAATCTTTTGCATTTTTTATATAAAATTAATGAAATTCTACAATATTTGAACTGATATTATTCTTGTAATTAAACCATCATTCTTAACACTTTTAAGCTTCAGCTCTAATTAAATTTTATAATATTAACTCTTTTCATTCATATCATGGGTCTTGTGAATTTTAACAGTTTTTATAACTGTAACTTAGAGCTTTTAGAAAAATGATGTTGGGTATGAAAATAACTGTCATGATGATATAAAAACAAAAATAACGAAAAGAATTTAATGTAAAAATTTATATTTTGATAATTTATTGATGTATATTAATTTTACATATTTTTTATATTTTTTTTACATTTTAATGAATCATTTAGTAATTATATAAGTGTATAAATTTATTTATTATATGAAATAAGTTATTTTAAAATATTTAAATAAAATTGGTAAAATAAATTAAAAATAAAGTATTTTTGAAGAAAAATAATTTTAAATTATAAATTAAAACAATCTGTTTGAAAATTCAGTTAAAGTGGTTGACTAAGTCTTAGCTCGGTTGGTATTGACATTGTTGTTAGTGTAAAAGGAAGTGAATTCGAGCACACTTTAATGTGTTTATCCTCTTATTTAAGGGTTGGAATGAGATTACAAGTAATTTTAAATATTGTATAAAAAAATCTAGCTAAAGTAAATTTATAGCCCTCCAACGTTTTAATCGCCATCGCTCTCCAGATAAGATGTGCTCATTGGCCGGGCTGGGTTTGGGCCGGTTCTAAGCATGATATTAACATACTTTATACTTGCTCAAGCTCGGCCCGATCCGAAATATGAGCATAAAACTTTATCGAAACTCGTCCATATTTGTAAAAGACTGACTCAAGCCCATTTTAGGCTCACCCATATCATTTTAAAAAAATATTTATTTATATTATATTATTTTAATATTTAATAATTTTATACATTTTTTATTTATTCATCTTAACATTATCTTAAGGTTTACATGAGAGTAATATTATATATTTAGTATAGATTTATTTCTTAATGTGTTCTAAATTACATAATATATAAAAATAACATAATATAAAGTATTATAAACTTAAAAATAGGTCAGGCCGGGCTCAGACCTTTAATGTTCAAGCTCGAGCTTGACTCACTTTTTAAACAGGCCTAATTTTTTACCCAAACCTATTTTTTAGGCCTAATATTTTTTCTTAAATCCTCTTAAATTTCGAGCAAGCCTTCGAACCTGAATGAGTTACCCGCCTATAAACAAGTTTACTCCATAGTATACATTCTCAACTCAATGATAAGCGACTAAACCAATTACAATGTAAATATAGTTTATTAAAACTAAAATAATTCTCACCTTCGCATGGGAATATTTTACAAAACATTATTTATCTAATAAGACTTAAAATTCTTTAAAAAAATACGTCTTAAAAATATTTGTTAATAATTTTCATTAAATAAATTATTTTATTTCCTTTTAAATTAATAATAATTTATTTAAAAAATTAGTTTATTAACATTTACAAAATACAATTTTACAAATTTTAGATATGAATAAAAGTAAAAGTAAAAAAGTTATATTTAATAATAAGATGATTAATAATTTTAATTTTTATATTTTAAAATTTGACTACAAATAAATAATAATTTAATAATTAAACTGCCACAATTCAACACTTTAATTTACAATTATCTTATAACAATAACTAGTTTGTATTCTAATTTGATGCACGAATCAAAATTTTTTATATTAATTTTAATTATTTTTTATAATATTTTTTATTTAACATAATTAATAAATTTCTTCAAAAAAAATAATGTAATTCAAAATATTTTTTAAAAATATGTAACAAATTTAGAATTGATTATATTAATGTTATTTACTTTTAAAAATATTTAATATTAAAAAATACAAAAGAATCATGCTTTAAATATTAATATTAATATATTATAATTTAAATAATAATATTAATAACTTGTATAGATTATTTATTATATATATTATTAAATTAATTTATACTAATGTTAAAATTGATAATATTTAATTTTTATAATATTATATTTATCTTTTACACACACTTTAAACAATGAATATAAACTAAGTAAACATTGCAAAATAAAATCGTAATCGTAACCTATATGAAAGTTTGTTGATCACCTTAAGTAGAATCTTTCTCTCTCTCTCTCTTTCTCTCTTTTTACATTTATTTAAAATATTGTAATCTTTGATTATGTTTGAATGAATCTTTCCATTTTAATATCGAAACTTGTGTTTATGATAATTTATAAGATTTTTTTAATGAAACCTATTAATTATTGTTGTCATTATATTAGTGCGCCAAATGGTAGCGTATAGATTGTGTCACATACATTTTGTTTGCTTTTCCTATTACCTTATATTGTTATAGTATATGTATATATGATAAGGTTAAAATATGTTATAGGTTTTTGTGTTCTTTATAAATTTGAAATTTAGTTTATTTACTTTTATTTTTAGGAATTTAGTTTCTCTACTTTTCAAATTTCAAAATTTAGGTTCAATTATTAACACTATTATTATTATTATTATCATTATTATTATTTTGTTAAATTTGTAAGTATGACATTTTGAAATGAAAAAAGTACTCAATTGGTAGTAATATAACTAAAAAATTGTCCTTGTAATGAAACTGAATTTAACAAAATAATTTCAACAGTGTTAGCAGTTGAATTTAAATTTTAAAAATCTGAAAAGTAGAGGGAGTAAATTCCTAAAAAAAAAGTACAAGGAATAAATTACAAACTTATAAAAAGTATAAAAACTTATGACATTTTTTAACCTAGTAAAACTTTATACAAGGTTTACATAATTAAAAACATTGAATTCAATAATTAATTAAATTGAAAATAACTTTAGACTAAACCCAAATATGATATGATTTGAACTTAAAACTTCGAAATTCTAAAAAGTTCCTCATTATTATGCTAATAATTTAAACTATGTTATGTCATTTTTAAATGACGTGACATGTTCAATTGACCAATTGTAGCTTAACCAAACCATTGCATTTAACTTGATCTGATTTCATGTCCTATTCACTAGTTAATGCAACATTTCAAATTAACCTACGATAGGTTGAATGAATATGTTACATCACTTAATAATATCACATCATATTTTAAACCAATGCCACACCATTTAAGTAAGTCCATCTCATAAAATTAATAGTTTTTTTTTCCAAATTGTTACAAAAATAACTATGTTGCTTGTGTTTTTAACATACAATGACCTTTGTGCTCATTTTATTAGTATTAGAAACAACAATGATGACGACGATATCAAAATAAAATAGTGTAATAAGATGAGGGACAACTTACGTAAGTGTGAAAATGAATTGTTATAACATTATGAATAAATTAGTTCACTTTTTCATTGTGTAAAATGCTAAAGTAAAGTTGTAGAACTTTGGGCCACTTTCCATGGAATTAATCTTGCTCGGAACAATGGTAAAAGGAAGATTCTTGTTGAGTCTGGCTTGTATTCTTCGATTAAGATGATTATTAATGTTGGAAGTAAGCTTCACCTTTATTTTTTTCCTCGATTAATATTGTAAAGGGTTCTTTTGATGGAGAAAGGAAGAATTGCAAATAAGTGAACGAGATGTACCAGAAGAAGGCATAGATGAAGACTAGAACAGACCCGTTAACACTAAACACAACAGCAAGTGGTAGTCTGTAAGGTGGAGAGAGAGAAATTTGACTAATGATCAGGCTTAACAAAGAAGTAGATTGAAACAATTCTAGAGAGATTCTTTTGAGAATTCAAAAAGTTGAAAATGCCAAAAGTGCCAAAAGTCCCCTCACCAGTTGTGAAAGGTTTCTATTTATAATGTTTCAAGAAATAGGAGTTACAAAATTGGTAATTAATATGAATAATGTAATTAATTTTCAATTACATTGCATTAATGATTAAGAAGGGATAGTGAAAGGTTTTGTTGGTGATAGTGAATAGTGAAGAAGAATTCACTATATTTCTAAAAGAAGGGAAAACACTCAACGTTATAGGAAATGGTTAATAGGAGAACTCTTAACTACCTCCATATCTGACCTATCAAGCCAAGCTCTCCATATATTTTGGGGTTATATCCACTTCTTCTACTTCAGTGAAACGATACCATGTGAAACATCTTTCACATAACATATCTTGAAACATGAGATGATGGTTGTTCTTGGATGAGAATTGTTCTTGAATAATAGTTATTTTGACTTGTTCAAAACATGATTTTTCTCAACATGGTTATTTTCAATGTAGAGATTGTTTCGAAAAAGAGTTGATGCGATCCTAGCTAGGGAAGCTGCTGTCTATCCCATTAAGCTACCTTTAGGACCTATTACTCGGTCTCGTTCCAAGAAGTTCAAAAAGCTCTTTCGAGATACATTGATCGAGCATGGAGAGAAGAAGTGGTGGGCCTTATTGATCACTCAAGGAGCTCAACAACATGCGTCCCATATAGCTTATTAAGAGCTGAATTTTAGTTTTCATTCTTGAGCTGATTAGTTGCTGGAATAAACTTTAATTAAGTTTAGTTATTTTAGTTTAAGTAATTAATGTGTCTTGAGTTTATTTAATATGTCTAAGAACATACAGCAATTAATATGTCTTAAGATAATTAATTTGTTCTAATTAGTACAGCCATTTAATTTGTCTTAGTTTATACAGCTATTTAAAGTGTCTTAAGTTTAGATAACTTAATTCTGTAATTGATTATGTCCTTACTAAATTTATTTAGTGTTTTTATAGGTAATGAATTCAATTGAATTAGCTAGCTTAGGTGCAAAGTAAAGCATTAAAGAAGAGCATGCATTTGGCTAACACATGGGACGATAATTAAATGATAACCAGCTGATTTCTCTTCACTAAGGGACTGTTCGTGGATACCAATGGGCAAACACACATTCACATTAGTCCATTCAGCTAGCAAGTGAGTTCACACCATGGGAGCTGTTCAAATTAGTTTGTTCACATTTGAAGGCTAATGGGGTTCAAGTGTTCACACCAATTAGGCTATTCGTACTCCTAAACTACCATTATTTTGGCTGTTGTTTATTCGACAGCTTAAGGAAGAATTAAAGGCTGCTCATAACTCTTTAGCTAAACAATCATTGAACAAATTCAACTTAGCTCATCAAGTCATTTAATTAGCTGAATTGGAAGACTAAATAGGCTGCCCATTGGCCTCACCTAGGCATAGGTTTTACCAAAAGACTTGTAATAATTTAGGGAGCTAGTTTTCGGCTGGACTTAGCTCAAGCCTATAAATACTTTGTTCATTGTTGGTTGTAAGGACTTTTTGATCAATTTATGAGCTACTTTTGTTCTTTTGTGAGAATTCAATTCTCATTGTTCTCTTTTGGACTGAATCAACTTATCAAGCTCAGCTTGTGGCGTCATTCCTTCCTTGTTTATCCGAACTTATCACTTTCAAAGTGTGGCGTTCAACCATACCTTTGGTTCCTATCTTACTAGATAGTGGGTCAAGGTTAACCAAGTTATTTCCAAACCATTTTCAACTAAGTGCCATTTTAAGAATTGGGTCAACAATCATCTTCATTGTTGGTTCACTCTTGGCCTTAGCTGAATTCTTCCATTAGTCATTTCAACTATCTATTAACCCTTGTTTGAACCTATCTTTCGTCCTTTTTTTTCCAGCCTATCTTGAAACAAGCCATCCCTTACTTAATTTCATGATCAGGCAAACTATTACGACTAGAATTAAGATCAACTGAGTTCGTATCATTTGGTATCAGAGCTAGTGAAATTGAAGTAAGTATCGATGTTTTAGTATTCCGGGAATTGTAAGTTGAAAAAAATATTCGTACAATTTTTTTTTCATCAATTGTAGTTCAGAGTGAAAAAATCAAGTTTTAGAGTACAAAATTCGTTTGAGTAAAAAAAGAGAGAGGAAATAAGCTAGCTCAGAAGTTTTACTTGCTACCCAAATTAATTTAGTTACTTTTCTACCTTTTGGCCACACTTCAAAGCTTTCCATTTTATTTTCTAGCCTACCCTTGTCCTAGCATCTATTCCTACCCAAAACCGATCATCACTTTTGCAAACTGACTCCACATTGACTGCTGCTAAGTCTAAGTCGTCCATTGACAACTTAGAGAGGCGAATTGAGAGGAAAAAGGAAAAAGTGTGGTAAGACTATTCGAGTGAGCAAAAGCCAAATTGTGTGATTTTTTTTCTTGAAGAGAACTTGTGAGGTTTTGTTGTGAGTACTTTAAAAATTACACGAAGTCCAGAAACGAATCCGAACAAAGGTGGTGTTTTTCGTCTCATAAGGAATGTGGCAACCGGAGGAGGAGTGCCAGATCTTACACTCCAAGCCATCATGCGCGAAATGGAGCATCTATTTGATCGAAGGCTCGAACCCATCGAAGAACGTTTGGATCGAGCCGAAGAGCAAGGCCAACATGAGGGAACCCCTCAAAATGCAAGGCGAGGGCATGAGCATCCTATACAAAACCAAGAAGACTTTTTCGAACCAAGTGACAATGATAGTGACCAAGCATCGATTCGAAGTGTAAGGCAACAAGGCCATAGAAACCGCGGCCTTTGGGAGAGAACTCGTGTGGACGATAGTATTAAGAACATCAAGATGGCCATACCCCTGTTCCAAGGGAAAAAAGATCCCGAGGCATACTTGAAGTGGGGGAAAAAGATAGAACTTGTCTTCGAGTGTCATAATTACTTGGAGAGCAAGAAAGTAAAGCTCACAGCCATAGAGTTCATGGACTATGCCATAGTGTGGTGGGATCAACTTTTGACAAGCCAAAGAAGAAATAGAGAAAGACCCATATCAACTTGGGCCGAAATGAAGGCAGTCATGAGGAAGCGATTCATTCGACCTACTATCATCGAGACTTATACCAACATTTGCAAAACCTTACCTAAGGCAATAGAAGTGTCGAAGACTACTATAAAGAGATGGAAGTAGCCATAATCCGAGCTGACATCGAGGAGGATCGTGAGGCAACAACAGCCAAGTCTTTTACAGGATTAAACCGTGACATCACTAACATAGTGGAATTACAACACTATGTCAAAGTGATGGACATGGTTCATATGGCCATCAAGGTCGAGAAGCAATTGAAGCGGAAGGGAACTAGTCGACCTTACCCCAATGCCTTAACCAAAAAATGGGGCCAAGGAGCCAACAAAGCCCCCATTCGAACCAAAGAGCCTACTGCAGCTGTCAAATCCAATCAAACCGTTGGTGAGACAAGTAAAAACAAGAACGAACCTGTTCCAAATCACACGAGAGATATCAATTGTTTCAAGTGTCAAGGAAGGGGACACATAACTAGCCAATGTCACAATCGATGAGTCATGGTGGTAAGGGCCGATGGTGAGATCAAACCCGGGGAGGAAAAAGAAGACGAGCCCAAAATCCTTATCGATGAAAAAGAAGAAATGAAGTATCTAGTTGAAGGTAAAATTCTTGTTGTGAAGAGAAGTTTGAACACCCAAAGTGTTGAAAATAAGCAACAAAGGGAGAACATTTTTCACACCCGTTGCCACGTCCAAGGCAAGGTGTGTAGCATGATCATGGACGGGGGGAGTTGTACCAACGTTGCAAGTAGCATGCTGGTAGAGAAGTTTAGGTTAGCTCAAAGTGACCAAACAAGTCGTTGTGGCATTTTCCATCAAGAAGTATCAAGATAAGTGGTGTGCAACGTGAAGCCAATACACGCGGGACATATTATTTTGGGGCATCCATGGCAGTTCGATCGATGTGTAATCTACGTCGGATATACAAACAGATACACGTTCAAACACTTAGGCAAAAATGTAACTTTAGCACCCCTCACCCTGAAAAAAGTGTACGAAGACCAATTAAAGTTAAAACAATCTGTGGAAAAAGTAAAATAAAAAAAACAAGAAAAAAGAATGAAAAAGAAAACGAAAAAAATTAAGAAAAAGAAATGAAAAACTGAGAAAAGTGAGGCAAAAACACGAGTGGAAAAAGAAAAGCAAAAAGAAAACGAGAATGAAAAAATGAGTGTTTTTGCAAGGAGAAGAGAAGTGAGGAAAATGTTTTTGATGAGACAACCCATTCTTGTACTTATGTACAAAGAATGTCTTTTTGAAACTAACGATTTCAACCAAAATCTACCCTCTTTTGTTGTTTCCTTACTTAAGGAATTCGAGGACGTGTTTCTGAAAGAAGTGCCAAGCGGATTGCCTCCCATTCGAGGCATTGAGCATTAAATTGACTTTGTGCCCGGAGCATCGATCCCAAACTGACCAGCCTATCAGAGCAACCCCAAAGAGACTAAAGAATTGCAACATCAAGTGGCTGATTTGATGGAAAAGGGATACATACGTGAAATTTTGATCCCTTGTGTGGTGCCCGTTCTTCTAGTACCCAAAAAGGATGGCTCATGGCGAATGTGTGTGAATTGCCTTGCCATTAACATGATCATGGTCAAATATAAGCATCCATTCCTAGGCTCGACAACATGCTAGATGAACTTAGTGGAGCCAATCTCTTTTCCAAGATAGACTTGAAGAGTGGATATCATCAAATCTGCATGCGAGAAGGGGACGAGTGGAAAACAACCTTCAAAACGAAATATAGTTTGTATGAATAGCTAGTGATGCCATTCGGCCTCACAAATGCCCCTAGCACATTTATACGTCTAATGAACCATGTATTGCGTGCTTTCATTGGTAGGTTTTGCGTAGTATCCTTTGACGATATTTTAATTTATAGCAAGTCTTTGACTGATCATATTGAACACTTACGTGCTGTATTGGAAGTTTTGCATAAGGAAGTACTTTATGCTAACATCAAGAAATGCTCTTTTTGTACTGATAAATTTGTGTTTCCAGGGTTCATTTTGAGTGTTGATGGCTTTGAGGTGGATTGGGAGAAAATCAAGGCGATTCAAGATTGGCTGCGTCCCACAAGCATCAACCAAGTGAGAAGCTTTCATGGACTTGCAAGCTTCTATAGGAGGTTTGTGCCGAATTTTAGCACCTTAGCTACCCCCTTGACGGGTATTATAAAGAAAAACTCTCCTTTTCTTTGGACTAATGAAAAAGAAACTTCTTTTAACAAAATTAAAGAATGTTTGATTAACGCTCATTTGTTATGTTTACTTGATTTTAACAAGACTTTTGAAGTGGAGTGTGATGCTTCAGGGATAGGAATCGGGGCAGTCTTGGCTCAAGATGGTCGTACAATTGCCTACTTCAGCGAGAAACTCAACGGGGCTACCCTCAATTACCCTACCTATGACAAGTAGATGTATGCCTTAATTCGTGCGTTGGAGACATGGCGGTACTATCTTTGGCCAAAGAAGTTTGTCATACACACGGATCATGAAGCTTTAAAGCATTTAAAGGGGCAAACCAAGCTGAACAAATGCCATGCTCAGTGGGTGGAGTTCTTAAAGTCTTTTCCTTACGTGATTAAGTATAAGCAAGGTAAAGAAAATATTATTGCGGATGCATTGTCACGTAGGTATGCTCTTATTAATCATTTGGATGCTAAACTGCTTGGGTTTGCTTACTTGAAAGACTTATATGAAAATGATATTGATTTTGGTAAAGTGTACAAGTTGTGTGTGCAAAGTTCTTATGATAGGTACTTTCGGCAAGATGGGTACCTTTTTTGAGAAAACAAGTTTTGTATACCCCAAAAATCGGTGTGAGACATGCTAGTCAATGAAGCACATAGCGGGGTACTAATAGGCCACTTCAGCATAGCCAAAACCTTGGCTACTCTTCAAGAGCACTTTTATCAGCCGAAGATGAGGCGTGATGTGGTTAGAGTCAGCGAGCATTGCATTGCTTGCAAGAAAGCTAAGTCAAGGATCAAGCCACACGGATTGTACACGCTACTGCCAATTTCGGAAGAACCATGAGTGGACATCTCCATGGATTTTGTTCTAGGGCTTCCTAGAACTAAGAGTGGAAAAGATTCTATCTTTGGTGTAGTAGATAGGTTTTCTAAAATGGCCCATTTTGTTACATGTCATAAAACTAATGATGTACTAAACATCGCTAATTTGTTCTTTAAGGAGATTATGCGGTTGCATGGAGTCCTGAGGACCATCATTTCCGATCGTGATGCTAAATTCCTCAGCCACTTTTAGAGGAATTTGAGGGGAAAGCTTGGCACCAAGCTTTTATCCTTTACAACATGCCACCCCCAAACGGAGGTTGTCAATCAGGTCCTATCTACCTTGCTGTAGGCCATCATTAGAAAGAATTTGAAGACTTGGGAGGAGTGTCTACCACATATCGAATTTGCCTACAACCATTCAGTGCACTCTACTACCAAGCATTCCCCTTTTGAAGTGGTACATGGTTTCAACCTTTTAACTCCTTTGGATTTATTACCTTTGCCTTCTAATCAATTGGTGCATGTAGATGGAAAGAAAAAGGCTGAATTTGTGAAACAATTGCATCAAATAGTTAGGGAGAATATTGAAAGTAGAATCGAAAAATATGCTTATAAGGTGAACAAAGGACAGAAACGAGTGATAGTCAAACCCAAAGATTGGGTTTGGATCCATATGCGCAAGGAAAGGTTCCTCACTCAAAGGTGGTTTAAACTTTTACCAAGGGGTTCAAGTTTTAGAAAGGATCAATGAAAATGCTTATAAGTTGGACCTACCAAGTGAGTACAGTGTAAGTGCTACCTTCAATCTTGCTGACTTATCCCCTTTTGATGTAGGTAACGATTTGGGGACAAATTGTCTCGAAGAGGGGAGGATGATGCGATACTAGCTAGGGAAGCTACTACCGATCCTGTTGAGCTACCTTTAGGACCCATCACTCAGTCTCATTCCAAGAAGTTCCAAGAAGCTCTTTCGGGCTACATCGATCGAGCATAAGGAGAAAAAGTGGTAGGCCTTATTGATCACTCATGGAGCTCAACAACATGTGTCCCATACATCTTATTAAGAGCTAAATTTTAGTTTTCATTCTTGAGTTGATTAGTTGCTGGAATAAACTTTAATTAAGTTTAGTTATTTTAGTTTAAGTAATTAATGTGTCTTGATTTTATTTAATATGTCTAAGTATATATGGAAATTAATATGTCTTAAGATAATTAATTTGTTCTAATTAGTACAACCATTTAATTTGTCTTGAGCTATTTAATTTTTCTTAGTTTATACAGCTATTTAAAGTGTCTTAAGTTTAGACAACTTAATTGCGTCATTGATTATGTCCTTACCGAATTTATTTAGTTTTTATAGGTAATGAATTCAGCTGAATCAACTTGCTTAGGTGAAAAGTAAAGCATTAAAGAAGTGCATGCATTTGGCTAATACATGGGACAACAATTAAATGATAACCAACTGATTTCTCTTCTCTAAGGGACTGTTCATGGATATTAATGGACAAACACACGTTCATATTTGTCCATTCAACTAGCAAGTGAGTTCACAACATGGGAGCTATTCAAATTAGTTTGTTCACATTTGGAGACTAATGGAGTTCAAGTGTTCACACCAATTGGGCTGTTCGTGTGCCTAAACTGCCATTATTTTGGCTGTTGTTTATTCGGATACCCAAGGAAGAATTAAAGGCTGCTTATAACTCTTTAGCTGAACAATCATTGAACAAATTCAGCTTAGCTCATCAAGTTAATTAATTAGCTAAATTGGAAGACTAAATAGATTACCCATTGGCATCACCTAGGCATAGGTTTCACCAAAAGACTTGTAATCATTTAAGGAGCTAGTTCAACTCATTAATAGCTAAATTTGAGCTGATTGTAAGTGTCCATTCAGCTGGAATTAGCTCAAGCCTATAAATACTTTGTTCATTGCTGGTTGTAAGGACTTTTTGATCAATTTATGAACTACTTTTGTTCTTTTGTGAGAATTCAATTCTCATTGTTCTCTCTTGGACTGAATTGACTTATCAAGCACAGCTTGTGGCATCGTGTCTTCCTTGTTTAACCGAACTTATCACTTTCAAACTGTGGTGTTCAACCATACCTTTGGTTCCTATCTTGCTAGATAGTGGGTCAAGGTTAACCAAGTTATTTCCAAAACATTTTCACCTAAGTGCCGTTTTAAGAATCGGGTCAACAATCATCTTCATTGTTGATTCACTCTTGGCCTTAGCTGAATTCTTCCATTAGCCATTTCAACTATCTATTAACCCTTGTTTGAACCTATCTTTCCTCCTCATTTTTTTTTCAGCCTATCTTGAAACAAGCCATCCCTTACTTAATTTCACGATCGGCCAAACTACTACGACTAGAATTAACATCAACCGAGTTTGTATCAAGAGTTGTTCTGTGGTGATACTTTTCGTAGTAAAGCTTGTTTTGAATAATGGCTCTTTCAGAAAAACACAAATGTTCTAAATACAAGTTTCTTCAAACAATAAATGTTTTTAAACATAGCTATTCCTGAATTGTCATTATTTTAAACAAGAGATGTTTCAAACTTTAGTTGTTCTCAAATAAAAATTACACTAGATGACAGTTGTTCTAACTAAAGGTCTATTCTAAAAATAACTATTTTGGACATAACTATTCTCAAACAATAGTTATTTTGAACAACAATTATTCTAAACAAGAGTTGTTATTCTGGAAGAGATACGCTTGGTAGCACAATTTCTTGAAATATAATATTCTTTATATTAAGGAAGAGATAACATGTTAGTAGCTAAAACTGATTATCTACATATACAATCAGGGAATGCAACACAAAGATTAGCATTGGAAAATAAAGTATATCCCTTGGGAAAAGAATTTTGTTCCAAATTGGCTGGAAAAAAGGAGTTTATTTAGTTCATTTGACGGACTTTAAATTTTTAGTGTCCCACCATAGAGAACTATCAGCCTCTTAATGGTGGATGTAGTGGGTATTGCTTTCTTGAGATTAGTTTATAGCTAATTTGTTTAGGGATACTCCCTTCTGTAATTAACCAAAAAATTGAGTAATTGTTTTTTTAAATGCCACTTTTTATCCTTGATGAAAGGAAAAATATTTTGATAAAATTATTTTAAACTTTATTTTACAAATATAGTAAAAACTTTTCTATTTAATAAGTGATTTGAAAAACCCAAAATCTTGTACAAGAAACCAAGAAGTCAAATTTGAAAGTCTTGAAAAAAATAAATAAATAAAAATAATGAGTTTATTGTATTATATTCAACCTAGAGGAAGAAAGGATGTGTCAAATGAAATTCCTAGCCTAGAGTGTGTTCTAAATTGAAAACAAGATATAGAAATAAACCAAGTCAAATTCAAAATAAAAAAGTAAAGAAAATAAATAAATTGAGCAAATCAAAGGAAAAAAAAAAATGATAGATTAGCCATATGCACTATCTAGACAACTAATATCCAAAAATGCTAATGATTGGACTTGAACCCCTATGAAATTCATAGAAGAAGAACTCCTAAAAGCGCAACTAATCAAGATTAAAGAACTTGAAGACTTGCAACTTTGGGAAGACCTAAAAGTAAACAAAGACTTCAAAAATAACAAGAGAAGAATCACCCTTACTCTTATAATATGCTTCACTCACATAATAAAAAGGGAAAAGAATCTCAAATTGATATTGTTAAGTTATAAGAGCTTAAAATATATACTCCAAGAAAAATTAAAGAAATAATGAGCTTATTCTATTATACTTGGGATGAGTGTGTCGAATGGAATTGCCCAAAAAGTGTGTTCAATCTAAAAAAAAAACAAGATATAGAATTAAACCAAGTCAGTTTCAAAATAAAGGAATATATACAATAAATAAATAAAAAGAAAGAAAAGGAGATAGATTAACCCTATGGAACACTTGGATAACTTATATCTAACAATGTAAATTATTAGATTTGGACCCTTACAAAACTCCTAGAAGAAGAACTCATAGAAACGCCATTAACTGAGCTCAGAGAACTTAAAGACTTTCAATTTTGGGAAGACTTGAAAGTAAACAAATATTCTAAAAATAGAAGAAGAAGAATTGCTTTTACTCCGCAATATGCTTTACACATACAATAAAAAGTTAAAAAAGATAAACCTCCCAAATTTATCCAATTCATGAAAATGGGTGCCCTAAGGTCCCTATTTATAGGCCAAGCTACAAGACTTTAAAGTAAACAAATACTCCTAAATAAAAATCTAATGAATATGTAAATCAAACTCTTATGGATCATTGAAAACTCTCTAAACTCTTATGTGAGGTGTTCTAACCAATCAAAAAATTACATAGTAATGTAAATATTACATTTGAAAAATAAGACGCTAATTCTTATAAAATTCTATAATGGCTAACCAAGTAAAGTCATTGTTAAATCTTCCTTCTTTCTTTTATTTCAATAAAACACTTGCTTTTTCATGGAAAATAGGATTTGTATCCTTAGTGTAGTTATTTTGTTATTTCTTATAGTTTTCAAACTAATTGAATAAAAAATATTCACATGATTAATTTAATATTCTTTGTATGAATGTATTCAATGGTTTTTTCATATAAAGAAAAATGTATAAGGAAATGAATCATGTTACGATGATTATGTCTTATATAAGTCCAATTAGGGAGGTAGCTTATCTTAGCTATCATAATATGATTGACCCCCAGAAATAGAGGCATAGATGTTATTGTCTAGACTAACAATACATCGAACATGATCAGACATGACTCAAGTTGAATACATCCTAAATTCGTTTATGGATTAATACATTTGTGACTTTCATAGTGTAACTTACCTAAATCCTAAGTAAGTTAATAACCATACGTGCATGACTCATATGCTATGATGTATTGAAAACATATGCTCTTAAGCTAGTAGGCCAAAAGTTGATATATGGGATACATGACTTATCCATGATATGGCTTCACTCACAATAGTGAAACCATAGCTTGATAAAAAAATAAATAAATGGTATTCTCTCACTAGCATTATATGGTTTATGTAAATGGAACACGATCATGGGTCATTTGTCAGGCAAAATATTTTATTGTTATTAGTATGAGTAATGATCATTTTCATTATGGAAGATACAATTATGGCCATGAAATAAAAGTGATCAAAGTAGGTAAATATTTAAAGAATCACATATATCCTATAAGGGTAACAAACAAATGACATGATCATTAGACTAAATCTTGAAATAAGTAGCTTTCGTAATGATATATAATAGGGGGTTTAGTCATGCTACTTTTAGTAGATCGACTCAATGACGAAATAACTTTGTAATTAATGGGCAAAGAGTCGAAACTTAATTATAAATTATTTTAACCTTAGTTGTATATGTCCAATTGATCTCTCAACTAGCTCATTATAACTCTTAATGGATTGCATGGAAGAACCTTGAATGAATGAATGAACAAAATGCAGAATGATAAATGGATTGCATGGATTACTATCCTTGGTAATTTTATTTTCTCGAGACAGCAAGATATGAATTGAAATTAAATTAAATTATTTGTATTATTATTTAATTGGTTGAATAAATTAAATGAGTGAATCCAATATGAGAATTGAATTATGTAGTCATTGTAGTTGAATTTTATTTGAATAATTAAATAAGTTTGTACATAAATCCTAACATAGTAAAGTAATGATGATTTTAAGGGAATTGGAATTGGATTGTGTAAATTATTTATTTAAATTTAATTAATAATTGATTTGGAGGTATATTTAATTCATTAGTTAATTAAATATTTGATGTTGTTTTTTATTTAAATGAAGAGATGATAAATCGACCAAGTTGACCTAATTAGGGCAAGGGTATTGGAAAAACTTATATGAGAAATGTTTCAGTTGGCAGAACGAAATCTTAAAAGATTTTCATAAAAAAGATATTCATTGTGATACCTATAATAATAAATTCAATCAAATAAAGTAGTTGTGTTTTTGAGCTTAGGGCGATGCCTAAATTACTGATTAGGCCTTTGAGAAGTTGTCGAATTTGTCAGATAATCCAACTAGAGTCCAAATCCTTTAAGCTTTTAGTTGAATGATCTTATACATTATTCTTGAACTATCAAATGCTTAGAGAGTGGACTCTAACTCAAAGAACCAAAAATTGAACGAAAATTGAGACTTTACAGGAGGAAAGTTCACTTCCTCTTAAGTAAGGGGTCCATAACCAAAATTTGATTTCTAAATTTGAATTATAATTGCCGAAAATGTTGCAATTATAATCTCACAAAATTTAGATCTGAAAATTCAAGAATTATAGAATTTAATTAAGTTAAAAAAATAAATCAAATAAAAATTTAACTAATATTTGATAGAGTATCCTTAGTAGAATAACTTGTGAAAATTGGCAATCTTAGTCCTTATTTATATAGGAAAAAAATCGCAAGAGATATATTTGAACTAGATGAACATAATAATTACTTAATGAAAATTGAGTCCTCCAAAGGCTCCTAATTCTAGGAAGAAGCTGATCACACCAAGGAGTAATTCTTCTTTGGTGTCGTGGAAATTATATGTGCTATCAGTCTTGATCCACTTAAAAAAAGCTCATATAATTATCTAACCAAATTACTTAAGTTTTATATCTATAAATAATTATTTTTAATGTTAATTCAATTAAATAATTTACACAACCTGATTCTAATTCCATTAAAATATTAATAACTTTATCATAATGGAATCTATGACTAAATTAATTTAATTGACTAAATAAAATATAATTATGAAACTGATTAATTTAATTCCCACTTTAGACTTAATTATTTAATTTCATAAAATTAAATAACACCCCAAAGAAATTAATTTAATTTCTATGTCATCTCTTGTCTTCTCAAGAAAACACATTTATTACGGATAATAATTTTATGCAATCTATTTGTCATTTTCCATTTTCACCCATTCATACAAATTGTTCTTATTATGCAATTTATTTCTCATGGTCACCTTTGTATCTTCCATAGTAAAAATGTCCTTTACTTTTAAATAATAATGATAGTCATTCGTCCTAGACAAATGAGTTGTTGTCACGTTCCATTTTCATAATCTATACAATGTAAGTGAGAGGATACCTTTCACTCTCTATTTAAGCTATGAATTTCACAATTGTAATTGATGTCATTCCATGCACAAGTCACCTAATGTACCAAGTTTTGGTGATGTGAAAGCCCATGATTAAATTTTAAGAGCGCAAACAATCAACTCAAAGTTTATAACTCTTTCCTACAACATAAATAACTTTTTGGAAGTGTAGCTTCTAACCCAAAATTCTCAATTTCAAATATGAAATTTCCAACCAAAATTAGATGATATATTCATGGAAAAAAATAACTAAAGAACTAAGAAAAGAAACAAAGGATGATAGATGATTGATGAAAAGAAGAAAGAAGATGAATGGTGTTGATGACAAATAGTTGGATAAATAGTCTAGCCTTTTTTGATGAACTTGCACCAACAAATAGGTTTAGAAAACATTTATTATCCCTCTTCTAGTGCATTAATTAAATTAATAGAAAGTGACATTCTCAACTCCTATGCATGTTGTGAATATATATGTCAATTGATGTTGATATATAAATGTTTAGCATTATACTTTTTCCCAAAGCTGCAGTTTCTAAAATTAGATTGGTTGTAATTAGATTATTTCTTAAGGATGTGATTAGACCATGGACAAAAATATCTCCACATAATTTTTATTTAGTTTTATTTATACAAATTTTGAAGTAAAAAATAGACAAGGAATCTTATAATGAAAATAAAAAATGAGACATTGGACAAGGCATAATGCAAATATGCGCACCTTCCTAAGGAACTGATACATTTTGATTAGGTATGTTTATTATCAAGTATTAAATTCTCTTTGATGCAAAGTTTTAGGTTTTCCATGAAATAAAAGTATCATGTATCATTGGAAAAATCATATTTTGAATATGGGATATGGTTTCGAGAATAACAAAATTTGAATTGCCCAATAGTTTCTAGAAGTTAATTTCTAGGGTTTTGAAACTAAGCTTTTTTTTTTTTACTTTTTGTTTTAAAAAGGAACTTCAATTCTATGGATCAGGGATGTGTAACACTCCTTACTCGAGTTTAGATGAAAAATCAAGCTAAGGATGTCATATTTAAGCACTACGTTCACAAACCTTGAGATTCATCTTTACTACTTAATATTGACTTAGTTAAAGTCATTTGAGGTATTTAGAACAATTTCTAAGCTTCCTTTAAAGTTTGGTTGCATTTAAGGGATTGTTTGGGGCTTGTTCAAGACAAAACATGGCATATTGGGTGAGACAGGGCAGAGGTATCAATACCTCTCCCCAAGGTATAGATACTTAACCCCTAGAACTATACATTTTTTCTTTTTTTTTTTGAGTTGTATCGATAAAACTCACACTTGTTTCAATACCAAGGTGGAAGTGAGCTAAAAACAAACTTGAAACACCTCAAAACATGCTAAATTGATCAATCATTTCTAAACTTTATCCAACACTTTTAATCTTCAGAATATACCAAATTATCCCTCAAACATCATATAATTCATTTATGTCCCATTATAGAACTTAAACATCTCAATGTCCATAATACTATCAAGTCTGCATGACATAGTTTTGAACCATCAAACTAATTTTCTATAAATGTTCATATGGTTCTAGACTTACATACATGCCATTCTAAGAACCAAAATGTAGTGGCCATACTCTTAAAGCCTTCATTTGGTGATGAGATGCGATCCAAGCCAATCTACAACAAAATGATCTTGTTAAACTCAATCTCCAATCTAGGTGTTTAAAACAAAACAACACTTTAAGCTACGTGAATAACTTAGTAAGTACTCAGAGAATTGAAATCTTACCTTTAACTTTATTTAAATAAAATATATATACACAATTATCAAACTATAATGATTTAACTTAAGATAAAAATTAGAAATATAACATGATTAATCGTTACATTTTCACGTACCATCTTTACTTAGACCATAGTAGACATGAATGAAAAATATGGATACATGGAATATAACATGATATTCATAGAACACGTAAGTGCTAACAACACAAGCACCAATGTACAAATAACATTGACACCGAAGTGTAAGAAAACATGGGAGTGCTAAACTATTTGTTGGAAAAATCTAGTTAAGAAAGCAACTTTTAGTTATAGTGGAAGTTTGAAAATTTTGAAAATTGAGTCGGTTTCTGATATTTATAGCAATAATTTTTTTCCTAAAAAGTATCGGTGCTTTGTACGAGACATATTTGATGTCACATCCCAAAACTGGGTTGGAAGAGATTGAGTTAGTGAAACCTAGAGTGGTCACGTGAAATTATGAAAAGTATATTATTCTGGTTTAGGGGTTAAGTGTTGTGTTTGTATGTGAGAGGTCTTGTGATCAAATCCCTTCCCTTGAATTTTTGTTAATTTTGCTTAAACATCTATCTTTAAACATCTAATTATAAATTATTTTCACTTAACTGATGTTAAGAATGAGTCTTCTTGTAACACCCCTTACCCGTATCCGACGCTAGGACAGGGTTCGAGGCATTATCGAACTTAAACGTAAACAAACATACAAAACCGAGCCATAAAATTTTGTCCAAATTTAAAAATTTTCAATCACATACGAGGCCCAAAACATACATCGAAAGCAGTTTGAGACTAAACCGAGAACTTTTGGGACCTTTTTGACACTTAGAAAATTTTCTTGTTTTGGAGAGCACTGGCCCGCGTGTGTAGGCCGTGTGGTCACACACCCCCGTGCGGCTTAGGACACGCCTGTGTCCTTAGCCCGTGTAACACTCTGACTATGACATCATTAGCAAAATGAGGTCACACGGCCATAGCACACGCCCGTGTGCTTAGGCCATGTGGCGAATTAAATTCTCAAAATTAAGTGCAGACTTCACACGGCCTGGGTACACGCCCATGTCCTGAGTCCATATCCTTCACATAGCTGAGACACACGGCCGTGTCTCTGCCCGTGTGTTTACTACTGGGCATTCTGTTTTGCATTAATTAGGGTGCAGGGGACGCACGGCTAGACCACACACCCATGGGGCGGACCGTATGTCACACACGGCCTAGACACATGCTCGTACTGTGTAGACAAATCCTAGGCTATTTTCCAAGCCATTTGCCACCCTTGAACACTCACCTACCTACACTATCTTCATGGCATGCAACATGGCATATTGGGTTACTCAAGCATTCACTTCCATGGTTAGATTACATCTATAATGTTTCATAATACATATTTAACCTATCATGCCTTCTTATAGCATTCCACACCAATTTCATATTTATTCATCCTTATAAATCTTCTTTCAGTCTACTCAATCCTACCACGATTATTATTATACACATTAATCATATTTCATACATTAAATATACATGCTGTCTATCAGTCTCATTAACATAAACAACCACAAGCCTCATCAAACACATACCTTTAGCATATAAACCACATCAAGCATAACCACATTCGTCAAACAACCACAACAAGCATAAACAAATTTGCATGCATGCATAACTAATTAGGGATACAACCCAAATAATCAATATGAGCCACCTCTCATGGCCATATACAAAATGAATCATAACATCATCATGAGCCAACATATTTGGCTGTTCAATATGACACATAACAAAAAGAGCAAGTCCTATAAATGTCATATTCAAAATGTTGAATCTAACTATACCAAATTTCCTAATTGATAGTGTGATTGAAAACTCCGACGTCCTCTAATCCTCGAGCTAGCTTAGCGACACTATAAGGAAAGGAAAGGGCGTAAGCTTTAAAGCTTAGTAAGTTCATGTGCAAATAAAATGCAATTCAAACAAGCATTAATCATACATTTAACACAATAAACATACTCTTGCATTTTATTATTAAATCATTTAACTTACTCTTCATATATATATATCTTTACCACCAATTCATCATATCCCATGATGTTCTCATGAGTTAGATTTACATACCTATGCCCACTTGCATATAACGACTTACTTTCTCGTCTTTGACATATTCATCAAATTACTTATTGAACTTCTCTTTGAACTACTCGTTGAAAACTTGGAATACCATCGGATACATTGGAAACTCGCACCTAAGTGCCCTATATGTAACCATCGCTACCTCATATCATATATCACATGTTGCTCGCTTTCGAGCTTGTCATGGGTCTGCTCACACAAGCTATCGATTAGGATATAGCTACACGGGCTGCTCACACAACCTGTCGGGTATCCACAACACATGCCGGACTGCCTAGCCACCGGTAGATATACAAGACCAGTACCCGGAATGCCAAAACATGTGTCACATATATCATGAACTCAGACCACAACTCATGAGCTCAGATCACATAATTTTGAGTGACATGTCACTTGTATCCTGAACTATTCCTAAGGTTCAAACGAGATTCTTCGATACCACAGTTCTATTGAGCTTGCTCGTAATGTCGATTTCAATATCCATAGCACCAATCACATACTCATGGAATAATCAAAACAATTCATAATAAAATTTAAGCATTAAACACATGGTACAACATTACATTAATTATATATGTACTTACCATACATACAATATTAAAGCATCTGAAGTATGGTGTATATCACTTAATTTGCAAATGAACTTACCTCGGTACAAAATGATAGAAACGAGCCTAATCTTCTTAAACTTTGTTTTTCCCCCGACTAAGACCCGAATCACGTTTTTCTTGATCTATAATTCCAAATTTAACTTATTTAATACATAAATTATTCAAATTGACCCATAACACATACGTTGGTAAAATTACCTTTTTACCCCCAACTTTTCACTTATTTACACTTTAGTCCTTAGGCTTGTAAAATGAAATACATGCATTTTCTTTGTTACCCAAGCCTAGCCGAACCTATACCATGCTCATATCATCCTACATTTTCCTTTATTTCATATTTTTACTACTCATTTTTACACCTTTTACAAACAAGTCCTTTTTAGGTGTTTTCACTAAAAATCACTTAGTAAAATATATTCATCACACATCAAACTTTCATAATCTTCCATTAAATATCAAAATACATGCATGTCACATATGTGTAAGTTTTTGAGCTTGAACCCTAGCTTAAAATAATGATAGAAATAGCTAGGTCATACTTCAAGGATCTCAAAAACATAAAGAATATTAAAAACGATGCTAGGGAGCACTTACAATCAAGCTTGAAAAGTTGAACAAAACCTTAGCTATGGCTCTTGGAAATTTCGGCTAGCACTTGGAGAAGATGAGCAAATTTTTTACTTATTTTCCCTTTTTATTCTTTTATTTACTAAATGACAAAAATGCCCTTTAAGCCTTTCTTTCAAATTTTCCTATTCATGCCCAGTTTTTCCCAAAAATTTTAGAGCTTGGTCAAATTGTCAATTGAGGACCTCTAATTAATAATCCAATGCAATTTCATGCTTGAAGCTTCTAGAACACAAATTTTGTAACTTATTCAAATTAGTCCCTAACTTCAAATTGGACACTTTAGGTATAAAATCTCTTCATGAAAATTTTTCAGAAACATGCAATGATATCATGGACTATCAAATAATCATAAAATAATTATTTCGAAACCACTATTTTGACTAGACCCTAATTCGAGATGTTACAACTCTCCCCCTTTAGGGATTTTCGTCCCCGAAAATCTTACTAGTAAAAAGGTTTGGGTATCATTTTCTCATGGCTTCTTCGGGCTCCCATGTAGCCTCTTCAACCCCATGTCTTTGCCATAACACCTTCACCAAGGGAATGCTTTTGTTTCTCAACTGTTTAACTTCTCTAACCAAAATCTTAACCGGTTCCTCACTATAAGTCATATCCGGTCGAATCTCAACCTCTGTCGGTGAAATCACATGTGAAGGATCCGATCGATAACGGCACAACATAGACACATGGAGCACATCGTGAATCTTTTCCAACTCGAATGGTAAAGCCAACCGATAGGCAACCGACCCTATGCTCTCGGTGATCTCATACGGCCCTATAAAATGAGAACTCGACTTGCTCTTCTTGCCAAATCTCAAAACCTTTTTCCATGGAGATACTTTTAAAAATACCTTATCACCGACCTGAAACTCAATCTCTTTTTGTTTTAAATCCGTGTAAGATTTTTGTCTATCCGAAGCAGCTTTCAAACAATCACAAATTACTTTTAAATTTTCTTTAGTTTCCTTAACCAAATCAACCCCATGAATCTGGTTGTCTCTGAGTTCAATCCAACATAAAGGCATTCGGTACTTATGCCCGTACAATGCCTCAAAAGGCGCCATTGTCAAACTCGACTGATAACTATTATTGTAGGCAAACTTCACCAACGGTAAGTACTTTTCCCAATTACCTTAGAATTCCAATACACAACGTCGGAGCATGTCTTCCACAATCTGAATTACTCACTCAGACTGACCATCAGTCTGTGGATGGAAAGTAGTGCTAAAATTCAACTTTGTACCCAAAGCTTCTTATAACTTTTCCTAAAACCGCAAAGTGAACCTAGGATCTCTATTCGATACAATCGATATAGGTACTCTATGAAGTCTCACAATTTCACTAATGTACAATTCAACTACCTTATCAAGTGAGTAATCGGTACTTACCAGGATAAAGTGAGTCAATTTAGTAAATCTGTTGACAATAACCCATATGGCATCTTTCTTTCTCGGAGTTAAAGGAAAACCTGTCACAAAATCCATAGTAATCTGGTCCCATTTCCATTTGGGAACCATGATGGGTTGAAGTAAACCTGGTGGTTCTTGGTGTTCAACCTTTACTTGTTGGCAAACTAAGCATTTCGATACAAACTCTGAGATATCTCTTTTCATGCCATTCCACCAATACATTTTCTTCAAGTCATTATACATATTTGTACTGCCCGGGTGAACTGACAAATAACCATTGTGTGCCTCATGTAAAATATTTCAAATCAACTCAGCGTCCTTTGGAACACAAATCCTACCACAGAATCTCAAACAACCATCAGAGTCACTCAAAAAATCCGATTCATTGCTGGACTCACACTGAATTCTCTTAGCTTGCAACTCTTTATCAACTTTTTGAGCATCACAAATTTGTTGAAGAAAATTCAATCTAGCTCTCAACTCAGCTAGAATTGAACCATCACCTAATAAAATCAGTCGTGTATTCATAGCCCTCAAGGCAAATAACGACTTCCTACTCAAAGCGTCGGCGACCACATTCGCCTTACCAGTATGGTAATCAATCATAAGCTCATAATCTTTTTACAATTCCAACCATTTTCATTGCTGCAATTTCAAATCCTTTTGAGTCATCAAGTACTTAAGACTTTTGTGATCGGTGTAGACATGACATTTCTCCCCAAATAAATAATGTTGCCAAATCTTCAAAGCAAACACTATCGCTATCAACTCTAAGTACAAAATGAATTATTTATTTGTCTCATTTTGTATCGAATAGTTCTTCTCGTGAGGCTTCAACTATCTTGAAATGTAAGCTACGACTTTACCCTCTTGCATAAGTATACATCCCATGTAACATCCCGAAATAGGGCCTAGTCAGAATAGTAGTTTTGGGACCATAAATCTAACATTAAAATATTCATTTTATGATTATTATGAGGTCAAGAATATGAGAATATGCATTTGTTAAGATTTCATCAAGAAATTCTTTGAGTAAGGTGTCCAATTGGAAATTAGGGACTAAATTGAATAATTTGCAAAACTTGGATTCTAGAAACAATTTGTATGAAATTGCTTTAGATTATAAATTTGAAGGCCTTATAGAGAAATTTTCCCAATTTCTAAGTTTTTGGACAAAAATGGGCTTGCATGGAAGAAATTTTAAAGAAAGGACTTAAGGGTATTTTGGTCATTTAACATTTTAATGAAATAAAATGGGAGAAAGAAGGAAAAAATTAGCCATTCATCTCCCTCATTCAGCCAAAAATTAAGGAGTCTCCGTAGCTAGGGTTTCCAAGTTTTTCAAGCTCAATAGTAAGTGCTCCCAAGCCCCGTTTTTAATGTTCTTTTTATTTTTGAAATCTCGGTAGCTTACTATCTCCATTTCTACCCATATTTCATGCTAGGGTTCATGTTTAAAAATTTACCCTTGCAACTTGTATTTTGATGGTTTATGGAGGAATATGAAAGTTGAAGGTGTGTTAAACATCTTTTCCTAAGTGATTTTCATGAAAACCCCTAAAGGGACCTTTTTGCAAAAGTTGTTAACTATGCGATAGAAATGTGAAAATAATGGAAAATGTGGGCTGCCATAAGAAGGAAAAGTGTTCGGCTAGGCTTGGGTAAGATAGAAATTGCATGTGCTTCATTATACAAGCCTAGGGACTAAATAGTAAAAATGTGAAAGGTTAGGGGTAAAATGGTCATTTGAACCAGGGGTAAAATTTAGGCTAAAACAGTACAATGTGAGGTGTTAATGATTTAATTTTATTGTTATAGACCCCGAGGAACAAATTCCGGAGGTCGATCGAGGAAAACGAAAGGTTTCAGAATAACCGAAACACATCACCGAAACAAGTACCAGATAAGTTCGGATAACTTAAAGTAAACTCATAATATGCACAATAGTATGATTTATAAATACATGATGATTGCATTGTTGATGGCATGAAAATGCATGGAATGCATCCTTGATAATGATTTGTTGGGAAATGTCTCGGTTGAGGTTAGAAAGGGAATTCGATGGATAAACCATGATTGGCATGTGACTTGAGATCCTGCATGTCGGGTACGGGTGAGGGGTGTTACATTCAGTGGTATCAGAGCTATGGTTTAATCGGCTCTAGGACTACCATAGAGGGTATTGAAGTTCGCTATACATGCCATTATATGAACGTTGATAGTGTGATATCTCCTAACTGTTTAAAATTGTTTTGAATATAGTAAATGTCTTCCAATCAAGCACAAGATGAGTCTGAGGGAGCCAAGAGCCATGCTCCAGCTTCTGTACAACAACCTGTATCTAGTAGTAGTAGAAGGGTTATGTCTGAAGGCTAGGAAGAAGCCCCAGCCGCCTTCTTTAACATGATGGATGAGTGGTTTGGAGATTATCTAAGGAATCGCCCCAACATACCACAATCGCCCCCACCCCCTAACCAATTTGTTGAGGATTTGCCACGAGGAGTGGCATCGGTAAGAATTGGTAAAGCCCTTGTAGATAAGCTTAGAAAGTATGGGGCCGAGGGATTTAGAGCTAAAACTAAGGAGGATGATACTGAGAGAGCTGAGTTCTGGCTCGAGAATACCACACGAGTTTTAGATGACTTATCGCGCACACTTGAGGAGTGCTTAAAGTATGTTGTGTCTCTTTTCAAGGACACTATGTACCACTGGTGGAAGACCGTATCTTCGGTGGCACCAAAGGAAAATATCACTTGGGAATTCTTTCAAGTAGAGTTTAGGAAGAAGTATATCAGTCAAAGGTTCTTAGACTCGAAGCGAAAGGAGTTCTTGGAACTCAAACAAGGGAATAAGACTGTGGCTGAATACGAAAGGGAGTTTGTAAGATTAAGTCAGTACGCAACTGAGTGAGTTCAAACCGAGTTTGAAATGTGTAAACGCTTCGAAGAAGGTTTAAATGAGGACATCAAGTTATTGATTGGGATTCTTGAAATACGGGAGTTCGCTGCATTAGCTGATCGGGCCAAGAAGTTCGAGGAACTCAATAATGAAAGGAAAAAAGTGAAGAGAGAGGCTCGAGTTGCGAGCAAGAGATCCAATGGTAAGATGCTCCCCTTTTCCACAAAGAAATCAATGAGCCACCATGAACGCTCTACTTCATCTGTAGGATATTCGGGTAGAATGAGAAGCTCTAAACGACGAGATCAAAAGTCTTCCTCCCCGATGGTGACTAGTGTGAGGAGTGTAGATGACCAAAAGCCAAAGTGTAAGAGTTGCAACAAATGTCACTTCGGAGAGTGCCGAGTAAAGAGCGGTGTATGTTTCAGATGTGGTTCTCTCGACCACTTTCTTGGGGATTGCCCAGAGCGAATTGAAAGAGAAGTGGAAGTAACTCCGAAGTCGAGTGCTCCCATGGCACGAGGTAAACCTCCGAGATACCTTGGTAGTGCTAGTGCCAGTCGAGTTACAGCTAAAGACACTACAAAATCAGAGGCTCGAGCTCCGACAAGAACATATGCAATTCGCGCTCGAGAGGAAGCCTCTGCTCCTGACGTTATTATGGGTACTTTTTCTCTTTTCAATACATGTGTTATTGCCTTAATTGACCTGGGATCGACGCATTCATACATTTGCATGAGATTGGTGTCTAGTATGAACATACCCGTTGAACCTACAGAATTTGTTGTTAAAGTGTTGAATCCGCTAGGCAAATCAGTTTTGGTCAATAAAGTCTATAGGAATTGTCCTTGGACGATTCATGGTCAATGTTTTTTGGCTAACCTTATGTTGCTACCTTTTGATGAGTTTGATGTAATACTTGGTATGGATTGGTTAGCCTTGAATGATGTAATTGTAAATTGTGGTAGCAAGCATAATAAATTGAAATGCCTAGATGGTAAGATTCTTCGGTTGATTCAAGAGATTTGGGCACGTCGCCAACTGTAATCACGACAATGGTTGCTAAGAAATATATGAGAAAAGGGTACGAAGCCTACCTTGCTTTTGTGTTGAACACGAGGGAAATGGAGTTGAAGATTGAAACTATGCCTATAGTATGTGAATATCCAGATGTATTCTCGGAAGAATCACCCGAATTACCTTCCGAGAGAAAGATAGAGTTCGGTATTTAATTGGTGCCAGGGACAGCTCCCATCTCTATTACCCCGTACAGAATGGCACCAACCAAGCTGAAAGAATTAAAAGCACAGTTGCAAGAGCTGACAAATAAAGGTTTTTCTAGGCCGAGCTTTTCACCTTGAGGTGCCCCTGTATTGTTTATAAAGAAGAAAGATGGTTCAATGAGATTATGTATAGATTACCGACAACTGAACAAGGTAACTATCAAGAATAAGTATCCTTTGCCAAGGATCGATGACCTATTTGACCAACTCTAAGATAGACTTGAGGTCTGGCTACTATCAGTTATGTGTTAAGGAATCGGATGTGCCTAAGACAACTTTTAGAACAAGATACGGTCATTATGAATTTCTTGTTATGCCATTTGGATTGACGAACGCACCGACAGTATTCATGGACCTAATAAATAGGATCTTTCGGCCATACTTGGATAAGTTTGTCTTTGTGTTCATTGATGACACCTTAATTTATTCTAAAGATGAGTTAGAGCATGCGAAGCACCTGAGAAATATGTTGCAGACCTTACGGGAAAAACAACTGTATGCTAAGTTTAGCAAGAGTGAATTTTGGCTCCAAGAAGTAGATTTTTGGGACATATTGCTTCGGGTAAAGGCATCCGAGTTGATCCAAGTAAAATCTTCGCTATTGTTGAATGGAAACTGCCTAAAAATATAACCGAGGTTAGAAGTTTTTTGGGCTTAGTCGGTTACTACCGAAGATTTGTAAAAGGATTCTCCATGATAGTAACTCCAATGACGAGGTTGTTGCAAAAAGACGTTAAGTTTGAATGGATAGAAAAGTGTCAGCAGAGTTTCGAGAAGTTAAAGACATTGCTGACTGAAGCTCCTGTTTTAGTATTACCTGAGCCAGGAAAAGAGTTTATAGTCTACAGTGATGCATCCTTGAACGGATTGGGTTGTGTATTTATGCAAGATGGCAAGGTGATAGCCTACGCTTCACGGTAGTTGAAGCCACACGAGGAGAACTATCCAACACATGACTTAGAGCTCGCTGCCATTGTCTTTGCCTTAAAAATCTGGAGGCATTACTTATATGGTGAGACTTTTCATGTATTTACTGATCACAAGAGTTTAAAATATTTGATGACTCAAAAAGAGTTGAACCTGAAACAACGGAGGTGGTTGCAATTAATAAAAGATTATGAGCTGATCATTGACTATCACCTGGGAAAGGGGAATGTGGTCGCATACGTGTTAAGTAGAAAATCTTTATTTGTATTGAGAGTTATGGGCACTCGATTAACAT
Organism: Gossypium longicalyx; assembly: GCA_025698465.1. Lineage (NCBI taxonomy): Eukaryota > Viridiplantae > Streptophyta > Magnoliopsida > Malvales > Malvaceae > Gossypium > Gossypium longicalyx. Next base: position 78,508,594 of record CM047002.1, on the reverse strand, counting down.
TGCTTGATGATGGTTCAGTTTTGGAAGAGTTGGAGGCTAGGCTGATACTTCTTCAGGAAATTTATGATGCTCAGATTAATGATAGAGACCTGCAGGCTAAAAGAACTCGATGTGAGTCGGGCAGTGAATTAGATTATCGGATTGGTCCTGATGGATGTTTGATGTTCAAAGATAGAGTCTGTATACCTAAAGATGATAAGATTATTCAGAAAATCTTTCAAAAAGCGCATAACAGCTATTTGTCTATTCACCCGGGAAGTACCAAGATGTACAACGATTTGAAGAAAACGTACTGGTGGAACGGTATGAAAAGAGACATTTCTGAGTTTGTATCGAAGTGCCTGATATGTCAGCAAATTAAAGCTGAACATTAAGTGCCTTCAGGTTTTTTACAGCCTATAATGGTCCCCGAATAGAAGTGGGACAAAGCTACCATGGACTTTGTGATAGGATTGCCATTGACTCCGAAAAGGAATGACGCTATATGGGTTGTGGTGGATAAGTTGACAAAGTCAGCTGATTTCATTCTGGTAAGAACAAACTACTCTCTTGATAGATTGGTTGACTTGTACATATCTGAGGTTGGGAGATTACACGGGGTACCATTATCGATTGTTTCTGACAGAGACACGAGGTTCACTTCGAGATTCTGGAAGAAGTTACAAGAAGCCCTGAGTATAAAATTGAGTTTTAGTACGGCTTTTCACCCTCAGACCAATGGTCAGTCTGAGCGGATTATTCAGATTCTTGAGGATATGTTGTGATGTTGTATCCTCGAATTTCAGGGTAGTTGGGAAAAGTACTTGCCATTGGTAGAAGTTGCCTACAACAACAGTTTTCAAACGAGTTTGAAGATGGCGCCTTATGAAACCTTGTATGGCAGAAAGTGTCGAACTCCATTGTACTGGATAGAACTCAAGGAAAGCCAAATTCATGGAGTTGATCTGATTAATGAAATTGAAGAAAAGGTTAAAGTGATACGAGACTGTTTAAAAGCGGCATCGGATAGGCAGAAGTCATATGCTGACCTGAAAAGAAAAGAGATTGAATTCCAAGTTGGAGATAGAGTATTCTTAAAAGTATCTCCATGGAAAAAGGTGTTGAGATTTGGTCGAAAAGGCAAATTGAGTCCGCGATTTATCGGACCGTACGAGATCCCTAAAAGAGTTGGATCATTAGCCTATCATTTGGCATTACCACCCGAATTAGAAAAGATTCATGATGTGTTTCGCATATCTATGTTAAGGCGATATCGATCAGACCCCTGTCATGTGATTTCACCAACAGAGATTGAGATTAGACCAGACATGACCTATATAGAGGAACCAGTTAAGATTTTGGCTCGTGAGGTTAAACAGTTGAGAAAGAAAATGTGGCTTTAGTAAAAGTGCTATGGCATCGACATGGTGTGGAAGAGGCTACATGGGAATCAGAAGAAACTATGAGAAACATATCCGAACCTGTTTACTAGTAAGACTTTCGAGGACGAAAGTCCCTAAGGGGGGAGAAATGTAACATCCCGAAATAGGGCCTAGTCAGAATAGTGATTTTGGGACCACAAATTCGACATTAAGATATTCATTTTATGATTATTATGAGGTCTAGAATATGATAATATGCATGTGTTAAGATTTCATCAAGAAATTCTTTGAGTAAGGTGTCCAATTGGAAATTAGGGACTAAATTGAATAACTTGTAAAACTTAGATTCTAGAAAAAATTTGTATGAAATTGCTTTAGATTATAAATTAGAAGGCCTTAGAGAGAAATTTTCCCAATTTCTAAGTTTTTGGACATAAATTGGCTTGCATGGATAAATTTTTAAAGAAAAGACTTAAGGGCATTTTGGTCATTTAGCATTTTAATGAAATAAAATGGGAAAAAGAAGGCAAAAATCAGTCATTCATCTCCCTCATTCAGCTGAAAATTAAGGAGTCTCCATAGCTAGGGTTTCCAAGCTTTTCAAGCTCAATAGTAAGTGCTTCCAAGCCCCGTTTTTAACGTTCTTTGTATTTTTGAAATCTCGGTAGCTTACTCTATCCATTTCTACCTATATTTCATGCTAGGGTTCATGTTTAAAAATTTACCCATGCATGAGTTTCTTGTATTTTGATGGTTTATGGAGGAATATGAAAGTTGAATGTGTGTTAAACATCTTTTCCTAGGTGATTTTCATGAAAAACCCCTAAAGGGACCTTTTTGCAAAAGTTGTTAACTATGCGGTAAAAATGTGAAAATAATGGAAAATGTGGGCTGCCATAAGAAGGAAAAGTGTTCATCTAGGCTTGGGTAAGATAGAAATTGCATGTGATTCAATATACGAGCCTAGGGACTAAATAGTAAAAATGTGAAAGGTTAGGGGTAAAATGGTCATTTGGACCGGGGTGAAATTTAGGCTCAAATAGTACAATGTGAGGTGTTAATGATTTAATTTTATTGTTATAGACCCCTAGGAACAAATTCCGGAGGTCAACCGAGGAAAACGAAAGGTTTCGGAATAACCGAAACACATCACCAAAACAAGTACCAGGTAAGTTCGGATAACTTAAAGTAAACTCAGAATATGCATAATAGTATTATTTATAAATTCATGATGATCGCATTGCTGATGGCATGAAAATGCATGGAATGCATCCTTGATAATGATTTGTTGGGAAATGTCTCGGTTGAGGTTAGAAAGGGAATTCAATGGATAAACCATGATTGACATGTGACTTGAGATCCTGCATGTATTGCAGAAATGATTTAGCCTAGACGGGTAATCCGATGATCTCAAGTATGAAAAGGATCTAGCCCGGACGGGTGTTCTTTGAATGATCGAGCCTCTAGAAGAATATATGTGCATTGTGGATTTAGCCCGGACGGGTAATCCGATTAGGGTCTAAATTTAACCTGGACTAGTAATTCAGATCCGAGCTCATTAAGGGTGTTTGTCATTGTAAGGGATTTAGCTTGGACTGGTAATCCCGACATCACCTTATGGGTTTATATTACGGGGGATTTAGCCTAGACTGGTAATCCCGCCATAAGATATGGGGTTCGCGAGAGTGCATACTGAATTGATCATTCGTATGAATTGACGGTGATTGGATAATCCATCGAGATTTCCTAGAAACTCAACGGGACTAAAATGAAGTATATGTATAAATGACATGTTGAATGATGAGCTCATCTAAGATAAGTTACATGGTGTTTTGTTATGTGACTAACTCATTGATTGAGTGCATGTGATAGGGAAACCATTTTCATAATCATTGGTTTCATTATCTAATAAGGATGTATGTTAAATAATCGGTAAGTTTACTTTCCAGTTATTCGAGCTTACCAAGCATATAAATGCTTACCCCTCTCTTTGTCCCCGTTTTAAGAGCTTGAGGACTTGTAAAGATTGGAAGACAGTTGGAGAATCAACACACTAGCAACTAATTCAGCTTTGGTATATAGAATCTTATGTCTTGTTCAATGGCATGTATAAAGCTTTTGAATATTTTGTTATATGTGTCATTTGGTTTGCCAAAAATGAAGGCATGTAAAGTTATATTCATCTTTTTGTATACGGCCATGGTAACTTGGCTTATTCCAAAGTAGGCACTGAACTACAAATCTATGCATGTTTATGTTCACATATGATGGCTTGGTTATAATTGGCAATGAGTTATATAAATGAGCCAATCTTAAATATGTCAAGTGGATGTGGAATCCCTTAAATGCAAGATGAGGATTAACTTAGCATGTATGAAACCAATGACATGAGGTTTACTTGCAATGAGGTTAATCAAAGTTTTATATTTATAAATGTACCATTTTGGCCTTAACATGCACTAAAGTAATCTATAAGTGTAATTGGTTGGCAGAGGGTGACCTAAGACTTGGAAAATAGCCTAATAATGTCCACATGGGTAGACACACGGGCGTGTGTCTAGGCCGTGTGTGACACACGGCTCACCCCCATGGGTGTGTGGTATAGCCGTGTGTCCCTTGCACTTGAAATATTAAGTCAGTATAGAACACGGGTTAAGTACACGGACGTGTGTCTTGGCCGTGTGCTTTAAATAGAATGTTGAGGTTGACGTAGTGTTACACACAGGTGGAAGACACGGGCGTGTCCCAAGCCACACGGGTGTGTGTGACCACATGGCACCATCACACGGGCGTGTCACACTTCAAAGTAAGGAAAAATTTTCTAAAGTGCCCAAAGTTTACCGAATGTTTTCGGTTTTGTCTCGTACTACCCCTAAGAGTGTTTTAGGCCTCGAAGGCCTGTGTAAGGGACAAGCTGTTCATGCTTGAATGGTTTTAATTTTGGGCGAAGCTCAGTGACCCGATTTAGTAAATTTGTAAAGGTGATTTACCGGTAACGCCTCGAACCCTGCCCCAGCGTCAAGTACAAGTGAGGGGTGTTACATCCCAAACCATTTAAGGAGGCATCACTATAAATCACAAATTCTTTACCTGACTTGGGTTTTACTAAAACCAGTGCTTTAGTCAATAACATCTTTAATTTCTCGAAGCTTTGCTGACACTTTTCTAACCACTCAAACTTAACATCCTTTTGAAGCAATCTTGTCATTGGAGTGGCGATCATAGAAAATCCCTTCATAAACTGTCAGTAGTAACTGGCTAAGCCCAAAAAGCTTCTAACCTCGGATACATTTCTTGGCGGTTTCCAATTGAAAATAGCAGAAATCTTACTAGGATCAACTCGAATACCGTCACCTGTGATAATGTGGCCCAAGAATCCAACTTCTCGAAGCCAAAACTCACTTTTACTAAACTTAGCATACAACTGTTTGTCTCTTAAAGTCTATAAAATAGTTTTCAAGTGCTCGACATGTTTTGTCTCATCTCTCAAGTATATTAGAATATCATCAATAAACACAATAACAAATTTGTCCAAATATGGCTGAAATATTCGATTCATTAAGTCCATAAACACAGCAGGAGCATTTGTTAACCTAAATAGCATAACAAGAAATTCATAGTGGCCATACCTCATTCCAAAAGCAGTTTTAGGCACATCCGACTCTTTAACTCACAACTGGTAGTAACCGGACCTCAAGTCTATCTTAGAAAACCATGTCGCTCCTTTCAATTGATCAAACAGGTCATCAATCCTTGGTAAAGGATACTTTTTCTTGATTGTTACCTTATTGAGCTGTCGATAGTCTATACACAATCTCATAGAACCATCTTTCTTCTTCACGAATAACACTAGAGCACCCCACGGTGAAAAGCTCGGTCTCACAAAACTCTTGTCGGTCAATTCTTGAAACTGTGACTTATTTTCTTTCAACTCAGTTAAGGCCATCCTATATGGAGCAATCGAGATAGGTGTTGCCCCTGGCATCACTTCAATACCAACCCCACCTCTCTAATTGGAGGTAAACCTGGCAATTCTTTCGGGAATACATCCAAATATTCACATACAATAGACACCAATTCAATCTTCAGTTCAGATTCTTTTGTATTCAACACATAAGCCAGATAAGCTTCACATCCTTTTCTCATACATTTCTGAGCTAACATTGAAGAAATTACGTTTGGCAATCTATCTGGCTCATCTGATTCAACCTGAAGAATTTCACCATTTTCACATTTCAATTCAATAACTTTTCGTCTTCAATGTACTACAGCATCATGAAATGTCAACCAATCCATACCCAATATGGCATCAAATTCATCAAATGGCAACAACATCAGGTCAGCCGGAAGACAATAACCTTTAATCATCAAAGGGCATTTCTTACATACATTATCAACTAAAACATGCTTTCTTAACGGGTTTGACACCTTAATCATAAATTCCGTAGACTCAACAGGCATATTCATGCTAGATACCAATTTCATGCACACATATGAATGAGTAGAACCAGGGTTAATCAAAGCAATAATTGTAGCATCATAAAGAGAAAAAGTACCAGTGATCACATCGGGAGAAGATGCGTCCTCACGCGCACGTATGGCATAGGCCCTAGCCAGAGCTCTAACTTCAAATCTCACTGCTGTTTCTTTCATTACACTTTTACTACTAGCCCTATTACCAAAGTTTCTTGAAGGTCTCCCTTTTGTAGCCATACTACCCGGCCTTGTACTCTAAAATTTTTCTTTCTCGATCATCTGAGGATAGTCTTTGATATAGTGGTCTTGAGAACCACATCGGAAACAAGATCCATCGTTCACCCTACACTTACCAAAATAGCCTCTACCACATTGTTGGCACTCAGGTCTGGAAGGTCTATCATTACCCAAACTAGTTACAGATGTAGCTTGAGATTTAAAACCAGAATTTTGCTTCTTACGATTTCTGTATGAATGTCCAACCGAAGCATGAGAATGAGAATACATATCTTTGGATTTCTTAGACTGAGATATGAATGACTTGCTCGTCGGCCTCTTCCTTATATCTCTAGCCTCAGCCTCAGCTTTTCTCTTTTCCTTGGTCAGTTCATCATCTTTACAAGCCCGATCCACGAGCATAACAAATTCCTTCAGCTCAAGAATACCCACTAACACTCTAATATCCTCATTAAGCTCGTCTTCAAACCTTCTACACATTTTAGCCTTAGAGGATACACACTTTCGAGCATATTTACTGAGCCGGATAAACTCTCTTTCGTACTCAATAACTGACATGCGGCCTTGTTTCAAGTCAAGAAATTCCTTAAGTTTTAGATCGATGAATCATTCACTGATGTATTTCTTTTAGAACTCCTCTTGAAAGAATTCCCATGTGACCCTTTCTTTCGGAACCATTAAAACTAGTGTCTTCCACCAATGATATGCCGCGTCTCTCAACAAGGAAATAGCACACTTCAAACACTCTTTGGGTGTGCATGATAGCTCATTGAATACTCGAATGGAATTCTCAAGCCAAAATTTCACTTTCTCGGAGTCATTATCAGTGTTGGCCCTAAATTCCTCAACTTCTTGCTTACGAATTTTGTCAATCGGGGTTCTATGAAATCTCATAAAATCCATGCCTTGAGGCACTTGGGTACGGGTTGGGGATTTGGAAGGCGTGGAGGAGGTTGAGCGTTCGGGTTCGTTTGAATGAACTTTGTGTACCAGGCATCCACCATATGGAGAAAGACTTTCTTACTCATTCTCCTGTACTAAAGTTGTAGGTCTACTATTAGACGGAACTGCTCCTTTAGCAAAAGCAAACGCGTTACTTTCAACATCATCCTCCACTGCTCTATCGAGATCCATTTACTATATGAAAACATATTTTTAAATCGTCAGGAGTCGTCACACTATCATAATATATGTATGGCATGTATAGCTAGAATCGTACACATGCTACGTTACTCCGAGAATTGACTAAACCGTAACTCTGATACCACTAAAAATAACACCCCTTACCAATATCTGACGTTGGGACAGAGTTCGATGCATTACCGAACTTAAACATAAACAAACATACAAAATCGGGCCATAAAATTTTTTCCAAATTTAAAAATTTTCAATCACATGCAAATTGTCCCTTATAAAGGCCTACGAGGCCCAAAACATACATCAGAAGTGGTTTGGGACTAAACTGAGAACTTTCGGGACCTTTTTGACACTTAGAAAATTTTCTTGTTCTGGAGAGTCACACGCTCGTGAAGCTTGGGACATGCCTGTGTCCTCAAACTATGTAACTCTCTGACTATGACGTCATCAGCAAAATGAGGTCACACGGCCATAGCACATGCCCGTGTGCTTAGGCAGTGTGACAAATTAAATTCTCAAAATTAAGTGCAGACATCACACAGCCTGGGTACACGCCCCTTTCCTGAGGCCGTGTCCTCTACACGGCTGAGACACACAGCCGTGTCTCTACCCGTTTATTTACTACTGGGCATTCTATTTTTTATTAATTAGGGTGTAAGGGATGCATAGCCAGACCACACACCCATGGGAAGGACCGTGTGTCACACACGACCTAGACACATGCCTGTGTGTCTATTTGTGTAGATAAATCCTAAGCTATTTTCCAAGCCATTTGCCACCCTTGAACACTCACCTACCTACACTATCTTTATGGCATGCAACATGGCACATTGGGTTACTCAAGCATTCACTTCCATGGTTAGATTATATCTATAATGTCTCATAATACATACTTACCCTATCATGCCTTCTTATAGCATTCCACACCAATTTCATATTTATTCATCCTTATAAATCTTCTTTCAATCTACTCAATCCTACCACGATTATTGTTATACACATTAATCATATTTCATACATTAAATATACATGCCATCTATCACTCTCATTAACATAAACAACCACAAGCCTCACCAAACACATACCTTTAGCATATAAACCACATCAAGCATAACCGCATTCATCAAACAACCACAACAAGCATAAACACATTTGTATGCATGCATAACTTATTAGGGCTACAACCCAAATAATCAATATGACCCACCTCTCATGGCCATATGCAAAATGAATCATAACATCATCATGAGCCAACATATTTGGCTATTCAATATGACACATAACAAAAAGACCAAGTCCCTATACATGCCATATTCAAAATGTTGAACCTAACTATACCAAATTTCCCAATTGATAGTGTGATTGAAAACTCCGACGTCCTCTGATCCTCGAGTAAGCTTGGTGACACTATAAGGAAAGGAAAGGAAAGGGGGTAAGCTTTAAAGCTTAGTAAGTTTACATGCAAATAAAATGCAATTCAAACAAGAACTAATCATACATTTAACACAATAAACATACTCTTGCATTTTATTATTAAATCATTTAACTTATTCTTCATATATATATATATCCTTACCACCAATTCGTCATATCCCATGATGATCTCATGAGTTAGATTTACATACTTGTGCCCACTTTTACATAACGACTTACTTTCTCGTCTTTGACATATTCATCAAATTACTCATTGAACTTCTCTTTGAACTACCTGTTGAACACTTGGAATACCTTCAGATACATCAAAAACTTGCACCTAAGTGCCCTATATGTAACCATCGCTACCTCATATCATATATCACATATTTCTTGCTTTCGAGCTACTCACGGGTCTGCTCACACAAGCTATCGATCAGGATGTAGTTACATGGGTTGCTCACACAAGCTATCTGGTATTCGCAACACATGCCGAACTACCCAGCTACCAGTAGACATACAAGACCAGTACCCGGAACGCCAAAACATATGTCACATATATCATGAACTCAGATCACAACTCATGAGCTCAGATCACATAATTCCTAGTGACATGTCACTTGTATCCTAAACTATTCCTAAGCTTCAAATGGGATTCTTCGATACCACATTTCTGTTGAGCTTACTCGTAATGTCAATTTCAATATTCATAGCACTAATCACATACTCATGGAATCATCAAAGCATAATTCATAATAAAATTTAAGCATTAAACACATGGTATAACATTACATTAATTATATATGTACTTACCATACATACAATATTAATGCATCTGAAGTATGGTGTATATTGCATAATTTGCAAATGAACTTACCTCAATACAAAATGATAGAAACGAGCCTAATCATCATAAACTTTATTTTTCCTCCGATCAAAACCTGAATCCCATTTTTTTTATCTATAATACCAAATTGAACATATTTAATACATACATTATTCAAATTGACCCATAACACATACTTTGATAAAATTACCTTTTTACCCCTAACTTTTCACTTATTTACACTTTAGTCTCTAGGCTTGTAAAATGAAATACATGCGTTTTCTTGGTCACCTAAGCCTAGCCGAACCTATACCATGCTCATATCAGCCCATATTTTCCTTTATTTCAAATTTTTACTACTCATTTTTACACCTTTTACAAACAAGTCCTTTTTAGGTATTTTCACTAAAAATCACTTAGTAAAATATATTCATCACACATCAAACTTTCATAATCTTCCATTAAATATCAAAATACATGCTTGTCTCACATGGGTTAGTTTTTGAACATGAACCCTAGCTTAAAATAATGGTAGAAATAGCTAGATCATGCTTCAAGGATCTCAAAAACATAATGAACATTAAAAACTGGGATAGGAAGCACTTACAATCAAGCTTGAAAAGTTGAACAAAACCGTAGCTATGGCTCTTGGAAATTTCGGCTAGCACTTGGAGAAGATGAGCAAATTTTTTACTTATTTTCCCTTTTTATTCTTTTATTTACCAAATGACAAAAATGCCCTTTAAGCCTTTCTTTCAAATTTTTCCTATTCATGCCCATTTTTGTCAAAATTTTTAGAGCTTGGTCAAATTTCCATTTAAGGACCTCTAATTAATAATCCAATGCAATTTCATGCTTGAAGCTTCTAGAACACAAGTTTTGCAACTTATTCAAATTAGTCCCTAACTTCAAATTGGACACTTTAGGCATAGAATATCTTCATGAAAATTTCACACAAGCGTGCAATCATATCATGGACCATAAAATAATCATAAAATAATTATTTATATTTCAAATTTATGGTCTCAAAACCACTATTCTGACTAGACCCTAATTTGGGATGTTACATTGCTGGTTTAGTGGTAAGGTGTTAGCTTACCCGTTGGTCTTGTGTTCAAATCCCTGTGCATACAAAGTGAAAATTGTTTTGTTTTAAATTTTGAAAAATATGAAAGATAGTATTCTATTTGTGTTACTCTTGTTTTGAAAATTAGTTTCCAGAAAAACCTCCCATTCTTTCACTCTCTCACGTTCCTCTTCTACATTTCCATATTTAATTATAGATGGAACTAAGTTTAGGTCCATGGAGGAATTGACTTCTTATGTGAAAAGCCCTTGCTAATGATTATGTAGCTTATGCTGAGTATCATGCCTGGAAAAGATGTGGTGTATTAGGTAACTATGCAAAGTCCTGTGCAACAAGCCTTGGTGCATTACCATGCCGGCTGTGTGAGGTAGTTAAGTAAAAAAGGGTGGGGGAAATGCAAGAACAAAATGAATTCTTTATTATTTTATGCTTCAGATGGTCTCCTGGTATTTTACAAAGCATATATAGTGAATCATCAAATTTGTGTTTGATCTAATTGAATTTGATGCAAAATGACCAATGGGATCTGTTGTATGTGTATACTTGGATCTTTTGCATTCATATTTACAAGATAGTGATATGGTGATTTAGATCCATGTTCTTTATTAAAATTATTTCTCTTTGATTGCAATAAAGAGAAAGATACATCTTGTGCTGTAAATGAAAATAATGATTGAAATATAGTTATTAAATTACCCAACATTATACAAACAAAGTATAGGCCATTTTGGTTATAAATGAAAAAAAAAAGTTAATCACTAGCTTGATTTATGAGGCCATTATTCCATTACTTGTTGAAGGTTTAAACTTTTGGAGCTTGGGTTTTTACTTTTGTTTAGGCTTGTTGTTGCTATTGTGGATCTTCACACTTTTGAGTTCTTGAGGTCTATTTTCAAGGGTGGTGTCATCACAGTGTGAGGGTTATGGTTCACTCAGCCTACTTTTGATGAGGTAGGAGGTTTCAAGGACTGTTGTTACTTTCAGGTACTAGAATCCTTGCAGTGGTGTTAGCATCGAAAACTGATCAGGTGTGTAATGAAAAACTCAAAAAATAGTGAATGGTGCGAAGCTGAAAAGTACACAATCGGCGTCACACGGCCATGTTGCAAACTGTGTGTGCCATACGACCATGTGCTAGGCCGTGTACCAAATAGTGTATATCACACGGACTAGGTTATTTGGGTCGTATGGCCCATATTGGTGTGTGGGTCACACGAGCATGTGTTAGATTGTGTGGACTACACGGGCTGGGCCAGTTGGGTATTGTGGGCCTACTTTTCTGAAAGTTTTCACTTAATCCCATTTGACTCTAAAATTTGTAATTAGACTTTTTGTGAGGTCTGCTTGTCTTAAATTTGACTCTGAAACATGAAATATGGTATTTTGCTATTGTATGTGATATGGTTAATGTATGTGTTTCAATTGAAAGCATGTCCAAAATGTGAAATCTGAATATGATCAGTAATCCGATGTTTCTGTTAGCATGTTCTGATGTGAAAAGCATGTGGTACATATGCGTATCTGATGTCTGTTAGTATTTGTATGTACATTGGGGTGGGATATGATATGTGACGAAATAAGTGTGATTCTGGCAGTATTACTACATCTTCTGGCGGTATATCTGTAATATTTGTTTTGGCAACTTGAATGCAATTATAGTGGCTCGAGTACATATATTTGATTCTAGCGGTTTACTGTAACATTTCTGTGTAGCAACTCAGCTACACTTATATGAGTGGCATACCACCATGGCCCGATGTGATTAGATGGATTGACTCTTGTAGTCCTAATTAGTGTGATTGGTTGGACGAAGTTGGTGTGTATCGGATAAGGGTAGGAGCTATGTCTGCATCTATATATAAATCTATGTCTACATTTGTATCTGAATCTGTATAAGCATTTGTATTTGATTATGAGAATACATCTGATTCTGTATATGAGAATATGTCTGAATCAGTATCTAAAATATATTTGTTTGTGTATATGTTTCTGATTTGTTGCTTGGGATGTGTTACATAATAGGCTTCTAGCTCACTCATTCGTTTAATACGTTTTAGGTGGTCTTCTGACTTAGGACAGGACGACGTGCGAGTGCTCGAATTATTTGTCTTAGTTAATTAAAATATGGCGATTTTCGTAATTATCTATTTTGGACTTTTAGGATTGTAATTTTTTTTTGCTTTATTTTGGTTTTTGTTTAAATTGTCGGTAATTGATATTTTTGAACATGAAACTACAAAATTACATGAGTTAACAAAATGGATTTCGATTTTCAAAACTAAAACTCTAAAAAATTTTCTACTACAAATTAAGTAATTTCTTGAGTTTTTTTCTGTAAACGAGATCATGTTAAGAGATATTTTTTAAAATAAATAAGCTCTGTGCATAATTTTCGAAATAGCATATAAGTGTTTTGCTAAAAATATTATTTTCAAAATTATCTAGTTCTAAAGCTAGGATTTAACTTCTGGGTTTCAAACAAACCGATGTAATATCTCTGGATTTGGCCATAAAGTCTAGGCTGGGCTTGGGGAGTTACATTTGAATCGTTACCAGCTTTCAACCAAACACCTTCTTCTCTATGCTCGTACCTCGATTTGCGCTGAGTTTGTGCTTGAGCAACACAAATCAAACACAAAACAAGAAACAAATTTATTACTTTCAATAGAAATCGATAGAAATTGTAATTCCAAAAAAAAATAGAATTTATTCTCACTACTTTCTAGTAGAATAACAATATATAAAACTTGTGTGTTAAAACTTATGTCAATAGCTCTACCAATGTCATCTAGTTATATGAAGAGATAAGAGAATCTTGGTTGAACAAGGGTTACACAAATATTATTTATTTAAAAGAAAACTTTCCGCTAGTCTAGCTTAGAGAGTGATGGGCAGCACACTTTAGTAAATATTAATAGGGTTGCCGCCCCTCAATTATCATATGAGGGGAATTGAGACTCTCATGTATTTAATCTAATTATATATGCTTTATGGGCTATTGACCCAGCACTTTAGAATTTAACACAACCCAATATTTGTTTTATATTTCCAAATAAATATTATTTCATATAATTAATTTAATTAATCAAATTAACTAAATTACTTTCTTAATTAAATAATTTTCTTAACCAAATTTTAATTCTGTTAAAGTCTATGAGGAAATATATTTAATTTTCACATTCAACGAATACATAATGACTAATTAATTTAATTGCCTTTTTGAAATTCAATTATTTAATTATAATCAAATAATAATTCAAAAACATGAAATTAAATCTCAAGTCATTTATGTAATTAATTAGAAAACATATTCAATTGTGAGTGCGACCCAGTTCTCTAACTTCATCAATTTCATTCATTTATGTTCATTTGGTTATACATGCAATTCATTCATGGTTTCAGCAAACTAGCGAAGAGATTGATTGAACATATATAATTAGGTTTTAAATAATTTATAATTAAGTTCTAGCTTTTCACTTATTAATTATACACTTATTTAGTCAAAGTCATTTCATTATAGTATCGTGACTAAGCGCTCCCTAATTACATATCATTACAAAATCTACTCAATAAGTGGTCATCCAAAGACCTTGTCATAAGTGTGTTACCCTCATAAGATATCATTGATCTCTTTAGGATAAATTTGTTCTCTCAATATGATCCTCTTTTATCTCATGTTATCCATTACATCTTTCTTCATGAAAAGTCAATTACTATTAAATAGTATCACAAAGAAAAATGAATCCTGACCATGTTTAGTTTTAATCTATCATGTAATGTTGATGAGAGACTATCATTTACCCATTATTTAGGCTATGAATTCCATTATTGTGAATGATGCTACATACCGTAAAAGTCATATACCCAACGCACTAGTTTTTGATTCTTTATATTTTTTTTAACTCGGGCTTTTACTTACATCAAAGTATAAGAGTAATGCATATATAGTCCATTATCCACTCAGGATTAAGGTTTGTGTAGTGACCCGAAAGATAGTGGTATCGAAAATTATGGTTTTGAAACTCTATTTTCATAAATCAGACTCTAACTATTTTTATTAAATATTTACGTAGTTATTTTAGTAGTGAATTAAATTCCGGTCGAGTAATTTTATTGAATTAGAGCTTAATTAGAGAATAAGGACTAAATCATGTAAATGCTAAAAGTATAAAATGTTGTTAAATTGTAAAGTAGAGCATGACTAAGGGACTTTTGAAGCAAATAGACCAATGGTTAATAATGGTGGACGGTGATGAAATGATTTAAAGATTAAAAATGTTATAAAAGTTATAATTAAAATAAAAAATTAAACAAATCTTATAAAACTAAGTGGATTGAAAGTGAAAAACCAAAATTCTCTTCATTCTCTAACCATTTCGAAGCAAAATGAAAAGGGAGAAGGACATACAAGATTAGGGGTTTAAGCTTTTCAATCTTCAATTGGTTAGTCAATTTAGTCCCTTATTTTGTAATTTTTATGTTTTCGGAATCCCGGTACCTTGAACTAGCTGACCTATGTCATAATATTTGGTATTGTTAAAAATTTGGGATGTTACAATTATTGAATATTTGGAGTTTGAGATGTTATTTTGATGGATTTTAAGTTTAGATTTGATAAAAGATGAAATTGTAAAGTCAATTGATAGGGATTAAAATGAAAAAATTTTGAAATTACTGGTAGTAATGTGAAAAAGGAAATTAAATTAGGCCTAGAGTGACAACTGTATAAAAATTTGAGGTTAAATTTAAAAGTTATGTTAGTCCTAGTTTTAGGGACTAAATTGAATAAAATGCAAAAGTTGTATAATTTAGAAAATGAATGTGAAATTGGTTGTATGTTGATAGTTTATTATGTTTTTTTTTAATTCATAGCTAACGTCGACCTCGATTCCTCGATAAAGAAAGGAAAAGACAAAGTCATCGACGAATACCTCAGAGTTTACGGTTTGTGTTTCTATAATCCAAACTACTTGTAAATTGTTGCATTTTGAACTGTATGTGCATGGTGAGAATATAAGGTAAGTCAATTGTTGATGATGAGATGTATTTGAGTTGTTTCAAAATGATTGATGTTCTTGAGGACTAAATTAAATATATGTGAAAGAAGTGAAAATTTGTATAATTATGAAATTAAATGCATATTGAGATATTTGATGTTGTCATATAATTTAATAAATTAATGCAGATATAATTTATGTAAATTTATATATTGATTGAATATGAAATAATTAATGAAAATTCTATTGACTGTTCGGGTAGAGTCGGATATGGATGACATGCCATAGGATAGGAAGAGTTCAGAGTTACTTCGACTACGAGTCGATGAGGCACTGAATGCTAATTTGCTTCTGTTTAACCGATAAGACACTAGGTGTCACAATTATTTATAACGCTCGACACAACTACTTGCTTCAGATTTATCCGTGAGGCATTAGGTGTCAAACTAGTGTATTGATTGGATCCTTGTATCCGTTCATGTTTGAGTTGTGTTAATAGGGGTATAAATGATAAAATAAGTTATATGAGTTCGATATGGAAATAGAATGGGAAGTGGAATTGAAATGAGAAATGAAATGTGAAATTGTAGAATGAACAGTGAACCTTGATATATCATTTCCATGAAAACATGAGATTGGAAATTGAAATGAAATGAACCATTACAAGAATTGTGTTATAAAATGACTTGTGAAATTGATAGTCATGTACTAATATTATGGAAATGAAATGGTTTTGAATCTATGAATATGTGTATTGGTATATCAAATTTGTTAAGTTGCATAACATTTTGATTTTAACTTATATATGTTTATGATCTATATTTTACTTTTATGTTTGGATTATAGAAATACCACTGAGTTATACTCAGTGTACGGTTTTGTTTTTCCTTGCGTAGGTTTGGCATTTAATAGTTCAATAGTCAACTCAACATCCAGTGACAATCCCGAACTCAAGTGTCAGTGAATTTTTATTTTATCTTGGCATGTACCTAGGGATGTTTCTATGCTAATATTGGTTATTTTGGGTTTTGTTGGTATTTTGAAGGCTATGTATATATATGTAAGAATGGGATGGTAATAATCATGTTTTAGATAACTTGATAGGTTGTTTGAATCATATGCCTAATGCCTTCATGGATGAGATGATATTATTTTATGTAATGCGTTTGGATTGATGTTTGAGTTGTATGCTTAGTATACTTATGGTTGAGGAAAATGTCATGCTAAGAAATGTATTTTTGGTTAATTCTTGGATAAGGAATGATATGTGACATGTTTTGGTATGTTTGATGTTTGAAATATAAGACTGATTTAAAGGTTAATTGTGCTTGAGTAAGTGATAGTGAAAGTGTCATTTAATGCTTAGTGAATTGGTGTTTTGATGTAATTAATATGGATTTAGTGTTTTGAATGGAATGGTACATAAATAAGAATGTCAGTAGTTGATAACTTGCTTGTCTATAATTATATCTAAGAATACCAATTGAGTTTAGGTGAATTTGGGCATGAAATGGACCATTTAGAGAAAGAATTTTACCATTTCTGAAATTAAGTATCGATATTTTGACATTTAGTATCGATATTTGATCATGTAAACAATTTTTAAATGAATATAATGCCAAAATGGCAGTGATATTTATTTGAGTATCGATGCTTTTTCATAAAATATAGGATATCGATACCTAGCTATGAATTATCGATATCGACTCTAAAATTTTTGATATTTTATAAATTGGTCCTATTTCATGTCTGAATTTCAAAATTTGGTCCATGTAGATTACAAATAATTATATTTAATAATAAGTGAATTGATAATAATTAATTAATTGAGATTTTGTTTAGTAAAGTATATGTAAATTTTTTGGTCTTCCCGTAGCATCTTATTACTCGGGTTCGACTACCGAACTGGGTAACGAGTGTTACAGTTTGCTACACTATGAACCTCACAAGTGTATAAATCTATAAACAAATCTAGGATCTATTTTAATTGGGTATTGTCTAATGTACTGTTAGTCCAATCAGTCAAATCTATGTCTCTATCTTCTAGGAGTCATTCGCTTTGATGGACAAGACAAAATATCTCCCTAATTGGGCTTGATAGATGACATATTAGTCTTTCATTCAGTTTGTTTATTTTCAATTAGACTAATGACATGTTTAGGTTCATCTACTAATACAAGTTGTCTTTTCGTACTATGATCCGACCATGTAATATTACTTAGTATTAGTTAAATGTTAGATAACCAATGAGCCAATATTTTCTTTCATTTTTTTCCATGCAAAAACATTGAGGCAATATACAAAGGGTATTAATGTAATTCACCAGAACCAAAGTATTTTTACAGCATGTCAACCATATCCAACAAGTTTAGATATCGTTTACATGGGCAATCCACTAACCCAAGTTTAATGTATAACATTCATGATATCATTGTATAACAATTTTCATATTTTCATAACACTTTACCACACTTACAAATTAATCTATTGACCACCTATAAATGATTTATCGTTTATACAATAAATATAATACCAGAAAAATTTAAGAATTGAGAACAGTCGTGTCCAAAAGTGAACGAGTAAAATTGTAATATAGTTGTACAATGAAATACCAAAAGTATTCCGAAGATCGTACCTAAGGAAGGATGGAGCAAATAATGAAAATAATTTTTACAATACTAAGTCTAAGTAGTAATAATTAAATCTTATATTACGATGGATCATAAAATAGATTAAAATGAATAAAAATAAATAACTAACAAAAATAAAGAAAGAAAGATAAACAAATGAATTAAATCGAAAAATCAGTTAGGAAGATTAACTCGCTTTAGGGTTTGTAACTAACTTCGGATTGGAGTTCTAGAGTAGATTAACCATTGATCAAGTAATTATTATCTCTCAACTCTAGTTAACTTAATTAATTGGCTGATTCTCATTTATCTTCTGACCTCACTTTTTAAACCAAGATAAATTACGATTTACTCGATTAGACTAATCTTCTGATTTAGTGTAAGCTATGATCACTTAATAGGGTTGTCATGCCTAATAGTTTTAGAACACATAATATATACCAACTAATCCATCTTGAGCATTCCCAAATCCTCCGTTAGTCATATTCCCATCCACTCGTTAATCTCCCTAAAGAGATTTAGCCACTTATGTTATTCATAATCTCAACTTCGATTGAATAAACCATGCGAAAAACATGATTGAATCAGAGAAGAAAAGAAAAATATAAACTAAATACTTTAGTTAAACAAACAAGCACTTGAATCAAAACTAATTCAAGAAGAAAAACAAGAAAGTATCTAAAAGCCAAAACAAAAATACACTAAAACTAATTCTAAACTACGAGGGTTTTTGAAGGCATATAGGATGACTTGATTACATTCAACCCCTAATGTCTTATTTATAGAGGTGTTGGTAGCTCAAATCAGGTCTTCGGCACGTCATAGGTCTTTGTATAAGTTTGATTGCATGGAAAAAAATAACTCTGATGAACTTGGGAAGCACGTCGACATGTGTTGTGCCACACCGATTGCGTGGCACGACACAACATCAAAAATTTTCCTTGTGTCATTTGTTTGGTGATGTATTGGGAAGCTTGTGCATCACTCGACCTTTGTAACATTCTAAAAATGTGAATTTTATTTTTCGGTTGTGTCAATGGAAATGTGGGTGTTCTGTGTTAATGTGCTCTTGGTGCTCACTAAAGGTCTAAGGTTCAAGTTGTATCTTTTGAAGTTTTGTGTATTCTTTGATTGAAATTTTAGACTTGCATGTACCACTTAAGTTAGATTCTATGCCTTGAGGTTCGATGAATGGGCATGTTGGTTCAATAGTTAAGCATCTATCTGTGTTAGTGGTCCTGTGTTTGAATCTTTGCGTGTGCACTAAGGAATATTATTTTTTCACTTCTCTATAAATACCGATCTTAGGAATATAAATAAATTTTCTTACGTTAACTTCTTCTCTCTCCCTGTTTCCTTTTTATTTTTTTCTTTTAGGCATCATTCTTAGATTTCTCTTTGTATAACATTCTGTTTGGTTAATCATTGAATCGTATCATACTGTTGGTTGTTTCTGTGCTTAAAGGTAAGATTTAATTATAGTAATTTTGGTTGTTATGTATGAGTTGCGAATTTCTTGAAATCCCAAAGTGAGGATGTTGATTGTTTTGTTTTGTTTTGTTCTGTTTGCTCGTGGTTACTGAAGTGTAACGGAAGGTTAAGAGATACCTGATGCTTTTCTTGTTGTCTAGAACTCGAGTGTGTGCTGTTAAACTTTCGGTAAGTAAGTTTTGTTCGTTTTAGATTTTTATGTTGAAGGTTCCGGTGTTGATTGTTGTTGCGATTTAACGTATGTATTTGAATTTCCATTATTTGAAAGAGGGTTTATAAAGAGGATTTTGTTGAGTTTATGCTTGAATTTCTCCTACTTGGTTACCTCCCCATTTGAAGCTCGGATGATCCCTCCAACTGGGATGATAGGTATTTGAATAGGGATTTCAATCCCTATTGCCTATATAGCTTGTCTCCTCCAGTTCGTTTTCTAAATGTGGCTTCGCTCTCGTCGGCTTGATAGGTGTCTCCAAATGGATAATTTTTTCAAGAATTTGTTGGAGTTGAGAATTTTCGCTTTCTTTCTTCATAGCTTTTACCATTGGTGACTTAGATTGGTACATGAATCTCTCGTTAGGCCATATGTACGAATTTATAGCCATATCTTCTATAATTTTGTAGGCTTTTTCATACGTGTGAAACATGAGACCCAAACCTGACTCGATTCATCAGGTTCAGATTTTGGTTGTTACTACACAAAGCTTAACCAATAATGAAAACAATTTACAATTTCTCATTTCTTTAAACATGTTATTTGACATCTTAATTAGAAACCTATTGTATGAAAACAAGGTAAGTAACTTAAAATAATATTATTACAACAGACTCGATATTAATTTTTACAAAATGGAAGCTTATTTAATACAGACTCAAAAGGCGTATTTCTAGACTACGCCACATCTCTACTGTATGCATAATAGCCCACTTCACCACCATTTTGGCATACTCCTAGTGTTGTCCCTTCAGGTGAAGTCTCCTCTCAACTACCTAAAAATTAGTAACAAATCTTGTAAGTACATGAGTATTTAGTAAGCTTAACACAACAGTACCTTGATGGATACTTGGAATCTTATATGAACTATTGTGTCAACCCTTATTCTGCATCATTGATTTTTGTTAGACACCACTATAGTTTTATCATATAATTAAACATAAGTTATCATGCTCTTGTAAAATTCAATCTTTCTATCTAGTTAACTAAGGAATCCTTCAAAAACATCCATAAATCTCTTGCCACATGATAATTTTTTTGTAGACATACCCTCTAAGTCCAACAATCATGTCTTAACACATACTCTTATTTTAAATAGTTGTTCAATAACATTTATCACGGGGGGATACATAAATGTTTGGCGAATGCCTATGTAGAATTAGATACCATCAATTTTATCTTTAGAAATATCCTGGTTCAACACTACACATACTCATGCAGAAGAGTACTGTTAGACTATTCAGATGAATTTCATATCATATTATACCAGAATTCCATAACTCAAGATAGCATTAATTCAGATTCTGAATAATTCTAGAAGAAGATTCAATACCTCTCTTAACCCTACTTATTGCAAAATTAAAATAATTTACTCTTATCTTACCATAGAGACAAACATTTAGACTTAAATTGTATCAGACATTCCTAATAGTTCATGTCACGTAGAACTAGTAGAGCACGTCATACAGGCAATCATACAAAATCTTTTGTTTACTATCCTACAAGCTTCACAGAACACATTAAAGGCAAACAAACGATATACCGAACATGCCATAAGTCCTTATTACAAAATACGCTCTAAAGTAATCTAATTAGAGTACGCTACAAAGGTGATCAATAAAGAGTATACCGCAAATGTTATCTACATAAAGTATGCCAAAAAGGTTGATAAGATGCCACATAAGCATTCCAAAACTGTAGTATTTGCGGTATGAATTTTCCTAAACTCACATTGAGTAAGGTTTACCCAACACAGCCCTGGGAAACATAGAGAACCTCGTTTGATAAAATGTCATTCAACAATTCCTTTTTAGAGTATGTCATGGCTATGGACTTTTTCCTTCTGAATTTCATATCAGAGTTCGTGTTTACTGTCCCAAGGGACTTCCTTATTTACCACCACAGTGACTCGACTCAGTTTACAAATTTTATGAACCAAACACATCCCAGACCCAAGATTTCATAATTTCATAATACTTTCCATACATCCCATAGAACTTATTTTCAAGCAGACTAACTTATATTGTGTTTAATCATTAATATATTCCTATAGTTGTATAAGTATCATATTCATACTATATCATCCCTGATTTCCAGTTTCTAATTTGACCACTTTCATATAGATATGCTTCAGTGTGAATAGTATACATGTAAGAGTCAAAGTAGAAACTCACCTGACTGATTCTTACCTTTCCATATTGAACTTTACATGCATACTTATCATTCAACTTCTTATTCCTGAAATACTTTGTACATATTATCTTTGTACATTCAACATATTTCTTATGTTTTACTCATTCATTGAGTACTCAAAATTCATCACTATTTACATTACTTACTGGTACTATTCACATGTAAGAGACAGAGTAAAGACTCACTTAACTAATTCTCACTTACTGCAGTTCAAAAGTCCAAATCTAGATATCCATCTCAAACAAGCAACAATGACTGCTTAGAAACATAATTTCACTATTACTACTCTTATGCATACAAATTATTTATCATATCAATCTCATGTAGAAATCTTATACTTATAGTCTTGTTGTTCAATCACCATATACAGATTTACTCATTCAGAACTCAACATGCAGAACTGAAATACTCACCCTGATGCGAAGTAACCACTAATCATAAAAGAACCATAGCTTCTGGATCGCCGATGTAAGATACATTCAGGCTTAAGAAAAGTATTAGTAAATACCACTTAAGGAAGAGGAAGAAGAAAGAAGATCCCTTTCAAAAATCATCTCTCACATATAAATATAACTTAACTTAGTAAAATTTAACAAGTGTCATAAGTTTTAGAACTTGCCTTCTTAATAGCCTACAATTTTTGAGAGAAAATTAATAAATACCTTGCAATCACAATTATCCAACTTGGTTATTTAGTCGATTTCTAACCAAGTTACTTAAAATCTAACTAGTACAGTATTCCAAACAAATCAAGCATACTTTACCTTTGACAAATACTCATTCCATACTAACCCTTTATCTCCTAACACAAACTTCTCCTTAATATAGCAAAATATCATGAAGTCAAATTCTTACTAACTCATATGATGCTTACTATATGCCCACACGTATACTCCAAAATAATCATTTGGGCAAATAACACTATGCCAAATAGACTATTTCCTGCTATATGCCAAAACTTTAGACTCGTAAGATTTGAGGTGTTATAAGATACTTCATCTAGGTTTGATCTAATGTGTCCGTCGACACCATTGTAAAATATTTGTATCTGGAACCATGCTTGCAATTCATGGTGTGGGCAATTCCTTAGAATTGTCTTGAAACACTCCCACGCCTCGTGTAAAAAATCAGCTTCATATTGTTTAAAATTTGTGATATCTCGCCGAAGCTAAATGGTTCGACTTATTGGGAAAAATTTAAGATGAATTTTTTTCGCGAGGTCGTTCCATGTTGTAATGGAACCTAACTCTAACAAGTCTAACCAATCAGTTGTGTTATCACATAATGGAAACGAGAATAACCGCAAGTGTATAGCATTATTGGATACTCTGTTATATTTGAAGGTATCACATAGTTGAAGAAATTGCTTTAAGTGTTGGTTCGAGTCTTCAACCATATTCCCCTTGAACTGCAAAGTGTTTTGGATCATCTAAATTGTGGTCATCTTTATCTCAAAATTATTAGCATTGATTTTCGGCCACTCAATGCTTCCTCGCACTGTGTCTAAGGTAGGTAAGGAGTACTCACACAACGTCCGCTGAGCCATTGAGACTTCTTCCTGATTATTTTCTTGTGGTTCTCATCTCTTTTCAAACAATGAATTTTCTCGAGGCAAATGTATTACTACGGGTGGTTCGTTGTCCATTATTTGATGGTTGCACCTGAGTAGTTACTCTGGATATGGGTATGGTTCAATTGGAGTGCTAGAGTTTCGAGTCATACATGACTTGAAACGACAATAAAAATACAAATAAAAAATAAAATCGTATTTATAGGTCCTAACTTTTCTACTTATCTTATTAAATGTAAAAAATTAATTTCAAAATTTATTGTCGAAACTTCCCTAACAACGATACCAGCAACTTGACCGCCTATAAACGAATTATCGTTTATAGAATAAATATAACACCAGAAAAATATAATAATTGAGAATGACGGTGTCCGCAAGTGCACAGATCAAATGGTAATAAAGTTATACAATGAAATACCAAAAGTATTCCGAAGATCATACCCAAGAAAGGATGAAACAAATAATGAAAATGCTTTTTACAATACTAAGTCTAAGTAGTAATAGTTAATTCCTATATCATGATGGATCATAAAATAGATTAAAAGGACTAAAAATAAATAACTAACAAAAAGAAAGAAAGAAAGAAAAACAAATGAATTAAATTGATAAACCAATTAAGAAGACTAACTCACTTCAAGGTTTGTAACTAACTTCAAATTGGGGGTCTAGAGTGGATTAATCACCGATCAAGCAATTATTACCTCCCGACTCTAATTAACTTAATCGATTGGTTGATACTCGTTTATCTTTCAACCTCACTTTCTCAACCAAGATAAATTATGATTTACTCAATTCGACTTATCTTCCAATTTGGTGTAGCCTATGATCACTTGTTAAGGTTGTCATGCCTAATATTTTAAGAACACATAATTTTTACCAACTAATCCATCTCGAGAAATCTCAAATCTTCTGTTAGCGACATTCTCATCCACTAATTAATCTCCCTAAGAGATTTAACCACTCATGGTATTCATAATCTCAACTTTGATTGAAAAAACTATGTGAGAAACACGACCGACTCATAGAAGAAAAGAGATATAAATAATTGTGGATTAAGTATCAAATGGGAAATGGAGTAATAAATCTCTCGATTGGAATAACGAAATAAAAAAAATGCAAAGAAAAATATAAATTGAAAACTTTAACTAAATAAACAAGTCCTTGAATCAAAATCGATTCAAGAAGAAAAACAATAAAGTATCTAAAAGCCAAAAAGAAAATAAATTAAAACTAATTCTAAACTACGAGGGTTTTTGAAGGCGTCTAGGACGACTTGATTACATTCAACCCCTAATGTCTTATTTATAGAGGTGTTGGCAGCCCAAATTAAGTCTTCGACACGTCCTAGGTCTTTGTATAATTTTGATTGCGGTAACAAAAATAACTCCGATGAACTTGGGAAGCACATCGACATGTGTTGCACCACACCCTTTGTGTGGCGCGACACAACACCAGAAATATACCTTGTGTCGTTCGTTTGGTGCTTTGACGTCTTGGGAAGCTTGTGCATCACTCGACCTTTACTTCCACGTCAATTGAGCCTTTATATTTCCATCCTACACACTCAATTAAACTAATTAGCACAACCTAAGGTCTGTGTCGACCTGTTGGGTCACAACACCTACAAAATGTGTTAAAAACACTTATTTTTATTAACATTCTATCCTAAGACCTAAATACTAAAAACGAAATATAAAATCATAAATTGCGTAGAAAATAAGCTTTTTAAATGTGAAATTGACCCAAATTAACTACTATATTGAATGGCAGATCATTCACTTTTTCACATTATTAAAACACATCATAATTTCATAATCTCTTTCACTATTTTTTTTTAGTTCATCACTTACCTTAGTTTCTTTCCATTTTAATTATGTATGAATATATCCATTCAAGTATATTTATATATCCTTTTTTAAAAAAATAATTTTAGTTTTTTAGTAAGAGAAAAACTTGTGAATTTAGTTCGGAAAGTTTCAGTTAGAAAACAATTTATCTCTTTTTAATTTTCTTTATTTTTTTCTTTTTAGAATTAATTTGAATTTTTTATGAATAAACTAGAAGGGAAAACTTGAAGATTTATAGGGAATTATGTAAGTTTTTATAGAGAAAAACTTGAGTTTTTAGTGGAAAAACAAATTTATCTTTTTCATTTCCTTTAATTTTTCCTTTTTAGAATTAAATGTACTTTTTTTTCAATAAGAGGGAAAATTTGGGGGTTTAAATGAAATTGTCTAGGTTTTTATAGGAAAAATTTAAATTTTTATATGAAAAACTATTGTTATATTTTTAATTTCCATTATAATTTTTTCTTTTTAGAATTAATTTTAGTTTTTTTTAGCAAAGTTAAAAAATTAAGTTTTATAGGAAAAATTTAAGTTTTTACATGGAATTGAGTTATAGATGAAAAACACGAGTTTCTTTTCAGTAGTTGAATAATTTAATTTACTCTAAAAATCTTAAGTTTTTTTTAAATAAAATTAATTTGAAAAAGAAGTGTAACCAAAATGAAAATTTATTAAAGTTGCGTGACTAAAATAAGTACATATAATAACAAATTAACGATGAATTACTAAAATAATAGAAATATGTTATGGCAGTGACTAAATTAATAAAAAGTATGTAAAAATGGCATAAATTTCAAAATTTTTATTTTGGAACCCAAAATAAAAACTTATGAAAGTTGGGTCCATATATAATTCAAGACTTTAAAATAATATGTTATTATTAGTTTACTTCTGACAAAAATTAACTCTTCTTTATATAAAGAAACATAAATTTAGCTGTAGATTCATTGAATAATGATTAAATTGAGCATAGTGTTTGGTAAAATTCCAGCAATTCGTAAACTTAGCTGTATAGTATCACTTATATTTTTATTCAATATATTTTAGCTTCAACACAACACTTTTTTATGACATGCTGTAGTTTGATTGGATATATGAAAACTAGATTTCATATAGAATATTGTCGTATTTTATATGAAATATAAATTTATAATATGTTGAAAGTAGAGAACCTTAGAACTATTCTATCCGAGCTCTATGTTCCATAGAGAAGGAAATATAAAAATAAATCATATATTCTTCAACTCCCAAATTTTGATGCTGCCACTCACCACCACCATCTTTAGTGTCGTTTTGTGTGGTTTCTTATCTAAAAACGTGAGGCGTGGACTCATCAGAATGATGACCTGAGAAAAACTAGCGCAAACCCTCGAAAGAAAAAGAAATTATGAAACCTAAGAAAGTAAAATGGAAGCTTTGAAAAACTTTGTCCCACCAACAAAAACAAAATGTGCCAATCATAATCGAACATGCTTGCCACCCCATAGTTGAAACTTTTATACAAAACTCTCTCCTTCTTTATCTAACTACTACTAACAAAAAATAAATAAAATATTTTAGTTTTATATATATAATACGTTGTGAAATCCTTGCTGTACATTGGCCTTCTCACCTCAACGAACGCTCATTCAGTAATGGATAGTGCTAGAATGCAAGGCTGCTATGGCGCAATCATCGTTTCCCTTTTGCTCATATCAACCACTCAGGCTGCTAACTATCTGAGCCTGATTAATCAGTTCTTGGCTCCTCAAAATGCTGCTCGTGTGGCCATCAGAATGCGGCCATTGGTGTGGGATTCAAGGCTGGCGCGTTATGCTCAGTGGTACGCCAACCAAAGGCGGAAAGACTGTGCATTGAGGCACTCCAATGGACCTTACGGGGAGAATATCTTCTGGGGTAGCGGCAAAGGCTGGACGCCGTCCCAGGCGGCCGTGGCGTGGGTTTCAGAAAGGAAATGGTACAATTACTGGTCTAATTCATGCGCCGGAGGGGAGGAATGCGGGCACTATACACAAGTTGTGTGGGGCAGAACCAAGAGAGTAGGGTGCGCCAGAGTGGTGTGCGATGGAGGGAGGGGTGTTTTCATGACTTGCAACTATGATCCTCCTGGGAATTATATTGGTGAAAGACCTTACTGAATTCTTAGTTCCCATTAAACCTTTTTTTAAGTGGATGTTATGTGAGATTTAAGTTTTTCACATTGCCATATATATGCGTGGGGTTTTGTGTTTTCTGTAAGTCCTTACTAGACTTTTTTCCCCTTTTCAATTTTAATTTTCTAAGTTCACATATTGGTTTGCTATTGAAGCTCCGGAATAAACTAATAAATGGAACAACAAACCAAAAAAATAAAAAATAAAAACTTGATTTTCGTAACCAGATAATTTTTTCAACATTGGAACTTGTTGCATGAACTGTGATTGTTTCTTGCTTACCTATTTTTAGTTTTAGGCTTCTGTCTGTCTTCAATAAATTCTATTAGGAATTTCAAGGAAAAATGCAACTAATATATGTGCGAAATACCATTATGTAGTGTTTCCTTCAGTAATAACACTACAAGTAATGGGTAGAATATAAGATTATTTCGTTTGGTTAATTTAGTTGGAATGTAAGATTTAAGTATTTAATTGATTGAATGTAAGATTATTTAGAACTATATTTTACTCTATTGTCTTTATTATACAATTTTTAAAATATATATTAATCCGAACCAATCATATTGAATAGGCATAATGACTTCCTTCCAACCTTACAAAAAAGAATAGGAGTCATTTTAATTATCCATTTAAATTTTCGTTTCTTTTAACTTTTAAACTTATATTATTTGTCAAATTACCCCAAAATAGATGGAAAAATTCACGTCTGTTAACTTTGCTAATGTGGCATATACATGGATTGCCACATGGATGCCATGTCAGTAATTAAATAATTTTTAAATTAAAAAAATAAAAAAGTATTTTTTATACTCTTTTAATAATTTTTAATTTTTTAAAAATAGTTTTTAAAATATATTTTGAATCTTCAATTTCTATATCCAAAATCACATTATTTTCATAAAAATCCTTTATTTGAAAACCTTTCAAATTTTCTCGGAAATTTACTATATCATCTATCAAAATAGTGCCACGTGTCTAGCAAGAAAATTTGGGGTGTTACAAGGCGACCCCTTATATATACCCCGAAGCATGAAGGACTAGGGACCTTTCCTTTTCTTCCCCTAGAAAAACCTAACTACCAACCTAGCCTTCATCTCCTTAAACATCATAACATCGGCTTTATGCATGCCATAGGTGAATCAACACTCCTATCTCCTCCTTGTTGAATACCAATATCAACAATTGGTGCAATGAGCATGGATCGAACACCATGGTTCACTCGCAACCAACCAAATTCTAGAACTCCTTTCAACCTAGACATAGTCCCAATAGCTTCACAAGCCATTCAATAGCTGCCACTCAACCTAGACCACTAGCAAACCACCCATAATCACTATCAACCTCTACTAGGAACTTCCTCTACAGTTCCACGTGATACTATACTTATCACCATACTATCAGTTTTCATCATCACCATGGTGGTATGCTCAACCTGCTCTAGGAAAAAACAATGTCACCAAATGAATAAACCTCCCAAAATCCCAACTTCAGCTCTTAACAGTTCATTAAGATGCAAGAGAAAATAAGGCTCATTGAAGCCTATCTTTTAGAGTAGCAACACCTTTACCAGGAATAATAGGAACGACAATACCTATTGGACCAAAAGAATGCTAGGAATGAGCATATCATTGAAGAGCCCAGAGCTGGTAGAGACCTTGATAAGATGAACCATCTAGCCTAGAAGGAGGAAACAACTGAGTATTTCCTATAAAGACAAAGAAACCGACAATCACCAAATGATCCTTTTCATGATCCCTCCACTCATCATATTCCTAAGATAGGGGCCCTTATGACCATGATGTTGCTGGAAAAGTTCGATTTAGAAAATAGTTTCCAGTCTTAGCAGAAATTTAAAATTTTGAAAAATGAGTCGGTTTGTGATATTTTAGCAATAAACCTTTTCCTGAAAAGTACATGTGCTTTGTGTGAGACTGATTTGAATCATTCCCAGATTTCAATAGAATGACCTTCTCTGTAACATCCCAAAAATAGGGGTTAGTAGAACTGGGTTTGGGAATCAAAAGAGAATGGTTATTCCCTAATTTTTTAGATTATCTATGTGTTTTTAAGAATAAATGAGGTATTGGTTTGTTGGATAAGTGTTAGTGAAACGTTCCTTGAAACCCAAGTTTAAATCCCTTCTCTCGCATCATTTTTATTATTTTGCTACTTTTGCCTTAAACCCTAATATATGGCATACCTTGTTTTTAAAATAAATATTGCAAAATTATTTCAAGAATAAGGAAAAAGCCTAATGGTTAAAGGAAATATGAGAAAGCATGAAAATTAAATTTGGTCCTAAGTTTGAATAATTTCCCTTGTGAAATAATTAAATTTTGCAAAATCCTTTTTTTTTAATGTGTGTGCCATCCATACCCTTGAACCCTAAGTATAAATACAATTTTTTATTCTATTTTTTAGCCTTTAATTCAACTTTTCCCTACCCTAGCCGTTCACCCTCTCCCTTTCCTCTTTTCTCTTCAATTTTCTTTCTTTCTCCCATTGTTGTCGTTGCCTACACCTGCCATTTTACCATCTCTTTCTTCTTGTTGTTGCATCAAGATTGCGCACCATATACTTTACTCTATTGCTTCCATTTATCCTCATCTAAACTAGCCCCAAATCTGAAATCTTGAACCCCAAAATCTATCCCAAATATTGCCATGACAGTGCCATTGCCGTTTCTCTCAACTAGCTTAGGTAAGATCTCTTTTCTCCTCAATTTTGATTAATCTTGTTAATTAAAAACCAAAATTTTCAGATTTGGAATTTTATGGATTTTAAATGATTTCAAAGGTATTTTTTTTAGATTTTAATGAGATCTCAAACTGTTTTGAAATTCAGCCCCAATTTTGGCCACTATGGGTGGTGGTGCGTGTGCTTATGTACAAGAAAAGAGGCTATTTTGTTTCTTGGGTCTTTCCCATATTTTTCCAGCATTAAATTTTGTTCTTGCACCCTCTTAATCAACATTTAATCACATGTTAATTAGGGAGAGATTTTCTTGATCAATTAGCCAATCGGATCCCATAAATCGTGAAGCGTAACTGCAATTAAGGATAACTAGTTTGTTATTTCGACATAGTTATTGGGTAAAGGTTATGAATTGATTAAATGAAGGAATTTAATCATTAATTAGCTACTGATATTTCAGTATATTATTGAATTAGGTGTTGACCCAAATGCCCCAAATCATCTGTAAAGGCGAAGAATGATTGTACGTACGGTTCGCATCGATACAGTATAAGGAATCTAACTAGTTTGTATTCATAAAATAGTTATAATTTCAACGATTGGTTTGAACTCATAAGTGGGTGTTTGGCGGCTGGTTTAATGGTAAATTTATTGAATTTATACTGAATTTTGGTTTAGGTTCATTTAAGGAATTATTAAGGAAAATTGGAAAATTCGCTAGTGTACTACGAGGAAGCGAAAAATAAGGTGTGGGTCCTAAATGCATAAAATTGTTTGAAAATATTAAATATCATGTTATATTTGATAAATTAGCTTGCTGATTGGATTGGCTTAGTAGCCAAATTATTGATTTTGTGAGTGGTCGAACTAGGTATGTTTCGAGCCTTAAAAGATTGACATGTTGGCAAAATTGCTAGTTTGATAGTATGAACGTTTGATTGAGTTTGTAATTGCATATTTGAGTTATGAGATATGAGAATGTTTGATTGAATGGTATAATGTGTTGAGGTATTAAGCTTATGTATGATTTAAATGCATGAGATATTTGTTATATTGTGTACTGAAAAAGGTGTTATCTATGCACAATGAAAATCCATAAAGTATGTGAAATTGAACGATATTGATTACAAAAAAAAATGGTAATTTGAAAGATTGAAACACTGTTTCCATTTATTGAAAGTATGTGATTATTGAGGACATGCTAAGAATGTCAAATGAATGTGAAAACTATTGAGATATGATTATGTATGAGATTTCGTGACATATTGCATATGCATTGGGTTGGGATTTTATGGTTGACGGAGGAGTTATGTGGAGTATTGGTAGCATATTAAGTCCGCACTATTTGTAGTCAATGCACTACATCTAGAGTACCGAGGGGAATGGCGATTTATTGCATTTTTACTTACAACTTGTCTACTTTTTTACTAGCAAAATTTTCTACATATTGTTATTTATGGTTTTAACCATAACGGGCTTAAACCCATAATGTTTTGGAGTTCAGATGACAGGTTCTGGGGAACTCATGGTGTGTAGCGGATGGTATGGGTTGAAACCTTTTTGCATTGCATCATGCTCATGACATATTTGAATGTTATTGATTTATGCTACATATTGTGTTGTGTTGTATTGAATGGTACCGAAATTAATGATTGTTACTCGAATGAATGATGACCCATGCTCATACGCCATTTGACATCAATTTGATAATGGCTAATGATATGAAATTCCTATTATGGTTCTGTTTTCTTCTATTAAAGCTAATATGTTTCACTATATTTGATATTTATGTTTGTTTAAATAATTGTTCGACTCATACTGAGCTTTTCATAAGCTCACCCCCAATAGTATTTAACTTTTCAGGTAAACCTCAAAATTAGGACCAGACTCAATATTTGGATAATCACCTTGGACCTCAGATTATTTTTTTATAAGTATTAATCAGTCTCTATCAGCTTTTGTTTGTAATTTTTAATGACTTCTGGTCTGTGGCTTGGTAACTTTTCTTCTAGGATTTTTGCATACATAGATTACTCAAGCACAATAATCGGATAATGCATGATATCGGGCTTAAGTAAAATTTGATATTGTTGCATTGCAAATGAACCGTTTTTGAATAACAAATCGATAAGGTAACTAAGTTTCCAAAATGACTTGAAGAATGGTTTTTCCACTACATTAGTTTAACATTGAGTTTTTTTAAAGAAGAGCGACAAACAAACGATTTTTCTAAAACAACACTATCAACAATAAAATGAATCCTTAGTATACACGATTTAATGAATTAATGCTTTTAAGCTAACTCAAAGTACAATTACCATTTTTCTCTAAAATGAGTTTATTAAAACTCTTCAAAAGCAACGTAAGTTAGCTCAGCCATTTCGGTGGCTAATGTAGCCTTCTCAATATAGCCATAAAGTCTAGGTCGGGTTAGGGAGGTTACATTCTCCACTATCATTGTAACTCAAATTGCATTGAGTGTGGGCTCGAGCAACACAAACCAAATATATAACAAGAAACAATTTCATTACTTTCAATAGGAAAGTAATTCTCACAAATAGAATCCAATAGAATTCCCAAAAAATAAAATTTATTCCAAGAATATGAATTTCCACTACTTTCTGGAAAAATAATTGTAACACCCCATACCTGATTCGATTGTCGAGTCCAAGTTACAAAATGCCACATTCATTGTTGTAACAACTACAACCAATTACAATTCAATTTCAACCATTTACACATGATATTAAGTATATTACACATTTAGACTATGCTCTACAATCATATTCAGGTTTTATACGAGCTTATGAAAGCTCTTTAGGTGACTCACGACTTTGGGGGTTTCAGGTCGTGACACAACTCATTGACTTGTCCTCGTCGCTACATGATCGTTTGATTTCAAATGGTCAAAATGGTACCAATTTATAACACTTAATAATCAATTCAATATTTCAATCCAACCATTTCAATTAACAATACCATCCCATATGCTTTCTTTCTAGCCTTACACATCATATATACATATACATTACACAAATTATCATTTCAACTTCAAAACATTTAGCAATTTCCACAAATTTCAACCATACAAGCCATATCAACTACTTAGGCTATTTTCATATATGCACATTTATCAAACTATAAACTTGGCTTAAACCACATTGCCAATTTAGAATTCAAAATGACCATTTCAATACAAAATTGAGTCAATCCTAGGTGCATGCCATTTATTGAAATGAAAGGAACTAGACAAACATTGTTGAGTCAAAGGGCTATGAGTTGGATTTTGAATCACATATTGGGGCTTTGAAATCTAAACAAAACTATATGCTGAGCGATAAAGCTCAATGGTACTATAACATCCTAAAATATGGCCTAGTCGGAACAGTGGTTTTGAAACCACAAATCTGACGTTAAAGTAATTATTTTATGATCATTGTGAGGCTTATGATATGAAAACATGCATGTGTTAAATTTTCATGAAGAAATTCTATGTGTAAGGTGTCCAATTGGAAATTAGGGACCAAATTGAATAAATTACAAAACTTGGGTTCTAGAAGAAATTTGTATGAAATTGCCTTGGAATATTAATTAGAGGTCCTTAAAGAGTAATTTTCCCAATTTCTAAGTTTTTGGACAAAAAAGGGCTTACATGAAAAATTTGGAAAGGTTAGTAAGGAAGGGCATTTTGGTCATTTAGTAATAAATGAAATAAAAAAGGGAAAAATCAAGCTAAAATAAGCTATTCTTCTTCTCCATGCTGTCAAAAATTTAGGGTTCTCCATAGCTAGGTTTTTCAACATTTTCAAGTTCATTAGTAAGTGCTCCCTAGCCTCGTTTTTAATGTTCTTTGTATTTTTAAGTCCTCTTAACATGCTCTTTCTATTTCTACCCATATTTCATGCTAGGGTTCATGTTTATAAAATTACCCATGCATTAGATGCTTGTGTTTTGATGATTTTTGGAGGAATATTAGAGTTTAAAGGATGATAAACAACTTTTACTATGTAGTTTTTCATGGAAATGGCTTAAAGGACTAAATTGTAAAAGTTGTGGAAATGGGTAGAAAAATATGGAATAAGGGAAAAACATGGGCTGCTATAAGTGTGAATAACATTCGGCTAGGCTTGGTTAGCTAAGGAATTACATGCATTTCATTATACGAGGCTTAGGACTAAATTGTAAATATTGTGAAATGTTAGAGGTAAAATGGTCATTTTGCCCGGGGTGAGTTTTAGGCCTAAAAATGAATAATGTGATGTATTGATAATCTAATTTTATTGATATAGACCCCAAGAAACAAATTCTGGAGGTCGACCGTGGAAAACGAAAGGTTTCAGAATAATCGAAATACGAAACCGAAGTAATTACCAGGTAAGTCCGTATAACCCGAAGTAAACTCTAAGTATACTTAAAATGCATGTTTTGAATGTATGATAATTTTAGATATTCATTGTATGATAATCCATGAAATGTGGTAATATAAATGAAAAGATGATAAATGTCCCGGTTGAAATAAAAAGGGAAATCTGGTGGATAAATTATGGCTTACATGACATGAGCTCCTGCATGTGTTGCAAAAAAGGATTTAGCCCGGACGAGTAATCTGTTGATCTCAATATAAAAATGATCTAGCCCGAACGAGTGTTTCTTGAGTGATCAAACCTTCCAAAAAATATAGGTACATTAAGGATTTAGCCCGGACAGGTAATCCGATTGAGGACTGAATTTAACCTGGACTGGCAATTCAGATCCGAACTTATGAGAGCAATTGTCGTTTAAAAAGATTTAGCTTGGACTGGTAATCCCGACATTACTCTATGAGTTTATACTACGGGGGAATTAGCCTGGACGTGTAATCCCACCGTAAGATGTAAGGTTCGCGGGAGTGCGTATTTGAGATGATCACTTGTATGATTTGACGATAAATGGCCATCCATCGAGATTTTTGAGAAATTCAATGGGAATATAATGAGAAATGAGAATGGAAATGTGGAATTGATGAGCTCACCTAAGATTAATGCTATATAGCTTGAGATGAAACTAACTTGATGATTAAGTATATGTGATAGGGGATTTATACTATGCATGTTTGGCATGAATATCTTTTATGGTTGTTTGCTAAATAACAAGTAAGTTTACCTTTCTGTTATCCGGACTTACTAAGCATGTCAACGCTTACCCCT
The DNA here is from genome assembly GCA_025698465.1 of Gossypium longicalyx. Lineage (NCBI taxonomy): Eukaryota > Viridiplantae > Streptophyta > Magnoliopsida > Malvales > Malvaceae > Gossypium > Gossypium longicalyx. Next base: position 78,473,082 of record CM047002.1, on the reverse strand, counting down.
TTTCACTTCTCTTGTTTTACAGAGCTCGCGAACTCGTGAAGATTGAAAGACGATAAGAGCATTGTCAACACTATCAACTTGTCTTGCCTTGGTATATAGAAACTTTTATTTTGTTAGAATGACATGTATAGGATTTTTGGGTCATTTTGTTATACATGTCATTTGGCAAGCCAATGTAAGGGCTTGAATGATACATTTATTCATTTTGTATATGGCCATGTGATATGGTTCATTTTGAGGTAGGTTGTAAACCTACTAATTGTGCATGTTTATGCTTGTATGTTTATTGTGATATATCATGAATGGACATGAGATATGTGGCCAAATCACTTGGGAATGATTTAGGCCATAATTAGCAATGAGTTTTAAAATGAGTCAAGTATGAATGAGTATTGTTAGAATGGTAACCCTAACACAAAAAAGGGTAATATTAATAGAGGATTAAAAGAGACATGAAGCAACATGCATGATCTTGACTAAGAAGGTTTTAAGGGTATTATTATACCATGATAGATGTCCAAGGAACATGTTAGTGTGTTTGGATGAGTGAGGGTGACAAGAGGCTTGGAGAATATCCTCCAAAAAGGTCCACACGGGTAGACACACGGGTATGTGTCTAAGCTGTGTGTGACAAATGGTCAACCACATGGGCGTGTTGTATGGCTGTGTGTCCCATGTACCTAAAATTTTTAAGTTAGTATGCATGGTAATAAACACACAGGTAGAGACATGGTCATGTGTCTCAACCATGTGGAAGGTACGGCCTAGTACACAGGTGTGTGTCTTGGCCGTGTACCCCTAAATGGATGATGATATCATAAAAAGAATGTCGAGGTTTTTAGACACAGGTGATGACACGGGCAATGACACGGGCGTGTCTATGCCGTGTGAAGGACACGGGCCAGGGACACGGGCGTGTGCTTGGACGTGTGAAAACCCCTATAGGTTCGAAATGAGAAATAAATCCAGATAATTCAACATGGGTGGGGGACACGGGCTTGTTCCCAAGCACACGGGCGTGTGCTTTGCCTCCACACGGGCTTGTGAGGCATAACCCTAGGAATTTTACTAAAATTTCTACTGTTCTCGGTTTAGTTTCGAATCACTTTTAATGTATGTTTTGGACCTTGCAGGTTCATAATTGGGACGTCATGATGTTGTTTGATTGGTTTTAAATTAGAATGAAATTTTATAACCCGTATTTTCTAAAAGTGTTCGTGTATGTATCCGGTAACACCTCGTACCTCGTCCTAGTCTTAGGTACGGGTAAGGAGTGTTACAGGTACTTCTATGATTCAAGTCATTAACATTAGCATTAATATAAACTAACACAATTCAATTCATGATTTAGTATGACCATTTCATTACACTTTCTCACGTATCATATATACCACATACATATACTATGTCATTTGACATTCAAATATAAACATATCTAATTCAAATGCATTTCATAACATGCCATTCATTCATTTTTAATATGCCACTTGTTTTTCTTTATCTCAATTCTTTCTCAAATCTATTGATTCATTCTATTTCCATGTCGGCCTTCCAGGATCATATAAATCGGTTCGCATGATCTTTCGCATGCTATCATTTTTCACATTTCACATATGTAAAAAATATACCAAATTCAATCACGTTGTAATCAATTCATGTTTTTTCAACACTATTTTCCTGACACGGACTTAAGACAGATACACGAATCTCTTACTCTATCATCCTGAGTTGCCTAACAATGATTGTAACATCCCGCCCGAAGAAATCTTATTATCTGAATATTGTTCAAAAAATAGGTCGGATGAGATGAGTTAGAAGTGAATTGTGTTAAAGCTAGTATAGATATAATAAACATTTTGAGTGTATTTGTGACACCTTAATGTTGGAGAACACTGGAGTAGCACATAGCGATTAAGAGTTATATTTGATGAGGAAAGTTTTACCATAAAAGCCTTTGATTGGTGTCAATGGGATGGACTGAATCTGTTATAAGTAATGAAGAAATAAATCTTGTGTTGAAAAGTTTATGTCAGCAATGAGGGCATTTAGTAGCGATGGCCTTGTGTAACTTCCCTAACCTATCTCCATCACCAGATTAGGGTTATGGAGAATTACAACACAAATAATAACAATTACTAATATTTAACCATTCAAATATCAAATTAAATAACATATAACCAAATTCAAATATCATTTAGAGCATAAATATAATTATTGACCTTAAATCTGGCCTATAGGGCCTTAAAAACAATATAGGAACAATCAGAGGTCATTTTGATACAAAATAGAAAAATAGGGATAATTTGAAAATCTTTGAAAATAAGGGTAAAATAAGGGTCACATGGTCGTATTGTAACACCCCAAAATAAGGCATAAGAGTTTTGAGGGTATTTTAGGAACTTTAGCATATATGTGCTCAGAATTTCGTAAGGTTGGTATTCAATAATTTTTTCGATCATGGATATTAGGGAATTGAGTCAATTTTTGAAAATGAGTTTTAAATACCTTAATTTTAGAAAAATGATAGACTAGTAACATAGTCAAAACAAGGAATATTTATATTGCAGCTTTACCAGTTTTTAAAATTGAACCTAATAAACCCCCATTTCCAGTTCTATTTCACGATAATTTCTCTCCAAAGTTTGCTATTGTTGTCCCTTGCTATTCCCTTGATCTTTAAATTGACTTTTTGATTCCTAAACCATAATACTTTTATTTCCTATCATTCCCAAGTCAATTACCTTAATAAATCTCCAAGAAAAACACTCAAAAACTCTATAGATTTCATCTTCTTATTCAATCGTGGGTTTTCCAAATTTGCATCAAAACTTTTTTAATCTTCCATAAAAGGTAATCATTCACTTTCACATTAGTTTTTAATGTTATCTAGACTTTAAATTTGAGTTTTTAGTTATTAAATTGCATGTTATAATTAAAACCTAAAAATTGGGTCATTAATGGTGGAATTCGAGATTGTAGGTGAAAATGTGATTTAGAAGTGTTTTTGAACTTGTTTTAACTTTATTAGAATGTTTCTAAAATTACTTTGAAGTTTTGTTAAGTATTTTTCGTGTTTTAATGAATTTTCATTATTATGGCCAAAACTTGTCAAAAAATTTCAATACCTTAAAATGTGTAGTTTTGTGTGGTTTAAAGGTTAGGGTTTAGTCGTAGATGAGTATGGGGATGAATGAAACTTGTTCCATACAAAAATTTTATGTGTAGATCGAGATATTTGTGTTTTAAACCCATCATGCTAAAAGGTTTGGTTACATGAGAAGGTATCTAATGCTTGTGTTTTGATGAAAGTTTATATTTGGTGAGTGTTTTGGAACCATCGCTCGTAGATGATTCATTGTGTAATTGGGAATTTAGAGGTAGCTTAAACCCCTACTCTAAATTCCAGCAGTAAGTGTTTTCGCCCTTATGATTAAACGTGATATATGTATGCTTGTGAAATTATGAAATTATGAAAGTATATGAGATTGCTATGACATATGCTATAAGCTTATGATGACTGATGTGAAAGTGAATATGAGGGTGTGTTTTTCATGCCCTATGACAATAAATGTGTGGGTATGTTTTCATACCATGTGGCAGTGACTATAATATGCTAACGATGTGAATATACAGTGAAAATGTGCAAAATATCGGTAAGTAAATATGTGATAATAATGTGGATATTTTGGCCTTATGATTTTATGAGACCATTGGATATAGTTGGAATGTCATAGGATTATGAGTACTAACCTTTTTTATGTGATTTTGGGGCATTGAAGCCCAGGGACAATTTTTGGAGAGATAAGGGAATGTCAGCTAAGCTCCATTCACTAGGATATGTGGGTTTAGTTTGTTGCAGAATGTTAGCTATGCGCTACACTTACGGGACATGTATGACTTTATGAGTCATTATTGGTGTGTTGGAGATCCATGTATCTGATGTGTGGTGATGGAGTCCACATTATGTTTCATAACCTCAAGAGCCAAACTATCTTATAATATGATTAAATGTGACTAAATATGGTTTATTTGTGTTGTGATATATGCTTATATAATCATGTGGTTAAATGTGTGAAATATGATATGAGAGTTAAATATGTTATGAATATGAGATATGTCTATTTATTTGATGCATAATTACTTGTTTACATAGTGGTTGTTTTGAGCATTCACTTAGCTGGTTAAGCTCACCTATTCCACTTTAACCTTTTCAAAGGAGTTGTGTTTTTAGTGTGAGCTGCATAGCCTTCTAGGGGTTGATCCAAGCCGTTATTTAGTCGCTATAGTAGGTGTTTATGGTTATTTTTTATATAGGAATTTAAGACAATGTGGTAGATTTTATATCAGTTTTGCTAAGTCAATTTTTGGGTTGTTTGCATGCTATTTACGTTCGGAAGTATATGGACTTGGATATGATATTGGGACTGCTATTTCGAATATTTTGATGTTTCTTTAACTAGGTGAATGAAGCATGTTGTTTGAGATTAAGTTTGAATGGTTTTAATGTTGAAGTATGCTGAGATTTTGTACTTTGGAGCGGAGGTATCAATATTTGATTTTTAAAAAACGGTACCTCTATATTTTCGAAGGTGCATGGAAACATAATATGGAATTGGTATTAATACTTTGGGCCAAGTATCGATACTTGGGGTAAGTTTATCGATACCTTGCGGAAGGTACCGATAATTTTTTAGTTTTGGATATTTGGTGAGAAACAAAATTTTAGTTTGGTATCGATTTTCCATGTGGTATTGATACCATTTAAAGAAAATATCGATGCCCCTAAGATAGTATCGATACCTACATAACAGTTTTGAAAATTTTGCAATTTGGCCCATTTGCAGGTTTGATTGATGTTTTTAATACCCTTAGTGTATGTATGGCATGTTTTAAGGATAAGAAGTGGTTGAACGACTACAACTCAAACGTATGATTGAATAAAGATGATGATTGGCTACGTGTGAAATTGTTTGCTAAGTAAATGATGTGTGACAATGGTGTAGTGTCCTAGTATTCGAGCTCAGTGACCGAGCTGGGTATGGGGTGCTACACGTGTGATAGAGCCCAAGCTGTGTGGCTCAGAACATGGTCGTATGCCTACTCCACAACCCATGTGACTATTTCACATGCCCGTGTATGTAGATTGTGTAACTAACTGTACTTGTGTAATATAAGGTCACACGGCTGTGTGGTCAGACCGTATAACTCACTATGATTGTGTAGCTCAGGGTCACACAACCGTGTCGTTAGGCCGTGTAACTCTTAGTGCCCGTGTGGACCAACCTGCACCAAAAATAAATAAGGCACACAATTGTGTGAGTAGGCCGTGTGCGACACATGGCCATGTGACAGCTCATGTCGTAGGCCGTGTGTACCTTAAAAAAGTTTGCAAAACAAGACACATTTTCATTCAAAACTTAGGTATTAGGCCAAATCAAAACCAATCAATTCCTATTTTAAAAACACATTTAAAAACCTAAATTATGTCAAAATATATATCTTAAGTGCCTAACCAATGTGCCCTCATTGACTCCACAATTCAATTTTTCAACCAAGTTGCATACAAAGCCTATATTTCTTTACTAAAAACACATGCAAATTTTACAATTCATACATACCATCCAAGTTTACTTCTACAATATTACAATCATTCAATAGTAACATACAACCAAATAACCAAAAACAAAACATTTATTTACGAACCATTACAAGCCAAATATCAAAGGCTTATATACACATAAACCAAAACCTATTCAAGACCAAAATCATTCAAACATGACATCTATCACAAGTAGCTAGTAACCAACACATTTACAAAGCACCTATTACATTTCATGCCATCAAATTAAACCCACCATATATCAATTTCAATATCACATTCAAGTCTCTAAATCAAGCTATGATCAACCACATTATTGGCCACAAACAATCAACTTATAAACAAGTATGAAATATGCCACTTATAAGGAACACTTATACACAAATTACAAGATTCTCCTATTAAATGCCACATATCCCAAAGTAAACATTTTCAAAGACTACTGAAGATAGCTGGATAGCGCAACCTTCTACTTAATTCGATTGCCTGATTTCAGAAAACAAGATCTACAAGAAATCAAGAAAAACAAGATGAGTAAGCTTTAATTAGCTTAGTAAGTTCACAGGTTGAAATGTTATAACTTACCGTATAACCATAGTTTCATAATTAACAAAATCAATAGCTAACATTAACCCTATCAATCACAGCCATTCAACAGGTGAGTTTCATAAATACAAGTCATTTAACCACTTCATTTATACAATATCAACAGTTAACAAGTCACGATAAAATGTCGGAAACCATATATACATGTACAAGTCTTTCACAAGAAATCATAACCAAATATCAATTACCTATCATCATTAAATCATTTAACCATAAAAAAATTCAGCCTGATGAATGGTATAACAGATACGGATACACGATTATCCATCCAAAACACACCAGAACGTTCAAATGATCTATCCATCCGAGAATACACCTGGGAACCAAGGGCAAAGCCCATAGGCTAACATCCTTCCGAAACACACCTCGACATTGAGTGCAAAGCCCGAAGGCTTTACATCTACACCCGATAACACACTAGAATTACTATAAATATAACACGATAGTCCGCAACAAATGCTGGACTTCAGTATATTTAGTGGATAGTAACAAGTCAATAATCATCATCTCATCAAAAGTCAATCTCGTACTATGCGCAATATAACCTATTGTCATGCCAATTGTATCCTATCCTATGTTTATTCGGGCTTGATATACAAAACCGTATAATAATTTACAATTCAATTACATTTCTCACATTGAATCACTTTTATAATTATTTCATTAAATACATAATTATTCAATACATCATAAATCACACGTCATTAAAATATTGCAAATTATACTAAATTAAACCGTATGAACTTACCAGGGTTAAACTGTAGTAATGGCAAAAGTTCAGGGACCATTCAACAACTTTCCCTCTTCCTCGATTATCTACTTATTCTTGATCTATAATATAATTTATTTCAATTATTAGCCTCCATTTCATATATCATTCAATTAAATACATATTCCTTTCTATTTACAATTTTTCACAACTGCCCCAAACCTTTACACTTTATTCAATTTAGTCCTTAATATTAAAGCGAGTCTATTTTCACACTTAATTAATAATCCTAATTTTTACCAAACCTTTAACCATGTAACAGTATCCTTTAAATTCTAAAATTTTTCAATAAAACCCTTCCAAATTTCATATGCTTTTAATTAAATCATTTAACTTAAATACTATACAAATTACTTTACAAACTAGCTCAAATTCCCTATCAAGCTTCCAACCAAATCATTTGCAATTAAAAAGATTCACTAACAACAATGGTAAATCTTCTAATCTTTAACAACTTCACAAATTAGTCCCTGGGCTAGATAGTTTAAGCTACAACGATTTCAAAAACATAAAATTTACAAGAAACGGGTTAAAAATGAGCTTAAATGCAAGAACTTAAATGACAGAATTCTTCAAGCTACTTTCATGGATTTTTTCTTCCCCCTCCCCCCCCTCCCCAAATTTCGACAATCACAAGAAAGAAAGATGATAGCATTGTTTATTTTAGTTGTTTATGTTTTAATTAGCTAATTACCTTATTGTCCTTAATTAAAACATTCAAATTTCACAACAAAACACTCATAATCGTCCACTACATATAATTAAATGGTATTTTTACCATTTTGATCCATAAATTTTAATTTCTCTAGCCATTGAATACTTATAAATAATAGGAACTAACTTTTGTAGCTTTTACGATTTAGTCCCTTTTTTAATTAATTAACTATTTAACATCAAAATTACCTAACCAAATTTTAATACACCTATATAATCACTCCGTAAATATTTAATAAAATTATTTACGGGATCAGTTTATAGAAACGAGGTCCCGATACCTTATTTTCTAAAACCATTTCACTTTAGAGACAAATCGCTTATTTTTACTATTTGATCAATAAGTTAAAATTTATCAGATCAAAATTCTATATTTTACCATTTTTTATTCGTAAATATTTACAGACTCACTCGTGGGATTAGCAGTCTCAAAATCACTATTTTTGACACCATTGGAAAACAGACTGTTACACCTTGTGCCGGTTAAGTTATAAGGAAACAATAGTTAAAGCTTAACTTAATATGAACTAAATAGTTAAGAATCAAAGGAAATCACTTGATTAGTATTCTTGGAATTGGGAAGATTTGGATAAGACCACCAAATGACTGATGTGACATTTGTTGAGTCCTATTAAAGTCCACGGACAAGTCAAGCGTATAAGACAAGAAATATATCTTATCTCTTTCCTCGAGAGAGCAGAACCAAAGGAAGATAGGAAAGCTCCTCTAGGTGTTAAGTATAAGGCTTGAGGAATGACGAGCCTTGTAGTCTATAGGAAAGTAAAATGTTATCTGCCCCATTAAAACTTTTGACGTATATGTGGGCGCGTAGTCTATAAGGAAATCTAATGCGAGATGCCGTTAGGAAAGGATGCCCAGTAAAGCACATAATGGACTCAAGCAATAGGTTCACCGCCAAGAAGGCGTGATGCACCAATGCATGACCAGTCGAGCTTTGAGCTATGCCTTAATGAAGGATGGGCTAAGACCTAGGCATAAGCTATGTTAAGTTAAACTTGGAATGAGAGAGTAAGCTCTAAGATGCCCCTGTTAAGGTAAGTTTCACAACTTACTACCATCAGAACTGATCTATTTAGCTTAGTAACGAAAATAGTAAAGCTTTGTAGTACGATTTTGGTGTTCAAGTAAGAACGAAAATGAATTAGATAGAAAGATCTTGATGAGTTTTCTGTGGTTTAACGTTTAGAGGTTTTCGATCTACTCAAAGAAGGCCTAAATCTGATGTTTAAGTGCGAACTTTGTGACCTCTTTGTGAGTTTTTGAGAGGAAAATGTGATGATATCATGAAGGTTCTATGAGTACCCTATGAACTTTTTTGTCTGCTGCATGTATGTTAATATGTTTATTTCTTCTATGTTAAAAGACTAATTTGTGGAACAAAATGAAAGCTATGCATGTGTGATATGTTGATTTTGTCAAAAAGTGTATCTAATAAGCTTGCATGTGTGGCTTGATGCCTAAATGACAATGCGCCTTTGTTAAGAAAAAGTAATGTGTGCACGATGAATGCGTAAAGAAGGCATACGCCTGATGATATGTTTCTGCTCCACAGAAGAAAGTGTAAGCGTAAAGATTGCACCTGAAATTATGTTTTTGTCCGCTATAAGTAAGTATGCACATACATAAACGCGTCTGAAAGCATGAGGAGTCTGTGCATAAGTTGCATGAGTTGCATAAGTTTGAATGTTGAGTCTGCTTGCATATGAGTCCATTGGGACAATTGGAATGACGAAAATGTGCAAGTGTACACAATCATTAACAAGTAATAAATTGACAAGTAATGTCAAGTTATTGTACCTATAGGGACTAAGCAAGTGAATATTTATGAAATGTAAAATGAAACAATTTAGTGATGAAAAATATGTTGTTTTGAAAAGGTGATATAAAAATAAAACTAATTTAACTAAGTTATAACTAAGAAAACAAAATTCCAATTCTCGATTTCTAAAAGATAAGGTTTAATCAGTATGACATAAATGTGTTAGATCAACTTCATTCTTTAACTTAGAATAATTAAAACTATGTTTATGTTGTTACGAATAATTTCACGGCAACTTGATATCCTGTTAACTAATGCACATACTTACTTACTAAATCCATTAATCTCTTAGACATATTTCTATGTCAAATCAAATGATTAATCAAATTTTCATAAGCAAGTATAAGATAAAGTGAACTAGCAATATATTTTTATATTGAAACAATTTAATCCCAATAATCTTACAAGTTATGCAAGACTAAAGTATTGTTTAATACTATCACTAATTTAACCCTTAACTACCATAGAAGATTAAACATGCACCAATTAAACAATGTGTCAATTAATTATAATTTCAATCCATTTAATAATTAATTCAATTGTTACCTTACAATTAAAATGCAAGCATAACATAGGCATGATTTTATTTAATTGAACAATTTACCAAGGCCTAATAACAACACAAACACATTTTTAATATTCAAGTGGACAAAATGCAATTAATTTAACATGAATGAAATTTAAGTCATTTTTATCAATGCAAAAACATCAACACAACAAATATTCATAATCATAATCACAACATAAACTGAAAAGATTAAAAGAAGGGAAGTAGAAAAACAAATCCTAATAATCTTCCAAAGCTAGACTAGTGTGCTTCTTTATTCTCTGCTCATTCTATTGATCCAAGGTCCTCATGAACACTTGATTTTTGTTGCTCTAAGTAGTGTGCTAGCTCTTTTACAAGAGGGGAAATTGGAAAGGGAAGAAAGAATTTGGAAAGCAACTAGAAGGGAAAAAGAAAAGAAAGATGAGAGAAAAGGTGTGAGAGAGAGGTGTGAAATGAGAGACAAAAAATGAGGAAGAGAATAAGGCTTTTGATAGTAGGAGATGACAACTAAAATTAGATAAAAGTAGCATCCAATCCCCCTTCCCATGTCCAGTCATGCTAGATGGAAGGAGTGGTTGACTTACATTTGTTCTTTTTAGCTTATGGCTAAAAATAGAATACTTAAAAAGGGGAGGGGTTTGAATGGCATTTAAGAAACGCTCAAGGGCTTATTTGCAAGTGTTAAAATCATCCAAAATAATCTGATTGGGTTAGAAATATTGGATGGCTTGGGTTGCTTTTTTGGACTTGTCCATTCTCCCTCTCTACTTGTTCAATTCAGGCCCTTTCCTCTACTTCAAGCTGCCCGTTTTTCTTAATAAAAATTAAATCAGACCAATTGATTCGAGGAAGTCTTAAAGCCTAAATTTAAGTCCTCCATGAATATTAATTCATCATATTGTGCTTCCAAGGTGCCTCGTAAATTAATTCTTCCAAGGTGACTATCGAGTTGATTTTTCACCATTTGTGCAAAACTGCCAAAATTAACCTAATATATGTGAAATTATTATAAAAATAATTAAAATTCAAAATATTTTATAAACTAAGTTTAAATTAATTATTATATAATAAAATTATAAAATTTGACATAAATTACTTAGAAACTGCATGAATTAGTGCTCAGAAGGTGCTAAAAAAGTCTATATATTTTTGTGTTTCCAACAGTAAACCCGAATTCTAATATGGAAGTCCATGGCCATGACAAGAAGACCACATTATGTAAGACCTAGCTTGGTACTATGACATCATGTAGAAATAAAGAGAAGAATGGTTGGGTGAGTACCAGACAATGTGGGGCAAACCTCATGACAATGAGTTTAGGCAAATCCCTATCATCAAAAACACCATTACCTAAAAGTGATGCCTTTGTGGCTGAATTTGTTATATGTGAGCCATAGTGGTAGAATCTATTATATATGGAAGCCTTTGTGGTTGTTCTTTGTTATATGTGAGCCCTAGTAGCGGAACCTGTCATATGTTGAAGCCTTTGTAGCGAAATAGTCAAAAAGAGCTTTCGCAGCTAATTCTATTAAAAGTGTCTTCATGGCAAAGTCTATTGTATGAATCTAGACGCCTTTATGGCCATCTAATGATGTATGGATGCATTTATGGAAATCTAAGTTAAATGTATGCCTTTTTGGCTTTCTATTGATTAAGCGAGTGTGTAAAGCTTTCGAAGACATCTGAAGTCAAGAATACGCCTTAATGGCGTAGTCTTTGAAATGACCTCGGGACAACAATTCAAAGGCAATGCCAAATTGGTGAACTCTAAACAAAATTTCAACTAATGAGATTGTGATAATGAAAGATTGGTGAGAAATACAAGATGAAGAGAAGCAAACAAAATTTTCCTTGACCACTAATAAGAAGGTGAAATGGAAAGTAAGTTGCCAATAAAAAATCGTAAGTAAGTCGAATGATACTAACTAAGGTAAGAATGTTTAAACAATATGAAGGAGTACAAGGTATGTAGAGATTTAATTCATGTTCTTGTTGAGCTTGATAAGTGTCTGTCTAGTTCCATAGAGTAAAGTACAATGTTTATATTTTATATGAAATGATGAATAAATGTATGATAATACCTCATTAAGTTCTTATGAACATATTATGGATGCATCTGATTGTAGGATTTGTCTAAAAGATGGGAGACGACAGATGATGCCAAGGCTACGCCAGTAGAGCGGTGGTTTGTACTGATATGCATATAGAGAAGTGAAAGATTGTGGTGGAGTAAAAGTGTATGCCCAAGGAAAATTTAAGAGAGTCATATGATTAGTTAGAAATAATGATTACACGCGAGTTTATACAAGAAGTCTTATGGCTAAGTTTAAGTCTGCGCATAAGATGTAATACTCTATTTGTATTCTTGCTAATAGTAAGGCGAAAATGATAGTTGTTTTATTTAGAATGTAAAGATGAACAAACTATGTAAATAGAGTAAATCTTAATAATATACACAAGGATATTCAGTAAAAAAAACTAGAAAATTTTATTAAGTCATTGTTTGTCTAGTACATAGGCGAATAGAAGAGTCTAAGTTACATTTACTTTAGATAGTAGCATACGATACTCGAATCCAATTGATCGGGTTGGGTGGATGGCACTACTACGATGACTAATAGAACATGTACATACGATCGCCCCTGTAACACTCCATACTCGACTTGAACGCCAGGCCAAATATTGAGATGCCACACCACCGTCTCACATCGATTTCATTGTAATTATTGACTTGAAATACATGCAGTTTCATTTTACTTTAATTAGAATATCAAGTCATGAAAACTTAGTTTAGCATTTAATCATACCAACATACGACAAACAAACATAAAATCTATATATCTCGGGCATTGGGACCACTTAACAAATTTTCCCAAAAATGTTATGCAAGTATCGATATCACCTCTAAGGTATCGATATTTCCTTTAAGTGGTATCGATACCACCTAGAAAATCAATACCAACCTAGCATTCTATTTCTCTCCAAATTTTAAAACATCAGAAAATATCGGTACCTTTCACAAGGTATCGATAATTACACCACGAGTATCGAGACTCGGGCCAAGGTATTGATACCAAATTGATATTCTGACTCACTGCACTTTCAAAAATACAAAGGTATTGTTCTAAAAGCCTTAATATCGATACCTCTACTTCAAGTTACAAAAATTCATCATATAAGAGCATTTAAATCATTCAAACTTAGTCCTTAAACATCATGTTTCATTCACCTAGTCACATATGCATAAAAATGTCTAAACAATAAACCAAACACCATGTCCAAGTTCACAAGCTTCCCAAGCATACGCAATATACAAATAATCCCCAATTCATTATAATAAATTGATATAAAATCTACCACATTGGCCTATCACATTGCCTTTATTCCCCAAACATAAATAAGCATAGAACACCTACTAATAGAAGCTAAATAATCAGCTTGGATCACTCCCTTAAGGGCCACACTGCTCACACCAGCACTAATTATCTGCAATGGTTGAAAAGGAGTGGGTGAGCTTAACAAGCTTAGTGAATGCTCAGAACAACCACTATGAAAACAAGTCATCATTCATTAACCAATCAATTGATAGCATTTTTCCAAAACATCTTTAACTTAGTGTCATAATTTACATATTTAATCATCTTTCATATATCCCTTTTACATATTTATACGAATATTTAGGCACATATTCTGATACATTTTAATCACATGTAGTCACATATAATCCCATTTAAATGCAATTTATAATAATTTGCATAGCATCCACATACTCATTTAGGCATACATCACATTACACATATATACACTTTTTAAGATAATTTGGCACTTGAGCTATGAAATATAAAAGTGAGCACTATCATCACTCATGGGATACACAAATCTCCAGTGCACCACATATAGACTTGTAGATTCGAACATATCCCATAAGTGTAGCTTATAGTTAACACTCTCCAACTCACCAAATACACATATCCCAGTGAATGAAGCTTAGCTCGCATTCTCTTATCTCTCAAAAAATTGTCCCTGGGCCTCAACGCCCCAAATATCACGACACATATAAGTGAGCACTCACAATCCTATGGCATGCCAACTATATCTAACGGTCTCATTAAGTCACAAGGCCAAAATATTTATACTATCATCAAATATTACTTTACCAATTATTCATACATATTCTTTGCATAACCATATATGTGATCCGCGATTCGCTATAGTATAAATAGAAAAAAAATTATTATTCTATTATTTAATTATTTATTATTATAAATTGAATGTTATAAAAATAAGAAATTATTATAACACTAACATAACAATTACAAATGGGTGATGTGGAAAATAAGAATCCCCCCTTGAAAAAAAAAAGATATTCAAAAATTCAAAAAAGTAAAACCTTTGTATCCTATTCGAGTTAAACCAATTCAGATTACTCCAAATTTATTTGGCATACAAAAAAAAATTTTGAATTCCCCGTAGAAAGAGATTTGGCTAATGAAAAAGCTTTCTAGGCCACCCAATATCCTTTCTTTTTCCAAACATTTTTTCGAATACGCTTTTTTGATGTAGAAGTACGTTTTTTTGGAACTGCCATTCAAAAAAAAGTTATTCAGTGCTATAGTTGGATGTCAAAGACACTGTCACACAGCATGAATAACATACCCTCATATTTACCGTCACGACAATCATCACAACATGTTCATATTTTGTCACATCATAACTCTCTTTATCACAATTCAAAAACATATTTATCACATATTTAGCATAGGTAAAAGAACACTTACACTCAGAATTTAGAGAAGGGGCTTAGACTACCTCTAAATTCCCAAATAACACAATGAATTGTTTACAGGCAACTGATCCAAACACTCATCGAAATATTAGTTTTTGTCAAAAATTGGAAGCTTAGACAAGCTTCCCTTTGACGTTATCTCTACTAGTTGAAGGTCTTATCGACTCTGACACTTCAACAAGACAAACCACACATATTCAGTCAATAACTCACCTCAAACAGCCACAAACACAAGTCTACGCTACATTTTTTTCTATCTAAAACTTAAGCATAAAAAACTTCAAATTTGAATAAATCAGTATATGCTTTATCTACATATTCATCTATGACTAACTCCCACCCTTAAAACTAAACTAAACTACACTTTTTAAGGTATCAAAAATTTTCGACAAGTTTTGGCCATTATAATGAAAATTCATTAAAACCTGATAAATCCTTGACGATACTTCAAAGTTACTTTATAAAGCTTCTAATCATGTTACAACAAGTTGAAAAACACTTTAAAATCAAGTTTTTTATCCACAAACTCGAAATTCACCATTAAAGACCTGATTTTCGGCTTTTATTTAAAACATGCATTTCAATGGCTAAAAATTCAGTTTAAGAGACTAGATATCATTTAAAAGATATAGAAAGTTGAATGGTTACCTTCGGTGGAAGAAAAACGAGCTTTAACACAAATCTAGAAAACTCAAGTTTTGGAAAAGATGATAAAGATGGTGAGGTTTGGGTGATTTTCTTGGTTTTTATGAAGATTTAACGTTCAAGGGGGTTACAATTCAAAGGTAATTAGGAATTAAAGATCAAAAGAAATTAGAAGAGCAAGAGGGGAGTAAAAACGACACAAGCAAGTGAGGAGCAAAACTTAACATGAAACTAAGCTGTTGAATGGGGTTTTTAGGTTGATTTAGAAATTTTGGTCTAATTATTTCATAAAAACTCATAATTTTGACACTTATACAAATCATTCATTTTTCTAAAATTAAATGTATTTAAAACTCATTTTTAGGAATTGAGTTAATTTTCTAATAACCATAATTGAAAAAAATACCAATATGCCATGTCATAAAATTTCGAACACTCGAAGGCTAAAATTCCTAAAATACCCCTAAAACTCTTAGGCCCTATTTTGGGGTGTGACAGCCCGGGTTGCTCGAGAATGATGGCTTTCATAATTGTATACTCTTTCATCCCGAGTTGCCTAGAAATAATGACTATCAGAATATATACATTATGCCTCCCTAGGTTGCTTGGAAATGATGGTTTCTAATCATTGTACTTAACCTATGGCATGCCAACTATATCCGACTCTACTTGAACAACTAATAGGGTAATTGATGTTCCAATTACATATCATTTACATGTTCACATATCATAATCACAATTCATTTCATCAATTCGTATTACTCATTTCATCAATTCGTATTACATGACATTATCAAGCTCATGTTATACTTGTTTACGATCTATTCTCGTCTCGATTCAAATCTCAATATACCAAAGTTTCATACCATAATCAGTTCAACTCAATTCACTACATTTCATCATCAATACATATATATACATATACTAGATATCATATAGCATAATTCGTATCAAATATCATATACCATATATCAATGATATCACACTCTTTTATACCATATCAGTTCAATCCAAATTCCCAATATTTAATATCATTTAATATCGTCAACACAAATCAATTCATGGAACAAGTCATAATCTTACCTATATAGTTATGTTGGAAAAAATCTTATTTGAAAATGATTTTCTTATACAATGGAAAATAAAAATTTTGAAAATTGAGCCAATTTGTGATATTTATAGAAATAAACTATTTACCGAAATCGCACTTGTGTTTTTGGCTAAACGAGTCCTTGTCGTTCCTAATTTTCAATTGAATGACCTACTCTATTATTCTTGTATCACAAAATGCTTTAAGTGTGGGCTCGAATGATTTGAATCAAACTCAAAACCAGAAATAGTTTTCTTTACTTTTAGTGTGAAAGCAAAATCTCTTCAGAATAGAAACTGGTAGAATTGTTATTCAAGAAAATATATTTAATACTTAGAGAATAAACTCTCACTATTTTTGGGAAGAGTAACAAATCTCAAAGTTGTATTCTATTTAACCCTACTGTTTCCATCACTTTATAGGGAGAAGAGGTAAAACCCTTGTTGAATTATAGAAGTCTATTTCAAATAGAAAAATGAACTCCTATTCTAACTAGAAGAATAGGGGGAAACAACTCTAGTTAAATAAACTATGGTTTGTCGTCCCTCTCTTTCAACATGAAGGGCTTTTGAGCCTCTCCCATATTGGGTTAAATTATAAATACTTCTTGGACTTTTAACCCAGTACTTTATAATTTGATCCAACCCGATATTTGTTTTTCTATTTCCCAAAATAAACATCTCAAATTAATTTAAATTAATTAATTTTCCAACCCAATTCTAATTCTGTTAAAATCATGACGACTTTATTGTAAAAGAATCTATGAGAAAATATATGTAATATTTCTACATTCAATGAATTTACTATGACCAAAATTTCTATTCCAGGTCATTTTCATTTTCATTTTGGAGAAAAAAACATTAATTTCCAAATGTTTCTCATTTCTTCATTTTTACCATTTCTATCCATTTATGTTTGTTTGATTCAACATACAATTTATTTTTGGCTTCAACGAGCTAGTGGAGGGATTGATTGAATATATATAAAATTATTTATAATTAAGTTTTATCTTTTCCCCTATTAACTATAAACTCATTTAGTCACGAAGTCATTCTACTATAGTATCATGATTAAGCTCACCCCAATGGCATACCCTTACAAAAGCAATTGAATCAGTGTTCATCTAATTACCTTATCATAAATGTGTTACCTTTATAAGATATGCTTAATCTCTTTGGAATAAATCTGTTCCTTCAATATCATTCTATTTTATTTCATGGTAAGCATTATATCTTCTTTCATGAAAAGTCAATTACTATAAAATAGTAATAAAGTCATTCATCACAAAGACGAACGACCCGTGACCATGTTTACTATTCATCAACCATGTAATGCCAATGAGAAGATATCATTTACCCATGTATTGGGCTTTGAATTCCAATATTGTGAATGACGCTACATACTGCAGAAGTCTTATACCCAACACACCAACTTTTGGATCCTTATTATAACTCTTGAAAAAAGTTATATTTTACACCTTTAGACTTAGGTAATTGCTTGTACTTAAGTACGTTTAGTTGCATTTTAGTATTTTCCATTAGTGTTTTTAGGAAAGTGCATTAAAAGGCTTGGACTGTGCTTAAATGTTATTACATGTTACTTCTAACTGTTTGCAAGAAGGATTTGTTTATTGAGTGGCAGGTGCAGAATAAGGAAAAGAAGTAAAGAAGTTAAGGTTTGTCATGGCAAAAGGTTGGACAATTTTCCAACACGAATGTCGTGGCAATGCCAGAAAGAGACCGAATCAATACTTAACCATTATCAGCCCTGATGTATGTGTACCAAAAAATCAGCCTAAAAAAGAGGAAAAATATCATAGGATGATGGGTCTAACCTAAATGAGGAGAAGACAATTGAAAAAAAAATCATTGGATGAGAGTAAAGGATAATGGTTGAGAACAAGGCAGAATCATAATGGAGAAGAAGAAAGCAGTTCCTTGTGGCCACCATTAGATTGTGACGCTGAAGCTGTGGGGTTGGATAGTTGAAAGCCATCTTCCTGCAATTTTTCTTTTACTTCTTTATTTAGTGTTTTGTGAATTGAATTGAGAAGGATGACATTGAATGCTATTTTTAATATGAATGTTATTTGCCAGCCCATGAGTTAATCTCATAAGGTTGTGATTGCTTGTTGAAACATTTATTTCCTTGAATGACTAAAGTCTAGTTTAGTTTTAACTTACAATTTCAGTCGATGGTATTTCTAAACTGCATATGTATAATCTCTAGACATAGATGAATGTGCAACATGTTTATAAAATTAATCTAATACTAACAATGTTAGGTTAGTTAGACCAAAATTGAATGATATGAGCAAGTATTCGACTGAATACTTGTTGCAGTGTTTAGACATAGAGCAACGTTCCATATGGAAAGAAAAAAAATGGTGTTGGGTACCATGCTAAAGGCCTAGAGACATATATCGCTTTAGGCAAGCTAACTTAAGGTCTAACTCTCGAATGAAGCAAACCATAGTAGAACTATTCCAAGCAGTAGAGCAAGATTGATTTTGCTAGGACATTTTTGGTTAATGAAGGTAGATTCTTAGTAATCCCAACCTTACAAATCAATATTGTAGATCATTTATTCTTTTCTGTAGCATATTTGTTTTCACATCTTTAATTGTTTACCTGTTTGTTTTGTACATTTTATATAACATTATTCTCCTAATTGCCAATACATTATTATTACTATTTTTTCCTTAGCATTAATCTCATTTTACTATAATAACCTAACCATGTTATACCTATTTAATCCCTGTGGAGACAATCTCACTTATCACTTTATTACTTGATCCGACGTGTATACTTTCATAATTTGCATATCAATTCACACTTGACTCTTATCTATTTGAACTCTAGCTTTTACTTACATCAAAGCATACGAGTCACGCATACATAGTTCTTCATCTACTCAGGATTAAGGTTTGCCATATTGTGAATTTCACAAGTGAATAAATACATAAACAGATTCAAGATCTATTCTTCATGGGTCGCCCAATGTACTATTAAACAAGGCTCTCCCCAATTAGACTTGATAGATGACATATTAGTCTTTCAATCAGTTTGTTCATTTCTAATTAGACTAAGGACATGTTTATGTTGTTTTACTAATTTAAGTTGTCTTTTCGTATTACGATTGGACCATGTAATACACATAGTATTAGTTTAAACATTAGACAACCAGTGTTACAATATTTGTTTCTATTTTGCTTTGTGTGCAAAAACCACATGAGGATAATTATAAAAAGTATATTTATGTAATCCATGAAATAGTTTATTAACCAATCCATTCGAAAAATCAACAAGTTCATAAAAAAATACTACACTAAGAGCACAAGATCCAATAGTCTCTCAATAGCCCTAGTGAAGTAGATAAGTCATATTCCATATTCTCATGCTTTCCACATGTTTCTCAAAATTCCTAGCTAGTAGAGTATTGGTAAATGGGTCTATAAGTGATCTGTCATAATTCGGTGTAGCTTATTAAACTAGTTTTCATACTTAGTGAGATTGAAAACGAGCAATTTAAGTTCTTGGTTTAGTTTAAATTTAATAAAAATGTGTACTTTAAGTCTTTTATTAACCTTAGGGGCCAAATGAGGCCTAAAGGCAAGCTAACATACTTAGTAAGTGTGCAAGAGACCATTCAAAGGTATAAGAACTCAAACTTGGCCACTGTGTTACAACACAGGGAGTTTTATGCCGCAACATAGGGAGCAGAATACAAGAACTTCAAGTATGCCTTTGTGTCTCGACAAATAAAGTTATCCTTGAACTATGCATCCTGCCTTCAATGTCGCGACACTAGCCCTGTGTGAGATTAATTACAAGTCGGGGTGTTTAGTCGCAAAATGGAAATTAAACACGAGAATGTAAGCTAAGCTAGGGTTAAGGATGACGGCTATCCTAATTCTATAAATAGGCTCATTTAGCACTTGTTTAAGGACATTTTTTGAGATTCTAAGTTTTCCTTTTTCTTAAGCCTTAGGATTATTTTTAGTTATTTTCTATTTTGTGTTCTTTTGGGGAACGTGATTTGTAAATGAAATCAAAAGCTAGTGGATTTTCTGCACTTCATCTATCAAATAAAATAGGATTCTTTAAACTCTATTATAGATTTACCCTTTACGCATATCCTTATTATTGAGTTTATGATGTTTATAGATTCCAAGAGGAACTAATCCTCTTATGGGGGATTAGTGAGTTGAGGTGTGATTTATTAATTGCTATGTAGGGTTTTTGTAGAGAATTAGCTGTTTGGGAGAGAATGAACTTAAACCCTAGGCTTAATGACCATAGGAAGTCATTTAGGTTGGAATTAACCAAAAATTAGTATGGCCTATCTGTGAACACTTTAGCCCCGAACTGGTCTGGATTGTGAGGTCGAGAGATAAGTAGTTCTCGTGGATTCATTAGTTTAGTGAAAGATCGAGAGATCCTACTAGGGTAGCGACTAGTTGATTGAATTGATACCTAAAATAGGAATTAGTCATGAGCACGAAAGCAAGCTAATCACCCATGTCTACATTTGATCAAGTTTAGAAATTAGTTTTCTGAAGTCTCTTTTATTTATGTAATTTTTTATTTCTTTTTTTATAAAAACATAAAAATCCCTTCTTTATGTTTTATTGTAATAGAATTTATTTAAGCTACTAATTAATTTTATTTTCGCTTAGGTTAACTTTAGTTTAGTACTCATCTCCCTTGGGTACGATCCTCGGAATACTCACTTATTCCGTTGTAAAAATTATATTACAACATGGCCCGTATACTTGCGAACACTACCTCAAATTCACATATTTAATTGCAGTATTCACACTCTAGACATTATTGCATCCAAATGTGGTTAGCAAGGATGTCTTTGGATGTGACCGTGACTATATCCACGATTTCGTTTGCAACTGCCTTTCTTACGATATGATACTTTCGATCAATATATTTTGTCCTCTTGTGGTTTCTCATCTCCTTGATATTGTCTACTGTCACACTATTGTATTAATATAGTGTGGTAACTTTTTCTATTCCAGGAATAACTTCAAGATCTGTAAGAAACTTTCAAAGCCATTCCACTTCTTTGGTAGCCTCAGAAGTAGCCACATATCCGACCTCCATAGTGGAGTTAGCAGTATAGCTTTGTTTTACACTTTTCCATACAATGAACCCGCTACTTACGACAAAACAAAGCCCGATGTCAATTTCCTCGAATCTCGACACATTTGAAAGTTAGAATCAGTATATCCAATAAGAGTAAATCTCATCCAAAATACACAAGCATATAATCCCTCATTCTCCGTAAATACTTGAGCTTATGTTTGACTACTTGTCAGTGTCTTGGTTTAAGATTCACTTGATATTGACTCACCAACCCCACTGTAAATCAGGTATCTAGACGTGTGCACAACATAGCATACATGAGACTTTCTACTATCGAAGCATAAGGAAACTTTTTCGTATTCTCTCTTTCTTTTGCTATCTTAGGACAATCATGCAAAAAGAGATGAAATCATGATATAAAGGGTTGATTTCCCTTCTGTGAATCGATCATTGTATAACATTCCAAAATCTTGTCTATTTATGGATCCTATGATAGTGCTGTCACTTTGTTCTTTCAATCCTGTAGAAGTCAAATACATAGAACACAATTAGCTTCTCCCAAGTCCTTCGTGCTAAACTATTGTTTAATTATAGATTAACTGATGACAATGTCCCTACATCATTCCTAATTACTAGAATGCCATCGACATATAAAATGCGAAAGACTACCTTTCCATCCCTAATACATTTGTAAACACAAGGTTCATCTATGTTTTCCTCAAAATACAGAAGTCTTAATCGTTTGATAAAATCTTTGATTCCATGAGCGAGATGCTTATTTAAGTTTATATATGGATCTAAGTTGTAGTGGCCCAGACCTGTCCCCTATGGAGGCTCCAGGATTAGCGCGTTATAGCCAAAAGAAAATCTCTTCTTTTCAGAAATTCATTAGGCGAAGACTCAAGTTTCATTTATTCAACTAGATATGTATAAGGCAATAATATTAAACACTCACATTTAGCTACCAATCATAAAAGTTTTTCTAAAAATAAAAACTAAAGAACACTATGATTGAGAGAATATAAGAGTTTAGTTACAAAATAACAATTCCTTAAAAACAATAAATCAATGAACTTATCCCTCTTCATATCTAACATTCATAGTACCAAACATTAGAATTCTCACAGCAAATGATGTTCTCTGGCAGAGTCATTAGAATCTTCCTACTTCTTAGGTGGTCTGGAGAAGGAAAGATAAATAGAGTAAGTTCATAGAACTTAGTGAGTTCTAGGGTAGACACTAAGATAACTATATGTTAAGGAAACAAGTAGACTCTTCCTCAGTGGTAAACACAATTTTTCGATTGGCGAAGATCAAACTTGCACTGATTCATGTCAGACTAAGCTTTTTAGCATATACACTATGCCCATACATTCATGCAGACAACCTTCTTTGTGTCAACCAAAACCCTAGTCCATGTTCAAACATCAGTGATTCCTTTGTCATGCTTACCAATCTGGATTACAATGTACTTGCCTTACCAAAGGCTACATAACCATTATTCATGTACCATGATCTTCCAATTCAATGCACTTTGCATCGAAGGCAACACCATGAATTCATCACAGAGTCACATTTCATGTACCATGGTCTACCAATTTGATGGATATTTCATCGAAGGCAATGCCACGAACCCTTTTCTTTATTTTAATCATATGGTTCCTTTTCCAGAGTGAAAGGGATAATGAATCAAAACAAAGTAAGGTTCTTCATCACTTTCACAGGCATACAAGATTAGACTTTTCACCGGACAGGTGAGCTTACCTTGAACCAGACATGAATAAAAGCACGATACACACAAAGTAAAGGAATACACCAAAAAAATATAGCAAGGCTTAGACCACAGTTTCCTTGCCTTTGTCTCTAGAGATTTCAGGAGTTTCTTGAGCTATGACATAAATAATTAACTTATTAGATTACGTCCTTCAGAAAAGCTAAGTAAGTTTTCAAGAATACTAAATCAGGAAACTCAGAATTTGGAAGTTTCCTCCTCTCTTTCCTTCTAAACTGATCCTAGAGCATAAACCCTAAGTCCCTCATAAATAACCATGATAATGGTTTAAGTTTCCTTGATATTTACTAGGTATTAGACATTAATGGAGTTTTTGAATACAGCGAACCCAAAACCTTCAAGCTAGCCTTAGTTTTAGGGCTTTCCTGGGTGTTGCAGAAAGAATTTAGAGAGAAAATAAAATTTTCCAAAAAAAGCACAAAGCTTGGTTAAGAAGCCAGTACTGGCTTTATATATGCATGTACGAGAGGAAAACTTAGTGGGCAAGTTCATTCTCCCCACTACCCTCATTTGACAACCTTGATTAGTAACTTTCTCTCTCTTCTTAAATGTTTGTACTTTCCCAAACTATTTTCCATCAATACAAATACTCGTTTCCTAAACCTGAGTTCACCATCTTTACCCATACTGAAGTGAGTTGCTTTGCTTGATGACATCTTTTGCCTATATCTTTCACACAGAACATCAATTCTTTGTTCCTCCAGTACTTGTGAGAGATGGATTGGCTTCACTCTATCATTAATGCTCTATTATCAACCATTGTCACTTTAGCTCATAGAGACAACAAGGCCGCCATAGTTTTCTTGCTCAAGACATCTTCCACCATATTCGCCTTTCTTACGTGATACTCGATGATCAGGGCATAATCTTTTAACTGTTCTAGCCATCTCCTTTGGCAGAGATTCAATTCCATCTAGGCCATTAGGTACTTGAGACTTTTATGATCAGAAAACATGTGGCACCTTTCTCCGTAAAGATAATGTCTACAGAGGTTAAGTGCAAAAACTACAGTTATCAACTCCAGATCATGCGTGGGGTAGTTCCTTTCATGTGCTTTTAATTGGCATGAAGCATATGCTATAACCCTTCCATGTTGCATAAGGACACATGCTAACCCATTCAAGGATGCTCTGTATATATTATATACTCGACGCTAGGCTCGGGCTAAGCCAATACTGGAATGTCAATTAGGACCACCTTTAACTTTTCAAAGCTTTGCTGACACTCATCAGTCCAACAAAATTATCCTTTTTCTTCAATAGTTTGGTGAGGGGTAAGCATATAATAGAGAATCCTGTCACAAATATCCTGTAGTACTCAGCCAATCCTAGAAACTACGAAGCTCCATAACATCTTATACAGGTTACATTCAAGGATTGCCTTTACCTTGGTGAGATCCACCTTGATACCTTCCGCCAGAATCACGTGACTCAGGAAGTGCACTTCTTTTAACCAAAGCTCACACTTACTAAACTTGGCATACAACTGATGCTCGCATAATGTCCTTAATATAATTCTTAAGTGTTCTTCATGATCTAACTCGTTCTTAGAATAGACCAATTTATCATCGATGAAGAACACTGTGAACTGGTCCAAGTATGCTTGAAATAATTTGTTCATTATATCCATTAACATTGCAAGTGTGTTGGTTAATCCAAATGGCATTACTAAGAACTCATAGTCCCCAAATCTTGATCTAAATGTCCTCTAAGGTATATCATCGTTTCTAATTTTTATCTAATATTATTCGAGCTTCAAGTTAATCTTGGAGAACACCACAGCTCCATTTAATTGATCAAATATGTAACACTCCTTACCCGTATCCGACATCAGGATAGGGTTCGAGGCATTACCGGACTTAAACATTCGCAAACATGTAAAACCCGGGTCACAAAATTTCGTCCAAAATTAAAAATTTTCAAACACATGCATATTGTCCCTTATACAGGCCTTCAAAGCCTAAAACATACATCGGGGCGGTTTTGGACTAAACTGAGAACTTTCGATAAACTTTGGACAACTTAACAAATTTTCTTGCTTTGGAGAGTCGCACACCCGTATGGGTTGGGCCGTGTGGTCACACACACCCTTGTGGCTTGGGACACGCCCGTGTAACTCTCTGTTTATGACATCAGCAAAAAAATTTGAACCACACAGCCAGGCCACACACCCATGTGCTAGGCCGTGTCCTTCACACGGCTGAGACACACGGTCGTGTCTCTACTCATGTGGCTAACACCTAGGCTGTTTTCTAAGCCTTTGGTTGCCTTTATATTTTCGTACACTTAAACACTTCTTAAGCACATATTATAATATCAATTTAAGGATTAATCATCCTTCATTTAGACACAAACATAACAATTCATGTACATTGGGCTTGTCATTTTGATGACCACTTTTACCAATTATCCATGATCCTTTAACCTCTACTTATTAAGAAAACATTCATGACCAATCATTATCAACTTGAATACCAAATTATACATTTACTCTAGAGCCATGACCACTTCGAATGGTCTTGAGGCAATCACCATGTATATATGTCACAACATTACTCCTTCCTGTTAAACAAGCATGATCACTTAAACACATCATAAGACATCAACATATGGCATGGATAAATAAACTTACAAACCATCACCAATATGAGCCAATACATTTGGTTACATAATAAACACATATCATCATAACTAGGTCCCTATACATGCCACTCACTTGAGAATGCTTAACGTATAGGTCAATACTCCAAAGGCGATAGCTCGATAGTGTGGTGTTGCCTTCAAAGATTTTCAACCCCGAGCTAACCTGACAACACTAAAGAAATGGAAAGGAAGGAGTAAGCTTAAAGCTTAGTAAGCCCATATGAGAATAATAAGCAATTTATCAACATGATTCCATAGTAATATAACCATAATTATACTTTTACTTATATTCTGGTCATACTATTTTCTCGAGTCATAGTCACTAAATTATTTTATATCTGGAGTTACAGAACTCCAAATTTAGATCTGCTAATTTTTCTTGAAACTAGACTCACATATCTTCTTTCCATAAAATTTTTAGAATTTTTGGATTAGCCAATAAGTACAGTTTATTCATTAAAGTCTCCCCTATTCTGCTATTTGACAGCTTCGACCCTTTTTTACTAAAAATCAATTATATCTTAGTACGGGACTCGATTAATATTAATGTTTGTATCTATTGAAAATAGATCATTAAGGATTTAGTCATATAAATTCTAACCTATAATAATTTTTGTACAATTTTTAGTGATTTTTCAAAGTTGAGATAAGGGAGCCCAAAAGCACTCTAACTCTGTCTCACAAAAGTTCAAATATCTCATAATATGAAACTCTTTTGCTTACACCGTTTCTTCTATGTGAAACTAGATTCAATAAGATTTAATGTAATCTCTTATTCAGTCTCTAATTTAATTTCCACAATTTTTGGTGGATTTTCGAAATCACACAACTGCTAATGTCAAAAATGGTTTTAGTGCAATATTATAATAACTATCATATGATGGCCTAATAACATAATCATCAAGATTATTCATCATTCAAGAATTATAGCTCATCAATCAAATATTCATATACATATACATGAATATACCTTTTTTTCATATATCATCCTGTAACAAAGCATTACTCATGAGTATAACACACGTACCTATACGTATCTGTAGCATATCGAATAAATTTACCTTCATTACCATGCCCATCTCAGGACTTTCATCGCATCATTCGTTATAATACCCGTTGAACACTTAGAATACTATTGGATACACGGAAACTTGCACATAAGTGCCACATAAACATACGTAGCCAAAGTTACCTCATAACATGTAGACATCCATAGTGAATTCGGACCTACTCAATGAGTTCGGATGTTACATGCATCGCATCCATAATGAACTCAGACCAACTCAATGAGCTCAGATGCCTAACATATATTACGAACTTGGACTAACTTAACAAGTTCAGATTCCTCACGAACTCGGACCAACTCAACGAGCTCGGATCTCTTATTTCCTAGTGACATGTCACTTGTATCCTAAACTATTCCTAAGGTTCAAACAATATTTTCCACACTTGCACATAGCATCCTTATCGCACTTGCTTGTCATGTCATGAACAATGACCATAATATCATTCATGCTTACCAATTCACCATTCTTATATTCATGAAATAAACATGGCATTGCTCATAATAACATTTAGACATATGTCACATAATACAATCATCATATCAACTATATAAATATTCATCGCATAATGTTAACACATCAATTTAATTTCAAGCATAAACAATGATATTATTGCATTATTATTGACATACGAACTTACCTCAAATGCAAGTATGGCTATTTATTCCAATTTAGTCCATAATCTCATTCATTTCCAATCTATGCCTGAATCTCATTTTCCTTGATCTATAATATCACATTTAGCTTACTAATTAGTCACATTATTCATATGGGTCCAAAATCATATTTTTACAAATATGCATTTTGACCCCTAAACTTTCACATATTTGCACTTTGGCCCCTAGGCTCGTAAAATGATTTTTATTCAATTTCCTTGCATTTTAAGCCTAGCCAAATCATTTTCATAACTATAGCAGCCCCTAATTTCCACTAAATCACACTTTTATGACAAATTTTATAACTTAGCAAAAGTCATTTATTTAACACCCAACATTCATATTCTACCATTGAACATCAAAAAATATTCATGTCATCTATGGGTAAATTTTTAAACACAAACCCTAGCTTAAAATAATGGTGGAAATAGCTAAATCGAGTTACTAGGACTTCAAAAATGTAAAGAACATTAAAAAAGGGGCTCGGGATCACTTACAAATGAGCTTGGAAGCTTAAACCAAACCCTATCCATGGCTTCCATGGTAGATTCAACTGGATGGAGAAGATGATGGAAAATTTTGGCTTATTTTGGCTTTTTAATTCTTTTAATTATTAGATTACCAAAATGCCCCTAACTTAAAAATATTTTATCACACCAATTTCATGTTTATTTCTTTGCAACAATTAACCAATGGTCTAATTACCATTTAAGGACCTCCAATTTAAAATTTCATAACAATTTGACACCTCTAACATGTAGAACTCAACTTTTGCACTTTTTACAATTTAGTTCTTTTGACTAAATTGAGTGCCCAAACGTCAAAATTTTCGAACGAGATTTTCATGAAACCATTCCTTGAAATTGTAGACCATAAAAATATAATAAAAATAAACTTTCCTATATCAGATTTGTGGTCCCGAAACCACTGTTCAGACTATGCCCTAATTCGGGATATTACAAAATAAGTCTTCAATTTTGGGAAAGGGGTATGTAACACCTAAAATTGAGCCTAGACACTATGGCCAAATCTGATCAATTACATGGGCCTTGAAGATGGCCAAAATGATTTTTTTTTAAAGAAAATTCACTTACCTTTTGAAAACATTTGAGTTTGTAAAACATCTTGTACTTCTCATTATAGAGTTATGTGTTCCTTTATATTTAAAAATCATTTGAAATATAACTTAGTTTTTAAAACACATTGCAGCGGCTAATAATTACTAAAACATTTCTTTGATCGTTTAGAAATCACATTAAAACAATTCATGCATAAAACCTTATTATATCAAAATAATGTCCCATACCACAGTTCATAATATAAAATTTAAAGTCCCAAAACCATTTAAACAAACCCAATTTAAACTTTATAGTACAAGTCCAAAAGAAGTTCAAAAAGTCCATAAAAACACCAAACCATTTCCAAAATCCATAACCACGAAAACATATTCTATCGAGAGCCTCTCCGAAGATCCAAATCCGACCCTTAAATATGAGGATTACCTGAGACACACGAAAATCATGGGTGAGCTTTAAAAAACTTAGTGTGAGATCAATACAAACACTTATTTTAACACATAACATAACACATCAAAATATCACAAAGCATCTTTCACAGAATTCACATATTATTGCATTTATTGAATCAAAACATGGCATGCTTATGAATAGTAAACAATTATAGGATTTCCTACCCATCTTCGCTTGTAACACCCCAAACTCAGCCCAAACGTTATGGCCAAATCTGGTGTGTCACATTGAAGTGTTTTAGCAAAAATCGAGTTTTCATTGAAAACCCTTCTTAAAATAAAAGAAACCTTAATTAACTTAAAAAAGAACACACCTTTTACTTGCAAAAACCTCGTTGAAACATTTGATTTAAGAAGACTTATCATTTAAAAATTTAATTGCGGAAACGTAAAAAAACATACTATAATTTAGAAAACCCATGTTCAACTTCTTGTAATTACATTGAAAATAATAATAATTCAAGTATTAATAACACAATGAAAACCTTATTACAACTGTCCGAACATACTTAAAAAGAAGTAAAACTTAAATGCTTGAAAAAAAAAACCCAAGTCCAAATCATCTTGCTAGCTGGCCACCCAGAGTCCTTCCAAACATCGAACCTTCTACTGAGCATCACCTGAAAATAAAATAAAAGAGGGGGTGAGTTTTCGCAAACTCAGTGTGTACAACCCTCGACAAAAACAAGCATTCAAAAAAACATCATTCAATCATGCAATGCAATCCCATCTAAATTATCCATCCACTACACACCGGCTCCGTCCTCCGTCACACCATGTGGGGATATAAATATCAACCCACCCAACCCACACACCATGGTAGCCCGATTGCGGAACTACCTTTATTACATATTGGGCTTTAAAAGCTGTCGATGGATCCACGATTGTCAAGCAACCATGCGATCCTCATATACTTCCTCCATTCCATAATTCCCATCCCATATGCAACCTAAGCAAAATATCATATGTATGCATGTCGCATCCACAAAACTTACATTCAACACCTAGGGGTATTTTGGTCATTTTCACCCTTAGGGGCATTTAAGTAATTTTCCCTTAATTACAGTTTTCACTTATCTTGGCCCGTTAACAAGTCTCGTGAGCTAAGATGAACGAATACTATACACCAGGTAGGATTCCAGAGAAGAGGAGGTGGGTCATTAAGACCGCTTAAGTACCAAGCTCTTCCTAGATCCAATCCTAAACATGCATATACCTATTGTCACACCTTAACCCTTTGACCTGTCCACGGTCGCAATATATTAATTAAGTCTTATGTGGATATCATATACTAGGCCCAAAACCCCTTACAAAGCCCAAACAATTTCACATACATGTATCTGGCTCATTAAGCCCAATCATATTCATATGGCCTATTAGGCCCAAATCACCTATATATGGCCCATTAGGCCCAAATCACATTTATATGGCACGTTAGGCCCAGTCACATTCATATTCATCCTCACATACAAAC
The DNA here is from genome assembly GCA_025698465.1 of Gossypium longicalyx. Classification (NCBI taxonomy): domain Eukaryota; kingdom Viridiplantae; phylum Streptophyta; class Magnoliopsida; order Malvales; family Malvaceae; genus Gossypium; species Gossypium longicalyx. The sequence goes on along the minus strand of CM047002.1, from coordinate 78,442,231 downwards.
TTTCTATCACATAGCATCAATTATCAATTTTTGCCTATTATAGGACCAACAGCCCATCGGGCCCATTTAGCCCATTCCGGCCCATTTGGCCAGATCACAACCCAAGTCCACGAAATCGCCCGTGGGCCTCAAGCAACCTATCGGTTTCCCCCTTACGAGTGTTCGCGCACTCGCAAGACTACCGTAGCCAAACTTTCGACTTTTCGGCATTTCAGATTTTCGGCTTTTCAGCTTTTCAGCTTTTCGGCTTTTGCCGAATCATTGTGTGTGTGCAGTGTATGTACACACCTGGTAAGCAAGCGTGATGTGATCTCCTTAGCCCAAACCTACAATTGATATCACCCTTTAATTAATCGCATGCTTAATACTTATTTACTCAAAAACCGAAACCTCACCTTAACCTTACCTTAAACCCAATCCTTAATCGCTTTTTCCTTGATCACGTATTTCTTAGATCTGTACAAATCTTAACTATTAAAACCCGAATAATAGGTGACTCGTATCCAAAACAAGTCTCCTTACCATAACTATGACCATTCGGCCACCTCAGCCAATGGGAGAAGATTACTTACCAAAACCGCAACACCTTAAGGAGCAATTCGGCAGAGAGCTAAAAACCAAGATCCGATACTAATTCCCTACCAAAGTTGATTAGAAAGAGAGAGGGAAAATAATCGATACTAAACAAAAAAAAATCGATTGGAAGAGCAACACTTACACTAGATTTCGTCAAAAAGTATTTGGCCCTTAGAAGATTCAATTTTTTGGCTTTTCAAACTAAATATGGTGAATAAGGTTTTTTTGGTACAGATTAAAGAAGAAGAGTAGTAGAAGAAATCGGAAAAGAAGATTGTGTAGAGAAGAATAGAAATCGGCAGAAAGAAAAGAAAGTAAAATAGAGGGTTTTCATCTTTTTGGATCTTGAAGAGAAAAGGGTTTCTGGCACAAAGTGAAGGGAAATTCGTCATTAACTTCTCAACCCTCCCATTCGGCACCTATTTATAGCCCTATAGCCGAATTCTTCAAGCCCAAGTTCCCAATTTAACTCCACTTACTCCTCACTTTTCATCTCCTCGTTTTTCTCCCTGATAACCCCTTGATCCTTTCATTAATTTTCTCTTTTGAACACTCCCCTTGGAGTCCATCTTCACGCCACTTCCATCCTTCTAGAAGGCCAAAATTAAATTCTAAAAAATACTAAGCTAGGATTCGAACCTTGGACCCCCTTGCTAGCTACTAACGCCACCTCACTACACCTTATGTGGCGTCACTTAGCCACTCCACCACAGGCTCTTTTTGTGTCCAATTGTTTCTTCATTTATTCAAAAGCCCAATTACTAGCCAACCCTGATTTTTTTAATAATTAAATTATAATTTCTTCTACCCCTTAATTCGAACTCAACCTTAGCTAAGACCTACTAAAATTATCGCTTGGATAAGAATATTAAACACAATTTTCATCAAAATTGAAAATAAAGGAAATTCGAGATTTCAGGATTTTTGGATTTTGGGATTTTTGGATTTTGAGATTTTTGGGGCGTTACACCGCTACACACCAATATCGAGTTCCCTAGAACTTGTCCATCTAAAAACAAAACCAATTTGTGAACATGCCACCACATAGATACCGATAAACAGTCACATAGCACATCGTGGACAAGCCACCACATAATTATCGATAACGGCCACATAATTATAGTTAAACTGCCACATAGCTTCCTCTTTTCACAAACCCACGTCATGAATGTGATATGGCCATTTTAATACATATTTATCACTTATCACATTTTTCACATTTTCATGCTCATAACTCATGTATCTCAATTTTCACATATGCATGTATCATGCTCATATTTTCACATATCACATAGTTTCACTTTAGCATGCTTTAACATACATAATCTGTGTTAACACATGAATCTTATTATATACATACAAATATCATGTTTTAGATCATCGTATATTAATACATATTTATCACTTATCACATTTTTCACATTTTCATGCTCATAACTCATGTATCTCAATTTTCACATATGCATCTATCATGCTCATATTTTCACATATCACATAGTTTCACTTTAGCATGCTTTAACATACATAATCTGTGTTAACACATGAATCTTATTATATACATAAAAATATCATGTTTTAGATCATCGTATATTAATCTAGCAATAAATCATATAGCATAGAGTTGAGATCAACATTTCATGCATCACATATCACAAATCACAGATTTTACACAACATTTAATAGTTTAGGTCACTTACTTCATTTCCTCTTCGATTGACTTTTTCAACTCCACACGAGTACTTAAGGTACTCACACATTAATTAAATAAATAAAAATTTAATTAAATAGTAATATTAAACTTTACTTAAAACAAGAGTTAGATCTCACACCTTAATATAGAATGAGACGAGATATCTAATATTGAAAGGACAAGCATTTAAGAAGGGAGAGAAAGTTACTAGTTAAGGTTGTCGAAGGAGAGGTAGTGGGGAGGATGAACTTTCCCACTAAGTTTTCCTCTCATTCATACATGCATAAAGCCAGTACTGACTTCTTAACCAAGCTTTGTGCTTTCTTTGGAAAACTTTATTTTTTCTCTAAATTCTCTCTACAACACCCCAGAAAGCTCTACAGTTAAGGTTGGCTTGAAGGTTTTGGATTCGTTGTATTCAGCAAACTCTATCAATTTTTTATACATAGTAAATATCGGTGAACCTTAAGCTATTATCATTGTTATTTATGGGGCCTTAGGGTTTCATGTTCTAGGATCAGTTTAAAAGGAAAGAGGGGAGGAAACTTCCAGATTCTAGGTTTCATGACTTAGTATTCTTGAAAACTTACTTAGCTTTTTTGAAAGACATAATCTGATAAGTTAATTATTTATGTCACAGCTCAAGAAACTCCCGAAAGCACTCAAGACAAAGGTAAAGGACCTGTGGTCTAAGTCTTGTTATATTTTTTTGGTGAGTTCCTTTATACCCCATGTGTGTATATTGTACTTTTGTTCATGTCTGTTTTAAGGTAAGCTCAACTATCTAAGGAAAAGTCTAGTCTTGCGTGTCTGTAAAAGTGATGAAGAACCTTACTTTGTTTTGTGTCATTACACCTTTCACTCTAGAAAAGGAACCATATGGTCAAAATAAAGAAAAAAATTCATGGCAATTCCTTTGATGAAATATCCATTGAATTGGCAGATCACGTGTAATACCCCTTACCCGTATTCAATGCTGAAACAGGGTACGAGGCATTACTGGACTTAAACTCAAACAAACATTCAAAATCGAGACATGAATTTCCCCTCAAATTTAAAACATTTTGAAAATATTCATATTGTTCCTTAAACGAGCCTGCGAGGCCCAAAACATGCATTAGAAGTGGTTCGGGACTAAACCGAGAACTTTAGAAAAGTTTCCCAACACTTAGAAAATTTTTCACTAAAACAAGGGTCATATGCCCGTGTGGCTTGGGGCACGCCCGTATGGGCAGGCTGTGTGGTCACACACGCCCGTGTCCCTAACCCATGTAACTCTTTGTTTATGACGTCATTAACAAATCGTAGTCACGTGCCCGTGTGCTTAGGCCGTGTGGGCAATTTAATTTTCATAATTTTTCGTAAAATAGGTGCAGACTTCACACGCCCTGGGCACACGCCCATGTCCCTGGGTCATGTCCTTCACACGGCTAAGACACATGGTCGTGTCTCTGCCCGTGTGGCCAATTCGAAACTAAAACTTCAAGATACAGGGGACACACAGCCGGATCACACACCCATAGGGCAAGCTGTGTGTCACACACAGCCTAGACACACACATGTGTGTCTACCAATGTGGACAAAAAAATAAGGCTATTTACCAAGCCATTTTCCACCCTTACTTGCACCAACCTACACAACATCAAGCAACACAAATCCAAATATATTTATACAACCAATTCAGCCACGAATAAGATATCAATATATCATTTAAATGCAACCATCTACCACATACAAACATCACCTACTTATGAACTCAATCCATTCAAATTCACACATCCATGAAAATATCATCATATGCATATATATACTTAAACCAATATTAGCCAATTTCAATGGCTATTTACAAAATGAATTATCAAATAACATAAGCCAACACTTTTGGCCAAATCAACTATGACACATAACGAAAAGACCAAGTTCCTATACATGCCATACTCAAAATAATGAAATCATAAGTACCCAAAATGATAATTTGATAGTGTGAATGGATCTCCGACCGTCTTCAATCCCCAATCTGGCTTGGTGACACTATAAGACAACAGAAAAAGAAAAGGAGTAAGCTTTAAAGCTTAGTAAGTTCCTATGCAAATAATAGGCATCATAAACACACTTTAACATATAATTACATGAAGTAAGTTAACATAAATATCATTGTAAACTTTCATAATCAAACTTAGCATAGATTTTATTAAAACCTTAACATCATAACTTACTCAATCATACCACACTAAGGGTTCATCCCATATCGAGCTCATTAAGCATGAGTCCTGTGTACATACCTATATCAACTTGCAACATACCATTATCTTCCACAACATATCACAATCTTTCATAAATTTAACATGGCTGTTAAGTTACCCATTGAACCACTTAGAATACTAAAGGATACTCAGGAAATCTCACACACATAGTATCATACCAATGCAATATCCTAGATACGGTCTTACATGGGATCTCATATCGATGCCATATAACAGCCCAATTTAGACCCTAATCGAAACAGTGATTTCGGGACCACAAATTCGAGTCAAAAAAATATTTTAAAATTATTTTGTGTGAATTTATATCTGTGAAATTTTCATGATTTAATTTTGTCGTTTAGGTATCCGATTTAATAAAAGGACTTAATCGCGTAAATTAAAAATTGGTAGTTTAATGTATAAAGAGTCGAATTGTCATTGGCTTTATAAAAGGAAGCCCTTAAGTGGTAAATATCCCATTGAATTATTAAATGAACAGTAGTGGACATATATTATATGGTTTTGTTATAATTTTTGTATGGTTAAATAAGTAAATTAAATAAAAGTTAATAAAATATATATTACAACATAAAACATAAATAAATAAAAAAGAAAGCCATGTTCATATTATTTATATCATTTTCGAAACTAAAACAACAAAGAAAAAGAAAATAAAACCTAGGTTCGGTTGCTTTTCAAGCTCAATCAAGGTAAGAGTTCAGCTCGGTTTTTTATGATTTTTATGTTTTTGAGATTGTTGCTTCGAGTACTACAAAACCCATGCTTGAATTTTTTATTTTGGTGAATATTTTGAGTTATGCTATTGTTGAGAGTATGTGATTTTTGTTGTTTGATGATGAAATATGAAAGATATGTTTTAGATTAACATATTTTATTGGAGTTTTTGATGATTTTGAGTTATTGGGACTAAATTGCAAAAATAATAATTTGAGGGACTAAAATGTGAAATAAATTAAATATATGGATTTTTTTTAGAGTGAAAAAAATTCGGCTCAATATGGGTATGCTAAAATTTTGTGTATTTTGTGTTTTGTGCAAAAAGGACTAAATTGTAAAAAGTGTAAATGTCAGGGGTAAAATGGTAATTTGCCCATTTATGTCTTTTTGGATAAATTGAATGAAAATATGTTTGAATGAGCTTAATTTGAATATGTTTAGATCAAGAACCAAAGAAATCGGATTTGGATCGGGGAAAAACAAAAGTTATCAACTAGCCGCTCCGTTCCGTTTTACATCGTCCGAGGTAAGTTTCTAAGCGAATAGGCATGCCTAATTGTCATTAAATGATAAATATATATGCTGGTATGTAATGTATGAATTTATTCATGTTATTGCCAAATGTTTATAAGCTTGGTAACCATATTCAAGCACTAGTTTCGACCGAGTTACGATGTCTAAAAGTCCTGTATGAACCTTAGGAATAGTTAGGATACATATGTCATAACATAGGATTCCGATATATGTGTACGAGTAAGACCATGGCATCGATATGTCATTCCAATATGTGTTTACGAGTAAGACCCTGTTTGGGACAGTGGCATCGATATGTGACTACATGTAAGACCAGGTCTGGGACATTGGCATTGTATGATTTGTGTGATTATCCGAGTGTCTTATCCAATTCTGAATGGTTCATCGGGCAAAGGTAAATTGAGTTCAAATGTGTAAAATGAGCTATATGACAGGTATGATTTAACTCGTTACCTATTTGAGGTAAAGTAAGTAAGTACCTTGATTAATTGTTGCAAATCTTGAAAGGGTGCAAATGAAGAATATATGCGAATGTGATATGTGTATTTGACTTTGTGAGTTAGTAACTTGTTTATCATGAATAATCTTTAAACATGTGCATATATGATTAGGTAATTTCGATTATATATTTAATATATGAATATGATGAATTATTTTGATACCGGGGCTTACGTAGTCAAGTGTAATTGGCCTTGAAATTATTATTAAAATGAAACTTAGTATTAGGCATGCATGATTATATGTATTCGGCTTCATGGTTAATATATGCATATGAAACTATACGATTACATATGAGTTTATATGTTAATGGGTACATGAAGTAAGCTACAGTGGCTAGTTGGTTGTGGAATATAAATGGTAATAATGATAATTTGGCTTCATGAGTATTCTGCCAGGGTGATAATTGAGTATGAAAATATATATTTATAATTAATTACATATATGTGAATCTGATATGTTATGATACTATAATTTAGTTTAGTTTAAATAAGTTGATAATAATATTGGAATGTTTAATTGCTTATAACTTACTAAGCTTTAAAAGCTTACTTTGTGCTTTTACGTGTGTTTTTATTTTATAGATTTTGGATTCAAGTTACAAGCTCGGGGATCATCAGCAAAGTCTATCACACTATCTACAGCTTCGGTATTTAAATAATCAAACTCGAATTATGGCATGTATAGGCTGGAAATGTGTTTTGAATTGTTAGACTTTGGTTTTGTATAATTTGAGCCATGCGAAAATGGCTTAATTTCCATGTTAATTTCGGATATGTTTGCTTATGATTTGAGTTTATTTTGGCTATGGTATCTTATGCTATGGATGAATAATATTTTTTATTTGTGTTTTGTGGAGCATTGAGGTTGATTAGTAATTTGGAAGTGTTTTGGAAGATTTGGCTATAGTATACCCATAAGTATGAACTATATTTGCTATGTTGCTCTTGATTAAAATGATTTGGCTATGACTTGTAATAATAATAATAATTCCATTTGGTTGACAAGTACATTCAGTTAATTGTTGAAATGAGATAATGAATATATGTTTGGATATTAGTTCGGTATATATATACTCATGAAATGTGGTTGATTATAATGCTAATGGACATGAATTATAGCTGATATTTGAATACTTGATGTGGAAAGTATGAGTATATGGAAAAAGGATTATTATTAAGCTCATACAAGTTTATTGATATTCATATTAAATATATATGACTAGCATGCTTTGTCATGCTACATGAACACATAATGTGAGAAGTATCTGAACATATAAATGATATCACTTGATATATTGAAGCATGGTATGCTTGATACACAAATGTGGAACATCCTTAATGACTTTGCTCATCTAGAATCCGGTATATGCCTGAAATACATGAAACTGATATTACAAAACATGTTGAAATGTGAGATGGATGGTACAAGTGTATAAAATTTTCCTAGTGATTATGTAAATTTGTGATTATGAAATATTACATGGATTAAAATGATTAACATGTTGATAAGGATATGTGTTTAAGCATTTGGCCAACACAACTTGGCAATGAAATGTATCTTTACCTTATGTTTATAAAATAGTGGTAAGTTAAATTTCTGGTTATTCTAACTTACTAAGCTTAAAAGCTTACTCTATTTTTAATTTCCCTGCTTTAAAGGAATTTGGAAGCTCGTTGGGTTGGAAGCTTGGTTGAGATATTTCACACTATCCATCAACCCATTCAGTGTAAATGGTAAAATTAATTCTGGTTATAATGACATGTATAGGTTAATTTGGCCAATGTTGGCATGATAATGCTTTGGTTGTAACTAACCATTGGAATGGCTAGTATTAAACATATTTTGTTGCAATTGTATAAGGCCTTATTATGTTTGATGTGTTTGAAATGGTCATGTGATGAAAAGCATATAAACCTAATGATAAATGGCTTTAAGTAAGCATAAAGTAAGCATAAATGAGAAAATATACTTATATGTATATATATGTGTATTTGATAAGTTTAAACATTTGAACATAAGTAATGATAAGTCATGCATAAGACTCGATTTTGGCTTGATTTGAACGTTTTTATTGACTTGGGAATGTATTAAAATGTCAATGTAAGTGGAAGACATAATTGGGTGAGAAATAAGGCTTAGAAATGGCTTTATTTTGTCCACACAGGCAGAGACACGGTCGTATGTCTCAGCCGTGTGTGACACACAGCAATACGTATAGGCGTGTGGTCTGGCTATGTGTCCCCTGCATCTTAAAAATTAAGAAACATAATGCTCAAGTATTATCACATGGGCGTGTGTCTCAGCTGTGTGTGTCACACGGCCCAGTACACAAGAATGTGTCTTAGCCGTGTGACCCATGTACCAAATTATTGAAAATTAAATTGTCCACACGGCCAAGTACATTGGCGTGTGGCTGGCCATGTGACCCAAGTAAGAGAGTCACACGGGTAAGGACACAGGCTAGGACATGGCCGTGTGCCTCACATATAATGCCCACACGGCCTAGGACACGAGCTTGTCATTTAGCCGTGTGAGCTATACGGGCTGGCCACATGGGTGTGTGTCCCCTGCACCTAGGAAAATTTTGAAATTTTCGCGAAAAATTCTCTTAGTTTCCGATTTAGTCTCGACTTACTTGTAATGCATATTTTGGGCCTTGAGGGCTCTTATACGGGACTTAATGATTGATTTCTGATATGAATTCTATATAAATGCAAAATGTTTGTTATCTGATCTGTAATCTCTAGTAATGCTCCGTAACCCTGTTTCGACGACAGATTCGGGTTAGGGGTATTACATAATCAATGGGTCTAACAAGCCCTCTAAGAACAAGTTATTGGTAATCCAAAGTTTGAAGAACTTCCTCTAAAATCTTAAACAAGATTATGTAAAAAGAATATTCTAAATAAAAACAAGAATTGAATCTTACAAAATTAAATACTCCAAAGAGTGATTTTATTAATCTAAATAATCAAAGTTGTCTCTTAATGAATAATGAAAGTTCATTTCTATAGGCTACAAATCTAAATAATAATAAAAACTCCTAATTTAGTTAAACTTCTAATTTGGCCAACTAAACATTTTTAGCCAACTAAGAAACATAAAACTTCTAAACAACTTAAAATACATAAAAATAACCTAAAATTAAAAATAAATAAATACCAAAAATGTAAAACTTAATAAATTAATATTGTGCTTATATATAGTAAAAATTAAGCCTTAAAATCCAATATGATTTAAACATGAATTAAGGTCTAAAACTTGTAATTCCCATAATAATCCCGTGCAGAAATTTCACTTGGTAGTCTTTACTAAAATGACCATAACTTAAACTCATGAACTCGAAATCAGGTGATTCAAAGAACATTTTAAAGCTAAGAGATAGATCTTTCATCGATCCGAAGACATCTTGACCCAGAAATGTTTAGATCCCATCTAAAATTGCATCGTAATTCAACTAATTTTTCATAATTGAAAATTGGCATCTTCAAAGAATTGAATTTAATAAATTTCACCTCATTCATGCATGTATCATTAGTATTGTTTTATTTTTACACTTCCTTTTCTCTATGAGTTTCTAAACTCTTATTTTCTAGTAAAAAGGATTTCAAAATTTTGGTTCTCCAAGTTTGTGGGATCTAATTTGTTCTTAACATTTTCCTTATTTTTTGGTATTTACATATCTTCTGTTTGGATTATAAATATTTAGATTTGTTAAATAGAAGGACCATATTCCAATTTTTTGGAATATTTGCTTTGTTAATTTTTAAATCCATAATTGTTTAATTGTTCTTTTACTTGTGACGAATAGCATGGTTGCGCATGCTAAAGTATGTAATTCATTATTATGTGGTTATGTGATGTAATATAAATGAACCCACTTGTGTGTGTTTGTTGGTGAGCATTAAGCTCTCTAGTTCATAATGTGATTGATAAATTGAATCATAAGATCTTTGTGATTGGTTGCTAGTGATTTGTCAATAACTATAACTAATTTATCATGGAATATTAAAATTTATCTTTATGTCGATGATCAAACCCTTGAATAAAAAAAAAACGAGATTTCACTTTAACTAAGTTCTCATTACATTGAACTTCTTATAGTTTATTTTGTGATTTCTTTCTACATAGTTTTAATTTTAGTTTTTAATTTTAAACTTCCCTAATTTTTTATTTTACTTGTTTTTACTAAAGAAATAAAATTATCACTAGTCTACATGGGTTCAACCCTTCTCATCGCTACTTATAAATATTTATATTATTGAGTAGAAATTAATTTTTTGTTGGTTTTAACACCCATTAACAAGTCTCCTATATATAAGGTTTTGAAACTTGCTAACATATTAGATTAAATAGAATAAATTCCCCCTAAATAGTTGCAGACAAAATAGCTTTCACGATATATTAGTAAAGTCTAGGATAAGTAGGAATATTGGAGATAAGTCTTCAATTTAGTCTTAATCCAATCTATTTATTCCAAGGGATCTGATTACTTGATATGATCTGATCCAATCATCAAGATATATTGCTTCAATGAATTGTTCTACATGTATGAACTATCATTTTCCATAATATTAGTAAGATTCCCACTTAAACTTTGTTTTTTAGTTTCACACTTAAACCCTGATTAGAGTAGGTTATTTTAATATTATTTGACCTACAAATTTAGCCTATAAATAGGTCCTTTTCCACCCTAGAAAAATAACCCATTACACATTTAGGTATTAGCTTTTACAAGCTTTTTAAGAATTTTGTGTTTACGTTTTATGGGTTCTTATTTTGAGTTTCAGGGTTTAATTTTATCTTCATCTTTTGTACTATTCGTTTTTTTCATTTTAGTGAAATTATCTTTACCTGTGGTTTTTTATCCTGTAACGACCTAAATTTTACGGTTATCAGAAAAGTGTATTTTCGGGTCTCTTTTCTGAAAAATGGATTCGTAAATATTTATTAGAAATATTTACGAAGTTAATTGTGAGGTTAATTAGAACGTGGATAGGTGAATAAAGGTTAATTAGGTATAAGGATTAAATTGAATAAAGTGTGAAAGTTTAATTATAGAATAAAGGAAATTCAAAGGACTAAATGAGTAATTAAGCTAGGAGTGATAAATGTGTGGTAATAGTGGAATACATATGGAATATTTATATACATATATTAGTAATTATTATTGTTTACTTATTATTTAAGTAAATATTATTATATTAATATTAATTAAATAAAGTAAATAAATAAAATTGTGACAATTGCATGGTAATAATAATTTACATGTGTACAAATGTGATACATATATTTGTAATATACATATATACTTACTTATTATTTAAGAATAATATTATATATTATTATAATATTTTAATAATAAAACAAATAAAAAGAAACAAAAGAATAAGAAAGAACAGAATATGAAACGAAACAGAGAAGGAAAAAGGGGGAAAGAAAAAGAGAGAAAAAGAAAGGGAAAGTAGGGATTTCAAAGTTCCAAGCTTAAGTGGTAAGTCAATTTAGTCTATTTTCTTGTAATTTTGATTTTTTTGGAATCCTAGAGATAAATACTACTTGTTTTAAGTGGAAATTTTAAAAGTTATTAGATTTCTAGATATTGTTCATGTTGAATAAATTGAAGAATTAGGAGTTAAATTGATAGAATTTCAAGTCAGAAGTGAAATAAGGATTGAATTGTAAAATAAATCATAAGTTTTTAATAATAGGGACTAAAATGAAATAATTTCAAAAATTATGGTTTTATGGTGAAATTAGAGAGTTGAAATTAGTCTAAAGTAGAAATTGAATGAAAATATTGAGCTTGGAATAAAACGGATTACTAATTGAAATGTGAATTATTGAATATTATTTATTGATATTGAACAGTGAACTGAAATATGATTGAAATACATGAATTATGTAACTCTAAATAGGATATAAGTGAATAATAGTATTGTTCAAGTGAACTGTGAACATATTGTGGAAAATTATACGGGTTAGTAGATGAAGGAATTGATTGAGTTATAAAGGATTTATCTATAAATTGAACAATTATATAATTGTGATTGTTATATGATTTTTAAGTGAATGTTATATTTTCATATTATTAAGTGTTCAGATTATAGAAATACCACTGAGTTCATACTCAGCGTATGGTTTGTTTCCATGAGCAGGATAGGTTAAAGTCAGACCGTTAAATCAGCATCCCAAGCCGATCCTGAACTCAACGTGATGAGGTATATTAATAATGGCATGTACCTAAAATGTCTATGTGTGTCATTTTGGATTGTCAATGTAAGGATGAAATAAGTAAATTTAGATTTAGTAATAGTATATGGTAGAATTTAGATTTAGTAATAGTATATGGTAGGAATTGGCTTATTTGGTAAGAATTTGAACTATTTGATAATGTATGTGAAATACTTAAAAGATTCATCATATAGGCACATAAAATATCTAATTTGACATATTTTGAGTTGGTTTGAATGTGATTTAAAGTAATTGAATAAATGGTTATTGGAATGTTTGGTATCTTAAATTGTAGGGCTAGTAAATTTGTTGTTTAAGGCTCATTTTGAGTCCACATGGCCTAGCACATGGGCGTGTGGACTGGCCGTGTGAAAACTGCACCTTAATACTTTCAAGTCAGAGAGTTACACGGGCCCTCAACACAGCCGTGTGACCTAGCGACATGGCCGTGTGATCTAGTGACACGGACGTGTGAGTCACAAGGGCAATCCACACGGGTGTGTGGGTACCGTTCATAAGGAAAATTTAAAAAAAATGAGAAAAATTCTTTGTGATTTTAAATTAGTCCCGAATTGATTTTACTGTTCATATTAGACTATAAGGGCCCATTAAAGGGAAGATATGTTAAGTTTATGATAAGTGTAAACAATAATTTTAATTAATGACTGTAATTGAACTGTATTGACTGGTAATGTCCCGTAATCCTATTCTGGAGACAGATAAGGGTTAGGGGGTATTACACATCCTCTTCGGAGAGGTTTTTCTACATAAAACATTTATATTTGATCTTTTCAATATCTTTGTTATTTTACTTGTTCGTTGCTTAAACTGAGTTTATCCCCAACAAATTGGTATTAGAGCTAGTTCGATTTCTATAATCAACTCATTCAGAGATGGCAGCAACAAGGCTTGATATTGATAAGTTTGATGAAATCACAAATTTTAATCTGTGGCAAGTTCGAGTGACAACAATTTTGATTTAGGGCGATCTTGAAAAGGTCCTTATAAAGAAGAAGCCTGCATACATGGGTAAATCAGAATGGGATAGGTTAAATAAAAGGATTTATCCACAATTCAATTATGTCTAACAAATAATGTGTTGCAAGAGGTTTTGATGGAAACGAAATTCACCATATGGAAAAAGTTAGAAACCCTTTACACGATAAAGTCTCTAGCTAACCGATTAGTCTTGAAACAATGGTTGTACACATTCCACATGAATGAAAGTGAGCACCTTAGAGATCACATTAGTCAATTTATTACTCTATTGAATGATTTAAAGAATGTTCAAGCTCAAATTAATAGTGAAGATCAGGCTATGATGTTATTGTGCTTTTTACCCCCTTGATACAAGTCTTTCAGGGAAACTCTGATTTATGGCAGAGATAATCTCTCATTTGAGGATGTGAAGGGTCATCTGTTAAGTAAAGATAAACTCGACAATGAGTTTGGTTTAAATAGAAAGTTATATAGGCAAGCCTTAGTTTTGGTAGCATCAAGAAAGCGAGACAAGAGATGTTGCTATTTTAAGAAGTTAGGTCACATCAAGTCAGATTTTTACAAACTATGAAATAAAAGGGCTGCTGATAGAAATGAGGAAGATTTAATTGCTGCTAATTTGGCCAATGACAAGAGTGATGACTTCTTGTTGGTGTCAACAAGTGAAAACTTTGAGCTTACGTCAGAGTGGATCCAAGATTCGAGGTGTTCTTTCCACATGTGTCCCAATAGGAATTGGTTCTCCACATACAGTTCAGCTGAAGGTGGACTTGTGTGCATGAGGAATGGTTCACCCAGTAAGGTAACTGGTATTGGTACTATTTAGATCAAAATGCACGAAGAGACAATCAAGACACTATCAAATATCTGGCATGCACCTGATTTAAAGAAAAATCTCATCTCCTTAGGAAGTTTGGACTCGAAGGGTTGTAAAATTAACATCAAGTCAAGTGGCATTAAGGTATCCCGTGGGGCTCTCGTTTTGATTAATGGTTAAAAAAATTGATAGTCTTTATGTTCTAGAAGGATCAAGGTGACCGGTGAAACAGGACATCCCTTATCCATTAAGGAGTCGAATTTGGCTTGTTTGAGGCGGAGACAACTTGGTCATAGGAGGGAAAAATGTATGACTGTTTCCTATAAGAGATGTTCTCTTTTGGCTGTAGGTTTTAAAAAGATGGAGAATTGCATTCGTGGAAATTAGACCCAGGTTAGTTTTGATTTGACAACACACAAGTCGAGGACTAGAAGACTTCAAGCTTCTAAACACAACTTCGACTCAGTTAATATCATGCATAGTTCAAGATAAGCCCATGGCGGGCTTTGGTAAAGAAGACATTGTGGAAATACAAGTTAAAGTGGAGAATTCTCGTATTTTTAGCTTTTGTTCTCTTAGTTAAACTCTGTTTTTAGTTTCACATTTAAACTCTTATTAGTGTAGGTTATTTTAATATTATTTGACCTATGAATTTAGCCTATAAATAGGCTCTTTTCCACCCTAGAAAAAACAACTCATTATACATTTAGGTTTTAGCTTTTACAAGCTTTTAGAGAATTTTGTGTTTACATTTTGTGGGTTCTTATTTTAGGTTTCGGGGATCAGTTTTATCTCCATCTTTTGTACTCTTCGTTTTTTTCGTTTTAGTGAAATTATCTTCGCCCGTGATTTTTTAACCTCTTCGGGGTGGTTTTTCCACGTAAAATATTTGTGTTTGATTTTTCCAATCTCCTTGTTATTTTACTTGTTCGTTGCTTAAAGCGGGTTTATCTCCAACAATAGTAATGACTTTATTCCAAAAGATCACCAATACAAAAAATGGCAAGTTATGTTGTCTATTGTAGTGTTAGGCATAATGGCAAGTTGTAATATTTTTTAAAAATTCTCATATTAACATCACCTTAATATAACATAAAAAAATGAAGTCGGTTTGTACTAGCATATTTCATATTTCATAACTTCAATTATAAGTGGAATTGATATTATCCATGTAATAGGCCTATTTTGTCTGGCCCGAGCCCAAATTACACAAGCAAATAAAATAAATATTAAAATAGTCCAAAATACAAGCCCAAATTACTTAAAACCCACTACCCAAATTCTATAGACTCAAATAGCCCAAATCCATTTAACCCATTTTACAATCCAAAAATCCTCAGCCCAACTACACTAGCCCAATTACACTAGCCCAAAACCCTAATAGCCTGATAGGCCCAACACCTAAACTATTTTTAGCAAAGCTGAAACCCTAGCTAGCCTTCAACGCCACAACTTCCTGCTGCCATCCGCGTGCTTCTGTAGCGCGCTCAGCGCTTGGGGGTTGGCTCTGCCCACACCTTGCACCAAAATAGAAGCCCTCGCCCCTTGACCTTCCCCCTAACCTACAAACAAACCAAAAGAAGAACGAAAGCAGCACCATGCAAAGGCAGACAGCAACAAAAAAACAAAAAGGAACTAACAAGTTGTATTAATCGGCTAAAAAGCCACATGAAACATGTAATTTTCAAGGATTCGAATACAGAGAAATCAAATACAATAACAAAATAATTTTGAAAGAAAGAATCAAATATGAAACAAAGAATATCAATAAAAAACTTAGTTAAAAGTTGATTCTTTCATTTTTTTTGTACTATTTTCGAAAACAAACAATAAAAAAATACAATCTTTTCACCTGCATCGATTCACCTTGCACGGTCGTCAAATATCCTCTTCGGCGTCGGAAACTTAAAACCTATAAAGGTCGGCGTGACGGTTTTGAGGGAAGTCATAGGTTTTTAGTTGTTTTTTTACTTTTGAAGTAGAGGGTTAAAAAGGGGGTTGAAAATCGGAGTTTGGGCTCTCCGACCACCACGAACGATGGTGTCACTGTCAGTGACCGACGGTTGGTACGGTGGCTGATCGTCGGAGCAATGGCCGGAGCCTTCAGAGAGGGGAGAGAAGTTGAGAGAAATTTTTTTTGTTTTTTGGTTTTTTTTGAAATGAAAGAATAAAAATGAAATTTTTGTCAAAAAAATAATTTTTTATAGCTTATATAAAATGGCGCTGTTTTGGGCTAGTGCACAGACGTCAAAACGGCATCGATTTTGAGCTGACCCGCGTGAGACCCGACCCGCTTGGAAGATCCGTGCGTTTTTTCCAAAAGGGTTATTTACCCTTTTGGTCCTTCCGCTTTTTTAAATTTTTTAATTCATTTTTTTATATTTTTCAATTTACCCCTTTTATTTTATTTCTGTTTCACTTCAGTCCACGTAGGAATTGTGAGTTTTGGGGGATGGGGATAATTTCCCATTTGGTCCCCCATTTCATCCGCATGTTTCAAATAAATCCATTATCTTATTTTTACTCCGATTTTTTCCCTTTTAATTTTGTCTGATTTCAATCTAGTCCAGGTTTGATTAATTTCATTATTTAAATTTTTTATTCTTTGTTTCCTTTTTAAATACTCAAATTTAAATAATATTTATATATTATATTTATCTATCTATTTATTCATTATTTGTTTTTTTATGTTTAGACTTGATTTATCATATTTATTTATTTATTTATTTGTTATTCTCTTTCCCATCTCTTAATATTTAAATTTAGAATCATTTACTTGTCTTTTTTTTATGTTATTTGTTTGATTTATTTTATCATTATTTTTACTCTTTAATATTTAAGTTTGATATTATTTATATTTTCTTTTCATTTATTATTATTATTAGTATTCATGTTTTATTTACATATTTCGTTTTTTATGTATTCTATTCATTTTTTATTTTATTCATCTTATATATATTTTATATTCTTTTATTTTGTTTTATCTTTTATTATTATTATTGTAACTTATTTATCTACTTATTACCTTTTAGAAATATAAAATTATCTATTATTATCATTGTTATATTTTTATCTCGTCTTTTCTATTTTTATTATTTTTACGTTTTAAAAATTTAAATCTAATATTGTGCATATCTATTTTACTTTATTGTTATTCTACACACTTTATATGCATATTAAAGTATGTAAGGTTAATAATTTCTTCATAAATATTTGCTGATTCGTATATTTTCTTACTACCAAAATTTGTTTATTTATCCATTTGTTCATTATTTGTTTCCTTTTTACATATGGTTTCATTATTTCATCCATTCTTAAACATTTTTATGTTATGTTTGTTTGTTTTCATATCGTGCATTTTCGTTTTATTGCTTTATTTATCAAGGCTTGTGTACTAATATTGTTTTCATCTTTGGAATTACATCATTGTTATTATAATATTTTACCGTAATATTGTACATCATTACAAATGTCATTCATTTTCACTCAGATTCGTAAAAAAAGAAATTTTGAAAATAAATGCAATGTTCCGTATTTAGAAATTCTAGAAAGTCGTACCCTAACTTACAGGGTTTTGATTTTTCTTGTTGAACCAAAATGACCAAATATCCTTTTAAAATTAAATACATGAGTTTTAAACTAAATTAAAAGGCGAGCTTATTTTCGAGGGTTCAAAATGTCGCGTCCTAACTAACGGAATATGATATTTTGTTATCTCGAGATGAGAGGGTCTTTAATATCTGTTTCGATTTATTCAAGTAATTTTCGAATAAAATTAGCATTAATGGAAAGAGGGATCGTAATTTAAACTCCTTTCGAGTTTTCAATTTTTGACATTAAGACATTAATTAATCAAGTAGGTACTAATTTTGAACGTTATGAGGGTGCTAATCCTTCCTCGTAGGTAACCGGCTCTCAAACCCGTTTTCTGAATTTCTTAGACCAAAATCACAGTTTTAGTAAATCAAACCGTTTATTAAAACAATTAAATTACGAGGTGATCCGATCACACCTCATATAAAAAAGATCGGTGGCGACTCCCACTTTCGTTTTCATTTTCAAAATTAAAGTCGACCCTTTTTCAAAAAATGGTTTCGACAGCTTGGCGACTCCGCTAGGGACAATAAGAGAGTCAAGCTGCAAATTGATTATTTTCTGTCTTTTCGTTGAAAATTGAAAAATCAATTTAAAATTACGATCCTTTCATTGCATTTCATCCGTCATTTTTGTGATCTTGGTCGAAATATATTTGCTTTATTGGTTCGAGTCTTTAAATATTTTCGCATATTGCACTGCATGACCGTTCGATCTTACCCTTTTAAGTGGGAGTGAGAAACTATTCCTTCATGAGGTTTTCACCTTCGTATAGGATAGTGGATCACTATCGGGATATATCCGTACCTATGTCTTCGTGAGATTTTCATCTCCGTATAGCCATAGGGAAATGTATTCCCCTGAACTGAACTCAGTCCGTATGAGCCTATAATGGGTGAGGATCGAGGAATCTACCGATTCAGGTACCCTTACTTTAGAACTGAACCGCATATAATGAGCCCTAAGAGCCTACCCTAGGTAGAACCACACCAAACCCCTAGAGGTTATCCAAATAAGTGCTCTAGTTGTTATTTATATTTTTGTACTAACGTATTTTCTTTTGTTTTGATTATGATTGCATTGTATTTTCATCATAGAAAAGAGGTGTTGATTCACGTTTAGTTGCTAAATAGAGAGCTTGTCATGGAAAATGGATTTATTGATAAAGTGAAGGATAATGCGACCGTTCGAATACGGTCTGAGTAAACATAATCAAAGAAGGGTGATAGTCTGAAAGAGGAGTACACGACTTTGCTTCGTTGCCTGAGGATTCAAGCCACAAAGATTATTCGAGAGCCGTTAACGTCTCGATTTTCTTAAAGAAACTAACAATCATTACGAGGATGAGTGAGTAATGGGTCGCAACCTGGATCAAGTAAAAAGGAGCTAATAGAGGCATCCATTGGAAAATTCGCGAGATTTGATCTTAACATCTAGATATGAAGAAAAAGATCGATGTCTTTGCTTTGAGTATTAGGGCAAGGCCATATATGTAATCCGTTTTATGTAAAGAAATTTTTTTTCTAGTAAAGTTGTTCTAACATAATTGAATCAGAATTAATGCCTCTTTTTGCATTCATTTTATGCATTTGCATTACATTGCATAATGTGCATTAAATTCCACGAAAAGACCCTGATTACACGAAATTATTTCAGTTAATCTAGAAACCAACAAGATTCAACCAACTGAACATCGTTATAGTACTCATGCCAAAACCAAAGAAAAGGACCAAAGATTGGAACAATTTTTAAAAGAGATGCAAGACCAATTACAAGTGCAACTACAAGAACAGTTACCAAAAGTACAATAGGAGATAAGGGATCAGATACTGGAATCTCAAAGAAACATGATGAGCCAATTGGCACAGTTACTGACTAGAGAACGTGAAAAAAGGAAGAGCACTGCAGTCAACTCAGGGGATGATAATGAGGATCCTACTTATCCCCCGAGTTTTACCCAATAAATGCCCAGGCACAACCAGTGACGTACCCACAAAGGGCACTCGTTACAATCAGACCCCAATAGTATCAAACTAGTACCTTGGCACCGATGAACTACCAAACAGGCTCAGGTTCCAATCCAGGGGATAACCCAACCAATCTTGTTGTTCCTGATCTAGATGATATGGCAGAAATGGAAAAATAAGAGTGGATGTAACGCCCCGTACCCGAGACCGTTGCCGGAGTCGAACACGAGGTGTTAACAGGCTTAATTCATTGCTTAAACATCTCAAACAATTTAATTTTAGAAATTTCAGACAAGCTGGCTAACTGCATCACAGTTGTTTAAAAATTCATATCTACTCAAAATCAAGATCCGTAAATTTTTCCTGAAACTATACTCATATATCTATTTAATAATTTTTTTCTAGAATTTTTGGCTAGGCCAATTAGTACAGTTTATTAGTTAAAGTCTCCCCTGTTTCAGGGTTCGACTGCTCTGACCTCTGTGTATTACGAATCAGATATCTCTCTGTACAGAATTTCAATTACTATGAAGTTTGTTTCTCTTAAAACTAGACTCAATAAGAAATCTTTACATATAAATTATGACTTCTAATTATTTTTATACAATTTATGGTGAATTTCCAAAGTCAGAACAGGGGATCCAGCAATCGCTCTGGCCCTGTTTCACAAAAATTTAAACATCTCAAAAAATATAACTCATATACCTGTTTCGTTTCTTCCATATGAAAATAGACTCATAATTCTTCAATTCCATATTTTATTCATCATCTAATTATATATCTACTATTTTTAATGATTTTTCAAATTCACATCACTACTGCTGTCTGAATCTATTTTATGGTAAATTTTACCTATTTCATGGTTTCCATGGATTAACTAGCAATTTGACATACATAACACCAAATATGATCATAATTAGCCATTCCAATGGCTAATCATTACCAAGAATTTTTATACTACTCAATAACCATATCATAAGACCATATATACAAAATGATTATAATGCTATACATGCCATACTCAAAATATACAAGCCATTATGCCAAGATGGTATACGGATAGTGTGAGCGTGCCTCCGACCGTTCCCGATTTCTGAGCTGGCTTGTCAACACTACAAGGAATGAAAAGGAGGGAGTAAGCATAAATGCTTAGTAAGTTCACATGCAAATAGCAAGTAACATAACCATATAAGCGGACATAAAACATCATTTGCATAATCATCACCAAGACATTCATATCATATTTTCATTTATCATCTTACCATATTATTGTTATATCGATTTTTCAACTCGAGGGTTAAGTACATACATGTTCAAAGTATCCATTTCACAACACTTACCAATACGTCCCTTTCATCTTGAGTATTCCTCCATTTGAGTAGAACTTTACCCGTTGAACACATCGGAATATAATTCGGATACATGGAAAGTTTGCACATAAGTGCCACATATGTAGCCAAGCTACTATGTAACCCGCCCATAAGCGAACTCGGACTCAACTCAACGAGCTCGGGCGTTCGCATCCATAAGTGAACTCAGACTCAACTCAACGAGCTCGGAGGCCTAGTTACATCTCACGAACTCGGACTCAACTCAACGAGTTCGGACATTCGCATCCATAAGTGAACTCGGACTCAACTCAACGAGTTCGGATGCTCAACCATCCTAGTGACATGTCACTTGTATCCTAATCTATTCCTAAGGTTCAAACGGGATTTTCCTCGAACATATATCCTTGCCGTCTTCAGTAGAATACCGAAATCAATACTCGGTAATAATTATATTTAACAAATAGCACACATGATTTGCATTTTGTTCGAAAATAACCACAAAGCATATATTTCATAAATAAAATCAGCATATCATATAATTAACTTCAATATCTTAAAAATAACCATTATGCTACATTATTTACACATGAACTTACCTCGTATGCGAAAATGGCTACTTTTACCATTTCGTCCACAACTTGGTATTTTCCCCATTTTAGCCCGAATTTCAGTTTTCCTTGCTCTATCATTTAAAATATAATCTAATTAGGACTCACATTATTCAAATTGACCCAAAATCATATTTTGGAAAAATTATAATTTTGCCCCTAAACTTTTACATATTTACACTTTTTCCCCAAAGCTCGTAAATTAAACTTCAGCCTATTTTCTTATGTTTTATGACATGCTGATCATTTTTTCCTTCTATGGCAACATCAAATTCTCACTCTAACATGTACTTATGACTATTAGGTATTTTTACCGATTAAGCCCTTTTGCTCGTTTTCACTTAAAACCGAGTAGCACAAGTTGTCTAACATAATTTAAAACCTCATATTCTATCATAAAACACCAAAATACACAAATTTTACCTATGGGTATTTTTCCAAATATGAACCCTAGGTTGAATTATTGCTAGCATAAGCTTAATCGAGCTACCGAGACTCCAAAAACGTAAAGAACTTGAAAAACGGGGCTAGAATGGACTTACAATCGAGCTTGGAAGCTTGAAAAACCCTAGCCATGGTTTCTCCTTGCAATATTCGGCCATGGGGTTGAAGATGAGCAAAATTGGCTTTTAATTTTGTATTTTAATTCATTTTACCCCTAAATGACCAAAATGCCCTTACTACTAAACTTTCTAAAACTTCCATCCATGTCCAATTTTTGTCCATAAACTTAGAAATTGGTAAAATTTATATTTAAGACCTCCTAATTAATATTTCAAAACAATTTCATACTAGAAACTTCTAGAATGCAAGTTTTGCAAATTATTCGATTTAGTCCTTAATTTCAATTTAAGCACTTTAGGCATAGGATTTCATCACGAAAATTTCACACAATCATGAAATCATATCATAAACATCAAAATAATTATAAAATAATTATTTCTATCTCGGATTTTGTGGTCACGAAACCACTATTCCGATTAGGCCCTAATTCGGGATATTACAACTCTCCCCCCTTTAGGGATTTTCGTCCCCGAAAATCTTACCAGAAAAGTGGTCTTCACTTTTAATCTCATATTCGGTGCCAAAGAACTTTCACTTAGACTGTACCTCCAATACATCTCTTTAATTTCTCATATGATCTAAAAGCTTACAGTCTCAACTCTCAACTGTTCTTAAATTTTCAACCCTTCTCAGTTTCCCATGATATCATGACATAAAACCCAGATCTTAACTTGATTAATGGAGACCGGAATTCCAAGAAATCCAACAATCAAAGATACCTGAATTTCCATAAATCTGATGAGTAGGAATTCATTCAATACAGATATGATTTATAGATCTCGCCAAACATTTAACAATAGAATACATCACATTTTCCTCTTTCTGCCATGGAATCTGATATGGCCTCAAGAATAATCCATCTCATTTCCATCCCAATATCAACACTGACAAGGATAATTTTGATAGATCCCAATGCTCGGCTTTAACCCCTTTAACAACTCCGATTTTATGTAACATCGAATGCTCTAAACTATCACGTTACCTCACTGTCTTGAAACACATCACAATTCATACAATAGTATATTCTTGAAAGTCGAAGTCTTTACTCAATGTAGACTAGTCTAGTTCGGGACGCTTGGTTACCAATATTCTCATCTATCCGAACTTTGTCAACATGTAATAAACTTTTCAGCTGTCACAAAATGAAAACCTTATCATTCGTAGTGACTTTAACTAATATCAAACTTTTTCTAATAAATATACACTTCTCGTTCAGACTATTTACTCTTTTATCCGTACAAAATGAAATTCTATTATCAGATTTGGGAAAAATAATCCTGAAATAATTGTCGCATGAAATCTTTCAAATAGATAATTCACCATACCGACTGAAACTCGCGCTTTTATCACTTATGCCTTTACTGATGTCAAATCCTTACACAGAAATTAGAAAAAAAAACCCCAATACTAAAATTACCACATTACCAAGATCAAATTAGAAGTATAGTCATATTTGACACGATTATCACAAGTTGAAGAACACACTTCAAACACGAGTCATAATTGACAAATTATGGAACAAAGATAACAAGAAAACCGAATAAAGAAATCCAAAATAGAGAAATCCAGAATAAAGAGATCCAGAATAAAGAAACTCAAGATACGATACTATGCTGGAGAATTGAAAACCAAGCCAGAGAATCGAAAACCAACTCATAGAGAAAATACGGAATACCCCGATAATTCTTCAAAGAAAGAAAGTCCAAAAGAAAACATCATTTAATCCCACTGGAATCAAATATAACAAGAACAATATATCTTCCCATACATATATATCAGATGAAGCATCAAGTAGAAGAAACGGAATCATAATATCATATGTATTCTCTCATCAATTCTTATCAGACGAAATGAAATAGAATACCCGATGAAATAGAGCAATATAAATTATAAACCAGTCAGACTACCAATGCTTTCATCCAATACCAGGATTAAAAGACATTCCCATATAACAAGAATTTCTTCAGAAGATCAATAGCCATAGAAATATTTCTGAGAACGGGTAAACACATAGAACATCTCAAAAGAGACTGCTAAATCTATCCAGTCATAACTATCACACTCAGATAGTTCACATTTCAAATATCATTTCCCCAACTAGTTCTGCCGTCACAAATTTCATATTAAACCATTCACTAAAGAAGACCAGTTCTGAATAAATTTCAATTTACACTTTTCTCGACCTTGCACCTGAGTAATTCAGTTTACCAAGGAGAATTCCTTTTCTAACTGGAACAGTGCATAATTCCAATAATCTTTACGTCAATCCGATACTTTACGGGCTCTGACTTTACTTATCAGCTCATTTTCAATCTCTGGTCATACTTATAATTATTCTATCACTGAACTCTTTGGGTTCTCAACCGGAAACTTATTCAATACAAATCTCATGAAATTCCATTATAAGTACCATTTCGATAAGGGGGAGGGGTTGTAGGACCTCTGACTCGACTTTCTTATACATACACATATGACACAACTTCCATCATCATAGCAACATCATCAAAATCATGTCATTCATTCATGTTGGCTTACACCAATTTTCCTATTGTCCCATTTAGACAATATACTTATGCATACATTCTATGTTTTCTAGATAGCTTTACTTATCCATTCATTTAATTAAATTAAGTCATGCTCATGAAATCATATAAGGCCAAACAAACATAGATATTTGCACCACAATCATAACTTTCAATTCGTGCATTATCATGTACATATCATTACAATTATATAATTCAGTCCAACAATTTAACATAGATAAGTTCATTTCATTATAATCCTTTATCTCATAAAAATTATATATCATTAGCATTCATCAACATTCGACGTCCAAATCAAAACAAGGACATTTTCATTCGTATCATAATATTATGACTTTTATTCATACCTCTACTACTTTCTATTTATTCCGTTCATCTTATCAAGTAAGCCATATACACTACATCATATGAGCATTAAGCAAATATGAATATTTATCACATATGTATCATAAACCTTTATTCATACTTTTCTGAACCGAGACTTATCATAATCATAATTTTACTCAAATACCTTCACATAACATTGAACATGGTCAGCGCAGCTCGGTTTGGAGAGTACCTGTCTAAATAAGACGGTACTTATACGCGTCGGAAGACATCACACTATCGCTGCATCGTGGCATGTATAGCTAAACTTTTACACATGCTAGGTTAGTCCGAGAACCGACTAAACCTGCTCGATACCACCAAATGTAACGCCCGCACTCTGAGACCGTTATCGAGTCGAACACGAGGTGTTAACAGGCTTAATTCATTGCTTAAACATCTCAAACAATTTAATTTTAGAAATTTCAAACAAGCTGGCTAACTGCGTCACAGTTGTTTAAAAATTCATATCTCGAGTTATGAAAGTCAAAATCAAGATCCGTAAATTTTCCCTAAAACTATACTCATATATCTATTTAATAATTTTTTTCTAGAATTTTTGGCTAGGCCAATTAGTACAGTTTATTAGTTAAAGTCTCCCCTGTTTCAGGGTTTGACTGCTCTGACCTCTGTGTATTACGAATCAGATATCTCTCTGTACAGAATTTCAATTACTATGAAGTTTGTTTCTCTTAAAACTAGACTCAATAAGAAATCTTTACATATAAATTATGACTTCTAATTATTTTTATACAATTTATGGTGAATTTCCAAAGTCAGAACAGGGGATCCAGCAATCGCTCTGGCCCTGTTTCACAAAAATTTAAACATCTCAAAAAATATAACTCATATACCTGTTTCGTTTCTTCCATATGAAAATAGACTCATAATTCTTCAATTCCATATTTTATTCATCATCTAATTATATATCTACTATTTTTAATGATTTTTTAAATTCACATCACTACTGCTGTCTGAATCTATTTTATGGTAAATTTTACCTATTTCATGGTTTCCATGGATTAACTAGCAATTTGACATACATAACACCAAATATGATCATAATTAGCCATTCCAATGGCTAATCATTACCAAGAATTTTTATATTACTCAATAACCATATCATAAGACCATATATACAAAATGATTATAATGCTATACATGCCATACTCAAAATATACAAGCCATTATGCCAAGATGGTATACGGATAGTGTGAGCGTGCCTCAGGCCGTTCGATTTTCGAGCTGGCTTGTCAACACTACAAGGAATGAAAAGGAGGAGTAAGCATAAATGCTTAGTAAGTTCACATGCAAATAGCAAGTAACATAACCATATAAGCGGACATAAAACATCATTTGCATAATCATCACCAAGACATTCATATCATATTTTCATTTATCATCTTACCATATTGTTGTTATATCGATTTTTCAACCCGAGGGTTAAGTACATACATGTTCAAAGTATCCATTTCACAACACTTACCAATACGTCCCTTTCATCTTGAGTATTCCTCCATTTGAGTAGAACTTACCCGTTGAACACATCGGAATATAATTCGGATACATGGAAAGTTTGCACATAAGTGCCACATATGTAGCCAAGCTACTATGTAACCCGCCCATAAGCGAACTCGGACTCAACTCAACGAGCTCGGGCGTTCGCATCCATAAGTGAACTCAGACTCAACTCAACGAGCTCGGAGGCCTAGTTACATCTCACGAACTCGGACTCAACTCAACGAGTTCGGACATTCGCATCCATAAGTGAACTCGGACTCAACTCAACGAGTTCGGATGCTCAACCATCCTAGTGACATGTCACTTGTATCCTAATCTATTCCTAAGGTTCAAACGGGATTTTCCTCGAACATATATCCTTGCCGTCTTCCGTAGAATACCGAAATCAATACTCGGTAATAATTATATTTAACAAATAGCACACATGATTTGCATTTTGTTCGAAAATAACCACAAAGCATATATTTCATAAATAAAATCAGCATATCATATAATTAACTTCAATATCTTAAAAATAACCATTATGCTACATTATTTACACATGAACTTACCTCTCGTATGCGAAAATGGCTACTTTTACCATTTCGTCCACAACTTGGTATTTTCCCCATTTTAGCCCGAATTTCAGTTTTCCTTGCTCTATCATTTAAAATATAATCTAATTAGGACTCACATTATTCAAATTGACCCAAAATCATATTTTGGAAAAATTATAATTTTGCCCCTAAACTTTTACATATTTACACTTTTTCCCCAAAGCTCGTAAATTAAACTTCAGCCTATTTTCTTATGTTTTATGACATGCTGATCATTTTTCCCTTCTATGGCAACATCAAATTCTCACTCTAACATGTACTTATGACTATTAGGTATTTTTACCGATTAAGCCCTTTTGCTCGTTTTCACTTAAAACCGAGTAGCACAAGTTGTCTAACATAATTTAAAACCTCATATTCTATCATAAAACACCAAAATACACAAATTTCACCTATGGGTATTTTTCCAAATATGAACCCTAGGTTGAATTATTGCTAGCATAAGCTTAATCGAGCTACCGAAACTCCAAAAACGTAAAGAACTTGAAAAACGGGGCTAGAATGGACTTACAATCGAGCTTGGAAGCTTGAAAAACCCTAGCCATGGTTTCTCCTTGCAATATTCGGCCATGGGGTTGAAGATGAGCAAAATTGGCTTTTAATTTTGTATTTTAATTCATTTTACCCCTAAATGACCAAAATGCCCTTACTACTAAACTTTCTAAAAATTCCATCCATGTCCAATTTTTGTCCATAAACTTAGAAATTGGTAAAATTCATATTTAAGACCTCCTAATTAATATTTCAAAACAATTTCATACTAGAAACTTCTAGAATGCAAGTTTTGCAAATTATTCGATTTAGTCCCTAATTTCAATTTAAGCACTTTAGGCATAGGATTTCATCACGAAAATTTCACACAATCATGAAATCATATCATAAACATCAAAATAATTATAAAATAATTATTTCTATCTCGGATTTTGTGGTCACGAAACCACTATTCCGATTAGGCCCTAATTCGGGATATTACAGTGGAACTGCCAAAGCAAGTTGAGGATCGATGCAGATGGCTGGAAGAAAAATTCAGAGCAATGGAGAATGCTGATTATCATTGCGAAATTGACGCCAAGGACCTAAGTTTGGTCCTAGATTTAGTGCTCCCTCCCAAGTTCAAAACTCCAGAGTCTGAAAAGTACAATAGGACTAGTTGTCCTGAAGCTCACATCACCATGTTCTGTCGAAGGATGATAGGATACGTCAATAATGATCAACTGTTAATCCACTGCTTTCAAGATAGTCTAATAGGGTCAGTAGCTAAATGTTACAACCAACTGAACCGTGCCAAAATCAATTCGTGGAAAGACTTGGCACAGGCTTTTATAAAGTAGTATAGTCCTGTGACGGACATGACACCCGGCAGAATCACATTGCAGAATATGGAGAAAAAGCAAAATGAGAGCTTCAGGCAGTATGCCTAAAGATGGAGAGAAGTGGCGATACAAGTCCAGCCACCTCTTCTGGAGAAAGAAACCACAATACTTTTCATCAATAATTTGAAGGCCCCATTTATTAATCATATGTTAAGAAGCGCTACCATGAGTTTTTCAGATATAATAATGACCGGTGAGATGATTGAAAACACAGTAAGGAGTGGGAAGATAGATGCAAGGGAAAGTGTCAGAAGATCAACCCCGAAGAAAGATGAAAATTAAGTGAATAATGTGAGCGTGTTTAATAAAGGGTATCCCAAATTGGTCACTGTAGGCCAGCCAATGGCCGTAACTACTAGCTATCAAGGCCCTTCAAGTCAAGAATCCAACTCGAGGCCAAATACAAAAAGGCTCCAGTTCATACCCATTCTGATAACATATAGAGAGCTATATTAGAATCTATTTGACGCACATGTGGTATCCACATTCTACTCGGAACCCGTGCAACCTCCGTTCCCAAAATGGTATAATGCAAATGCCCAATGCAAGTACCAGCAGGAATAACAGGACACTCAATTGAAAATTGCACTACATTTAAAAAGTTAATCAAAAGGTTCATCAAGATGGGCATCGTAAAATTTGACAATCCATCGATACCTAATGTGGCAGGAAATCCGTTACCCAATCATCCAGACCTAGGGGTAAACTCAATAATTGAGAGTAAAGGAGAGAGAACCAAAACCAATATTGCAAAAGTAAACCCCCCCACTAAAATGGGTTTTGAAACAAATGATAGACATGGGATTAATCATTCAGAATTCGTAGAAGAAACCAAAAAGGATGAGGAGCTACTGTGAGTTTCACGCTGAAGAATGTCATAAAATACAGGAGTGTGCTAAATTTAAAGCTTTGGTGTAAAGCCTAATGGATAATAAAGAGTTGGAATTCCTTGAAGAAGGCCCGAAAAGAATGTTAGGAATCCAAACATTAGCGCCGTATCCAAAGAGGGGGCCAGGGAGGAGAATTTATCAGGCATTTGCCCTTACATGTTTAGGAGTGTTTTGAACAATGGGACTGTGAAAGAGATCTCTATATTTTTTAGAGCTAATTCAGAGTAATGCCCAAAACACGCTTATTGCTCTAAGCCTAAGAGTAATAAAAACCCTTTTTGTGAAATAAGGCTTATATTTAACATCTTTATTTCAATAAAATGCATCTTTGTTTCTCACTTCGAGCAAATATTCTTTTATTGTTTCTATTTCATTCATAATCATACTATACAGATAAATATTCTTAGATTCTTTTGTTCTTTGGATCTTCCTTCGTCCCTATAACAGGTCTCCATATATCAATGATGTGAGTGACACTACTATTGACTCAGAACCTCCTTTTGAGAAAGATATGTGTCTAAAGGAACCTCAGGACTTTGAAGATTACCAAGACTGTAGCTTATCTCCTAATTTGTTAAGGATGGTAGAACAAGATGAGAAATAGATTCTACCTTACAAAAAGTCAATGAAATCCATAGCCTTCCTCTATATGAGGCATGGATGTCATTAGGCCGATCTCACTAAAAGCTTCTAGCAGGCATCGGTTCATCTGTGTGGTCATCCATTATTTTGCTAAGTGGGTAAAAGCTGCAAATGTCATAAAGTCAACATCTCAAAAAAAAGGGTCACATGTCGATATAGAATGTCAGAAAGGATCGTACCTGACAATGCACTGAATTTGAACAACAACACGATATCAGAAGTTATAGTTAGTTCAAGATCAAACACCACAACTCGTCACTGCATCGCCCAAAAATGAACGATGCAGTTGAGGCAGCCAACAAGAACATTAAAAAGATTGTGGGGAAAATGAATGAGACCTACAAAGATTGGCATGAGAAGTTATCATTTGCCCTCTATGTCTATCGAACATCGGTCAAAACCTCTACCAGGGCAACGCCTTTCTCTCTGGCTTATCGCAATTTTGCCCATTGAAGTCGAGATTCCTTCTCTCCAAGTTTTTGGGTGAAGCAGAATGGATTCAATTCCTGTTGAAGAGAAATGTTCCAAGCTATCCATCATGGTCAAATGTGCCAAAAACGAATGATGCAAGCTTACAACAAGAAGGCTCACCCTAGAGAATTACATGAGGGGGACTTGGTATTAAAGAAGATTCTTCCCATACCAAAGGACTTCAGAGAAAAATGGATGCCAAACTGGAAGGACCTTATGTGGTAAAAGAAGGCATTTTCTAGAGAAGCGTTGATTTTGACCAAGACGGATAGCAAAAACCTGCCTAATCCTGTGAATTCGAATTCAGTCAAAAAAGTATTTCACTTAAAAAAATAGAAAAAAGAGAGAAAACGAAAAAGAAAATGAAAAAGAAAAAAGAAAAAAGAGAGGCCAAGGCGAAAACCCATAAAGGGCGCCTTGAGACCAAAAGATTTTTGAATTGAAAATCCAGGAAAAGGGCAATCCAAATTTTGATCAAAGGTGGGGCATGTGGTAATTTTATCCTATCCAAATTAACAAGAAGGGGGGATGTTACATCTTGGGGCATCAACAAATTCTTCTAAGACTTCTAAACACGTATCAAGTTCAAAGGGTCCTCGAGAAGTTTTGTGCAGAGAAGCTCATGCTACGATATCTGGGACACTTATTTTCATCTTATTCATTTCTTATCTTAGCAAAATTTTCTATCTTGATTAATTTATTCATTTCGAGCTTTGCTCTCAATAAAATTCCATCTTGTCCATTGTGATAATATTTTTCAAGCATTTTTCATTGAAATAACGATTAATGGACTGATAATATTCAAGCAAGAGGAGTTCTGCATATTACTCTGAAAGCTTTTAAATAGTACGAGGACTTGAAACAGGACTATTATTTAGAACTAATCAAACTTAGGGGTTGGAAACATTTGAGAAAGAATAGTCTAAATTGTGACTATTTCTTCAAATTTTTTGTTAAAGATACTAGCTGAACAAGAAGGCATGGTAATACATCAGTGATAGAACCTTGATAAATAGCGATCAATGACAACCTAAGCATTAAAAAGGGATCATTCTCGAAAAATGACATTCTGCATTCATGCAAATATCATTCATACACATCTAGTTAGGAGCATTTGATTCATCCTGATCATGACACCCTAATCACTAGGCATAAATAGGCCCATGAAATCGATTTTACAGGTCATGTCCCCTAGAGGACGGTGTAGCAAGATCAGTGAATCCACAAACATCATCTTCCTAAAGTAACAGTGGAACAAATTAAAGTTGTAGATCTTATCTTCTTGAAGTTGTAGTGGAATAGATCGAAGATGGTGGATCTTATCTTCCTGAAGTTGTAGTGGAGCAGATTGAAGCCACCAGCCTTATCTCCCTGAAGTTACAACGGAGTAGACTGAAGACAGCGAATCTTATTTCCCTGACGTTATAGTGGAACAAATTAAAGCTACAAATTATGGCGGATCTTATCTTCCTGAAGTTGCAGTGGAGCAGATTGAAGCCACCAGTCTTATCTCCCTGAAGTTGCATCGGAGTAGACTGAAGATAGCAAATCTTATTTCCTTGAAGTTGCAGTGGAACAAATTAAAGCTTCAAGTCTTATCTCCCTGAAGTTGCAGTGGAGCAAACTGAAGATAGAAAATCTTATCTCTCTAAAGTTGCAGTAAAGCAGATTAAAGCTATAAACCTTATCTCCCTGAAGTTACAGTGGAGTAGGTTGAAGTTACAAGTTTCATCTCCCTAAAGTTGCAGTGGAGTAGACTAAAGATAGCAAATCTTATCTCTCTGAAGTTGCAGTAGAGCAGATTAAAGCTATAAACCTTATCTCCCTGAAGTTTCAGTAGAGCAGTTGAAGTTACAAATCTTATCTCCCTGAAGTTGCAGAGGAGCAGTGGAGTAGATTAAAGCCACAAATCTTATCGCCCTGAAGTTGTGGTGGAGTAGATTGAAGATAGCAAATCTTATCTCTCTGAAGTTTCAGTAGAGCAGATTAGAGCTACAAACATCATCTCCCCAAAGATGCAGTGGGTAGTGAAGCATATTGAAGCTACTTGAAGAAAAGAAGTGCCAAGAGAAGTCGAGGCTTAGCAGGTCCAGGCAAAATTGGCCCTTTTATAGTCTTTGCTTCATTCTCGTTACACGACAACGAGTAAAGAGGGGGAACTGTAATAGGCTTATTTTGCCCGGCCCGGGCCCAAATTAGACAAGCAAAAAAAAATATTAGCCCAAATTACTTAAAACCCACTACCCAAATTCTATAGACTCAAATAGCCCAAATCTATTTAACCCATTTTACAATCCAAAAATCCTCAACCCAACTACATTAGCCCAATTACACTAGCCCAAAACCCTAGTGGCCTGATAGGCCCAGCACCTAAACTATTTTCAGCAAAGCTGAAACCTTAGCTAACCTTCAGTGCCGCGCCTCCCTGCTGCCATCCACGTGCTTCTGTAGCGCGCTTAGCGCTTGAGGGTTGGCTCTACCCACTACTTGCACCAAAATGGAAGCCCTCGCTTGTTGACCTTCCCCCTAACCTACAAACAAACCAAAAGAAGAATGGAAGCAGCAACACGTAAAGGCAGACAGTAAAAAAAAAAAAGAACTAACAAGTTGTATTAATCAACTATAAAGCCACATGAAACATGTAACTTTCAGGGATTCGAATACAGGAAAATCAAATACAACAACAAAAGAATTTTGAAAGAAAAAATTGAGTACGAAATAGAGAATATCAATAAAAAAAAACTCAGTTAAAAAGTGATTCTTTCCCTTTTTTGTATTATTTTCAAAAACAAACAATAAACAAAAAAATACAATCTTTTTACCTACGTCGACTCACCTCCCACAGTGGTCGAATATCTTCTCCGGCATCGAAAACCTAGAACCTATAAAGGTTCGGCGTGACGGTTTTGAGGGAAGTCATAGGTTTTTAGTTTTTTTTTTTTTTTTACTTTTGAAGTAGAGGGTTTAAAAGGGGTTGAAAATCAGAGTTTGGGCTCTTCGACCACCGCGGACGACGGCGCCGCCGCTAGTGACTTGTGGTTGGTACGGTGGCCGATCGCCGGAGCAATGGCCAGAGCCTTCAGAGAGGGGAGAGTAGTTGAGAGAAATTGTTTTGTTTTTTAGTTTTTTTTTTAAATGGAAGAATAAAAATGAAATTTTTGTCAAAAAAAACAACTTTTATAGCTTATATAAAACGGCGCCGTTTTGGGCCAGTGCACAGATGCCAAAACGGCGTCGATTTGGAGCTGACCCACGCGCGACCCAACCCGCCTGGAGGATCCGCTCGTTTTTACCAAAAGGGTTATTTACCCTTTTGGTCCTTCTGCTTTTTTTAATTTTTTTAATTCAATTTTTTATATTTTTCAATTTACCCCTTTTATTTTATTTTTATTTCACTTCAGTCCACATAGGAACTGTGCATTTTAGGGGACGGGAATAATTTCTCATTTGGTCCCCCATTTCATCCACACTTTTCAAATAAATCCATTATCTTATTTTTACTCCGATTTTTCCCTTTTAATTTTGTCTGATTTCAATCTTGTCCAGGTTTGATTAATTTCATTATTTAAATTTTTTATTGTTTGTTTCCTTTTTAAATACTCAAATTTAAATAATATTTATATATTATATTTATCTATCTATTTATTCATTATTTGTTTTTTTATGTTTAGACTTGAATTATCATATTTATTTATTTATTATTCTCTTACCCATCTCTTAATATTTAAATTTAGAATCATTTACTTGTCTTTTTTTTTATGTTATTTGTTTGATTTATTTTATCATTATTTTTAATCTTTAATATTTAAGTTTGATATTATTTATATTTTCTTTTCATTTATTATTATTATTAGTATTCATGTTTTATTTACATATTTTGTTTATTATGTATTCTATTATTTTTTATTTTATTCATCTTATATATACTTTATATTCTTTTATTTTGTTTTATCTTTTATTATTATTATTGTAACTTATTTATCTACTTATTACCTTTTAGAAATATAAAATTATCTATTATTGTTATCATTGTTATATTTTTATCTCGTCTTTGCTATTTTTATTATTTTTACGTTTTAAAATTTTAAATTTAACATTGTGCATATCTATTTTACTTACTCATTTATTTATTGTTATTCTACACACTTTATACGCATATCAAAGTTTGTAAGGTTAATAATTTCTTCATAAATATTTGTTGATTCGTATATTTTCTTACTACCAAAATTTGCTTATTTATCCATTTGTTCATTATTTGTTTCCTTTTTACATATGGTTTCATTATTTCATCTATTCTTAAATATTTTTATGTTTTGTTTGTTTGTTTTCATATCGTGCATTTTCGTTTTATTGCTTTATTTATCGAGGCTTGTGTACTAATATTGTATTCATCTTTGTAATTATATCATTGTTATTGTAATATTTTATTGTAATATTGTACATCATTATAAATGTCATTCATTTTTACCCAGATTCGTAAAAAAAGAAATTTTGAAAATAAATGCAATGTTTTATATTTGAAAATTCGAGAAAGTCATACCATAACTTACGGGGTTTCGATTTTTCTTGTTGATCCAAAATGAGAGAATATCCTTTTAAATTAAATACATGAGTTTTAAACTAAATTAAAAGGCGAGCTTATTTTCGAGGGTTCAAAATGTCACGTCCTAATTTTGCGGGATATGACATTTTGTTTTCTCAAGATGAGAGGGTCTTTAATATCCATTTCAACTTATTCAAGTAATTTTCGAATAAAATTAGCATTAATGCAAAGAGGGATCGTAATTTAAACTCCTTTCGAGTTTTCAATTTTTGACATTAAGACATTAATTAATCAAGTAGGTACCAATTTTGGACGTTATGAGGGTGCTAATCCTTCCTCATACGTAATCGGCTCCCGAACCCGTTTTTTAAATTTCATAGACCAAAATCATAGTTTTAGTAAATCAAACCGTTTATTAAAACAATTAAATTACGAGGTGATCCGATCACACCTCATATAAAAGATATCGGTAGCGACTCCCATGTTCGTTTTCGTTTTCAAAATCAAAGTCGACCCTTTTTCAAAAAATGATTTCGACAATCCATATTTCGATGAGTACATGGAAAAAGGAAGTCTTGATTATCTTAATGATGCGAATTCAAATTCAGATATTGATGAACTCAATCAAAGACCAATAGATGACTATAAGAAGCATATGTTAATTATTAAAGAGAGAGTAACCCAACACATACGCACTAGAACAATTAGATAAAACTGCATATGATGTTTATTTTTCTTTTTTTTTTTTTTAGTAATTGTATTATCAACTACTTTTTAGACTAATATAACACATATGATTATTTGACTTTAATTTTTGTTACAAAATTATTTTTATCATACTAATAATTTTTTTATAGTAATTAATATTTTTTTTAAAAATATATAAATTATATAGCCATAAAATTATAATTTACAATACCAAATATGATCATAGGAAATTACGATGTAATTACCTTCTATCAATCAAACACCTCTTAAGAATTAAAATTCTTTGTAATTATAAGAGAGTGTAATTATTATCTTAGTAATTACATTTTTATTTAATGTGTTGTTCAAACAAACTCTTAATATAATATAATTGAATGAATTCGAAAAATTTATTTTTATCTCCAACCTAGCTTTAAGTAAAATTTAATCTAGATTGAATTGAAACTCAAACCTTGATTTGGAATTTAACTCAAAATTATTAATTTAACTTAAATTCAGCCAAATCATTTCCCATTCATCGATAGTTCATGGGAAAATTTTTATCTCCTGTTTGGAATATAAGTAGAAGTTGGTGTTCAAAAAAGAAAACAACTAGAAGTTGATAAATTTGAGTGAAATCTAAGTTCAGGTGCAGATTTTCAGCGTATCTGGCCCAAATTTATGTTAGCCTTTCGGCAGATTACAGAGATATAGATGAGCAATCAGTCAATGATGCCCAAATTTATGGGGCCTGAGGCTGAATCAGTTAACCGTCGTGCATCCAACCTTATGATTTTGTTCCTTAAATTGCGAGAGAAACATCAAATATAATATATGTGAGACAGGATTATATGAAATTAAGATTTCATATCATCTTTATTTCCTTTAATAAAAAAATGACAAATTAAATTTTTCTTTCTAATTTTCAGTTTTTTCGTCTTAAAAAAAATTTAAATCTAACTAAAAATATAAAAAATCAAGAGGAAAAATTTGATTTATCATTTTCCTATTAAAAAAGGATAGAGATGACATAGAATCACAGTTTCATACAATCCCTTCTCAATATATATAGAGGAAAATATAATAAAAATCATATTTTTTTATTTCGAAATCAGGATATCCACGATTAATAAAAGTGATTAATCCTTTTGCTTAAGTACTCTTTAAAAAGATAAACGGATGATCACGAAATATTTTTCATTCTCATGAGCAATGATTGAATTCCCGATCTCGTGATTTAAGGACGAAATGAGTAACCATCACATCACGTCTCATGGATAGAAATGACAAGTTCAGAATTTAGCCTGCACTCCTTACCTCCTATATGATATAGCTACATCGACACTCAAATGGCATACATATTAACAACATTACTATAATGTTCACATCAAATTCGTGTATATATATATATATTTCTATTCAGTACCTTAATATACTTGTTCACTAGTTTTCGGAAAACTTGTTAGCTTTAATGAAATAGTGAGATAGCATCGTGAGAACAAATTTTCGAAAATATTGGAAGTTGAACAAGTATAGTGAAGGTACCCCTTAGAATTGGAATATTGAACCATATCAATATGGCCTTTCGCCGATATAATTACCCGGCGGATCATAATTGCAAGTCATGAACACATCTCCAGTGTCGCAAACCACTCGAGCGCAGCCAATTCTTCGGGTATTCTTCCAAACAATTTGGGTGTAGTGGCCGCACATCTGTCCCTCCTGGCACGAGTTGGTTGCATAGTCGTAATATTTTTCTTCCTCGGACCAAGCACTCACTGCATCACTGGGCCTCCACGCCGAGCCACTGCCCCAGTATATGTTCTCTCCCAGCTTGAAATCTCCCTCTGGAAACGAATGCTGTAGTTTGCAGTCTGCTTTCCTTTGAAGTGCCCACCATCGGGCATATTTCTCAAGCTGGAAATCCCAAAACAAGAGTGGCTCCCATTTGGTTGCCCTCACCAAATTGTGAGTGAATAGGAACTCTAGCGACTCTCCAATACAACCCCAACACTGTTGCTTGGAGACTCGGTATATTGTTTCATTGTCGGGTATTTTGGCATGAGTTCCAAGAGAGGTTGCTAAAACGTTGTCTATAGTGAGACTGCATAATACAAGGAAGAGAAACAGAAATTTTGGTTTCATTCTCTCTTGGTAAAGGCAGCAAAACAGGAGAGTGAGAGAGTTGAAATCTTAGTCAGTCTTGTGGTTTGGCTCTGATTTTCGAGGATCAGTATATTCCTTTTATATGAATTCTTAGATGGGGTTGTCCTATTTTTTGTTAGATTTTAAAAAGAAAAACAAAACAAATTGCATAAATATTCTGCAGATCACAAGCTCCAAAAAATTGATATTAGATTTATTCGAAAATAAAGGGTGCCATAAATATAATAATAATATATTTACATTTTATTGTTGAATTGGACAAGCAATGCAATAAAATGTGATTGGTGGCAGTGATTGGCATGCAATAATTTACGGTTGAAGTTTGTCTCGTGAGCAAAGGAAAAGTTGTGCCCGTGAACTTTTGTTGTTTGTATTATGGGACAATGTAATTCTACATTAAGGGCGAGAATTTTTGTTGACACGAGTTACCAACCGGACATTCACTCCACAAATTCGGTTTTCATATATCATATATATTCTTGTCCAGAAATTTTGCCACTAGAACTTTCAGATTTGAAATATGATGGCACGAAATCTTATGTCTAATTTTATAGCATTTTACAATGAAATTTGAATTTTTTTTCTCTCATATAAAATTAATTCTCTTTCATATCATATATGCATTATATAATATAACAAACATAGGTTATATACTCCCTCATTTGTTGCATTTATTTTTATTTTATCTAATATTTATTAATTAAAATATATTATAAATTTATATGTATGATAAACTTAAAAT
This sequence comes from Gossypium longicalyx, assembly GCA_025698465.1. Classification (NCBI taxonomy): domain Eukaryota; kingdom Viridiplantae; phylum Streptophyta; class Magnoliopsida; order Malvales; family Malvaceae; genus Gossypium; species Gossypium longicalyx. Next base: position 78,403,295 of record CM047002.1, on the reverse strand, counting down.
ATAACTAATTTTAATAAATATTTTAAATCTTAAAAAGAGTATAAAATATTAAATGAATACCTATAATGAGACGTATTACTAAATAATTAAAATAAAATATGACTGTGATTCCAAAAAAATATTAAATGAATCTATGCAATGTAGGTATGTTAATAAAATATTCGTTACTAATTTTTGTCACTAAACTAATAAAATATGGCTGTGACTCCATTATGGCTATGACAAAAATTGCAATAAATATGATTATGTTTAAAAATTTTAAATTTATTATAAAAAAAAACTTAAAATTGAAATTTAATGAAACCTAAATGATTATGTTTTAATTTAAATTCTTTTTAAATGTAATCATTTTGTATCGACTTTAAATTTATTTTTTAAATATTTGTTTTTTTATAATGAATAATAACAGTTACTGATTAAAACATGTTTGCTCGAATAGTATCGCAAATAATTTATTAATTAATTAATTTTCATATACATTTGTTTTAAAATTTTTAATTTTTTTACAACATTTTTTTTTCATAAAATCCGAGACACAATAATAAATTTTCACAACAATTTTACCGTAATTTTTTACCCAATCTAACTTCTTTGATCATGCTAAATCAGCATAGATTCAATATGGTTGAGTGAAGAGGGAGGTTGGGTTAGAAAAAAGTTTCAAAAATAATATCGTGATATATGGTTAAGATATTAATCACATGTATTTAATTTGATTTAGTTTGATGAGTTTGAAATTTTAAATTTAAATCTTATATGTGCTAAGTTTGAAATTAATTTAAATGAATTCTATTATTTAGGAACGTATTTAAATAAATAAATTTGAAATATATAAGATAAATATTGATGTGTAACACCTTTTATTTGACCCGATCAACAAGTCCAAACAATGAAATGTCACATTCATTGTCGAAGCAACTACATTCAAACAAATAGTAAAATGATTATTCAGACATACATTTACATGTTAAACACATTTACAATATGCCATACAATCAAATTTGAGCTTTAATCAAGCTTACAAAATCTCTTTTGTTGACCCGAGCATGAAATAGGACCAATTTGTAAAATTTTCAAACTTTCTAAATCAGATATTGATACCCTCACCTGGTACCGATACCAAATTGAGCTTCGATGTTTCATAAAAATCAAATTAAAACAAAGGTATCGATACCAGTCATAAAGTATCAATACTTCCTTCAAGGTTTCGATACCCTACCTCTTGTATTGATCCTATTTCAAGATTCGATGTTTTTAAAATTAAGAAAAATTGCTAAAGTATCGATACAATTGCTTAGGTATCGATACCTTAGAGATAAAGGTTCAAAACTCTGCATTTTGGTACCCACTCCAAGTCAACCATACAATTCACCCAAATGATACTTAAATACATACTTAAATTTATATAAAACCAATCCAAATCATACCTACACAAGTGTAACTAACCACATTCAACTTTCTATCAAATTTACATTACTTCGTCAACCATTAAGTACATCATTCTATCACCTTAGCATACAAGCCAAACCATTGCCAAATGACATACATTTTTCCGCCCACTTCAACACCTCAACCATACCAATTACAAACCATATAAATATCTTAAGCATATAATTCAAAACATACCATTCCAACCTATTCATTTATAAGTTATTCATTCCATCAACTAGCCATTCAAAATATTGCAACACATACCACTTCAAACATATACAAATTAACATTAGATTGTACCAAATCAAGCATTAACCAAATTCAAACCAACACTTTTAAGAAACATATGTACATGTCACATAACCGAGTCTAAAAACGATCAAAAGACTACCGAGTGATAGTAGGATAGTATGAGCTTCGAGGCAATCCATAGGGAAAGGGAAACAACAGGGTAAGCATTAGAAATGCTTAATAAGTTCATAAGCATTTAAACGACAATTTACCTCAATTTACAACTTAATTTGAAAAGATACTAGATTTATGAGTTTGCCTAAACATGGCAACCATATATCAACAAGCTGAGTATCAACATATACCGCATCATATAGTAATTCGAGCATATAGCATTCTCAATCACTTATAATCAACATTTATTCAATTCAATATCAACTTCATATAATTTTCCATCTATTATCAACAATACATCCGATTTCAATATAATGTCATTCACTATTTTGTTTCATTTTTCAAATTCTGAATCAAAATTATTAATTCGTCACATTTTCATATCGGCCCTCCAGGCTCGTATAATTAGTTCACATGATCTTTCATATGTTGTCAATATTCATAAATCACAATATTTAATTTTATTATCAAATCATATTATCAACTTAATTCGTATATCATTTATCCTATCTACATTTTATACCCATATTAACCTGGCTCGGACAGATATGTAAATCCAACCAACACACCAATTTGGCACTCAATGCCTCATCGAACAATTCCAAAGTAAATAAGTTGTGCCCTATGCTCATCGGTATAACCAAAGTAAAATTGTGCCCAACACTCACCAACCCATAGTCGAAATAACCCGTACTCGATCTATCCTATGGCATGCCAATTATATTCGACTTTGCTCAAATAGTTAATAGGGTAATAACTATTCAATTTTCAATTATAGTCAATTCACAATTTATCATATTCAATTCATCAATCAAATAATCATTTCATTTATATCTAATGAGTCACTCCAATTCCAATTCAATTTCACATTTTTATCAGTTTACACTATTTATAATTTTCTTCAGTGTAATCCTTTTTCTTGATAATTATTCACAAGCATACTAATATGATTCGATCAATCATAATCAACTATCAATTCATTCAATAACTCAATTTATCATTTCCTTACGATTTAGCCCATACCTCACCTTTTGTACCAAATTGCAAATAATTTAAATTACTATCAAACATATAAAAATTCATAATTCAAGTATATAATAATTTAAATACAATCATACCATATGAACTTACCTATTCAAAATAGAAAACAACCAAATCTTTAAGGACTAATCAACAATTTCGCCTTTTTCATGATTATCCCTAGTTTGGATCAATTCTCGATCTATACAATAATTAAATTCAATTTATCAATTCCAACCCTCTTATTTTATCCTATTATAAGCATATATCAGCTCAATTTCATTACTCATTGTCCCCTAAAGTTTTGCATTTTATTCAATTTAATCTCTAAAATCGAAATTGCCATAACATTCAAATTTGTGATTCGATTTCTAAATCGATCTTAATTACATCCTTCTAAGACCCTCTACTGTTCATAAATACATGAATTTCATACCAATCTTGAATTATTTACATTTTAGCCCTTATGTCCAAAGCTAACAATTTTCTCTTTACATTTTGGGTGGTATGGCGGTATGTAGGATGGAGCACATTAGGGTGGAATGGGTAGAACTTTGCACGTTGATGGAGGGTATGAAATTGGCCTGTACAAAAAATCTTAAGAGAGTCATTTTCAAATCCGATAGTACAAGCATTGTTAATCGGGGGCGAAATAGTAAGGAGGATATCACCATTATTGGTCACCATAATAAGGAGACCATTAACATGCTTGACTTATTTTCTGAGTTCGAAGTTGATTGGATTGGGCAATCCAAGAACATAGTGGCAAATCATCTTTGTAAATTAGCATTGGCCAAAAATTGTAATTTGCTTTTCGAGATGGATTACCTTAGTGAAATCCACAACTATGTAATTTATGATTCGAGTTAATCGAGGTAGTGGCTTCTGAGCCCATTTTCTATGAAAAAAAATTATCTTTACAAATTTGTAATTTTTCATATCTAAGCTTAAAATATAACCATTTAACTCCAATTTCATCAAGAACTCATCAATAATAACTTTTAGAAACTTTGACAGTTTTGCAAATCAGAACACGGGTTAGCTAAGTCAAGCTCCCAGAACCTCAAAAACATAAGAATTATAAGAAAATGACTAAATTAGACTAATTAATTGAAGGCTCAAAGTTGAATTCCTTTCTTTTTAACAATGGTTGTTCAATGCATGGAATAATTTATAAACTGAAATCATAATTTTAAACCTTAGTTTAATTGCTAAATAAGTCTATAAGCCTTTGGCCAATTATAAATCTATAGTTGTGATCTTTTACAATTTAGTCATTATACCTTGATAAACTATCAATTCGATAAAATTAAGGACCAAACCTTAATATATTTTTATACTAACCTCGTAAAAATTAAATACTAATATTTACAAACTCGAACATCGAAAATAGGGTTTCGAAATCGTATTTTCTGACACCATTGACTTTCTGGTTGTTACAACTCTCACCCATTGTCCTCAATTTTTACCAGATAATAGATTAGTGTATTATAATTTTTGTTGGATCACCAGTACACCCCGTGGCGCAGCAGGAAAAAAATATTCTAGCGATCATCAGCCATGGATCCATGTACGAGGAGCGAGTCGGGTTGAAACAAGGCTAAAAAATATACCTTTTGAAACTAAAAAATAATGTGTAAGGTTATTGATACGATCCCTTTCGGAAATGTCGATTCCAAGCCGCAACAATAATGTCTCAGCCTTTACGTAATCCACCTAGTCAAAGAACAAACATCACAATTCTCTTGAACTTTTTAGAGAGAATTTTCAAGAACGACTGCTAGACCTTTTTAGTTGTGTGTTTGTGTTTTTTAGTAACTCTAACACATCAGAGATTATTCCTATTATTTTTATTTGATATCACGTATCAGGAAAAAATGAGATTATTCCCTTATTTTTAGAGAAATAAATAGAAAGTCAAAATAAAAATTATATTCTTTCCTAAAGAATATCGATTTCCCTATCCTTTTATTTTTTGACCAAAATTATTATTACTGTTTATATTAATATTTTTGGTAAAATATATTCAATTAATATTTTGTATGAATCAAATTCATATATTAATTTTATCTATGTTCTCTATATGTGTACAACAAACTTGTGCATATAATGTGTTCAATATTTAACTATCAAATTAATTTAATTTAATTCATGTGACAGCTAAATACAATACCAAATGTATTTGGGTTCTGTTCGCTTCAACTATAGGGTGTGTGACCTTGTAGACTATTGTAACGTTAGTAGTAATACTTGAATGTTTCTAATATTACAAGTAATGAGTGGCATCTAGCAATGCATCATTGTTACACAAGTTACAATAAGTCGTGATTCAACAAAACCTTTTGTGATATCATTTTTCAAGTATGATATCCTTTTATCTTTAATATTTAAATTGGACACAAGTCATGGAATAGTCACACTTGTATAGTCTAATCTCATATTTCTTGATATTCTGAGTAGACTACAGTAAAAAAATAAGTGTGATATCTCATATCAACTTATTAAAGCGTGGCCATGTATTTCTAGTCTCACTCCATCAAGAGGCTTAGGATATTGCTCCCATTATGTACGAGGGATAAATCCTATCTTGATCAACCATATCCCTCTACATAGATTGCAACATACCCAACATCCGCCTTTATAGTATAACTTGTTGTGGTAGACATTTGGCTATGTCAAAATATACAACTCACTATGTTGGGACAATGATTATCTCAAGTCTGAGGATCATATACATAGTTATCATTATGAGTAATGTTGTGACTATTACATAATAATCCAAGAACCATACTCATAGCAGGTCAGTCCAGTATGTTGTTTTCTAACACATACTCACGTACCAATTTCGACATCCCTATGTCAATGACAACATTTTGACATCAATCAACTACACGTTAGTCTCAATGCATTATCAATTCCCAAGCGCATAATAATACTTGACAAAGGACCTTTTAAGAATAATCGTATTATTCTCAGGACTTTATTAAACAATTTATTGGTACAAAAAAAATTAAAATAACAATGGCAATGCATTATATTAACAAACAAGGTAAAACGAGTATGTGATTACAATCATTTCATGGTTGGTCTTTGGGCATACTCTAACAATTTTATGGTTATTTTTCGATTTCCACATAGTCTCTTCCATACCATCACAATGCCATAACACATTTACTAAGGATACTCGTTTGTTTCATAGATTTTATCTTCCTGAATAAAAATTCTAACTGGTTCTTTACTATACATCAAATTAGGCTGTAATTTTATTTCGTCGGAAGATAACACATGAGAAGGGTCAGAATGATAATGAAGTAATATTAACATGAGAATCTTTTCATGTTCTAAAGGCAAAGCTAGACTGCAAGCTATTAAACCAATCCTTTTAAGAATCTCATATGACCTTATAAATCTCGGATTGAGTTTCCCTTTTCTATCGAAATGTAGAATATTCTTCTAGTGTGAAACTTTCAAATATACATTATTACCAATCTATAACTCGATATCTTTTTCTCTTTAAATCAGTGATTTTTATCAATCTGAGATAGCTTCAAACAGTCTCATATAACCTTGATCTTATCATCTGTATCATGAATCAGATCAGTCCTTTTAATCTTTCTTTCGCTCAAGTCTGGCCAGTACAACAAAGTTCTGCATTTACGAATCAGATGGGCTTTTGACTTAATGGTCCTCTGTTTCAAGTAACTATAACACCTCTATCCCGTATCCGTTACCGGAATAGGTAAGGGGCATTACCAGACAAACAGAACATTTCAAACCAATTCAGAATCACAGATACTATTTAATATCATTTCATAAGTAATTATTTCTTAAGAAGGTCTACGAGACCTAAAACATACGTTTAAGAACGGTTAAAGCTAAACCGAACACATTCATAAAATTTAGAACATAGAAACTTTTTCAATTCTGTTGAGATCACACGCCCGTGCATCCAGGCCGTGTGCTTCACACGGGCATCCGACACACCCATGTGAACCAACCGTGCAAAAATAGAGCATGCATACTGACTTTTTCACACGGCCAATAGACATGCTCGTGTACTATGGCCGTGTGATACTTAGCTAGCTACTGACTTTAGCCCACGGCCATATGACACACAAGTATGTCAAGACCGTGTGATTCTTGGGAGAATACTACTTTTCTTACACGGCCACAAGGCACGCCCGTGTCCCCTGACCGTGTGGCACCAAGCAGACTTGGTTTAAGCCAAAATTTGCCACCCCTTTTTGGGTCCAATCCTACAAGCAATAATATATAACATTCATACCAAAATTTCCAACCAGTTCTATGCTTAAGAATGACCAAAACACTTTAGAACTTAGCATATTACAAACATACACCAAAACTATACACAAACTTATCGTTTGTTAGCCAACTCCCATGGCATATTATATACACCACAAAACTTATATACATAGACCTTCTAGCCTATCATGCCATACTTTAATATATTTACACTTTCCAAAAGTACCAAAATGATATCGATAGTGTGATGACGATCCTTGATGATCCCTGAGCTTTCAGTAGCTTTGATATCTATAAAACAATGCAAATACACACAAAGTAAGCTTTCAAAAGCTTAGTAAGCTCGTACTCAAGTCATTCATAATATATGAAACATAAAATAACAACATATAAGTATTTGCACAATTTTAATCCATAAATCTATATCAACTCAATGAAATTCATATACTTAACATCATCTACCACTTAGGTATTATACATACCTGAATCTTCCCGTACTTATACACTTTCATACTCACCTCTTGTGAATGTTATAAGACTTCCCATAACTTATTCGTATTTTAGACATCTGCACACTTAGTGCTATATGGTTAGCCCAAAATAAATATTTTCTCACACTTAGTGCCATCTCAAATAATCGAGCCTAAGTGGGTATCGCACACTTAGTGCCTCAAATAGCCAAAGCTAATTTAAATCGCACACTTAGTGCCAAGATAGTTTAAATCGCACACTTAGTGCCAAAACTTCCGATTCATCCTCACATCGTTGAATTTAATTATACATAAATCATGTATAATAAAGGCATCAAAGCTTACTTAACATCATATTTTAAGTACGAACTTACCTCGTACTCGGAATTTGTCGACTTGGACTATCTACTCGATAACCTTCGACTTTCCTCGATCTAAGTCCGAATTCCTCCTTTTTTGATCTATATGATTTCAAAATTAACCCTTTTATTCACCAATTAATTCAATTTAATCCATAAACGTTTATTTAGGGCAATTTACAAACTAGCCCTTACATTTTCACATTTTGACACTTTAGTCCCTATTTTACAAAATCACAATACACCTAAATTGTATACACACAAGTTTAGCCAAATTCTCCTAGTACTCATACTAGTCCACACAATTCATTTATTTCACATTTAATCCCTCAAAAAAATAACATTTTACAATTTAGCCCAAAATATTCAAATTCTTCAAAAGTCCCAATACAAAGTATATCTATCTATCATCAAGCTTTCATATTTCACCATATATCATTACAAAGCTCACAAAATCAACAATGACATCTTATGAAATCCTCAACAATATCAGAAATTCAAACATGGGTTTTGAAGAACAAGAAGCAATGATCACAAAAACGTAGAAATTATCTAAAACCGAGTTAAAACCATACCTTAATCAAGAAATCAAAGTGTCGAAACCTAAAATGGCTTTCTCCTTTTTCTTTTTCTTTGATTTTCAGCAATGCATGCATGAAATGGCTTGATTTTCATGTTTATTTTCATTTAATATACATTAGTATGCATTTTCCAATTTTGCCCTTTAATTAACAAATAAAAATTCCATCCACTAGTGTCCATACTTGTCCATGCATTAATACAATGGTCAAATTGACATGCCAGGACCTTTATTTTAAAAGCCAAGCCAAATAAGTGCTTTAACATTTAGCACTCAACTTTTACACCTTACGCGACTTAATCATTTTTCATAATTAAGCACAGAAACAGACAAATTAAATCACAGAGATTTCACAGATGTAAATTCACATATCATAGACACAGAAAATAATATTAAAATATTTTTCAGACTCGGATTTATGGTTCCGAAACTACTATTCCAACTAGGGTCAAGACCGGACTGTTACAATTCTCTCCCCATTAGGGATTTTCGTTCCCAAAAATCTTACCATTAAACAGATTTAGATATTGCGCATCTTCAAGCTCCCACGTTGCTTCTTCAATACTGTTTCGATGCCACATCACTTTAACTAACGGAATCCTTTTATTACGTAACTCTTTAACCTCTCGAGCTAAGATTCGAATCGGCTTTTCTTCGTAAGTCATATCTGATCGAATTTCAATCTCAGATGAAGGAATTACATGGGAAGGATCAGATCTTTATCGACGAAGCATCGATACGTGAAACACATTATGTATCTTTTCTAATTTAGATGGTAGCCTTAATCTATAAGCAACTGGCCCAACTCGCTCAATGATTTCATACGGCCCAATGAAACTCGGACTCATCTTGTCTTTTCTACCAAACCGAATCACTTTCTTCCATGGAGACACTTTCAGAAGCACTTCATCACCGATCTCAAATTCGATATCTTTTCATTTTAAATCCACATAAGATTTTTGACGATCAGAGGTAGCTTTTAGACTATCTCGAATTATTTTCACTTTCTGTTCTGTTTCTTTTATTAAATCAATACCGTAAATCTTATTCTTCCTGAGCTCAATCCAGTATAATGGAGTTCTACACTTCCTACAGTATAAGGCTTCGTACGGTGCCATTTTAATACTCGACTGAAAACTATTATTAGAAGCGAATCCAATCAAAGGTAAATATTGTTCCCACGTACCTTCAAACTCAAGAATACAACATCTCAACATATCCTCGAGTATCTGAATAATCCGTTCAGATTGTCCGTTCGTTTGCGGATAGAAAGCAGTGCTAAAGTGTAATTTAGTACCCAGAGCATCGTGCAATTTCTTCCAAAATCGCGACATAAATCTCGGGTCTCTATCTGACACTATTAACAATGGCACACCATGCAATCTCACAATATCATAAATATACAACTCAGCTACCTTATCAAGCGAATAATCAAACCGAATCGGAATAAAATGAGCTGATTTTGTCAAACGATCAACTACAACCCAAATTGCGTCCTTCTTTTTCAGAGACAAAGGTAAACCCGAAACAAAATCCATGGTCACTCGATCCCATTTCCACTCCAGAATCATAATCGGTTGTAATAACCCAGATGGCACTTGATGCTCAGCTTTAACTTGCTGACAGATTAAACATCTAGAAACAAAGTCAGAAATATCTCTTTTCATTCCCAGCCACCAATATAATTGTTTCAAATCGTTATACATTTTCGTACTTCCCGAATGTACAAAAAATTTACTACTGTGAGCTTCACTCAAAATCGTTTGAATCAAATCTGGATTTCTTGGAACACAAAGTCTATTTCTAAACCTTAGACAGTCATCATCATCTATTCGGAAGTTAGAATCAAAATTATAATTACACTGAGTTTGTTTAGCCCTAATCTCATTATCAACCTTTTGAGCTTCGATAATCTGATGTAAAAACAAAGGTATTGCTTTTAATTCAGCTAAAATTGAACCATCATCAGACAAAACCAAATGAGCATTCATTGCACTCAAAGCAAACAATGTTTTCCGACTTAAGGCTTCAGTAACAACATTTGCTTTTCCCGGATGATAATCAATCACAATTTCGTAGTCTTTGAGTAGTTCTAACCACCTTCTCTGTCGCAGATTCAAATCCTTTTGCATCATTAAATACTTTAGACTTTTATGATTAGAAAATACGTGACATTTCTCACCAAACAGATAGTGACGCCAAATTTTCAAAGCAAACACAATAGCAGCTAACGCGAGGTCGTGATTCGGATAGTTCTTTTCATGCGGCTTTAATTGTCTTGAGGCATAAGCTATAACTTTTCCTTCTTGCCTTAAAACACAACCGAGTCCATTCAACGAAACATCACTGTAAACAATGAATTCTTTACCTGACTCAGGCTGTACCAATACCGGAGCTTCAGTTAACAGAGCTTTTAACCGATCAAAACTTTTCTAACATTTCTCAGACCATTCAAATTTCACATATTTCTAAAGCAATTTTGTCAACGGAGTCGCAATCATCGAGAAACCTTTTACAAATATTCTATAATAACCAGCAAGTCCCAGAAAACTACAAACTTCAAAAACATTTCTCGGAGGTTTCCAATCCAAAATAGCTGAAATCTTGATTGTATCAACTTAGATACCAGATGTTGATACTATATGACCCAGAAAACCAACTTCTCTCAACCAAAACTCACATTTACTAAAATTTGCATACAATTGTTTATCTCGCAAAGTTTGTAGCACTAATTTCATATGTTCAGCATGCTCAAATTCATCACGTGAATAAATCAAAATATCATTAATGAATACAACAACAAATTGATCAAGATACGGTCTAAAAAATTTATTCATTAAATCCATAAATACAGCAAGTGCATTCGTTAATCCAAAAGGCATAACTAAAAATTCATAATGCCCGTACCTTATTTTAAAAGCAGTCTTCGGAATATCCGAATCTTTCACTCGTAGCTGATAGTAGCCTTATCTCAAATCTATTTTTGAAAACACAGTAGCTCATTTCAACTGATCAAACAAATTATCAATTCGGGGCAGGGGATACTTATTCTTGACAGTCACTTTGTTCAACTGACAATAATCTATACACATTCTCATCATACCATCTTTCTTTTTCACAAATAGAACTGGAGTACCCCAAGGTGAAAAACTCGGTCTTGCAAACCCTCGATCGGTTAATTCTTACAACTGAGATTCCAATTCATTTAACTCAGTTGGAGCCATTCTATACGGAGCTATTGAAATCGAAGTAGTACCTGGTACCAATTTAATGCCAAACTCTACCTCTCTAACCGGAGGTAATCTCGGAAGTTCTTCAGGAAATACATCAAGAAATTCACAAACAACAGGCACAGATTCAACCTTCTTTTCTGATACTTTCGAATCAATCACATATGCAAAGTAAGCTTCACAACCCTTTCTCACAATACTTAAAGCTTTCATCGAAGATATCATAGCAGATAATCCATTCAAACCACTAGATTCAATTCTAACTATTTTATCATTCTTGCATCTCAATTCAATAGTTTTCTGTTTACAATTCACCACAGCGCCATGCAAAGTTAACCAATCCATACCCAAAATTATATCAAACTCATCAAAAGGCAATAACATTAGATCAACCGGAAAATAATTATCTCGAAACATTAACGGACAATTCTCACAGACTTTATCAACCAGAACACATCTGCCTAGGGGGTTTGAAACTCTAATTACAAACTTAGTAGACTTTACAGGCAAAGTCTTACTGTTCACTAAGTTCATGCATATATATGAATGTGTTGATCCCGAATCTATCAAAGCAATCACAGAAGTATCATAGAGAGTAAATGTACCAATAATTACATCTGGTGATGAAGCTTCCTCTCGAGCTCGGATATTATACGCTCTAGCAGGTGCACGAGCCTTAGATCTAACAGCTGTGTCTTTCGTTCCTCTCTGACTACCACTCACATTTCCCAAATTTCTGGGAGGTCTACCACGAGAAACATTACCATTCAGTCTCAGATTCTGAACATTATCTTTTTCAGCTAAATATGGACAGTCTTTAATAAAATGGTTTCTTGAACCACAACTATAACAAGCTCGGTTATTACTCTTTCCCCAGTATTCACCAAAGTGTCGTCTTCCACACTGATCACATCCAGGCTTTTCATTCCTTGCATTATCAACACTAGCAACAGACGTGGCTGAAGATTTGTAATTCGATTGCGATCTAACATGACTTCTGTTCAGATATCTTGCACTAGCCTTCGAACAACTGTTATCATCTTTAAACTTTTTGGATCCAGACTAAAATGATTTACCCGATGATCTCTTTCGTACCTCACTAACTTCAAAATCAGCCTTTCTTTTCTCTTTCCCAAGATCTTCTGCTTTACATGCTTGTTCAACAAGCACCACGAATTCTTTAATTTTCAGGATCCCAACTAGCAAACGAATATCTTCATTCAAGCCATCTTCAAATCTCTTACACATAATTGCTTCCATAGATACGCATTCATGAGCATATTGACTCATCCTTACAAATTCCCGCTCGTATTCTGTGACAGACATACGGCCTTGTTCAAGCTCAATAAACTCTTTGCGTTTCTGATTAATGAATCTTTGACTGATATATTTCTTCCGGAATTCAGCTTGGAAGAAATCCCAAGTAACTTATTCACTCGGAACCACGGATGTCAAAGTCTTCTACCAATGATACACCATATCTCTCAAAAGAGAAACAACATATTTTATGCATTCTTCAGGGCTTAAAGACAGTTCATCAAATACTCTTATTGTGTTATCTAACCAGAACTCAGCTTTTTCAGCATCATCCTTTGTTGTAGCTCGGAACTCTTCAACCCCGTGTTTTTTAATCTTATCAACTGGTGGTCTACTCAACTGTATCGAATTTACTGGTGGCATAATAGGAGTTTGAGGAGAATTAACCGAGGGTAAAGGTTATTGTACAGCCGGATTGGTTCTAATGTATTGTGTGAACCAATCATTTATCATTTGATAGAAGGCTTGCTTAGCCTCACCATCACGGCTACTTGTAGCCGGTCGAGAATCATCTTGTACCGTCCCTTGCGCGGGAGCAAGCGCATTGCTTTCAACATCATTAGCTACAGCTCTATCGGGATCCACTGCTATAAAGCACATTTCAATGTTAGGATTCATCACACTATCACAGTTTCAAATATATAGCATGTATAGCTAGACTCACAAACACTATGGTAGTCCTAGAACCGACTAAACCATAGCTCTGATACCAATAAAATGTAACACCCCTATCCCGTATCCGTTATCGGAATAGGTAAGGGGCATTACCAGACAAGCAAAACATTTCAAACCAATTCAGAATCACAAATATTATTTAATATCATTTCATAAGTAATTTTTTCTTAAGAAGGTCTACGAGACCTAAAATATACGTTTAAGAACGGTTAAAGCTAAACCAAAGACATTCATAAAATTTAGAACATAGAAAATTTTTCAATTCTGTTGAGATCACACGCCCGTGCATCCAGGCCGTGTGCTTCACACGGGCATCCGACACACCCATGTGAACCAACCGTGCAAAAATAGAGCATGCATACTGACTTTTTCACACGGCCAATAGACATGCTCGTCTACTATGGCTGTGTGATACTTAGCTAGCTACTGACTTTAGCCCACGGCCATATGACACACAAGTATGTCAAGACCGTGTGATTCTTGGGAGAATACTACTTTTCTTACACGGCCACAAGGCACGCCCGTGTCCCCTGACCGTGTGGCACCAAGCAGACTTGGTTTAAGCCAAAATTTGCCACCCCTTTTTGGGTCCAATCCTACAAGCAATAATATATAACATTCATACCAAAATTTCCAACCAGTTCCATGCTTAAGAATGACCAAAACACTTTAGAACTTAGCATATTACAAACATACACCAAAACTATACACAAACTTATCGTTTGTTAGCCAACTCCCATGGCATATTATATACACCACAAAACTTATATACATAGACCTTCTAGCCTATACATGCCATACTTTAATATATTTACACTTTCCAAAAGTACCAAAATGAGATCGATAGTGTGATGATGATCCTTGATGATCCCTGATGATCCCTGAGCTTTCAGTAGCTTTGATATCTATAAAACAATGCAAATACACACAAAGTAAGCTTTCAAAAGCTTAGTAAGCTCGTACTCAAGTCATTTATAATATGTGAAACATAAAATAACAACATATAAGTATTTGCACAATTTCAATCCATAAATCTATATCAACTCAATGAAATTCATATACTTAACATTATCTACCACTTAGGTATTATACATACCTGAATCTTCTCGTACTTATACACTTTTATACTCACCTCTTGTGAATGTTATAAGACTTCCCATAACTTATTCGTATTTTAGACATCTGCACACTTAGTACTATATGGTTAGCCCAAAATAAATATTTTCGCCCATTTAGTGCCATCTCAAATAACCGAGACTAAGTCGGTATTGCACACTTAGTGCCTCAAATGGCCAAAGCTAATTTAAATCGCACACTTAGTGCCAAGATAGTTTAAATCGCACACTTAGTGCCAAAACTTTTGATTCATCCTCATATCGTCGAATTTAATTATACACAAACCATGTATAATAAAGGCATCAAAGCTTACTTAACATCATATTTTAAGTACAAACTTACCTCGTACTCAGAATTTGTCGACTTGGACTATCTACTCGATAACCTTCGACTTTCCTTGATCTAAGTTCGAATTCCTCCTTTTTTGATCTATATGATTTCAAAATTAACTCTTTTATTCACCAATTAATTCAATTTAATCCATAAGTTTTTATTTAGGGCAATTTGCAAACTAGCCCTTACATTTTCACATTTCGACACTTTAGTCCCTATTTCACAAAATCACAATATACACCTAAATTGTATACACACAAGTTTAGCCGAATTCTCCTAGTACTCATACTAGTCCACACAATTCAATTATTTCACATTTTAGTCCCTAAAAAAATAGCATTTTACAATTTATCCCAAAATATTCAAATTCTTCAAAAGTCCCAATACAAAGTATATCTATCTATCATCAAGCTTTCATATTTCACCATATATCATTACAAAGCTCACAAAATCAACAATGGCATCTTATGAAATCCTCAACAATATCAAAAATTCAAACATGGGTTTTGAAGAACACGAAGCAACGATCACAGAAACGTAGAAATTATCTAAAACCGAGTTAAAACCGTACCTTAATCAAGAAATCAAAGTGCTGAAACCTAAAATGGCTTTCTCCTTTTTCTTTTTCTTCAATTTTCGGAAATGCATGCATGAAATGGCTTCATTTTCATGTTTATTTTCATTTAATATACATTAGTATGCATTTTTCAATTTTGCCCTTTAATTAACAAATAAAAATTCCATCCACTAGTGTCCATACTTGTCCATGCATTAATACAATGGTCAAATTGACATGCAAGGACCTTTATTTTAAAAGCCAAGCCAAATAAGTGCTTTAACATTTAGCACTCAACTTTTACACCTTACGTGATTTAATCCTTTTTCATAATTAAGCACAAAAACGGACAAATTAAATCACAGAGATTTCACAGATGTAAATTCACATATCATAGAAACAAAAAATAATATTAAAATATTTTTCAGACTCGAATTTATGGTCCCGAAACCACTATTCCGACTAGGGTCAAGACCGGACTGTTATAGTAACATTTTGATTTTCCCATTAGTACTTGTTTTTTGTTTACACAAGGCCTTTACTCAATGCAGGAAAAGCAATTAAACCTTATTTTTCCTGACACAAAATATTATGCTCTGGTAGATCTATGCACCAACACAAATTCTTTCTTTCCGTATTATGGCATACAATATCGTAGCTTGTAATGTATCTATGTTGGACATATCAGAGGCTGGATAAACTCGAGTACCGATAAACTGTAGCCATATTCTTGCTATTGGAGTTAGTTGTTCTTATGGGATTGATGTTGGGAAGCTTATTCTAGGATGTAGTTCCCACGCACCTCGTCCATTCATTAGTAGATTGATTCTGTCTTCTTTTTTTCTCTAAAAAATTGCATGAGATCCATTCATTGTACAGAATCATAAAGGGATATAAGGGTGGCATAATACCTCGATATTTCCAAATTTGATACCGAAACTTCTTTTCCCCGAATAATTAATTGACACCATGGCATTTCTCATTCTTGATTTGTCTTGGCTCCTTTAAGGGTGGCGAAAAATTCTTGGGCAATTGGGATGCATGTTGGTTCCTTTAGGAGAGTACAATTTTTTTTCCCAACCATGAATTCGATCTTACCACTAGAATATGCTAAGGGCTCGAAACCTCTCTCTTGAAGTGGATTTTTCCACTGAATCTCTCTCAAGTGTTTCTCATTCTCCCTTTTTTGAAGACTTTCAAAATTGTCAACAACTGATTCTTCATTGTGTCGATTGGTGGTCATGGTTTTGGGGTTAAAAAACACAAAAGAAGTAGAAGATTCACAGAATCCTGAGGAAAAGAGTGCCAAATGTTGCTTTCGGTGGCTATGACGGCTTGAAGGGTGTGGTAACTGGTAAGGGCTATATATAGGAGCCATATAGGGCTTTTCTTGCCATCCAATCTTGGTGAAAATCTCTGAAGAATGTATTAAATAAAGGACGAAAAGTTTCCAAAAATGGCTTTTGTGTTGAGCCACAATGGGTGCATTGCGCGACTTGACAACAATATTTCCCTTATTTGTATTGAATTCAAAGATATGTCGCGCCATAGATAGGATGTGGCGTGACACGATAATAAATTTTTGAATTCTTGGGTTCACAGGGGTTGTGTCGTACCATGAGATTGTTGTGTAACGACATGACTTCAATTTGGCCTTTCTAAGACTTGTAGAAAGTCATCAGTTGTTCATACATGCACCCTTCCAGCATCTAGCTTCCCCATTACCTTTAGAAACACGTTTCCTTCTAATTCTAATGTAGATTAACTAATCTAATTCCTAATCAAACAAATCAAAAACAACTTAGTCTACAATATTTACAAATTGGTTAAGTTTGATGGTTAAAATTTATGTTGTGCTACTAGATTTTTCGGCAATTCCTTAAACTTTACAATCGACTTCAGCAATCGATCTTACCCATCTTGGCTCTTCCAATCGCTCCTTCTTCCACCAGAGTCTTTCCATTTATCCCTTTCTCTTATCTTGTGAGTGCTTACACTTGCATAACTTGAGAAATGCCTTCAATCGAGGTCATTAGGGTTTAAATTAAATAGCATGTAACATTCCTCCCTAGCTAATACCTCAATGTGGGAATTATCGCCACATTTGAACACTTCTATTTCATCATCGATCTTTATAATTAACTTGTTTCGCTCAAGATTAATAGTCGATTTAGAAATTGCCAGAAATGGCCTACCCAACAGGATGGGGATTTTTCGATCTTCCTCACAATCAAGAACTAAAAAATTAGCGGGGATTATGAATCCCAATACCTTGACTAATGTATCCTTGAGTACACCTTTTGGTGTAGCAATGAACCATCGGCTAATTGTAGTGTCATCGATATGTTTTTTAACCCCCTTCGAATTCAAGTTTTTGATAAATTGACAAGGGTATTAAATTTATACTAGCCTCTAAATCACAAAGGGATTTACTATAATATTTATCCCTTATACCTATTAAGATCATAAAGCTACCTGGATCTTTTAATTTAGGGGGTATCTTTATTATGCTGTGATTTGAAAGTACCACCTTAGGTAATGATTTTGTTGCATCTTCGATTAGCTATTGGTGCTCGAATTCTTTCTCCTCCTTCGTGAGCTCATCAACATCTTTCAAAATTTTCTCCTCTTCATGGATAGGTTTGGTTGGTAGTTTCAATTCCTTGTCTAATACCACTACTTTTGAAACATTATCATTAGCTGGCTCATTTGGTCATAGAGACTACCCATTCAGGATTTGAGTCGTCCACATGTAGATTAAACTTGTCAAATATCTGTCTTCATTATTTGTATCTCCCCCTCTAGTCGGTCGAATATTTAACCACATGCAACATGGTCATTGCCTACAACTCGTTGAAATAGTGGAGGTTGATAAGGAAGATTCAATCGAGTTTAGGCTTGGTTTGTGCCTCCTTGGTTACCTCCCCACTTGAGGTTTAGATGATCCCTCCAACGGAGATTATAAGTATTTAAACAGGGATCTCAACCCCTATTATTGACATAGCTCGCCTCTTTTGGTTGGCTCCCTAATTGTGGCTTTACTCTCGTCAGCTTGATGGGTGTTTCCAAATGTTTAAGCTTTTTTAAGATTCGTTTGAATCTATCATTGTCACTTTCTTCCTTCACAGCTTTCATCATTGGGGGTTTAGGTTTGCACATAAACCTATCATTGGGTAGGGAACACTTGTCTAATGAGTTTTTAGGATACCTCATAGAGAATAGGAATTTATCTTAATTGACTGAGTCAGGCACTCGATAGCAAAATAGCATAGCTGAAAGAGTGAATAGAACCTTGCTTGACATGGTTCATTCAATGTTAAGCTATTCACTAATTCCTACTTCCTTCTAAAATATGTGCTACAAACGGCTTGTTATATTCTGAATGATGTGTCAACCAAATCTGCTTGTAATACACCTAAAAAACTGTAGCATGGAAAGAAACCTACTTTAAACCATTTTAGAATATGGGGTTGTCCAGCAAACATTTTGGATAATGATGCAAAGAAGTTGGATGTACAAACAGAATTGTGCATGTTTGTAAGATATTTGAAAGGAACAAATAGTGGATTATTCTACAATCTGAAATATAATATGATCAAATTTTCTACTCATGCTACTTTTCTCATAAAAAGCTACATGGATAACTTTAAGCCTCGAAGTAAAATGGTAATTGAGGAACTTTCTGGAGTTGTAGAATAATCACCAAGTGTAATTCTCGAGAAAGTTGTAGAAAGACATACAAACAATCAATAGCATAAGGGAATCCGTCATAGTGGGAGAGTTTCTAAGAAACCAGAATTCTTATCTATGATGGTAGTATTTATAATACGGAAGCCAATCACGATGATGATGATCCACTCACTTACGAGGAGGCTAAGCAGGACGTTGACTCCATGCTCTAGAAACAAATCATAGACGCTAAAATGGATCTTATGAAATCCAATATGATGTGGGAACTTATAGACTTACTGATTGGAATTAAACTCATTGTATGTAAGTGGATCTACAAGAAGAAGAGAAATGCAAAAGGGAAAGTCGAAACTCATAAAACTAGACTTGTAGAAAAAGGTTACACACAGAAAAAAGGCATCTATTACGATGAGACCTTCTCTCCAATAGCTATGCTCAAGTCTATTTGTATACTATTACCCATTGTCTCTGCTATCGATTATGAAATCTAGAAAATGGATGTTAAGACAAAATTTTTGAATGGTTAACTTAATGAGACCATTTATATGTTCAACCCACTAGCTATGTTGTCAAAGGAAAGGAGGAGAAAGTTTGAAACTACTAAGATCCATTTATGAACTTAAGTAGGCGTCCTGCTCATGGAATAAAAGATTTGATCAAACAATCAAGACTTTTGGGTTTAAGCAAAACACTTATGAACCTTGTGTTAATAAGCATATAAAGGAAAAAAAGGTGGTCTTCCTTGTTTATAAGCATTAGGTTTTTATCTTTCTTTAGATGATTGCCCTAAGACAGCAGAAGGAAGAGAGCATATGAGTAAGGTTCCAAATGCTTTGGCAGTTGGAAGCCTTATGTATATGATGCTTTGCACATGTCTAGATATATGTTTCGTAGTAGGAATGGTTAGTCAATATTAGGCGAATCCTGGTCTCAGGCATTGGCAAGCTGTAAAGCATATATTAAGGTATCTTAAAAGAACCAAGGATTATGTACTTGTGTATTTTGGGGAGAACCTATAAAAATTTAAAGAAATCGACATCAAGAAAAGTATTTCTCTTAGGTCGTGGATCCATAGTGTGGAGAAGTGTAAAACAAACTTGCATTGCTGACTCTAGTACGAAAATCGAGCATGTGGCTACTTCCGAGACAACGAAAGAAGCAATATGGCTTTGAAAGTTCTTAACCGATCTTAAAGTTCCTAGTATGGAAAAAGCTATAATATTGTATTGTGATAATAATGTTACAATTGCTAATTCCAAGGAAATGAGAAGTCACAAGAGGACAAAACACATTAATCGGAAGTATCACTTGATACAAGATGAAATAGCCGAAAGAATTATAGATGTGGTGAAAGTAGCTTCTAAAGATAACCTTACGAATCCATTTACTAAGACTTTTGTAACTAGGAGTTTTAACAAACACGTCAAGGATATGGAAATGCCAAACATGACACATTTACTTCACTAGGGCAAGTGGAAGATTGTTGGGATATGTGCCCATATTGTAGTAAACATGTAATTGTTTTCTATGTATTTGAACGATGAATAAATAAGTTTCACATTTCACTGTTATGTCTTTTATATTTATGTCTTTCATATTTTACATGCATAGCAAAATTGTGACAAGCAAATATTAACTTATTGATTGTCTAAGTTCAAACTGATGATAAGTGGCACTGTAAGAACTTTTACATTGCGAGAAAGACAACTTACTTTAGTACATAATGTAAACGAGTTCGTAATCCCGTAAAAAATCAATTTATTCAAATACTGTGGAGAATTATTATGTCGTTTACAATTCCAATTGAAGAGATGGCTAGTCTTGATTATTGGAGCAATTGACTCGACAGATAAAAACATAGATGTATTCATTGGTAAAATGATACATTGGACTGGACCCAAGATGAATTAATTCTGAATTCGTTTGTGAATTATTTCACTTGTGACATTCATGGTGTGATTTACCTAAATCTTGAGTTAGCCACTGACCATGCATATGTAACTTATGTGCTTTGATATAAGTAGAGGCTTATACTCTAAAGGTGCTTGAGTCAATAGCTGGTATGCTGGGTACATGACTTGTGTATGACATAGCTTTACTAGTAATAGTGGAATGCATAACTTAACTAAAGAGTTAAAGATATCCTCTTATTGACATTGTGTGGATTGATAAATATGGAACGTGGCTAGAGGTTGCTTATTCTCAAACGAGCAATTCATCACAGTCATTTGTTGACAGTGATCATATTAATCATTTAGAAGACACAATAGTGACAATGAGATAAAATAAGATTATATTGAGTGAATAGATTTAACTCAAAGGAATCAAGGATATCAAATGAAAGTAACACACACATGAAGAGATCATTGGACAAAGAAGTTGGATGAATTGCTTTCATAAAGAGTATACGATAAGGAGTTTTTAATCATGGTATTTCTTGTGGGCTAACACCATGATTAAATAGTTGTGAATTATCGGAACGATTCTTCTGGACATAATTGCAATACATACATACATACATAAGGGTATTGGTACATACATACATACATACATAAGGGTATTGGTACGTTGTTCAGTTGTTTCAGAACAACTAAGATAGTGAGC
Source organism: Gossypium longicalyx (assembly GCA_025698465.1). Classification (NCBI taxonomy): domain Eukaryota; kingdom Viridiplantae; phylum Streptophyta; class Magnoliopsida; order Malvales; family Malvaceae; genus Gossypium; species Gossypium longicalyx. The sequence continues at coordinate 78,381,246 of CM047002.1, read as the reverse complement.
AATTCCAAGGAGATGTATCATTACAACTCCCTAGTGGTACTAATACAACTATGGCAAGTTGCTTTACTGCACTATTTTGGGCTATTTGGACTTCGAATTGCTCGTTTTAGCCTCAAACACCCCAATCACTTCTTAACCTTTTCTAAATGATTTTAAATTGTTTCTAAAGTTCTCAAATCATCTCAAAAATTTATTTAATGATTTTTTAAAAATATTTTAAGGATTGAAATTTTAAATAATTCTAAGATTTTTTATAAGTACGTGCTCCGGTAGCACCTTCTATTCGTACTGTACGTCAAGTTGGGTAAAAAGTGTTACATGCCATCGATGATTGATAATGATAGTGATTTGTATGATGTATAAATTTGTAATTATTAAGTGTTTATAATTGAAACATGTTTCTTAAAAAACCATTAGTTCGTGATGGAAAGTACAAGTATACACAATCGTTATCAAGTAATAAGTAAGTAAAATAGTTACCGTGTCCAAAAGGATTGTATCTATTATTCAAATAATTGCAAAATTATGAACTTACAAGTTGGTAAAGAAAACGCAATAATTTGGGATGATAGATGTTAAAATTAAATTAATTAACTAGATGCAAATTAACCTAAATGCAAATAAGATGAAATAAAATACAACATGATGGTTTAGCAACAATTTCACAAGTTTAACAACAATAACATGAATAAGCTAAAATAATTACAACATTTGACTTAATTTATTCTCATCATGTTTAACAATATTCCGGAAAAAAAATCCATAGCAACTCGATCATTCATTAACTTGGAATCAAATAATTTCTTTCGAAATCCTATACTTAGTAAAACATGTATATTTCTATGTCCATATTTAACTAAGGATTCCTTAGAATTTATGTGAAGTAACAGGAACGAATTTGGTTTGAAATAATTTAATCACACAAACCTAAAGTTATGTAAGGTAATAGAGCTCTCCCAAGTTATTACGAACCTTTAATTTAATTTGGAATAGGATCTAAATTAAGCAGGCATCTTCCTATTATCGTGTCCATTAATTATCATATGGTAAATATGGTTAACTAATTCTAATGCATTCAAACATGTTTTAATGTATGAAATATATAAATGATTTTAATTAGAAGCATGAACAACTGAGGCAGAGAGCATCATAAACATGAACCAAATGAATTTTATCAAATTATTGTAATCATTCCAGCTAAAAAACAATTAAGTAATCATTGTTAATGGAAAAAATTAAACAATTTTCAAACATCATTAAATAACTAAGAACAAAAATAAAGAATAAGGAAGAAGGAACTCTTGATAAATTCGGCGATTCTCCAAAGACCTATCGTGGTGGCTTCCTCTTATTCTCATAATTGCTCCTTCGCAAACTGCTCCTCAAGGTGGCTGACCAAGAGAGTTTTTCTCAAGGAAAATATTAGCTAAAGGGAAGTGGGAAAATGGATGGCTTATGCATGGAAGAGAGGAAAGAAGGATGAGAGGAAGATGATAGAAATGTGAATTGAGGGATGAATGAAATGGGAGATGAAGGGTGGTATTTCTAATAGAGGAGTGGCATGAGAGTTTGCTAAAAATAGCTTGGGGATCCCTTAGATCGCTTCCTTGCTTGGCCGGCCATGAATTATGGAATGGGAGGTTGATGGTTATTTGATTTGATGATTGAATCTCCCTTGATTCATGGCATGGGTTGGACGGCAATCAAGGCTCAAGTTGGGGGCTAATTTGTGATTTTTTTCACAAGTGTAAGGGTATTCAATTTAATTATCCCAAAGCTAATTTGGGCTGCTCTTGATGGCTTTCCAAATTTAGGCTTCTGTTCCCCTTGTTGTACGATTTTGGTGACCCAAATAAGAAGCAACTTAATTCTCTTTAGCAACCATCTTAAAGCTGCGTGAAGGCAATATTTCTTAGCCTAATTCATCCTCTAGCCGTCCACATGAAGTGGTTTTTTTGCATTACATGCATGTGTGTTTTTATTGACTTCCATATTGATTAATTTGGTGGTCCAACTGCAGCAAATTGAGTAAAAAATAACATATAGCATAAAATAGTAAAATTATGTAAAATTAATACTAAATTTTATAAAATTACACACTTCAGTAAAATTATGCCCAATGTCTAAATATGAATTAAAATGGCTCAATTAGTTGTCCATACACTCGAAATTTGCATAGATTATAATTTAAAAGGTGCTTGAGAAACCTATATATTTTAGACATATCAACCATGCAAGAGTTAACGGCAGCTGTATTACATAAACTATGTTAAAAATAATATAAAATTTATAATGTATGACCCTTATAAAAAAAATGTATAAAGTGTCCAATATCTTTTATAACATTTTTTATAAATAATATTTTTTTATAACTTTAGAAAGTTATTTTTTTATAAATAAGTTATGGAAAAATATTATAATACTTTTATTTTATAAATAAGTATATTATCTTTTGGGATAATATATTTTTGGCCTTTGAACTTGGTAATTAGGTTCACATTGATTCCTTTACTCTTTTTTGTCTGCTTTGGCACTTGAACTTGACAGCTAGGTCCATTTTGGTTCCTAAACTTGAAAATTATAAAATTTTAATGATGTGACACTTTGAGATTATGTTGCATCATCGCTTAAACTTCTCTATTTTTTAATATATATAGAAAATTTCAAACAATGATGTGGAACAATCTTAGAGTGTTACATTCAGTATTTTAATGACAAGGTCGATGGTTGAATAGGTCAGACCATCGATTCTCAATTTAATCAGTTTGACCTCTAGACCAACAATAACTAAATAACCAATTAAAATTTCATAAAAATATAAAAAAAATTGAAAAAAATTATATTTGTTCAACTATCGATTTTTGTTCCGATATTCTATTTTTACCAATTTTAAGCAATTTTCAAGTCAATCGGTTTAACCCCTTTGTTCGGACCATTATATCGATGTATTCTTGGCCCGTCCAATTTGGTCCTATTCTTATAACACTGGTCACATCATTAAATCTCGACAAAATTCAAGTTCAATGGCCAAAATTAATCTAGTTTCCAAGTTCAAGGACCAAAATATACAAAAAAAAATACATATACCAAAATAAACCTAGTTACCAAGTCCAGGGACTAAAATTTATTTTATCCTTTAAATTTTATAATATATATAGCATGAATACATAAACTTTCTTGTATATTATAACACTACAAAATCCTGCACCTCAAATCAAGTCTTACTTCTTACCACCCAGCTTTCCTTCAATCTGTTTTGTCATTTATGCTAAAAACCCAAAAACCTAACTAACTCCTCTGCCTAAATCCCGTTCCCAGATGACAAAGAGAACCATGATTTTTAATATGTTTTGGGATTTCTTTGAGCTCGAAAATTATTAACTCATTTTCATTTTCTATGAATTTTTTTTATTTTTTTAATTCAAAATTTACATTTTTTTAATTTCTAATTTAAATTTATACGTTTTATCATTTTCATATCTTGGTTTTACATGTCAAATTTTATGTTTCTAATTTTAATTTTATATATTTTTATAATAATTTTAAATTTTTTGAAGTTTCAAATTTATAATTTTAAAATTTTTAAACCAAGATTATGTTGATAAAATGTGCAAATGTTGTGGATAAATTTTGTTGATTTTTTTTAGAATTAGAATTAAATTAATAGAATGTGTAAAATGTTAATGATTAAATTTGTTATTTCACCAATTAAAATATAGGCACATCAGCATGTCATCAGGTGAATAAAGGTATTTTAATGGTAGAGTGACTAAAACTTACAACTTATCTAACAAACTAAAATAATAAATTTTTAAAATAAGCGATCAAAATAAGAACGCGCATAAACTTGAGTGACTATATAAGTAGCTATCCTCTGTGGCGGAGCCAAGGGGGACTGGCAGGGGTCCCGGCCCCCTAAAATAAAAATTTTTCTATTTAGACCATTTATAATTTATAACATTTTAAATTACTAATAGTAAAATTGCACTTTTGCCTCCCAAAAATAATAAGAATTTAATTTAATTCTTTAAAAATTATAAAGATATAAACTATTAAAATGGTGAAATTACATTTTTACTATCGTAAAAATATATAATTTAATTCCGGCCCCCAAAAAAATTCCTGACTCTACCATTGTTTCCCTTATTATTATTATTATTATTATTATTATTATTATTATTATTATTATTATTATTATTATTATTATTATTATTATTATTATTATTATTATTATTATTATTATTATTATTATTATTATTATTATTATTATTATTATTATTAAAGTAAAATTCAAAGGATCTTTCTTATGCTAACACATGGCACACATTCATCATATTTCTTTTTTTTATATATTTTATGAAAGTAATTAATTTTTAATTTTGATCCTTCTAATATGTTTAAATTTATATTTAATTTTTTATATTTTAATTTCTAATATAAGTTGGTCATTATATTTTTATAATATTATAATTAATTTAATATTTTATAATTTAAATAATTAATTTAAATAATTAATATCGTTAATTTTTATTAAAATGTTATATGATTATATATAATTTAAAAGTTGATTTATAAATCCAAAAAATAAAAAAATTAATTTTTTTAAAAAAAATAAGAGAACTAAATTTTAAATCTAAAAGATATAGACACTTAGGGTATGTTTAGTTGGCTATAATACCAATACATTACAGCTCAATCCAGTGGGCCCATCACTAAGCCATTATTTGGTTGGCTGTAATGAGCTATTACAACCCTATTCCTTACAGGCTTATTCAGGGCAAAAATGTTGTTTACCATTCGGTGGTCTCCTCACGAAATGATGATTCAGAGCATATTTGGTTGGTTATAATACTTATACATTATAGCTCAATTCAGTGGGACCATCACTAAGCCATTGTTTGGTTGGCTGTAATCAGCTATTACAGCCCTATTCCATACGGACTTATTCAAGACAAAAATGTTGTTTACCATTCAGTGGTCTCCCCACGGAATGATGATTCAAGGAATGGGTGGGTAACAAATTAGGTCAAGCTTTCAATTTTACCCTCACCATTTTCATTTCTTCTCACGTCTGAAACATTTTCCCTCTTTTTCATGCTTCTTCCTTCCACTATAATCATTAACAAATTCTCAACTTAACAATTTATTTTTTTAATCCCATTTCCTCCCAACCCTATCTCCCTTTGACAAACCCTAACAAGGCCTTCAATCTCAAAACTGTTTTTCTAACTCCAAATGACTTCAACAATGCCTTCTCTTACTTTAAATTGAGGTGGAAACTTAAGAAGAGAAACAACTAGATAATGGTTCGATGTGAGGTCTCATTTCCATTTTACCCTCCCATTTTCTCACCTCAAAAAAGCTCTCACTCAGCTTGATCTCAGTCTCAACCTCCCTTACTTCCTTCGTCTCCAGGCAGTAGCAGTCCTCCCTCAAGTAAACTTTTATCTCTTTCGTTATTCATTTCGATTTCCTCTCTACCTCTTTTAGTAGTCCTAACAAGACCAGTTCAAAGTCTTGAAAATGGAAATTGCAAATCTATGTTTTTCCAAATGGGTTATCTCCGTCTCCATCTGAATCTCTATTATGCCAAAAATTTCCACATATTTGCAATCGATTCATCTGCCTGTAATTATCTCTTCTCCCATTTTGATTTTTTTTCTGATTTTTTCATTAAATTAGTAAAATAATAGGTTTCTTTTCAGCTTTGAAGATTGATACTGGTTTTATATTGCTAAACTTTAATGGTGTTATATGGGGCCAAATATAATTAGGAGTGGGGAATGAGAAGTAAGGCTTTCGGATAGTTTCTCGTAATTAATGTCCCTTTCGTCTCATGTTTGCAGTGGGAACAAATCTATCATTATGACAAATACAACTGTAGATATTAGAGTTCCTGAGAATGTTATTGACTCTATTTATGGGGAGAATGGTCGTAATCTAGCTCGCTTAAGAGAGGTAACAGTTTTTTCTTAACTCTTTCTACATTGTTTTATTGGCATTTTTCCAAAAAGATGTTTGGTATGGTATTTAATTAGTTAGAGTGGTTCTACTCCTAATTCTACAAAGAGTTATACAATCACCGTCTAAACAACTCAGCTCTTTATAGAACTTAATGAAGAACTTAGACAACACTACTTGAGAAGAGAAAATCAAACCACATGAATTTGAAACTAAAAACATGAATTTAATAAAACTTAAAGTTGTTGCCTATTTAACTAATAAAACTTGAAGTTGTTGCCTATTTAACTGCTTTTCTTCTTTTATTTTTCAAGCAGTGTACTCTAGTCTAGCCATCTATGCAAGCCCTGCTCTTTGGTGATAATAATTTAGTTCTAATCATTTACAAAATGTTCTATGGTGAATGGCTAATGGAGATCATTGTTTTCTATCATATCTTTCTTCTATTGTCTATTTTTGAGTTTCTTTTATAACCAGTGATAAGAATTTATATTTACTATGATTAGTTGGCTTAGTGATGAGAGTCATGAGTCAAGTTAGCTTTTACTTTTTCTAACACTTGAAATGAAGCCTTTTTCTCATTAGTATGTAGAAAAATATGAAAAATTGAAATCTATATTCATTTTGGCTAATGTACTTATAAAAAACCTTAAACTATATTACCTTCTATTTAAACAAACCTTTAAATGATTTTTACTCATAAATCCCTTTGATTTTGATATTGAAGTAAAAATATTTTGAATTTCTAGATCCAATCTAATTTCTTATTGATGTAATAGAAATTATATACATTTTAACATCAACATAAAATTTAAAAGATCAATCAAAATTTTCAAAATACTTCCAAAAAGTATTTAAGTATGTGTACTTTCAAAAAATTGTGAAATATTATTTATTTTCAAAAGTCACAAAAGTATGTCAAAATATAAAATTACTTACTGTTTCTTCCTTCATTATGAATTGTAGTGAGAAGAAGATTCAAGAAAACATCATTAAAAAAATCATAATTGGTACATTAAGACTGAAGTTAACTCACAAATAATATTAAAAGACTTTCACATGTTACATTTCTTTTTCAATTCTTTTTTTTTTAATTTTAAACATATCTTAAATGATGTACGTCACTGGCTAATCCTGTTTGTAAAGCCTAAAAACATCAATGATAATAATCGAGATAATTTCTATTGGAAAGTGAAATGTAAGATAATTTCTATTGGAAAGTAAAATGTAAGATGAACCAAATACATGATAGTAATGAGTGAAGGACATAAGGTTGTAGCACGAAAGATCATATTTTCTAAACCAAAATATTGATGACAAGAATCATGAAATCAAACAAAGTAGGGAGAAAAAAAACCTGTTGTCAATGGCTAGTTGTTCTTATTAAGACCACAAGCTCGATATAAGGCTTTACATGGTTCCTCAACTTTAGTTTTTACCAGTTTGGTCTTTTATCCAATAAGTACCCTGATTATCCATAATCTACAATCAAAATGACAAAATGCTTGATCTAATTTTAGATTAAAGAATGCATGATCCAAAAAATGGGAAGTATTTTATAACATGTTACATGGTCAAAAAACATAAGGGTTTGTCAAATATCGACATTTATTCAAAATGGGTATGATTAATTATTTTCATGTATTTGAATGATGATATAACTAAGTAATTTAATCCTTATACAGAAATGTTGGTGCAAACAAGTAAAATTGATAAATTGCGTTCACAAAGAACAGTTTAAATGCAGACCTGAACTTCTAAGACAATATAAACTTGTAGACAGAACTAATGCAGTAACATAAATTTCTTCTATTAAATGACATGTTTTGTTAGATTTCAAAAGTCTGTGTTAGCATTTAGATGGTTTGTCGAACATGACATTGAATAAAAGTAGTCTAAGGAAAATGAATAGATAGTAAGGGTTTAATGCCATTGTTGTTTGTTTTTTGACCATGTAATCTTACGAAACTTGCATTTCTAGTGTGATATACCATAAAACATTTCCTAAATTATCGTTTTTTTCCATGTTTTATCGTTGTTGCGTGATTGCACTACTTGTTTGGGTCATTTTAGTTTAGTCATATGCTAGATGAGTATGCTTTAGTTGTTCAACCTTATGTAACATTATATGTTCATTTTTAGTTTTATTGGTTTCATGTTTTCCATTCATTTTTATGATAAATGGTGAAGGGTTGAAGGTGTAGAAAGAGCAGTAGCAGCTTAGACTTTTTTGCAATTTTTGTTCATTAACTAATGCATTTTTCCTTTGGTTTTTTGTTAAGTTTTTTTTTATTTGGATTTTTTAGCTGGAACCATTATGTGTTAAATGTGTATCCTCTTGAAATAATGGAATGGTTTGTGTGTTTTAGCTAAAGGACTGGTTGAAGGTAGCAACAAGAAGGGGAAAGATATTGCTCAAGGGTGTAAGTTGGTTATGTGTTCAACTTTGGAAAGATGAAATTTATTAATGGAAAATGAGGCTACTAAGGTAAAGAGCAGCACACCCTCGTAGGCTGCCAAATACAAAGTGTAACACCCCTCGCCCGTATCCGACGTCAGGATAGGGTTCGAGGCATTACCGGTAATTCACCTTTACAAACTTACACCATCGAGTTACTGAATTTCACTCGTGATTTAACACTTTTCAAACGTGTGCACTTTGTCTCTTATACAGGCCTTCGAGGCCTAAAAACACTCCTAGGGTAGTACGGAACAAAACCGAAATTGTTGGATAGACTTGGGGCACTTTAGGAAATTTTTCCCTTAGTTGAAGTGTAACACGCCGTGGGGCTTAGAACACGCCCGTGTCCTTTTTCTAGTATGCAACACGGCCAAGGCACATGCCTGTGGGCTTAGCCCGTGTGCTACACTGACTTTAACCTCACCATTCTGTTAAATAAACATGGTCAAAGCACACGCCCGTGTGCTTAGCCCGTGCTCTATGCTGACTTAAAATTTTAAGTGCAGGGGACACACGGTCATAGCACACATCCATGGGAGTAGCCCGTGTGTCACATATGGCCTAGACATACACCCGTATGTCTACCCATGTGGACCTTGTTAGGCTATTTTCCAAGCCTTAAGTCACCCTCTACTAGCCAATTACACTTATAGATTACTATAGTGCATATTTGGGCCAAATTATCCATTTGTAAATATGAAACTTTGATTAACCTCATTGCATGTGAACCTCATGTCATTGGTTTCATACATGCTAAGTTAATTCTTATCTAGAATTTACTGGTTTATATGTCTGCTTGACATATTAAGATTGGCTTGTTATTATAACTCATTGCCAATTATAACTAAGCCATCGCATATGAATATAAACATGGATAGATTTGTAGGGCATAGCCTACTTCAAAATGAGCCAATTCCCATGGCCATATACAAAAAGATAAACATAATTTTACATGCCTTCACTAGGCAAATCAAATGACATATATAACAAAATACTGAAAAATCCTACATATGCCATTGGATAAAATAGAAATGTCTTTATACCAAAGCTTGTCTAGTTGATAGTGTGTTGACTCTCCAATTGTCTTCCAATCCTTATGAGTCCTCGAGCTCTGAAAAATAGGGAAAAGAGAGGGGTAAGCATTTACATGCTTAGTAAGCCCGTATAACTGGAAAATAAATTTATCGATTGTTTAGCATACATCCATAATAGATAATGAAACCAATGAACATGAAAATGGTTTCCCTATCACATGCACTCAATCAATAAGTTAGTCACATAACAAATACCATGAACATTTTTATCTTAGATGAGCTCATTATTTTACATGTCATTTGTACATATACCTTGTGATAGTCCTGTTGAGTTTATAGGAAATCTCGATAGATTATCCAGTCACCGTCAATTCATACGAATGATCATTTTGAGTATGCACTCCCGCAAACCTCACATCTTACGGCGGGATTACCAGTCCAAGCTAAATCCCCCGTAATATAAACTCATAAGGTGATGTCGGGATTACCAGTCCAGGCTAAATCCCTTACGTGACAAACACCCTTAATGAGCTCAGATCTGAATTACCAATCCAAGCTAAATTCAGACCCTAATCGGATTACTCGTCCGGGCTAAATCCACAATGCACACATATTCTTCGGGAGGCTCGATCACTCAAGGAACATCAATCCAGGCTAGATCCTTTTTATACTTGAGATCTTCGGATTACCAGTCCAGGCTAAATCCTTTTCTACAACACATGCAGGATCTCAAGTCTTATGTAAATCATGGATTATCCATCGAATTCCCTTTCCAACCTCAACCGAGACATTATCCAACAATTCATTATTAAAGGTCCAATTCATGCATTTCCATGCCATCAACAATGATATTATCATACATTCACAAAACATACAAATACGCATGTTATAGGTTTACTTTGAGTTATCTGACTTACCTGGTATTCGTTTCGGAGCTATGTCTCGGTTATTTCGAAACCTTACGTTTACCTCGATCGACCTCTGGAATTTGTTCCTCGGGGTCTATAATAAAAAAATTATATTATTAATTCATTACATTATACTTTTCAAGTTTAATTTCTACCCTCAGTCCAAATGACTGTTTTGCCCCTAACCTTTGACATTTTTACTATTTAGTCCCTAGGCTCGTATAGTGAAACACATGAAATTTCTATCTTACCCAAGCTTAGTCAAACATTTTTATCTCTTATGGAAGCCCACATTTTCCATTATTTTCTCATTTCTACCACACATTTTAAAACATTTGCAAAAAGGTCTCTTTAGGGGTTTTTCATGAAAATCACCTAAGAAAAGATGTTTAACACACCTTCAACTTTCATACCCCTCCATAATCCACCAAAATACAAGCAAACCATGCATGGGTAAATTTTTAAACATGAACCCTAGCATGAAATTTGGGTAGAAAAGGAAAGATCAAGCTACCTGGATTTCAAAAATACAAAGAACATTAAAAATGGGGCTTGGGAGCACTTACTATTGAGCTTGGAAATGTTGAAAACCCTAGCTATGGAGACTCTTCAAATTTCGGCAGCCATGGAGAAGAAATGGTTGATTTTTGCCTTCTTTTTCCCATTTTATTTCATTAAAAAGCCAAATGAGCAAAATGCCCTTAAGTCCATTCTTTGAAATTTCATCCATGCAAGCCCATTCTTGTCCAAAAACTTAGAAATTGGGCAAATTGATCTTTAAGACATTCTAATTTATAATCTAAAGAAATTTCATACAAATTTCTTCTAGAATCCAAGTTTTGCAATTTATTCAATTTAGTCCCTGATTTCCAATTGGACACCTTACGTAAAGAATTTCTTCATGAAATCTTAACACATGCATATTATCATATTCTAGACCTCATAATAATCATAAAAAAAATATTTTGATGTCAAATTTGTGGTCCCAAAACCACCGTCCCGACTAGGCCCTATTTTGAGATGTTACACAAAGAGTCAACAACAATAGAAAAAAATGAACAAGGAAAAGGGACATAAACAAATATCTCCATCGAAATGAATATACCATTAGTCTTTTCAAGTAATACGGGAAAGGCAATATATACATGTTAAACTACATTTACAATTTGGATTTAATCTTTTTACTTTAAATAAGAAATTTTGGTTATATTTAATTTTTGATATGTTTCATTTAAAACTATTTTAATATTTTAATATATTTTAAAACAATTTTTATTTTTGATATGTTTAATTTATGTTATATTTATTTTTGGTCTTTAAACAATGTTTTATATTACTCATATTGTTTGATTAAAATTTATTCTAACAACCGTTTTTAGTGAAATCGGAACAGTAGTTTCGGGATCACAAATATGACGTGAAAATATTTATTTTAATAATATTTTAACGATTACAGCATGATAGTAGCATCGTATAAAAATTTTGCTAAGAAAATTTACCGTTTATGTGTCCAAATTGATAAAAAAGGACTAAATCGCGTAAAGTACAAAAGTTGACTTCTAGTGGCTAAAGGTATCAAATAGCTATAGAACCTTAAAATATAAGTTCTTATGTGGTAATTAGACCATAAATATTGATAGTTGAATATGATGGTTTGGTATTCTTGAAATTTGTAATAAATTAAAAGGTTATAAATGTAATTGGTAAATAAATGATAATTAAATAAAACAAATCAAGTTCCATTTTTGTTTCTTCAATTAAGAACCAAAAATTAGGGCTTTTAGAAGCCATTTTTGAGCTTAAGCTTGCGGCAACAAATTCCTTGCTAGGTTGGTATGTACTTTGTCTCGTTTTTTATGATTTTTATGTTTTCGGGATCGTTCTAGCTTATTTTGAAACTGTCAAACTATTAGGGTTTTTCCATTGATGAATGTGTAAGATTTTTGATGTTTTATGGAAGAAAATGGTTAGTTGTTGATAGATAAAAATACTTTTGTTAAGTGATTTTTTATAAAATTGACAAAGAGGGATTCAATTGAAAAATAGAAAACTATACATAGTGAAATGGTGAACTAAATGAAACATAGGCTTGTTAGGGACCTTGTTGATTTTCGACTATGTTGGGTTATGGTTGAATTTCATGAATTTTTATTTTTATGAGCTAAGCACTATATTGAAAAGAAATCAAAAGTTTAGGGTGAAAAGAGTAATTTTGCAAACATGTGAATTTGGATTAAATTGAATAGAATAGTTATTAAATTGGTTGAATTTCTTTATTTAGATCAAGATAAATCTCAATCGGATTTAAATCGAGAAAAGGCAAAAATCGAGAACTAACCAATCATAATCCTACGCGATAGTTGTCGATATCAGTTCATAGTAATTAAATTATATCATTTGATTTCCTTATGTATTTGTATTTTATAATCAAGTAGTTAATTATTATAAATATAATTGTACCCCAATCACACATACGTGCCCCTGTTGTACTTCGGTACCCCTAATCGCACTTACGTGCCCCTGTTGTACTTTGGTACCCCAAATCGCACTTACATGCCCTTGTTGTACATCGGTACCCTTGATAGCACTTTCATGCCGAGATTACATTTCGGTAACATTTATTAAGTAAAATAGAAGTTCATTCATTTAATGTCAAGTTAAATAAATTGCTATGTACTTATTAAGTTTTATAAGCTTATACGAGTTTTTGTGTCATTTTGTAGATTACTTTTACTAACTTGGGACAGATCAAAACTTCGGCTCACACTATCCATCATCGTTAGTAGCTTTTGAGCTCTTTTGGGATTATGGCATGTATATGTGGCTATAAGTATATATATGTATTTGTGTCTAGTTCATTTTGGTATAAAAGTGAATCACTAAATTGTATGTTTGGATACTTTGTTTTCTATGTAGTACATATGTATCTTTTGATTTGATAAATTGGTATGAATGCAATCACTTATGAATGGTTTATTGTTGATGAATTTAAGTTGTTATGATAGTATTTGTATTTGGTTAAGTGTTTAAATAATTAAAGATGAAAGACTAGTTTGAAAAGGCATGTTATATAGGTTATGTGATATGTAGTAAATGTGTATTTGGTATCTTAGTTTTCAATGGCATATAAGTCTATTGGTGATAGTAGTGGAATGATACAAATGGCATCTTCTTGGTTTTTGGTTGGTAGGTAAATTTTAATGGCATATGTTGAAACAAATTTAGTTTAAAAGTTAGTGAATATTATTTGGCTAAATTGAGTACATGGTTGCATGTTTATATCTTGACATTTAAGGTGCTTATGGGCATGTTGGTTGTATGTTAATATACCATATGCATATAGCTTGATTTTAGATTATTTTGGTGCCTTGTTATAGCTTGTATATTTATGTGAAATTTTGGGTGTACGTACATGCCAAAATGGGTGAGAATAATGGCTTGTAAAATAGCCTATTTTCATCCACACGGGAAGAGACACAGGCGTGGGTCTCAACCGTGAGTGACACACGGCTAGGTAACACGGCCGTGTGTCCTGTAGCTTTCAAAGGGTTGTAAGTCAGGCTATTACACGGTCTAGCACACGGCCAGGCACACGGGCGTGTGAGATTATTTCAAAGGGTACACGGCCTGGCACACGAGCGTATGGCTTGGCCGTGTGACCTAAGTCCGTAAGTTACACGAACACGAACACGAGCTGAGACATGGCCATGAATCCTACTTCAAATGCCCACACTGGCCGTGTGAGTCACACGGCCTGGCCACACGGCCGTCTAACCCCTACAATGTTGAAAATTTTCGCTATTCTCTGAAAATTTCTCTGAGTTTTTTATTTAGTCCCAACTTGTTCCTAACGTATTTTTAAGGCTTCGAGGGCTCATATAAGGGGCAACATGTATGATTTGGATTGGTTTTAATATGATTATCGATATGATTTGAAATGTTTGAAATTTTTTGTTCGTTTGATTTGAAAACTCCAGTAATGCTCCATAACCTTATTCTGGTGATGTATATTGGTTAGGGGTGTTACATTTAATGGTATCAGAGCTGCGGTTTAGTCGATTCTAGGACTAATGTAGCGAAATAAGAATTAGTATATACATGTCACATATACCCTCTGATAGTGTGATACGTTTGATCTGTTCTAAAGATTTATTTCTTAAATATTCAAGATGTCAGTAGAATCTAATCGAGCTATAGTTAACGAAGCTGAAAGTAATGTTCAAGCTTCGAATCTAGAAGCAAGTAACAGTGCTCCTATTCCTCAATTGATTGGTAATAAGATTAAACATCTGTTTATGGGAATGATGAACCAACAGTTCAACGAGTTCAAATAAGCAAATATGGTTACTTCGCCTCCTTCACCCCCTATTGTGCCTCCTCAAGCACCCCTAAATACTGCCACCCCTGTACCAGTGTTGGCTACTCAGGTATCTGTAGATAAGGTTCAGAAATGTGGAGTGGAAGAGTTCAGAGGTGCGGTTGATGATGATTCGTCAAAAGCTGAGTATTGGCTATTAAATACAAATAGAGTTTTTGCAAAATTATTATGTACCACTGATGACTGCTTGAGATATGTGGTGTCTTTACTAAAAGACGAGGCATATTTGTGTGGGGATACCTTGAGCACGATGGTATCGGATGATCAAATTAATTGGGACTTCTTCCAAAGTGAATTCAAGAAAAAGTATGTTAGCCGATTGTTTATCGATCGAAAAAAGAAAGAATTTCTCAAATTAAAGTAAGAAAATCGGACTGTAGCTGAGCATGAATGAGAATTTGTGTAATTAAGCAAGTATTCTTGTAACATTGTATCGATCGATGAGGAAATGTGTATTAGATTTGAAGATGGGTTAAATGATAAGATCCGATTAGCTGTAACAGTACTAAAGTTACAAAAATTCGTAGAACTATTTGAGCACGCACAAATGGTTGATGAGATTTGTAAAAGTAAATGATAATCAGATTCAAGATACAGAGACTATAACAAGAGAGGGTCATTCAAGCCTGCTTAGTCGTCTCCGTCAAAGAAAGTTAGAAATGACACAAGTCGATCAGTTGCTCCTTTAAAGTTTGTTAACCGAAAGAAACCGAGACGAAGCAATTTCCAATCAGTCAATGCTCCAGCGGTGAGTGCTGGAAGTGTAAGAAATATGGAGAGAACTGTTTCGACGTGTGATGACTATAATAAAAGACATTTTGGTGAGTGCCGGTCAAAATTAGAAGCTTGTTTCTATTGTGGAGCTACCGACCACTTTCTCTGTAACTATCTCAAGAAGCAAAGCAATTTCGAGAATCAATCAAATAAGCTCGAAGCTACCTCTCATAGGGGTAAAAGATTTGGAAATGCTAGAAATCCTACCCCCGGTCGAGGAAAGAATAACAAGATGAATGAATGGTCAAAAGCGAGAACACAGGCTAGAGCATATGCAATTCGAGCTCGAGAAGAAGCTACTGCTCCAGATGTTATTGCGGGTACTTTTTCTCTCTTTGATATTAATGTATATTTATTAATTTATCCTGGATCAACTCATTTATATATATACACAACATTAGTAGACAAAAAGAAAATACCTATTGAATTTACTGAATATACAGTTAAGGTCACAAATCTTTTGGGTCGGTGTGTTCTAGTTAATCAGTTATGTAGGTCTTGCCCATTGAAAATTAGGGGTTACGAGTTTCCCTCTAGTTTGGTATTGTTACCTTTTGATGAATTTGATATAATTTTGGGAATAGACTGGTTAACACATCATGATGCTATTATGAATTGTAGAAGAAAAATTATTATGCTTAAATGTTCAGATGGTAAATGGGTCTAAATTGAATCAGACAGATTGGAAGATACACCAAGTATAATCTCTGTTATGACGGCATATAAATATGTTAAAAAAGGTTGTAAAGCATATATTGCTTATGTAGTTGACTCTAAAATCTCATAAATAAAACTAGCATCGGTTCCAATGGTGTGTGAATTTTTAAATGTGTTTACAGAAGAGTTACCTGGGCTACCTCTAACTCGGAAGGTTGAGTTTGGAATTTAGTTTAATCCGGGAACATCCTCGATATCTATAGCACCATACAGCATGGCACCTACAGAATTGAAAGAGTTGAAAGCACTGTTGCAGGACTTGATAGAGAGAGGCTTTGCTCGGCCCAACTTTTCTCCTTAGGTTGCTCCTGTTTTATTCGTTAGGAAGACAGATAGGTCTATGCAGTTATATATCGATTACCGACAACTCAACAAAGTGACAATAAAGAACAAATATCTATTACCGCGTATTGATGATCTGTTTGACTAGTTGAAAGGTGCAATAGTGTTTTCAAAGATTGATCTTCTTCTGGCTACTATCAATCACGAGTTAAAGATTCAGATATGCCAAAAACTGCATTTAGAACTAGGTACAGACATTATGAATTTTTATTGAAGGTGTTTGGTTTAACCAATGCGCCTACAGTATTTATGGACCTGATGAACAGAATTCAAACCGTATCTAGATTAATTTGTTGTAGTTTTCATCAATGATATTTTAGATTATTCACAGAATGAATCCGAGCATGCTTAACATTTGCGAATTGTTTTGCAAACTTTACGTGAAAAATAATTATTCACTAAGTTTAGCAAATGTGAATTTTGGCTATGAGAAGTTTATTTTCTGGGATATGTTGTGTCGGCAGATGGTATTAGAGTAAACCCAAGCAAAATTTTAGCTATTATTGATTGGAAGCCTCCAAGAAATATATCTAAGATTAGAAGTTTTCTGGGACTAGCTGGATATTACAAAAGATTCGTCAAAGGATTCTCGATAATAGTTACACCAATGACACGACTATTACAAAAGGATGTGAAATACGAATGGTCTGAGAGGTGTCAGCAAAGTTTTGATTAGTTGAAAGCACTATTGACCGAGGAACTTGTTCTAGCTCAGCCTGAATCAGGTAAAGAATTTGTGATTTTTAGTGATGCATCTTTCAACGGATTAGGCTGTGTTTTGATGCAAGAAGGCAAAGTAATAGCTTATGTTTTCTGACAATTAAAGTCGCATGAAAAGAATTACCCGACACATAACTTAGAGTTGGTAGCTATTGTGTTTGCATTGAAAATTTGGTGACACTATTTGTTCGGCGAAAAATGTCACATTTTTACCAATCATAAGAGTTTGAAGTATTTAATGTCGTAGAAAGATTTGAACCTGAGACAACGCATATGGCTCGAGTTGTTGAAAGATTGTGATTTAATTATTAATTATAATCTGGGAAAAGTAAATGTAGTGGCTGATGCTCTGAGTAGAAAATCTTTTTTTTCTTTGTGAGCATTGAATTCACGATTATCATTGTCTATGGATGGTTCGATTTTAGTTTAGTTAAAATTTAAATCGTTGTTCTTACCTAAGATTTGTAAGGCTCAGAAATGTGATGATGCGTTGGTAGCTAAATGAAAATTTTACGAGTCGACTCTTGATTTAGATTTTCAAATTGGGTTTGATAATTGTTTACTTTTTAAAGGCAGAGTTTGTGTACCAAAAGATTTAGAGTTAATTCAAAAGATTTGAAGCTCATTGTGGTAGTTTGACCATTCACCCTGGTAGCACTAAAATGTACAACGATTTGAAATTGATGTACTGGTGGTCGGGTATGAAACGAGAGATTTCAGACTTTGTGTCGAGATGTTTAGCATGTCAGCAAGTTAAAGTTGAACATCAGGTACCTTCTGGTTTATTGTAGCCAATAATGATACCAAAGTGGAAATGGGATCAAGTTACTATGGACATTGTACCGGGGTACGAGTTTCCATCATCTCGGACAGATATCTGTAGTTTACGTCACTGGAAAAGGATACAGGAAGCTGTAGGTACGTGATTGCATTTTAGCACTCTATTTCATCCTCAGACCGATGGTCAGTCCAATAGAGTAATACAAATTCTCGAGGATATGCTTTGATGTTGTGTATTAGAGTTTGAAGGCAATTGGGAGAAATATTTATCATTGGTTGAATTTGCGTACAACAATAGTTTTCAATCTAGCATAAAGCTGGCACTGTATGAAGCTTTGTATGGTCGTAAATACCGAACTCCATTATATTGGACTGAGCTCGGTGAGAAAAAGATACACGGGGTTGATTTAATTTGTAAGACTGAAGAAAAAGTAAAAATGATTCGAGATAGTTTGAAAGTAGCTTCAGATCGACAGAAATCATATACGGATCTTAAGCATAAAGATATTGAATTTCAAATCGGTGATAGAGTGTTCCTGAAAGTTTTGCCCTGAAAGAAAGTTCTTTGGTTTGGTCGCAAAGGAAAGTTAAGTCCACGATTTATCAGGTCGTATGAGATTACTGAAAGAATCAGACCTGTTGTGTATCGATTAGCTTTACCGTCAAAATTAGAAAAGATTCATAATGTCTTTCATGTGTCTATGTTACGACGGTAACGATCAAACCCTTCACATGTTATCTCTCCGACTGATGTCAAGATTCAGCCAAATATGTCGTACAGTGAGGAACCTATCAAAATTTTGGCACAAGAGGTGAAAGAATTAAGAAATAAGAACATGGCTTTAGTAAAAGTTCTCTGGCAACAACACGGAATAGAAGAAGCTACCTGAGAACCGGAGGAAGCTATAAGAAAGCAATATCCAAACCTCTTTTCTAGTAAGAATTTTCGAGGACAAAAATTTCTTTAGGGGTAGAGAGTTATAACAGCCATTTTTAGTAAAATCGGAACAGTGGTTTCAGGACCACAAATTCGACCTGGAAATATTTATTTTATTAATATTTTAACAATTACAGCATGATAGTAGCGTTGTATAAAAATTTCAGTAAGAAATTTTTACCGTATATGTGTTCAATTTGATAAAAAGGACTAAATCGAGTAAAATACAAAAGTTGAGTTCTAGTGGCTAAAGGTATTAAATAGCTATGGAACCTTAAAATATAAGTCTTTATATGGTAATTAGATCATAAATATTTATAGTGGAATATGATGGCTTGGTATTCGTGAAATTTGTAATAAATTAAAAGGTTATAAAGGTAATTGGTAAATAAATGATAATTAAATAAAACAAGTTAAGTATCATCTTTATTTCCCCAATTAAGAATCGAAAAATAGGGCATGGAAGCCATTGTTAAGCTTGAGCTTGTGGCAACAATTTCCTTGCTAGATTGGTATGTACTTTGTCCTGTTTTTAATGATTTTTATGTTTACGGAATCGTTGCAACTTAATCTAACTAGCCCGGGGACTAATTTGAGAAAATGTCAAACTATTAGGGTTTTTCCATTGATGAATGTGTAAGATTTTTGATGTTTTATGGAAGAAAATGGTTAGTTGTTGATAGATAAAAATACTTTTGTTAAGTGATTTTTTATAAAATTGACAAAGAGGGATTCAATTGAAAAATAGAAAACTATACATAGTGAAATGGTGAACTAAATGAAACATAGGCTTGTTAGGGACCTTGTTGATTTTCGACTATGTTGGGTTATGGTTGAATTTCATGAATTTTTATTTTTATGAGCTAAGCACTATATTGAAAAGAAATCAAAAGTTTAGGGTGAAAAGAGTAATTTTGCAAACATGTGAATTTGGATTAAATTGAATAGAATAGTTATTAAATTGGTTGAATTTCTTTATTTAGATCAAGATAAATCTCAATCGGATTTAAATCGAGAAAAGGCGAAAATCGAGAACTAACCAATCATAATCCTACGCGATAGTTGTCGATGTCAGTTCATAGTAATTAAATTATATCATTTGATTTCCTTATGTATTTGTATTTTATAATCAAGTAGTTAATTGTTATAAATATAATTGTACCCCAATCACACATACGTGCCCCTGTTGTACTTCGGTACCCCTGATAGCACTTTCGTGCTGAGATTACGTTTCGGTAACATTTATTAAGTAAAATAGAAGTTCATTCATTTAATGTCAAGTTAAATAAATTGCTACGTACTTACTAAGTTTTATAAGCTTATACGAGTTTATGTGTCATTTTGTAGATTACTTTTGCTAACTTGGGACAGATCGAAACTTCGGCTCACACTATCTATCACCGTTAGTAGCTTTTGAACTCTTTTAGGATTGTGGCATGTATATGTGGCTATAAGTATATATGTATTTGTGTCTAGTTCATTTTGGTATAAAAGTGAATTACAAAGTTGTATGTTTGGATACTTTGTTTCTATGTTGTACATATGTATCTTTTGACTTGATAAAATGGTATAAATGCATTCACTTATGAATGGTTTGTTGTTGATGAATTTAAGTTTTTATGCTAGTATTTGTATTTGGTTAAGTGTTTGAATAATTAAAGATGAAAGACTAGTTTGAAAAGGCATGTTATATAGGTTATGTGATATGTTCTAAATGTGGATTTGGTATCTTTATTTTCAATGGCATATAAGTCTATTGGTGATAGTAGTGGAATGATACAAATGGTATCTTCTTGGTGTTTGGTCACTAGGTAAATTTTAATGGCATATGTTGAAACAAATTTAGTTTAAAAGATAGTGAATATTATTTTGTTAAATTGAGTACATGGTTGCATGTTTATATATTGACATTTGAAGTGCCTACGGGCATATTGGTTGTATGTTAATATACCATATGCATATAGCTTGATTTTACATGATTTTTGTGCCTTGTTATAGCTTGTATATATATGTGAAATTTTGGGTGTAGGTACATGCCAAAATGGGTGAGAAAAATGGCTTGTAAAATAGTCTATTTTTGTCCATACGAGAAGAGACACAAGCGTGTGTCTCAGCCGTGTGTGACACACGGCCAAGCAACACGTCCGTGTGTCCCTTATAGCTTTCAAATGGTTTCAAGTCAGGCTATTACACGGCCTAGTACACGACTTGGCACACGAGTGTGTGAGGTTATTTCGAAGGGCACACGACCTGGCACATAGGCATGTGGCTTGGCCGTGTGATCCAAGTCAGTGAATTACATGGGCACGGACACGGGCTGAGACACGACCGTGTCTCCCTACTTCGAATGCCAATACGAGCCGTGTGACCCCTGCAGTGTTGAAAATTTTTGCTTTCTCTGAAAAATTCTCTAAGTTTCTAATTTAGTCCCGACTTGTTCCTAACGTGTTTTTAGGGCCTCGAGGGCTCTTATAAAGGACAACATGTATGATTTGGATTGGTTTTAATATGATTATCGATATTATTTAAAAAAATTTGAAATTTTTTGTTCGTTTGATTTGAAAACTTTAGTAATGCTCTATAACCCTATTTCGGCGACGGATACGGGTTAGAGATGTTACAATTACAATTAACACTACGAACATATTTTATTGCAAAAAAAACTTTATCTACAATTGTTAATCTGGTGTATTTAATTTAGCATATTTTTAAACTAAAATTTTAAAATTAATAATAATAATAATACCAAAATTGCATGTGAACTCATTACTTTTAATAGGAGAGCTGAACTTCTTTTATTCAAATATAAAAATTATCTCAACAAACAAAACAAAAAAAATGTAAAATGCTACAAACAAATGATGTTATGGTAAGAATGTAATGTATATGGAGTTTTAGGTTTTATTTAAATAAAAATAATAATCGAATATTTTAAAATACATAATTTTTAAGATATTTAACACACTGTATACTTATAATAGAATTAAGTTAATACAAAATAAATGAAAATAAGACATTATTTAAATACTGTTTTTAGTTTAAGTGAAATGTTATGTTAAAGAAGTTGAACCCTTTTTATTTAACTTTTCAATATGTACCTTATAAAAAATTAATATATTCAATTATTTCTTTTCTTTTTCCACAAAAATTATTAAATTTATATTATTTTTTTTCCTTTTACTAATTTTAACTATTCAAAAAAATAATATATCTTTTCTATTCATAATTATTAATTCAAATACAACATTAGTTAATTAAAATGTTAGGATTAGACTTGCTCATGGGTTGGGCCACTCGGCCCGGCCCGAAGGTCCGCCTGAAATGTGGGAGGGTTTGGGCAAAAATGTAGACCTGAAAAATATGCTTGGACAAAAATAAGGCCCGTTAAAAAATGGGTCAGGCCCCGGGTAAGGCATTTTTGGCCTGGGCTCGGCCCGGCCCGAATTTACTAAATGACAAAAAAATCTATTTTTTTTAAATATTATTTTCTTGTTATTTTTTTCCTTATTTTGCTACCATTTTAATATTATATTGCTACTATTTTGTTGTTATTGTTTGGATATTGAATAAAACTTATTTTATTGTTAATTTTGTTATTATTTTAAAGACATTTATTAATTTTGTTATTATTTTAGAGACATTTTCTTATTAAGTTACATCTATCTTAGTGTTATTTAAGTATACATATTTTTTTAAATTTATATGCAATTTTTTGGGAAATATTTATTTTGATGTTTTTAGTATTTTTGATGTATTATATATTTTTAAATTATATAAAAATTAATATGGGTGGGCCGGGTCGGGCCCAGGTTTTAGCATTTTTATCCGGGTCGGGCTTGGGCAAAATTTTAAGCCCATTTTTTGAGCCGAGCCAAATCCGGACCTAGCAAATGGGCCTAAATTTTTAGTTGAGTCTAGCCCGGCCCATGCACACCTCTAGTGAGGATGATTACAAGCTTTTTAAAAGGTAAATTAAAGAACGAAATTTTAAAAATTTTCATAAAATATATTTATATTTCTGTAAAACTGAAAATTATATAATTTGGATGTGAATGTATTAAATATTAATTTTTTTAAAAAAATAATTCTTAAACATCAATCATCAATTAATCAAATTGACAAAAACACGTTCTTTTCTTTTCTTTCTTTTTTTTTCTTTTTTGGGTGATTGATAAATATATGAATTTCAAGTTTTTTACTTACAAAGACAGTTGTAATTTCTATTTTGTGTTTTGCAAAGATTCTTAATATGTATTGTTCATTTTTCTTTGATTGCTTCTTCCACCACAGTTGAGCGGCTTATATTCACTGAATCATTGTAAGTTATTTGGCAATTAAATTCTTTGATTTTGTTTTACTGTTTTTGAAATTAGTATTCAAGAAATGTGACCCTTTTTACTATGATTTTAAGATATGTAACACTTTAATATCTTGCAGTAATGACTCGCCTGCCTTTAATAGTACAAAACGAGAGGCGTAAAAGAATTGGTCTTGCATTGACAATATGGTTGTAAATGTGTACAGTTACGAGTTGGTTCTTAGTTACATTGGGTCCATCCATAGCCTACATACTTATAGACCAAGGATTAGATCATATATTTTAAATTTTTATGCAAAAAAAGATTATGTGAAAAGACTTGTATATGCTAGTGACGAGACCTATATTGAATAAGTTAGGATGAATAGAATTACCTTTTTTAAACTATGTGAGATGTTACAAACTTTAGGGGGATTAAAGTCGTCAAGGAACATGCTTGTTGATAAGCAAGTGGCAATGTTTTTACATATCATTTCTCATCACCTTAAAAATTGAGTTACCAAGCATCACTTTAATAAGTCGGGGAAGCCGTTAGTAGATCATTTCACAATGTCTTATGTAACACCCATTACCGTATCCAAAGCTGGGACAGGGTTCGAGGCGTTATCGGACTTTAACACAAGCACACATACAAAACCAGGCCATAAAATTTTTGTTTAAATCAATTTCATTCATACATATGCAAATTGTCCCTTATATGGGCCTACAAGGCCCCAAACATACATCAAAGGTGGTTCGAGACTAAACCAAGAACTTTAGAAAACTTTAGAATAACTTAGAAAAATTTCATACTTTGGGGAGTCACACGCCCATGTGGGTAGGTCATGTGGTCACACATGCCCATGTGGCTTGGGACACGTCCGTGTAACTCTCTAACTATGATGTCATCAACCAAATAAGGTCACACAGCCAAGTCACATGCCCGTGTGCTTAGGCCACGTGGCGAATTAAATTCTAAAAATTAAGTGCAAACTTCACACGGCCTGGGCACATGCCCATGTCCTAAGGCCGTATCCTTCACACGGCTTAGACACACGGTCGTGTCTCTTCCCATGTGTTTACTAGTGGGCATTCTGCTTTGCATAATTAGGGTGCAAAGGACACACGGCCGGATCACAAGCCCATAGGGCAGACCGTGTGTCACACACGGCCAAGACATATGCCCGTGTGTCTAACCGTGTGGACAATTTCTAGGCTCTTTCCAAGCCAATTGCCACCCTTAAACACTCACATACTTATACTCACTTCATGGCATGCAACATGGCACATTTGATTACTCAAGCATTCATATTCATGGTTAAATTATGACTTGGTAATGTCAACATATCACCTATTCAAACTATCATGCTTTCATATGGCATTCCACACCATCTTTACTAGCCTACTTTTATGTTACCCACTTGCATCACCTTTATTGGCATACACATTAATCATATTTCATACACCAAACATACATGCCATCCATCACACTCATTATCCATAAGTAACCATAACCACATTAAAGCATAAGCATATTTGCATATATGCACCAATAATTAAGGTTACAACCCAAATAGTCAATATGAGACACCTCTCATGGTCATATACAAAATAATCATAATACTTTCATGAGCCAACTCATTTGGCTAATCAATATGACATATAACAAAAAGACCAAGTCCCTATACCCAAATATTCAATTGATAGTGTGATCGTGTAACACCCCTCGCCCGCATCCATACTGAGACAAGGTTCAAGGTGTTACCAGACTTAATCTCAACCAATAATATGAAATCAGGCCGTAAAATTTTGATCAATTTTAAAACTTTTCATTTCATAATCAATTTGTCCCTTAACAGGGCTTACGGCGCCCAAAAAATACATTTAAGGTGGTTCGGGACCAAACGGATAGCTCAAGAAAAACTCAGAGAATTTTATGTTTTAAGGTTCCACACGCCCGTATGGGTATAGGGCACACGCCCGTGTGCTAGGGAAACGCCCGCATCCCGTACCCGTGTGGCCAAGTTAATTCCACAATTTTTCATGGAACAAGTGCAGACTTCACATGGCCTGGACACACACTCGTGTTCTTTTCCCGTGTCCTTTCACACAGCCACGACAGGGCCGTGGCGCAGCCCGTGTACAAAAACCTGGGTATTCTGTTTCTGACGTCAGCATCACACGACCATGGTACACGCCCGTGTACTAGGCTGTGCCCTTCCACATAACTGAGACACACGGCCTTGTCTCTGCCCGTGTGACCATTACCATGCATTCTAACTTAAAATTTCAAAGTGCAGGGGACACACAGCCTTCTCACACGCCCATGGAGCTGTCCGTGTCTCACACACGGTCTAGACACACGACCGTATGTCTACCCATGTGGACAATATGAGGCTATTTACCAAGCCTCATTGCCACCTTAGTGTGCCTATTTTCTTGTCAATACCAACCAATACCAAATCAAGCATGATAGACATTCATTTAACCATGAAGATGCATCTATTATAAACTCAAAATGAATGTTATCCTCATTCAAGGCTTAATGTAAAGTGTGGAATATATTCTAAGCCAACACATTTGGCCAATTCTCAAAGACACAAAATAATAAGGTCTAGTCCTATACATGCCATAATAAAAAATATAAATCTTATTATACCGAGTATTACAGCTGATAGTGTGATCGATATCTCTGACTTCAAGGGATCCTTGAGCTAGTTAAGCGGCATTGAAAGAAAAGGGAAAGGAAAGAGAGTAAGTATAAAGCTTAGTAAGTTGCATATAAATAAATATACAACAACAATTTCACCATTAGTCATCATACTCATAGTTCAAAGGCAAGCATAAACTTGACTTACTCATTACCGACTACTCAAGTCACATTTTCTAATTTGAGCTCAATACTCACAACATTATTATACTTTCCTTATTAAATTACTTTCATTTATTCTCTATTCATCAATAAATATATTTCATCATACATTATATAATTCATAAAATTAACATATAATCATTAAACTTCAACCATATGAACTTTCCTTATTAAATTACTTTCATAACCTTTAAAGTTGAACTTTTTGGAATACTACCGGATATTTTATAAGCCACAAACATGGGGTAAGTTGTCGATGCCATATCCCAGACATGGTCTTACACTGGCTATCATCTTTGAGACCGATGCCATGTCCTAGACATGGTCTTACACTGGCTCTCGTATATATGTGCTGATGCCATGTCCCAGACATGGTCTTACACTAGCTCAACTCTTAGCCGATGCATGTCCCAAACATGTCTTACACTGGCTATCATCATCGAGGCCGATGCATGTCCCAAACATGTCTTACACTGGCTATCATCATTGAGGCCGATGCATGTCCCAGACATGTCTTACACTAGCACTCGTCTCAATGTCGATGTCATGTCCCAGACATGGTCTTACACTGGCTCCCATAATGTGGCTGATGCATGTCCCAGACATGTCTTACACTGGCACACAAATAACCCAAATGTCATGGCCTGAATATTCAGTTTGTTTCCTAGGGTTTCAATGGGATTTTTCTACTATCTCAATTATTAATATGCATTCTCAGTTCACAATCTAGCAATTCATGCTATATCAGCTCAATGAAAACTTAAATACATGCATTAACAATTTAGTTGTATTACTTACATACAACTTACCTCGGATTACAAAATATACTCGACTGGTCGGTTTAGTCAATTTGCTTGGCTTTCCCCTGATCTAGGTTCGAATTTGGTAAGTTTTGATCTATAATAGGAAAATGTACTCATTTAGTCACTATACAAAATTAAGCAATCCAAAATTCACGTCTTTGGTAAAATGACCATTTTGCCCCTAGACTTTGACAAAATGACCAATTTACCCCTATACTCGAAAATCAATTTTTATTGAATTTCCTCTTATTTTAGGCCTATCCGACCTCTTTTTACTTTTATAGTAACTTCAAATTCTCACTATTTCACATATTTATTAACTATTTTACAACTTATGCATAATAGCCCCTTTAGGTGTTTTCATACTAACACCTTTCACAAAAGTGTTTTATAACACAATTAGGACTCATATTCTTCCATAAAAACTCAGCAGCTATCATAAATCCATTCATGGAAAAACTCTAAACTCTTAATCATTTTGCAAAATAAACCCTTCATTTGAAAGCTCATGCTTCAAGGGTCTCAAAAATGTAAAAATCATCAACAAAGGACATAGAAATCACTTACTTGTTGAGGTGAAAAATTGCTGAAATTTCAAAGCTTCAAAAATCCCTCTTTTTCTGATATTTTCGGTGGAGAAAGAAATGGGAAGAAGATGATATCATTTTTTTTCTTTATTTTAGTTCAAATAAGTCACCTAACGTACCAAACACACAAATTTTGTCCTCCTTTGACTCCATGGCTGGCCAAGCACTCTAAAAAGGGCTAGTTTCCCTTTAAAGACATTCAATTTTAATTCTCTTTTTATTTAACACATTTGGGTACTAAAATGAAACTTTTTCCTTATATGCGATTTAGTCCTTTTTCGCATTCGGGCTCACAAACATTAAAATTTACTCACCAAATGCTTTTCATGCACTAATGTAATCATACTATAACCTCATAATAATAATAAAAAATTTCCCAACTTCAAATTTGTCGTCTCGAAACCACTATTCTGACTAGACCCTAAATCGGGCTGTTACAGGTCGAGCCTCCGACGTCTTTCGATCCCCGAGCTAGCTTGGCGACGCTATAAGAAAAGGAAAGGAAACGGGGTAAGCATTAAAGCTTAGTAAGCTCAAATGCAATAAAATGCAACTTAAACAAGTATTAATCATATATTTAACATACTGAACATAATCTTGCATATTATCAAATCTCTTAAACTCATTCTGTAACGCCCCCACGCCCGAGACCGTCGTCGGAGTCGAGTATGAGGTGTTACTAAGCTTAATTTAACATTTTTAGAACTTTGGATTATTTGTTTCTACATTCACAGCTTTCTAGCTACTTGCGTCATAGTCACAAGAAAAATCATATATTAAGTTACAAAACTCAAAATCAAGATCCGTAAATTTTTCCTAAATCTAGACTCATATACCTATCTACTAAATTTTTTATAGAATTTTTGGTTGGGCAAATTAGTACAGTTTATTAGTTAAAGTTACCCCTGTTTCAGGACTTGACTGGACTGACCTCTGTTTACTACGAACCACATTTCTCTCTGTAAAAAATTTATATGACTATGAGGTTTGTTTCTCCTGAAACTAGACTCAATAAGGATTCTGATAATATAAAATACACCACCTAATTATATCTGTACAATTTATGGTGAATTTCTAAAGTTGGAACAGGGGATCTAGAAATCACTCTGGCCCTATTTCACTAAAATTCAAATATCTTCTAACATATACTTCCTTTACCTGTTTAGTTTGTTTTGTGTGAAACTAGACATAATAATCTTAAATTTAACATTTAATACATCATCTAATTCAATTTCTATGATTTTTAGTAAATTTTCAAACTCACGTCAGTGTTGCTGCAATGTTCTGTTTATGGCAAATTTCATCCCTTTTATGAGTTTTCATGAACTAGGTATCCTAATAACTTTCCATAACATCAAACATAATCTAAACTAACCATTTCCATAACTTATCATTATCAAGCATTTCCTCAACCATTCCGTCACCATATCATAAGATCATTTACACAAAATAGGTATATTGCTATACATGCCATACTTAAATTTTACAAGCCATTTACCAAAAAGTCCTTCAGATAGTGTGACTGAGCCTTCGACCTATCCCGACTCCTGAGCTAGCTTGTCCAAAACTACAATGAGTAAGAAGGAGGGAGTAAGCATAAATGCTTAGTAAGTTCATATGCAAATAATAAGTAACATAACAAACAATCAAACCAATCAACTTTAGCATGTATCACCAAAACATATATCACATTTCTAATCATTTTTCATCATCTTATTACCTTATCGTTGTTGTATCAATACTCAACCCGAGGGTTAAATACATACCTGTCCAAAGTATCCATTTCACATCACTTACCAATACGTCTCTTTTCATCTCGAGTATTCCTCCATTTGAGTAAAACTTTACCCGTTGAACACATCGGAATATAATTCGGATACATGGATAATTTGCACATAAGTGCCACATATGCAATCAAGCAATCATGTAACCCGCCCATAAGCGAACTCGGACTCAACTCAACGAGCTCGGGCGTTCGCATCCATAAGTGAACTCGGACTCAACTCAACGAGCTCGGATGCCTAGTTACATCTCACGAACTCGGACTCAACTCAACGAGTTCAGACATTTGCATCCATCAGTGAACTCGGACTCAACTCAACGAGTTCGGATGCTCAACCATCCTAGTGACATGTCACTTGTATCCTAATCTATTCCTAAGGTTCAAACAGGATTTTCCTCGAACATATATCCTTGCCGTCTTCCGTAGAATGCCGAAACCAATACTCGGTAACAATTTGTATTTAACAAGTAGCTCACATAATTTGCATTTTATTCGAAAATAACCACAAAGCATATATTTCATGATAAAAATCAGCATATCATATAATTGACATCAATAACTTAAAAATAACAATTAAGCTACATTATTTACACATGAACTTACCTTGGTACCAAAATACAAAGATTTTGCAATTTAGTCCACAATCTTTTCTTTTCCTCGATTGGGGTTGATTCCACGTCTTTCTTGATCTAAAATAACACATTTAGCTTATTTAATACTCACATTATCAAATTAATCCTTAATTCAAATTTTGGCAAAATTACAATTTTACCCCTAAACTTTTGCATATTTACACTTTTGCCCCTAGGCTCGGGATTAAATTTTATTCCTTATTCTTATGTTTTTTAACATTCTGATCACTTTTCTCTTCTATGGCAACATCAAATTCTCACTCTAACATGTACTTGTGACTATTAGGTATTTTTACCTATTAAGCCCTTTTACTCGTTTTTGCTTAAAATCGAGTAGTACAAGTTGTCTAACATAATTTAAAACCTCATATTCTATCATAAAATATCAAAATACACAAATTTCACCTATGGGTATTTTTCCAAATATAAGCCCTAGGTTAAATTATTGCTAGCATAAGCTTTACCGAGTTACCGAGATCTCAAAAACGTAAAAATCATTAAAAACGGGGCTTAGAATCACTTACTATGAAGCTTGAAAGTTGAAGAAACCCTAGCTATGGTGAGAGTAAAATTCGGCAGCAACCCAATGGAGAAGATGACCATTTTGTGTTATTTTTCCCATTTTATTTCATTTAATATCCAAATGACCAAAATGCCCCTCCTTACTAAACTTTCAAAAATTCCTTCCATGTCCTAATTTTGCCCATGAACTTAAAATTGGTAAAATTGCTATTTAAGACCTCCTAATTAATATTTCAAAGCAATTTCATACTAAAAACTTCTAGAATGCAAGTTTTGTAACTTATTCAATTTAGTCCCTAACTTCAAATTAAGCATTTTATGCATAGAATTTCTTCACAAAATTTTCACACAATCATGCAATCATATCATAAACCTCAAAATAATTATAAAATAATTATTTCTATCTCGGATTTGTGGTCACGAAACCACTATTCCGATTAGGCCCTAATTCGGGATATTACACATTCTTCATATAGATATAAATATATATATTCTCACCATAAGTTCATCATATCTCATGTCATTCTCATGAGTTCGATGTACATACTTATGCCACTTGCACATAATAACTTACTTTCTCGTCTTTGACGTATTCATCAAGATTACTCATTAAACTTCCTTTAGAACTACCTGTTGAATACTCGGAATACTATCGGATACAACAGAATCTCGTACCTAAGGTCCTCATATGTAGCCAATGCTACCTCATATCGCATATCACATGTTTCTCACTTTCGAGCTACTCACGGGTCTACTCACATAGGCTATCGGGTATCCGCAACACATGCCGGACTACCCAGCCACCGGTAGAATATATGAGACCAGTACCCGGACTCCAAAACATGTGTCACATACATCATGAACTCAGACCATAACTCAATGAGTTCAGATGCCACATATATCATGAACTTAGGCCACAACTCAATGAGTTCAGATCACAATAATTCCTAGTAACATGTCACTTGTATCCTAAACTATTCCTAAGGTTCAAACGGGATTCTTTGATACCACATTTCTTTTGAACTTGCTCGTAACATCGAGTTCAATACTCATAGCACCAATCACATACTCATGAAATTTTCAAGCATAATTCATAATACAATTTAGGTAATAAACACATGATACAACATCACATTAAATATGTCTGGACTTACCATACATGCAATATTAAAGTATTTAAAGTATGGTACATGTTACATAATTTGCAAATGAACTTACCTCGGAACAAAATGATAGAAACGAGCCTAATCCTCGTAAACCTTGTTTTTCCCTCGATCAAGACCTGAATCACGTTTTTGTTGATAATCAAGGTTGAAAATGTTGAAAACCTAGCTATGGAGCCCTTGTAAATTTCAGCTAAGGTGGGAGAAGATGGACAAGATTTTTGCTTGATTTTTCCCTTTTTATTCTTTTATTAATAAAATTACTAAAATGCCCTTAAGGCCTTTCTTTCAAATTTTTTCTATTCATGCCCATTTTTGTCCAAAATTTTAAAATTTAGTCAAATTGATATTTAAGGACCTCTAATTAATAATCTAATGCAATTTCATGCTTAAAGCTTCTATAACACAAGTTTTACAACTTATTCAATTTAGTCCCTAAAGTCAAATTGGACACTTTAGGCATAGAATTTCTTCATGAAAATTTCACACAAACATGCTATCATATCATGGATCATCAAATAATCATAAGATAACCATTTCTATTTTGGATTTATGGTCTCGAAACCACTGTTCCGACTAGACCCTAATTCGGGATGTTACATCTTAAATGTTGTCATACGCTTACAAGATGTGTTATTTAAAAAGGCAGAGCCAATTACAGCTAGTTCTACAGACCCAAGGTGGAAACAGTTCAAGGTATTGGAGTGAGTTCTATATATAGCTCGTACATAATTTAGTTGACTTAGATTTAAATATATCCTAACCCGAAGTTTTATTCATGTGATGTAGAATTGTTTAGGTGCTTTAGATGGAACCCACATCAAGATTAGGGTTCCAACAGTTGATAAACCTAGATATCGAATACGAAAAGGTGACATGACAACAAATATGTTAGTTGTTTGTACAGTTGATATGCATTTTGTTTATGTTATTCCTAATTGGGAAAACTTTGTTGCTGATGGATGAGTTCTTCAAGATGCCATTAATAGGAGACATGGGCTAAAAGTTCTTCATGGTAAAGTGCAAAATTAGAGGAATTTGAATTAATTTTTAAGATCATACTTTTTAATATCTAGTTGATGCTGGATACACAAATCGTGATTTCTTACGCCTTTTAGAGGATAAATATATCACTTGAATGAGTGGCGTCAAGGTTACCATCCAAGTACTCCGGAAGAATTTTTCAATATGAAACATGCTTCAGCGCGTAATGTTATTGAAAGATGCTTTGGGTTATTAAAACTTAGATGAGGAATACTTAGGAGTCCATCATTCTATCATGTGAGGATGTACAATAGAATCATTATCGCATGTTGTTTGCTCCATAATTTTATTCAAACCTATATGAGTCTTGATCCTATTGAAGCGGAGTTAGGAGAAGGATTACCTAGTAATGTGATAGATGACGATGAATCGAATATCGTAAATATTCAGCCATCGGATGTATGGCTACTTGGAGAATGGAACTAGTTAACCAAATGTTCGATTAATGGCAAGCATCTAGAAATTAGTTAGGTTTAGGGTAAAAATAGTAAAAGTTAATTTATTTATATTATTTCATGTATCTAGTTTATGAAACTTTGATGGTGTTTGAATTGTTTTTTGTATTGTACTACACTTGTTGAATTATAATTTATTTTCTT
The DNA here is from genome assembly GCA_025698465.1 of Gossypium longicalyx. Lineage (NCBI taxonomy): Eukaryota > Viridiplantae > Streptophyta > Magnoliopsida > Malvales > Malvaceae > Gossypium > Gossypium longicalyx. The sequence goes on along the minus strand of CM047002.1, from coordinate 78,347,932 downwards.
TTGATTTATCATGTATTACAATTTTACAAAGTGTTGACCTTTTGATTCATAATATTGAACTTAATTTTAATTTGGGTTTTTTCTTAAGATAGTTATGTCAGGTTTTTCACAATCAAGAGTTATGTCAAGTTTTTCACAATCAAGTGTTTCTTCCTAAAATTCTCGAGGAACCAAAAGGAAACGGGTTCTAAAAGAATATGCTACTTTAGTTGCCTGTATGGTCGACTTGCACAATGTTAGAACCTCTAATGCAGATACAGGATTTAAAGCTGGCTATTTAAATGAGTTGAAAAAATTGTTAAAAAAGTTTTACCCATACTATGTTGAAGGCTAAATCTAATCATGAATCGATGATTAGGATATTGAAAAAGGATTGGGCAATCGTTTATGACATGCTTATGGGAAAAAATGATAACAGCTTTGGTTGGGACGAGCATAGACAACTTGTTGCTAAAGATGCTGTGTGGAACTCATATATAAATGTAAGAATTATTTCAAGTCTTTAGCTAATGAAATCATATAACTTTTTTGTTAATATATAAATATTATGTTTGGAAGTGAAATATAATTCTTAAGCTATTTATTACTGCTAATATTTAATTTTTTATTGTAGAATAATTAAATTATTTGTTTCACTAATGATATTTTAGCATATTAAATATGTATTTCAGTTTAAAAATAATAAAGTAGGTTATATATTATTTTTGTAATATTATATATTATGATTTTTTTTAATTCATATAATAATAAGTATATTAAGAATGTTATTAAATTATATATTATTTTATTATTGTATTTAATAATAATTATGTTAAAATATGATTAAATTATTTTTTAATAAAATATATTTAACAATAATTTTATTAAAATTTAATAATAATAACAATAATCAGACTATCTAAAAAAATTCTACTAAGGGTATTTTGATCATTTAAGCCTTTGTTTCTTTATACTACTACAATATCTATTCTACTTAACTAAATACAAAAATATTGTTACAGTTTTATTTAATTCCATTCAATTAAACAATTAAATTACTATTTACAGTTCTATTCCATTACAATTTTATTCAATTACAATTTTATATTAGAGTGAAAAATGTTTGATTATGCGGAATCGCAATTCCATTGCGCGTTTATTCCATGCACTACAGTTATTTCATTGTTTGCTTCACTGAATAAAGAACACGACAGTTCGGCATTCAAACCTTATTCCATAAAACACAGCAATACACATTGGTGGGGGGTCTGAATAGCCGAGTAGAACCAACTCTTCTTTTTTCCCCCAAGAATATCCATAAATATAAAGATTCGTTGAAACAAATGAAAACAGAGAAATAATTTTGCTAACAAAATTCAAAAGAGAAAATCCTTCTCTAAGATTTCTGACCAAATAGTTGTGTTTCCAATTTAGAGTGGTGGTTGAGATAACCATGCCGAACAACATATAAGAAAATACAGACGTTTGAGTAGAAGAAAAAAGAGTTTGAAATTATGAGATATTTTACAGAATTTGCAAAATTTGGGTGATTTTTTTTTAAAAAAGAGAAAAACATGAGAAGAGGAGAGTGAGAGAAAGCTCAGGTGATGATTTCTGGGTTTGAGCTAACAACAGTAGGCGGAACACGACGATAGCCACAGCGGCCGGCGATCAGTAACAGGGCTTATGGGGATGTTTCTGGGTTTTCCACAATTTGATGAAGAACATTTAAAAAAAAAGAGTGGCAAATATAAAAATAATAAAAATAAAAGTAAATATTTTATTTGTAAATATAAAAATAAAAATAAAAATAAAAATAGATTTATGTTTTTATAATTAAACATTTATAAAGTATCATCTTATATAATCAAATATATAGTATTTTTAGTATCATGTTATAGTCATTAAATAATGTTTTAATATTATTTTCTAAAATTAATATTTAAATATTTTGTATTAATTAAAAAATCAAATTTCTATAATTAAAATATTGTTATTTAACTTAAAGGTAAATTGGATACTTTTATTACTTTAACTTCATATATATATATATATATATATATATATATATATTATAAAACGAGCTTTTAAGGGAGCCATTAGAAGTAAATAGGGGTATTGCAGTAATTTGCAGTCATTAAGAATTAATAGGGGCAAATTAGATAAATTTTCAACACTTTTTGTTATGAATAAGGGCATTATGAGAACTTATATATAATAATATTTTAAATTATTATTAACCCGCTAATTAAAATGAAATTATTTTTATATAATATAATGCTAGACCTTTTCTTTTTCTTTAAAAAATAATAATATTTATATATTATATAAAACCAGCTCTTAAAGGAATTTTATGGAGTAAACTTAAATTTAAGAGTAAAAATGAATCTTTCACTTTTATATAATAAGTTTTTTATTAGAATTATAATTATTTTTATATAATATCAAAATGCAATTATTTTTATATAATATCATTTTAGACTTTTCATTTTTCTTTAAAAAATAATAATTTTCACTTATTATATAAAACCACCTCTTGAGGGACTTTATGAAATAAATAAGGGTAAAATAGGTATGTAAATATAATAATTATTTTATTAGAATTATAATTTTTTTTCAAAATTATTATTAAATAACTAATTAAAATGAAATTATTTTTACTTAATATAAATATATCTCTTTTTTTTTAGAATAATATCATTATATCTTTAATGTAACACCCTATACTTGACCTGAGTTACTAGATTCGAATATGGGATGCCACCAAACTTAAACACTTAACAAAAATTTTAAAATAGGCAAAGACTTTACTAAACATGCTTTTTACTTATTTATTTTTATTCCAAGTCCAAGATTTTGAAGGTAAATGTTGGTTTGATTACAATTGATTTTTAATCATAGTATAAGACAATATCACTTAAAATTTTATTAAAATAGGACTCAATCGTGACGTGTAATTCTATTCGCCATTTGAAAACATATGTTCAAAAGTGTCCCTTTGTATGCATAATATCACTCTACAACCATTCATATTGGTGCATTCCTAGCTTGATCCCCTCTAGCGAACTGATTCAAACCTAATAATCTGCATTGCAAATAAACACCCATAAGTTCAATGGAACCTAATGAGACTCAACCAACATTACCTTTTTATTGTTGAAATCCTTGACTTTAAGATTTTGGACTTCCTTTCAGACCTTGGCAGATACGTTTTTTTATTTCTAGTTGGCGGATAACCATGCGCCAATCTTTACACTTAATCATTTTTTACACATTTCACCCAATTGGCAGATCACAAACTTCACCTCATATTCCAAATTTCATTACACAATTTCTTTGCAGATAGTAGTTGAATGCACTTTTCAAAATGATACCCAACGGATGCTACCATTGAAGGATTCTTTTATATGATCTAGCTATTATCAGAACACCAATTATACATATTTTTAAATCAGTCTAGACAACTAGACTTGCTTAGAAGAATATAAGGTTTTAACTTAAGCAAAAGAATCGCAGATGAATTCAATACAAAACTTAAGAAATTCCAAGTTTGGCAGACACTTGCACCACTAATATTTCAAATACACAAGTCACCCGACATGGCAGATCACTATAGCGGAATCCTTAAACGGGTACACTATCGAGAACTCTTTCAAATAATGCCTCATAGACATGCCCAGGTCTTGCCACAAGGGTGGAATGCCAACTCCTCGTTTAGGCGTTGCAAAATTTACAATACAACCTTCTAGAAAACTTGCCACAAGCATTTCCCATATTTCTCCACTACTGAGGCTTTCCGAATAATACGCCAATAAGGTTTTACAGAGAGTTTGCCACAAGGGCTTCATAGAGAGTTCACCACAAGGGCTTCACAGAATATGTTATAGCCATGGTCTTTTCACAATGATTACCATACTGGCCTTTTCTCGTGTTAATGATTACCATACTGGCCTTTTCTCTTGTTTACTGTCCCAACGAACGTCATCAAATCACCAATGCGGAGTTAGTTATTGTATCACATATTTTCCCGACACTCCGCTCGAACCCCCTTAATGCCAACATACATTGTTATGCATCACTCAAATAGCATAATAGACACATCTACACAGACTTCACTCATAATCTTAACAAAGTCATACTTCCTAACATATAACTTCCCATTCATGCTCACTATACATTGTCATATTCATGCAGCGCATCATACACTTCACAGCATACATACAAATGCTTCACAAAGAACATAGTGTAACATATGCATTTTAACTTGGTGTTAGGTACAGTGATGGATCGGGTTAAAAATTAGTGCAAAATTTTTAAAATATAATAAATAGGATTTTTGTGTATTAAATTAGGAAGTATTTAGATCTAATAAGAAATTAGAAAATACTCCTCAGGTAGGAAAATTTTAAATAGATACATTGACTTAATTGAAAGAATAAAGGATTTGTTATGGCCAAAGTAGGAAAAATAATAAGTTAGGAGATACATAATAGTAGTAGAAAGGAAGGAAAGATTAAGAAGAAATTTAAACAAAGTGTTGTATGAGTCATTTTAGGAAATATGAAATATGAGGAAGGATAAAGTGGTAATTAGTCAAGTAGATATTTATTAGGTGTAATGATGATGGGTAAAAGTGTAAAGATGGATGGCTTAAGGACAAATTAGCAATTTGACCATTTTAATAAAAAATGTGAGATATTTTTAGTAGAATGGTGTAGAAAGTGGGAGAAAAGATGAAAAGTTATCATCTTTTTTACCTCAAACCGTCACTTCTTTTCCCCCCAACTTTGATCCAACTTTTTTTTATTTCCCTTCATGTCCTTCTTCCATTGTTGAACCATTCAAGCTTCAAACCTTCATTTTTCTTTGAAATTTCTTTAGTAAAAACTAAAGAGAATGCTAGTGAAAAACTTTATTTCATTAGAAAGCTTTCATAGATGGGTTAAAAGAGAGAAAAGCATGAGTTAGGGTTTTGGGTTTTCAAAGAGCTAAGGTAAGAGATAATGAAATTATCATGTCATACATGTTTATTTTCATTAACTAGCATAGAAAAGTTATATGATTTTAGTTTTAACTTATAAATGATATATGTCTTATATAAAATTGAAGAGAAAGAAAAAAAGAGAGAGGATAAAATTAAAGAAAAAGGAAAGGAGAAGGCCAATGAGTGAAGGAAGAAAAAACTACATCCTCAACCTTTTTTTGTTGTAAGTACTACAAAATTTTTAATTATTTTTATTTAAATGATTATATTGTAATATGTAATTACTTAGAATAGAAATACTAAATATATATTTATATTTGTAAATTGATAATAAATAGGGATTAAATTATAAAATTATGAAATTTGTAAAGAAAATTATAGGTGGAGAATATGAAATGGTATATTTGTTTGAACACTAAGTAATGATGTTGTGGTAAAAACATATGTGTGAAAAAGGTGTGATATTTGTGATTTGTGAAATGGGGACTCAATTGTTGAAACACCTCTCACCCGTATCCGACGCCGAGATAGGGTTCGAGGCATTACCGGTATTTCACCTTTGCAAACTTACTAAATCAGGTCACCGAATTTCGCCCAAACTTTAAAACTTTTCAAACATGTACCTCTTGTCCCTTATACAGGCTTTCGAGGCCTAAAACACACCTAGGGGCAGTACGGGACAAAACCGAAAACATTCGATAAACTTTGGGCACCTTAGAAAATTTTCCCTTACTTTGAAGTGTGGCACGCCCGTGTGGTGGGGCCGTATGGTCACACACACCCATGTGGCTAGGGACACGCCTGTGCTCTCAGCCTATGTGCAACACTGACTTTAACCTTATCATACAATTAGGGGCACACAGCCAAGACACACGCCCGTGTGGCCTATCCGTGTACAACACTGACTTAAAATTTTAGGTGCAAGGGACACACGGCCATACCACACACCTATAGGGGCAAGCCGTGTGTCACACACGGCATAGACACACGCCCGTGTGCCTACTCGTGTGGACCTTATTAGGCTATTTTCCCAGCCTTTGATCACCCTCTATCAACCAAACATACTTATGGATTACTTTAGTGCATGTTAAGGCAAAATTATACACTTATATATATAAAACTTTGATTAACCTCATTGCATGTAAACCTCATGTCATTGGTTTCATACATGCTAAGTTAATTTTCATCTTTCATTTAAAAATTTCATGTCTACTTGACATATTTAAGATTGGCTCGTTTTTGTAACTCATTGCCAATTGAAGACCAAGCCATTTCATATAAACATAAACATGCATAGATTTGTAGGTCATAGCCTACTTCAAAATGAGCCGATTCCCATGGCCATATACAAAAAGATAAGTAGAATTTTACATGCCTTCATTTTGGCAAATCAAATGACACATATAACAAAATACTTAAAAGTTCTATACATGCCATTGAACAAAACATAAGAGTCTATATACCAAATCTGGACTAGTTGATAGTGTGTTGACTCTCCAACCGTCTTTCAATCTTTACGAGTCATCGAGCTCTGAAAACGGGGAAAAAGAGAGGGGTAAGCATTTACATGCTTAGTAAGCTCAAATAACTGGAAAGTAAACTTACCGATTATTTAGCATACATCCTTATTAAATAATGAAACCAACGAATATGGAAATGGTTTCCCTATCACATGCACTCAATCAATGAGTTAGTCACATAACAAAACACCATATAATTTATCTTAGATGAGCTCATCATTCAACATGTCATTTGTATATATACCTCATGTTAGTCCCGTTGAGTTTCTAGAAAATCTCGATGGATTATCCAATCATCGTCAATTCATACAAATGATTCCTTTCAAGTATCCACTCCCGCGAACCTCACATTTTACGGCGAGATTTCCAGTCCAGGCTAAATCCCCCATAATATAAACTCATAAGGTGATGTCAGGATTACCAGTCCAAGCTAAATCCCTTATTGTGACGAACACCCTTACTGAGTTTGAATCTGAATTGCCAGTCAAGGCTAAATTCAGACTCTAATTGGATTACCTGTCCGGGCTAAATCCTTAAAGCACATATATTCTTCGGGAGACTCGATCATTCAAGGAACACCCGTCCGGGCTAGATTCTTTTTATATTTGAGATCAACAGATTACCCGTCCGGGCTAAATCCTTTCTGCAATACATGCAGAATCTTAAGTCACATATAATTCATGGTTATCCATCAAACTTTCCTTTTAACCTCAACCGGGGCATTTTTTAACATGTCATTTTTAAAGGTACATTTCATGTAATTTCATGCCATCATCAAATGCAATTCTCAAATGTTCATAAATCATGCAAATTGGCACATTAAGAGTTTACTTTAAGTTATCCGAAACTTACCTGGTACTCGTTTCGGTGTTGTGTTTTGGTTATTCCGAAACCTTTCGCTTTCTCGGTCGACCTCCGGAATTTGTTCCTCAGGGTTTATAACAATAAAATTAAATCATTAACACTCCACATTATACTTTTCAAGTCTAAATTCCACCCCAGCCCAAATGACTGTTTTGCCCCTAACCTTTCACATTTTTACGATTTAGTCCTTAAGCTCGTATAATGAAACACATGCAATTTCTATTTTACCCAAGCCTAGCCAAACACTTTTCCCTCTTATGGCAGCCCACATTTTTCATTATTTTTACATTTCTACCACATATTTAACAACTTTTACAAAACGGTCCCTTTAGGGGTTTTTCAAGAAAATCACCTAGGAAAATATGTTTAACACACCTCTAACTTTCATATTCCTCCTTAAACCATCAAGATACAAGTAACTCATGTATGGTTAGATTTTTAAACATGAACCGTAGCATGAAATATGGGTAGAAATGGTGAGAGTAAGCTACCGGGATTTTAAAAATACAAAGAACATTAAAAACGGGGCTTGGGTGCACTTACTATTGAGCTTGAAAATGTTGAAAACCCTAGCTATGGAGTCCCTTGAAGTTTCGGCAGTATAGAGAAGAAAAATGAGCTGATTTTGGTTCATTTTTCCCATTTTATTTCATTAAAATGCCAAATGACCAAAATGCCATTAAGCCCTTTCTTTAAAATTTCATGCATGCAAGCCCATTTTTGTCCAAAAACTTAGAAATTGAGAAAATTGCTCTCTAAGACGTTCTAATTTATAATATAAAGCAGTTTCATGCAAATTGCTTCTAAAATCCAAGTTTTGCAATTTATTCAATTTAGTCCCTAATTTCCAATTGGACACCTTATTCAAGGAATTTCTTCATGAAATTTTAACACATGCATAGTATCATATTCTAGACCCCATAATAATCGTAAAATAAATATTTTGATGTCAAATTTGTGGTCCCAAAACCACTATTCCGACTAGGCCCTATTTCAATATGTTACATTTCTCCCCCCTCAGGGACTTTCGTCCTCGAAAGTCTTACCACTAAACAGGTTCGGATATTGGCTTCTTATAGTTTCTTCCGGTTCCCACGTAGCTTCTTCCACACCATGTGATGCCATAAAACCTTTACTAAAGCCATATTTTTATTTCTCAACTGTTTAACCACACGAGCCAAAATCTTAACCGGTTCCTCTCCATAGGTCATGTCTGGTTTAATCTCAATCTCTACTGGTGAAATCACATGAGAGGGGTCTGATCGATATCACCTTAACATGGATACATGGAACACGTCATGAATCTTGTCCAGTTCGGGTGGCAATGCCAAATGATAGGCTAATGGTCCAACTCTTTCAGTGATCTAATACGACCCGATAAATCGCAGACTCAATTTGCCTTTCCGGCCAAATCTTAACACATTTTTCTATGGAGATACTTTCAAGAATACTCTATCTCCAACTTGGAATTCAATCTTTTTTCTTTTCAGATCAGTATATGACTTTTGCCTATTTGATGCCGCTTTTAAACAATCTCGTATCACTTTAACTTTTTCTTCAGTTTCCTTAATCAAATCAACTCCGTGAACGTGATTTTCCTTACGTTCTGTCCAATATAATGGAGTTCGGCACTTTCTGCCATACAAGGCTTCATAAGGTGCCATTTTCAAACTTGTTTGAAAACTGTTGTTGTAGGCAAATTCTATCAACGACAAGTATTTCTCCCAGCTACCTCAAAATTCAAGGATGCAACATCACAACATATCCTCGAGAATCTGAATCATCCGCTCAGACTGACAATTGGTCTACGGGTGAAAAGTCATACTAAAACTCAATTTTGTACCCAGGGCTTCTTGTAACTTCTTCCAGAATCTCGAAATGAATCTCGGGTCTCTATCCGAAATAATCGACAGCGGTACCCCGTGTAATCTTACAATCTCAGATATGTATAAGTCGGCCAATCTATCAAGAGAGTAGTCTGTTCTTACCAGAATGAAATGAGTCGACTTTGTCAACTTATCTGCCACAACCTATATAGCATTTTTCTTTTTCAAAATCAATGGCTATCTTGTCACAAAATCCATAGTAACTTTGTCTCACTTCCATTCGAGGACCATCACAGGCTATAACAAATTTGAAGGCACTTGATGTTCAGTTTTAACTTGCTGACATATCAGGAACTTCGATACAAATTCAAAAATGTCTTTTTTCATACCGTTCCACTAGTACATTTTCTTCAAATCATTGTACATCTTGGTACTCCCCAGATAAATAGACAAACGATTGTTATGTGCTTCTTGCAAGATTTTCCGAATAAGTTCATTATCTTTGGGTACACAAACCCTATCCCTGAACATCAAACATCCATCAGGACCAATCCAGAAATATGATTCATTGCCCAACTTGCATTGAGCTCTTTTGGTTTGCAGGTCATTATCATTAATCTGTGTATTATAGATTTCCTGAAGAAATGTCAGTCTAGCCTCTAACTATGCCACGACCGAACCATCATCAAGTAATGCTAATCAAGCGCCTATGGCTTTCAGTGCAAACAAAGATTTTCTACTCAACGCATCGGTGACTACATTCACCTTTCCCGGGTGATAGTTAATGATCAGCTCATAATCTTTTATTAATTCCAACCACTTTCGTTGTCTCAAGTTCAATTCTTTTTGAGACATCAAATACTTCAATCTCTTGCCGTTAGTAAATACACGACAGGTTTCACCAGATAAATAATGTCTCCAAATTTTCAAGGCAAATACAATGGCGGTAACCTCTAAATCATGTGTCGGATAGTTCTTCTTGTGTGGCTTCAACTGCCGTGAATCGTCGGCTATCACCTTGCCATCTTGCATAAGTACACAACCTAGTCCATTCAAGGATGCGTCACTGTAGACCATAAACTCTTTTTCCGGTTCAGGTAATACTAAAACAGGAGCTTCAGTCAGCAACGTCTTTAGCCTTTCGAAACTCTGCTGACACTTTTTTGTCCACTCAAACTTAACGTCTTTCTATAGCAACCTCGTCATTGGAGTCACTATCATGGAAAATCTTTTCACAAATCTTCGGTAGTAATCGGTTAAGCCTAAAAAGCTTCTAACCTCGGTTACATTTTTAGGCGGTTTTCATTTAACAATAACAGAAATCTTACTTGGATCAACTCGGATGCCTTCACCCGAAACAATATGACCCAAAAATCTAACTTCTTGGAGCCAAAATTCACTCTTGCTAAACTTAGCATACACTTGTTTTTCCCCTAAGGTCTGCAACACAGTTCTCAGGTGCTTCGCATGTTCTGCCTCGTCTTTAGAATAGATCAAGATGTCGTCAATGAACACAATGACAAACTTATCCAAGTATGGCTGAAAGATCCTATTCATTAGGTCCATGAATACAGCCGGTGCATTCGTCAATCCAAATGGCATAACAAGAAATTCATAGTGACCGTATTTTGTTCTAAAAGCTGTCTTTGGCACGTCCGATTCCTTAACACGTAACTGATAGTAGCCAGACCTCAAGTCTATCTTAGAAAACATAGTGGCTCCTCTTAACTGGCCGAATAGATCATCGATCATTGGCAAAAGATATTTATTCTTGATAATTACCTTATTCAGTTATCGGTAATCTATACATAGTCTCATTGAACAATTTTTCTTCTTTACAAATGATACGAGGGCACCCCAAGGTAAAAAGTTTGGCCTTGTAAAACCTTTATCTGACAGTTCTTGCAACTGTGCTTTTAATTCTTTCAGCTCGGTTGGCGCCATCCTGTACGGAGCAATAGAAATGGGAGCTGTCCCTAGCACCAATTCAATACCAAACTCCATCTCTCTCACGAGGTAATCCGGGTAATTCTTCTAGAAATACGTTTAGATATTCATATACTATTGACACAGTCTCAATCTACAACTTTGTTTTCTTCGTGTTCAACACAAAAGTAAGGTAGGCTTCGTACCTTTTTCTCATATATCTTTAAGCATCCATTGTCATGATTATAGCTGGCGACATGCCCAAATCTCTTGAATCAACAAGTAGAATCTTACCATCCGGACATTTCAATTCAATGTACTTGCTACCACAATTTACAATTACATCATACAGGGCTAACCAATCCATACCAAGTATTACATCAAATTTATCAAATGGTAACAATATAAGGTTAGCCGGAAAGCAATGACCCTGAATCGTCCAAGGACAATTCTTACAAACTTTATCAACCAGGACCGATCTGCCTAGTGGGTTCGACACTCTAATAACAAATTCCGTAGGTTCAACCGGTATGTTCATACTAGATATCAATCTCATGCAAATGTATGAATGCGTTGATCACGGATCAATTAAAGCAACAACACATGTATTGAAAAGAGAAAAAGTACTCGTGATAACATCAAGAGTAGAGGCTTCTTTTTGAGCACGTATTGCATACGTTCTTGTCGGGGCTCTGATTTTGCAACGTCTTTGGCCGCAACTTGACTGCCACTAGCACTTCCAGGGTATCTCGGAGGTCTACCTCGCGAAATGGGAGCACTCGACTTCGGGGCCACTTCCACTTCTTTTTCAATTCGCTCTGGGCAGTCCCTGAGAAAGTGGTCAAGAGAACCACATCTAAAGCATGCACCGCTCTTCATTCGGTACTCTTCGAAGTGAAATTTGTTGCAGCTCTTACACTTTAGCTTTTGGCCATCCACACTCCCCACACTAGTCACCATCGGGGAGGAAGACTTCTGATTACGTTGTTTAGAGCCTCTCGCTTTACCTGAATACCCTACCGATGAAGTGGGGCGTTCATGTTGGCTTCTGGATTTCTTTGTAGGAAATAGAAGCATCTTACCACTGGATCTCTTGCTCGAAACTCGAGCCTCTCTCTTCACTTACTTTCTTTCATTATTAAGCTCTTCGGCCTTCTTGGCCCGATCAGCTAGTGCGGCGAACTCCCGTATTTCAAGAATCTCAATCAACAAATTGATTTCCTCAGTCAAACCTTTCTCAAAGCGTTTTCACGTTTCTAACTCGGTTTGAACCCACTCAGTTGCATACTGACTTAGCCTTACAAACTTCCTTTCGTATTCTGCCACAGTCTTATTCCTTTGTTTGAGTTTCAGGAACTCCTTTCGCTTCGAGCCTAAGAACCTTTGACTGATATACTTCTTCCTAAACTCTGCTTAGAAGAATTCTCAAGTGATATTTTCCTTTGGCACCACCGAAGATACGGTATTCCACCAGTGGTACGCAGTGTCCTTCAAGAGAGACACGACACACTTTAAGCACTCCTTAGGTGCGCACGAAAACTCATCTAATACCCGTGTAGTATTCTCGAGCCAGAACTTGGCTCTCTCAGCATCATCCTCAATTTTAGCTCTAAATTCCTTGGCCCCATACTTTCTAAGCTTATCTACAAGGGCTTTACCAATTCTTACCGTTACCATACCTCGTGGCAAGTCCTCATCAGGTTGGTTAGGAGGCGGGAGTGGTCGTGGTATGTTGGGGTGATTCCTCAGATAATCTCCAAACCATTCATCTATCATGTTAAAGAAGGCGGCTCGGGCCTCTTCCCGACCTTCAGACATAAACCTTCTACTACTAGTAGATACAGCTCATTGTATGGAAGCTGGAGCATGGCTCTCGGCTCCCTCGGACTCATCTTGTACTTGATTGAAAGAAATTTACTATATTTAGAAACAATTTAAACAGTTAGGAGATATCACACTATCAACATTCATATAATGACATGTATAGCGAATATCAATACTCTCTACGGTAGTCTTAGAACAGACTAAACCTGACTCTGATACCACTAAATGTAACACCCCTTATCCGTATCCGACGCAGAGATAGGGTTCGAGGCATTATCGGTATTTCACCTTTACAAACTTACTAAATTGGGTCACCGAATTTTGCCCAAACTTTAAAACTTTTCAAACATGTACCTCTTGTCTCTTATACAGGCCTTCGAGGCCTAAAACGCACCTAGGGGTAGTACGGGACAAAACCAAAAACATTCGATAAACTTTGGGCACCTTACAAAATTTTCCCTTACTTTGAAGTGTGGCACGCCCGTGTGGTGGGGCGTCTGGTCACACACGCCCGTGTCGCTAGGGACACGCCCGTGCTCTCAGCCTATGTGCAACACTAACTTTAACCTCATCATACAATTAGGGGCACATGGCCAAGACACACGCCCGTGTGGCCTACCCGTGTACAACACTGACTTAAAATTTTAGGTGCAGAGGACACACGGCCATAACATACGCCCATGGGGGCAAGTCGTGTGTCACACACGGCATAGACACATGCCCGTATGCCTCCCCCTGTGGACCTTATTAGGCTATTTTCCCAGCCTTTGATCACCCTCTATCAACCTAACATACTTATGGATTACTTTAGTGCATGTTAAGGCCAAATTATACACTTATATGTATAAAACTTTGATTAACCTCATTGCATGTAAACCTCATGTCATTGGTTTCATACATGCTAAGTTAATTCTCATATTTCATTTAAGGATTTCCATGTCTACTTGACATATTTAAGATTGGCTCATTTTTGTAACTCATTGCCAATTGAAGACCAAGCCATTTCATATGAACATAAACATGCATAGATTCGTAGGTCATAGCCTACTTCAAAATGAGTCGATTCCCATGGCCATATACAAAAAGATAAGTAGAACTTTAAATGCCTTCATTTTGGCAAATCAAATGACACATATAACAAAATACTTAAAAGTTCTATACATGCCATTGAACAAAACATAAGAGTCTATATCCCAAAGCTGGACTAGTTGATAGTGTGTTGACTCTCCAACCGTCTTTCAATCTTTACGAGTCTTTGAGCTCTGAAAACGAGGAAAAAGAGAGAGATAAGCATTTACATGCTTAGTAAGCTCGAATAACTGGAAAGTAAACTTACCGATTATTTAGCATACATCCTTATTAAATAATGAAACCAACGAATATGGAAATGGTTTCCCTATCACATGTACTCAATCAACGAGTTAGTCACATAACAAAACACCATGTAATTTATCTTAGATGAGCTCATCATTCAACATGTCATTTGTATATATACCTCGTGTTAGTCCCGTTGAGTTTCTAGGAAATCTTGATGGATTATCCAATCACCGTCAATTCATACGAATGATTCTTTTCAAGTATACACTCCTGCGAACCTCACATTTTACGACGAGATTGCCAGTTCAGGCTAATCCCTCGTAATATAAACTCATAAGGTGATGTCGGGATTACCAGCCTAGGCTAAATCCCTTATTGCGACAAACACCCTTACTGAGTTTGAATCTAAATTGCCAGTCCAGGCTAAATTCAGACCCTAATCGGATTACCCGTCCGGGCTAAATCCTTAAAGCACATATATTCTTCGAGAGGCTCAATCATTCAAGGAACACCTGCCCGGGCTAGATCCTTTTTATATTTGAGATCAACGAATTACCCGTCCGGTCTAAATCCTTTCTGCAACACATGCAGGATCTCAAGTCATATATAATTCATGGTTTATCCATCGAACTTCCCTTTTAACCACAACCGGGGTATTTTTCAACATGTCATTTTTAAAGGTACATTTCATGTAATTTCATTCCATCATCAAATGCAATTGTCATATGTTCATAAATCATGCAAATTGGCATATTAAGAGTTTACTTTAAGTTATCTGAAACTTACCTAGTACTCGTTTTGGTGTTGTGTTTCGGTTATTCTGAAACATTTCGCTTTCTCGGTCGACCTCTGAAATTTGTTCATCGGGGTCTATAACAATAAAATTAAATCATTAACACTCCACATTATACTTTTCAAGTCTAAATTCCACCCTCGGCTCGAATGACTATTTTGCCCCTAACCTTTCACATTTTTACGATTTAGTCTCTAAGCTCGTATAGTGAAACACGTGCAATTTCTATCTTACCCAAGCCTAGCCAAACACTTTTCCTCTTATGGAAGCCCATATTTTCCATTATTTTTATATTTTTGCCACATATTTAACAACTTTTGCAAAAAGGTCCCTTTAGGGGTTTTTCATGAAAATCACCTAGGAAAATATGTTTAACACACCTCCAACTTTCATATTCCTCCTTAAACCATCAAGATACAAGTAAATCATGTATGGGTAGATTTTTAAACATGAACCCTAGCATGAAATATGGGTAGAAATGGTGAGAGTAAGCTACCGGGATTTCAAAAATACAAAGAACATTAAAAACGGGGCTTGGATGCGCTTACTATTGAGCTTGAAAATGTTGAAAACCCTAGCTATGGAGTCCCTTGAAGTTTCAGCAGTATAGAGAAGAAAAATGAGCTGATTTTGGTTCATTTTTCCCATTTTATTTCATTAAAATGCCAAATGACCAAAATGCCATTAAGCCCTTTCTTTAAAATTTCATGCATGCAAGCCCATTTTTGTCCAAAAACTTAGAAATTGAGAAAATTGCTCTCTAAGACGTTCTAATTTATAATATAAAGCAATTTCATGCAAATTGCTTCTAAAATCCAAGTTTTGCAATTTATTCAATTTAGTCCCTAATTTCCAATTGGACACCTTACTCAAGGAATTTCTTCATGAAATTTTAACACATGCATAGTATCATATTCTAGACCCCATAATAATCATAAAATAAATATTTTGATGTCAAATTTGTGGTCCCAAAACCACTATTCCGACTAGGCCCTATTTCGGTTTTAATGCCCAAATGATGAAATTTAGAACTACTAGGATATTAGTGGCATGCCATTAAAGGACCGTAACGTGATCTCTGATTATTAGCACATTCGTGCTCTCTATTCAGTAGTGCATAATAATGCACCTCTGTATTTGTTCTGTATATTCGGTATGTTCTATAAAAGTCTTCTATGGGCTAAAGATATGAAATGCAAACAAAGGTGAATTATCAAAGTGTTAAGGTAAGTTTTATACCTTTCAAAGGTAAGTTAAATTTTGTTAAAGCAAGGTATAATTGTATGAATTTAGTACGTGTGTAAGCATGTATTAAATTGAATAATTTTAAAACAACATGTTACGATTCATTTACCTATTTATTCTTGTAGTGCTTACTAAGCCTTCACCGGCTTAATGCGTTTATTTTAACATGTAGGTACACTTAGACTTGAAGAGATAGAGTCAAGCTAGGAGATCTCTCATCTCATCACATCCTCAAGAGCTAAAAGAGTAGGTAGTATGTTTTGAGTTAAAATGGCATGTACATAGGTAGACCAAACGTGTTCCCATGTGTTAGGAACTAAAATGCAAACTCTTGAAACTGCATCTATTTTGGTTTTACTTGAAGTATTTTGGTTCTATATGAAATGAATTATTGAATTTATAGGTATGTTTGCAAATGTGGCTTGTTAATGTGATAATTGTAATCGATTTGGAGTTGTTTTAAGTAGTTTTAATACATATTGAATTGGTCTTATGTGTAGAGAAGAATCTAATATATATTGCAAGGGGTTTAGTAAACTTTTAAACTGATTTTTGCCAAAATTTACCCAATGTATCGATACCAAGGGTATAAGTATTGATACCTAGGCTTTGAAATACAAAATTGCCAAAATAGAATGTGATTTTGGTATCGCTTTTGTCATTGGTATCGATATCAGAGGCTAGGTATCGATACCTAAGCTTAAGGTATCGATACCTTCATCAAAATTTGAATTTTTGGAGTTCCAGAATGCTATTTTGGTATTGATTTTGTGTAGTGGTATAAATACCTTTTTAAAAGGTATCGATACATTTTGTTTTAGTATCGATACTTTTCCCTTGTTTTGAGTAAAAACAATGTTAAAATCATTTCCAAACAAAATTTAACATCCAATAATGACCCCACATGTTTATATTAATAATTTTTTGGTTAAATAAGTTAAAATACTATGTATAAATATTTAAATTAAATAGTATCTAGCCAAAACTGTTTTGGCACCAAATGTAATAGTCTTATACTGAGTTCGTACGATCGGACCGGGTATAGAGGTGTTACATATATAACCATACATACATATAATAGCTTCTCAAGAAGATATGCGGATTGACCCTATAAGGAATCATTATAATATAGTGTGTATAAGTCAGGTTTAGAAACTCACCAGATACCTACCTTTACTTCAGCCTAGAGTTTTTGTTTTGATTGCCTTTCCCAATCCAATAGCAACAAATGCTTAAAAGATCATAAGATTTCCATTAGAATCCCAATTACAAACAGCTTACTAACATTTCAACTACATGCGACCCCCAAGCAGACCCTTCCTGTAACACATTTCCCTTCTATAATCGTAACGTGTAAAGTTGTAAGACTCACTAGAAGGCTAAATCATCTACTCATTAAACGAGATTTTAGTTTAATCTTAATGAAGAAGAAGAAAAAGAGAATGTCGATGTTAGAAAGAAAACCTGAACATTAAGTAGATAGGAAAAAACATTTGAAATGTCCCCTTCCTATAAATATACTTTTGGTCCTTTTGATTTCCCTGCCAAATCTAGGGTAGGTAAAAGAAAATCTGGCGAAAGTCTAACTTACAATTGACCAGTCATGAGGAAGGTCAAATCAATCTAATTGACTCTTGTTGAGAAGTGGCCAACTATGTTGTTGTTAATGATTTGTTTAATTGGATTGTTTTAGTGTACAAACAATCTTTCGTATATCTTGCTACTTTGCTCCTTACTCTAATCTCTACTTTTGTTTTGCAGAATCCTAACAACTCCCAACTAAACCCAGTACAATATCCACTTGAACAGTATTCATGCAAATCAAGCGTACTATGTCTTGGCGGTGTTTCATGTTCGTCGTGGTCTTAAAGACAATTAAGTCTCTTACAGCTTCCTCATACACTTGACAGGCTCTTAGTGCTCAAACAAAACTGTGAGGTGTACTCTTTTTAGGCGTGCACTTTCTTGAACGTAATCTTTCTTCACTTGAAAACATCCTACAATTAATTCTTTAGATACTGCCAATGGGTGGATGCTTTAACATAGTATGCATTAATACTTTGACTCGCCATTAGATCAACAAGGTGGCAGATTATGTTACACAGTGTGCCAAACTATTTATATGCATACTTTACTTATATTTTTGGATTCGTTAACTTCTTATAAGTTAACTTCTTATAATTTTTTTTAAATTAATAGTTTAGAATAATAATTTTATATTCTAAATCATAAATTATGACAAAGATATAATAACATAATTTTAAAATTGTTAAAAAAAGAATTATATATATATATTATTCATTCTTTTAAGAAGTAGATATGATTTGACTACTTTTTTAATTATAAACATATAATTTATTTTTATATTTTTATCATTGATTCAATGTTTTGATTTTTTCCTTTTCCATTGTTACATTTTACTCCATTAATAAATATTTCAATATCCTTTTTATTACTTTTTAACAATTACATTTTTAAGTATAAAAAACCAAACAGTTACATTTTTTTATATGCTGGATAAATACTTTTAACTTGTCGTTTAATTTTTTCTATTGTTAAAATTTTTAAAATTTTTGTTATTAATTTTTATAGATGTTACAATATTTTTTATACATGTATAAGCATCTTTACTTGGATTAACGAGAAACTTGCACAGAAATGCTATTGCCCCAACGAGTTGAAGTCAACATTTGACACTTTGATTCAAAGTTTTATGAGGAAAAGGGTGGGTGAGTAGGGAATCAACATAGTTGAAGGGCAATAATTCATTATGCCCAAAGTTGAACCGTTAGAGTTGATTAGTTTATAAAATTGTTTGGTATTTGTTAACTTCTTTAATTCAAGTTTGCTTTTTAGTTTTTTTTTTTGGTAATTCTTCATAAAGAATGCTAATTATGATTTTCATTATCTTCTATTATAAGGGAACATGTATAGATGAAAGATTGTACATTGATATTCCTTAGGTTGGTGACAAAATTTAACAAGGAACTGAGTTAGGATATGGAAGCTTGTTTTATGAAGATTATATTTCTTGGTGTTGTATTTTGATCTATTTATGTGAGATATTGCATAAATATATTATCAATGAGATAATGAATAAAATATTATTTTTATTGCTTATATCTATCATGTCCTCTTTGGTTATTTGGGATAAATAGGGTGGTGTTTGTTAGTTATGTTTTAATTTTTAATAGTTAAATTTACAAATTTAATGAATAATTTAACTTTAAAATGTTCTTCATAGCCAATTAGGTGATTTTTAATTTATAACTAGTTAGTTTTGCTTAGTTTTTTTTTTTTTACTTTACTTTTTGTCTTTAAATTCTTTTTTTTTAGGTTATAAATTTTCTTTGTAGATATTAATTTTTTTAATGCTATTATGGCAAAAGCTTTAGTTGTTGTGTAAGTTATTAGAGGGCATTTATCAGCAAAAAGTATAATTAGTTGCTCAAGAGAATAAAAGATAATTTATTTGACCCTGAAAATATATATAGAAGATAAAGTAAGACAAAATTTATAGTTTAAGTATAATTTGTAATTGAAAAAAATACTTTAAATACTAATTTGAAAATAAGATATAATTTAGGTGATAGTTTGCAAATAAACCAAAATTGTATTACTAAAATCCATCTTAAATAATCTAAAATTTTATTGCTAAAATTTACTATAAAATATTACTATAAAGAATTATAAATTACATCAACTTATAATTTTTTTATACAAATAGACTAAACAGAATTGATATATACAAAGAAAGATAAATCTTCTCATGTATTCTTGAAGATTCGCCATTCAAACTTTAATTGTGTCGGCAAAAATTAGTATTGAAATCTTGAATGTTAAGTCTTAGTCTTAATGCATATAAATCATTTATCAACTCTCCTCCAAATTTATTTTGGTTAATTAATTTGAATTAAATTATTAAAATTTACTATAATTTTCTTTTAAAATGTTTCAATATATAATGAAACCATGGTTTCCTATTTATTTACGCTTAGTTTAGCATTATTTCTTAAAAATATTTTTGGGCTAAAAAACAGTTTTAAGTAAAAGCTAAAATTTTCTACTTTTCACTAAAAAAATTGTTTTTAGAAATAATATTTTATCCAAAAGAATTTTTGAAAAGCTTAAAACCATCTTATTTAACAATGTTTTTATTTTAAAAATATTTTTTATCCTAAAAACACTTTTTTAAAATAATGCTAAGCTGGCCACTAATATAAATTATTACCAAAAAAATATAATTAAATCAAATTTATATAAAAATTGACATAAAAATAAAATATTATTTATTTAAGGGTAGTAATGTTATTTTCACACTTATTACTTACTTTTTTTTTTATGAATATTACTTTCTTATTCTATTACTTGTTTATTCTATTCAACTAATTAAATTACATAATATCTATTATCTTTTTATTCAATTCCTAACCAATTCTATTCAAATTTTGTTCTATTCTATTCTAGTGAACTAAACATAAGAGTTATGGTTGTTTAAATTAGTCGAACTACCAGTTCGAAAAAAAATCAGATTAATTGATTTGAAAATAAATATGAACTGATTAAACCAAATTAAAAAATCAAATTAATTTTTTTATTTTTTTCTTTTTTAATAATTTATTCAATTAAACCATATCTAATAACCTAACCAATTAAATAATTTATCCTGATATCTCTAATTTTCTAAAATTTATTCTATATTTTAATATAGTCAGTCAAATAACAAACCCAACACAAAAGGTTAGTAAAACATACTAGTTATTACTATTATTATATAACTGTTGAATTGAATCACCCCCAACCCCCCAATAATCTCAACCCGTTTCCCTAGCCTTCTCTTTCCTTTCAAAAAATATCTTCCGTGAAAGAACAAAATCGCAATTTTCTCCATCTTCCTCCTTTTGAATTTCTTTGTGCAAAATAATATATAACATTAAAAAGATTTGTATACTAAAAACTAAAATAACTTCAGTTCGTTCTTCCTTTTCTTTATTGTCCATGCTTCTTTCCTCCACATGATTGCCGCCATATCTCCACCACCTCCAACCGCCACGCTAGGCCCTGGAAGGATCCGAATCCCCAACTCGAACCGCCACTCCATTCGCTTCAGCAACTTAGGGTTCCTGCTGTGGAAGCCGAAACTGAACTGGCTATCGTATGAGCGGGTGCAGCAGATGCAGATGGCGTGGGTCCGGAGTATGGCCGGTGGTTGCTTCAAGAGTAAGGAGCCGCTGCCTGAACTCCGGATCAAGGTCGAAGAAGACAGTGGCGGCCAAGACTTTTTCGATCCCGATGCCATGGCCTCCAAGGTTTCGCCTGAGCATCTTGTCATCATGGTCAATGGCCTGATTGGAAGGTACCTTTCATTTTATAGGAATTTCATATGATATTAAAATTTTAAGTAGAATAATAATTCAATTAAACTAATACTTTGTTAGAAAAAAGTTAAACTCATACTAGTAATTTTTGTAATTTGAGAGGTAATATGATTCATTTTTCGAAGGAAGGTAGTGATGATTAGTAATATTGAAGCTAGCTTTGCCTTAAACAATAATAATAATAATAATAATAAATAGTTTTTTGTTGGCATCATATCCTAATTCAGACCATTAATTAGTTTAAGCATAATTTAATTGTCAAAGATAAATATAAAATATATTTTTGACTGCAACATTTAAAGCTTTTAGGGATCAATGGGTAAAATCACTATCAAGTAACCAAAATTTTGAACTCGTAATTACCTCAATCATAAGCGTATTTTGAAATTTGTTGGGTCAAAAGTGAATTACTCAATGTAGTTCACAAATATTGAGTTTGGTATTTTGTTGTTACAATTGGAAAAATTGGTGAAGAAATTTTAACCAAAAACTTCAGTCTTCCTCCTCTTACCCCCCCAAAAAAAAAAAGTGGTTAAAAAAAGTAAAAAACTCTGAAATGTTTGGTGTTATTTTAAAGCGAATGTAATTGAAAAATATAAATAATAGTAAAGTAGGAGAGAGATTCGATTTTCAAGCAAACACTGTACACCGCAAACGCACAGTCGCATTTTTTAGTTGGGTCCAAGAGCAAATTTTGGACGGAGAAACCTGTTTCAACGAACCCAAGCAAGAAAAAGGTACGAAAGGAAAATTAGGCTACCCTTTGTTCTATTTTTATTTTCAAAAATCAGTTTTTATTTTCTATTTTTAATTAAATTTTTTAACAGAAGTAAAAATAAAAAAAAAAATATGATTTTTAACTTTTCATTTTCGTCATTTTCATTTTTTAAAAATATTTTTAGTGAAAATAAGAAAAATATTTATTATTATTTTTTAATATTTACATATTTTTATTTTTATTTTCCAAAAATCAATTTAAAAAATTTTAACCAAAATAAAACGAAAATAATTTCTATTTCCTGAAGTCGAAACCGAAAGTAACCTTGTTTTCTTTTCAAATTTACTTTCGCAGGAGTGAAACAAGAGAACTAGAGAAATGAATGAAAATGGATTAGTTCTGCGCCTTTTCTTTTCTTTCTTAAAATCTGGTCCTTTTAGATGTGGTAGGAAAACGAATCATTTTATTTGCGACTTTATTTAATTTCTCTCTTTTCTACTAAAGCGTTGCTCGGAAAAATGAAAAATTGAAAGAGAAAAAACGTAAAAGATGATAATATATATTTTTGTTGTGTTAAATAAGAATGGTGGAAACATGAAATCTTTTTCATTCATTAACTGGTAAAATTGAAAAAATGATATAAGAGAAAAATAACTTTCGAAAGATACATAATCCTATAAATATGCATGTTTAACTTGTATCTCCCACTAAGTAAAAAAAAAAAAAAAAAAAAAAAAAAAAAGAAAAAGAGGAAGAAGAAGCGCTTTTATCTCTCATTTCGTATATTTAGCATAAAAATTTGAAATGATTTGCTTTTGTATATGGGTTAATAATGGAGTTTTTTAACTTCATAAATAGAGTTTTAGTACATGGTACTTATTTGTTTTAATTTATTTTTAATGTTTTTAAGGAAAAATATTTAATAAATTTTAGATTTCATAAATAAAATTAGTGCCTATACAACCAATTTATCAAATACTAATAATTTTTTAAATAGTCTCTCAAGAGACATGACAACATTACACTTCTACTTGTGGAGCTTTTCAATCTGTTGGCAGTGTAACTAATAATTTTCTTTTGTATATTACATAAAAATAAACAATTTTCTTTTCTTTTCATTTTTCGTTCTTTTTAATTATATATTTATAATTTATTTCACTTTACTTCTTCGCCCTTTTTTTTAATCATTATATTTTTCCCCTCAACCTAACTCACATAAATTAATTTTATTCCTTTTAATTTTTTAAAATTGGTTTAAATATATAAAAAAAACTAAAATTAAATAATTATCCCAAGTCCATTTGTTATTGCCATCAACTGATATCTCAAGCATCTTCTCTAGTTAAATTAAGTCTTTGATGTTAAAAGCCATCATCGATGTCAGTCCTATTGAAGGCTCATTTGAGTGTAAATAGATGTTTGGGGATCCAAATAGATGAAAAAATATGCTTGAAGTTTCAAATGATTGCAGTAACATGGTAGAGGTTTGGATGTTAGTTTTAGTTTGTGAATGTTTTAAGTTTTGATTTTTTTAATTTTTTTTTTTGAATCTCTCTTGCATTTTCCTTCATTCCTACCAAATATAATGTAAATGTGGATCTGGATTTAGAACTTTTGAATTTTATATGTTTGATTTATTGAAGCTCATAAATCTGAAACCCTTTTGTTGTATTCTGACTAAAGCCGCGCTGCATTTGACAGATAAAAACCTCAAAAATAATTTTGAAATCTTGGATTGGATGGAACCTCTTGCAATTCCAATTGATTTGACCTAAACGTAAATATTTCTAAGAATATTTATTTGAATTTTAAATCAAGCTGCTTTTTAAAAAAAAAAAAATCAAAACGTTGATTCTTAAATGATTTAAGGTTTAAAGATTCTGGAGAGGGCAGCTGCCTCAAATCTCGCCTGCTCCCTTTGCGTAAAATTTAAAGCCTACAGAACGTGCTCAGAATCTATATCGCTTCTGTCTATTGCTATTTCTACTGTTTTAATTTTACCAAGGAGGCATTTTTAGTAATTAAATTGAAACTATATTTATAAGCGTATATAGGTTTTCTGTGTATACCCTTATACAGGTTTCTTACTTTTGCTCCTAAACACCCTTTGCATCCTTATTTTTGTGCACAACATGTTCCGTTTATACTTGGGAGTTATCACTTCTAAAAGGGATAAACCTCTAGAGACCCTTGGGAACATGAGATAAAATGAAAAGAATTTGTTTATCTTATTACTGTCCATTTAGGCGAAATACAGGAGGACAGAAAACACACGATGCATCATGCATGAAGATAAAAGAAGCGTGAAACGTAAAATCTATTGTCATTAGAGACATAGAGCGGTGAGAATAAGATAGGGAATGATCAAAGCATGCAACGTGTCGAAGCACCTTGATTGATGTTGTGGAGTTGGTGTCTACAATAGTACTTTGCTCCTCCATGATATTCATGGTGGTTTAGAGTTTGAAGATTGTGCTAGATGCTAGTGCTTATCTGAAAGTGGTGGAACACAAATATAGAAACAAGAGAAGCGAAAGACTTTATCTCTGGCCATTCTAGTTTCTTGAGTTCTTCATCCATTTGGCATTGGAACACTTAAAAGAAAAAAACTATTTTATATGGGGGCGTATTTTATACTAGGCGGATTAGGGTAGCTCCACTTGAGGACTTCGATTTTGGATTTGCTTTGATATGTAATAATTAGGCTTCAAACTATTTTATGTACTTGATGATCAATAAACGTTATTTAGGAAAATCATTTGTATTAATATGCTTCTTTATATATGATTTGGTTGTAGATTCTCTTTGTCAAATATGTCAATAAAATCTTAGGTTACTTTAGGTCTTCTTATGAATTTTTTGGAATAATTTTAGTTGTATATATGTTTTCCCCCTTCTTAGGAAAGAAACAGGCTATTGACAATTTTGGTCATTATGTTAGAATTTGGTGCACTGTTTTGATATAGCTTGTCCTTCATCCTTTTCACGAGGTTCATGGTTCCAAAGATTTTCTAGCACAGTGAAACTTTGTATAACTAAAGCAGAAAATCTATCTGTTGTTTTCATGGGTTGGATAGAGTTTCATGGTTTGGGATTTTCTCATATTGGTTGTTATCTCTCATGTTTGTTGTGTAGAATGTTATTTTCTTATTGAGATGCTGCTTTGATTGCTATATGGAGCACCTGGCTCTTTGGTGTTAGGGGCGGTGAATCACAAGCCCATATTTGAATTGTGTATGGGTGTTTGAAGGAATGATAGGACTAATATGGGTGATGATAGTTTGAAGCAGGTGTTTAGAAAGTTGCTGTGTCTCTATCTGTTTTGGAGTCATATTTGCATGTTTACGGAATCTCAGTTGGAGAGAATTCTGGGACTGTACTCTTCTATTATTCAAATAAAAAATTTCTTTTGGCTGAGTCAAAATAAAAAAAGAAGAAAGAAAAATGTGTCGTTTTGTTATCATATCCTTGTCATATTTTATTGTTTCGTAGAAGTTGATATGGTTGTGAACAGATGTATCTTATAAGTATCTGTCCTTCATTGAACCTGCTCCTCCAAATCCATAAGAAGGGGTAGAAAGACGTTTATTTAAGGATCATTACTTATTGCACTGTTGGGGGATATTAGAAATTCCACAAAGGGGTTATTTATTCTTTTTATGATCTTCATTTATTTAAGTATTACAAAGCGATAATGTACAAAAAATGTTAAATATATTTGTGGTCCTTTTGGGGTATGAGTATGACTTGGATTTGAACTCAAGACTCTTAATAGCTAGTTGGTAAAGATATTAAGATATTGTGCTGGAGCTGTTCCTTACAAGAATTTTGTGAAGTCTTTGAACTTTGCTAGCATTTTCTTGGTTAATGATTCTTTGTTTAACCACAACCCTAGCTTGTGATCTAGAATAAATTGTTTCCCTTCTATTCAATTTATGCATTCTTCACTCAAGGAAGTGATAAACTAGTCATAATAATTTTATCCTTGTTTGCAGTGCTGCTGATTGGAGATTTGCTGCAGAAAAGTTTGTGGCGAAACTACCTGACAAAGTAATAGTGCACCGTAAGTTTCTTTTGTGCATTTTTCTTGTCTCTTCTCCCTTCTTTTCAAATATTATCTGTTTGATTGAAAAGATGAGATTAATACAAGGAAAATGGATAAATTTAAGCAAAAGTGATAATAATACAGCGATAGTGCCTGTCTGAAGTTTGCACAAGTTCAATAAATCAAACAAGTTTGGCGAAATAATTTTTGCTTGTTCCTTAGCAAATTAGACCGTATTCTCTTTGCTCAAACCAGTTGTTTTATTAGACCGTATTCTCTTCGCTCAATATATCAGACCAGCTATTTTCCTAAGTCGTATTTTTGTCACAGTTAAAGCGAAATTATTATTAAGGAAGCCCTTCTGAATTTTGATACTAACATATCTTTGCATGTATTGCATCTATTTGGGACATTCTACCTTGCATGTGTGTGTGTAATAGGTTTTGACTTGATGTTTGTGTACAGGCAGTGAATGCAACTACTCAAAATTGACATTTGATGGTGTTGATATGATGGGTGAAAGGCTAGCTCAAGAGGTAATTTGGTGATGAAAGTTTGTGTTGATTGATGTAACACTTCCATGAATTTTGTTCTGAAAATTGTAGTTGTGGGAACTTTTTGGGAGAGAATATCATAAATATCTTTATTTTTGGACTAATACGCGATGTAGGTATTGGATGTTGTCAAACGTAGGCCTGAGGTACGGAAGATTTCTTTTGTGGCTCACTCTTTAGGTGGTCTTGTTGCAAGATATGCGATAGGGAGGCTCTATGAGAATTCTACAAAGTTAGGTCAATCAGGTCCTTTTGTGAGCACTTTAACTGGAGAGCACACAAATTCTTCAATGCAAGATCTTGAGCAGCATTCTGAAGATAGAATTGCTGGATTGGAACCAATGAATTTTATAACATTTGCAACACCACATCTTGGTTCAAGGGGACATAAACAGGTAAGTAGCATATTTTAACGTGTTATCTGGATTCAATTTTATATGTGCATGCTGTTTTACTTGTTATTGACTTGCAATATTTTCAATATTGAACAAAGACTAATTGTTAAAAAACAAGTACATGATGAGGGTCACTTATTCACTTGAAGAACCTTCCATCTAAGAATATGGGCCTTCCGAGTCCACATAACCCAATCAGGTAAATCCGTTACAGTCAAAGAGATGCCAAGCATATAACAAGCCTAGGATCAAATCTTAATAACTTAGTGTAGATTAGCACAAGATGTTTATTTGCACACTCAGCATCTATTTGGAAGAAAAGTTTACTATTTTTGGAAGTTGTCAGTCGTCAAAATTAGTGTTGTTAAGGGCGCTAGGCGCACTCAAGGGACAAAGTCCTTTATATAGCCTGAGGTGCAGAGCGCAAAAAAAGCGCTTGCCTGAGTAAAATAAGGCACATACATATACATATAGATATATATTACATTACATTATGGTTGATCTGTTGGTTAAAAGAAAATTACATTATTTTCATGTCTTCACCATTATAATAACGGTAAACAAAAAAAGAAATATCAATCTTTGCTCCAAATGCATATTACCCAAATAGAAATTGCAATAGAAAAATAAAATAGAGGAAAAAAAGAAATAAAGATTAAGCAATAATAGAATAGATAGAGAATAAAAACATATTTACCTTTTGCTTGGTAGGGTCTGTATCTGGTTTTAACTAATAAGGTTGAGGAATAGTAGGTTTATAGTTAATAAAATAAAGAGAATTGAGTTTTAGAATAAAAAAGAAAACTTAAAAGTCAGCTTAGAAATTAATAATTCAGTTTTTCTTTAAAAAATAGAAAAATATAAAAAGAAGCTTAAAAATTTAAAGTCGGCTTCAATGGGTATCTGGGTTTTCCCCTTAAAAAGTTTTCTCTATTGAGTGGGTCTTTGAGTTCAAAGAAAAATTAAAGGTTGCCTCTCCCCTAAGTGGGGTATTTGAGTTTAAACAAAAAACTAAACGAAATAAAATTGGCTCACCGCTTCACTCAAGTTAGCTTTTTGTCGCCTAGCTTAGAAGCTCAAAGTGTAGTAAAAGCGCATTAAGGCGAGCGCCCAGTAAAATTGCTTTGCCTGATAATATTAAAGGCTTAATGTTCATTCTTCGCTGCGCCTTAGCACCTAGGCGAGCGCCTTAACAACACTGGTCAAAATTCTTCCCCAGTATGTTCCCAAACTGAAATTTCCCTTTTTATTCCTTGAAATTTATCCTTGCTACATATTCCTTTAATAGTTTAAGGTAATGATGCTTTCTGAATTTTTCCTTAGGTTTCTTGATTGCGATTTTATTTTAGTTGATTTCTTTCCTTTCTAGAACATTAGTTGTTTATTTCCGTTTGCGAGGAGCCTAAATTATAGGTTTTCTATTTATGTAATAAGATTGATCCTTATTTATAGGATGAAAGGAGTAATAAAACCTAAATCACATTTTTATCAGAACCCTAAAGAGATTTAGATCTCTCTCTAAGAATTCCTAAGGTTTCAAACTCCGTTTGATGAGCTTGAGTGATACTTTTGTCCATTGTTCATGACTCAATCCGAAACTCCCAATCATAACATGAAATACATTGGGAAGAATGCTAAACAGTTACTATGGGTTAAAAGGTGGTGGGTATGATATAATTTTTCTTTACGGAGTATGGTTTTCCAATAATGACAGACCATAGTTTGAAGTTAGCTTTGCATAATTGGAAATGTTTGGAGTCTGGACATGATAACTCATAAATGATGCAGCACGTTCCTGAAAGCTGACCTTAGACATCCTAAATTGTTTGCCATGTTTCTCTCATTTAGAGACTTCTTTCTACTGGTTTTTTGTTGCCTTCCTGTTCTTTATTTAAAATCTATTTGATGTACATGTAAATTGAGTTGTGCCTAGCATAGATGACATTTGTTGTCTGTGTTTTGCAGCTCCCACTTCTTTGTGGTCTTCCTTTTCTTGAGAAAAGAGCATCTCAGACTGCACACTTTGTTGTTGGAAGATCAGGAAAGCATCTGTTTCTCACTGACAATGATGAGGGAAAACCCCCACTTCTCCTTAGAATGGTTGATGATGGTGATGACTTGAAATTCATGTTAGTGTTAATTTTCTGATTCTCTACAATTGTCTTAACACTTAATATTTACACATTTGATAATGTCCTATTAATCAATCTATATAGATCTGCTCTACATGCATTCAAGCGACGTGTGGCATATGCAAATGCAAATTATGATCGTATCCTTTTTGAGGTCAAACCACATCTAGTTTATATATATGGCTGTGTTTTTTTTTTTGGTACAAAAATTATGTTTATCTTGACTTCTATTTGAGATATGGTTGGCTGGAGAACATCATCAATCCGGCGTCAAAATGAACTTCCAAAGGTTAGTTTTCTTATCCAGGATTTACTTTCTTATATTATTCAACTTTGTGTCCCAACTGCTTAGTTTTATTAACAATTTTCATCTTTATTTCTAGTCAAATCTTCTTGTTTTAGATGAGAAATATCCACATGTTGTATACATTGAGAGGGAAACTACAAGCAAGATCCAAAATAAAGCTTCCTCTATTGCTGGGTCCCAAACAAGTACAAGCGATGTTGAAGGTTTGTTGAGCTTTTTTGCTTTTGGATTCTTGTTTCCATTTTTGTACAACAAATGGTTTTTTTATAGTCGTTGGGGATTTTATGGCATTTAGGGTTTATATTTGGAAGGTTGGGAGGAGTGAGAGGTAGAGAAATCATTGGAATTTCTTTGATTTTAGGGAATTGATATGGCATTTTAAGGTTGTATTTTGTATTTCACTTTAATATTAGGGTAAAGGTGTAGCTTGTTATTCTCTATGTTATGTTTTGGTGAGGGGTAGATTAGAGGGAGGAGTAAGGAGAGGGAGAAAGGGAGAGGGAACTAGATATTGTTATGACTTTTAGCATTAGTTATTTATAGCATGTCTTGGTACTATTAGCATTTAGGGTGTAGCTTATGATTATCTATGTAATTTCAGTTTCTTGTAGCTTTAGATTTTGTATGGTAGAGATTTGTGTTTTTCTCTCTATTCTCTCCCCTGAGGAATTACCTTTATTTCCCTCCTCTGGATATCTTTATTTTTCCCTTTCCCTGCCCATGCTTTGTTTCAAAATTAAAATGCCTCATGTATGAGGATTTTTATATAAACACAAATAGCAATGTAATGCTTTTCATAGCTTCCTCTCAAGGTAGAGTGAACATATGTACTTATATATGAATATGATATGTGTGTGTATATCATATTCTTATAGGCTCTAACAAATAAAATATTAGCTTGGTTACTTCCAAAGAATTTGGTGAATTGATCTTCAAGTTTATTCTTTTAAAATAAAAACTCTATTTATTACAATATTTTAGTTAGACATTATTTTTTTGAATTATTTTAATTATTATTTTTCAATATATTGTTTTTATTTTTTTACTTATATTATTTGTAAATCCTTTTACTTCTAAAAAGAACACTATGAAGTAATTCAATATATTTTAATTATTAAATACAATAAACTTGTGCATTGCAGATAGACGAAACTAATTTACTAATAGACATAGGATTAAAATCAAACCAAGTATAGTCTAGTCTAAGGGGAAAGGTGTCCTTACAAGCACTAGGATCCTTGTATTATTGGAAGTGCATGGCCAAAATTGTGCTTGCTCCAATGAAACAAGCCACTTCATATTTATATGCACATACACATACATAGAGATACACACTCATGATTGACATTTGCATAGAAGTTTAGATAGCTTGTTCTTAATAAACTCAAATATACTTTGATATTAGTGAATGAACTTTGAAAAGTTTGATTGTGTATTCTATTGTTTAGTGGTCGTAAACATCAAGCATTATTCTAAATAGATAAGGTCTCTCAAATTTCTTTCACTTCTAGCATTTTGATTGATTTCTACCCTCTCTTTTCAAAATTTTCTAGCCTCATCTTCTTCCTAGTTTGATTGTGAAGATGCAACAACTGATCTTGAGTGCATCTCTTGTTTCTTCCCAAATATGGTGAAACATCCAACTATTATCATGTGCATAGGATATGCTTTGGTGAGATTTTAGATACAATTCTTTTTGAAATTTGGCTTACGAGTTGCTATAAATGTGTGAAGATTTGGCTAAAGTTTGTTTTGAAATCAAGTTTTGTTCTTTAGTTTTCTCCTTCCATTTTCTTTGGTTTTTTTCTCTCAACCCCAACAATTGGCATCAAAGCTTTTATTTTAGGGGACTTGAGCACTTTGATACATTTTTTGTGAGAGTTCTTGAAAGAACGAAGTTGTTTTTGTTAGCACACAATTCTAAACTGTTAGATTTTAGAACTTTGAGCTCAAACAGTTTTTTCTCCACATCTAGTTCTTGTTTTTGGTAGTGAAGATTATCACATTTTGGCAGCAAAAATGAAGACATTTGCAAACACATTAACTTTTGGGAGTAATGGAAATAGGTAGAGATCTACCACCATTGATGGCCAATCCACCTATAGTTTAGATCAAGTAGCATAGTGAGAAGTGTGCCAACAAATAAAAGGCAATGTCATGTCTGCAAAAAGGAGTTCTTTATGTTATTTCACAAATTCATGTCTTTTGAGACACTAAAACAAGCTTAGGATAAGCTAACGAGGGCCTTTCTAGGTTTAGAAAAAGCCAATAAGTAGCAATTCATTAACTTGGAAGAGATTTTGAGAACCTAAAGATGAAAAACATTAAACTATCAAGCAGTATTCACATAGAATTATGTTATTGTCAATAATATTAGATTGCTTGGAGATGAGTTTAGTGATAAAAAAGATTGTGGAGAGGGTTACTATGACTCCACTGGGAGGTATTAGTTGAAGATTTGATCTCAAGAAGGCTCAAGAAGGCTCAAGAGACATAATTGACATCTCATTGTTAGAGTTAACCAATACATTTTATGCTTTATAACAAAGAAGAGCAAATAGACAAGAGGAGCATGCTGAAGTAGGCAAGGATAAATGTTCATCCAAGAGAAAAAAGAATTTGTGATAAGAGAGAGAAACAAGAGACAAATATATTGCAAAAGATTGTGGAAAGAGAAAATATCCACCTTCTTCACACTGTCAAAAGGCAACTCAGTTGGAGAAGTATTGTTGTTTAAGACTAGACCTCAAATGCCAAGCTTGCAAACAAATGGGACATATGGAGCCTGCAAAAACAAATGTCAACAACAGAACACATAGGTTCAAGTTGTTGATGAGAGCCAATAGCATGAAGAGTAGCTATTTGTTGCATCTTGTTATTCAACCTCTAATGAAACCAAAGTGAACTAGATAATAGATAGTGTTTGCACAAACCACATGGTTGTAGATGAAGGCATGTTCAAGGTGATTGACAAAATATTCGCTTAAAATGTAAGAATTGGAAATGGCAGTTACATTAATGTAGAGGGAAAATGAGATCTCACAATGATCACTCCATCAGGTACCCACATGTTGTTATTGATGTTTTGTTAGTCTTTGAGATTAATCAAAACTTTCTAAGTATTGGTCAGCTTCTTGAGAAGAACTATTTTGTTATTTTGAAAGGTAAGCATCGCACGATTTTTGATCAAGTTGATTGTGGAATTATCTCTATTGCTTTAGGAATGACAAGGGTTAGGTATCTGCATATTTTGGACTAATTGAATTTAAATCCACTAATTTAATGTCAACAGTTTCATATATTAGAGTTGTATCTTCTAAGAAAGTATTAGTTCTAAGATTGTTCAAGATTTTTGAAGCTTTGGAACCTTTAGAAACAATAGCTTCTAGAAAGCACCTTATAACTGTAGACAGCATGTCTAACTTTGTAACACTCTAAATTTCACTTGAAAGTCTGGTATTAAATTCTCTTTACATAATTAGTTCTTGGTAAACCTTGCAATATTTTATTGGAATTTTACGAAATTTGATAACGAAAAATACACAAATAACCATGTCACCACCAAAAATAAACGCTACAAAGAACAGTGAAGGAACAGTGATGAAGTTTGAAATACACAGCAACACCTCTTGGCATTTAACACCCCTTACCTGTGTCTGACGCCGAGACAGGGTACGAGACATTACCGGACTTAAATATAACCAATCATACAAAATTGAGCCATAAAATTTCATTCAATTTAAAACCATTCATACATATGCAAATTGTCCCTTATATGGGTCTACGAGGCCTAAAACATACATCGGATGTAGTTCAGGACTAATCCAGGAACTTTAGAAACTTTGGAAAAACTTAAAAATTTTCCTACTTTGGAGAGTCACACGCCTGTGTGGGTAGGTCGTGTGGCCACACACGCTCGTGTCTTCAGCCCATGTAACTCTCTGACTATGACGTCATCACCAAAATAAGATTACACGGCTAAGTCACACGCCCGTGTGCTTATGCCGTGTGGCGAATTAAATTTGAAAATTAAGTGCAGACTTTACATGGCCTAGGCACATGCCCATGTCCTAAGGCCGTGTTCTCCACAAGGTTGAGACACATGGCCGTGTCCTTGCTCGTGTGTTTACTACTGAGCATTCTATTTCACCTAATTAGGGTGTAGGGGACACGGTCGAATCACACGCCCATGGGACAGACCGTGTGTCACACACGACCTAGGCACTCGCCCGTGTGTCTACCCGTGTTGACAATTTTGAGGCTATTTTTCAAGCCATTTGTCACCCTTAAATGCTCACTCATACATTTTTGATGGCATGCAACATAGTATATTTAGTCACTCAAATACTCATAAACATGATTAATCCATGACTTTGTAATGTCAACATATCACCTATCCAACCATCATGCTTTCATATGGCATTTCATATCAATTTCATATTTATTCATCATGATAAACCTACCTTCAATTTTCTCAATTATACCATAGCTTTGGTTATACTTATTAGCCACAATTCATTCATTAAGCATATATGCCATCCATCTTACATATCATCCACATCAAGTATAACACATTGCATGCATGCATACTTAATTAGAGTTACAACCCAAATAATCAATATTAATCATATCATATGGCCATATACAAAATGAATCAAATATTACCATAAGGCAACACATTTGGCTAAACCAATATGACATATAACAAAAAGACCAAGTCCCTATACATGCCATACTCAAAATGTTGAGATTAACTATACCTAATTTTCCAATTGATAGTGTGATCGAAAATTCTAATGTCCTCCGATCCTCGAGCTAGCTTGGCGACATTATAAGAAAAGGGAAAGGAAAGGGGGTAAGCTCTAAAGCTTAGTGAGCTCACATGCAAATAAAATGCAATTTAAACAAGCATTAATCATACATTTAACATAATGAATATAATCTTGCATTTTATTATTAAATCACTAAATTTTATTCTTCATATATATATTTTTACCACAAGTTCATCATATCCCATGGTATTCTCATGAATTAAATGTACATATCTATGCCCACTTGCACATAATAATTTACTTTCTCGTCTTTAACGTATTCATTAAGATTACCCATTGAACTTCGTTTTGGACTACCCGTTGAACACTTGAAATACCATTAGATACATCAGAATTTTGCACCTAAGTACCCCATATGTAGTTATCGCTACCTCATATCACATATCACATGTTGCTCACTTTCGAGCTACTCACGGGTCTGCTTACTCGAGCTGTCGGTCAAGATGTAGCTACACGGGCTGCTCACACAAACTGTCAGGTATTCACAACACATGTCGGACTACTCAGCCACTGGTAAAATATACAAGACCAGCACCCGAAACCCTATAACATGTGTCACATATATAATGAGCTCAGACCACATAACTCATGAGCTCAGATCGCATAGTCTTTAGTGACATGTCATTTGTATCCTAAACTATTCCTAGGGTTCAAACGGGATTCTTCGATACCACATTTCTATCGAACTTGCTCGTAATGTCGATTTCAATATCCATAACACCAATTGCATACTCATGGAATAATTAAAGCATAATTCATAATAAAATTTAAGCATTAAACACATGATACAACATTACACTAATTATATATGTACTTACCATACATTCAATATTAAAGCATTTAAAATATGGTACATATTGCATAATTTGCATATGAACTTACCTCGGTACAAAATGATAAAAACGAGTCTAATCCTCGTAAACCTTGCTTTTCCCTCGATTAAGATCCGAATCACGTTTTTCTTGATCTATAATGCCAAATTTAGCTTGTTCAATACACATTGTTTGAATTGACCCATAATTCATACTTCGGTAAAATGATCTTTTTACCCTTAACTTTTCATTTATTTATACTTTAGTCTCTAGGTTCATAAAATGAAATGCATGCATTTTCTTGGTTACCCAAGCCTATCTAATTCATATTCTAACTCATATCGACCCACATTTCTCATTAAATAACATTTTTATTACCCGTTTCTACATCTTTTACAAATAAGTCATTTTTAAGTGTTTTTACTAAAATCACTTTGTAAAAGATGTTACACTCACATCAAACTTGCATATTCTTTCATTAAACATCAAAATACAAGCATGTCACAAATGAGTCAAATTTCAAACATGAACCCTAGCTCAAATAAATGGTAGAAATGATTAGATCGGTTGATAACAACTTTAAAAATATAAAGAATATTAAAAACGGGGCTAGGATGCACTTATTATTGAGTTTGAAAAGTTGGAAAACCCTAGCTATGGAGCCCTTGCAAAATTCGGCTAGCACTTGGAGAAGATGAGAAAATTTTTACTTATTTTTCCTTTTTTATTCTTTTATTAATCAAATGACCAAAATGCCCTTTTTACTAAAATTTAAATTTTTTCCGATGCATGTCTATTTTTGTTCAAAATTATAAAAATTAGTAAAATTGTTATTTAAGACCTTCTAATTTATAATCCATAACAATTTAATGCTAAAAGTTTCTAGAACTCATATTTTGCAACTTATTCAATTTAGTCCCTAATTTCAAATTGGACACTTTAGGCATAAAATTTTTTCATGAAAATTTCACACAAACTTGCAATCATATCATGGACCATTAAATAATCATAAAATAATTATTTCTATTTCGGATTTGTGGTTTCGAAACCATTGTTCTGACTAGATCCTAATTCGGGATGTTACATGGCACCACCTCCAATCAAACATCTAATCACTAGAATTGGGTTGAAATTAGGAGTCGATGTTGGTGGTGAAAAATGGTGGCTAGATGACGTTGCATGCGTCTCCACATACTAGTACGTGAAGAAAGAGCATTGAACTTTGGCCGATGCATGAGCCTCATGTGCGGACCTCCAGCTCATTGGAAATAGCAGATCAGCCGAAGAAGGGTGGCATTCCTCCTCTACCACTAGTGCATGCTAAAGATTACTTTAAAAGTGACCCACGAAAATACCAATATGTTTCGCTATTGAATCAATGAAAACACAAAATTCAAAAAAGCGAGGTGAAAGGTTATGATACCATGTAAACAAAAATAAAGAAAAATTTAGATACGAATAGCCACATGGAAGAATTGTATATTATTCCACTCAAAGGTAAGATAGTTATCCATGTTAGAGTGCTAGAAAATGGAAAGAAAATAATATCTAATCCCTACAATTAGTTCTACAAATCATTTTGTTGATTCCTAAGATTTCTATGTACAAGCTATATTTCAACAATAATAATGTTGTGGCTGTAAATTTTTACAGCTTATTTATACTAGACTTTTTTTGCAAGTAAAGTTTTATTCTTAGCCCCATATTCAACCCCTAGAAATTACTAATATGCCTAGCCCTAGATTTATATGTCTAATAAATACTAAATAAGACTAAAATAACAAAATAATATAATTGTAAAAGCTCTCGGTAAAATTGTTTTCACTCAGCGTGTATGTGAATAAATTTGCTGCTTATCTTGTCAACCATTGAAAATCACTGCAACCAATGGAACTGTTAACTTTTTGGAAGGTCCTGTATAAGCAGTCAATATATAAGAAAGCTTATCCTCCATATCTCTTATCTTTTTTTTTTTTTTGCAAGCTTTCCTGAATGATTAGTTCTTACATTTTCTTTTTTGGTTCATTTTATTTGATTATGTTATTCTTGGAAGATTGCTATTGTATAGCATGTCCTAGAGCAGATTGGAAGAAATGTAGAAATCTGCTACACATTGTTGAACTGCTGTTGTAATTGTTCAATCTAGCATACAAGTAGGATCTCTGGCAGATTTTTCATTTAACGGATAGCTGTAATTGTTACCTAGGTCTCTTTAGTTTTTTCTTCTTTTTCTAATTGTTCTAAAATTACAGTATGTGATTATTGGATTTGTAATGAGTTTAAACTTTTGTCTTACTTTTAGTATTTCCTATTAATTTGTAGAGGTGATGATTCAAGGTCTCAATCAAGTATCTTGGGAACGCGTTGATGTAAGCTTTCAAAAAAGTAAACAGAGATATGTTGCTCATAATACAATTCAGGCAAGTTCAATAGTGTAATGGATTTTTTTCACTTCAACTGTTTCATTTCTTTGATACAAAACTGAAAATTGTAGCATTCTCTATGCTTAAGTTGTGACACATTGTTTCAAGTAGGCCATATGGCCCATACATCTCCCTCGTGTGCTGATAATCCACTACAAGGTATCCAAATGCACAAAGGCATCATGGGGTCCTTGGAAGGATAAATCTATACATCTGACCTCCACTTTTTAAGGAGGCCATGTCCCAACGGTCCAGTATTTTAAAAAAATAATGGTGTGATTAAATCTAGTCAGTCCCTTACTGCCTCTGAGTATACAGAACTTTATTATAATCATTTACACTTATTCAAGAATCTCGTTTCTGTAATCTACCAATATGAAGAGACAATTTTAGTGCTCTTATTTTTCTTTAGTGGCATGGTGTGGTAGAGCTCTTCTTTCCTGGAAATGCCCTTTATTAGTTTCCAATGTGAGCCATACACATCAAGTACATGTGGATATGTAAAAAAAAGGATAGGGACTGACAAAACATGGTCTAGACATGTTTAAGGCTCAAGTTTTTAATTTGAAAAACAATTATATTATGAAAATTAGTTGCTTGATGGTCATGTGTTGGTCCTTCTTTAGTAAGTAATACTAATAGATTTCTTTCTTATCTTTTTTGGAAGCTTGTTGTGTATAGAATTATGTTCTCTTGCTAGTTGCCATGCACTGACAATATTTTCTCTTCACTGTACTTCTATCTTTTTTTTTTTTTATATTTTTTTTACCTTCTTTAGGTAAAGAGCTACTGGTTGAACTCCGATGGAACAGATGTAGTTTTCCACATGATCGACAATTTCCTTCTCTAGTCCTGGAAAAGTTTGGTGTCCGTCTATTGGTGATTCAGCAATCGGTTAGGTCACTTATTTTTTGATGTAATATGCACATTGTCCAAAATGAGAACATTCAGTGTATTTTTTATGTTAATATGGAAATGTTAAGGATATTGCAAAATTGTTATGACCTTGTCAAAAGAGGTTTACTTATTCATATATCTCGTATATATACAGATATATAAACTATCTTACTTTGATAGATGTACTTTGACTGCTTTGCTGTTGCTTTTTGAGTTAGAATGATTCATTTCTGCACAAGGAGTCGAGAGTGCCCAATTGCAGACTGTTCTTGCTAGTGCTTTTATGTACGTATTTTATTCAGTACTTACAATTGCATATTGATTTATATTCATAACTTTATCATTTATTAGCTAATTTTTCTGTTTGACAACATGTGGTTTTTTAATGTTAATTTGTGATATATAGTATGCGCTAATATATGTTGAGGCACAGATTATGACTTGTTTGAAGTATGGCACAAGACTTTCAAAATTCATTTCAGACCAGATTGTCATATCTTCAAGCCCGTACAAATGATTGTTTATACAAAAGCATTTTATCCGTAAGTTTTGCAAAGCTATAAGATTTGTGTATGGAAAAAGTATTAGGGGCTTGAGAAATTCTCCAGATGATGCTTATTGTTTCGGACTGCATGTCTACATAGTTTTAAAATTAGATAATTTGTTACGTTTAGACATCTATGGCCCTTGCATGGTATTGACCATCTTTCCTGATGCAGTAAATATATTGAATCTGTCAATTTTTTTTCTCTTCATTGACTAGAAATAGGGTACCACAAGTTCTTATAAATTTCATTAAGAAGCTAGGAGAGTAGCTTCCTAAAAGATGAAAAAGGAGAACTCAATTTGATCAAACATTGGATTGAGCATTTGGGTTATGAGTTTGCCTCAATGAGGTGATTTGAGAAATGGGTAGCAGTCTCACGTTTCAATGTGTGGATGCTAAATGAAATGATTATGTCATGTATTTCCTTGATTTTGTCTTTGTTTGAACTTATTGTTTTGGTATTAGACTTTTTAAATGTTCCATGTTCTCTTGCATTTTACTTCTACTTGGTATGTCATTGTGATATATTGTTCAATATTTTCTGGTTGGTTAAGAAATAATTACCCCCATCCCTCCCACCGCTTATATTGGTAATCTTGAAGGTGGAAATCATGAAATGAAATATTGGGGTGTTTAATAAAACAATTCCGTCGTATACTTTTTTACATTATTTATAGGTTCTCCAAGCATTAATATCCAACTATGAAACTACTTGTCACATAAGATAAGAAAGTCCATCTTTTCATAACAAAATGATCACCTTGTAAATGAAGTGGTACTTATGTAAACATTGTCCCAGTAAAAAGTTAAGATGTCAGTTTTCATACAAACTATGTTATGAGTGACATTATTCAGCTAAACCTTTAGTTAAGGATGTGTTTCTTGTGGGTTCTTAGTGATCTTTCTTTATATATGGAAGTTTTGTAATTCATCTAACGAGAGTTTCTACAAGTTTTTGAGGTGGGTTTTCTTTTCTCATCAAGGTTACATGACAAACCTCAACTTCAGCAAGGTAAGAAATTCTTAAACCCAAAACTTCGGCAAGGTAAGAAATCCTTGGTTCTTTTTTTTTGCCCGTCCTGTTTCTCTTTGCAGTTAGTTTATTCTCTATTTTCATCTCCTCTCAACTTGTAACAAAAATTTGTTTCTCGTATGTTAGATTTGGAGTTCTATTTACATGTTTACTTCTCATAATTTTTGTCATATTTTGTAAGGGAGAGCAGTCATTTGGTTTAGTTAAAAGAAAAACTGAAAACTGACTAGCTAACGACTATGGTTATAATTGACCTAACTGAACCTCCTTAAAGTCGTTGGTTCAGTCGGTTAAGCCGAAAAAAAAAAAATCTGTTGGGTTGGTTTGTGTAATGGATAGATAAGTTGGCTTGGTTTTGGAATTGGCTAATTATTTTTATATTTATTATAAGTCGGTTGGTTTGGTTATGTATTTTGTCAATTGATAACTGATCGACTTAATCTACTACATCCAAACGGTAAAATTGATTTTACCTACCTAACCGGCTTGACCAAATCGACTTGGCCACATACTATCGATTAAATTGGTCAAGTCTCCGTCTAAAAAGAACAGGGATTAAGTCGGTTTCAACCAACTTTTTCTCAGCCCTAATATTTTATATGCAGCCTCTTTTCCGATAGCAATTAGAAGTAATATATTGAAGTTTTGGTTTTTAATTTTCTTTTTCTTGCTTTGTTTTGTGTATCTTGAGTAATCAACGAGAACTTGATTGGGAAAGAAGGGAAGAGATCTTTCATGTAGTAGTAATTATGTGTAACTTGTTGCTTAGCTAAGGCCACAAAGCCCAAGATAGTTTAATTGATTTGATTTGATTGAATTTTTA
The DNA here is from genome assembly GCA_025698465.1 of Gossypium longicalyx. NCBI lineage: Eukaryota > Viridiplantae > Streptophyta > Magnoliopsida > Malvales > Malvaceae > Gossypium > Gossypium longicalyx. The sequence goes on along the minus strand of CM047002.1, from coordinate 78,306,758 downwards.
TCACTTTTTTAATTTTAATTTACTTTGTATTTATCACGTATATCATTTTATTATCTTCTTGTTTTAACCTATCTAAATATTTATCCTGTAATTATCTTCTAGTTTTAGTCTATCTAAACTCGGGTATACTTATCATTTTGTACCTATATGGCTAATGAATGTTGGAGAATTCAGTGTGCTTGATTTCTAAGAACATCATTCTTATTACTTTTTCGTATATGGCATCAGAACTAGGTTGAGTTTGATTAAAATCTCATTTTACTTTGTTCTTTTTTCAAGTCAAAACAGTTTACTCATTGCAAGCCTTTATTGCTGCAGTTTTTCTTGATCTTGTTCCTTGTTCCTTGTTGCTTGATTCTATCTAATCATTGTCAACCTTTGACTATCAGAAATATTTATCCATGATTATTTCATCTTCCCGTGAATCAGGTTCGATATTTCAATTGAATCCCAAATCACAGTGAAATCAAGTTTACCATTTTGATTCTCATCTGATCCAAATATTAATGTTCATTTAAAAATGGAGAAAAGTTTTACATTGGTCACTATCTGTTTGATGTATTTTTGGGGCAGTGGAAAGATAGGATATTTTTGACTGGAGGAAAGGAAGATCCAGTGCATGCTTCCCGGGACAATTTAAGTTTGATGTACTCCGATCTTGGCAGCCAATCTCAAGTTTATGAATTACGATTGCAATTTAGAGAGGTTCATTAGGGAGAAAACAATATTAGTAAGTATTTTCATATCCTGGAAGAGGGTTTAGATATGTGTAATGATTATGATAAGAGCTCTGATTGCTGTATTTATTACAAGAGAACCGTGAAGAGCGATCAGATCTTCAAGTTCCTTGCTGGCCTTGATATAAATTTGAGAGGAAGGATAGTCGACCACTTTCCTCAGTTATTGTTCTCGGAAGTTAGGAAAATGAAAGTCAATAGCTCTTATGTTGGGTAAAAAAGATTCCACCAGTTTCGTTGAGAATTCAGCTCTAGTCTCTTTTGATACTACTACTAGCCAACGGAGGATGAAAGGAAAATCTTGTGTCTGGTGTGACAATTGTAACATACAGCGTGAACCTCTTTGAAAATTCGTGAAAAACTCACAAACTTCAACCTTTGCTAGTGAGGTCAAGACAATCCCAGTTAGTGAGGAATAGGTGGATCATCTTCTCAAATTGCTGAAGTCCAATTCTGTATCTAGTGATTCTAGTAGTTGTTGAAATATGTATATAATTTAAATTTATTTAGGTAGATAAATCTTATTTAGGTAGATAAGTTTTATTCATATTCTAAAACATCATGGTTAAAACAGCCTTCACTGGAGAAAAGAGATCTAGCAATCAAACAGAGGAAGAAAGTTCTACCGTTGAAACAACTACCGAGAGTACAATGACTTAAGGGACAGAGGCATCTCACATTTCTTTTCAACTGACATTTCACAAGTTGAATGGCAAGAATTATCTGCAATGGTCGCAGTTCATAAAATTAGCAATTGATGGGTGCGACAAGCTAGGTCATTTAAATGGAGAAGTTGAGCAACCACAGTTGGGCGATCCAAAGATGAGCAAGTAGAGGTCAGAAAATTCTATGATAATTGCGTGGCTTATTAATTTCATTGAAGCATTCGTAGGTAAACTTTTTTCTTTTTCTCCCAACTGCTAAAGATGTTTGGGACGCTGTGAAAGACACCTATTCAGATTTAGAGAACGCTTTACAGTTTTTTAAGTTAAAAATAAAACTTTGAAAAGTTAGGCAAGGGGAAAAAGAAGTTACTTTTTATTATACCGAGATGATGTCTCTTTGGCAAGAATTGGATAAATGTTATAATGATGAATGAGAGTGTCTCGAAGATGGTGTAAAAGCTATGAAAAAAAAAAGAGAATGAAAGAGCTTATTTGTTTCTGGTTATTTTAAATAAAGAATTTGATGAAGTGAGATCTCGGATCTTAAGGAAAAATCTGCTTCCAAAATTTCGTGAGATTTTTTCTAAAGTAATGTTAAAGCCAAGGTTTTAAGCTAATGATGATAATTCTACTCTTGTAACTATTAAAAATAATGATGATAGTGAAAAAGGAAAAAATCTTGGTACGATCACTGCAAAAAATATTAGCACACTCGAGAAACGTGTTGAAAGCTCCATGGGAAATCGACAAATGGAAGAAAAAAGTGTGGCAATGGTCGTGGTTCACAATCAGGGGATAGCAGAGCTTTTCAAACAACTAATGAAAATTATGATGGCCAAAGTTATCTGGAAGGGTCTCTATTCACTAAGGAACAATTAGAGTATCTACACAAGTTTTTTCAATCACCACAGTTTCGGATGAATTCTTCTATTCCTAACTCATGCAATAATCATTCTTCCTCTTTTGCCCAATCAACTATTAATTTTTCTATTTTTTTCAGTGTCAAGCCTTGTAAAACAAACACGTGGATCGTTGATTCTGAAACTAGTGATCACATGACTGATAGTCATTTTCTTTTTTCAACTTACACACCTTGCGCAGGAAACAAAAAGATCAAAGTAGCAGATGGGTCCTTCTAGGCAATAGCCGGGAAATACACTGTTAAAATTTCTTCCTTGGTTTTACATAATATTTTACATGTGCCAAATCTAGCTTGTAATCTCATATCGGTTAGTAAATTATCCCAGTCCTTAAATTGTCATGTTATATTTGACTCCTCTATGTATAAGTTTCAGGATATGATCTCGGGGAGGATGATTGGCAATGCTAAAGAATTTGGTGGAATTTACTTTCTTGAAAACGACCATCTAAGTCAACCAACAACTACTTTATGTTTAAATTCTGTTTTTGATTTTGATAAGGTTATGATTTGACATTATAGGCTTGGACATCCTAATTTTTACTATTTAAGATATTTGTTACCTAATCTATTTAAAAATAAAAGCCCTTCATATCATTGTGAATTTTGTGAATTTTGTGAATTGGCTAAACATCATTGGTCATTCTTTCCACCTCAAAAATATAAAGTCTCTAAACCTTTTTTGTTAATTCATAGTGATGTTTGGGGACCTTCAAGAGTTTTGACTTTTTCAGAAAAATATTGGTTTGTCGCATTTATTGATGATCATACTCGACTTTGTTGGGTGTTTCTATTAAAAGATAAGACTGAAGTTAAAAATGTGTTTCAGTCTATTTATGCTATGGTGAAAACACAATTTGGTGTGAAAATAGAAGTATTTCGGACTGACAATGGTGGGGAATTTTTTAGCAGCCAATTATGTGTTTTCTTAACCAAACATGGAATAGTCCACCAAAGTTCTTGTACAAATACACCACAAAAAATAGGATTGTAGAAAGAAAAAACTGACATATTTTGGAAGTAACTAGAGCCTTGATGTTCACTAGTCAGGTACCACGCTATCTTTGGGGCGAAGCCTTGTTAACAACTACATATCTTATTAATAGAATGCCCAGTAAAACTCTAGAACTCCTTTTCGTCTCTTTAAAGATAACTTTCCTAACTCTAAATTGATTACAAATTTATCCCTCCGAGTTTTTGGGTGTAGTGTTTTTGTTCATCTTCACAACCAAGGTAAACTAGATCCTAGAGCAAAAAAATATTTCTTTGTTGGCTATGCTTCTAATAAAAAGAATTACAAATGTTATGATCCAATTGATAGGAAGATTATTGTTACCATGGATGTCATTTTTGTTGAAACATAATCCTATTTTGATTTTAATCTTCAGGGAGGGAATTATACTAAGGAAGATTCTATAATTGATCAAGAAAAAACTAGGAATATACAACATAGGGATTCTAATAATGGGGAAGGCGAATTTATAGTTAACATAGAAATTAATGATGTTAATGTTAATGAAAAGGAGTATGAAGGTGTAGAGTTTGATCATGAGAATAAAGAACAAACAAAAGAGTTAATTGTTTACTCAAGAAGAAATTGAAATCAAGAAAGTGGAATCCACCAGATTAATCGCCAAGAATCTGTCCTGTAAGATCCTGTCAAAAGTCTAGGTAAAGCTTATAATCCAGCCAATAAATTTTCTGATTTAGATATTTCAATTGCCAAAAGAAAAGGTGTTAGAAATATTGTCAAATATCCCATGTCTAACTTTGTATCCTATAAAGCCTTGTCTTCGACATTCTCAACCTTTGTCTCGTGTCTCGATACTATAAAAAAACCAAAAAATGTGAAATATACTTTAAAGGTTCCTGAGTGGAAAGAGGCTATTTTAGAGGAGATGCGCGCTTTTGAAAAACAAGGTACATGGGAAAAAATAGAATTACTTGTAGGGAAAAAATAGAGGGCTGTAAATGGGTGTTCACAACCAAATTCAAATCAGATGGATCTTTAGATAGATACAAAGCCCGGTTGGTGGCTAAAGGGCACACTCAAACATATGGGATAGATTATCTTAAAACATTTGCTCCAGTGGCCAAATTAAATTCCGTTAGAGTTATTTTACCAATTGCTGTTAATCTTGATTGGTCTTTACAGCAGCTAGATGTGAAGAATGCTTTCCTAAATGGTAAGCTTGAAAAAGAAGTTTACATGGATCCTCTTCCAAGTTTTGAAGAAAAATTTGGAACTCGAGTATGTAAACTTAAGAAATCTTTGTATGGTCTAAAACAGTCTCCTCGAGCTTGGTTTGAACGGTTCACTCAAGTTGTTAAAAAATAAGGTTACTCACAAGGGTAAGCTGATCACACAATGTTTTATTGACATTCACAGAAAGGTAGAATAGCAGTTATTATAGTTTATGTCGATGATATCATTCTTACAGGAGATGATGTGGATGAAATAAGGCGTCTCAAGGAGCATCTAGCATTGGAGTTTGAGATCAAAGACTTGGGTCCTTTGAAATACTTTCTTGGAATGGAAGTTGCTCGATCAAAGAAGGTATTGTGGTTTCTCAGGAAAAATATGTGATTGATCTTATAAAAGAGACTAGGATGAGTGGTTGTCGCCCAGCTGACACACTAATTGATCCAAATGTAAAATTCGAAAATAAAGGTCGATTAGTTGATAAAAGGGAAGTACCAAAGATTAGTTGGTAAGTTAATTTACTTATCACATACAAGACCAGACATAGCTTTTGCAGTGAGCTTAGTGAGTTAATTTATGCACTCCCTAGTGGAGGAACATGAAGAAGTAGTGTTTTGAATTCTAAGATACTTGAAGAGTTCACCTGGAAAGGGCTTATTCTTCAACTGGAAAGGGCTTATTCTTCAAGAAATCTGAACAAAGAGGAATTGAAGCTTATACAGATGTAGATTGGGCAAGCTCAACAACAAATAGAAGATCTATATTAGGATACTGTACATTTGTTTGGGGAAACCTTGTGACTTGGCGAAGCAAAAAATAAAGTGTTGTAGCAAGAAGTAGTGCAGAGGCTAAGTTTAGATCAATGGCTCAAGGAATTTGTGAAATGATGTGGTTAAAAAGAATTTTAGAAGAGCTGAGGAAACCAATAACTTCACTAATGAAGTTGTACTATGATAGCAAAGCTGCCATTAGTATTGCTCACAACCAGTTCAACATGACAGAACTAAACATGTTGAGATTGATAGACACTTTATCAAGGAAAAGATTGAAGAAGGCCAAGTGTGCATGCCATTTGTTCCTTCAAAATAATATATTGCTGACATGCTCACCAAAGGACTCTCTAAGACAAGCTTTGATTTTCTTGTAAGCAAGTTGGGCATGATTGATATATATTCATCAGCTTGAGGGAGAGTGTTGAAATATGTATATAATTTAAATTTATTTAGGTAGATAAATCTTATTTAGGTAGATAAGTTTTATTCATATTCTAGGAATATTTTTATTTTATCTTTTAGTAGTTTATAAGAATAAGGGAACTATTTTCTTTTATATTTTAGTAGTTTATTAGAATAAGGGAACTTTTTTTCCAATTAGGATTAAGACTCTTTTCTCTATTTAAGTTCAGTTCTTTTATTAATAATGATAGAACAGTTCTATCAAAAGCTCTCTTAAAAACTTTCAGTAGTTCCCTAACTCAAGGAGGTAGAATTTTCAACGCTTTACCTAGCTGTCTATCTTCTACACCAAGGGTTATTGGTTTTGGTGCATCTGATCATTTGACTAGTCCTTCGCATTTATTTACACATGTTGATTGATTGATTCTAATTGATAATGTATGACATATTCTTAGAAATTATGTAATTACTGATTTTTAGGGATCACAAGATTATTAGTTTCCTTTTCTTAGTTTATGTGTATAAATTCTTTGTATTTTTTCACAATTGATATATGAGAAAATAAGAAATTCTTCTCCCATTCTTTTGTTGCTCATTTTCTTTGATTTAACATGGTGTCAAGCTAAAATTCTAGATTTGAGAGGAATTTTTTCTCAATTTTTTTCGAAATCCCAAAACTCTAGAAATTTCTTTTGGTACTCACTCTCTTAAGCCCATTTTTTTCTCACCACCCACACCAGAAGGATCGCCACCTCTTTGTCGGCGTAACCTCTAACTTCGGAGATTTGTGCGCCCTCAACAGTTTCGGGAGTTTTCCTCATAAGCCTACGCGTGATGCACATCCCATTGGAGTTTTGCCTCTTCGTTGTTGCCGTAATTCTTTTTTTCCTTGCTATTCTTAATTGGGAGGCAACAAGGCTGCTAGTTCAGATAATCTTTCTTTAAAATAGTCTCATAAAACTTGATGCTAATAATTATCTTGCATGGTCAAGCTCGTGTTTGGCTTTCATCAAAGCTAAAAGCTTGCAGGGATATGTTATTGGAATGGCTAAAAAACCCACAGAAAGTGATTTTGCCTTTGACTAGTGGGACTCTGGGAATTCACTTGTTTGGTCTTGGTTTATTAATGCCATGGAGTCGCATATTTCAAAAGACCTACCTACTACTTGGCACTGCAACAAAGATATGAGAGGCACTTGCTCTTACTCCAAAGTTGGGAATTATGCTCAAGTCTTTGAAATATGGAATAAGGTTCTTAATACCAAGCAATGTGAGATGACCATTTCTCAATACTTTTTTAAATTGAGTGCTTTGTAGCGAGAACTCGATTAATATCAAGACTTTCAGGCGGATTGTACTAGAGATGTAGTCAAATTCAAAAAAATCAATTGCAAAGGAACAAGTTTATGATTTTCTTACTGGACTGAATAATGAGTATGATCAGGTAAGAGTTAAAGTACTTGGCAAGACCTCGTTTCCCTCACTTGAGGAGACTTTTTCTCATGTTTTGTGGCAAGAGGGCTATAGGAGTGCTATGCCCTACTCAACACATATTGAAAATGCGAGATTGATTGTTGATAGCTCCTAAAAGCTAAGAATCCTTACAAAGACCAAATGTAGTGTGAGTATCGTGAAAAACTGAAGAATACAAAAGAAACTTGTTGAAAACTTCATGGCTGACCTACAAGGGGAAGGGGAGGAAAACAAGCTAATCCAACTTGTGCTCAAGCAAATTTGTCTAAGACTACAGAATCATCTCCACTAAAACATTTTCTTCAAATAAAGTACAACATCTTAGGTGTCTCTTGTCCCAACTTGGCTCTTCCTCAATACATCTAATTTTGTAAAGTCAAGTACTGACTTTGATGCTTATTTTAATACTAAATATTGTATTATCTATTCTGGAGTGAATAGACACATGACAGGGTCTTTGGAAAATCTCTTTAACTACTCCCATGCTATACAAAAGATAGTGTTTGATTAGCAGATGGTTTTTTTACTTCCATATTTGAATTAGGTTCTTTTATTAATCGTACCTCCGATATTTTACTATCTTCCGTTATTTATGTTTCTAAATTTTTTGTCAACCTTTAAATCTTTAAATTGTAAAGTTGAATTCTTCTCTGACCATTCTATTTTTCAGGACCTTTAAACGGGGAAGAGGATTGACAATGGTAGAGTGTATAACGGCTTATACATGTTGGAGGAAAACTAAGACCCTAGTCAATGTCAAGCTCTTTTTAGTAGGAATAAGGATGTCAAACACGAAATAGTACTATGGTATAGACAGTTAGGGCATTCATCTTTTTATGTTCTAGAAAAACTCTTTCCTAGTTTATTTGCCAAGATTCAATTTGATTTATTGGTCTGTGATGTGTGAGTATGCTTAGCGCACCAGAAACTCTTACCCTTTAAGGAAAAACAAAAGTAAACTTTTATAACAATTCACTCTGATGTTTTGGGACCTAGCCATATTGTCTCATTGATGGGTAATCAATGGTTTGTAAATTTTATTGATTCTGCACTTGGATGACATGGGTGTATCTACTAAAATAAAAAAAGTAATATTTTCTCTTGTTTTCAATCTTTTCGTAAGATGATCAGTATTCATTTTGATGCTAAGGTGAAAATTTGAGGACTGATAATGGCATAGAATACAACTTTGATGCTTATTTGCAGTCCTTGAAATTAGCCACCCAAAACACTTGTCCTGCCATCGAAACCCCTTGTCCTACCGGCTACAATAGAATGGTGTGGCTAGAAGGAAGAATCATCATCTACTGGAAGTTGCACGGTTATTGATGTTCACCATGAATGTTCCAAAACTTTATTGGGGAGATGCAAATCTAACAGCTACGTATCTGATCAATAGAATGCCATTTAAAATGCTTGATTTTAAGAGTGTCTTAGAAGTTTTTCCCTTCGAAGGTGTTTGGAGATGTTTGGTTTGTTCACACTCGAAATGTTGGAAAGTTGGATCACTAGCTTTTAAATATGTATTTGTTGGATATTCTTCTACACAGAAAGGCAATAAGTGCTATCATTCTCCATCCTGAAGGTATTTCGTCACCATGGACATTACTTTTCGAGAAGATGAATCTTATGTTGGCATAAAACAATCACCTTTTCAGGGAGAATAGAAAAGAAGAGATGATGGTTTTGCCTAGTTTTGTTAATTTAGAAGATTTCTTTCAATGGGAAGAACTTGTTTTGGGGGAGACTATGAGGCGTTTTGATAGGCCAGATTTGAAATCTTACTCAAAGAAGAATAAAGTAGAAGTAGTCATCATGCATCTTACTCAACAACAAAATCTTTCTTGTCTTCCTCTCTTAGTGAGCAATCTATAAATTCCAATTCTAGTGGTGATTTAGATTTACCTATAGCTCAAAAGAAAGGAGCCAGGTCTTGTACTAAACATTCTATGACTCATTGTCTTCTGCCTTTAGAGTTATTGCCTTGTCTTTGTCCTCTGTGTCTATTCCACAGGACAGGCAAGAAGCTTTGAATGATCCAAGGTAGAAGGAAGCCATGAATGAGAGATGAAGGCTTTGATAAAAATGAAATGTAGGAATTAGTCATTCAACCACTAGGAAAGAAGATGGTTGGATGCAAATGGGTGTTCATTGTGAAACACAAGACTGATGGTTCAATTGAAAGGTTCAAAGCCAAAAGGTTCAAGCAGACTTACAGAGTGGACTATCAAGAGACATTTTCCCCTATTGCTAAAATGAATGTTATCATAATTCTGTTATCTTGTGCAACCAACCTTGATTGGGATCTCTAACAATTTGATGTTAGAAATGCTTTTTTACCTGAGGACTTAGAAGAAGTATACATGGAATTTCCTCCTGAATTTGAGGATAATAAAACACATGGAAGAGTTAGTAAATTAAAGAAAGCCTTGTACGGTTTGAAACAGTCTCCTAAAGTGTGGTTTGATAGGTTCAACAAAGTCATGATCTCTTTTGGCTATCAACAAAGTAATGTTGATCATACTCTCTACATAAAACGTTACAATGGTAAAATCACTCTTCTTATAGTTTATGTTGATGACATTGTAATGACTGCTGATGGCAAAGAAGAAATGGCTTGACTCGACTTAAGAAATTGTTGGCTTAGGAGTTTGAAATAAAAGATTTTGGAAAGTTGAAATACCTTCTCTGGGAATTAAGTTGCCAGAATAAAAAATGGTATCGTCATTTCTCAAAGGAAGTATATTCTGAATCTCTTGATGGAAACTGGTATGATGGGATGTAAACTAGTAGAGTCACCTATGAAGAGCAATCATAAGTTGCAAGCAGGGTTTAGAGAGTAAGTGGATAAGGAGAGATATCATAGACTGGTTGGACGGCTAATATATCTCTCACACACTAGACCAGTTATAACTTATACAATTAGCTTGGTAAGCCAGTTCATGCATGATCCTCAAGAATCCCATATGCAAAGTGTTTTTTTGCATTTTGCGCTGTCTAAAGTTTTCACCAGGGAAATGTCTCATTTTCTCTAAACGTGGTCACCTTCGAATAGAAGCCTTTACAAATGCAAATTGGGCAGGTTCTCTAGATGATAGGAGGTCTACGTCTAGGTATTGCACCCTTGTTGGAGGAAACCTATTCACTTAGAGGGGCAAGAAGCAAAGTATGGTTGTTCTATTGAGTGCAGAGGTAGAATATAGAGGCATGACTCAGGGTGTTTGTGAGCTTTTTTGTTTAAGGAAATTACTGGAGGAATTAAAGTTATTAGAAGAAAACAAATTATCCTTGTATTGTGATAATAAAGCTACCATCAGTATTGCTCAAAATCTGGTTCAACATGATCGAACAAAAAACATCGATATTGATAGACACTTTATCAAAAAAATTGACTACTGGAGCTTAGCAACTAATCCATGTGACATCTGATAGACAGTTAACTGATGTCTTCATCAAAGGACTCAACAACAAAATGTATCCTAATTTGCTCTGCAAGTTGGGCATGTGTAATATCTATGCACCAACTTGAGGGGAGTGTTGACAGATTCTTAGAAATTATGATTCTAAATACTTTTAGGAATCATAGAATTATTAGTTTCCATTTCTCTTCTTGGTTTATGTGTATAAATTCTTTTTATTTTTTAACAATTGATGTATAAGAAATGAAGTAATTTTTATCCCACTCTTTTGCTGCTCATTTTCTCTAATTTAACAAAACATTATCCGTCTTGTCGTGGAAATTTAGAAGTTAGGATTGTAGACAATAGTTTATCACATATTATTAGAGAAGGTTTGATAACAACCTCTGAAAAATTAATTTGAGATTCATTCTTCATGTTTCTAACTTGTCTTATAATCTTTTGTCACTGAGTAAACTACCCAAAGATTCTAACTCCCTTGTTACTTTTTCTGATTCCCATTCTGTATTTTAGGATGGAGCTTAGGGACGATTATTGGTAGTGTTAGAATGATAGAGAGGGTCTTTAATCAACATGCTCAACAATTGAATAGTGGTACCAATTCACTTTCTATTAATGAACAGATTATGCTTTGCCATCATAGATTAGGACATCTTAGTTTTCATTATCTAAAACATTTATTTCTTGCTTTATTTAAAAAATATAGTTTTTTTTCTTTATAGTGGGAAAGTTGTCATTTATCAAAGGACTATCGAGATTCTTATGTTTCAAAATCCTATCGTTCTTTAAACCTTGTTATTTGATTAGTATTGATTTTAGGGGACCATTAAGAGTTACTACTTTATTTAGAAAACAATGGTTTTTGACTTTCATAAATGACCTTACTCGATGAGTGAAAAGTTTGAGTAGAAAAATTATTCAAGAATTCTACGATATGGTTGAAGTCTGTTTTGAACAAAAACTAACATACATTCTGAAAATGGCGCATAATATTTCAACCAATATTTAGGCAATTTTTTAATCGAAAGGCATTCAACATCAATCCATATGTCATGATACACCTCAACAAAATGGTATTGTTGAAAGAATAAAAATTATCCTTTGCTAGGTCGAAGTATAATGTTTTCAATAAATGTTCCAAAATATTTATGGAGAAGCTATTTTAATAGCCTAGTAATTAATCAATAGGATGATATTTTTAGCATTCTGATGATGGAAAATTTGCTATTTTGATTGTTTATGTGGATGGTATTAATTTAACTGTATATAGTTCTTTAGAACTTGAGAAACTTAAAACAATGATTGTTTATGAACTTGATATCAATGATTTTGGTGCATTAAAGTATTTCCTTGGAATGGAGTTCACTAGATTTAAGAACGATATTTGTGAAATAACCAAGTTAGTATTTCCTTGGAATATTATTTGTGCCCCAACATAAATATATCTACTTACTCAATGAAACTGGTTTGCTTGGGCATAAGGTTGCCAAGACTCCCATTGGACCTAAAGGTTGCAACCTGCCAAACCTGTAATGTAGTTGTGAACAGGGATCACTTTCAAAGGCTAGTTGATAGGCTGCTTTATTTATCACGGACATGCCCAGATATAGCTTTTGCAGTTAGTATGATATGTCAATTTATGCATTCATCAGGACTCGAACACTTTGATATTGGTTATAGAATTCAGAGATAATCATGAGAAGTTAAAAGTTGAAGTATTCATTGATGCTAATTGGGCTAGGAGCATAATAGATAATAGATCAACATCATGCTATTACACTTTTGATGGAGGCAACTTGGTTACTTGGCTAATAAAAAGCAAAATGTGGTGGTAAGAAATAGTACAAAAACAAATTTTAGATTAATTCCTCCTCATAGAATGTGTGGTATTATGGATTGAGACTTAGAAGATCTAAAGATCTCTATTTAATTACCTATGAAGTTAAAGTATGATAAGAAAGTAGCCATTTCTATTGCTCTTAATCTAATTCTTCATGATAATGCATGTTGAAGTTGACAAACACTTTATCAAATAGACGCTAGACAAATGGCTGATTTCTATGCCTGACATTTCAACTATTGATCAAGTTGTAGGCTTACTTACAAAGGGACTACATAAGAAACAATTTGAGAGGTTGATTAGCAAGCTGACAATGGAGGATGTTCTTAGACTAGCTTCAGGGGGAGTGTTGAAAATGATAATTCAGTTGATTAGATTAAATCATTGTATTTTTTATTATTCTAATTTATTATGTATTTATCTTAATATCTTCTAGTTTTAGTCTATCTAAACTTGTATATACTTATCATTTTGTGCCTATAAAGATCTAATGAGCACAGGAGGATTTGGGGTGCTTGATTTCTAAGAACATATTTTTTCTCAGTTTTTCTTGCAGATAATTTCTTCGAAAGTACTTTAGCTTTTGCAATTTTAGTATCCATATTGAACTAGTGCACAGTATACATGCCCAACATGGCAGTTGCTTAGGACAAATTTTCTTTGAGATCAGAAGAATAAAAAGGGTAGCAAGCTTGTTAAAAGGTGGCAAGAAACATCATTATGTACGTTACCTGGATGAAATACAGAAATAAGCAAATGTACCTGATGTTATCCGGATGAAGTATTTTTGTGTAACAGGTGACCTGTATTTGATCTGACAACTTTTTGACTGGATATAAGTTTAGTCAACCTAAGCAGCTTTAGACAGTCCCTAGGTTACTATTGAGTCGTTTTTGTGCAAGTTTCTTTTAAGCAAAAATATATTTCCTTTCCAATGTAATATTTTTATATATGTATTTTTTCTTAACAAAATATGTATGAGAGAAGTCAACTTTTGTTTTTTCCTTCAACATCTGAGTTTTGCTTCTGTTTTTTTTATCTTTCAACACAAATTTTAGTTCTTTTGTTCTTGTTTTGTGATTAAAAAACTCAACAAATGGTATCAGAGCATGTTGTCTTTGAGGGCCTTTGTTGTTCTTTGTTTGTAAGTGACTAGTGTTTGAAAGAAAAAAAATAGGAACTATTTTTTGTTGTTGTTTTGTTTGGTTGTTGCAAAGATGAGCTTTTCACCACCTCCTCCACCTATTTTTACTGGTGAAAACTACAACATTTGGGCTATGAAAATAAAGACATATCTGTAGGCACATGACCTGTGGAATGTTGTTTTAAATGACACAGAGCCACCACCCTTGGGAGCTAATCCGACTATAGCTCAAATCAGGCAGCATAGTGAGGACATTGCCAAAAAGTACAAGGCCATGTCCTGCCTTCAGAGTGGAGTTTCAGATGTCATCTTCACAAGGATAATGGCTTGTAACACTCCAAAGTAGGCCTGGGACAAACTCAAGGACCAGGAAACAACAGTTGATAAACTTGAGAAGGGACTTTGAGAATCTGAGAATGAAGGACTCAGAAACCATCAAGCAGTATGCTGATAGGATCATGGCCATAGTCAACAACATAAGACTGCTTGGAGATGAGTTTAGTGACCAAAGGGTGGTTGAGAAAGTCATAACAACCTTACCAGATAAGTATGAATAAAAAATTCTTCTTTGGAAGACTCGAGGGACCTACCAGCCATTCCCTTGACAGAGTTGATAAATGCTCTCTATGCATAAGAGCAAAGAAGAGCAAACAGAATGGAGGAGCACTCTGAGGGAGCTTTTCAGGCCAGGAGCAGAGAAAGCTCAAGCTCAAGCTCAAATTTCAAAGGTAAGAAACCTTGGATAGAGAAGAAAGAGAAAGGCAAGAAAGATACTGCCAAGAAGAAGTTATCACCTTGTGCTCATTATAAGAAGACTACTCACCTAGAAAAATACTGCTGGTACAGGCCTGAGATTTAGTGTAGAGGCTACAAACAACTTGGGCACATTGAAAAAGTGTGCAAAAACAAGCCAAAAGCATAGCCACAGCCCCAGAACCAAGCTCAGGCTGCTGAGGATGTTGAAGCATTGGAAGAGCATATCTTCACAACCTCTTGTTTTGCAAGTTCGAACAAGATTAGCAAGAATTGGCTGATTGATAGTGGCTGCACTCATTATATGGCTTCAGACAAAAGTATGTTCAGGGAGCTAGACACTAGCTTTGTGTCCAAAGTCAGAATCGAAAATGGTGAGCTTTTAGAGGCCAAAAGCAAAGGCAAGGCTGTGATTTGTACTCAGTCAGGTAACAAGACTATCTTTGAGGTTTTTTATGTACCTGTCATTAACCAAAATTTGCTTAGTGTTGGTCAGTTGTTGGAGAAGGGTTACTCCCTTATTTTTGAAGGAAAAAATTGTATGATCAAGGACTCTTTTGGTCAGGAGCTAGTGATAGTAGCTATGTATGACAGATCCTTCATTTTAGTTGTGAATCAGTTGTAAGTGAAGGCACATACTGCTCTAGCTGATGAATCATGTTTGTGGCACAAGAGAATGAGGCATGTGAACTATAAGTCACTAAGTTTGCTGCACAAAATAAGCTTAGTTGAAGACATGTCCAGGATCGAGCTCAAGAATGATGTATGTAAGGTTTGTCAACTTGGCAGGCAGACCAAACTTCCCTTTCCTGTCAATAAAGCTTGGAGAGCTCAAGAGAGGCTCCAACTGGTCCATACAGACATTTGTGGACCTATGAAGACCACCTCTTTGAATGGCAGCAGGTACTTTGCACTGTTCATTGATGATTGCACCAGATTTTGTTGGGTAAGCTTCTTGAAACAAAAGTCAGATGTGGCTGACTTCTTTTGCAAATTCAAGGCTTTGGCTGAGAACCAAGCCAGTTGTAAGCTGAAGTGCTTAAGGTCAGATAATGGAACTGAGTATGTGTCTCAGAGGTTCCAAAAAATCTGTGATGAAGCTGGGATTCAACACCAATTGACAACCATTTACACACCACAACATAATGGTGTCTGTGAGAGGAAGAATAGGACAGTCCTCGATATGGCCAGGTGTCTTCTGTTTGAGGCCAATATGCCTAACAATTTTTGGGCTGAGGTTGTAAACACATCTGTTTACCTGTTAAATAGGCTACCAACTAATGCAGTTAAGGGAGAAACACCCTTTGAAGCCTGGTTTGGACAAAAACCAACTATTTTACACTTGAAAGTGTTTAGTTGCTTGTGCTATGTATTGTTGCCAGCTGAGAAAAGAACCAACCTCGAGAAGAGGTCCATGCCAGGGGTGTTTGTTGGCTATAGCAGTATAAAGATGGGATACAGGGTATTTGATCCATTGACCAAAAAAATTGTAGTAAGTAGGATAAGAAGTTTAATGAAGCAAGTTATTGGAAATGGGATGGAACTGATGCAAGTTTGCTTGAGGAGGACCAGAATGATTTTGACCTACAACATGCTGAGATTGAAGCTGAAGGTGATTATGATGATGTACCTGTTAGAGGCACTATGACATTAGCAGACATCTATGAAATGTGTGCTGTAACCATGGTTGAGCCTTCCTACTATGATGAAGCAGTAAGAGAGAGCTGCTGGCAAGAAGCTATGGAAGCTGAACTGAGGATGATCCATAAGAATGATACTTGGGAGCTGGTTGATAGGCAAACAAATAGAAAGATTATTAGTGTCAAATGGGTGTTCAGGACCAAAAATAATGCTGATGGGTCACTGAACAAGCACAAGGCTAGGCTGGTTGTGAAGGGGTACAGTCAGCAGCAAGGGGTTGATTTCTTTAGAACCTTTGCACCTGTTGCAAGGCTAGACACCATAAGGCTATTGTTTGCCTTAGCTGCTCAGAAGAAATGGAAAGTCCATCAATTGGATGCCAAATCAGAATTTCTGAATGGATTTCTCAAGGAAGAAATCTTCATAGAATAGCCTGATGGATTTAAGGTTGCTGGTGAAGAACACAAAGTCTACAAGCTCAAAAAGGCTTTATATGGCTTAAAATAGGCTCCAAGTGTAACAGCCCAATTTAGACCCTAGTCAGAATGGTGGTTTCGGGACCACGAATCTGAGTCAAAAAATATTTAAAAATTATTTTATGTGTTTATTTTGTGTGAATTTATATTTGTGAAATTTTCGTGCTTTAATTTTATTGTTTGGGTGTCCGATTAAATAAAAGGACTTAATTACGTAAATTGAAAACTTGATAGTTTAAAGTATAAGGGCCGAATTGCTAGTGGCTTTTTAAATTGAAGTATTTAAGTTGCAAATAAACCATTAGAATTTGTAACGGCCGGTTGTGCCCTTGATACATATGTTTTAGTTATTTAGTTACAAAGGTTATAATTGTAATTAATTAAAATGTAATAATAATATAAAACATATAATAAAACAAGTTGGTGTTCATATTATTCTTATCATTGCTGAATATAAAACAAAGGAAAAGAAATAAAAGAAAACCCAGTTTGTCCATTATCAAGCTCAATCAAGGTAGTGTTTAGCTCGGGTTTTGATAATTTTTATGTTTTTGAGATCGTTGCTAAGTTATCTACAAGACCCATGCTTGAATTTTTGATTTTGGTGAATATTTTGAGTTATGCCATTGTTTAAATCTTGTGATTTTTTTTGTTTGATGAAATATGAAAGATATGTTTTGGGTTAACAAGTTTTGTTTTGGAATTTTTAATGATTTTGAGTAATTAGGACTAAATTGCAAAAATAATAATTTGAGGGACTAAAATGTAAAATAAATTAAATATTTGGACTTGTATGAACATGGGTAAGATTCAGCCAAACATGGGTATATTGAAATTTTGCATATTTTGTTTTTTGTGCAATAGGGACTAAATTGTAAAAAGTGTAAAATGTCAGGGGTAAAATGGTAATTTACCCATTTATGTGTTTTTGGGCTAAATTGAATGTAAATATGTTTGAATGAGTTTAATTTGAATATGTTTAGATCAAGAACCAAAGAAATCGGATTTGGATCGGGGGAAAATGAAAGTTGTCGACTAGTCGTCCCGTTCTGTTTTACATCATTCGAGGTAAGTTTATAAGCAAATAGATGTTGCTAAATTTTATTATATATGTGATCAAATAATAGTTGTAATAATTAGAAGTAAATTATTATTCGGTACTGAGTAATGAAAATAATTTATGTTTGATGATAAAGTAGTGAATAAGTGTTAGTATTTAAAGTGATGACATGAGTTATACATGTTAAAAAGTTGATTATTGGTATATAAATTGCAAGTCTATGTTCGGCTAAAAGATTTATGCTTGTGATATTAAAGTGTGAATCATGGATAAATATATATATACATGTACATTCGACTATGTGATGATTTGGTGACCTTGGTAGTGAATGATAACTTTGTTAATGAACATATGTATATATTGGCTAATCTAAAGTTGATACATGGATGTATATGAGCTATCGATATGTGATTCCGATATATGTGTGCGAGTAAGACCACGTTTAATATGTTGGCATCGATATGTGATTCCGGTATATGTGTGCAAGTAAGACCACGTTTAATACATTGGCATCGATATGTGATTCTGATATATGTGTGCGAGTAAGACCACGTTTAATATGTTGGCATCGGTATGTGATTCCGATATATGTGTGCCAGTAAGACCATGTTTAATACGTTGGCATCGATATGTGATTCTGATATATGTGAGTGAGTAAAACCCTGTCTGGGACAGTGGCATCGATATGAGGTTACATGTAAGACCACGTTTGGGACGTTGGCATTGTACGATACGTGTGATTATCCGAGTATTTTATTTAATTCTAAATGGTTTAATGGGTAATGTTAAATGTGATTGAATGTGTAAAACGAGTTAAAGTGATCAGTTATGTAATAGCTTATTTCTTATTTGAAATAAGGTAAGTTTGGTTATTTGTTGTGTGTTATAAAATGATAAAAACAAATAAATGTATATGTATGAATATTCGGTTATATGAGTGTATTAAGGTTTTGAAGTTGAATGTTATTCAGATAAAAATAAATGTATATTCGACCAATGTTAAATTTGAATATGAAAGCATATGTTATATATGTAATGTTGAGTTTGAGAATAAATGTGATCATAATAGTATAATTAGCTTGATTAAAATGAGTTATTTATTTGCTTATGACTTACTAAGCTATTAAAGCTTACTTTATGTGTATGTTTGTTTTTGTTTTATAGATTTTGGATCAAGTTACGAGCTTGGGGATCGTCAGCATAGTCCATCACACTATCTACGGTTTCGGTACCTAATAATTTAAACTCGAATTATGGCATGTATAGGCTAGCCTTGGAGTTAGTTTATTTTGAAAGTGTATGTATATAGGCCATGCGAAAGTGGCTTAACTTATTTGCTTGAAATCGACTATGTTTTGATTATGGTTTGAACTCATTCTCGGTTATAACGCTATGTGCCATGGATGGAAGATAATTACGATATGTGGTTTGAGCATTGAAGTTGATAGACTTGGATGTGGTATAAATATATTGGCCGTAATATATACTTAGGTATGTTTGGTTGGTCTGAATATGATCCGTATTAAGATAAAGTATATATGAAAATTCGGTTGATGTGTTCAGTTAAGGTATTATTATGTGATTTAGTGATAAAGGTTAATTAGTTATATTCGGACATGAGATGATTATGTTTTGATACGTTTATTACAAGGCACGTAAGATTCATGTTTTGAATAGGTCCAAATGTGGTTAATGACTTATTCTTGTGAAGTATAATTTGCAACATGAATTGGCTTAAAAACTATTTCAATAATGTATTTGTATAATCGGTTATAAGATGAAATTGAATTAGATGGTTATAACCAACTTGAGTTTCAATAAATGCTTATATAGCTATTTATGCATATGATTAATTATTTGACTTATGATTCGGTATTTGCCCACATTAGCATTTTGGTATATTATGTGATATTGGTATATGCATGTACGTGATCTTAAGAAACATATATATGTGTTGTGGTTTTTAATTTGTGTTTCGGTAAGGTGTAAAGGATGAATGTATTTTGGGTTGAAATGTGTAAAGCTTTAGTTAGTAATGTGGATGCTATATATATGTATATTGTGTTTAGCATAAGCTCATGGTTGTATAGGTAAACTATGTTAGCCGAATAGACGAGAGGTGAACACGGTCTTGTTTTGGTCTCTAATAGTACATTATTTTAACATTTTGGTTGGTTTACTTGAGTACTTTAATTAGTTGAGTGGGTGATTTAAATATAAATAATTATTCATGATATGTAAAAGTTGTAAATAGGCAAACAAATGCTATTATGGAATATTTCATTATATGAAATGAAATGATGTATGTTTGCTTGCACATAGTAAGCAGATAACATTTGCATGATTATAAGATATTTTGCATTTGCATTATTCAAAGGTCATAAAAGTTAAAACATACATATTTGATAAGTTTGTGAAATGAAATGTACTTGGTTATGAGTTTAGCATTTAATGTTCATGTTTCCTTGTTGGCATTGTTTGATTATAATATTTTGGAATTATATGAAAAATTTAAATCAAATTAAAAATGGAAATTTGATCTGAGTTATATTTTGATCGGTAATGCCTCGTAACCTTATTCTGGCGACGGATGTGGGTTAGGGGTGTAATACCCTGAAAATTTTTACAGTAAAATATTATCCGTGATATAGTAAAATAAGGAAATAAAGTGTCAAAAAGGGAATTTTTGAGTTATGTCAATATTGAGAAGTATATTATGATATATTAATTCAAGAAAGGACTAAATTGCAAAGATGAGAAAAGTCTTGTTGCACAAGAGTAAATACTCAAAATTTAAGGGGCTGAAGTGTAAATATAAAAAAGTTGAAGGACTAATAGTGCAAATATTTTAAGGGTGGAATGATCTAGAAACCAAGAAAAATTGATGAATTAGGACCAAATTGAATAGGTAAAAAATTATGAGGACTAAATCGTAATTTTACCAAATTAAGTGATGACTCAAGGATGGAATTCTAAAAGATCATGAAGGGTAAAATGGTCAATTAGTAAGAGAGAGAATTCTAGAATGTAATGATTATGTTGATGATATTTTAAATTAATTAATTAGATAAATATTATTTTATTAATATTTTTATGAGATGTTTATTATTATTATATTATTATTTATTTAGTATAAAAGGAAGGAAGATGAAGAATTAACAACACATTTCATTTCCCATGCAACCAACGTTAGAAGAGAAGGAAAAGAAAGAAATTTTGTTTTCTTTACAATTTGGTCCTTCCACCAAAAATTCACCATTTTCACCTAGAAATCAAAAGAATTTCCATAGTTACCAAGAGAGAAAAATGTTAAGGAGATGATGGGGAGCAAGAATATCAAGTTGGATTCAAGAAATCGAAGCTGGAGGAGAGAGAAAAATCAAGTTAAAGATTGAAGTCAATAAGAAAAGGTAAGTACATCAAGATTTCAATATGTTTTTAAGTTTGTTATTATTAACAAAGCATGGAAATAATGTTATAGTAGAGCTTTCTTACATAAGGTCCTATGTTCTTGATATGTTAGTGAAGAGAAAATAAGAGAAAGTGATGAGAAATGATGTAGAAAAAGAAAATAAGGGTGTTACAACATGGTAATTAATATCTTGCACTAAAACAGTTCTAGACAGCAGCAGTATTCTAACTTTGAAAAATCACCAAAAATTGTATAAATTGAATTATAGGATGAATAAAACATGATATTAAAGCTTATTGAGTCTAGTTTCTTATAGAAGAAACGGTGTAAGTAATGAATTTGTAAATCATGAGATATAATGAATTTTGTGAGACAAGGTCAGAATGAATTCGGGTTCCCCTGTTCTGACTTTGGAAAATCATCAAAAATTGGATAGAAATAATTAGAGACTTAAATTTATATTTTTAGAATATTTAATGAGTCTATTTTCAATAGAAACAAACGGGAACATCATTCGAATTCTGTATGAGGAGGTAATTAATTTTTAGTGTAGAAGGGCCAGAACTGTCAGATGGCAGAACAGGGGTAATTTTAAAGAATAAACTGTACTTATTGGCTAAACCAAAAATTCTGAAAATTTTATGGTAATAAGATATATGTGTCTAGTTTCAGGGAAAATTATTGGATCTTAATTTGGAGTTCTATAGCTCCAGATATAAATAATTTAGTGACTATGATGCAGATAGACAGCTTGAATATTCATAAAAGTAAATAATAAAAATTATGGACAATGTTACTTACAAGTGTGTTATCTACATTAAGGATGTGGAATGGAGAGGAGGAGGAGGAAAAACATGTATGAATATTCATCTAGCATGGCTAATTTGCATATTTTAGGCTCAGGGACTAAATTGAATAAAAGTAAAACTTTATGGGAAATTTTGTAAAAGTCGAAATGACCAAATTGCATGAAATGGATTAATTTTATTATTTAAATTACAAAATTGAATGAAATTATTAATTTAGTTCAAGATAGGGAAAACATGTTTTAGGGATTAAATTGAAATGTGTTGAAATTATGGAAAATTCTGATATTTTATAGAATTCATGGATTGTTATCAATATGTATGAGAATAATAGCCGGAAATAAGGATTAAATTGCAAGAATTTTATTTTCCTAACCCTAAGGATGAAATCGTCATTAATTAAAAGTTTAGGGGCAAAATGGTAATTTTTCCTAGAGCATTAATTAAATGCATTAGAATATGAAATGAATGAAAATGATGATCAAATTTATTTATAAAGATCCGGATGACTCAAATATGAGACTCGATCGTGAAAAAGAAAAGATATCGATTAATGAAATTATAAACACAAACAAGCAATGAGGTAAGTTTGTGTTACTTGAATTGTATTTTAAATACTTGAAATATGTGGTTATGTGATGAAAATATGATTTGAATGTTTAATTTCTGATATTTGATGAAATATTGATAATACTTGAAATAAATTGAAAATAAATCCGGTTGAATGAAAAGGAAAATTCGATGGATCTCTAAAAAGGAATTGACGATAAAAGGATCTAGCGGACGGGTGATCCTATCCTCGATATAGCCCTCCCAGAAGAATATGTGGAAAATGGATTTAGCCTTGGGACGGGTAATCCGAATTAGGGTCCAATTTAGCTCTGGGTGGTAATTGGATCAAGCTCATTAGAGTAATTGTCGTTGCAGGATTTAGCCCGACCGTAATCCCGACAATACTCTATGAGTTTATATTACTGAGGATTTAGCTGGGTGGTAATCCCACCGTAAGGATGAGGTTCGCGGGAGTGTGCTCCCTGATATGAAATGTGTAAGACCATGGTTGAAAGATACCATGGCAACCTGATATGAAATGTGTAAGACCATGGTTGAAAGATACCATGGCAACTCGATATGAAATGTGTAAGACCATGGTTGAAAGATACCATGGCAACGTGATATGAAATGAACAAGACCATGGTTGAAAGATATCATGGCAACATGACAGAAAATGAGTAAGACCATAGTTGAAAGATACTATGGCATCATGTCAAAGATAAATAAGATCGTGGATGGGAGACGTGATGACATCTATTGAACAATTGAAATTCAGGTAATATGTATTAGATGACGAATGGTTATATGAAATAGTCGTGTGAAATGTTTACAAGAACTGGTCATATGGAAATATATGTACAAAATAGTTGTATGAAATAATTATGAAGATAGATAAACGAAATAAGTATAAGTACATGGAATATAATTTATGTTAAGTTTGATATAAGCTATTTTCGGAATAAATATACATAAAATATATGGAAATGATGGAGCATGAAATATTGATATAATGAAATGAATGATATATGCTTATGAAGAAACGGTAAGAGCATGATATGTTTCATGACATGTACATATATGATTATCTTTGATATATTGATACAAGGAAATTATGTAAGTTGAGACTATTATTAAACTCAAGTGCGATACGTCGAGAAAATAGATATATCAATGTTAAATTTATATGAAATATGTGCAAGTATACTAACAATGTTGCTGTTTGATGCTTATACAAGTGTCAAACTGTTGATTGAATGGTAATATATTTATTTATATGATGCATTGAATCAGTAAGTATTTAAATTTTTTTTAGTGATCTGTAAATGGTAGTAATGCTCCGAAACCCTGTTCTGGCAGCGGATATGGGTTAGGGGTGTTACAAGGGGTGTTACACCAAGGGTCTGGTATGACAGGATTGATGCATACCTATCAAGGCTGGGATTCGAAAAGAGAGTAAGTGAGCCCACACTCTATGTGAAGAGTGCTGAGAAAGAAACCTTGTTGATAGTCTAATTTTATGTGGATGACTTATTAGTTACTGGTTGCAGAAGTGAGCTGATTGAGGATTTTAAGAAGCAGATGAAAGATGTGTTCGAAATGACTGATCTTGGATTGATGACCTACTTCCTTGGTATGAAAGTGAATCAGAATGAGTATGGCATTTTCATAAGCCAACAAGCATTTGCACTGAAAGTTCTAAGCAAATTCAGCACGTCAAAGTGCAAGCCTGCTAGCACTCCTATTGCACTAGGAGAGAAACTGTCAAGCACCAGTGAGCATGACCAAGTGGATGAAAATGGGTACAGGAGTTTGGTTGGTTGCCTACTTTATTTGACAGCAACAAGGCCAGGCATTATGTATGCTGTTAGCCTTCTCTCGAGGTTCATGCATTGTTGCAATACAACTCATTTCAAGGCTGCTAAAAGAGTCTTAAGGTATGTCAAAGGAACCTTAGGCTATGGTGTGAAGTTTGAGAGAGCTGAAGAATTGAACCTGGTTTGTTATTCAGACAGTGATTGGGCTGGCTCAGTTGATGACATGAAGAGAACATCAGGCTACTTCTTCACTCGAGGTTCAGGAGTTTTCAACTGGAGTTCAAAGAAACAACAGACAGTAGCTCAATCCACTGCAGAGGCTGAGTATATTGCAGCTGCTACTGCTATTAATCAAGCAATTTGGCTTAGAAAGCTGTTGGATGACTTGAATGCTAGTCAAGCAGAAGCAATAGAGATTAAGGTAGACAATCAATCAGCTGTTGCAATAGCCAAGAACCCTGTATTCCATGGCAAAATGAAGCATTTCAAGATCAGATATCACTTTGTGAGGGAAGCAGAATTGACTAAGGAAATCAACTTGGTCCATTGTTGTTCGAGGGATCAACTTGTTGATATTTTGACCAAGCCATTGGCTGTTACAAGGTTCGAGTGTTTAAGGAAGGAAATTGGAGTTTGCTGCTTTATAGCCAAGGAGGATTGTTAAAAGGTGGCAGCAAACAGCATTATGTACGTTACCCGGATGAAATACATAAATATGCAAATGTACCTATTGTTATCCGGATGAAGTATTTTTGTGTAACAGGCGACCTGTATTTGATCTGATAGCTTTTTGACTGGATATAAGTTTAGTCAACCTAAGCAGCTTTAGATAGTCCCTAGGTTACTATTGAGCCGTTTTTGTGCAAGTTTCTTTTAAGGAAAAATTTATTGCCTTTTCAATGTAATAGTTTTATATATGTATTTTTTCTTAACAAAATATGTATGAGAGAAGTCAACTTTTGTTTTCTCCTTCAACATCTGAGTTTTACTTCTGTTTTTCATCTTTCAACATAAATTTTAGTTCTTTTGTTCTTGTTTTGTGATTAAAAAAACTCAACAAAGCTGCATAGGTTAGGAATGAGCTTTATCCTGGTTGATAGATAGACACAGAACTGGTAGTTCCAATGACAGTGAAGTATTTGCTGGAACAAATCCTTGAGAAGTAAGTTGCAACTGTATTGACGATCCACTTTGTTGAAGGCTATTATAACCTTAACACTGATCTAAGAAACTTCTGTGATCTAAAGTTTTTGGTGAAAGAGATATATGGTAGCCAAAACCAAGGAAATTGTTTATAACTTGAAGAGATTGTATAGGATTTAACTCTATGTAGCTTGTCTTCTCTTTGTTTATCGAAAGTTGTGACCTCTTTGTGGTTTTCCCGGTTGTCATGACCTGTATGCCTATCTTTTCTTATCTTCTATTTTGTTTTTGGATGTTCAGTTCTGTGTATATGTTCTTGTCAACATGTTAGTGTTAGTGATCAAATTTATTTTGTTTTTTCTCCCTCTGAGCTACAGTTGTCCAGCACTGATACTTTATTTATTATTCTGTCCTATGACAGACAAAGGAAAAATGTTTGCAATTAACCTGAATAATCAGTTTGTCATTCCTGACCTTAACCCAATTAACTGTATCCTTTAAGCTGGTCAGACATAAGCAATTGCATGTCTTCGTATGACAGAATTATTGAAACATTCCTTTCAGTTGTCTATAGACTATTTTTCTTTATGACTGCAGACTCCTATGTTATACCACTAAGAATGCTTCAATTTTACCAATCAGATGCCCGAACTTGCTGGAAAGTAGGATACTAAATAAGATTCTGGAAGATTTCAATGGGGAATGCCTTTTTTCTGTTGCACCAAATAGTGTCTGTTAAGAGCTAAGGTACAAGATAAGATGTCAGCAATACGTTTTAATTTTATGCTACACTATAGATCAAAATTGAACATTCCTATCAAATCTGGGATTTAAATTTAAATAGCTTCTTAATAGAGCATTCGTGATGCTGTTTAAAATGTATGTATCAGGTGATATTAGTTCTAGAAGAAAGAAGTTAAGACAAATTAATCACATCACCTTTATTTTTGTTTATAAGTTTTTTGGTAGTTTAGCTGTTTTCTGACAAGCTCCATTTTGCATAAAATATTGGCTATTTAATTTGTACTGATTGCAGTATGCACAAGTTGCTTGCATATGACTAGGTGTAGTATTTAAGACACCTCGTACTTAGCTAGGCCTCATCAAACTGATCATGTTTTACTAGTCAATTGAACAAATGGCTGCAGGCCCGAATTTTGCAAGTTCAGATAAAAGCATTGATGAAACAGCTCCAACCATAGTAGAGACTGAATCATTTCTGTTATGGTTGCATTAGATCAGCTTTATTGAATTTCTTTTCTTCACGTCAGCTCTCATGGGTTTTGCAGACATTCATCGTACCATAGGCTTCATTCTGCAGACAACTCAGCTGTTGTTTGAATGTATATAGTAATTGACATTCGATTTGGTATGTCAAAGTGCCTAGTCAATCATTGTTATTGAACTGAGTCTGTACTGGGAGATATAAATCAGTGATTCAGAGAGAAAATAGATTTTTGAGAAGGGAAAGGAAAGTTGGAGGGGAACGGGGAATCTAGGAGGGTGGAGAGCTAGAGACGTGGTTCAGGACTCTTGTCAGTTCAAGTAATGATCAAATGAGAAAAAATTTCAGTTCTACCCTTAGGAATTTAGATAGAAGAGTGAAAGAAGATGATGTGTTTGAGGATGTTTAATTATTTGATATTATTAAATAGTATCTTTAGATATTATAACTGATATTTTTAGAGATTCTAATTAAAAGATATTATTTTCCTAGTTAAATTTTAGGTGTATATATAATTGTACATATTTTTAAGAAATGTATAATTTGAGAGTTTTTTGAAAGTTTTTAAGAGAATATTTAATAAAATAGTTCTGTATTTTATTAATTGAAGAATTAAATTTAAATAGAGAAAAGAGTTATAACCGAATTGTGAAAATAATTTCCTCATTCTAATAAACTACTAAAAGATAAAATAAAATATTCCTAGAATATCTCAAATGATTTATTCTAAGATTTACCTACCTAAATAACTTTAAAATATATCCCCAAAATATATGGTTTTGAGTACTTCAACACCCTCCCTCAAGTTGGTGCATATATGACAATTATGCCCAACTTGCTTACAAGAAAATCAAATCTTGTCTTAGAGAACCTTTTGGTGAGTATATTAGCAGCCTATTGTTTTGAAGAAATAAATCGCATGCACACTTGGCCTTCTTCAATTTTCTCATTGATAAAGTGTATCAATCTCAACATGTTTAGTCCTGTCATGTTGGATTGGGTTGTAAGTAATACAAATGGCAGCTTTGCTATTAGAATACAACTTCATTGGTGAAGTTATTGGTTTCCTTAGCTCTTCCATAGTTCTTTTTAACCATATCATTTCACAAATTCCTTGAGCCATTGATCTAAACTCAGCCTCTGCACTATTACAACATTTTGTTCTTTGCTTCACCAAGTCACAAGGTTTCCCCAAACAAATGTATAGTATCATATGATGTAGATCTTCTATCTGTTATTAAGTCTGCGCAGTCTGTATCTGTATAAGCTTCAATTCTTCTTTATTTGGATTTCTTGAAGAATAAGCCCTTTTTAAGTGAACTCTTCAAGTATCTCAAAATCTGAAATATTGTTTCTTATGTTCCTCCATTGGGGAGTACAAAAATTGACTCACTAAGCTCATTGCAAAAGCTATGTCTGGTTTTGTATCTGATAAGTAAATTAACTTATCAACTAATCTTTGGTACTGCCTTTTATCAACTAATCGTCCTTTATTTTTGAATTTTACATTTGGATCAATTGGTATGTTAATTGGGCGGCAACCATTCATCCTAGCCTCTTTTAAAAGATCAATCACATATTTTTTTAAGAGACCACAAGACCCATCTTTGATTGAACAACTTCCATTTCAAGAAAGTACTTCAAAAGACCCAAGTCTATAATCTCAAACTCCAATGCTAGATGCTCCTTGATACTCCTTATTTAATCCACATCATTTTCTGTAAGAATGATATCATCAACATAATCTATAATAACTGCTATTCTACCTCTTTGTGAGTGTCGATAGAATATTGTGTGATCAGTTTGCTCTTGTGAGAAACCTTATTTTTTAACAGCTTGAGTGAACCGTTAGAATCAATCTCAATGAGACTGCTTTAGACCATATGAAGATTTTCTGATCTTACGTACTCGAGTTCTGAATTTTTCTTCAAAACCTAGAGGAGGATCCATGTAAACTTCTTCTAGTTTCCATTTAGGAAAGCATTCTTCACATTTAGCTATGGGTGAGCAAAACTCGATTCGACTCGAAAAAATCGAAAAAAACTCAAATTTCGAGTTAAACGAATCGAGTTATTCAAGTTAACTCAAATTTTTTTTCGAATTTCGAGTTCGAATCAAGTTGAGTTTTTGAATTAAAATAACTCGCATAATTCGAATAATTCGAATATCAAACTATAATATTTTACATTTTTACCCCAAACTCCCAAACTTTTTTACTTTTCTCTCAAAAATTTTAGTCCTTCCCACTTTCCCCCAAAAACTTTTACTCCCTTCCCATCCCAACCCCCCAATCTACCCAAAATTCATTTCCCACCAAAATTTTACTCTCCCATTTACTTTTTCTCAAAATTTTACTCCTAAAAACCCTCAAAACTTTTTATTTTTCCCCAAAATTTTTACTCCTTCCCACTTTCCCCTAAAACTTTTACTCCCTTCCCATCCCATCTCTCATCTACCGCAAACCCATCCCCCCAAAATTTTTTTAATATTTTCCCTCCAAAATTTTACTCCCCTATTTACTTTCCCTTAAACTTTTATTCCCAAAAACTTTTTATTTTCCCTTTAAACTTTTACTTCTCACCCTTTACTCTCAAATAAAAAATTAAAATTATCCAAAAAAATCACTAAACATAAATAGTAATAATTTTATTTACTATTTATATTATTAAATTAAATTTCGCATTTTATAATATTTATATTATTGAATTGTTTAGTCATATTGAATATTTATATTAAAATTGAATTATTAATTATGCCATAAAATATTCGTGTTAAAATTTTATATTGGTATCAATTTCACATTTTATCTTTAAAATAAATTTTATTAAAAATCACATTTTTACATTTAATATATTTTTTAATTCCAAAATACATAGTGACAAGAATCTGAAGATAATTGAAACAACTAAGCAAGCAAAGAAGCTAATCCGTATATAAAAGATTAATAAATAAATTATGAGGTGATGAAAGTTAATAAAAATTTGATTAAGGTGGACAAATTTTATTACGGTAGGTGACAGTGGTTACAAGGACCCAAAATTATTTTTTAAAATTTAACTCGAACAAATATATTCGATTCGATTCGATTCAAATTCCATCTCACTCGATTCGATTCGAGAAAATTTCAAATCAAATTAGGATGATAAAATATGATTCATCAACTCGATTAACTCGAAATTTTTTCATTCGATTCGATTCGATTTGATTCGATCGAACGCTCACCCATACATTTAGCAACTATAAAGACCAATCAAGATTAACAATAATTGATTAAAGAACTTTAACAGAATTTAAGTTGGCTATTGGAAGAATTCAAGATGGTTTATCCCTTATGTTTGAGTGTACCCTTTACTCACTAGCCGGTCTTTGTATCTATCTAAAGATTCATCTAGTTTGAATTTGGTTGTGAATACCCATTTACAACCTACTGTTTTTCCTGATAGGTACTTTCACTGTTTCCTATGTAACTGTTTTTTCAAGAGCATGCATCTCCTCTAAAATAGCCTCTTTCCACTCAGGAACTTGTACAACATCTTCTATATTTTTGAGTATTTTCATGACACAAAACAAAGGTTGAGAATGCTGAAGACAATGCTTTATAGGACATAAAGTTAGACATGAGATATTTGGCAACATTTCTAACATTTTTTCTTTTAGTAATTAGAATATCTAGATTAGAAAATTCATTGGTTGGATTATGAGTTTCATCTGGACCTTTGAGAAGATCTTGCGAGTCGGATTCTTGGTGATGAATCTGGTGGATTCCGCTTTCTTGATTTCAATTTTTTCTTGAGTTAATAATTAAATCCTTTGTTTGTTAGTTATTCTCATTATCAGACTCTACACCTTCATACTTCTTTTTATTAACAACATTAACATCATTAATTTCTATGTTCATAAATTTGCCTTCCCTATTATTAGAACCCTTATATTGTATATTCCTAATATTTTCTTGATCAATTATAGGATTTTCCTTACTATAATTCCCTCCTTGAAGATTAGAATCAAAGTAAGATTGTGTTTCAACAAATGTGATATCCATGGTAACAATAATCTTCCTATCAATTGGATCATTGATAATATTCTAAAATGACATACTTTTATGCACTAAGTGCACATGTATTTTGAGTAGAATCCTACTAATTTGGGTTGTTTATGATTTTTTATCTTGTAGGGATTAAATTGAAGGCAAAAAAAATTTGGGGGCAAAAAGCGTGAATTTAAAGATAAAACAGGTCAACATGTGAAATAGGGAAGAAATGGTGCCGAAAATACAAAGTGTGGAAGACTTGGGGCAAAAAATCAAATAAGAGATTTTTGAACATAAGGCTTTGTTTAAATTTGAATTTTATTTTTAAATTATTGTTAGGATTATTATATTGTTTAGATTTAATTTCAAATTATCTCTTAAACATTATTATTTAGAGTTTAAATAGTTACAAGCTAGGTTTTTTATGTACTACAAATAAGGGATGGAGTGACATGAATACTTACTCATCATTTTTGTAAAAAACTCCTTCCCTTTAAGGTTCTTAGCCATTTGCTTGTTTTCCTTTCTAATAAAATTTTGTTTCATTAAACTTGTGTTTTTATTCCTAAAAAGCATGAGTAACTAAATTCATCTAGTCAAAGGTTATCAAGATTCCTTAAAAAAGAGTTCATGAGGCTTAGAACCCACACTTAACCCTTTTCAACGAGTATTCATCATTTCTCTGCATTACGAGATTGACGCTTCCATCCATGTCCTTCTAAAAGTAATATTTTCATCTTGTATGTTTTGGGAAGGTTGCATAGTTGGTTTGATAACTTACTACGTCAGAGGTAGTCGAGCCCAAGAGACGAAATGGCATGGTATTTTTCATTGAAAAATGATGATCCAATATAAGATAGTCCCACAAAAATGACGGTTGGCTAGAGTAAGGTTTCTTTAGATCGTAAGACTATAAAATAAATGGAGCTGGTGGTCGTAGGTTTCCTATTCTACTATAAAGAGCTTATTCGGTCATGAGAAGGATCACCTAAAAGCCTATGATTGAACCAAAGAAGGATTGAGATAGCCGAAGGTTGGAATCCCTCGAATCGAAAAACCCCTTCTCTTAACTCTCTTTCTTTTTACAATTGCAATTTCAATTTCAATTTACTCAATTTTAACTCGTCTATATTTTTAGTTCTACTTTTATTTTTTTCCCCAGGTTAGACAGTTTTCTTAGGCACGACTGTGCCCAAGATTTCGAGGAACAAGAAACTTAAGCGATCTAGTCCCTAAGGATTTGACCCTATTTCTCTTATACTATTCTTTTCGTTATTTTTTAGGGATAGGTTATTTCTTGTGCTTTAAATGATACACTAATCATAACATTTGTAACCCTTTTTATTAGAAGCATAGCCAACAAAGACACATTTTTTTTGCTCTAGAATCTAGTTTACCTTGGTTGTGAAGTTGAACAAAAACACTACACCCAAAAATTCAGAAGGATAAATTTGTGATCAATTTAGAGTTAGGAAAGTTAGCTTTAAAGAGATTGAAATGAATTTTATAGTTTATAGTTTTACTAGGCATTCTGTTAATAAGATATGTAGCTGTTAACAAGGCTTCGCCTCAAAGATAACATAATACTTGACTAGTGAACATCAAGGCTCTTGTTACTTCCAAAAGATGTTAGTTTTTTCTTTCTGCAATCTCATTCTATTATGGTGTATTTATACAAAAATTTGGTGGATTATTCCATGTTTGGTTAAGAAAACACCTAATTGGTCATTAAAAAAATTTTCACCATTGTCACTCAGAAATACTTCTATTTACACACCAAATTGTATTTTCAACATGACATAAAAATACTGAAACACATTTTTAACTTCAGACTTATCTTTTAAAAAAAAACCTAACAAATGTGAGTATGATCATCAATAAATGTGACAAATCAACATTTTCCTAAAAAGTTGAGACTCTTGAAGGTCCTCAAACATCACGATAAATTAATGAAAAAAGTTTGGAAGCTTTATATTTTTGAGGTGAAAAGAATGACCGATGACGTTTAGCCAATTCACAAAATTCACAGTAATATGAAGGACTTATATTATTAAATAGATCAGGTAACAAATATCTTAAATCATAAAAATTAGGATGTCTAAGCCTATAATGTCAAATCATAACCTTATCAAAACTAGAAACAGAATTTAAACTCTAAGTAGTTGTTGGTTGTCTTAGATGGTCGTCATCAAGAAAGTAAATTTCACTAGATTCTTTAGTATTGCCAATTATCTTCCCGGAGACTATGTCCTAAAATTTACACATAGAGGAGTCAAATATAACATGACAATTCAAGGACTGGGATAATTTACTGACAGATTTGAGATTACAAGCTAGATTTGACACATGTAAAACATCATATAAAACCAAGGAAGGTAAATTTTAACTGTGCCTCTCTCGACTATTGCAGAGAACGACCCATCTAATTTTTTTGTTTCCTACACAATGTATGTAAGTTGAGAAAATAAGATGACTACTAGTCATGTGATCACTAACTCCAGAATCAATGATCCACGTATTTGTTTTTCAAAGCTTGACACTAAAAAAAATAGAAAAATCAGTACTTAATTGGGCAAAGGAGGAAGAAGGATTATTGGATGAGTTAGGAATAGAAGAATTCATCTAAAATTGTGGTGATTGAAAAAGCTCGTGTAGATGTTCTAATTGTTCCTTAGTGAATAGAGACCCTTTCGGAGAACTTTGGCCGTCATAATTTTCATTATTCATTTGGAAAGTTCTGCTATCTCCTAATTGTGAACCACGACCATTGCTACTTTTTTTTTCCATTTGACAGTTCTTTATGGAGCTTCCAACACGTTTCTCGAGTGTGCCAATATTTTTTGCAGTGATCGCACCAAGGTTTTTTTTAGATTTTCACGATTATCATTATTTTTAATAGTTACAAGAGCTGAATTATGATCATCTCTCTTCTAACCTTAGAAAAAATCTCTTGAGTCTTGGAAGTGGTTTTCTTCCTAAGATCCAAGATCTCACTTCATCAAGTTTTTTATTTAAACCAACCAGAAATAAATAAGCTCGTTCATTTTTTTCTTTTTTCATAGCTTTTACACCATCGCTAGAACACTCCCATTCATCATTATAACACTGATCTAGTTCTTTTCAAAGAGACATCATATCGTTATAATAAAAAGTAACTTCCTTTTTCCCTTGTCTAGCTTTCCAAAGTTTTATTTTTAACTCAAAAATTTGTGAAACATTTTTTAAATTTGAATATGTGTCTTTCATAGCATCCCAAACATTTTTAAAAGTCAGGAGAAAAAGAAAATGTTTACCTATAGATGTTCCCATGAAATTAATAAGCCACGCAATTATCATAGAATTGTTTGACCTTTACTTGCTCATCTTTGGGTCTTCCACCTGTGGGTTGCTTGACTTCTCCAGTTAAATAACCTAGCTTGTAGCTCCCATCAATTGCTAACTTTACGGACTGCGACTATTCGAGATAATTCTTGTAATTTAGCTTGTGAGATGTCAGCTAAAAAGAGAGGTGAGACACCTCTGCCCCTTGAGTCATTGCACTTTCGGTAGTTTTTTCATCGACAAAACCTTATACCTCAGTTTGATTGCTGGATCTCTTATATCCAGTGAAGGTTGTTTTAATCATGATGTTAATAGAGATATAACCTAGCTCTAATATCATGAAATTTTTTAAGAGAATATTTAATAAAATTATTCTATACTTTATTAACTGAAGAATTGAATATAAAAAGAGAAAAGAGTCATAACCTAATTGGAAAAATAATTCCCTTATTCTAATAAACTACTAAAAGATAAAATAAAATATTTTTAGAATATCTCAAATGATTTATTCTAAGATTTATCTACCTAAATAACTTTGAAATATATCTCCAAAATATATTGGTTTCATGTATTTAAACATTTTTTCCTTAATACATTAGAGTATTCATCTCTAATTTCATCATGGTATCATAGTTTTGATCCAACTTCTGATTTAAATTTTTGTCCAACAGGCCAAGAAACACAAATTTGATATTTTCTAGCCTAGCCTTATTTTTTCTTCTCACTGCCCCTACCATTGGAGTCGACATTCACTCCTCAGTGAAACCCTAGACTCTGGTGACCAAAAGACCTGCGCGTGAGCCCCACATGCTATTGGAAGTTTCTACTGCTCCGTTTCATGTGCCACGTGTGAACTCCACCTGCTATCGCCATGTGTTTTTTGATGCTGTCACTCTGGTCTCTTCTAGTCATTCTCCTCTAAGTGGTGGGTGTGTTTTTGGTTAGGTTTTTTTTTTGTTTGGGATATATTTGGTGTTCTTTTTTGGGGTATTTTTGTTCTAATTGTGCAAGTAGATTTTTTTAGGGGGTTTAGTTTATTTTTTTCAGCATTATGTCTATAGGCAAGAAGCTCTACTTCCAACCGATGATCTCTTGTTGCAAATTAGCCCTGTGAAGCTTGATGGACATAATTACCTTACTTGGTCAAGGTCCTGTTTGTTGTTTATCAAGGCTCGTGGCTTGTAAGGGTACCCCATCGGTAAATCGTCAAAATCTGAACTCACTGGTTCAACCTTTAGTCAGTGGGTTTTAATGAACTCTCTTATTATGGCATGACTTATCAACACTATGCAACCCTATATTTCCAAAACCTATTTGCTGTTTGATACTACGAAAAAGATTTGGAATGCTGCTGCTCTCACCTACTCACATGTTGGGAATGATGTGCAAATTTTTAAGATTCGTAATAAAGTCTATGGTACAAAATAAGGGGAGTTAATGATTTCTTAATATTTTGTTAAATTAAGTGGGTTATGGTAGGAATCTGATTACTATCAAGATTTTTAAGCAAATTGTACCAAGGATGCAGAAAAATTTCAGAAGATGGTGAAAAAGAAGCGTTTGTTTGCTTTCTTGACTGGGTTGAATACTGGGTATGATTAGATTAGGGTTCAAGTTCTTGGCAAGGTTCTATTCCTTTCTCTTCATATGGAATACTCCTATGTACAACATGAGGAGAGTCTTCGTGGTGTTATGTTCTATAATCCACTTTTAGATAAAGCTAGCCCCATTACTAACCAGGATGGTCCATCGGGTGGTAAGTCTACCAAGGATCACTTGACGTGTAAATATTGTAGTAAGCCTCGACACACTAAAGGTTCATGTTGAAAGTTGCATGGTCGTTCCACTTGCGATCATGGTAGAAAATGAGGGGGTAATTCTCGGCCTCAGGCAAATTTGTCAGATTCTATGACAACAAAGAATAGGTCCACTTCTGTTTGAAGTTTTACCTCGGACAATATTCAACATCTTCGACGCTTCTTGTCTCAATTAGACTTTAGCTTGATTGCCAAATCTAATCATGTGAACTCAGGTATTATTTTAACTACTCCATCTATTTTTGACTCTTGGATTATTGATTCTGGTGTGAATGGACATATGATAGGGTCAAACAAAAGCTTATTTAACTATACTACTTTCCCATCTAAAGGTGTGGCTTGCTAATGACTCCCTTACCTTCATCTGTGAAATAGGTTTTGTAACACCCCTAACCCATATCCATGGCCGAAACAGGGTTACAGAGCATTACCAATTTTTAAAGATCAATTACAATTAATTCATGTCTTTTACTATTCATATCCGAAACAAATCATAATTTAATCATGTTGTCCCTTAAATAGACCCTTGGGGTCCTATTTATATATTAGAAACAAGTCAGGACTAAACCGAAAACTCAGAGAATTTTTCGTAAAATTTTAAAAATTTTCCTAGATGCAGGGGACACATGTCCGTGTGGATAGGTTGTGTGGTTGACACGGCCAAGTGACATGTCCATGTCTCAGGCCGTATGGGAATTTAGTGTGAGGCATACGGTCGTGTCTCAGCCCATGTCCATACCCGTGTAACTCTCTGACTTGAGTCACAAGGCCAGCCACACGCTCATGTGCCAGGTCGTGTGGACAAATTAATTTTCAAAAACTAGGTGCAGGATTCACACGGCCAAGACACACGCCCGTATGCTAGACCATGTGTCACATACGGTTGAGACACACACCCATTTCTCTACCCTTGTGAACAATTCGAAGCATTCTGTTTCTAAATTTTTAGGATGCAGGGGACACACGGCCAAACAACACGCCTATGCGCATGGCCATATGTCATACACAGTTGAGACACACGCCCGTGTGTCTACCCGTGTGGATGAAAATAGGCCAATTTCAAGGTCGCTTTTCTCACCCAATTTTGCCTTCAACCTACAACAATCTTTGAACAATTTTACCAACCAATTTAAGACATTATAACCTAGCCCAAATTCAATCTTATGTAGAATATATCACTTCTTAAATGCATTTATCCAATTTACTTATTTGGCCATATTAACATATATATATTTTACCAAATCATGAATTCTTAAACATACTTGTATAACTCCCATCATTAATCCATTATAATACACATATCAAACATGTTAATACCTTATATAATTACATCAAAATGTATCAAATACTAGCCATTCCAATGGCTAGTTACAACCAAAACATTAGTGCACCAACTTGGCTAATTTATCTATACATGCCATTATATTCAAAATAAAATTTACTTTTTATACCAGAACGAGCTGAAGTATTGTAACAGCCTGATTTTAGGACTAGTCGGAATAGTGGTTTCAGGACCACAAATCTGACAAGAAAAATTTTATTTTTATTATATTTTTATGGTTTAGAATTTCACAGAATGATTTCATGAAAATTTCGTTCGAAAATTTTGTCGTTTGGGCACTCAATTTAGTCAAAAGGACTAAATTGTAAAAAAGTGCAAAGGTTGAGTTCTACATGTTAGAGGTGCCCAATTGTTACGAAATTTTAAATTGGAGCTACTTATATGGTAATTAGACCATTAGTTAAGTTGGTGGACAAAAATGGACATGGTTAGGCATGTTTCCAAAGTTTTTCATTAAGGGTATTTTGGTCATTTAGTTATTAAAATGAATTAAAAACAAAATTAAAACCCAATTTTTTCCATATTCAAACCCTTGGCCGAAACTTGCATGGAAAGACCATGGCTACGGTTTTTAAAGCTTCCAAGCTCGATTGTAAGTCCGTTCTAGCCCATTTTTAATGATTTTTACGTTTTTAAAATCCTGGTAACAAGATCTATCTATTTCTACCACTAATTTGAGATATGGTTAAAGTATAGGGTTTTGAAACATGATGAATAGGTGTGTATTTTGATGTTTAATGGTAGAAAATACATGTTTATGGTTAGAGAAACGACTTTTATTAAGTGATTTTCTGTAAAAATGCATAATAGGACCTATTTGTAAAAGATATGAAATATGTGTTAAAAATCTGATTTAATGGAAAATGTGGGCTGCTATAAGCATGAAAATGATTTGGCTATGCACGGGTAGTAAAAAAATTGAACACATTTCATTTTACGAGCCTAGGGACTAAAATTGTAACAGCCTAGTTTAGACTCTAGTCGGAACAGTGGTTTCGAGACCACAAATCTAAGGTTGGAAAGTTATTTTTATATTATTTTTTGTGTTTATGACATGATATTAGATATGTGTGAAAGTTTGGTGTGATAATTTTATCGTTTAAGTGGTTAATTTGAGAAAAGAACTAAATCGCGTAAAATGCAAAAGTTGCATTCTACATGTAAAAGGTGTCAAAATTGCTTTGGCTTTTTAATATGCTGGCCTTAAATGGTAATTAAACCATTTTAAATGATAGTGGACATTTTTGGACAACCATTACATGTTTAAAATGTTATTTCATTAAGGTTAATATTGTAAAATGGCTATTATGTTAATATTAATAAAACAAAACATGATTTTGGTGATATATTCATCACCTTTGCCGAAAATACTAAGAAAAAAGAAGAGAAAATAAGCTTGCTAGGGTTCAACACTTTGATTGCTTGATTAAGTTATGTTTTGAGCTCGGTTTTTGATAATTTCTACGTTTTTGTGATCGTTGCTTTGTATACTATCATGCCCATGTTTGAATTTTGGAAATTGTTGATGATTTTGAGTTGATCCATTGTTGATAATGTGAGTTTTGTGAATTTTTATGATAGTAAATGGAAGATATGTGTTAGATTACTATGTTTTGTATTGGGATTTTTGATGAATTTGAGTATTTTGGACTAAATTATGAAAAGTGTATATTGAGGGGTTGAATTGTGAAATAAATGAAATTTTTGGGCTCCTAGAGGTCCTTATGATATTTGGCTATGCATGGGTTCATTGAAATTATGTGTATTTTGTGTTTTTGTGAAATAAGGACTAAAATGTTAAAATGTAAAAATGTGAGGGCTAATTTTTAAAATGCCATAAATATGTGTTTATGGATTAAATTGAATGATTTGTTGAATAAAAGGGTTAATTTTGAATACATATAGATCAAGAAAAGAGGAATTCAGATTTAGACCGAGGGAAGTCGAAGGTTATTGAGTAAACGGTCCGAATTGTCAATTTCGAGTACGAGGTAAGTTCGTACGTGATAAATGATGTTATAGTTATGTTTTAATGCTTTGATAATGCATAAATTGTATAGATATTTGATTACGGTTTGAGCATGATGATAATTGACTATGTTCGGCACTAAGTATGTGGTTCGAAATAGCTTCGGCTAGAAATGGCACTAAGTGTACGAGATAGAATAGCTTCGGCTATAAGAGGCACTAAGTGTGCGATACTGAGATAGCTTCGGTTTATTGAAATAGCACTAAGTGCGCGAGATTGTTACGGCTTCGGCAAATCACTGATGCATTAAGTGTGCGAATTCTTAAAGCAATGAAAGACTTTCGAATGAATTAATGTATTTGAACGAGAGTTAAGAATGAAATGAATAAATACGGGAAAGATCAGGTATGTTCGATACCTATGTGGTAGATGATATTATGTGTATGAAGCTTGATGAATTCGTATGAATATATTAAATGAGATAGAATAGAATTGATGGATGAATTGTGAATTATTAAGTGTTTATTAGTTGATGTTTCGTATATTATAAACTGTTGATTATTTATGGTAAGAACTTACTAAGGTTTAAAGTTTACTGTGGGAAATGTTCTCTGTTTTATAGTGTTATAAAGCTAGCTCGGATTTGGAGATCGTCAGTGACATCAATCACACTATCAGACATCTATTTTGGTACCATTTTGAGAGTTGCATAAATGGTACATGGCATGTATAGGCTAGTGTCATTTTGGTTTGTTTTGTGTTGTGATTATCCATGAGACTTGGCTTGTAAATATTGGTACATGGTATGTTTGATAAGTAAGAAATGTGAAGTTTATAATGTTTATGTGATGGTTTATTATGGGATATTGAAGTAATGAGTTTGTGCATTTGGAACTTTGGTAAATTGTGATGATGTTGACATATTGAATTGGCTGAGGTTATATAGTTTGATATGTGATTGAATTGGCATGTTTTGGTTGCCTTTAAATGTATGCAAATGATGCAAAAATGTAATGGCTTTGGTGTGCTTGAGATAGGTGGGAAATGTGATTTAAACCAAGCCTAATTTCGCCCCACACGGATGAGCACATGGGCATGTGTCACGATCGTGTGTCTATTATAACTTAGTTATGCAAGTTAGTCTTGAGCACGGCCTAGACACACGGGCGTGTCTGGTGGCCGTGTGAGACACACAGCCTTGGCATATAGGCGTGTGTGGCCATTTCGTGGTTGGCTGGGTGACCCAAGTCAGTTTCGACCACGGCTAAGGCACACGGGCGTGTCTTGTGGCCGTGTGGTTAAGTCAGTATGTATGCCCTGTTTTGCCACGGTTTAGACACATGGGCATGTCTAATGCCGTGTGAGGCACACGGTTTATTCACACGGGCGTATGACCTGTGAAACTTTGAAAATTTTGTTAAGTTTCTTAGAAAATTTGTATGTGTTCGGTTTAGTCCCAACCCCTTTCTAAAGCATGTTTAAGGTCTCATTGACCTATGTAAGGGACTTTATAATGATGTGTGACGATGATGCTATGATGTTTGAGAAATGAATGCAAGATGATTAGATTTTTCCGATAACGCCTTTAACCCTAGTCCAGCGACGAATACGGGTTAGGGGTGTTACAAAAATACAAATATGTGAAACTTTAGGGGCAAAAATGTAATTTTTCCATAATGTGATTTTTAGATCACATTGAATAATATGACTAATAAATAGAATAAATGTGATATTATAGATTAAAGAAAACGAGGGTCAGACCTAGAATGGGGGAAAAACGAGAAATTGACTGTTAGGTCCCTTTTTGCTATTTTGGTATCGAGGTAAGTTCGTATGTGATATATGCATTATTATGTTTGTATTTAAATATTTTAAATGCTTCGTTAATGTGTGTAATGAATGATTAATTTTATGGATACAATTGACAAGTTCCGATAAGTGTAAAAAATCCCGTTTGAACCTTAGGAATAGAATAGGATACGAGTGACATGTCACTAGGAACCCTTTGATTTACGAGCTCATGAGATATGTGATATATGTTTATGTGGTTTCGGGTGCTGGTCTTTACATCCTACTGGTGGCTGGGTAGTTCGACATGTGTTGCGGATACCTGACAGCTTGTGTGAGCAGCCCGTGTAGCTACGTCCTGATTGACAACTTTTGTGAGCCAATCCGTGAGTAGCTCGAGAATAAGCCTTCATGTGTTATGAGATATGAGGTTGCTTTGGCTACGTATGAGGCACGTATGTGCAAGACTTTTCGAGTATCCTTTAGTGTTCCGGGTGGTTCAACGGGTACAGCAATGATGAGATGAAAAAGGCATAAATATATTACGAGATGGTACAAGTATATACAACAACTCATGAGTAATGAGCTCGGTGTGTGATGAACATTCGGTAAGAATGTATTTGAGTAAGTTACGCTTGAGAAATATTGATAACCTTATGATTATTAATTTACACTTAAGATGAATGGATGTATTGTAACACCCCTTACTCGTGTTCGACACTGGGACAGGGTACGAGGCATTACCCGACTTAAACATAACCAATCATAGAAAATCAGGCCAAAAAATTTCATCGAATTTAAAACAATTCATACATATGCAAATTGTCCCTAATATGGGCCTACGAGGCCCAAAACATACATCAGAAGTAGTTCAGGACTAATCCGGGAACTTTAGAACTTTGGAAAAACATTCGTGTGGCTTGGGACACGCCCGTGTCCTTAGCCCGTGTAACTCTCTGATTATGACGTCATCACCCAAATAAGATCACATGGCTAAGTCATATGCCCGTGTTCTTAGGCCGTGTGGCGAATTAAATTCCAAAATTAAATGCATACTTCACACAGCTTGGGCACATGTCCATGTCCTAAGGTCGTGCCCTCCACACAACTGAGACACACGGCCTTGTCTCTGCCCGTGTGTTTACTACTGAGCATTCTGTTTCATCTAATTAGGGTGCAGGGGACACATGGTTGAATCACACGCCTATGAGGCAGACCGTGTTTCACGCATGGCTTAGACACCCGCCCGTGTGTCTACCTATATGGACAACTTTGAGGATATTTTCCAAGCCATTTGTCACCCTTAAATGCTCACTCACTCATACAGTTTTGATGGCATGCAAATATTATATTTAGTCACTTAAATACTCATAAACATGATTAATCCATGACTTTGTAATGTCAACATATCACCTATCCAACCATCATGATTTCATATGACATTCCACACCAATTTCATATTTATTCATCATGATAAACTTATTTTCAATTTCGTCAATTATACTATAGCTTTGGTCATACTTATTAGCCACAATTCATTCATTAAGCACATATGCCACCATCTCGCATATCATCAAAAAGCAACCACATCAAGCATAACACATTGCATGCATGCATAATTAATTAGGGTTACAACCCAAATAATCAATATGAACCATATCACATGGCCACATACAAAATAAATCAAATATTACCATAAGACAACACATTTGGCTAAACCAATATGACATATAACAAAAAGACCAAGTCCCTATACATGCCATACTCAAAATGTTAAGACTAACTATACCCAATTTTCCAATTAATAGTGTGATCAAAAACTCCGACGTCCTCCTACCCCCAATCTAGCTTGGCGACACTATAAGAAAAGGGAAAGGAAATGGGGTAAGCTCTAAAGCTTAGTAAACACACATGCAAATAAAATGCAATTTAAATAAGCATTAATCATACATTTAAATAAATGAACATAATCTTGCATTTTATTATCAAATCACTAAAATTTATTCTTCATATATATTTATTCTTACCACAAGGTCATCATATCCCATGGTATTCTCATGTGTTAGATGTACATACCTGTGCCCACTTGCACATAATAACTTAATTTCTCGTCTTTAACGTATTCATTAAGATTACCTATTGTCCAATCTACCCGTTGAACACTTGGAATACCATCGGATACATTTGAATCTCACACCTAAGTGCCCCATATGTAGCCATCGCTACCTCATATCACATATCACATGTTGCTCACTTTCGAGATACTCACGGGTCTGCTCACTCGATCTGTCGGTCAGGATGTAGCAATACAGGCTACCCACACAAGCTGTCAGGTATCCGCAACACAAGCTAGACTACCAAGCCACCAGTAGAACATACAAGACCAACACCTGGAACCCCATAACATGTGTCACATATATCATGAGCTCAGACCACATAACTCATGAGCTTAGATTGCATAGTCCCTAGTGACATGTCAATTGTATCCTAAACTATTCCTAAGGTTCAAACGGGATTCTTCGATACCATGTTTCTGTTGAACTTGCTCGTAATGTCGATTTCAATATCCATAACACCGATTACATACTCATGGAATAATCAAAGCATAATTCATAATAAAATTTAAGCAATAAACACATGATACAACATCACATTAATTGCATATGTACTTACCATACATGCAATATTAAAGCATTTAAAATATGGTACATATTGCATAATTTGCATATGAACATACCTCGGTACAAAATGATAGAAACGAGCCTAATCCTCGTAAACCTCGTTTTTCCCCCGGTCAAGACCCGAATCACATTTTTCTTGATCTATAATGCCAAATTTAGCTTGTTAAATACACACATTGTTTGAATTGACCCATAATTCATACTTTGATAAAATTACCTTTTTACCCCTGTCTTTTTATTTATTTACACTTTAGTCCCTAGGCTCATAAAATGAAATGCATGCATTTTCTTGGTTACCCAAGCCTAGCCGATTCATATTCTAACTCATATTAGCCCACATTTCTCCTTAAATCACATTTCTACTACCCGTTTCTACATCTTTTACAAATAAATCATTTTAAAGTGTTTTCACTATAAATCACTTAGTAAAAGATGTTACACTCACATAAAACTTGCATATTCTTTCATTAAAAATCAAAATACAAGCACGTCACACATGGGTCAAATTCCAAACATGAACCCTAGCTCAAATAAATGGTAGAAATAGCTAGATCAATTGATAACAACTTCAAAAATACAAAGAACATTAAAAACAGGGCTATGATGTACGTACTATTGAGTTTGAAAAGTTGTAAACCCCTAGCTATGGAACCCTTGCGAAATTCGGCTAGCACTTGAAGAAGATCTGTAACATCCCAAAATATGGCCTAGTTAGAGCAGTGGTTTCGGGACCACAAATACGAAGTTAAAATATTTATTTTATAATTATTATGAGGTTTAGAATAGGAGAATATGCATGCGCTAAAGTTTCATGATGAAATTCTATG
This sequence comes from Gossypium longicalyx, assembly GCA_025698465.1. Classification (NCBI taxonomy): domain Eukaryota; kingdom Viridiplantae; phylum Streptophyta; class Magnoliopsida; order Malvales; family Malvaceae; genus Gossypium; species Gossypium longicalyx. The sequence continues at coordinate 78,262,523 of CM047002.1, read as the reverse complement.
AGTAAGGTGTCCAAATGGAAAATAAGAACCAAATTGAATAAATTGCAAAACTTGGATTCTAGAAGCAATTTGTATGAAATTGTATTAGATTATTAAATAGAAGGTCTTAAAGAGTAATTTTCCAAATTTTTAAATTTTTGGACAAAAATGGGCATGTACAGATGAAATTTGAAAGAAAGGGCTTGAGGGCATTTTGGTCATTTGGCTAATTAATGAAATAAAATGGGAAAAATAAGCCAAATATCAGCCATTCTTCTCCTTCATCCAGCCAAAATTCTCAAGCTCTTTATAGCTAGGGTTTTCAACATTTCAAGCTCAATAGTAAGTGCTCCCAAGCCCCGTTTTTAATGTTCTTCGTATTTTTGAAATCCCGATAACTTACTCTCTCTATTTCTACCCATATTTCATGCCAGGGTTCATGTTTAGAAATTTACCCATGCATGAGTTACTTGTATTTTGATGGTTTATGGAGGAATATGAAAGTTTAAAATATGGTAAACAAGTTTTACTAAGTGATTTTTCATGGAAATGGCTTGAGGGACCATTTTGTAAAAGTTGTAAAAAGGGGTAGAAAGATGAGAAATAATGGAAAAAATGTGGGCTTCCATAAAAGGAAAGAACATTCGGCTAGGCTTGGGTAAGATAGAAATTGCATGCATTTCATTACACGAGCCTAGGGACTAAATCGTAAAAATGTGAAAGGTTAAGGGCTAAACGGTCATTTGGACCGGGGTGAAATTTAGACTCAAAAAGTATAATGTGAGGTGTTAATGATTTGTTTTTATTGTTATAGAACCCGAGGAACAAATTTCGGAGGTCTATCGAGGAAAATGAAAGGTTTCAGAATAACCGAAACACGATACCGGAACGAGTACCAGGTAAGTTCGGATAACTTAAAGTAAACTCATAATATGCCTAATTGCATGATTTATAATGTATGATAATTTCATTTGATGATGGCATGAAAATCCATGAAATGCATCCTTAATAATGACATGTTGATACATGTCCCTATTGAGGTTAAAAAGGGAAATTCGATGGATTAACCATGATTTACATGTGACTTGAGATCCTGCATGTGTGGCAGAAAGGATTTAGCCCGGACGGGTAATCTGTTGATCTCAAATATAGAAAGGATCTAGCCCGGACGGATGTTCCTTGAGTGATCGAGCCTCCCAGAAAATATGTGTGCATTGTGGATTTTGCCCGGATGGGTAATCCGTTTAGGGTCTGAATTTAGCCTGGACTGGTAATTCAGATCCAAGCTCATTAAGGGTGTTTGTTGCTACCAGGGATTTAGCTTGGACTGGTAATCCCTACATCACCTTATGAGTTTATATTACGGGGGATTTAGCCTGGACGGGTAATCCCGTCGTAAGATGTGAGGTTCGTAGGAGTGTATATATGAAATGATCACTCTTATGACTTGATGGTAAATGGATAATCCATCGAGATTTCCGAGAAGCCTAACGGGATAACATGAAATATATATAAATGGAAATGTTGAACGATGAGCTCATCTAAGATTAATTACATGGTGCACTGTTATGTGACTAACTTATCGATTTAGTGCATGTGATAGGGAAACCATTCCATTCCTGTCGTTTTTATTGCCTAATATGGTTGTATGCTAATTAATTGGTAAATTTACTTTCCAGTTATTCGGGCTTACTAAGCATGTAAATGTTTACCCCTCTCTTTTTTCCTGTCTTACAGAGCTCGAGGACTCGTAAAGATTGGAAGACAATTGGAGAGTCAATGCACTATCAATTAGTCCAGCTTTGGTATATAGACACTTTTATTTTGTTCAATGGCATGTATAGAGATTTTTTTTATATGTGTCATTTGATTTGCCAAAATGAATGCATGTAAAGGTATACATATCCGTTTGTAAATAGGCATGGGAATTGGCTGATTGTGATGTAGGTTATGACATACAAATTTGCGCATGTTTATGTCTAAATGTTCTTGTGATATTTAAATGTGGCATATCACAATTAGGCTTACGTAATGTGACCAAATTACATGGGGTGGCTTGGCCATAGTTGGCAATGAGTTATAATAATGAGCCAGTCTTAAAAGTGTTATAAGGAATAGGATTCCTTAATACAAGGGAAATAGCCTAGCATGTGTAAAACCGATGAAATGAGGTTTACATGCACTGAGGTTTATCGAAGTCATTTAAGTATATAATCAGGCCTTGTTATGTATTATGGAAACCTATAAGTGAGAATAGATGATAGAGGGTGACTAAAGGCTTGGAAAATAGCCTAACAAGGTCCTAATCGGCACGGACGTCTGTCCAGGCCATGTGTGACACACAGATTGCCCTATGGGCGTGTGGTATGGCTGTGTGTCCCCTGCACCTAAAATTTTGATGTCAGAGTGCATGGTAGTAAACACACGGGTAGCAACATGGCCGTGTGTCTCAGCCGTGTAAAGGGCACGACCTAGTACACGAGCGTGTGTCTTGGCCATGTGCCCCTATATGCATGCTGACGTCACAAACAGAATGCTCAAGTTTTTGGACACGGGTGACCACGAGGGCGTGTCTAGGCCGTGTGAAGGACACGGGCCAGGGACATGTGCGTGTGCTCAGCCGCGTGAAAACCCCTATAGGTTCGAAATAGAAAATGATTTCCCATAAATTCAACACGGGTTAGGGACACGGGCGTGTCTTAAAGTACACGGGCGTGTGAGGTTTGGTCTAGGTATTTCTCCAATATCTTTCTTAAGTTCTTAATTTAGTCCCGGATAATTTTCAATGTGTTTTTGGAGCCTCGTAGGCCCATAATAGGGACATTAAGATGAAATTTCATTGGTTTTATATTGGAATGAAATTTTATAACCCGTATTTCCTGAAAATATTCGAGTACATGTCTGGTAACGCCTCGTATCCAGTTCCGGTCTCGGGTACGGGTAAGGGGTGTTACATTTAGTGGTATCAGAGTTACGATTTAATCAGTTTTAAAACTATCATAGAGAGTATTGAGTTTCGCTATACATGTCATTATTCGAACGTTGATAGTGTGACATCTCCTAACTATTTAAATTGTCTTTGAATATGTTAAATGTCTTCCAATCAAGCACAAGATGAGTCTGAGGGAGCCGAGAGCCATGCTTCAGCTTCTGTACAACGAGTTGTTTCTAGTAGTAGTAGAAGGCTTATGTCTGAAGGCCGGGAAGAGGCCATAGCCGCCTTCTTTGACATGATGGATGAGTGGTTTAGAGACTATTTGAGAAATCGCCCCAACATACCATGACCTCCCCCGCCCCCTAATCGACCTGATGAGGAAGTGCCACGAGGTATGGCACGTGTAAGAATTGGTAAAGCCCCTGTAAACAAGCTTAGAAAGTATAGAGCTGAAGAATTTAGAGCTAAGATTGATGATGATGCTGAACGAGCCGAGTTCTGGCTCGAGAACACTACACGAGTATTGGACGAGTTATCGTGTACACCTGAGGAGTGTTTAAAGTGCGTTGTATTTCTTCTAAAGGACACTGCATACCATTGGTGGAAGACTGTATCTTCAGTGGTGCCAAAAGAAAACATCACTTGGGAATTTTTCCAAGTGGATTTTAAGAAGAAATACATCAGTCAAAGGTTCTTAGACCAAAGCGAAAGGAGTTCTTGGAACTCAAATAAGGAAATAAGACTGTAGCGTAATACGAAATGGAGTTTGTAAGGCTAAGTCAGTATGCGACTGAGTGGGTTCAAACTGAGTTAGAAATTTGTAAACATTTTGAGGAAGGTTTGAATGAGGAAATCAAGCTGTTGATTAGGATTCTTGAGATACGAGAGTTTGCTGCATTAGCTAATCGGGCCAAGAAGGCCGAGGAGCTCAATAATGAAAGGAGGCAAGCTAAGAGAGGAGCTCGAGTTCCGAGCAAGAGATCTAGCGGTAAGACGCTCTCGTTTCCCACAAAGAAATCAATGAGCCAACATGAACGTCCCACTTCATCAGAAGTCTTCCTCCCCGAAGTGACTAGTGTGGGGAGTGTAGACGACCAAAAGCCGAAGTGTAAAAGCTATAATAAATTTCACTTCGAGGAGTGCCAAATGAGAAGCGGTGCATGCTACAAATGTGGTTCTCTTGACCACTTGCTCAAAGACTGCCCCGAGCGAACTGATAAAGAGATGGAAGGAACCCCGAAGTCAAGTACTTCTTTTCCACGACGTGGACCTCTAAGGTATCCTAGAAGTGCTAGTGGCAGTCGAGCTACGACTAAAGAAACCGCAAAATTAGAGGCTCGAGCCCCGAGAAGAATGTATGCAATACGTGCTCAAAAGGAAACCTCTGCTCCTGACATCATGACGGGTACCTTTTCTCTTTTTAATACTTGTGTTGTTGCCTTAATTGATCCGGGGTTGACGCATTCATATATTTACATGAGATTGGTGTCTAGTATGAATATACCCATTGAACCTACGAAATTTATTATCAGAGTGTCCAACCTATTAGGCAAGTCAGTCCTAGTTGATAAAGTCTGTAAGAATTGTCCTTTGACAATTCAGGGTCATTGCTTTCTGGCTAACCTTATGTTAATACCATTTGATGAGTTTGATGTAATACTTGGTATGGATTGGTTAGCCTCGCATGATGTAATTGTAAACTGTGGTAGCAAGTATATTAAATTGAAGTGCCTAGCTGGTATGATTCTACAGGTTGATTCAAGAGAACTGGATACACCGTTAGTTGTAATTACATCAATGGTTGCTCAAAGATATATGAGAAAAGGGTACGAAGCCTATCTTGCTTTTGTATTGAACACTAAAGAAACGGAGTTAAAGATTGAGTCCTTACCAATAGTATGTGAATATCCAAACATATTCCCAGAAGAATTACTCGGATTACCTTCTGATAGAGAAATAAAGTTTGGTATTGAACTGGTGCCAGGAACAGCTCCTATTTCAATTGCTCCGTGTAGGATGACACCAACCGAGTTGAAAGAGTTAAAAGCACAGTTGCAAGAGCTGACAGATAAAGATTTTGCAAGGCCAAGTTTTTTGCCTTGGGGTGCTCCCGTATTGTTTGTAAAGAAGAAAGATGGTTCAATGAGGCTATGTATAGATTATCGGCAATTGAACAAGGTGACCATCAAGAATAAGTATCCTTTGCCAAGGATCGATGATTTGTTCGACCAGTTGAGGGGAGCCACTGTGTTCTCTAAGATAGACTCAAGGTCTGGCTACTATCAGTTGCGAGTTAAGGAATTGGATGTGCCTAAGACAGCTTTCAAGATGAGGTATGGTCATTATGAATTTCTTGTCATGACGTTGGGGTTAACAAATGCACCGGCCGTATTTATGAACTTAATGAATAGGATATTTCGGCCATACTTGGACCAGTTCGTCGTTGTGTTCATTGATGACATTTTGATTTATTCCAAGGATGAGACAGAGCATGCGAAGCATCTGAGAACTGTGTTGCAAACCTTACGGGAAAAACAATTGTATGCTAAGTTTAGCAAGAGTGAGTTTTGGCTCCAAGAAGTTGGGTTTTTAGGTCATATTGTTTCGGGTGAAGGCATCCGAGTTGATCCATGTAAGGTCTCTATTATCGTTGAATGGAAACCACCTAAAAATGTAACTGAGGTTAGAAGCTTTTTGGGCTTAACCGGCTACTACTGAAGATTTGTGAAAGGATTCTCCATGATAGAGGCTCCAATGAAAAGGTTGTTACAGAAAGACATTAAGTTTGAATGGATAGAAAAGTATCAACAGAGTTTCGAGAAGTTGAAGATACTACTGACTGAAGCTCCTGTTCTAGTATTGCCCGAGTCAGGAAAAGAGTTTGTGGTTTACAGTGATGTATCTTTAAATGGACTGGGTTGTGTACTTATGCAAGATGACAAGGTGATAGCTTATGCTTCACGACAGTTGAAGCCACACGAGAAGAATTATCTGACACACGGCTTAGAGCTTACTGCCGTTGTTTTTGCCTTAAAAATTTGGAGGTGTTATTTATATGGTGAGACTTGTCGTGTATTCACAGACCACAAGAGTTTAAGGTATTTGATGACTCAAAAGGAATTGAATCTGAGACAGTAGAGATGGTTAGAATTAATTAAAGATTATGACCTGATCATCGATTACCACCCAGGAAAGGTGAATGTCGTCGCCGACGCGTTAAGCAGAAAATCCTTGTTTGCACTAAGGGCCATGGACGCTCGATTGTTAATGCTTGATGATGGTTCAGTCTTGGAAGAGCTAAGGGCTAGGCCGACATTTCTTCAAGAAATTTATGATGCTCAGACTAATGATAGTGACCTACAAGCTAAAAGAGCTCAATGTGAGTCAGGTATCGAATAAGATGTTTAGATCGATCCCAATAGATGTTTGATGTTTAGAGATAGGGTTTGTGTACCCAAAGATGATGTGATTATTTAGAAAATTTTGCAAGGGGTACATGATAGTCATTTGTCTATTCATCCGGAAAGTACCAAGATGTATAATGATTTGAAGAAAATGTACTAGTGGAACGGCATGAAAAGAGACATCTCTGAATTGTATCGAAATGCTTAATATGTCAACAAGTCAAAGCTGAACATCAAGTACCTTCAGGTTTGTTACAGCATGTAATGGTCCCCGAATAGAAGTGGGACAGAATCACTATGGACTTTGTGACAGGATTACCATTGACCCCAAAAAAGAAAGATGCCATATGGGTTGTGGTGGATAAGTTGACGAAGTCGACTCATTTTATTCCGGTAAGGATAGATTACTCTCTTGATAAGTTGGCCGACTAGTATCTGAGATTGTGCGATTACACGGGGTACCGTTGTCGATTATATCAGACAGAGACCCGAGATTCACTTCGAGATTCTAGAAGAAGTTACAAGAAGCCTTAGGTACAAAATTGAGTTTTAGTACGGGTTTTCACCCACAAACTGATGGTCAGTCTGAGTGAATGATTCAGATTCTTGAGGATATGTTGCGATGTTGCATTCTCGAATTTCAGGGTAGCTGGGAGAAATACTTGCCATTGGTAGAGTTTGCCTACAACAACAGTTTCCAAATGAGTTTGAAGATGGCGCCTTATGAGGCATTGTATGGCAGAAAGTGCCGAACTCCATTGTATTTGACAGAACTCAAAGAGAGTCAGATTCACGGAGTTGTCCTGATTAAGGAAACTAAATAAAAGGTTAAAGTGATACGTGACTGTTTGAAAGCAGCATCAGATAGGCAAAATTCATATGTTGATCTGAAAAGAAAAGAGATCGAATTTCAAGTTGGAGATAGAGAATTCCTGAAAGTATCTCCATGGAAAAAGGTATTGAGATTTGGCCGGAAAGGCAAACTGAGTCCGTGATTTATCGGGCCATACGAGATCAGTGAAAGAATTAGCCTATGTTTGGCATTGCCACCAGAATTAGAAAAGATTCACGATGTATTTCATGTGTCTATGTTAAGGCGATATCGATCAGACCCCTCTCATGTGATTTCACCGATGGAGATTGAAATTAGACAGGATATGACCTATGGTGAAGAACCAGTCAAGATTTTGTCTCGTAAGGTTAAACAGTTGAGGAATAAAGATGTGGCTTTGGTAAAAGTCCTATGGCACAGACACAGAGTGGAAGAAGCCACATGGGAACTGGAAGAAACCATGAGAAGCTAATATCCAAACTTGTTTACTGGTAAGACTTTTGAGGACGAAAGTTCTTAAGGGGGAGAAATGTAACATCCCGAAATAGGGCCTAGTCAGAATAGTGGATTCGAGACCATAAATTCAACGTTAAAATATTTATTTTATAATTATTATGAGGTCTAGAATAGGAGAATATGAATGCGTTAAAGTTTCATGATGAAATTCTATGAGTAAGGTGTCCAATTGGAAAATAAGGATCAAATTGAATAAATTGCAAAACTTGGATTCAAGAAGCAATTTGTATGAAATTGTATTAGATTATTAAATAGAAGGTCTTAAAGAGCAATTTGCCAAAATTTTAAATTTTTAGACAAAAATGGGCATGTACGGATGAAATTTGAAAGAAAGGGCTTAAGGGCATTTTGGTCCTTTGGCTAATTAATGAAATAAAATGGGAAAAACAAGCCAAAAATCAGCCATTCTTCTCCTTCATCTAGCCGAAATTCTCAAGCTCTCCATAGCTAGGGTTTTCAACATTTTCAAGCTCAATAGTAAGTGCTCCCAAACCCCATTTTTAATGTTCTTCGTATTTTTTAAATCCCGGTAACTTACTCTCTCTATTTCTACCCATATTTCATGCTAGGGTTCATGTTTAGAAATTTACCCATGCATGATTTACTTGTATTTTGATGGTTTATGGAGGAATCTAAAAGTTTAAAAGATGGTAAACAACTTTTACTAAGTGATTTTTCATGGAAATGGCTTTAGGGACCATTTTGTAAAAGTTGTAAAAAGGGGTAGAAAGATGAGAAATAATGGAAAAATGTGGGCTGCCATAAAAGGAAAGAACATTCGGCTAGGCTTGGGTAAGGTAGAAATTTAGACCGGGGGTTAGGGGCTAAATCGTAAAAATGTGAAAGGTTAGGGGCTAAACGGTCATTTGGATCGGGGGTGAAATTTAGACTCGAAAAGTATAATATGAGGTGTTAATGATTCACTTTTATTGATATAGACCCCGAGGAACAAATTTTGGGGGTCGATCGAGGAAAATGAAAGGTTTCAGAATAACCGAAACACGATACCGGAACGAGTACCAGGTAAGTTCGGATAACTTAAAGTAAACTCATAATATGCCTAATTGCATGATTTATGAATGTATGATAATTTCATTTGATGATGGCATGAAAATCCATGAAATGCATCATTAATAATGTCAAGTTGATACATGTCCCGGTTGAGGTTAAAAAGGGAAATTCGATGGATAAACCATGATTTACATGTGATTTGAGATCCTGCATGTGTGGCAGAAAGGATTTAGCCCAGACGAGTAATCCATTGATCTCAAATATAGAAAGGATCTAGCTTGGATGGGTAATCCAATTAGGGTCTGAATTTAGCCTGGACTGGTAATTGAGATCTGAGCTCATTATGGGTGTTTGTCGCTACCAGGGATTTAGGCTAGACTGGTAATCCCTACATCACCTTATGAGTTTATATTACGGGGGATTTAGCCTGGACGGGTAATCCTGCCGTAAGATGTGAGGTTCGCGGGAGTGCATACATGAAATGATCACTCTTATGACTTGATGGTAAATGGATAATCCATCGAGATTTCGGAGAAGCCTAACGGGATAACATGAAATATATATAAATGGAAATGTTGAATGATGAGCTCATCTAGGATTAATTACATGGTGCACTGTTATGTGACTAACTTATCGATTTAGTGCATGTGATAGGGAAACCATTTCATTCCTGTTGTTTTTATTGCCTAATATGGTTGTATGCTAATTAATCGGTAAGTTTACTTTTTAGTTATTCGGGCTTACTAAGCATGTAAATGCTTACCTCTCTCTTTTTCCCTGTCTTATAGAGCTTGAGAACTCGTAAAGATTGGAAGACGGTTGGAGAGTCAACACACTATCAATTAGTCCAGCTTTGGTATATAGACACTTTTATTTTGTTCAATGGCATGTATAGAGCTTTTGTTTATTTTGTTATATGTGTCATTTGATTTTCCAAAATGAAGGCATGTAAAGGTATACATATCCATTTGTAAATGGCCATGGGAATTGGCTCATTGCGATGTAGGTTATGTCCTACAAATTTGCGCATGTTTATGTCTAAATGTTCTTGTGATATTTAAATGTGGCATATCACAATTAGGCTTACGTAATATGACCAAATTACATGGGGTGGCTTGGCCATAATTGGCAATGAGTTATAATAATGAGACAGTCTTAAAAATTTTATAAGGAATAGGAATCCTTAATACAAGGGAAATAGCCTAGCATGTGTAAAATCGATGAAATGAGGTTTACATGTAATGAGGTTTATCGAGGTCATTTAAGTATATAATCAGGCCTTGTTATGTATTATGGAAACTTATAAGTGAGAATAGATAATAGAGGGTGACTAAAGGCTTGGATAATTGCCTAACAAGGTCCACACGGGTAGACACACAGGTGTGTGTGACACACGGATCGCCCCATGGGCGTGTGGTATGGCCGTGTGTCCCCTGCACCTAAAATTTTGAAGTCAGAGTGCATGGTAGTAAACACACAGGTAGAGACACAGCCGTGTGTCTCAACTATGTGGAGGGCACGACCTAGTACACGGGCATGTGTCTTAGCCGTGTGCCCCTATATGCATTCTGACGTCACAAACAGAATGCTCGAGTTTTTGGACACGAGTGACCATACGGGCGTGCCTAGGCCGTGTGTAGGACATGAGCTAGGGAGACGGGCGTTTGCTCGGTTGTGTGAAAACCCCTGTAGGTTCGAAATAGAAAATGATTTACCATAAATTCAACACGGGTTAGGGACACGAGCGTGTCCTAAAGCACACGGGCGTGTGCATTACCTCCACACGGGCGTGTGAGGTTTGGTCTAGGTATTTTTCCAATATCATTATTAATATCTCAATTTAGTCCCGGATCATTTTCCATGTGTGTTTAGAGCCTCGTAAGCCTATAATAGGGACATTAAGATGAAATTTGATTGGTTTTATATTGGAATGAAATTTTATAACCCGTATTTCCCGAAAATATTCGCGTACATGTCTGGTAACGCCTCTTATCTGGTCCCAGTCTCGGGTACGGGTAAGGGGTGTTACAAGATGAGCAAATTTTTACTTATTTTCCCTATTTATTCTTTTATTAACCAAATGACCAAAAGGCCATTTTTACTAAACTTTAAATTTTTGCCCATGCATGTCCATTTTTGTTCAAAATTATAGAAATTGGTCAAATTTCTCTTTAAGACCTTCTAATTTATAATCCATAGCAATTTAATGCTAAAAGCTTCTAGAACTCATATTTTGCAACTTATTCAATTTAGTTCTTATCTTCAAATTGGACACTTTAGGCATAAAATTTCTGCATGAAAATTTCACACAAACTTGAAATCATATCATGGACCATCAAATAATCATACAATAATTATTTTTATATCAGATTTATGGTCTTGAAACCACTGTTCTAACTAGACCCTAATTTAGGACGTTACAACTCTCCCCCTTTTAGGGATTTTTGTCCCCAAAAATTTTACCGATAAAAAGGTTTGGGTATTTTTTCTCATGGCCTCCTCGGGCTCTCATGTAGCCTCTTCAACCCCATGTCTCTGCCATAACACTTTCACCAAGGCAATTCTTTTGTTTCTCAATTGTTTGACTTCTCGTGCCAAAATCTTAACCGGTTCCTCACCATAAGTCATATCCGGTCGAATCTCAACCTCTGTCTCATATCCGGTCGAATCTCAACCTCTGTCGATGAAATCAAATGTGAAGGATCAAATCGGTAATGGCGAAACATAGACACATGGAACACATCATAAATATTTTCCAATTCGGATGGTAAAGCCAACTGATAGGCAACTGGCCATATAAAATGCAGACTCAACTTTCCCTTTCTACTAAATCTCAAAACCTTTTTCTATGGAGACACTTTCAAAAATACCTTAGCACCGAATTGATACTCAATTTCTTTTCTTTTCAAATCTAAGTAAGATTTTTGTCTATCTGAAGTAGCTTTCAAACAATTTCGAATCACTTCTACCTTTTCTTTGGTTTCCTTAACGAAATCGATTCCACAAATCTGATTTTCTCTGAGTTCAGTCCAATATAAGGGTGTTCTGCACTTACGTCCATATAATGCCTCATAAGGTGCCATTTTCAAATTCGACTGAAAACTGTTTTTGTAGGGAAACTCCACCAACAGTAAGTACTTTTCCCAACTACCTTGGAATTCCAATACACAACATCGGAGCATGTCTTCCAATATTTGAATTACTCGCTCAGGCTGACCATCAATCTGCGGATGGAAAGTAGTGCTAAAATTCAGCTTTGTACCCAAAGCTTCTTGTAACTTTTTCTAAAACCGTGAAGTGAACCTTGGATCTCTATCTGATACAATCGATATAGGTACTCTATGAAGTCTAACAATTTCACCAATTTATAATTCAGCTAACTTATCAAGTGAGTAATCGGTACGCACTGGGATAAAATGAGCCGATTTAGTCAGTTTATCGACAATAACCCATATGGCATCTTTCTTCCTCGGAGTTAAAGGCAAACCTGTCATAAAATCCATAGTAATCCAGTCCCATTTCCACTCGAGAATATTGATGGGCTGAAGTAAACCTGATGGTACTTAGTGTTCAGCCTTTACTTGCTGACAAACTAAGCATTTCGATACAATCTCTGAGATATCTCTTTTCATACCATTCCAACAATACATTTACTTCAAGTTATTATACATTTTTGTGCTGCCCGGGTGAAATGACAAACAACAGTTGTGTGGCTCATGTAAAATATTTCGAATCAACTCAGTGTCCTTCAGAACACAAATCCTACCATGAAATCTCAAATAACCATTGGAGTCACTCACAAAATCCGGTTCACTGCTACACTCACACTGAACTCTCTTAGCTTGTAACTCTTTATCAACTTTTTGAGCATCACAAATATGTTAAAGAAAAGTCAGTCTAGCTCTCAACTCAGCTAGAATCGAACCACTATTTGACAAAGTCAGCCGTGTATTCATAGCCCTCAAGGCAAACAATGACTTCTTACTCAAAGTGTCAGCGACCACATTCGCCTTACCTGGATGGTAATTAATCAGAAGCTCATAATCTTTTAACATTTCTAACCATCTTTGCTGCCGCAAGTTTAAGTCCTTTTGAGTCATCAAGTACTTAAGACTTTTGTGATTGGTACAGACATGACATTTCTCACCAAATAAATAATGTCCCCAAATCTTTAAAGCAAACACTATGGCAGCCAACTCTAAGTCATGTGTCAGATAGTTCTTCTCGTGAGGCTTCAGCTACCACGAAGCGTAAGCTACTACTTTACCTTCCTGCATAAGTACACATCCCAAACCATTTATGGAAGCATCACTATAAATCACAAATTCTTTACCTGACTTGGGTTGTACCAAAATTGGTGCTTCAGTCAATAACATCCTCAATTTCTCGAAGCTTTGCTGACACTTTTCTAACCACTCGAACTTAACATCCTTTTGAAGTAATCTTGTCATAGGAGTGGCAATCATAGAATACCCTTTTCACAAACCGTCGGTAATAACTGACTAAGCCCAAAGAGCTTCTAACCTCGGGTACATTCTTGGCGGTTTCCATTCGACGATAGTAGAAATCTTGCTATGATCTACTCGGATACCATCACCTGAAACAATGTTGCCAAAAAATCCAACTTCTCGAAGCCAAAAATCGCTTTTACTAAACTTAGCATACAACTATTTGTCTCTTAAAATCTACAAAACAGTTCTCAAATACTCGCCATGCTCTACCTCATCTCTCGAATAAATTAGAATATCATCAATAAACACAGTAAACTTGTCCAAATATGGCTGAAATATTCGGTTCATTAAATCCATAAACATAGTAGGAGCATTCGTTAACCCAAATGGCATAACAAGAAATTCATAGTGGTCATACCTCGTTCTAAAAGCAGTTTTAGGCACATCCGACTCTTTAACTCGCAAGTACTAGTAATCGGACCTCAAGTCTATTTTAGAAAACCATGTCGCTCCTTTCAATTGATCAAACAGGTCATCAATCCTTGGTAAAGGATACTTGTTCTTGATTGTTACCTTATTGAGCCATCAGTATTCTATACACAATCTCATAGAACCATCTTTCTTTTTTACCAATAATATTGGAGCACCCCACGGTGAAAAGCTCAGTCTAACAAAACCCTTGTCAGTCAATTCTTGTAACTATGACTTCAGTTCTTTCAACTCAGTTGGGGCCATCTTATATGGAGCAATCAAAATAGGTGTTGTCCCTGGCATGACATCAATACCAAACTCCACTTCTCTAGTTAGAGGTAAACCTGGCAATTCTTCCGGAAATACGTCCAAATATTCGCATACATCAGGCATTGATTCAATTCTCAATTTTGACTCTTTTGTATTCAAAACATAAGACAAATAAGCCTCACACCCTTTTCTCATCTGTTTTTAAGCAAACATTGAAAAAATCACGATTGGCAACCTATCTGACTCATCTGATTCAACCTGGAGAATTTCACCATTTTCATATTTCAATTCAATAACTTTTTGTTTACAATTTACTATAGCATCATGAACTGTCAACCAATCCATACCCAATATAACAACAAATTCATCAAACGGCAACAACATCAAGTTAGCCGTAAAATAATGACCTCTAATCATCAAGGGACATTTCTTGCATACCCTATCAACTAAAATATGCTTACCTAACGGGTTTGACACCCTAATCATAAATTCTGTAGAATCAACAGGTATATTCATGATAGATACCAATTTCATGCACACATATGAATGAGTAGAACGAGGGTCAATCAAGGCAATAACAACAGTATCATAAAGAGAAAAAGTACCAGTGATCACATCGGGAGAAGATGCATCCTCACGCGCATGTATGGTATAGGCTCTAGCTGGAGCTTTAGCTTCGGATCCCACAACTGTATCCCTCGTTACATTTTTGCTACTAGCTCTATTTCTGACATTTCTCATGGGTCTCTCTTTTGTAGCCGTACTACTCGGTCTTGCACTCTAAAATTTTTCTTTCTCGATCATCTCAGGACAGTCTTTGATATAGTGGTCTTGAGAACTATATCAGAAACAAGATCCATTGTTCATCCTACACATACCAAAATGACTTCTACCATACTGTTGGCACTCGAGTTTGGAAAGTCTAGCTTTACCCGCACTAGCCACAGAGGTAGCTTGAGATTTAAAACCTGAGTTTCGCTTCTTATGATTTTTGTATGAATACCCTACCGAAACATGAGAACGAGAATACATATTTCTAGATTTCTTAGACTGAGATGGAAATGACTTGCTCATCGGCCTTTTTCTTATATCTCTAGCCTCAGCCTCAGCTTTTTCCTTGGTTAGTTCCTCAGCTTTACAAGCCCGATCAACGATCACAACAAATTCCTTCAGCTCAACAATACACACTAACACTCTAATATCCTCATTAAGTCCGTCTTCAAACCTTCTACACATTTTAGCTTCAGAAGATACACACTCTTGAGCATATTTGCTAAGCCAGATAAACTCCTTTTCATACTCAATAACTGACATGCAGCCTTGTTTCAAGTCAAGAAATTCATTACGCTTTTGATCAATGAATTGCTCACTGATGTATTTCTTTCAAAACTCCTCTTGAAAGAATTCCCATGTGACCCTTTGTAACATCCCGATTTTAGCTAAATCAAAATAGTGGTTTTGAGACAAAAATTTAGGGTTAAAAAATTATTTTAATATTATTTTTTATGTTTACAGCATGTGATTAGATATGTGTGAAAATTTCGTTTGCTAATTTTATCATTTGGATGCTTAATTTGAGAAAAGGACTTAATCGCGTAAAATGCAAAAGTTGCATTCCACTTGTTAAAAGTGCTTAATTGCCATGACTTATTAAATGGAAGGTCCTTATTTTGTAATTAAACCATTTTAGATATTAGTGGACTTATAATTAAGTGTTTTAAATGTTTTATTAAAGGTTATTTAGGTAATTTGGTTATTAATGTATAATAAATAAAACAAAAGATGAAAAACATGTTGATCTTTGTTTCTTTGAACCAAAATTAGAAGATAAAGCTAGGGTTTATGAGCTTTAACATTTCGGCAACTTGGTAGCTTAAGCAATTTTGTTGGTTTTTGATGATTTCTACGTTTTTGTGATTGTTACTTTGAGTATTAGCTAGCCCATGCCCTAATTTTTGAATTTTTTAATCATTTTGGAAGTTTTCATTGATGAATTCATGTGTTTTATGATGTTCGATGATGAATTATGAAAGCTTGGTGCTTAATATACATGTTTGGTAAAGTGATTTTGAGTAAAAATGCATATTAAGGATTTAATTGAGAAAAATGTAAATTAAGGGGCTAAAATGTGAAATAAATAAAAATATGGGTTGCTAAGGGCACTATGGTAATTTTACCAAGCATGAGTTAAATTGAATTTTGTGAATTTCGTGTATTTGTGAAAAACAGACTATATTGAATAGATGTGAAAGTTTAGGGGCTAAAGTGCAAAAATGCCCAAATGTATATTTTTGGATGAAATTGAATGAATAGGTAATTAAATGAGTTAGTTTTGAATACATCTAGATCAAGAAAGGAAAAATTCAAATTTAGATTGGGGAAAATTGAAGGTTATCGAGTAAACTATCTAATTCGTCAATTCCAAGTACGAGGTAAGTTTGTACGTGATAAACATTGTTACAATCATGTATTTAATGCTTTAATATTGTGTAAATTGTATATATACAACTATGATTGTGTACGATGACAAACCGACTACGTCCAGCACTCAGTGTGTGATTCGAGATAGCTTTGGCTATATAAAGCACTTAGTGTGCGAATTGAAATAGCTTCAGCTATATGTGGCACTAAGTGTGCGAAACCGAGATAGTTTCGGTTTATTGTGATGGCACTAAGTGTTCGATATCATTATAGTTTCAGCTAATTATTTTTCCACTAAGTGTGCGAGTTCTTGGATATTGAGAGAATTTTGAATGATTTAATGTATTGAACAAAGAGGTGAGAATGGAATAAATAAGTACGGGAAAGTACAGGTACGTACGATACCTATGTGGTAGTTGATACTATGTGTATGAAGATTGATGAATTGTATAGGATATATGGTCATGGATTAGAATTGAATGATGATATGAGACTTATTAAGTGTTTATAAATTGTTGAATATATATATTTAGTACAAACTTACTAAGCGATGAAGCTTATTGTGTGATATTTGTCTTTGTTTTGTAGAGTATCAAAGCTAGCTCAGACATCGGGGATCATCGGGAACCATCATCATACTATCAAATCAATTCGTTGGTACTTTTGAAACTTTGTATATATGGTAAATGGCATGTATAGGCTAGTGTCATTATGATATGTTTTGAGTCATGATATTAGCCATGTGATATGGTTTGCTTTTGATGTATATGTTAGTGTGATTATAGCCATTTAAGTTGGCTTGAATAATGGGTTTAATATGTGATACATGAGATGTTATAATGCCTTAAATGTTGTAGCTTGATTATGTGATGTTGAAAAGGGTAAGTTTTGTGGCATGAAATAGGTAATAAGGTGATGAAGAAATATATTTAGAAGTTATGCAAGATTAATGCTTTTGGTATGTTTTGGTTGTGGAATTGAGTAATTGAAATAGTTGTGTATAGATGGCATGGAATATGTATGGATTGGCTGATTTTGGTTGCTCATAAATGTCTTGAAATGGTACCATTGAGGTTGATTTGTGTGAATGAGAAAAGGGTGGCAAATTGGCTTTGCAAATGACCTATTTTTGTCCACACGGGCAGAGACACAGGCGTGTGTCTCAGCCGTGTGTGACACACAGATATGTTACATGACCGTGTGTCCCCTCGGGTAGCCCTATGAATTTAAGTCAGTCTCGAGCATGGCTTCGACACACGGGCATGTCTGACGACCGTGTGAGGCACACATCCTTGGCATATGGGTGTGAGTGGCCATTTCAAAGGATACACAGACTAGACACACGGGTGTGTGGTTAGCCATGTGACCCAAGTCAGTAACCCCTCCAGTTTTTCCACGGCCAAGGCACATGGGCGTGTCTCGGGCCGTGTGGTGCAAGTCAGGAAGTATGCTCTGTTTTTAGACGGCCTAGGACACGGGCGTGTCAGGTAGTCGTGTGAGGCACACGGCCTGCTTACACGGGTGTGTGACCTATGAATTTAAATTTTTTATATGTGATCGGTTTAGTCCCGAACCATTCTTAAGCATGTTTTAAGGTCTCGTAGAACCTTATAAGGGATAATGTGAATGTTTGCGAATGGTTTTTGACAATGAATGTATAAATGTATGTGAATGGGATGTGTTATTCGATAATGCCTCGTAACCCTGTTCTGACGATGGATACGAGTTAGGAGTGTTACACCCTTTCCTTTGGAACCACTGAAACTAGTGCCTTTCACCAATGATATGCCGTGTCCCTCAACAAGGAAATCGCACACTTCAAACATTCTTCAGGTGTGTATGATAGTTCATCGAATACTCAAATAGAATTTTCAAGCCAAAATTTCGCTTTCTCAAGGTCATCATAGGTATTGACCCTAAATTCCTCGGCTCCTTGCTTTCAAAATTTATCAACTGGGGTTCTATGAAATCTCATAAAATCCATACCTTGAGGCACTTAGGGTACGGGTTGAGGACTTTGAGGGGGTGGAGGAGGTTGAGCGTTCAGGTTTGTTCGAATGAACTCCGTGTACCAGGCATCCATCATATAGAGAAAGGCTTCCCTGCCTCCTTCTCCTCTACTAACAGTTGTGGGTCTACTATCAGACGGCACTGCTCCTCCAGTGGGAGCGGTGCGTTACTTTTAACATCATCCACCATTTCTCTATCGTGATCCATTTACTATATGAAAACACATTTTTAAATCGTTAGGAGTAGTCACACTATCATAATATATGTATGGCATGTATAGGTAGACTCGTACACATGCTACGTTAGTCTGAGAACCTACTAAATTGTAGCTCTGATACCACTAAATGTAACACCCCTTACCCGTGTCTGATGTCGGGACAGGGTACGAGGCATTATCGGACTTAAACATAACCAATCATACAAAACTGGGCCATAAAATTGCATCCAATTTAAAACCATTCATACATATGCAAATTGTCCCTTATATGGGCCTACGAGGCCCAGAGCATACATCGAAAGTAGTTCGGGACTAATCCGAGAACTTTAGAAACTTTGGAAGAACATAGAAAATTTTCCTACTTTGGAGAGTCACATGCCCGATGGGTAGGCTGTGTGGCCACACACGCCTGTGTGGCTTGGGACACGCCCGTGTCCTCAGCCTATGTAACTCTCTGACTATGACGTCATCACCAAAATAAGATCACATGGCTAAGTCACACATCCGTGTGCCTAGGCCATGTGGCGAATTAAATTCCAAAATTAAGTGCAGACTTCATATGGCTTGGGCACAAGCCTATGTCCTAAGGTCGTGTCCTCCACACTTGTGCCCACTTGCACATAATAGCTTACTTTCTTGTCTTTGACGTATTCATTAAGATTACCTATTGAACTTCTCTTTGGACTACCCGTTGAACACTTGGAATACCATCAAATAAATTGGAATCTCGCACCTAAGTGCCCCATATGTAGCCATTGCTACCTCATATCACATATCACATGTTGCTCACTTTCGAGCTACTTATGGGTCTACTCATTCGAGCTGTTGGTCAGGATGTAGCTACATGAGCTACTTACACAAGTTGTCAGGTATCCGCAACACATGTTGGACTACCCAGACATCTGTAGAACATACAATACCAGCACCTGGAACCCCATAACATGTGTCACATAAATCATGAGCTCAGATCGCATAGTCCCTAGTGACATGTCACTTGTATCCTAAACTATTCCTAAGGTTCAAACGGGATTCTTCAATACCATATTTCTGTCAAACTTGCGTGTAATGTCGATTTCAATATCCATAACACCAATTTCATACTCATGGAATAATCAAAGCATAATTTATAATAAAATTTAAGCATTAAACACATGATGCAACATCACATTAATTATATATGTACTTACCATACATGCAATATTAAAGCATTTAAAATATGGTACATATTGCATAATTTGCATATGAACTTACCTCGGTACAAAATGATAGAAACGAGCCTAATCCTCGTAAACCTTATTTTTCCCCTGATCAAGACTTGAATCACGTTTTTCTTGATCTATAATGCCAAATTTAGCTAGTTCAATACACACATTGTTTAAATTGACTAATAATTCATACTTTTGTAAAATTACCTTTTTACCCCTAACTTTTTATTTATTTACACTTTAGTCTCTAGGCTCGTAAAATGAAATGAATGTATTTTCTTGGTTACCCAAGCCTAGTCGATTCATATTCTAACTCATATCAGCCCACATTTCTCATTAAATCACATTTCTACTACCCGTTTTTACATCTTTTACAAATAAGCCCTTTTTAGGTATTTTAACTGAAAACCACTTAGTAACAGATGTTACACTCACATCAAACTTGCATATTCTTTCATTAAACATCAAAATACAAGCAATTCACACATGGGTCAAATTCCAAACATGAACCCTATCTCAAATAAATGGTAGAAATGGCTAGATCGGTTGATAACAACTTCAAAAATACAAAGAACATTAAAAACGGGGCTAGGATGCACTTACTATTGAGTTTGAAAAGTTGGAAAACCCTAGCTATGGAACCCTTGCAAAATTCGGCTAGCACTTAAAGAAGATGAGCAAATTTTTACTTATTTTTCCTTTTTTATTCTTTTATTAACCAAATGACCAAAATGCCTTTTTTACTAAACTTTAAATTTTTGCCCATACATGTCCATTTTTGTCCAAAATTATAGAAATTGGTCAAACTGCTATTTAAGACCTTCTAATTTAGAATCCATAACAATTTAATGCTAAAAGCTTCGAGAACTCATATTTTGCAACTTATTCAATTTAGTCCCTAACTTCAAATTGGACACTTTAGGCAAAAAATTTCTTCATGAAAATTTCACACAAACTTGCAATCATATCATGGACCATCAAATAATCATAAAATAATTATTTCTATTTCAAATTTGTGGTCTCAAAACCACTATTTTGACTAGACCCTAATTCAGGATGTTACATGCATGATAAGATTTGACAATGATCATGTGATAGGTTTATGTAACACCCCTAACTCGTAACCGTCACAAGAATAGGTTAAGAGGCATTACCGGACTTGTAACTCAATTCAGAGTAATCATTTACCAATTATCATTTCATTTCAGTAACTATCATTCAATCATATTCAATGTGTACAAAAATCAAGTATACAAGGCTTTAATCATGCAATTGGGACTAAATTGATAACATATAAAAATTTCAGAAACTTCAAAAAATTTCAACATTTCTAAATTTAGTCCCTTTTTGACACATTTGTCAAAAGTCACTTTACAAAACTTGCAAAACTATCATCAAACTTATATAATCTATCATTAAACATCAAAGAACTCAAGTATTCAACAATGACACTTTTCAAAATCATGAACAAATTCAAATATTAAAGTACGGACTAACTAGATTACGAAGCAACGATCTCAAAAACGTAGAAATCATTAAAAACTGAGTCAAAATCGTACCTTAATCAAGAATTCAAGCTTGGCCAAATGCTAGGTTTGCTAAAATGGTCTCCTTCCTTCAACAATCGATTACAAAAAAATGAACATGCATGTTTCTATTTTATTTTCTTTACTTAAAAGCTTTTTAATTTTAATTTACAATATTAACCTTATAAAAATAACTTATAAAACACTTAAATCATGGACACAAATGTCCACTAACCTTAATCTTGGTATAATAACATTATAAGGACCCTCGATTTACTAAATCATAGCAATTTAAACACTTTTAACAATAGAATGCAACTTTTACGCCTTACGCGATTTAGTCCTTTTTACCGAATTAAGCATTCAAACAGTAAAATTCCTTTACGAAACTTTAACATAATAATTCTAACATGATGTAAACATTATTAAAATAATAAAATAAATGTTTTGACTTTGGACTTGTGGTCCCAAAACTAATTCGACCTAAAAACGGGATATTACAGTTTATGAGCCTAATTAAATTGTGATATAGTATGGTTTATTTATTTAAAATTGTGTTTCATTGGATATGAGGCAAAGGAAAGACAAGCATAATTATTGAATAAAGTCATTATGAGAATATAGTAAGATACGAGCTTAGACAAGAGAAATGTGGTTGAGCTATATGTTGAAATTATGATTACTCATAAATAATGTGCATGTGATTAAGAGGATGAAAATAACTTGTTAAATAATGTAATATGTTATAATAGGGAGACTATGGTGGCTAGGCTAATGCCAAGGCATGTAAATGGTGTTTATAAGTTAAAAGAGTAAGCACTATGAATGAATAAGTGGTAATCTTTAGATTTAATGCAAATTGTAATAATAGTATTCTTTTGGATGGATAAAGTAAATGAATGTTAATAGTTGTTTATTATTTTCATATGAACTTACTAAGCTTTATTGCTTACTCCCCTTCTTTTCCTATCTCTTATAAGTTAATTTAGCTAGATCAGGTTGGAGTTCGCCGGAGATGCTATCACACTATCAAGTTATCATTTGGGTATAAGTGAATGCAAGTATTTTAAATTTATGGCATGTATAGGGACTTGGTCTATTGATTAATTATGTCATTGTTAATGTGGTCGAATGTGTTAGCTTATAATGGTTATGGTCCAGTTTGTGTATAGCCATGAATGATGGCTTATATTGATCATATGATTATGCATGTGCCTATGTCTTTGAAATGTGATTTGTGATTGTGTATATGTGATGGGTTATATTATTAGTGATGAATGCTTGTTGATATTGTATTGGCCTGTGTTGCTCATAATTGTGGATGTTTTGGTTGCCTAAGTATGTTTTGTGCCTTTGAATTGATGTGAGTGTATATGTGAATAAGAGTGGCAAATGGCTTGGTAAATAGCCTTTAATTTGTCCACACAGGTAGACATATGGGTGTATGTCGAGGCCATGTGTGGCTCACGGTCTGCCCCCATGGACGTGTGATCCGGCCGTATGTCCCCTGCATCTTAATTTTTTTTGGCAAAACAGAAGGTCTAGTAGCCACCACACGAGCAGAGACACGGGCATGTGTCACAGCCGTGTGGAGGACGTAGCCAAAGCACACGAGTGTGTGACTTGGCCGTGTGACCTCAATTTAATGATGATGTCATAAATAGAATGCACTTTAAGATGGACACGGCCTGAAGCACAGGAGTGTGATATGTCACTTGGGCATGTCCCTTAACCCATATGGGCGTGTGGTCCTGTTTCATGATGAAAATTTTCTAAGTGTCAAAAAAGTTTCTAAAGTTCTCGGTTTAGTCCTGAACCACTCCCAATGTATGTTTTGGGCCTTGTAGGCCCAAATAAGGGACAATTTGCATATGTATGAATGAATTTAATTTGAACAAAATTTTATGGCTTAGTTTTGAATGTTTGTTTTAGTTTAAGCCTGGTAATGCCTCGTACCCTGTTCTGGCGTCAAATACGGGTAAGGGGTGTTACATTTAGTGGTAGTAGAGCTATGGTTTAGTCGATTCTCGAACTAACCTAGTGTATGTGAGTCTAATTATACTTGCCATATTACTACTCGTGATAGTGTGATATCTCCCAACTCTGACGAAATTGTTTTGTTAAGACAGAGATGACTTCCAACCGAGCTATTTTTCAATAATGCTGAAAGTGATATTGAGATGATTGAAATGTGCCTATGATGTGTCAAAATTTGGAAAGGTATGAATAGAAGTTCATGATATGTATGTGATAATATACGAAATGAGATAACCATAAGTTGAGAAATGTGGAAACGTGGAATGAAATGAAAGTTTATATGATGATAAGCCCATCCATGTTTGTTTGGTATTCATATGGTGTTTTGTGCCCAACATATTTGATTAAGTGAATATGATAAGTACACTTACACAATTGACGGAATGTGTGTTTATGTACACATGTTTGAATAAGTGTGATCAGTATGTTCATATGGTTGAATCTTATTTTTAATTGTTAAATTAGAGATAATATAATGTTTTGTTTTATGTCTTTGTTATTGAACCATGAATGTTATAATAGAATAAAAATTGAATTGGAGGATCAAATTGAGTATGTAATACCCCTTTCCTGAGTCCGAGGCCAGGACTGGGCACGAGGCATTACCTAACTTAACCGTATGTATACAATCATTTCAATGTCATTAAGACTCGGTCAAATTAAAAACTTTTTCAAACTTTGTCTAAAGTCCTTAATATGGGCTTACGAGACCCCAAACATCCATTGAAAGGTAACATCCCTAACCCGTATCCGTCGTCAGAATGGGTTACGAGACATTACTAAACAAAAGCGCAGCTCCAGATATTTTCAAATTAATTCAAGATTTAAATCACATCAATGCTAATAATTCGATATAATATCTAATCATAAATTTATTGACATTCACCACATAGCTTAGGTAGACCATATTTCAAAACATACAAATGTTAAAACAATTCACTGAATATATAGGACATGTAATGCATCAATAATTTCATTGCGGAATATTTGTCCTACACTTATATTTGTACAAGCCGTGCATTTACACAAGTTAATTATCCATTGGACCAAATTTCACTAGTAACATATTTCCTTCACATATATGCGGCATTAGTGTGTTAAACTATAGGTAATTCATATGTTAAAAATTAACAAATTTTAATAACAAACATTCTATTATAAATAACCCATTTTAACTCTATGTCTACTTGGTTAACTCATTCCTTTATTACGTATTTAATATTTTAATAATACCTAATGAATTCACCTTGCCATGCACATGTACATATCAACTACATTACAAGCACATACATTTATGCACGAATAGCATTTAAAAATCTCAATTAACATAATAAGACCTATTACCGATTACACATTTATCCTTATATAAATCTAAACTTCAATATGTAATACTTTTCAAATAACAATTGGAAAGTCATTCACGTCATTAATATAGGCCATACTAAACACTCAATTTTAAACCATGCATCATAATCATATTAATCTTAGACCATGACACAACCAAACTGAATTTGAACCTAAGATTAAAGCCATTCCCGATTCATGATATGCATACCCCAACATCAAACATAACATTGGTATATTTCACTAGTGAACATCGAATCCACCTCATGCAAATACATGTATTTCAAATACTTTATACCATCTCCGAACTTATTAATGATGTACGTATATAATATGTATAGTATACATATAATCGAATTTTATTCATGTAACACACATAATATTTTCCAACACCCAAGCTCAGTAAACATTTAACCAAAAACATATAAGACCAATTTAGACATGATAGCAAACCATTCTCAAGGATATAGTATTTATCACAAACATTATATATATTCATAACACATAACTATAAAACCAAGATAAACATAACCCATACCTAACATAACCAAATTTATATATAAAAGTTTAGCCATTTTCGCATGGCTTATATGTACATTCATTTCCAAAATATTTAACCTTAAAACCAGCCTATACATGCCATAATTCAAGTTTAGTTTAAAAGTACCAAAGCTGTAGATAGTGTGATAAACTTGGCTGACGATCCCCGAGCTTGCAGCTTGACTTCAAAATCTATAAAATAGAATAACGTAATACACAAAGTAAACTACCACAACTTAGTAAGTCATAAGCAATAAACAACTCAATAACATATTTGATTCATATTAACTAAATGAAATGCATTAACATTATTAACCACCTAAGCCGAATACATATACTATCATTTAATACATTATAAATCAACTTCCAAACTAGTAGCCAAAATAACCACACATCCATTTACTCTTTTATGCAACTTAAGAATCATCGAATGTCATCCCATGTATAAATAATACCTAGGTAGCCGAATACACAAATTATATGTACACATGTTAAGTAACATTTCAATACTACACAAATTATTCATTCATATGCCAAATACACATATCCAAATACACATGGAATCCTCATTTGCATTGTACATGATTTACAGCACATAACTATAGTACTTTCTTAACTTATCTTAAGTAGACATCAAGTTAACTCATACCTGACCATTTAGCTCATAATATACAATCCATACGCAGTTTACCTTTGCCCGATGAACCATTTGGAATTGGATAGGACACTCGGATAATCACATATATCGTACAATGCCAACGTCCCAGACGTGGTCTTACATGTAGTCACATATCGATGCCACTGTCCTAAACAGGGTCTTACTCGTAAACACATATCAGAGTCACAAATCGATGCCATGGACTTACTCGCACACATATATCGGAATCCTATGTCATGAAATATGTATCCTAGTTATTCCTAAGGTTCATACAGGGTTTTCGAACGTCGCAACTCGATCGGAATGAATTCAGAAACAAAGAAATCAAGCCATTCCATACACGGCTATATCAAATATAAATTCTAGCATTTCATAACAGCATGTATATTTAATATTCAACTGCAATTAAACACGTCTATTTGCTTATAAACTTACCTCGGACGTTACAAAATGGAATCGGGCAGCTAGTCAACGACTTTCGTTTTTCCTCGATCTAAATCTGATTTCATTGGCTCTTGATCTCAACATATTCAAATTAAGCTCATTCAAAAATATTTTCATTCAATTTAGTCCAAAAACACATAAATGGAAAATTACCATTTTACCCCTGACATTTACAATTTTTACAATTTAGTCCCTATTGCACAAAACACAAAATACACAAAATTTCCAAATACTTATGTTGGGCCGAATTTTACCCACTCTCAAACAAGACCATATATTCAATTTATTTCACATTCTAATCCCTCAAATTATTATTTTTGCAATTAAGTCCTATTTACTCAAAATCATCAAAAATTCCAATACAAAACATGTTAATCTAAAACATATCTTCCATTTTCAAACCTCAAACAACAAAAATTACAAGCTATCAACAATGGCACAACTCAAAATATTCATCAAAATCAAAAATTAAAGCTTGGGTTTTGAAGATTATTAAGCAACAATCTCAAAAACGTAGAAATTATCAAAAACCGACAAAGAAACAAACCTCGATTGAGCTAAATGGATGGTCGAACCCTATTTTGATGTTCTCCTCTTTAGTTTCGATAATGAGGAAATGAAAAATGATGAATATGGTTTATTATTATGTTATAATATGTTATATTATAACATTTTAGTCCATTTCCCATTTTACCCTTAATGAAATAATATTAGAATTTTATAACCTATGCCTAATACCGTCCATGCAACATGCTAATGGCATAATTACAACATAAAGTCTTCATATTAAAAAGACATTAACAATTCAGTCCTCACACATTAAACTATCAAACTTTCATTTTATGCGATTAAGTCCTTTTATTTAATCGAACACCTAAACGACGAAATTAAATCACAAAAATTTCACATGTATAAATTCACACAAAATAAACACGAAAAATAATTTAAAATTATTTTTCTGACTCAGATTCGTCGTCCCGAAACCATCGTTCCGGTTAGGGTCTAAATCGGGCTGTTACATGGAAACTATTCAGGACCAACCCGGGTTCCTTAAATAACTCTAGAAACAGGGCACACGCCCGTGTGGAAAGGCAACATGCCCGTGTGCTCATTATAACATGGTTGTGCTAATGGCCTATGTGACACAGATGACCAAATCATCTAAGGACACGTCCGTGTCCCATGCCCGTGAGAATTAAATTCTAAATTCGAACCTACAGGGGTTTTCATAGGGCCTAACACACGCCCGTGTCTATGGCCCGTGTCCCTCACACGGCCACGACACGCCTGTGTTCTAGCCCGTGTCTAAAAACCTTGACATTTTGTTTCTGACGTCAGCATCCAATTTAGGGCACACGGCCAAGGCACACGCCCGTGGCCAGAGGCCGTGCCCTCCACATGGTTGAGACACACGGCCGTGTCTCTGCCCGTGTCTTTATTATCATGCATACTGATTTGTAATTTTTACGTGCAGGGGACACATGGCCGAATAACACACCCATGGGGCTAACCGTGTGTCATACACGGCCCAGAAATAGGCCTATGTGTCTACTCGTGTGGACAATATAAGGCTATCTACCAAGCCTTTTGCCACCCTGAAACCCAATCTAATGCCAACCAACATATTAAAGTCTAACTAAATATGATTTCTCATCCAAACAACCATAGCTAAGGCCTATATACATTTCTTATATTCAACCATGCCAATGATTTCACGTTCATGAAAGACTATCTTTCATTCATATATAAACTTTCAATATTAGCCATCTTTCATAGCCTTATACAAAATGAAATCAAAAGTTAAAGTAAGCCAACATATTTGGCCAATTAATAATGACACAAAATTCAAAAGACAGGGTCCTATACATGCCATAATCTAAATAAAGATCTAACTATACCAACTGCTTTAGATGATAGTGTGATCGATGCCTCCGACGTCTGATGATCCTCGAGCTAATTAGGTGGCGCTATAAGAAAATGGAAAGGAGAGGGAGTAAGCATAAAGCTTAGTAAGTTACATGCAAATCAATATAACAACAACTTTACCATTCATCATCATGCTCATAATACTAAAGTGGGCATAAGCACAACTTAGTCATCACTATCAAATACAATTCACATAGCATATATTGAGCTCACATCTCATACATTTCAGTAGGTACCTGTACCACTCACAACATGGTTATACTTTTCTCATTTAACTTAAACTGCAACTCTCATCATTGAACCATTTGGAATGCTATCGGATATTCACTAAGCCTTAAACATAGGGTGTAATGCCGATGCCATTTCCTAAACATGGTCTTACACTGGCTCATCTCTCAAGTCGATGCCATGTCCCAGACATGGTCTTACACTGACTTTCAAAATCTAGGCCAACGCCATGTCCGAGACATGGTCTTCCACTAGCTTTCGAATATCCATGCCGATGCCATGTCCCAGACATAGTCCTATACTGACACATCTCGTAGCTGATGCATGTCCCAAACATGTCTTACACTAGCTCTCGTCTCAATGTCGTTGCCATGTCCCAGACATGGTCTTACACTGGCTCTCATAATGTGGCCGATGCATGTCCCAGACATGTCTTACACTAGCATACAAATAACCCCAAATGTCATGGTATGAATATCCAATTTATTTCCTAAGGTTCAAATGGGAATTCTACTATCTCAATATTCAACATACATAATCATTTCCACAAACAAGCAATTTATGCTGTATCAATTCAAACACATATAATAACAACGTAGTTGTATTATTTACATACAACTTACCTTGGTACACAAAATGTGGCGACTAGTTGATTTAATCCACTTGCTTGGCCTTCCCCCGGACTAGGTTCGGATTTTGTATTTCTTGATCTAAAATGGCAACATATAACCATTTAATCATAAATTAAATCTAAACACTCAATAATTTATGATTTGGGCAAAATGACCATTTTGCCTCTAGATTTTCACAAAATGACCATTTTACCCCTAGGCCTGAAAATCGATTTTTATCGAGTTTCCTTATTATTCAAGCCTAACCAACCATTTATCTTTCTTCTTACAACCCCAAATTTCCAATATTTCACAACATTACTATCTATTTTACAAACTTTACAAAATGGTTCTATTAGGGTTTTCATGAGAAGTCCCTCCACAAAAGTTGTTTATTTCACAACCATGATTCATTTTCTTCTATAAAATTTTACAAACAACATGAACACTCTCATGATAAAACCCTATACTTTCAACCATTTAACAAAATAGTCCCCTTGTTAGAAAGCTCATGCTACAAGGGTTCCAAAAATGTAAAATTTTTCAAAAAAAGCCATTAAAGTCACTTACTTGCAAGAGTAGAGAGTGGCTAAAATTTTTGGAGCTCAAAAACCCCTACAATGGTTGAATTTTCGGTGGAGAAGGAGATAGGGAAAAAGATGATATCTTTTCTCTTTATTTTAATTTATTTTAGTCAAATAAATTACCAAATTTCCACCTAATCTTGACTTTCTCTATCTTTTGTCTCCTATGGTCAGCCATCACTTATCCAAGGGTTTATTTTCCCTTTAGGTTCTCCAGCTATTTGACACCTTTAGCTATCAAAATATGACTTTTTCACTTTATGCGATTTAATCTTTTTTCGCAATTAAGCTCTCAAACGTTAAAATTAAATCACCAAAATTTTCATGCACCTTTATAATCACGCCATCACACATAAAATAACATTAAAATAATTTCTATGGCTTCGAAATAGTGGTTTCGTAACCACTGTTCTGAGTAGCCCTAAAAGCGGGCTGTTACAGAGTAGAACACAGGAAATGAGAACGATCATTCAATTATGATTTGACGGATAAGACCATGGATGGACCATGGCAAAGTATGGAATGTAAGACCATAGCTGGGCTATGGCATTCCAGTGAAAAGACCATAACTAGGTTATGGTATTGTGATACATGCAAGACTCTGGCAGGGCCATGGCAAAATATGTGTAAGGCCATAGTTGGACTATGGTGTCAAGTAAACGACGTACTCGAACTCGTAATATGCTCTCTAATTTGACAAGTGTTGATAAGTGATACTGAAGTTAAGTGTTGGAATTTAATTAGATATTGATGTTGAATGTAATTAAGTAACTTCATCATTTGAAATTGTGGATGACAGAAAATATTTTTAAAATAAATAAGTATATTAATTTGTTTAGAGTGAATTATGTGATTATGATGATATTATATTGATGATGAATGCAAAGTCATGTGTGTCTTTATGAGAGTCAAGTTATAGGCTTTACGACCTCACCCCCTTACCAGTGTTGCTTTTATGATGAAAATTCATGAGAATCATGTTAAATAAGTTCATAAGTGTGAAACTAAAGAGTTCAGTGGTGAAATAATTAGTAATGCATATAGAAATGAGAATAGTGTGGAAAGTGAAAACAGTTTTGGAAGAAATATTAGAATGTTTTAAAGATTATATAGATTATGCAATGCCACGGGTGAAGAAGAAGTTAGTCTAGGCTAATTGACTCAATTAGGTATGAAGTCTAAAGACGTGTTTACTAAAAATTTCTTCCTAATTGATTTTCATTAGTGAAGGGAATAATACGGGGTTCATGATAACAGAATTAGTCAGAGAAATGATGTTTGAATTGTAAAGATGTTTGAGTATAACAATTATGGTTGAATGGATTACAATGATCTCTTCTAAGTATTCTATATATTCTTTTATCTTCATAGATATGTGTGTGATTGTTCAGTTTCTGATGGAGTTCTTACGTTGTGAGAATGCTAGTTAACTATGATGTTAGACGAAAGCCCTGTTGGTCTGGTCGATTTATGATTAGTATTTTCTTATCTTTCTTTAGAATTCTATTCTATTATGTTTAGAATAAAAGTCAACAGTGAAATTATAAGATGCTATTCTTCTATTTCTACTGGTTATTGTTATGTTTTATATGCATATATGGAAAAGATGTTATCTCTGTTACAATTGATTCCAGAGTGTGTAAGCATTATTTTCTTCTGGTTTTCTATGAGGAGTCATCAGGATCTTTATTATTTTCTTATGAGTTATGTTCTCAAATATCCAGTATGGTATCGTAGCTTGGATTTTCTTATCTTAGTTTTCCCATCATTCATACTTCGTAAATTATTAATCATGGCTCACCTTTGAAGTGTGTTCTTTGAATTGTGATGACTATGTTTATTATGATTGTATTCTGACTCGATCATAGGAACGTGATGATTCTGGTTTTTGGAATTCTTAAATTTTTGTGAAGAGAATTAACATCGGCAAAGGTATAAGTAGTGGAATTACAAGCTTCAATTTGTATGATGGATTTCTTTTCTCAGGTAAGTTAATTAAAGTCAGTGCATTCAATCGAGATGTCTTTGTTTCTTTAAGCTAATGTGATTGTAAAGGCCTTTGATTAGCATGATAAGAGAACTTTGAAAGATTGTGTGTTTGAGTTTTTTTTAATAGCACGATGAAAGAAGCATTTTGATATGTGTTATTCGATAGTTGAGATCGACTCAGCCGTTTTTATTAGAGTGAGCTGATTAGTTGGGATGTGTTTTGAGTCATATGTATTTAAGTATGTCCTCAGCTAAGAGAATGAATTTTGTGCATTCATGAGTGTATAGACAGGCAGTGTGATTGAAGAATTGATATTCTTGAAAGCATGATATAGAAAAAAACCTACTAGATTTGTTTTAAACAGGTGATGTTATTCTTAATTAAAGCTATTCTATTAATAAAGTTATCCCAATTGTGAAAGTTTGAATGGTCTGTGCATGCTAGCAAAGTTGAAACAATTGAAAGTATTATTAATCGAAGCTCTAGTTTTGAGTTTAGTTTGAATTGAGTAAAGAATTTGCAATATTTTAGTGACGTACTATGGAACAAATTAGAATATGTTTTAATACAAGAATGTAAAGAAGTAGTTTGTACTTTCAGACAGTTAAAGTCACATTAAAAAGATACTGTTCGACTAGTGATTTAGAGAAGGCCACTTTTATGTCTGTGCTGCGAATTTGATGATTTCGTATGTTCGATGAAAAATGTCATATGCTTCCTGATCCTAATGGATTAAAGTATCTAATGTCCTAGAAAGATTTGAAATTTAAGACGGTGTAAATGAATTGAGATATTGAAAGATTTCGAGTAATTATCGATTAATCTTTGAGAAAGCAATTATATTTACAGTTGCCTGGATGGAAAATCTTTGATTATTTTTGTGAGTACTAGTTAATTGATTGATCTTAGTTGATGATGGTCTAATTCCAGCTAAATTAAATGCCAAAGCGAGGTTTTCTTTGCGAAACTAAGGAGCTCAGAAATGTGATAGTGAGTGATAGCTCGTCTATTAATCCAATAGTAAAAAATGTGCAGTTATATGAAGTAGACATTCTAGTGAATGAATATGTACCATGATATTTTGAAATTATGTTCAGATATCTATTTGTTAGCAAGTAAGCCAAACATCAAGTGTATTTAGGACTAATACAATCAGTGATTGTGCGGGAGTGATAATGAGATAGAGTTACTATAGATTTCGTATCGGGATTATCATTTTCTCTGAAAAGGAAGATGTTATTTGGATTGTGGTCAATTGTTTGGAAAAAACTGCATGATTGTTTCAGTATGTACAGAGTTCTTATTTGATAGATCAACTGAGCTATGTCTTCTTGAGAGAGTAATTCAAAATTTTGACAATATGTTCCGACACTATGTACTAAAGTTCAAAGGTTATTGGAAAGAGATAGATGAGATTAAACTGATTTGTGATTCTAAGAAATTAGTGAAAGTGATTCATGAGAGTTGGAAGCAACTTCTTCTAGTAAGATTTTCAGGGACGAAAATCCCTAAAGGGGGGAGAGTTGTAACAACCCAATTTTGGGCCTAGTCGGAACAATGATTTCGGGACCACAAATCCGACGAGAAAAAATTTATTTTTATGATATTTTTATGGTCTACAGTTTCACGAAATTATTTCGTAAAAATTTCGTACGAAAATTTTGACATTTGGGCACTCAATTTAGTCAAAAAGACTAAATCGTAAAAAGTGCAAAGGTTGAGTTCTACATGTTAGAGGAGTCCAATTGTTATGAAATTTTAAATTAGAGGTCCTTATATGGTAATTCGACCATTGGTTAAGTTGATGGACAAAAATGGACATGGTTAGGCATGTTTCCAAAGTTTTTCATTAAGGGCATTTTGGTTATTTAGTTATTAAAATGAATTAAAAACAAAATTAAAATCCAATTTTTGTCCATCTTCAACCCCTTGGCCAAAACTTGCATAGAGAAACCATCGCTACAGTTTTTCAAGCTTTCAAGCTCAATTGTAAGCCCGTTCTAGCCCCGTTTTTAATGATTTTTACATTTTTGAAATCCTCGTAACAAGATCTATTTATTTCTACCACTAATTTGAGATATGGTTAAAGTCTAGGGTTTTGAACCATTATGAATATGTGTGTATTTTGATGTTTAATGGTAGAAAATGCATGTTTATGGTTAGAGAAACGACTTTTATTAAGTGATTTTTGGTGAAAATGCACAAAAGGACCTATTTGTAAAAGTTATAAAATCTGTGTTAAAAATATGATTTAATAAAAAATGTGGGTTGCTATAAGCATAAAAATGATTCGGCTATGCATGGGTAGTAAAGAAATTGAACACATTTCATTTTACGAGCCTAGGGACTAAAATGTAAATATATGAAACTTTAGGGGCAAAAATGTTAGGGACTAAAATGTAAATATGTGAAACTTTAGGGGCAAAAATGTAATTTTACCATAATATGATTTTTGGATCACATTGAATAATATGACTAATAAATAGACTAAATTTGATATTATAGATCAAAGAAAGCGAGGTTCGGACCTAGAACGGGAGAAAAACGAGAAATTGATGGTTAGGTCCTTTTTTGCCATTTTGGTATTGAGGTAAGTTTGTATGTGAATAATGTATTATTATATTTATATTTTAAATATTTTAAATGCTTTGTTAATGTGTGTAATGAATGATTAATTGTATTGATACAATTGATAAGTTCCAATAAGTGTGAAAAATCTCGTTTGAACCTTAGGAATAGAATAGGATACGAGTGACATGTCACTAGGAACCCTGTGATTTATGAGCTCATGAGATATGTGATATATGTTTATGTGGTTCTGGGTGCTGGTGTTGTAGTCCTACCGGTGGCTGGGTAGTCTGGCATCTGTTGCGGATACCTGACAGCTTGTGTGAGCAGCCCGTGTAGCTACGTCCTGACAGACAGCTTGTGTGAGCTGACCCATGAGTAGCTCGAGAATGAGCCTTCATGTGTTATGATATATGAGGTAGCTTTGGCTACGTATGAGGCACGTATGTGCAAGACTTTCCGAGTATCCTTTAGTATTTTGAGTGGTTCAACGGGTATATTAATGATGAGATGAAAAAGGTATAAATATGTTACGAGATGGTACAAGTATATACAACAACTCATGAGTAATGAGCTTGGTGTGTGATGAACATTCGGTAAGAATGTATTCGAGTAAGTTACGCTTGAGAAATATCGATAACCTAATGAATATTGATTTACACTTAAGATGAACAGATACATGATAAAATTTGACAATGACCATGTGATAGGTTTATGAGCCTAATTGAATTGTGATATGGTACGGTTTATTTATTTAAATTGTGTTTCATTGGATATGAAGAAAAGGAAAGAAAAGCATAATTGCCAAATAAAGTCATTATGAGAATATAGTAAGATACGAGTTTAGACAAGTGAAAGGTGGTTGAACTATATGTTGAAATTATGATTACTCATAAATAATATGCATGTGATTAAGAGGATGGAAATAACTTGTTAAATAATGTGATATGTTATAATGGGGAGACTATGGTGGCTAGGCTAATGCTAAGGCATGTAGATGGTGTTTATAAGTTAAAAGAGTAAGCACTATGAACGAATAAGTGGTAATCTTGAGATTTAATGCAAATTGTAATAATAGTATTCTTATGGATGGATAAAATAAATGAATGTTAATAGTTGTTTATTATTTGCATATGAACTTACTAAGATTTATTGCTTACTCCCCTTCCTTTCCTATCTCTTATAGGTTAATTTAGCTAGCTCAGGTTGGAGTTTGCCGGAGATGCTATCACACTATCAAGTTATCATTTGGGTATAAGTGAATACAAGTATTTTAAGTTTATGGCATGTATAGGGACTTGGTCTATTGATTAATTATGTCATTGTTAATGTGGCCAAATGTGTTAGCTTATAATGGTTATGGTCCAATTTGTGTATAGCCATGAATGATGGCTTATATTGATCATATGATTATGCATGTGCCTATGTCTTTGAGATGTGGTTTTTAATTGTGCGTTTGTAATGGGTTATGTTATTAGTGATGAATGTTTGTTGATATTGTATTGGCATGTATTGGTCATAATTGTGGATGTTTTGGTTGTCTAAATATGTTGTGTTTTGTGCCTTTGAATTGATGTGAGTGTATGTGTGAATAAGGGTGTAACACCCCCTACCCGTATCCATCATCGAAATAGGGTACGAGGTATTACCGGAGCTTATCGAATCATTATTAATTATGGGAGAAAGTAAAACAAAGTAAACATGTAATATTTAATAAATTCGTATAACATGGTAATTAACTTACCACTTCTCTATATTCAACATAATTATACAAAGCATAATTATTCGAATTGATCATGAGCCCTAATACCTATTCTTATCGCATTGTTAATCATATAAATCATATAAATATCAAGAAACATGTATGGGTTCAACTTTCATTAAATTTCTCATATGCATATACTTTTACACATCATTTGAAATACTATCTTTATACAAATAGTACACTTGAGTTGCACAATTCTATAATTATCAACAAACACATTTATAAAATATATTCCATGTTCATATATCATTGTCTCATGTCTCCATATATCAAATATATAACATTTAATTCAAACATGAATTTATAACATTTTTCATTTTAAAGTGTTTAACATTTACCAAATATAATTGAGCATGTGATCAATTTATGTATAAGTCACTCACATATTTTCCTCCTCCTCCTCTTCATTCCACACCCTTAATGTATATAACACGCTTATAAGTAGTATTATCTATAATTTCACTATTTACTTATATTTATATTCCAAAGCTGTCCATCCGTGTCATAGTCACTAAATTATTTTTAACTTGAGCTACGGAGCTCCAAATTAAGATCCGCTAATTTTTCCTGAAACTAGACTTACATATCTTCTTACCATAACATTTTCATAACTTTTGGTGTAGCCAATGAGTATAGTTTATTCTTTAAATTGACCCCTATTCTGCTATATGATAGTTCTGACCCTTCTTCACTAAAAAATAATTATCTCCTTGTACGAGATTTGAATAATGTTTTAGTTTATTTATATTGAAAATAGACTCATATAGGATTCTAAAAATATAAATTTAAGCCCCTAATTATTATTTTTCAATTTTTTATGATTTTTCAAATTCAAAACAGGGGAACCCAAAATAATTCTGACCTTGTCTCACAAAATTTATTATATCTCATGATTTACAATTCCATTGCTTTCATCGTTTCTTCTATAAGAAACTAGACTAATAAGCTTTAATTTCATATTTTATTCATTCTCTCATTCGATTTCTACAATTTTTGGTGATTTTTCAAAGTTAGACTACTGCTGCTGTCCAAAACAGTTTTAATGCAAAATGTTGATTTCTATTTTACCCCAAATTTCACAATTCATACAATTTAGTCCTTACTCAATTAACCCCTCAATTGAGCTAAATTTTCTCATTTAATACTTTAGTCTACCATTTTACACTACTTCATATCCCTTGAAAATCATAACTTTAGCACTAGACCTTAATTCCAAACTTTTTCATAATTAGGTCCTAAAATCAATTTCCATCAATTTTACTTGATAAAATCATCATATATCAAAATTAAAGCTTCAATTCTATATTTATTCATCATATGCTTCCAGCACTCATCCATAGCAACTTTAAAAATTAGCCATGGAATAAAAAACTAATGACATAGTAAGTTGGACCCAAATGTAAAAGTCCAAAATCTTAGAAATTTTAAGGAGAAAGCAAGAATTAAACTTACATGAAGCTAGAGTATGAAAACCATCTTAAACCCTCTTCCATGGCTGTTTTTCAGCTGATGAAAATGAAGAGAATTCTAGATATTCCAATCTGGTCCCATTTTTATTTAGCTAATTTTGGCAATTTTCCAATTTTGCCTTATTTCACCAATTTCTAGATTTTTCTTAGCTATTGCACCCAAAATATCTCCTTTGTGCTTATTTTCACTTTACGTCCTTTCTCATTTAACAATTGAGCTATTTAATCCTTCAAGCAACTTTTACACCTTTTTCAATTTAGTCCTTTTTATTTAATTAATCACTCAAACGTCAAAATTTTCTAACGAAATTTTAATACTACCTTATTGACACTCCATAAATATTTATAAAAATATTTATGGCTCAGTTTATAGCACTGAAATCTCGATACTATTTTTTTCAATTTCTTGACCAAATAAATCTTTATAAAACACAATTTATTATTTCAAAAGTCTTTTAAAAGCTACATTTAGCTCATAAATATTAAGTAATATAATCTATGAGTTCACTTGTCAGATTTGGTGGTCTCGAACCACTATTTTCGACATCGCTGAAATTTGGGCTATTACAAAGGGTGGTAAATGGATTGGTAAATAGCCTTTAGTTTGTCCACACAGGTAGACACACGAGCATGTGTCTAGGCTGTGTGTGACCCACGATCTACCCCCATGGGCGTGTAATCCAGTTGTGTGTCCCCTGCACCTTAATTTTTTTGGCAAAACAGAATGTCCAGTAGCCACCACACGGCCAGAGACACGGGCGTGTCACAGCCGTGTGGAGGACACGGCCTAAGCACACGAGTGTGTGACTTGGCCATGTGACCTCAATTTAATGATGATGTCATAAACAAAATGCACTTTAAGATGGACACGGCCTGAAGCACGGGTGTGTGATATGCCACACGGGCATGTCCCGTAACCCATACGGGCGTGTGGTCCTATTTCATGATGAAAATTTTCTAATTGTCACAAAAGTTTCTAAAGTTATCGATTTAGTCTCGAACCACTCCCAATGTATGTTTTAGGCCTCGTAGGCCCATATAAGGGACAATTTGCATATGTATGAATGAATTTAATTTGAACAAAATTTTATGGCCCAGTTTTGAATGTTTGTTTGAGTTTAAGTTTGGTAATGCCTCGTACCCTGTTCTGGCGTCGAATACGGATAAAAAGTGTTACAAGGATAGTGTGATGATACTCCGACCGATTCTAACCTTTACGAGCTTCCGAGTACTATATAACAGAGAAAATAAAACTGAGTAAGCATTTCAAATGCTTAGTAAGTTCGTATAATATGAATTTAACTTGCCAATTATGTTCAATTTAAGTAATTATGTAAATAACATGCATCCCAACAAATTGACCAATTGCCTAATCACATACACTCAATCAAGCAAGTTAGTAATGAATCTCTAAATACTTTTCAAGTAATAAAGATGAGCTCATCATGTAATAACTTTTATACACATATATTTTTCTTATCATATTTCCATATAACATATACATATCTATGATAAATCATCTCAAGTTCAGATTAGCCATAACAAAACTTTGCCCATTAAATTTAATTGAAATATTGATGGATACACATGTAGTACACTTGAACTGTACAAAATTGTAATCCGTCAACTCATATTCAAGGGTACCCAATAGGGCACATAATTAGGAAGTACTCTCTCGATCCATATGACAGGATGCTCATGAGCCATGTAACAGGAAGCTTATTCGGGCTAAATCAAGAACCTCGTAAGAGTTTAAAACAAGAAGCTCATTGAGCTTAATAAGTAACTCTGAAGAGCTATTATCAGGGAGATCTAGATAGCCATATAACATGATGTTCAAGCGAGCCATATCAGTAAGCTCACAAAGAGTCTATATCAGGACGCTCATAAAGAGCTGTGCTTGTGTCTGGAATATATGCAAGATCACAATTGATCATATAACAGGATGCTCACAAAGAGCTGCGATAGTCTGCAACACATGCATGATCATTATCGATCAGGATACTCACAAGAACCATGTAACAGGAAGCTCGAGAGGGCTTATAACAGGATGCTCGTAAGAGCTGTGGTGTGTCCACAATATATGCAGGACTACAACCAATTTGGGAAATCTTGTATCCATCAAATTCTATTATTCAAACGGGACTTATGACACATCGGGCTTTGTTAGATATAAGATTAATTTCATATTCATGACAATGATACAATTCACATACATATCATTCAATTTAAAACTTATAAATATACAATTTAGTTACACAAACTTACTTCGATAAACGTTCGTATACAAGGATCTACTAATCCGATACTTTTTTTTTCTCGATCTAACTTCCTATTTGAGTTATCCGGATCTATAAAAATGAATTTCACATTAATTTGATAAAATTCACATTCAATTTCATTAAATTCACATATTAAGCAAAATTACTATTTTACCCCTATACTTTTGATAAATTCTAATTTTGTCCTTAGGCTCGGAAAATAAAGTTCATGCAGTTTAATCTTTATTCCAGGCCTAATCAATTTGTACATCTATCATTTACAGCCTATGTATTTCATAAAACTAAAAATTTTTCTATGAATTTCACATCTTTACAATTTAGTCCCTAAATCACAATTCCATGGAAATTTCCTTTACAAAATTTGTCTATCTATAAATAATCTTTCATTTTCTACCATAAATTTCAAAATTCTAGCATACTCATCCATGGTAAAATTTTAACACTTTGATATCTTTACAAATTGATCCCAAAATAGCTAGATTAGGTTATTCTGATATCAAAAATATAAAAATTACTAAAAACGGGACAAAATTACTTACCCAATTAAGCTTGCTTGATTTTCTTTCTCTTTCCTAGGGTTTCCATAGAATTTGGGGAAGAAGATTATATAAAATGATGCTATTAGTTATTTATTTAATTTATAATCCTTTTTTTTATTTCCAATTTAGTCATTTTCTGTTTCTAGTTTTCCATGGATGAATCATCAAAAATATCTTCTAAATTTTCTTAATGGTCTAATTACCATGTAAGAACCTCAATTTTTGAATTCCATAGCTATTTAATCCTTCTAGCTACTAGAATTCAACTTTTGCACTTTATACAATTTGGTCCTTTCTTTCTAATTAAACTCAAAATTGGTAAAATTTTCTTATCGAAATTTTCATACGTCTTTCCTATCATGATGCAGACCATGCAATAATATTAAAATAAATTTTCTTTCTAACTCAGATTTGTGGTCCCGAAACTACTAGTCTGATTTCACTGAAAACGGGCAATTACAGGTTCTGTTGTTTGTACTCCTAATATCACTTTCCTTTTATATGTTAGTACTATCACTAAAGTCTTAAATTGAATTCTTTCCAGATCACTGTGTCTTTTAGAACCTCCAAATAGGGAAGATGATTGGCAGTGGTAGATTGTGTGATGGTTTATATCTTCTGGATCAATCATCCAGTATGTTTCAATCATTATTTGAAGACAATAAAGATGTCAATCGGGAGATAATTCGATGGCATAGGTAGTTAGAACATCCATCATTTATTGTTCTTGCCAATATGTTTCCTAATTTGATTTCAAGAACTCATTTAGACTATTTAGTTTGTGATGTGTGTGAGTTTGCTAAGCATATAAGAAACAATTATCCTGTGCATAATAATAGAAGTACTGTTCCTTTTGAGATTATTCATTTGGATGTTTGGAATCCTACTTGCCTTACTTTTTTATTTGGTAACCGTTTGTTTGTTATTTTTATTAACTATTGCACTTGGATGGCATGGTATTTTTATTAAAATCCAAAAGTGATGTTTTCTCGTGTTTTCATTCTTTTCATAAATTTACTACTACTCAATTTGATGCTAAGGTTAAAATTTTTCAAACTGATAATGGAATCGAGTATAACTTTAATGATTATTTGGAATCATATGGGATTTTGCATCAAACCAGTTGTTCATGTACAAGTGCTCAAAATGGTGATGTCAAAAGAAAAATTGGCATTTTTTGGAGGTTTCTAGATCACTTATGTTCAATATGAATCTCCCAAAGCCTTATTGGGGGGATGCGATTTTGGTTGCGGTTTATCTCATTAATTGAATGCCTCTTTAGGTCCTTGATTTTAAAAGCCCCGTAGAAACCTTATAGGGCAAGACGAATTACCCAATTTCACCAAAGGTATTTTGTTGTGTTTGCTTTGTTCATCTTCGACATGGCAGCAAACTAGATCCTCGCACAATCAAATGTGTTTTCATTAGATACTTTCCCACACAAAAGGGTTACTAATGTTATCATGAAAGTATTATGTAAGTATGGATGTAACATTTTATGAGGATGAACCCTACTTTTCTTCATCACAACCATCTATTCAGGGGGAGGTTGCTAAAAATGAAGAGATGACACCTTGTTCTGTTACCTTTTCGATGGAGAATTTAGTTCCAACAGAGACTGGTTCAAGAGAAGATTAGTGGACTGTTTTTGGATAGGCCTAATTTACGGTCATGCATTAGAAAAGACAAGAAAAAAGATGCCATCATACAATCTACTTTATACCTTGACTCTTCGCTGTCAGGTGAGTCTTCTTTACCACATACTGCTACTGATTTGGAATTACCAATAGCCTAACGAAAAGGTGTTAGAACTTGCTCTTTACATCCTATCTCTAACTTTGTCTCTTATGATTCCTTATCTCTATCCTATAGAGTTTTTGCTTTATCTTTATTCTCTATGTTTGTTCCACAAGATTGGAGAGAGACTATCATTGATCTAAGATAGAAGAAGGTTATAATTGAAGAAATGAGGGCTTTAGTAAAAAATGAGACGTGGAAGCTGGTTAATCCTCTTGAGAGGCAGAAATTAGTTGGCTGCAAATGGGTGTTCACTATTAAGTATAAGGCTTATGATTCAATTGTAAGACTTAAAGTCAAATTAGTAGCGCAAGGATTCACTCAGACATATGGAATGGATTATCAAGAAATATTTGCTCCAGTTGCTAAATTGAACACAATTAGGATTCTTTTATCATGTGTAGCAAATCTCGATTGGGACTTACACCAGTTTGATGTAAAGAATGGCTTCTTACATGGAGACTGGGAAGAAGAAGTGTATATGAAAGTTCCTCTAGGATTCGAGGAGAAAGATACTTAAGGGAAGGTATGCAAGCTGAAAAACACTCTATATGGGCTAAAGCAATCTCCTAGAGCCTGGTTTGACAGATCTAGTAAGGCTATGGTGTCGTTTGGCTATCTACATAGTAATGTTGATCATACCCTCTTTATAAAACATCACAAGGGTAATATTACTCTCCTTATAGTTTATGTTGATGACATAATTATGACAGGAGATGAAAAGGAAGAAATGACCTAGCTTAAGAAACAATTGGCTCAGGAATTCGAAATCAAAGGCTTAGGAAAGTTACAATATTTTCTCGGAATAAAAGTGGTCAGATTGAAAGAGGGAATTTTTATTTCCCAAAAAAAGTGTGTCTTAGATCTTCTGACAGAGACTAACATGTTAGGTTGCAAACCAGCAAAATCACCTATTGAGAGTAATCAGAAGTTACAAGCAGGGATCGGTGAAATGGTAGATAAAGAGAGATACCAAAGACTCATCGGATGTTTAATTTATCTAGCTCATACTCGACCTAATATAGCCTATGTTGTTAGTTTGGTAAGCCAGTTTATGCATGATTCTTGTGAAGCTCATATGTAGGCAGTATTGAGAATTTTATGCTATTTGAAGTTTGCACCGGACAAAGGTATTCTCTTTAAAAAAAAATAGGCATCTCAAGATAGAAGTATTTACAGATGCAGATTGGGCTGACTATTTTGATGACAAAAGGTCTACAATGGGTTATTATACTCTTGTGGAAGGAAACTTAGTTACTTGGAGGAGTAATAAA
Source organism: Gossypium longicalyx (assembly GCA_025698465.1). NCBI lineage: Eukaryota > Viridiplantae > Streptophyta > Magnoliopsida > Malvales > Malvaceae > Gossypium > Gossypium longicalyx. The sequence goes on along the minus strand of CM047002.1, from coordinate 78,219,219 downwards.
CAAAGTGTTGTGGCTCCATCAAGTGCAGAGGTTGAGTATAGGGCCATGACTCAAGGAGTTTGTGAGCTTTTATGGCTACAAAAAGTATTGGAAGAGCTAAAGTTGTTGAATGAAAAGAGATTAACCTTGTACTATGACAACAAGGCAGCCATCAGCATAGCTCAAAATCCAGTACAACACGATAGACATCAAAATAGATCGTCATTTTATCAAGAAAAAAGTAGCTAGTGGTGCTTTAAGTCTATCTTACCTAGCATCCGAAAAATAGTTGGCTAATGTTTTTACTAAATGGCTCAATTGTAAGACTTACCATAATCTTCTTTGCAAGTTAGGCATGTGAGACATCTATGCACTAATTTGAGGGGGTATTGAGAATCTTTGATTACTTGATATTATTAAAATATTTTTAGAGATTACAGCTGATATTTTTAGATATTCTAATTAAGAGATATTATTTCTTTAATTATTAAATCTTACATGTATATATAGTTGTACATATTTCTAAGAAATATATACTTTGAGAGAGTTTTTTCCTCAATACATTAGAGTATTCATCTCTAATTTCATCATTATGTTATATCATCATGTTAGGGGAATAAAAGTTAGCCGGTTTAAAAATATGATATGAAAATAGCGTTTCTAGCAGAGATATTATCTTACATTTTTGTGTGTACTTTATGAGAACAACTCCTTTCTGGAAATAAGTATAGGCTACTGAGCCAAGAGGTTAATATGAATTGGCTGATATTAGACTTTTATTCTGCTTGAATACTATCCATGGTTGTAAATGATTAAGTAGGATCTTATTAGGGAAAATGGAGCAGTTGAGGAACTCCTTTATGCATTATTGATAGAGAACACATGATAAAATTCACAAAGTTAGTTTGTATCAGTTGGAGTAGTTAGTCAGTTAGCAACAAAAGCGATTGATACTGACTATGATGCATTCTCAAAGAAAGCGATTATTCAAAACTCTCTATATATACAATGTTAACAATGTACAAAGAATTTTCAACTTTGAAATACAGAATAGATAAATTTCATATTGCACTCAATTTATTTCTTTATTTATTGTTCATTCAGTTTGTAGTTTTACCTTGATTCTAACATAGTATCAGTCACCGGCTGATTCTTAGACCTATGACCACTACGCACTCTGTCGATTCTGGCTCTGTTGAGCCGAGCAATGCTGTGTTCACTGGTGATCGTGTTGTTAACTCGTTTCCGCATTATGACGTTGTCAAGCTTGATGATGGGACCTTCATCAAATGGCAACAACAAGTAAGGCTCATACTAGATGGTTATGATCTACTCGAGATTTTAGATGGTACATTACCACCACTATCTCGATTTATTGAAACATCAAATGGTTCTCTGGCTCCAAATCCATTGGCTTCGGTCTTCAAGCAGCAAGATCATCTCCTAACCTCGTGGCTTCTCTCCATTATCAGCGCTTTGCTTTTACCTTCATTTACCGATGCTCGGTCGGCTTATGATGTCTGGACCACGGCAACGGATCTCTTTGCAGCCAACACTGGTGCCAAACAATCGCGCATCCGTCATGAGTTACACTCGTTAAGGAAAGGTAGCCTTTCTATCAAAACTTATGTTGCATGTGCTCTTTTGGAGTCCTCTGGCTCTCAGATCTCGAAAGAGGAGAAAACAGAGATTATGATTACAAGTCTTCTACTGGAGTTCGAGCCTATTGTTTCCTCCATCTGAGTGTCGACCAGCCCTGTGTCTTTCCAGCATCTGGTTGCTGCGCTCGTCGAGTGCGAAACTCGTCAGGCCCGTGCGCTCCAAGAGGTTCCTCTTCATGCTAATCTTATTGAGGGCGTGTCTGTGCAAGTGATGGAAGGGTCTGTCCGTGGCGGCCGATCGTCATTTCGCAGGCATGGGCGAACCTTCCGATCTCAGCTTTAATGTCAGATTTGTAACCACTTCGGTCATCTGGCACAGCGATACTACTACCGCTACCACCGCGACTCTAATTTGTCACTGTCGGTGCCTCAAAATAATTCGCCCACTTCTCATGGTTACGTATCTGCTCAACCATCGTCATATGGTGTTGCGCCGCATGGAGAAAGAGTGAGTGACAAGTGGGTGCCTCAAGTAAAAAATCCTAGGTTTAGTTTTCAACATCACGTTGGTCAAAATCAAAATTATCATGGTCCAAATTGTGGGATGTACGGTCACTATAGTGGGCTGAATATTCATTATGGTCCACGTGGGTGTCTTTTACTGAATATTCATTATATGGGCCATCTTCTAATCATGTGCAAGTCAATCCCTCTTGTGGTGTAGGGCGGAATCATTGTCCGATAGGTGGTGTTTCAGTTTCTTGGCTTACAAAACCACGAGCCCGTGTATATTCTGGGTCCGATCCGTGTATTAGGCTCCCTTGTGTGGGTGATTTACATGTCTCTGATTACTCTGACTCATCTGGATCCCATGTTAATACCACTCAGTTTGGGTCTAATGCTGGTGACACTGACCCCTACATTCCCATGCCTATTGGCATCACATCATGGTACCTTGATTCTGGTGCTAGTAATCATGTATGTCATGACACGTCTACGCTATGTGATGTCACACCGTATTCAGGTACGTCTTCCCTCTTAATGGGTGACGGGACGACTGCTTTTATTTCGTCAATTAGTAATGGTGTTTTAGCTACTCAGTCTAAGTTGCTCTGATTATCTAATGTTTTGTATGTGCCAAGCATCAGGAAGAATCTTTTGTCGGTATCTCAGTTTGCTAATGATAATGACGTATTTTTTGAATTTCATCCAACATATTATGTTATTAAGGACATCGTGACCCAGGAGACTTTGCTGAAGGGCTACATTCTTTACGGTTTGTACCATTTCCCTGTGCCAGTGGTGTATCTGCTCGGTCTACTGAAGTTCTATTTGCTACTCATACTGGGATTCAGAATAAGCCTGTAGATTTTGCTGTTTTTCTTTGTGGCATAATCGTCTTAGTCACCCGTCTACTTCTATAGTTAAGTCTATTTTAGAGAAATGTAGTATTGTTTTAAATAAATATTGTCTTGATAGTATATGTACTGCGTGTCAAAAAAGAAAGTCACATAAATTGCCGTTTCCTGTTTCAACCACTGAGTATGATCCTTTTGACTTGTTTGTGTCTAATCTTTGGGGATCCGCGTCCGTTGCATGTGACAATAAGTGGTATTATATATCGTTTGTTTATATGTGCACTCGGTTTACTTGGGTTTATCTTCTACGTCAAAAATCTCAGGCTTTGGAATGCTTCACTCACTTTCAACAGCTAATGAAAATGCAGTTTGACAAATCTATTAAACAACTCTAGACTGATTGGGGTGGAGAGTATTGTGTTTTCACGTTAGTTCTAGCATCGCAGGGGATTATTCATCGATTAACCTGTCTTTACACCTCCAAACAAAATGGAGTGGCTGAACGCAAACATCGACACATTGATGAAATAGGCATCACGTTGCTGACTCAAGCAAGTCTGTCTATGGAGTACTGAGGGTATGCCTTTTGTTGTGCGGTTCATCTCATTGATTGTCTTCCTACTGCTATTCTACAAGGTCGATCTCTATTTCAGGCCCTCTATGGGCACGATCCCACCTACGATCATCTACAAGTTTTTGGCTGTTGTTGTTTCCCTTATTTACATCCATTTGTGAAGCATAAGTTAGAGGTCCGATCTCAACCTTCGACCTTTTTGGGGTATACTACTCAACACAAGGGTTATCAGTGCATGTTACTGGATGGTAAGGTTATCATTTCTCGGTACATTGTGTTTGATGAAAATAGGTTTCTATCCACTGAGGTTGCTCTCGAGGGTTCTGTACCGATGTCTAGTACGTCTGTTTCAACGATTGTTCCTCTAGTTCGGCAAGTCTTTTCTCGACCTGTGGAGTTCTCCACTATCCCATCGAGATTGTCACAACTAGCTGAAGGTTCTGTACCGTCTTCTTCTGACACTCCTCAGTCTGGTTCTGAGGCAGTCCATGGGTTGAATCATCCGTCTTCACCAGATGTTGGTGTCTCTTCATCTCCTGATAGTCAGGCTTCCACAGTGCCTGTTGTTAACACTTACTCAATGGTGACTCGGGCTAGGGCAGGCATCTTCAAACCCAAAGCTCTGTCTGTTGAAGTTGTGGAACCATCTACGATTGAGGAAACACTGTCTACTTCGGAGTGGCGGGCTGCAACTCAAGCTGAGTATGATGCTCTTATTCACAACTCTACCTGGGAGCTGGTTCCACTACCACCCAACCGTAAGATCATAGGGTGCAAGTGGCTGTTCAAAATAAAGAGAAATTCCGATGGGACTGTTGCCCGATGAAAGGCTCAGTTAGTAGCCAAATGTTGTTCTCAAGTTCCTGGGTGTGATTTCAAGGAAAAGTCCAGTCCGATGGTGAAACCTACTACTATTCAGGTTATTCTATCCATTGCTGTTTCCAAAGGATGGCAGCTTCGACAAGTCGATGTTAACAATGCTTTATTGAATAGTGATCTTAATACTGAAGTGTTTATGCAACAGCCTCCGAGTTATGTTCAGTGTGATTCGGATGGTACACCTTTTGTGTGTCGTCTGAAGAAAGCTTTATATGGTCTTCGTTAGGCTCCACGTGCATGGTTTGAGAAGCTGAAGTAGTTTCTTGTCTCTGTTGGGTTTCTTGTGTCAAAGTTTGATGTATCATTGTTTGTTCGAATCTAGTCTGGTTCTACTCTCTATGTTTGTACGTGGATGACATTATTATGACTAGTAGTCTGTCCACTACTATAGAATGGTTTGTTCAGTTATTAAATGACGAGTTCTCACTTAAGGACATGAGCGTTCTTTACTACTTTCTTGGGGTATAAGTTACTCATTATTTCGGATGTCTACATCTATGTTAGAGGAAATACATACGTGATATTCTTGATCGATGTTCAATGATCACGGCAAAGAGTGTTCATACACCGATGGTTAGCTCGTCTACAATGTTTAAGGATGGTGGTGAGAGTTTGGAGGATCTGACTGAGTATAGGAGCCTTGCTGGTGCTCTTTAATATGTTGTGCTTACCTGACCTGATATTGCGTATGCGGTAAATAAGATCTGTCAGTTCATGCATAATCCTACTGTTGTTCATATGGTTGCACTAAAATGCATTTTGCGTTATCTATGTGGCACTCTTGATTTTGGGGTGATTGTTCATCCGTCTGCTCGGTTGTACTTGGTTGCTTATGCTGACGCCAACTGAAGGTTAGATTTTGAGGATCGCCGATCAACTTCGAGGTATTGTGTATATTTTGGTCAAACTCCCATGTCTTGGTGCTCTAAGAAACAGCAAGTGGTATCTTGATCCACAACTGAGGCGGAATACAAGAGTCTTCCTGTGGCCACCAGCGAGATTACTTGACTACTTTCGTTGCTTCAAGAACTACAAGTTAAGTCTGATGATACTCCTAATATTTGGTGTGATAGCTCTAGTGCTGTTGCAGTCGCAGCCAATCCTGTTTTACACTCTAAGTTTAAGCACGTCGAGCTGGATCTTTTTTTGTCCGCGAGAAAGTTGCTGATGGTTCTATTATGATTGGTGAGGTTCCCGCCTGTGATCAGGTGGCTGATATTTTAACTAAACCGCTTTCCCTGAAATATTTTACCCGGTTTCGAAATCTTCTTCGGGCCTTACCCGTCGAGAAGATGGGTGAATGATAGAGATCACATAATAAAGTTCACAGAGTTAGTTTGTATCAGTTGGAGTAGTTAGTCAGTTAGCAACTAAAGCAGTGGATACAGAATATATACAAAACTCTCTATATATACAATGTTAACAATCTACAAAGAATTTTCAACTTTGAAATACAGAATAGATAAATTTCAGATTGCCCTCAATTCATTTCTTTATTCATTGTTCATTCACTTTTTATGAAAAACAAAATTGAGAAAAGATGGTAATCTCTAATATACATCTTGGAAGCATATGGTGCAGTGTCTAATTTAAGAGAAGAGAAAGTAAAAGGACAAAAACTTCACATAAAACATGAACATAGCTGTGCAGATGACGTTGTTTGAACTTTGTATTGGGTGAAGAATGATGCCTAAGAGCAGTAATTTTGAGTTTTCATAGTTCCTGCTGTTGAGACAGATTGTGTTCACGAGTCTCTATTAATCCTGGGGAATTTACTCAGGATACTGAAAGGATGGAAGTTGAAACTAAATTAATTAACCCTATCTTCATGAGGAGAAATATCCTCGCTGGTCTTTTGTTCTGTCTTTTTCTTCTTTGGAGCTGCATGATTGAAAAATAGGAGTGAGCCTGCTGCTTCAATCTACACAATATTACACTGGCAATCTATGTTAAGTTTACCATTCATTAATTAGAATACTAGTGCTGTTGGTGACTGTCTTGGACCCTTGAATTTGTGATGAGGCATCTGATTTCTCTATCAGCAGACTTGACAAACTCTTGCAGAACTGGTTATCATCACATGTCGGCTTAGAAAATAATTTTTACCCAGCTAAGATAATCAAACTTAATGAACTGAATGTCCTACCTCTTTGTAAACTGCTAATTCTCCTGCCGATTTTGATATTTCTACAACACAATTTGTTGGAGCAACCACAATTACCTGACATTTTGAAATGTAAAGGGATGAGACTTGTTGATGTATTGTCTTGTAGAAAGAGCATATTACAATTAACTACCTCAGCTGATAGGTCATACGATGATCTACAACATCTAGTCATCTTCTGTTTTGGATGAATTTTCATCTGAGGTGAAAAACAATGAGTTACATAAAAAACTAGTCAAAGAATTAGAGACAAGCGCAGTTTGTACCTTGAAACTATTCATCCTTTCAACCGACAGACTCACATCCATTGCAGCGGCTTCTATTTTCTTTATGGTTTCATTAACTGTATGCTTGGATCCAATTGTGGTTCTCTGCCTTTTGCCATCCTGTGTAAGAAAACAATAGTTTACTTAATGTAGGAATGAACTAAGAATGCTTGTCTGATGTGAATGTTGATTTTGATTTAACAGACTTGCCTGCCCTTCAAAGAGACCTGATAAATCCAGATCATGTGACATTGCTATCAATTGAAATGCATTTATGAAATTTGAGAATTTGTGGGTCTTCATCTCTGCGTTTTGTTCCTGTACGGTATTTTAGATGTTTAGATGAAGCTTGAAACTCTTTATGTTGATACCAATTTCAGACTTTACCTCAACTGTATCGAAGGTGACACTAACATCATCCAGGTCTATTTTCCCTTCGTATTCATAGCCGCACGAAGGCGTATAATCTGTTTGAAACCATGCATCTTCAATGATTTCTGGAATTGTTATCCTCTGTATAATATAAAGAGAAATTATTGTTTTGTTTTAAATTTGGAAATCTTATCTCATAGATTGTCTTGGAGTTAATACCCTTTTTGGATTCGGATCAAGTATTCGCGCAATCAGCTTCCTCTGAGGTCCTGTAAACCATGGCGGACATGTGTATTGTGCTCCAGATATCTTCACAGAAGTAGAAACATCAGTGAAAGGTACCTTATTGTACCTGAAGAAGGTTATTTTTCTATATGCAGATGCATACCTTCTTGTATAAAACAACAAGATTACGATCATCAAATGGTAAGTAGCCAGCAAGTAGTTCGAAAAGGATGACACCACAAGACCAAATATCAGCAGCTGCTCCATCATAGCCCTTATTTGCAAGTAGCTATCACCAAAAAATAAATCATCAGCCTAATCTGGTAAGATTGCTTTGTTAAAGAACAGTTAGCTGTTGGTCTATAATTCTCTACGTACTTTTGTTCTCTTGTTAATTTAAACCGTTTAGAACAAATGAACAGGAAGTGATATGTCTTACCTCCGGTGCTACGTAGCATGGCGAGCCACACGCTGTAGTTAGCATATCTCCAGGCTGCACTTCATGTGAACTTTTAGCCAAATTTCCACAATAATGGTTTGGATTTAATCAGAACTGATGAAAATTTATTTAAGTAAATAGAAAGGCTGTGGCTACCTTCCTCAAAGCACTCAGTCCAAAATCAGTTACTTTAAGGTTTCCTTTACTGTCCAAAAGCAAATTCTCTGGCTGTATAGAAACGATTGATTCCAAATGTTAATTGGTTTAAGTGACCTTTCTTTGCTCAATTGTGAAGATAGAAAAACTGTATGTTAGACATACCTTTAGATCTCTGTGGTAGACTCCTTTTCCATGGCAATGGTCCACTGCATCTATTAATTGCTGGAAAACTTTTCTTCCCTCTGGTTCACTCAATTTTTTAGCATAAGACTGTATAGTAAGGGAAAAAGGATTAAAATTGTAAATTGAAAATTGAAAATTGAAAAGCTTTACACCAAAACTTTATTGGATCCCTGCTGCAGTCTGATAAGTCTTACCAATTTGTCTGAAAGTTGCCCTCCTGATATGTACTCCATTATTATGTATATCTTCGTCTTGGAGCCAATAACCTGCAACCAGGTTTCACCTCTAATGATAGATTAGGGTGAAAGAATTGGTAACAGTCGATCAATCCAGAAAACAAAAACATACCTCATGTATTCTTACAACATTGGGGTGATGTAGAAGCTTCATGGTCCGGATCTCGCTTTGTACCTGAAATTTGAGTATTGATTTGTTAGCTGCAATATATATATATATATATATATATATTTCTTTTGGTATATTTGTCAGGTTGGAGACGGAAATGGAGGACAAGAAGACATATAACAAAGCAAGGGTTGGATACTCGCCTGATACTTGAGATTGCTTTCCAGCACCATGGCCTTATCGATAATCTTGATGGCAACATGATGACCGTTGGTGGTATCCACAGCCAGCTTGACCTTGGCAAAGGTACCTTCTCCAATAGTTCTACCTAGCTGATACTTACCTATAGTTGTTGCAAGCCCCATAATATATTTCAAAAACGAAAGTCAAATCTAATCTTCTCCTGTAAGCCTAAGAAAAACAAGAAATCTCAATCCTTGCCCCTGTTCCGAGAGAAACAATCAGTTGTTCCTCCTAAACTCCTTGCAGATGTTCCTTGTATCCTGTATGCTCCAAATCTGTTGTAAAAACAAATCTGATTTGGCTTAAGTTGGAAGGTCGTAACGCATGCGTTTTATTGGCTACTTTCATGTCTGTGTGTTCTTAAAAAGCCTAATAGATATGAGAATTATTATAATACTTAAAGTGTAATAATATTGTCCTCAACCTATGGAAGTGGTTGAAAACTTTGCTTGAGCTTCAGATTGCATGGAAGGGAAGATGAGACGGCTGGTTGGTGAGACTGAAGTTTGCATGTTTTGAATTTGAATGGAAGTTAGCCGTTGTGTCAAAACTAGAGTTTCTTTGGCGTGCTTTTATTTTCTCAATCTTTAGTCTCAACTTGGTCTTGGATTAGAACTGCCATGATTTAAATGTGCTCCCCATCTCTTATATTTCTACTTGAATTTTTTTTCCTGCCTTATCATTATTTCTTTGTTTTCGGTATTCATCACTTTCTTCTTCACTGCTTTTTATGCAAGATATAGTAGTTGGTGCGAGATTTGATAATGAATTTTTCCATTTTTTAATTCCAATCACATTTCTCACATTTCAGGACCAGCCCAACTCTTTTGATTCGATCAGTGTGAACTTTGAAGAGAAGGCATCAATAGAACTTGGAGGATTGACTTGAATGCCATGAACAAGACCCCTGTCAAAATTATATTTTCTTTATTCATTTCATTTTCAAGATCAACAAAACCATTCATGCCCGGTAATGTAAGGAAATCCATGGATAAGATACTGAACATCGTAAATAATTTTGGAATCGAAACGGTTATTTCACCCATTTTGTTGAGATAAACAAGTCGCATTCTATCATAACTCGTTCCTGCCAAGAAAAAAAGTGCAGCACCGATAAAGCCATAAGATATTATTTGTAAAGTAGCTCCGTTGAGTCTCGTATTAATTATCAAATCAATTCCTACAATTATAAAACCCATATGAAATACGGAGGAATAGACTATTTTTTTTTTAAATTCCTTTGACCAAGAGATGTTGAAGCTGCATAAATTATTTGCATTGTACCCACTATTATCAACCACGGAGAAAATATAAAATGTGCATGGGTAATAATTCCATATTGATCCGAACTAATTCATATGCTTCCATTTTTAATAAAATTCCGGCTAGAAGCAAACAAGTACTGTAATAGGCCTCCTCCTGGGTATCTGGTAACCACGTATGAAGGGTATAATCGGTAATTTGACAGCAAATACAATAAGAAATCCAATATAGAATATTATTTCTAGTGCGACAGGATATGATGGATCAGCTAAGTTTTGGCCCCTTTTTTTATAATCTATAATATAGAAAAAATTCATTAAACTTATCACACAAACTTTTCATTGATCTATTCTTTTTCATTGGGATTCAATCCAAATCACGATATCATTTTCTTGTTCTTGAATGGGTTTCATCAATTTTTTATTCAATTTTTTTAAGTTTATGCTCTACTCCAAGTAAAGATCCACCCGATTTTGATATGCGCATGTAGGACAAATGACCCAATACCACATCTTTTTGCTATGATTTCATTTCCTTTTTTATTTTAATTTAATTCCTATTTCTTTCATGTTTTCTGTCAAATATTCAACCTATTTCTCATATTATTCAATTGATTAATAGTTTGAAATCGTTCTTATTTCCATTTCGAATTTGTAAATTAAAAAGATTTATGATTATGATATAGGTGGTAATCATAAATGTATTATCAATTAAATTTTTTGTAAACTGTGTCTAAATGCTTTATTTTTTCGGTCCAACCAAGCTAATCATAAATCATTGAAAATATTAATATGCCTTATACCCATTTCTAGAGGAATAATATTAGCCACATTTGAGATTTCCTTAAAATTTATAAGGATGTAGGGACAGCTCAAAAACATAAAATGAAGACAGCGCCTAGGGGTGGAGAAGGGTAGCCATAAATTGTGAAGGAGTTAACATGCACGATCACAATCACATGGTAGGACTCTTCAAAAGCCCAAGTCATAGGGTGTTTGGCTGACGGGTGGGCAGGTTGATCGGGTTGGTGTTACGAGGTTCACAATGCTTCTTTGGATGTAGTTGTGGTATGAAAGTTAGCTACGGCTTTTGAATTTCATCCTTAATATACATGTTCATTCGTAATGATGAAAGGTCAACTATATTTAAACTCGGATAAGTTTTCTTTTCTAAAATTGTTTCTGATTAATTATTATTCATTCAATTTCAGAAAAATATTTTTATGATTAAATTTAAGTAATTTTTTTAATTAATAAATAACTCAGATCGAAACTAAAATTTCCTAATCCGAATTCGATCTAGATTTATAGGATCAGGCGTGGAGCCCGACTTATGGGGAGTATGTATTGAATGCATTACATTATACTTTGGGATTTGATACTTAGTATTTTAATGCTGTTTTTTGTATTCTGAAAATGTTGAATATATCAATTTATGTATTGATGTTTATATTTTAAAAATGTTTAATGTAGTATTTAAATTATTATATAATCTTTAATTAAATTAGTCGATAAATATTTTACATGTTTTTTTTTAATTAATAATTTCACATGAATGATATGATATTGTGAAAAATATAAAAAAATAAAATAAAACTAAAGTAGAAGACAAACAATCAAACTTAAACAATATAAGTTTGGCTTTAGAAAAAAAAATATCAACTTGCATTTGATTTTTCTCGAAGGAGATTTAAACAGCAAAGTTGTAATAGGTTGTGCTAACAAGTTTTAACTCCAAAATTTTCAATTATTTCTCCTTAAATTTTTCAAAAAAGTTTCTTATTTTGTACAAGCAAATTTATTTTTAGAAATTACGTCTCTCGCTTTTCTTACTGAATAATGGCTTAATTTCGGTTTTCATGAAATTATTTGAAGTCATTTTAAATTAAAAAGGTAAAGTTTTTGAAAGAAATTGTGAAGAATCAAGATCAAATTTCTGCAATTAGGATTTCATAGAAGGAATTTAATTTCAAGTTTAAAGTTTTTTTTATAGAAGATGACTTTGTTAAACAGAGAGTATGATGTTTTTGCTTATTTAAGCTTAATAATATAGTTTTTCATATAATGATATATCATTCATGTGAAATTGAAGATATGAGAAATGACAGTTCTTATATATTAAATTTAATTTGTGGTTTAACATTCACTAACATGTTAACTCTAGGTATCATAATAGACATTTTTAAAGTATATGTATCATATTGGATAGTACAAATATTAAGTAATATGCAAATTGATAGTTCAGATATCATACTGAACATTTTCAAAGAATAAATACCATATTGGACATTTTATAAAAAGTATAGGTATCAAAAGTGCATTGTCCCTTGTACTTTTAAGTGGGATGATTAGGTGCTAAATATTTGTCTCTTTCTAAAACCCAAATTGTTAGATTTGTAAAATAATTCTGAAAAAAAACTTAATAAATCATGATTTATCATGTTAAATCATCAAGAACAAAACTAGATGTAGAAGCGTACTTGAATCCATGAATTTCTTGAAGTTTTACCAGATCTTGGGGATTTGATCTTCCAAATTAGCACACAAGAAATTTAGAGAATACTTTCTCTCTCTTTCCTAAGGATGGGATATTAGAAAAGATACATTGTTGTGTAATTTGAGAACCATAACCTTAATATTTATAACTTTAGCATATTAGTTCTAATTCCTAATTAGCCCATCACTAATTAGAATTTGATTAGAACTCAATTACTAGAGTATCTACACATATTTAACCCATACTTTATTTAATAATTAAAGCCCAATAAAACTTTAACCAAATTAGATCACTTTTAATCTGGGCTAACCTATCATGGTAGTAAATAATAACATGTAATTACCCTTATTATATATGTGATGTCCATATTTTCCAACAGTCTCCTACTTAGACCACATATATACTAATTATTCTATAATTACATGCCATTATATAACCTTATGAGCTAAAAAATTTTACTATCATATCCAAAAGGTATTCTAAACAATCTCGTCTATTAATTATGTTAACATAGAACCAAGGTGACTTTTGTTACATATATCGTAACTAAGTCCATCCCTGATCACGTATATTAACACACAAAAAATGAAATAGATCAAGTATGGATGTGTAGAATGGAAATTACATGCAATATGATCTAAACATGTCTATTTCCAACTGATCCTCTTAAACCTTAGTAAGATCAAACCTTGCCAAAATCAGAGTGTGAATAAACCAAATAAACTTTATTTCTGCTGAAAATAAACTTAATATCCATAAACTAAAATAACTAAAAATGTGTCTATAACATTAAAGCATTTAAAAGTACAAACTCCCACTAAAATCAAATATCTTTAAATGACATTATACCCATATGAGTAATGTGCTCTTATAAAACCTTAAGTGTAGTCCTTTAGTAAATGGATCCGCAATCATGGAGTTTGTCCTAATATGCTTTATAGGCACTTAACCACTTTGAACTTTTACTTTAATAACCAGGAACTTAAAGCCTATGTGTTTTAACTTTGATGTGCTCCTGTTGCTATTGGAATAAAAGACTGCAATTTGTTTTCACGATTTGCACCTTAGTGACAAAATCTTGTATTCATATTCCATCAAAATAGGAGTCTGTATACCTGATGAACTCTAACTGATTAGACCTCTGATATATGAGCATGTAATCTTTTGTTCTCTGAAAATACCTTATAAACCCTCTTGGATGATATCCAAAGGTCCAAACCAGGGTTGTTTAAAATATCTACCTTACATCCCAATAGTGTACATAATATTCTAATGTATACAAACCTGAACATACATTAGTCTTCCCATTGCTAAAATGTAAAAAATCTTATGCATTTTTGTAATCTCAAAATCATTCTTATGGCATTGATTAAGACTATACTTATTATTGACAGGCAGTATGTTATTAACATATAAAACCAAATATAGAACCTTACTCCCACTAAACTTATGGTATATACAATTATCGACAAAATTCATCTCTAAACCGAATGAGATAATCATTTGGTAAAAATTGTAATACTATTGACGAAAAGTATGCTTAAACCCATAGATGAAGTTCTTTAATTTGCAAATAATTAACTTTGCATCATCAGACACAAAGTTTTCTAGTTGCACCATATAAATGTATGATCAATATTATCATTGAGAAACCATTAACTTAATATTCATCTGATACAACTTAAGGTCAAAATATTCCACTAAAGTCATTATAACCCTTCCTCTAGTGGACCTTTTTAATGACATTCCTTCTTGAGGTTGTTGAGTTTGTTCTTCTTGAAGAATTACCTCATCTTGAATAGGGAGTTGTTCAACATTGTCTTATTGAGGTTCTAGATTCACTTCTTAATCAATGATAGGTATGAAAACTTAATCATCATCAAAAATGATAGTAGAAACTGATTTAGAATTCAATTTATCCTTAAAAGCAATGTTTCTAACCTTATTTTTCCCTCTAAACTCAACATCCTAAAAGAATGTTACAATTCTCATCTCAAAAATATTCCTAATTGTGGGATCATAAAACTCATAGCCCTTAGACCGCTCAGAATTTCCTTGACTTTTATACTTTATAGACATCAAAGAAGTTAGAAGTGATGTCATTTCAACATTATCATTTTTAGCAAAATATTTCTCAATTTCGTTAAGGAAACTTTGGCCTGAGTAATCTTTTTAGATTCTTTGCCCCTAAAGGCTTCTGAAATGTAGTACTTCATGATCATTAGACTCATGCAATTTGAACGATCCCACCTGTCAAAATCTCTTTTAACATAAGGGTTGTTTTCCATAGTGAGAGGTGGGGGTTGTTCTCCCTTTAGTGCAATGTCTATGTTCATACAACCAAACACTATAAGTAAGTGCCTTTTCCATTCATTGAAATTAGTCCCATTAAGTATGGGTATAAAATTTATATTAGCAGATATTGTGGTAGTAGAAGATGAATTAGCAAAAAATAAATAAAAATAAGCTCACATCAATATTCATAAGTAAACA
Organism: Gossypium longicalyx; assembly: GCA_025698465.1. Classification (NCBI taxonomy): domain Eukaryota; kingdom Viridiplantae; phylum Streptophyta; class Magnoliopsida; order Malvales; family Malvaceae; genus Gossypium; species Gossypium longicalyx. Next base: position 78,204,180 of record CM047002.1, on the reverse strand, counting down.
ATAAATTTAGGATAATGGCTAATCTCATCTCAAGATACTAAACACAACACTAAAATCAAGTCTGCAGACAGTAATATTAACAGTAAGCGGTACTCTTATTGTAGCAATCAAACACTGACAATAAATTATGTCAAACAATGAATTAATCTTTGGACTAACATATTGCTCATATAAAGTACCTTATAATTGTCACACATTTATCACCACATATGTCGTTAAAATTCTATCAAATATTAACGTACCTTTGGGTCAATTAATAAACGCATGAAGCACAAAAATATTTAATCATCTTGATATTTTAAATAAACTAATCTACGCAAAAGATGTCACTTTGGCGATATTTTGTTTCAACTAATCTATTTAAAATATTAGACATCCTTAATTAAAACCTAAAGCCAAAATCTAAATTTATTTGTTTCAAAATATTTCTTATCTTTCAATCAAATTAAAAGATAATAGTATATAATAGTATATATATTTATCCCAAAACAACATACAATGATGTTGGCAAATATAATAATAGTTGAATAAATCATAAACCATAAACAACCTTACACAAGACTTTAAATTTAAACCAAAATAATTTGAATAAAGGTAAAACTCATCTCAAGATATCGGACATTCCATTAATATTTTATCTTTAGATAAAATATTAGCTTACAAGTGATATATTGGTGTAATAATCAAATATTGACAATAAGAACATGTCAAACCATAAATCTTCCTTTAGACCAATTTATTGCTTACATGTAAAATCGAATAATTGTCACATGTTTATTACCATAGTTGCCCATGTAATATTATTAACCTTTATTTGGGCCAATCAATATCAACATAACTTAAGTTACATACACACAACCTTTTATATTTTAAAACAAAATAATTTATACAAAAAAAATCACTTTAGTGACTTATTGCTTCAATTAAGTTATTTTAATATATATATAAACATACCAATATTCAAATTTAAAATTTCTCCAATAATCAAATGTCAAAACTATTTCTTTTATTGTTTTATAGACTCTGAAATAACCCAAAATAAGGTTGTCTTAATAATGCAATAAAAAATCGAAAACCTTAATTCTTGACTATTTCTTTTTTGTTCTAAAACCATATATATCAAAACCAAACAGAAATAATGTAGTGGTTCAAAGCCAAATAATTAACAAGCACATGTATTCATAATTTTGGCATGGATAAAAACACCAAAGGAATTCACACATATACATGTATTCATAATCAAATAGAAAAACTTACCTTGAATTTATCATGTAAATCCAAAGTTGTATTTATGATTAAACAGATATTCACATGAATACTTGAAAAATATTTTCAAGCCAATAAATCTAAAAAAAAACAAATTAAATCATAATAGTTGTCATATCCCACAATTCATACAATAAACCATATCATCATAATTTAACCAAATATTTGGAACCATAAGATGCCAAATCCTAATATTATAGAACTAAACTTAAAACCAAAATATTTAAATATGTATATAGTTGGCTTGAATTTGCACCAAAACACCCATAAATTGAATATATAACCATAACAAAAAAAAAAAAAAAAAACAACTTCAACGATATCTATCAAAGCTTAATTTCACCAATTAAACTATAAAAGATATCTTATTGAATAATGGTTATAAACACCTATTTGTACCAACTATAGTCATGTATTAATCCTCAAAATCATTGATATGCATATAATATATATACACATAATATATACACACAATTATAATAATATAAAAATAATACTGGCTTGCCTTACATATTTCATGTAAACTCAAATTTATATTCATGACTAAAGACATTATCATAAAAGTTTTTTATACGCACAAATACTTAAAAAAATTCATAACCACTAAATATAAAAAGAATCCCAAATTATTTTAATTTTAGTCGGGTTCCATAAGGATTAAAACTTATATAAAATAATTATAACAGAAACCAAAAGTAATCATTCACATATATGAATTGAATTCAATGGTGAATATAATTCATCATGAATAAAGACAAAAGATGATAATTTCATATATATTCAACCACGAACATAAAATTTAAAACAAATAGTGCGGAAAAAAAACATCTTACCAACATTCATTTATTCGATTAACAAGTGAATTAACTTTCAAAACCAATTATACAACCCAATTGGAATTCTTCAATTGCAAAAAGTTGTAAGTCTTTTAACTTTAATTTAATAATGACTTTAACCAAAATTTATAAAATAATTGTGTGAAAAGAAGAGAAAGAAATCTTACAAATCAAATTTTATCAATTGATTATAAATAAATAAATAAATAAACCTTCATCTTTCGAATAAATTTTATTTAAAGAATCAAAACCCAAAAATTTATCAGGAATCTCAAAGATTCAACATAATATATAATTAAAATATCAAATCCATAAAATTAAAAAGAAAAACAAATCAATCCAAAAATAATAAAGAATCAATTCATTCTCAATGATCCAACATGACAAAGCTCAGATGTCACTTGTTAGATTTATAAAATAAATCTGAAATAAAACTTAATAAATCAGGATCTATCATGTCAAATAATCAAGAATAAATTAAGAACAAAACTAAATGTGGAAGTGTACCTGAATCCATAAATTCCTTAGAAGTTTTACCAGATCTTGGGGATTTGATCTTCCAAATTAGCATACAAGAAATTCAAAGAATATTTGCTCTCTCTTTCTTAAGGGATATTAGAAAAAATATCTTATTGTGTAATTTGAGACCATAACCCTAATATTTATAACCTTGACATATTAGTTCTAATTTTTGATTAGCCTATCATTAATTAGAATTTGATTATAACTCAATTACTAGAGTATGTACACATATGTGACCCATACTTTATTTAAAAATTAAAACCCAATAAAATTTTAACCAAATTAGATCACTTTTAATCTGGGCTAACTTATCATGATAGTAAATAATAACATATAATTAACCTTATTATATATGTGATGTTCATATTTTCTAATATAAATAATTCAAACACAAATCACACTTTCAGATTTGATTATTGTGAAAGTATACTAACTTATTTACTGTTATTTCTTTCTTTAAGTTTATACTAATTTAAAGATTTTATGTTGATGAATTTGGCAGTAGCTACGGTGGAGGGGAAGGGAGGTGGTTTGTTGTGGGGAGCCAAAAGGAGAGAAAAAGAAAAAACTTCTCATTTAGTTTAACAAAATAGAAATCGTTGACTTTTTCTTTTTTCTTTTAGAAAATTGTAAGGGAGCATGACGTGAAGAAGCTGTGGCTAGACTTATTCCAACATAAACAACCACACCTGTCTAGCACTAAATGAAGGTTTAGTTATTAGTTTTTGACTATTGTATTTAACATTATCCTATCTTGGAAAAATTAAAATTCACAAAATAGATTCGAGCTTTAAAGTTTCTCGGTACTAATCTGAATCCATAACTATTTGAGTTTAAAAAAGTCTAAATTTGTAATAAATTTAAACTCGAAAAAATTCTATTATGAGAAAGTCTATTATTGAGAAAATCCGAGTCCAATAAAACTTAAATTTGAAAAAGTCCGAATTTGATCTAGCTTGAGCTTGAGATAAATTCGACTTAGCTCGAAAAACTCGAATTTATAACTTAACAATCATAATAAACTCTTTACATAATATATAATTATTACTAAAACTATTAGTACATATATATAATTATTATTTTATCATAAATTATAATAAAGATATAATATTACATGATATTATAATATTTAGTTATTAATATATATAAAATATTAATATTATTATATATTATATATAATGGTATAGTATTATATAATATAATAAGAGGATTATTTTATAAATTTACGAAAAATGAATTATGTATTATTGTGAACAACAGTAACTTGATATTAGTGGTGGTCTTAGCCGCACTATTTCGGACCACAAATTGATAGAGAAGTTTCACATCTACAACATCAATAGTCACATCTGTTTCAAGCAAATCAAAATCATCCACATATTCCTACCCCAGGTGTATCAATCGTCCTTGAGAGAAACATTTTCGCATTTGATGTCAGAAACTATAAAATGTGACTTTTTTAACTAATTAACTATTAAAAAATTACAAATTTTTATTTAAATTATTTTTTGACTTTTAGGGATGCAAAATTATCTATTAAATTATTATAATCAATTTTTTTGTAACATTTGTTTATCAACTGATAAAATAGATGAATTGTTTAATCTCTATTAAGACATAGTTGATCTTAAGCATGATTTTATCAATTTTAATTTTGAAAAACTTTCGTCAGTTACTGCAAAAGAATTTGGAATAGATAACATAATTCTATAAGCAATATACACATTTGAAAATGAATTAAAAAACTAGTATTGATTATATACACTTTATATATATATATATATATATATATAACACCTTCTCTCAAAATCTATTAAGAGGCTAATGTAAACAATCATACTGATTATATAAAAAAAATTAGTTCAAACAAACGAATAAACCAAATTAGGTGAAATGCAAATGAGTAATATAGCTTTTAAAGTTAGAATAATATAAATTGGTTAGAAGTTTGATTTTCAATCACCATCATAGAAATTTAAAGAAATTCTTCAATCTTGATTCTAGACAAATATATGAGAGAATTTCAGTTCTAAGGCTAAGAAGCACTAAAAATGTTTACAAAGCTAAGAATTTTAATGAAAATGGAAGAATTAAAATATCGAGTGCAAGAGAAAAACATATCATTTGATTAGTTTAATTATGATAAATAACTTTTAATTAAGATTTCATAAAAAATCAGTTCACCATCCAATAAGCTTCCTTATTTTAATGTTGCTTCTTGACTTCTAATACTTTATTACTGTTAGGCATAGATTTGTTTAAGGTTTTTTTCTTTTTTGGTGACAAGATTTGAAATTGTAAACTAATAAAGGAGTAAATTGATAAGCGTATTTAGTGCAAAGTGATAACCGCTTTTTTTCTTTTTTCTTTTGATGATATGAAAAATATAAATAAATATACATAAGTTTGGTTTAACTTTCAATAAAAAGGCTAGTTATGATTTATGTATAATATATATACTAATTTTTTAACCATGTGATGCATAAGTTGATTAGTATGTACATCAGTTATAATCCTAAAAACTATGAAAACTTGTCAAAATTTGAGTCTAATCTATCAAAATTTGTATCTAATAATAAGTTATTTAATAAGTAATTTTAAATAATATAATATATGCGGATGGTAATTTTGGTTATAATTATAAAACAATCAATGGGCCTTTAATTAATAATAGTGTAAATTAAAACTTTTATATAAATATACGAGTTTATTGTATTTAAATTAAATGATACATTTAATTAATTTATATTATATATATAATTTTTACACATAACTATTTGTTGACTTTAAGTGCATTGTATTAGAATTACCACCATTTATTTGAAAAATAAAAGTACCTCTAAAAAATCTTAGTATTAGTATTGTATTATAATCACCACAATTCATATTTATAAATAGTGAAGAAGTGAGCCATAAGAGTATTCTTTAGTTAATGTGGGATTAAAATTAACTTTTTAATGAAAATAGTGAATAATTTGTTACTTATTTATAAGGTAAATGTGAGATATGAAAGTATTTTCTAGTCAATATGGCGTTAAAATTAACTTTTTTTAATGAAAATAACGAAGAAATTTACACTTATTTATATGGTAAGTGTGAGCATGGGAGTGTTTTCTAGCCAATATGGGATAAAAATTAACTTTTTAAGGGATTAAAATTAATTTTTAGTAAAAATATTGAAGAAGTAAACTATGAAAGTATTTTCTAGTCACTGTGGGATTAAAATTAACTTTTTAATAAAAATTGTGAAGAAGTGAGTTATAAGAGAATTGTTTAGTCAATGTGGAATTAAAATTAACTTTTTAATGAAAACAGTGAAAAAATTGACACTTATTTATAAGGTAAGTTTAAGCATTCTCTAGCCAATGTGGAATTAAAATTAATTTTTAATAAAAAAGTGAAGAAGTTAGCTATGAGAGTATTCTCTAGCCAATATAATTAACTTTTTAATGAAAATAGTGAAAAACTGTCACTTATTTATAAGGTGAATTGTAACACCCTTAACCCGTATCCGTCGCCGGAATAGGGTTACGGAGCCTTACCGAACAAACGAAACAATAAAACATTCATTTCATACCTCATTGCATACATAATCAAATTACATTCAATCACATACATAACGTCCCTTGATCGAGCCCTCGAAGCCCTAGAAATACATTAGAAACAATTCGGGACCAAATTGGAAACAATTAGAAAGTACAAGAAAAAGTGGACTACAAGGGTCACATGTGTAACACCCTTATCCCGTCTGTTACCGGAATAGGTTAGGGGCATTACCAGACAAACAGAACATTTCAAACCAATTCAGAATCACATATATTATTTAATATCATTTCATAAGAAATTATTTCTTAAGAAGGTCTACGTGACCTAAAACATAAGTTTAAGAACGGTCCAAGCTAAATCGAACACATTCATAAAATTTAGAACATAGAAAATTTTTCAATTCTGTTGAGGTCACATGCCCGTGTGTCCAAGCCGTGTGCCTCACACGGGCATCAGACACACCCATGTGAACCAACCGTGCCAAAACAAAGCATGCATACTGACTTTTTCACACGGCCAATAGGCACGCCCGTGTACTATGGCCGTGTGATACTTAGCTAGCTACTGACTTTAGCCCACGGCCATATGACACACCCGTATGTCAAGACCGTATGATTCTTGGGAGAATACTGCTTTTCTTACATGGACACAAGGCACGCCCGTGTCCCCTGACCGTGTGGCACCAAGCAGACTTGGTTTAAGCCAAAATTTGCCACCCCTTTTTGGGTCCAATCCTACAAGCAATAATATACAACATTCATACCAAAATTTCCAACCAGTTCTATGCTTAAGAATGACCAAAACACTTTAGAACTTAGCACATTACAAACATACACCAAAACTATACACAAACTTATCGTTTGTTAGCCAACTCCCATGGCATATTTTATACACCACAAAAATTATATACATAGACCTTCTAGCCTATACATGCCATACTTTAATGTATTTACACTTTCCAAAAGTACCAAAATGAGATCGATAGTGTGATGACGATCCTTGATGATCCCTAAGCTTTCAGTAGCTTTGATATCTATAAAACAATGTAAATACACACAAAGTAAGCTTTCAAAAGCTTAGTAAGCTCGTACTCAAGTCATTCATAATATATGAAATATAAAATAACAACATATAAGTATTTGCACAATTTCAATCCATAAATCTATATCAACTCAATGAAATTCATATACTTAACATCATCTACCACTTAGGTATTATACATACCTGATTCTTCCCGTACTTATACACTTTCAGACTGTAATAGCCTAAATTTTTAGTGGTGTCGGAATAGTGATTCGAGATCATTAAATCCGACAAATGAGTAGAAAATATTATTAATTTAGTGAATATAAGTTAAATGTGAAGTTAGAAATTTTTTGAAATAGCGAATAGTGTACTAGAAATAAATATTAAAATAATTAGAATCAGAAACGAGGTATTGAGACTTTAAAAATTTTAAACCGAGCCATAAATATTTTTATAAATATTTATGGAGTGTTAATAAGTTAGTATTAAAGTTTCGTCAAGAAATTTTAAAGTTCCGATAGTTAATTGAATAAAAAGGACTAAATTATAACAAATGTAAAATTATGGGAAATGATTAAATGGCTTAAATGATAAAAGAAAGAGGGTTTAAAAGGAAAATAGACCCAAAATGATTTGGGCTGGACGGCAAGGGGCATGAAATCAGCAGGAAAATTGATGAATTAAGGGTAAAATTGGAATATTGCAAAATTTACTTAATAAAGCTAGGACTAAAGTGGAATTATCTAGATTTCTCTTTATTTTTCTGCATTCTCATCAGCAAAAACACCATAGAAGGGTTTCCTTAAGCTGGTTTTTCATATTTTTACTGCAAGTAAGTTCAATTCTTGATTATTTCTTGAAATTTTTGTATTTTTATGACTTTTACAACTAGGTTCACTTGTTGAATTCATTAGTTTTTGATTTTATGAAAGAAATTGGAAGTTGCTATGAATATGTGATGGAAGTATATGATGATTTAGCATGAAATTAGAGCTTTAAATTGTTTATATGCTGATTTTATTGAAAGAATTGAATAGAAAGTGAATGTTTGGGACCTAATGGTGAAAGAGTTTGAAGTTAGGGTTTTATGTGAAAATTCTGAATTTAAATAATTGTGAGATAACTTATAATTTCTAGATAAAGCATTAATTTGGAAAAATTATCTTCATTGAGGGGTTAATTGAGTAAGGACTGAATTGTATGAACTGTGAAATTTGGGGCAAAAATCGAAATCAACATTTGCACTAAAACAGTTTTGGACAGCAGCAGTAGTCTAACTTTGAAAAATCACCAAAAATTGTAGAAATCGAATTATGGAATGAATAAAATATGAAATTAAATCTTATTGAGTTTAGTTTTTTATAGAAGAAACGGTGTAAGCAATGGAATTGTAAATCATGAGATATAATAGATTTTGTAAGACAATGTCAGAATGAATTCGGGTTCCCCTGTTCTGACTTTGAAAAATCATAAAAAATTGAATAAAAATAATTAGGGGATTAAATTTATATGTTTATAATCCATAATGAGTCTATTTTCAATAGAAACAAACGGAAAAATCATTTGAATCCTGTACGAGAAGATAATTAATTTTTAGTGAAGAAAGGTCGGAACTGTCAAACAGCAGAACAGGGGAGACTTCAATGAATAAACTGTATTAATTGGCCCAACCAAAAATTATAAAATTTTTATGGTAAGAAGACATGTGAGTCTAGTTTTAGGGAAAATTAGCGGATATTAATTTGAAGTTCTTTAGCTAAAGATAAAAATAATTTAGTGACTATGACACGGATGGACAGCATTGAAATATACATAAGTAAATAATGAAATTATAGATAATATTACTTATAAGCGGGTTGAAGATGAAGTCAATACTGATAAGTGAATGATTTTACAATGATAGATCGAGAACCCGAAACAAGTCGAGGAAAAGAAAAAGTAGCTAATTAGTCCCTGAACTTTCACAAATTTTGCAAATCGACCCAGGTAAGTTCATATGGTTGAAGTTTAATGATTATATGTTAATTTTATGAATTATATAATGTATGATGAAATATATTTATTGATGAATAGAGAATAAAATAACAACCCGAAAATCGAATAAATGATCAAATTGAGCGGAACGTCGGATTTGAGTACTTACGATCGATGATAAGTGACAAGTGATAAGTGGTAGCTTTAGCTACACTTATCCGATCGCGACAAGTGATAAGTGATAAGTGGTAGCTTTAGCTACACTTATCGATCGGTGGCAAGTAATAAATGATAAGTGATAGTTTTAGCTACACTTATCCGATCGATGACAAGTGATAAATGTGATCGAGTGTAAGACCGTGGCGAGGACTATGACTTCAAAAAGTGATAAGTGATCATCACGCAAGACCATAGTTATACTATGGCAAAGTGAAAGTGAAGTACTCATTTTCTCGTAACCGTCCCTAATTTGGTTAAAGAATGATATGTGACAAATGGGCCCAAAAGAATTAAAGGAAATGAATAAGTGGTAGTAAGTTTATACAAGGGAACTCACCAATGATTGTGGTTGACAGTGAACTTAATAATTGTGTATATTGTATAAGTGTATAAATATTTGGTAAGATTTATGTTTTACGCCTATGAACTTACTAAGCTTCTATAAGCTTACTTGAGTGTATTCAATGTCTCTTGTAGATTGACGTGGAAGTATACGGAGGATCGGATCAACACAAAGAATCACACTATCCAGATTATCTCCGGTAGCTTTTGTAAATTTTTTTTTTGATTTATATGGCATGTATAAGGTTTGATGATTATATAAATGCTAAGACTTGTTTAATGAATATACATTAAAAAATGATAAATATGTTAAATAGTATGATTATAGTAGAAGTATAATTTGGTATCAAATTGATTGAAATGAATTGGTTGGTTGGATTAGTCACGGTTTTAAAATTTGCGGGGAAGGTTAGATATTTATAAAGGGTTATATTGAACAAAAAAAAAAACTTTGGGATTTTGCGAAAAATTTTCTATGGTTTCGATTTAATTCTGGTTTGGTCTCGAAGTATGTTTAGGGCTTTGGAGGCCCATCTAAAGGACGTCATGACATGTTTTAGTAAATGAATAGTATTTAACTTGTATTAACGAAAAATTAACTGTAAACTCTCGGTAATGCCACGTACCCTATTTCGGCTATGAATACGGGTAAGGGGTGTTACATTTAGTGGTATCAGAGCCCGATTTAGCCGGTTCTCGGAACATGTGTTATGTGTAAAGTGTTTAGAAATACATGCCATATAAATCTGTGATAGTGTGATATATATGATCCGATCTAATCTTTGTCATTTTATAGATACTCTACGATTATAAAGATGTCGATAGACACGAACGCATCTTGAGCAGAGAGGAAGCTAATGATGAGAGTGTGGACTTCGAACAAGTAACAAGTAGTGATATTCCAATTTCTATGATGCGAGAGCGAGAACTTAAAAATATGATTTATGGAGTTATGAATCAGTGGTATAAGGAGATGATACAAGAAAGAAGTCAGGCTCAACCACCTCCTCCCCCCCTCGCACCACTGTGGTACCTCGGTTGCTCCTCCACCTCCTTCAATAATTGAAACTAGTAAACGTTCTCCGATTGAAAAGCTAAGGAAGTTTGGAGCTGAGGAATTTCGAGGGAGATTAGATGATGACCCTGTAAAAGCTGAGTATTGGCTACAGAGTTTGGTAAGAATTTTTAAACAGATGGTTTGTTCTCCGGAGGATTATCTACGATGTGCTGTCTCGTTGTTAAAAGAAGAAGCATATAACTGGTGGGAAAGCTGTGGAAGTCTGTAGTACACAGAGAGAAGCTTACTTGGGAATTTTTCCGAACGAGTTTAAAAAGAAATATGTGGGAAAAGATATCTAGACAAGAAAAAGAGAGAATTTCTTGATCTACTGGCAGGAAATAAGTCGATATTGAATACGAAAGAGAATTTGTCTACCTCAGCAAATATGCTCGAGACATTGTACCTCATGAAGAAGAAATGTGTATCGATTTGATGAGGGGTTAAATGATGAGATTAGAATGATGATTGGGGTAATGAAACACGGGAGTTCGTTGTTCTCACGACCGTGCTCAAAAGCTCGAAGAAGTATATATGAGAAAAATGCAGCGAGATCGAAAAATAAAGAGTCATTTAAAAGAGGTGCTTCTAAGTCATTTTCAGATTTGCCAAAGAAGAAATCTAAAGAAGAAATTAGTCGAACTACATCGGTCTGGGAAGATTGGGTAGAGGTAGATCAAGACAACTGATTTTGTGGTATTTGATAGACCAGAGCAAGTGTGAGCAAAGTGTTCGTAATACTCCTCGGCCTAAGTGTCAATATTGTGGAAGACATCATTTCGGTGAATGTAGGACTAAGACGGGGGCTTGTTATAAATGTGGGGCTACTGATCATCTTATTCGAGATTGTCCCCAGCTGCAAAAAGATGAAGTGGATCAGAAAGAGATACAGAGAACCACTCCCCAAAGACGTAGACGTTCGGGCCAGAGCAGTGCTACAGGGGCTACTCCTTCGGGTATGAGAGAACCAATTAGTCAATCAGAGAATAGAGCACCAGCACGTACCTATGCCATTCGAGCAAGGGAAGAGGCTACGGCTCCTGATATAATTGCTGGTATTTTCTATCTTTATGATGTTACTGTTTATGCATTAATAGACCCTGGGTCTACTCATTCATATATTTGCACTATGCTAGCATCTGAAAAGAAATTATCTGTTGAGTCCACTAATTATGATATACAAGTCACTAATCCATTAGGTCAAAGTGTGATGGTTAATTTAATATGTCGTAATTGTCCACTGAAAGTGAAAGGCTGTGAATTCTCTGCTGATTTGATGTTGTTACCCTTTCGAGAATTTGATATTATTCTGGGGACGGATTGGTTAACAAAACATGATGTTTGTAGTGGAATGTCGAGAGAAAGCGGATTGATTTGAAAAATCGACGGGAGAAATGATTTCGGCTGAGTTTGGAAATATGAAAGATAATGTTCGAATTATTTCAGCCTTTTCAGCTCAGAAGCTAGTACGAAAGGGTAATGAAGCATATTTAGCTTATATTCTTGATACTCGGGATTCTGAATCAAAGTTGAAACAGTTGCCAGTTGTTAATGAATTTGCTGATGTGTTTCCTGAGGAATTGCCGGGTTTACCGCTTGGATCGTGAAGTTGAGTTTGTGATTGATGTGATCCGTGAACAGCGCCAATATCCATAACACCATACAGAATGGCACCGACGGAATTAAAAGAGTTGAAGACTCAGTTGCAAGAATTGTTAGATAAGGGGTTTATTAGACCAAGTACATCTCCTTGGGGTGCACCTGTTTTGTTTGTGAAAAAGAAAGATGGCTCGTTGAGATTGTGTATAGATTACAGACAGTTAAATAAGGGTACAATCAAGAACAAATATCCTTTGCCCCGCATTGATGATTTGTTCGATCAGTTGAAAGGTGCTGCTGTGTTTTCGAAAATAGATCTTCGATCTGGGTATTATCAGCTGAAAGTTAAAGAATGTGACGTGCCAAAAAGCGCCTTGAGAACTTCGGTATGGTCATTACGAGTTTACGTAATGCCATTTGGTTTAACTAATGCTCCGCTGCATTTATGGACTTGATGAATCGAAATTTTCAACCTTATTTGGATAGATTCGTGGTTGTATTTATTGATGATATACTGATCTATTCAAAGACTGAGTCTGATCATGCACAACACTTGAGAAGTGTGTTACAGACCTTGAGAAAGAAGCAGTTGTATGCAAAGTTCAACAAGTGTGAATTTTGGCTACATGAGGTTGGATTTCTGGGTCATATTGTTTCAGCTGAAGGAATTCGAGTAGATCCAAGTAAAGTGTCAGCAGTGGTGAATTGGAAAACTCCAAAGAACGTAACAGAAGTGCGAAGTTTCCTGGGATTAGCGGGATACTACCGCCGATTTGTTAAAAATTTTTCAATGATTGCTTTACCGATGACTCGACTACTTCAGAAGAATGTTGAATTTGTATGGTCTGAAGAGTGCCAACAAAGTTTTGATCATTGAAGAAGATGTTGTGAAGCTCAAAGTGTTAACTCGGCGTAATCGGGTATACCATATGTTGTGTATAGTGATGCATCTTTAAATGGTTTGGGTTGTGTTTTAATACAGTCAGGGAAAGTAGTGGCATATGCTTCTCGGCAATTAAAACCGCACGAGAAAAATTACCCTACCCATGATTTGGAGTTGGTTTGCGATTGTGTTTGCTTTAAAAATCTGGAGACATTATTTATATGGGAAAAATGTTTTGTGTATACCGATCACAAAAGTCTAAAATATTTGATGACACAGAAAGAGCTGAACTTGAGACAGAGACGGTGGCTCGAACTATTGAAAGATTATGATCTTGTTATTGATTATCACCCGGGGAAAGCTAATGTGGTCGCTGATGCACTTAGCCGAAAATCATCATTATTTGCACTTCGAGCAATGAATGTTCATTTTTCTGTTAATGAAGATGGTTCAGTATTAGCAGAATCGAAAGCAAAATCTACATTCCTTCAACGGATCCGTGAATTGCAGAGTGATGATCCGAAACTAGTGCTGAAACGACAAACGGTTCAGGATAATTTGAGTTCAAAATATAGCATTGATGATGGCAGTATGTTGCGTTTTCAGAATTGAAAAATGATATTCTTGCTGAAGCTCATAATAGTAAGTATTCTATTCATCCGGGTAGTACAAAAATGTATTGCGATTTAAAAAGAAATCTTGGTGGCACTGGTATGAAGCGAGAGATTTGTGAATTTGTTGCAAAATGTCTAATCATCAGCAGTGAAAGCAGAGCATCAAGTACCAATGAGTTTATTACAACCTATTATGATTCCCGAATGGAAGTGGGAACACATTACGATGGATTTTGTGTCGGGATTGCTCGTGACTAAAAAGAAAGATTCAATCGGGTTATCGTTGATAGATTGACAAAGTCGACACATTTTATTCCAGTCAGATCAAATTTTTCATTGGAGAAGTTAGCGGAATTGTATATTTCTGAGATTGTGAAATTACATGGAGTTCCAGTATCTATTATTTCGGATCGGGATCCGAGATTTACTTCGAGATTTTGGAGTAAATTACAGGAGGCTTTGGGCACTAAATTAAATTTCAGCACAGCTTTTCATCCTCAGACAGACGGGCAGTCAGAGCGAGTGATTCAGATTTTAGAAGATATGTTAAGGTGTTGTGTACTTGAGTTTGACGGCAGCTGGGAAAGGTATTTACCTTTAGTCGAATTTGCTTATAATAATAGTTATCAAACTAGTATTAAAATGGCACCATTTGAAGCTCTGTATGGAAGAAAGTGTAGAACTCCATTATATTGGTCTGAATTAAGTGAACCGAAACTAATGGGAGTGGACTTGATTCGGGAAACCGAAGAAAAAGTTCGTATTATTCGAGATTGTTTAAAAGCTGCCTCCGATCGACAAAAATCATATGCAGATTTAAAGAGAAGAGATATAGAGTTTAATGTGGGTGATCGTGTATTTTTGAAAGTGTCACCATGGAAAAAAGTTTTGCGGTTCGGTAGAAAGGGAAAACTCAGCCCACGATTTATCGGGCCGTATGAAATCATTGAAAGAATCGGTCCGGTAGCTTATAGATTGGCTTTGCCCGGAGCTTGAAACGATCTCATAACGTGTTTCATGTGTCAATGTTGAGACGGTATAGATCGGATCCATCACATGTAATTCCTCATACGAAATAGAGCTCCAACCCGACATGACTTATTCGGAAGAACCGGGTGAGAATTCTAGCTTGGGAAATTAAAGAGTTAAGGAACAAACGAGTACCGTTAGTAAAAGTGTTGTGGCATCGACATGGTGTGGAGGAGGCAACCTGGGAAATAGAGGAATCAATGAGGTCAAAATATCCGAACCTATTTTCAGGTAACAAATTTCGAGGACGAAATTTCTTAAGAGGGGGAGAATTGTAATAGCCTAAATTTTCAGTGGTGTCGGAATAGTGATTCGAGATCATTAAATCCGACAAATGAGTAGAAAATATTATTAATTTAGTGAATATAAGTTAAATGTGAAGTTAGAAATTTTTTGAAATAGCGAATAGTGTACTAGAAATAAATATTAAAATAATTAGAATCAGAAACGAGGTATCGAGACTTTAAAAATTTTAAACCGAGCCATAAATATTTTTATAAATATTTATGGAGTGTTAATAAGTTAGTATTAAAGTTTCGTCAAGAAATTTTAAAGTTCCGATAGTTAATTGAATAAAAAGGACTAAATTATAACAAATGTAAAATTATGAGAAATGATTAAATGGCTTAAATGATAAAAGAAAGAGGGTTTAAAAGGAAAATAGACCCAAAATGATTTGGGCTGGACGGCAAGGGGCATGAAATCAGCAGGAAAATTGATGAATTAAGGGTAAAATTGAAATATTGTAAAATTTACTTAATAAAGCTAGGACTAAAGTGGAATTATCTAGATTTCTCTTTATTTTTCTGCATTCTCATCAGCAAAAACACCATAGAAGGGTTTCCTTAAGCTGGTTTTTCATATTTTTACTGCAAGTAAGTTCAATTCTTGATTATTTCTTGAAATTTTTGTGTTTTTATGACTTTTACAACTAGGTTCACTTGTTGAATTCATTAGTTTTTGATTTTATGAAAGAAATTGGAAGTTGTTATGAATATGTGATGGAAGTATATGATGATTTAGCATGGAATTAGAGCTTTAAATTGTTTATATGCTGATTTTATTGAAAGAATTGAATAGAAAGTGAATGTTTGGGACCTAATGGTGAAAGAGTTTGAAGTTAGGGTTTTATGTGAAAATTCTGAATTTAAATAATTGTGAGATAACTTATAATTTCTAGATAAAGCATTAATTTGGAAAAATTATCTTCATTGAGGGGTTAATTGAGTAAGGACTGAATTGTATGAACTGTGAAATTTGGGCAAAAATCGAAATCAACATTTGCACTAAAATAGTTTTGGACAGCAGCAGTAGTCTAACTTTGAAAAATCACCAAAAATTGTAGAAATCGAATTATGGAATGAATAAAATATAAATTTAAAGCTTATTGAGTCTAGTTTCTTATAGAAGAAACGGTGTAAGCAATGGAATTGTAAATCATGAGATATAATAGATTTTGTAAGACAATGTCAGAATGAATTCGGGTTCCCCTGTTCTGACTTTGAAAAATCATAAAAAATTTAATAAAAATAATTAGGGGCTTAAATTTATATGTTTATAATCCTGAATGAGTCTATTTTCAATATAAACAAACAGAAAAACCATTTGAATCCTGTACGAGAAGATAATTAATTTTTAGTGAAGAAGGGTCGGAACTGTCAAACAGCAGAACAGGGGAGACTTCAATGAATAAACTGTATTAATTGGCCCAACCAAAAATTATAAAATTTTTATGGTAAGAAGACATGTGAGTCTAGTTTTAGGGAAAATTAGCGGATATTAATTTGAAGTTCTTTAGCTAAAGATAAAAATAATTTAGTGACTATGACATGGATGGACAGCATTGGAATATACATAAGTAAATAATGAAATTATAGATAATATTACTTATAAGCGGGTTGAAGATGAAGTCAATACAGATAAGTCAATGATTTTACAATGATAGATCGAGAACTCGAAACAAGTCGAGGAAAAGAAAAAGTAGCTAATTAGTCCCTGAACTTTCACAAATTTTGCAAATCGACCCAGGTAAGTTCATATGGTTGAAGTTTAATGATTATATGTTAATTTTATGAATTATATAATGTATGATGAAATATATTTATTGATGAATAGAGAATAAAATAACAACCCGAAAATCGAATAAATGATCAAATTGAGCGAACGTCGGATTTGAGTACTTACGATCGATGATAAGTGACAAGTGATAAGTGGTAGCTTTAGTGCACTTATCGATCGGCGACAAGTGATAAGTGATAAGTGGTAGCTTTAGCTACACTTATCGATCGATGACAAGTAATAAGTGATAAGTGATAGTTTTAGCTACACTTATCGATCGATGACAAGTGATAAATGTGATCGATGTAAGACCGTGGCGGGACTATGACTTCAAAAAGTGATAAGTGATCATACGCAAGACCATAGTTATACTATGGCAAAGTGAAAGTGAAGTACTCAATTTTTCGTAACCGTCCCTAATTTGGTTAAAGAATGATATGTGACAAATGGGCCCAAAAGAATTAAAGGAAATGAATAAGTGGTAGTAAGTTTATACAAGGGAACTCACCAATGACTGTGGTTGACAGGTGAACTTAATAATTGTGTATATTGTATAAGTGTATAAATATTTGGTAAGATTTATGTTTTACGCCTATGAACTTACTAAGCTTCTATAAGCTTACTTGAGTGTATTCAATGTCTCTTATAGATTGACGTGGAAGTATACGGAGGATCGGATCAACACAAAGAATCACACTATCCAGATTATCTCCGGTAGCTTTTGTAAATTTTCTTTTTGATTTATATGGCATGTATAAGGTTTGATGATTATATAAATGCTAAGACTTGTTTAATGAATATACATTAAAAAAATGATAAATATGTTAAATAGTATGATTATAGTAGAAGTATAATTTGGTATCAAATTGATTGAAATGAATTGGTTGGTTGGATTAGTCTCGGTTTTAAAATTTGCAGGGAAGGTTAGATATTTATAAAGGGGTTATATTGAACAAAAAAAAAAAACTTTGGGATTTTGCGAAAAATTTTCTATGGTTTCGATTTAATTCTGGTTTGGTCTCGAAGTATGTTTAGGGCTTTGGAGGCCCATCTAAAGGACGTCATGACATGTTTTAGTAAATGAATAGTATTTAACTTGTATTAACGAAAAATTAATCTGGTAAACTCTGGTAATGCCACGTACCCTATTTCGGCTATGAATACGGGTAAGGGGTGTTACACAGACTCACCTCTTGTGAATGTTATAAGACTTCCCATAACTTATTCATATTTTAGACATCTGCACACTTAGTGCTATATGGTTAGCCCAAAATAAATATTTTCGCACACTTAGTGCCATTTTAAATAACTGAGACTAAGTCGGTATCGCACACTTAGTGCCATCTTAAATAACCGAGACTAAGTCGGTATTGCACACTTAGTGACTCAAATAGCCAAAGCTAATTTAAATCGTACACTTAGTGCCAAGATAGTTTAAATCGCACACTTAGTGCCAAAACTTCCGATTTATCCTCATATCGTCCAATTTAATTATACACAAACTATGTATAATAAAGGCATCAAAGCTTACTTAACATCATATTTTAAGTACGAACTTACCTCGTACTCGAAATTTGTCCACTTGGACTATCTACTCGATAACCTTCGACTTTCCTCGATATAAGTACGAATTCCTCATTTCTTGATCTATATGTTTTCAAAAGTAACCCTTTTATTCACCAATTAATTCAATTTAATCCATAAACATTTACTTAGGGCAATTTGCAAACTAGCCCTTACATTATCACATTTCGACACTTTAGTCCCTATTTCACAAAATCACAATATACACATAAATTGCATACACACAAGTTTAGCCGAATTCTCCTAGTACTCATACTAGTCCACACAATTCATTTATTTCACATTCTAGTCCCTCAAAAATAACATTTTATAATTTAGCCCAAAATATTCAAATTCTTCAAAAGTCCCAATACAAAGTATATCTATCTATCATCAAGCTTTCATATTTCACCATTTATAATCCCAAAGCTCACAAATCAACAATGACATCTTATGAAATCCTCAACAATTTCAGAAATTCAAACATGGGTTTTGAAGAACACAAAGCAACGATCACAGAAACGTAGAAATTATCAAAAACTTAGTTAAAATCGTACCGTAATCAAGAAATCAAAGTGCCGAAACCTAAAATGGCTTTCTCCTTTTTCTTTTTCTTTGATTTTCGGCAATGCATGCATGAAAATGGCTTCATTTTCATGTTTATTTTCATTTAATATACATTAGTATGCATTTTCCAATTTTTCCCTTTAATTAACAAATAAAAATTCCATCCACTAGTGTCCATAGTTGTCCATGCATTAATACAATGGTCAAATTGACATGCAAGGACCTTTATTTTAAAAGCCAAGCCAAATAAGTGCTTTAACATTTAGCACTCAACTTTTATTCCTTACGCAATTTAATCCTTTTTCATAATTAAGCATAGAAACGGACAAATTAAATCACAAAGATTTCACAGATGTAAATTCACATATCACAGACACAGAAAATAATATTAAAATATTTTTCAGACTCAGATTTGTGGTCTCAAAACCACTATTCTGACTAGGGTCAAAACCGGACTGTTACAACATGTCTGAGACACACACCCGTGTCTCAAGCCGTGTAACAATCGAAATAGGGACACACGACCGTGTCCCAGCTCGTGTCTTCACCCGTGTAACTCTCGTAGTTGGGTCACACGGCCAAGCTACACGCCCGTGTGCCAGGTCGTGTGTTAGGCTATGTAATAGCCTGACTTGCATGCATTAAAACCTAAAGGGGATACATGACCGTGTTGCCTGGCCGTGTGTCACACGTCCGTGTCTCAGACTATATGGACATGAACTTGCCTAAAAATAAGCTATTTCCATCACCAATTCAAGCAACCATCTAAAGGCCTTTAAAACACCTAATTAAACATCTAAACATGTCCAAAACCAACATGAAATGACCAATTCAAAATTTCAAAACCATTCAACTAATATGCCATACAAGGCACCTCAATTACAAATATGCAAACTTACCAAAACATGCATATGTTGATCACATTTCTATTATCAAACATAACTCAGCGTTTACCAAACCATACCTCAAATATGATCATTAACATTTCAACATAACTTACCATTTGAGCCATACCTTTCATGCATCATAAGTAACAACCCGTTTTCACTGAAATCGGAACAATAGTTTCGGGACCAGAAATTCGAGTCAAGAAGGAAAATTATGTTAATTTTATTTCATGATCTGCATTATGATAGGAATATTGTATAAATATTTCGTTAAGAAAATTTTACCGATTACATGTTTAATTGATAAAAGGACCAAATTGCATGAAATGCAAAAGTTGAGTTCTAGTAGCTATAAGTATCAAATAGCTATGGAATTCAAAATTTGAGGTCCTTATATGGAAAATAGACCATTAAGTGGGGTTAGTAGATAAACATGATTAGTCATCATGGGAAAATCTAATAAAGAAAAGGATTAAATTGGAATGTGGAAATAATAAAAGATGATAAATGATTAAATAACAAAATATCATCTTTTTCATCATCTTTCCCAAATTATTTTACATGGAAATCCTAGTTAGAAGAGCTTGAAAGTAGCAAGTTTATTTGGCTCAATTAGGTGAGTATTCATGTAACACCCCCTAACCCTTATTCATTGCCAGAACAGGGTTATGGAGCATTACCAGACTTTTTAGATCAAATACGAACATTAAACAAATAATTTAACATACACATCATAAATTAATCATATTGTCCAATTTATAGGCCTTCGAGACCCTAAATATGAATTAAAAATAAATCGAGACTAATTCGGGTTCTTTGAGAATTTTTCGCGAAATTTTAAAATTTTTCCTAAATGTAGGGTACACACGCCCGTGTGGCCAAGGGACACGCCCGTGTGACCCTATGACATGCCCGTGCTTCAGGCCGTGTCCTACTCCGTGTAACTCTCTGACTTACTCACACGTCCAAGTCACACGCCCGTGTGCTAGGCCTTGTTATTCATATGGCTGAGACACATGCCCCTATCTTTGCCTGTGTGCTAATACCTGAGCATTATGTTTTGAAAATTTTAAGTTGTAGGGGACACACGACCAACCCACACACCTATGTGCTAGCCGTGTGTCTCACACAATCTGGTCACACGCCTGTGTGTCAGGCTGTGTAGACTCAAAATAAGCCTTATACATCACGTCTACCAAACCTGCAAATCTTGAACAACAAGCAACTCAAAATCCGATCTTCCAACCAATCCGAAACGCATTCAAATACCTTTAATACATGCCAAAATCATCAACCTAAAGACCTAATCAATGTACCCTCATAGATATTTTACATATATTGTTCAACAATCCACCATACCACCATTTAAGCTAACCCAAATTTTCATACCATTTCAACCTTAGATTTGCATATTTCATATCCACTTGAGTATTAACTTGAACATACCATATTATACCTTAACATAACATACATATGTTCTTATATATATAAGTAGCTAGTATCATCTTATAACATCATATATAATCATTTCACAAAATGACACACATATGACATCCTAGGTACATGTCATTACCAAAAAGAAATATACTTCACCGCTTTAAGTTTGGGATCGACTTTGGATGCTGATTCAGTGATCTGACTTTAACCTAACCTGTGTACAACAAATCGTACGCTGAGTATAAACTTAGTGGTATTTCTGTAATCTGAATACTTTAAAGAAAATAACATTATAAAACATACACTTTTAACCCTATATAAACATTAGCCAATCAATAATTCAATTCATCCATTTAACCTTCATTTCTCATCAATAGCTAATTCAAATAACTTTACTCACTTTGATTCACACATCATTTTGCAATAACAATACTCTTTTCATGAACCCTTGGTTTATGCATTTCATTTGCACAATTCAATTCATTGACCAATTTCAAATTCCCATTCAATATCATTCAATATCAATCTTATTTCTGATTCATTTATTTACATCTATTAACACGACTCAGACTTTGGTGGATACACAGATCCAGCCAAAACACACTAGTATAGCACCCAGTGCCTCACCGGATAATTCGAATTATTAGATTGACACCCAGTATCTCATCGACCATGCCGAAGTAAGTTGGTACCCAGTATCTTATTGAATTTATTCGAAGTAATAGTTTGACACCTAGTGTCTCATCGACTCATGGTTGAAGTATCCTTAAACACTTCCAATCCTATGGCATGCCAACTATATCCGACTCAGCTCGATACAGTTAATAGGGTTTTCAATCACATTTTCCATTTCAATCAATGTTCATTCTGATTCAAATAATCACATATGCTTATAATTCAATTCTATTCAATTCAATATCACAATATCAATTACTTACCTCAACTTACTTACCATATACATTAAGTAATAAATTCAACAGTTAATTATTAGGCTCGGATTATAGAAATACAAACCGTAATTTCTCGAATCACTCCTTGTCAACTTTTTCCTTTCCTTTCTTAATTGAGGTCTCCGGCACAATGTTAGCTACGAAAATTAAAACAATTTAAAATCATCAATACACACAATTTCACATTAAATATTTTAATTGTTATTCAACTTTTGCTCACATTTCAATTTAATCCCTAATCAAAACAAATTTTATTTTGTTTAAAACTAATTTCATATTTTCATTCAAATCCCACTTTAGACTGATTTCAACTTTCAAATTTCACCATAAACCCTAATTTCGAAATTCTCTCAATTTAGTCTCTATTACTTCAACTTATAATTTATTCTACAATTCAATCCTTTTCTCAAATCTAACTTGAAATTCTATCAATTTAACCCTTAATACTTCAATTTATTCAACATGAACAACATCTAAAAATCCAGTAACTTTTAAAAGTTCAACATAAATCAAGTAATATTTTGTTCTAGCATTCTAAAAACATCAAAATTACAAGAAAAGGAATTAAATTGACTTATCAATTTGAGTTTGAACCTTAAACCCTAATTTCTCCTTCTTTTTCTTTCTTTTCTATTCTTTCTCTGTTTCGTTTCTTTGTTTCTCTCTTTTTCTATTTATTTCTTTTATTCTTTAATTATAATATAATATAATATAATATTTTCTTAAATAATAAGTACATATATATATATGTATTACAAATGTATGTATGTATTTGTTACACATGTATATTACCACTACCATACAATTGTCACAATTTGGTTTATTTATTTATTTAGTCCTTTAACTTTTCTCTATTCTATAATTTAACTTTTACTCTATATTCAATCTAGTCCTTATACCTAATTATTCTTAATTTCAACTAATTCACCTAGCCAAAATCTAATTAACCACATAAATAACTTCATAAATATTTTTAATAAATATTTACGAATTCGTTTGTCGAAAAAGGAGACAAGAAAATACACTTTTCGATACCCATAAATTTTGGGTCGCTACAATTCAAGTCTTGTTTTTAGTAATTTTTATGTTTCTGAGATCATAATAACTTAATTTGACTATCTTGGGGATTAATTTGCAAATTTTTCAAAGTACTTGGTTTTTCCATGGATGAATATAGTTGAATTATGAAGTTTTATGGTAGAAAATGAAAGGTTATTGTTAGATAAACAACTTTTGTTAAGGAAATTTTGATGAAATCATGATTTTGGGACTAAATTGAAAAGATGTAAAATTAATGGAAAAATTTTGATTTTAATGAAATACATGGGCTGCAAATGTTATATGTAAAAATCGGTTAGGCTTGGAATAAGGATTAAATTGTATGAATTTCATTTTTTGAGCCTAGGAACAAAATCAAAATTAATTAAAAGTATAAGGGCAAAATGGTAATATTGTCTAAGATGTGAATTGGATTAAATTGAATACGAATGGTAATAAATTGATGTGAAATTCATTTATATAGATCCGGATAGACCAAATACAGAGTTAGATCGAGGAAATGAAAAAGTGTCGGATTAGTAGATTTTGCATACACGAACAATTATCGAGGTAAGTTCGTGTAACTAAATTTTGTATATTTATATGTTTGAATTGAATGTTGTATATGTTAGTGGTGTATATGTCATATATATGAAATTGATGACATATCCTATAATGTCTGACAAATATAAAGTCCCGTTTGAATAAATGAAATTCGATGGATACTGGGTTCCCGTATTGGTTGTGGTCCTGCATATGTTCTGGACGCACCACATCTCGAAAGAGTGTCTCGTTATTAGCCCTCTCGAGCTTCCCGTTATATGGTTCTTATGAGCTTTCTGTAATAGCTCTTCGGAGCATCTCGATTGGTTGTGATCCTACATGTGTTGTGGACAAACCGCAACTCTTGTGAACGTCCAGATATATGGCTCTTCGTGAGCTTCCTGATTAAAAGCTCTTTGTGAGCTTTCTGATTAATGGCTCTCCGGAGCTTCCTGATATGGCTCGCTTGAACTTCTCGATATATGGCTATCCAAAGCTTCCTGATTAATGGCTCTTCGAAGCTACCCGTTATTGGCTCACATGAGCCTTCTGAATATGGCTCTTATGAGCTTCCCATTATACAGCCCGGATAAGCTTCCCATTATACAGCTCACATTAGCTTCCCGTTTATGTGCTCACATGATCATTCCTGAATATGAGTTGACGAATTATAGTTTTGTACACTTCGAGTGTACTATCTATGTATCCATCGATATTTTAAATAAATTCAACGGGCACAGTTTTGACATGGGATAATCTGAACTTAAGATGAATTATTAAGGAAATGTACATGTTATATGAATATATACATATATATATATGATGTGGAAAACATATATATATGAAAATTGTTACATGATGAGCTCATCCTTGTTTCTTAATATTCATATAAAGTACATAACTAACATTTTTTCTTGAGATTATATGTGTTTAGTCAAATTGCCAAATTTCTTTGGATAAATATTTGTATGCTTACCTTATGTGTGAAACAATGGTAAGTTAAATTCCAGTTATATGAACTTACTAAGCATTAAATGCTTACTCTGTTTTATAGTAACCTGGAAACTTGTTAAGGTTGGAAGTTGGTCTGAGCCACATCACACTACCAATTTTCCTTTTTTTGGTATATTTATTAGATCAATGCTCAAGCTTCAGTTTAAAGAGTAGGTTTGAGCAGTAGAAGGCCTATATCTGAGGGCCGAGGAGGAGAGGCTAAATAAGCCTTCTTCTAAATGATGAATGAGTGGTTTGCTGAATCTGTAAGAACAAATCTGGCTGTACAACAACCTCCACCCCTTCTATTTCTCAACTGATTCCCGATATGCCACAAGGTACAAAACTTGTTAGAACTATTAAGCCTCCCGTTGATAAAATCTATAAATATAGGGTGGAAAAATTTAAAGCTATAGCTGAACATGATCCGGAAATGACCGAATTTTGGTTGGAAAATACTATTAGGGTTCTAGATGAATTATCTTGTACATCGGTCGAATGTCTGAAATGTGTTATATCTCTGTTAAAAGATTCGACTTACCAATGGTGGAATACACTGATTTCTATTATACCAAAAGAGATGGTCACTTGGGAATTTTTCCAAACTGATTTCAAAAAGAAGTATACCAGTCAGAGATTCTTGGATCAGAAATGAAAGGAATTTTTTGAGCTTAGACAGGGGCATATTATTATATCTAAATGTGAACAAGAATTTGTTCGACTTAGTAAATATGCCAGAGAGTGTATCCCAACTGAAATTGCATGTGTAAATGGTTTGAAGAGGGATTAAACGAAGACATAAAGTTGTTAGTTGGGATTCTTGAGTTGAAAGAATTTGTTGTACTAGTTAATTGAGCTTATAAAGCTGAAAAGCTGAGTAAAGAAAAGAGACAAGCTGAAATGGAAGCCAGAACTTTGAGTAAAAGATTTATGAGGAAGTCACAACAGTCGGCTTCAAAGAAATCAAAAAAATATCATGATCATTCCACTATCTCTGCAGGATATTCAGGTAGAGACAGAGGTATTCAATGCTCTAATCCGAGATCTCAGGCTACATCTGTAGCAAGTGTGGGTAGTGCTGGAAACCCTAAACCCTGATACAAGCATTGTAATAAATTTTATTTTGGTGAGTGCAGAATGAAAAGTGGAGAATGTTTTAGATGTGGTTCCTTTGACCACTATTTCAGAGACTGGCCAGAAAGGCTTGAAAAAGATACTGTTCAAACTTCAAGGCTGAACAATATAGCTATCAGAGGTAGGCCACCTCAAAATCTCGATAATGTGAGTGGAAGCCAAGGTATGGCAAAAGATTCAACTGTCAAATTTGAGGCACGAACACCAGCAAAGACATATGTTATTCGTGTACGTGAGGATGCCTCTGCATCCGACATTATCACTGGTACTTTTTCTCTTCTTGATATTGATATAATTGCTTTAATTGTTCCTGGTTCAACACATTCATATATTTGCACGAGTTTAGTGAACAATAAAAACTTACTTGTTGGGTCCACTGAATTCGTGGTTAACGTATCAAACCCTTAGGCTAGTATGTGATGTTGGATAAAATTTGCAAGAATAGTCATTTAATGATATGGGGTTACTTTTTTCTAGCTGATTTGATGTTATTGATGTTTGATGAATTTGATGTAATTCTCGGCATGGATTGATTAACTCAGCATGATTTCATGGTAAATTGTAAACAAAAGCATATTGTATTGAAATGTCAAAATGGTGAAATGATCAGTATTGAATTTGATAATTTGGATGGTATGTCTAATGTAATATTAGCCATGTCAGAACATAAATATATCAAAAAAGGGTATGATGCTTATCTTGACTATGTGTTGGATACTAAGGTGTTTGAATCAAAGATTGAATCAGTGCCAGTAGTCTGTGAGTATCCTGATGTATTCCCAATAGAGTTACTCGAATTACCGTCAATTAGAGAGGTTGAATTTTCTATAGATCTTGTTCTAGGGACAACACCGATATCTATAGCACCCTACAGAATGGCTCCAATAGAATTAAAGGAGCTAAAAGCACAATTGTAAGAACTTATTGACAAAGGTTTTGCTCGACCTAGTTTTTCACCTTGGGGTGCACCGGTTCTGTTTGTTAAGAAAAAGGATGGATCCTTGAGATTGTGTATTGATTACCGACAGTTAAACAAGGTCACAATCAAGAATAAGTATCCACTGCCTCGTATTGATGACCTATTTGATCAGTTGAAAGGTGCTACAATATTTTTAAAGATTTATCTTCATTCTAGTTACTATCAGTTACGAGTAAAAGATTCGGATGTGCCGAAAACAACATTCAGAACCAGGTACAGACATTATGAGTTTCTCGTGATTCCATTTGGCTTAACTAATGCACCTGCGATATTTATGGATTTAATGAATAGAATATTCAGACCGTATCTGGATAGATTTGTGGTGGTATTTATTAATGATATTTTGGTGTATTCCCGAGATTAAAATGAACATGTTGAACATTTGAGAATTGTTTTGCAAACATTGCGCGAAAAATAGTTGTATGCTAAATTCTATAAATGTGAATTCTAGCTTCGAGAAATTGGTTTTCTAGGACATATATTGTCTAAGGAAGGCATCAGAGTAGATATGAATAAAATTTCAGCAATTATTAACTGGAAACCATCGAAAAATGTCTCTGAAGTCAGAAGTTTTCTAGGATTAGCCAGTTATTATCAGAGATTTGTACAAGGCTTCTCGATGATAGCTTCGCCGATGACACAACTATTACAAAAGATGTGAAATTTGAATGGATGAATAAATGTCAACAAAGCTTTGATCGATTGAAAGCTCTGTTGACTGAAGCACCAATTCTGGTTCAACCTGAATCGGGTAAGGAATTTGTGATTTACAGTGATGTATCATTGAATGGCTTAGGCTATGTTTTGATACAAGAAAGAAAAGTAATAGCTTGTTTCTAGACAGCTTAAGCCATATGAAAAGAATTACCCGGTACATGATCTTGAATTAGTAACTATTGTATTTGCTTTGAAAATTTGGCGACACTACTTATTTGGTGAAAAATGTCACATATTCACTGATCATAAAAGCTTAAAGTATTTGATGTCGTAGAAAGATTTGAATCTGAGACAACAAAGATGGCTTGAACTATTAAAAGATTATGATTTGGTAATTGATTATCATCCGGGAAAAGCAAATGTAGTTGCAGATGCTCTGAGTAGAAAGTCTCTATTTGCTTTGCGAGCAATGAATACCCAATTCACATTGTCTGATGATGGTTCGATTTTAGCTGAGTTAAAAGCTAGATCGACATTTCTACAGCAAGTTTGTGAAGCCTAAAAAAATGATGATGAGTTACAAGCTAAGCGAGTGCAATATGAGTTAAATACCGATTTAGAGTTTCAGATTGGACTCGATGATTGTCTGTTATTTCAAGGCAGGATCTGTGTATCGAAGAATCCAGAGCTTGTATAGAATATTTTATACAAAGCTCACAATGGTATTATGTCTGTTCATCCGGGGAGTAATAAAATGTATAATGATTTGAAAAAGGTGTACTAGTGGTCGGGAATGAAGCGTGATATTTCTAAATTTGTATCTAGATGTTTGATATGTCAGCAAGTTAAAGTTAAACATTAGATACCTTCGGGATTATTACAGCCAGTCACGATACCAGAATGGAAATGAGAAAAAGTTACCACGGATTTTGTGTCGAGATCACCCCTATCTCCGAAAAAGAAAGATGGTATTTGGGTAATCATCGACTGTTTGACAAAATTTGCACACTTTATTTCAGTACATAGAGATTTCTCCTTAGATAGATTGGCTGAGTTGTATGTTTCTAAGATTTTCAGATTACACGGTGTGCCAGTTTCTATTATTTATGATAGAGATCCGCAGTTTACGTCCTTATTCTGAAATAAGTTGCAAGAGGCTTAAGGTAGACAATTACATTTCAGTACTGCATTTCATCCTCAGACTGATGGCCAGTCCAAACGTGTAATACGAATTCTTGGATATATGCTTCGGTATTGTGTTTTAGAATTCGAAGGCGATTGGGAGAAATTTTTGCTGTTCGTCGAATTCGTATATAATAATAGCTATCAGTCAAGCATTAAGATGGCACCGTATGAAGCTTTATACTAACGTAAATGCAGAACTCCATTGTACTGGACTAAGCTCATTGAAAAAAAGATACATGGAGCTGATCTGATCTGTGAAACTAAAGAGAAAGTGAAAGTGATTTGAGATAGTTTAATAGCAGGTTCTGATCGCCAGAAATCTTATGTGGATCTTAAACGTATAGAAATAGAGTTTCATGTTGGGGACAAGGTATTCTTGAAAGTTTCACCTTGGAAGAAAATTCTTCGGTTTTGTCGTAAAACAAAACTAAGTCCATGATTTATTAGGCCATATGAGATTACTGAAAGAATCGGATCTGTTATGTACCGCATTACCGCCAGAGCTTGAAAGAATTCACAATGTTTTCCATGTATCTATGTTGCGATGTTATCGGTCAAATCCTTTGTAACACCCCTTACCAGTGTCCGATGCTGGACAGGATACGAGGCATTACAGGACTTAAACATGCACAAACATGAAAAACCGGGCCATAAAATTTCAATCATATTAGAATCATTAAATCACATGCAAAATGTCCCATACACGAGCCTTCGAAGCTCTAAACATGCATTAAAAGCAGTTTGGGACTAAAGTGAGAACTCACGAACATTTTTACAACACTTACAAAATTTTCATGTTTGGAGAGTCATACGCCTGTGTGGGTAGGCCGGGTGGTCTCACACGTCTGTGTCCTCAGCCTGTGTAACTCTCTATTTGTGATGTCAGCAAATATTTAGGGTCACATGGCCAAGTCACACGCCCGTATCCTAAGGCCGTGTCCTCCACATGGCTGAGACACACGACCATGTCTCTGCCCATGTGGTCAACAATTAGGCTATTTTCCAAGCCTTTTTGTCACCCTTTACATGCACACACACAAACATGGATCCAAAAGCATTCAACATCCTCAATTATGATGCAGACATTTCATTTACCTATCAACATACATGTGTTACACATTTACACATTCTCACATTAAACCAAGTCTAGACACACCATATCTTATTCATTTGGCTTTGCCAAATACCTTACCACTTATACTTTTATATCATAATTATCTTTATGTCCATTTAATTCTAACGTATCATCAAGCATATACCTTCTAGCCAAGTCATATCTTTATAGAGTATCCACATTTCACATGCATAAAACAATATGCTTGACTAAGACATTCTACACCAATTCCATATTCAGTTTAACATTATTACTATTTCTCACTTTATACCATTGTACCATGGTTACCTAACTATCCATTAAACGTCCATGTTCAATGCATTATCATTTTATTTCCATATTACACAATTAATTCACGGTCATGACCACCTCGATTGGTCATAAAACATGCATTCAACACACATGATATATTACCAACCATGCATGGCGAACAACCATATTCACATCACAATTATTAGACATAACATGAATAGCTAGATTTACAAGCCATAATCAATAGCTCAATATAGTTCAATACATTTGGCCAAATTATAATAACACATGTTATAAAACCAGGTCCCTATACATGTCATTCACTTGATATTTCTAACTTATGTATTAATACTCGAAAGGTATTGGCTTGATAGTGTGATGCTGCCTCCGACGATCTCCAACCCCGAGCCAACCTAAGAACACTAAGGAAATGGAAAGGAGGGAGTAAGCTTTACGCTTAGTAAGCTCGTATGAAAATAATAAGCAACGTATTAACATGCTATTTTTCAATTTCTCTCTATTTATACAAAGTCTAATTAAGTCGTTTTCTCGACTCATAGTCACTAAATTATTTATATCCGGAGCTAAGGAACTCCAAATTTTGATCCGTTAATTTTCCCAGAAACTAGACTCACATATCTTCTTCCTATAAAATTTTTAAAATTTTTGGTTTATCCAATAAGTATAGTTTATTCTTTAAAGTCACCCCTATTTCACTGCTTGACAGTTTCAACCCCTCTTCACTGAAAATTAATTATCTCTTTGTACAAGATTCGGATAATGTTTCTATTTTTTTTTTCAAAAATAGACTCATTAAGGATTTTAAGCATATAAATTATAACCCATAATTATATGTGTACAATTTTTAATGATTTTTCCAATTTAGAATAGGGGATTCCAAAATCATTCTGACCCTATCTCACAAAAATTCAAATATCATAGAATATAAAATTCTTCTACTTTCTCCGTTTCTTTTATGTGAAAATAGACTCAATAAGATTTTATTTCAAATCTTATTCAACTTCTAATTTTATTTCCACCATTTTTGGTGATTTTTTCAAATTCAGACAGCTGCTGCTGTCCAAAACTATTTTATTATAAATTTCACTCTTACATAATCTCACTTACTCCATTCCATCTTTCCGAAAGTTCGCTCAACTATCTAGAACATTGCTCATAAATTTTCACACACATGTACCTGCACTTATTCATCACATAGTCATATTCAATTATACTAGTCATTACATGATCACATGTATTTTCACTTAGTCAATTTCCCGTTGAACTCATCGGAATAATAACAGATACACGGTGGCCTGCACATATTACCACCCTTGTAACCGAAGCTATCTGGTGCACATAGTAGCCTACACTTAGTACTACATCTGTGACCAAAACCGTCTCTTACACATATTGGCTTGCATTTACTACCACACATATGATCGAAGCTATCGGGTACGCATAATAGCCTGCACTTAGTACTACATATGTGACCTAAATATTTGGTACACGTAGTAGCCTGCACTTAGTACTACACACGTGACCTAAGACCATCTTAAACACATAGTAGCCTGCACATAGTAGTACACATGTGTTCTCACAACGGATCATTTGTATCTTTTCTATTCTGAAGGTCCAACCGGGAAATTCCTCACTTTTCAACATTTTACCCATTTACCCATAATCAATTTCAATTCATAATTTACACCAAGTGATCATTCAATATACAACCACATCTCATATAATAAGAAAACATTATAACATAAGTAAAAACGATATATTATTTACATACAAACTTACTCGTTTCAATGGAATCTCTTGTTCCATCAATTTTCCCATGCCCAATAAACACACAATGTGTAATTGACATATTAAGTTTTCGATTTCTTTATGGGGTACATCTTTTTCTCACTCGCAATATTATTAACATAAACTTCAATACAATCATAGCAAGATAGATTTCATGTATAACAACAATAACATGCTTATTAAATCACACGAACTTACCTCGAATACGAAAACGACAAATTTATCAATTTAATCCATAACCTTGTATTTTTCTAATTTAAGCCCGAATCTCGATTTCCTTGATTTCACGTTTCAAATATATCTCATTGCAATTTTCGGCCATGGGGTTGAAGATGGACAAAAATGGGCTTTTAATTTTGTTTTTAATTCATTTTAATTACTAAATGACCAAAATGCCCTTAAATTAAAAATATTCTATTTCACCCATTTCGTGTCCATTTTTGTCCAAAAAATTAACCAATGGTCTAATTACCATTTAAGGACTTCCAATTTAAAATTTTAGAATAATTGGACAACTCTAGCATGTAGAACTCAACTTTTGCACTTTTTACGATTTAGTCCTTTTGACTAAATTGAGTGCCCAAACGTCAAAATTTCCAGACGAAATTTTCACAAAATAATCCCATAGAATTTTAGACCATAAAATATAATAAAAATTAATTTTTTACGTCAAATTCGTGTTCTCAAAACCACTGTTCTGACTAGGCCTTAATTCTGGATGTTACAACTCTCCCCCTTAGGGATTTTCCTCCCCGAAAATCTTACCAGAAGAATGGTTTAGTTCCTCATAAACTCTAATATCTCATAAACATTGATAAATAAATTTTACTTTAGCCTTCATTAAAAACCAGTGCCTTATTTAACTTCTCAATGACTCATAATATAGAATCCGGATCTCAATCCAATTAACTAGGACTAGCCTTCCAAGAATCCGACAATCTCAGAGATACATGATTCCATTAACCCATTAGGCAGAAATTTAACATATACCAAAATGATTTACAGATTTCATCAAACACTTAATACAAGCCACATAACATCTTTCCTTTTTAAAGACAGGAATAATCTGTATATGAAATCCATAGCAATTATTTCTCAAGAGCTCTTCGGCAATTTTCTGTAAAAATTCTGGACTTTATACTCAATCACTTGTAACCATAATTTGCTTCCTCAAAGATCATTAAAAATTCTCTTATCATGCAAAACAAAGGCTATTTCAATTTCGTTAGCTCAAGTATCACGAATATCTCAATCAAATATATTAATGCTGATTAACTTACTTGAGGAAAAGAAATCTACCATAAAAATTGAAACTTGCATTTTCACCACTTATACCTTTTCCGATGTTATGCCCTTGCACGGAAGTTAGAGAAATCCAAGTACTAAGACCACCAAATTACCATGATCAAATCAGATACATAGTCATGCTTGATATATATATCATAAACTGAAGATCATATTTTAGATATAAGCCATGCTCGACAAGTTACGAGATAAACATAACTAGAAACTCAAGATAAAGAAACCCAATACGGAGAAGTCCATAATATAGAAATGCAAATCACGATACCGCATCGAAAGACCGAGAACAAAGTTCATAAGAAAGTATGAAAGACCTCAATGGCTCCTCAGAGAAAAAAATCCAGAAAGACATCATTCCAACTCACTGAAAATGAATACGACCAGAACAATATACTTCTCGTTTATATATATAATCATACAGAGCAATAATTTATGGAGACAGAATCATGGCACTATTTACAATTTCACATCAATTCCCAACAGACGGAATGTAACAGAATACCAGAAAGAAGATAGAATCATGTAGATCATAACCCAATCAAATTGACAATGTCTTTGTCTAACATTAAGATCAGAAAACATTCTCATAATATTAAAATTCATCAAAAAATAGATAGTCTTAATAACCTTTCCGTAGACAAATGATCTCATACTTTATTTCAAGAGAGGCAGTCATAATCTGCTTACTATAATTACCATACGCGAACATCTCATATTTCAAATATTATTTCCCGACATCATTTCAAAATAGATCGATTTTTTGAAGTTAACCTTTTTACTAACTGTGATATTGCGAAAATTAAATAATCTTTCAGTCAATCCGATATCTTTCTAGTTCTATTTGTACTTATCAACCCATTCTCAATCACTAATCATGCTTATAACCATTCTATCACTGAATTCTTTGGTATCTCATCCGGAAACTTGTTCATCACAAATCTCGAGAAATTCTATCATAAAACACCACTTTGGCAAGAGGGAGGGGGTCGTAGGGCCTTTGACTCGAGTTTTATATATGTATACATGTAGCACAATTTTCATCATCATAGCAATCATATCACAATCATGTCATTCATTTCAGGTAAACTAACATTCATATTGATTTTATGCCCACTTTCCAATTATCTCATTTAGTCAAGTATACTTATGCTTACATTCCATGTTTTCTGGATAACTTTACTTATCTATTCATTAAATCATACAAGCCATGCACATGATATCATACAAGGGCCAACAAACATGAATAAGTTTATCACAATCTATAATTTCAACTCGTACACCATTATTTAGACATATCATTTCAATCGTATAAATCAGTCCAAGCAATTTAACACATTTATTCCAGCTATACGAGCTTGCTAATCATAATTATCCAAACAGATATACATGAATATTCATCCGATTAATATTTTTGATAAGTTATCTACACATGCATTTACTCGAGCAATTCAGTTACATAAATCATGGAATTATCGATCAATCACAAGTAAGTTCATTATGCCATATAATCCTTTATCTCATTTCAATAATTTATTTCAATCCATCAAATTTTAATATCCAAACGGGACAATGATATTTTATCCGTAACAGGATATTATGAATCTCATTCGTACCTTTCCAAGTTTCAACTTATCATGACTGTACTTTACTCAAATACCTCATTACCACAATCAATATGGTTGGATATTGCTCGATTGGAGGGTACCTTTGTCTAAACAAAATGACTTTCTTATGCGTCGAGAGACATCACACTATCATATACCGGTGGCATGTATAGCTAAACTCTCATATATATGCTAGGTTAGTTCGAGAACTGACTAAACCATAGCTCTGATACCACTAAATGTAACACCCCTTACTTGTGTTCGACTCCGGACAGGATACGAGACATTACCGGACTTAAACATGCACATACATGTAAAACTGGGCCATAAAATTTCAATCATATCAGAATCATTTGATCACATGCAAAATGTCTCATACACGAGCCTTCGAGGCTCTAAACATGCATTAAAAGTGGTTTGGGACTAAACCAAGAACTCACGAACATTTTTACAGCACTTAGAAAATTTTCATGTTTGGAGAGTCACACGCCCGTGTGGGTAGGCCAGGTGGTCTCATATGCCCGTGTCTTCAGCTTGTGTAACTCTCTATTTATTATGTCAACAAACATTTAGGGTCACATGGCCAAGTCACACGCCCCTGTGCTAAGGCCATGTCCTCCACACGGCTGAGAGACACGGTCGTGTCTCTACCCTTGTGGTCAACACTTAGGCTCTTTTCCAAGCCTTTTTGTCACCTTTTACATGCACACACAAAAACATGGATCCAAGAGCATTCAACATCCTCAATTATGATGTAGACATTTCATTTACCTATCAACATACATGTGTTACACATTCTCACATTAAACCAAGTCTAGACACACCATATCTTATTCATTTGGCTTTGCCAAATACCTTACCACTTATACTTTTATACCATAATTATCTTCATGTCCATTTAATTCTAACTTATCATTAAGTATACACCTTCTAGCCAAGTCATATCTTTATAGAGTATCGACATTTCACATGCATAAAACAATATGCTTGACTAGGACATTCTACACCAATTCTATATTCAGTTTAACATTATTACTATTTCTCACTTTATACCATTGTACCATGGTTACCCAACTACCCATCAAACGTTCATGCTCAATGCATTATCATTTTACTTACATATTACACATTTAATTCTTGGTCACGACCACCTCGATTGGTCATAAAACATGCATTCAACACACATGACATATTACCAACCATGCATGGCGAACAACCATATTCACATAAAAATTATTAGACATAACATGAATAGCTAGATTTACAAACCATAATTACTAGCTCAATATAGGCCAATACATTTGGCCAAATTATAATAACACATGTTATAAAACTAGGTCCCTATACATGCCACTCACTTGATATTTCTAACTTATGTATCAATACTCCAAAGGTATTGGCTTGATAGTGTGATGCTGCCTTCGACGATCTCCAACCCCGAGCCAACCTGAAAACACTAAGGAAATAGAAAGGAGGGAGTAAGCTTTACGCTTAGTAAGCTCGTATGAAAATAATAAGCAATGTATTAACATGCTATTTTTCAATTTCTCTCTATTTATACAAAGTCTAATTAAGTTGTTTTCTCGATTCACAATCACTAAATTATTTATATCCGGAGATAAGGAACTCCAAATTTAGATCTGCTAATTTTCCCAGAAACTAGACTCACATATCTTATTCCCATAAAATTTTTAGAATTTTTGGTTTATCCAATAAGTACAATTTATTCTTTAAAGTCATCCCTGTTTCGCTGCCTGACAGTTTCGACCCCTCTTTACTAAAAATTAATTATCTATTCGAACAAGATTCAGATAATGTTGTTGTTTGTTTATTTTGAAAATATACTCATTAAAGATTTTAAGCATATAAATTATAACCCATAATTATATGTGTACAAATTTTAATGATTTTTCCAAATCAGAATAGGGGATTCCAAAATCATTCTGACCCTGTAATATCACAGAATATGAAATTCTTCTGCTTTCACCGTTTCTTTTATGTGAAAATTGACTCAATAAGATTTTATTTCATATCTTATTGAACTTCTAATTTGATTTCCAACATTTTTGTTGATTTTTCAAAGTCACACAACTATTGCTGTCTAAAACTATTTTATTATAAATTTCACTCTTACATAATCTCACTTACTCCATTCCATCTTACCGAAAGTTCGCTCAACTATCTAGCACATTGCTCATAAATTTTCACACACATATACCTACACTTATTCATCACATAGTCATATTCAATTATACTAGTCATTACATGATCACATGTATTTTCACTTAGTCAATTTTCCGTTGAACTCATCGGAATAATAACATATACATGGTGGCCTGCACATATTACCACCCTTGTAACCGAAGCTATCTAGTGCACATTGTAGCCTACATTTAGTACTACATCTGTGACCAAAACCGTCTCTTACACATAGTGGCCTGCACTTAGTACCACACATCTGATCGAAGCTATCGGGTACGCATAGTAGCCTGCACTTAGTACTACACATGCGACCTATCTGGTACACGTAGTAGCCTGCACTTAATACTACACACGTGACCTAAGACCATCTTAAACACATAGTATCCTGCACATAGTACAATACACGTGTTCTCATAACGGATCATTTGTATATTTTCTATTCTGAAGGTCCAACCGGGAAATTCCTCACTTTTCAACATTTTACCCATTTAGCCAAAATCAATTTCAATTCATAATTTATATCAAGTGATCATTCAATATACAACTACATCTCATATAATAAGAAAATATTATAACATAAGTAAAAACGATATATTATTTACATACAAACTTACTCGTTTCAATGGAATCTCTTGTTCCATCAATTTTCCCATGCCCAATAAACACACAATGTGTAATTGACATATTAAGCTTTTGATTTCTTTATGGGGTACATCTCTTTCTCATTCGCAATATCATTAACATAAACTTCAATACAATCATAGCAAGATAGATTTCATGTATAACAACGATAACATGAATAACATGCTTATTAAATCACACGAACTTACCTCGAATACGAAAACGATAAATTTGTCAATTTAGTCTATAACCTTGTATTTTTCTAATTTAAGCCCGAATCTCGATTTCCTTGATCTAACATTTCAAATATAGCTCATTTATTATTCACATTATTCAAATTGACCCAAAAATCATACTTTTACAAATTTTTTATTTTACCCCTAAACTTTGTCATTTTACACTTTTGCCCCTAGGCTCGTAAAATATTTTTTATTTAATTTCTTTACACTTTAAGCCTAGACGAATTATTTTCATAACTATAGTAGCCCACAATTTCCACTAAATCACACTTTTATGACAAATTTTATAACTTTTACAATTTAGTCCTTTTTAGCGTTTTCATCGAAAACTACTTAGTAAAAGTCGTTTCTCCAACCATAAACATGCATAATCTACCATTAAACATCAAAACGCACAAATTTCTAACATGGGTCAAACCCTAGACCTTCATCATAACTCAAATAAATGGTAGAAATAGGTAAATCTTGTTACGAGGATTTCAAAAACGTAAAAATCATTAAAACCGGGGCTAGAACAAACTTACAATCGAGCTCAGAAGCTTGAAAAACCCTAGCTATGTCTTCTCCATGCAAGTTTCGACCATGGGGTTGAATATGGACAAAAATTTTCTTTTAATTTTGTTTTTAATTCATTTTAATTACTAAATGACCAAAATGCCCTTAACTTAAAAATATTCTATTTCACCCATTTCATGTCCATTTTTCCTAAAAAAATAATCAATGGTCTAATTACCATTTAAGGACATCTAATTTAAAATTTCATAACAATTGGACACCTCTAGCATGTAGAACTCAACTTTTACACTTTTTACGATTTAGTCCTTTTGACTAAATTGAGTGCCCAAACGTCAAAATTTCTGGACGAAATTTTCAAAAAACAATTTCATAGAATTGTAAACCATAAAAATATAATAAAAATAAATTTTTTTAGGTCAGATTCGTGGTCTCGAAACCACTGTTCCGACTAGGCCCTAATTCGGGATGTTACATCCTTCACATGTTATCTTCCCGACAGAGGTTGAGATATAGCCTGACATGACTTATAGTGAGGAACCAATCAGAATTCTAGCACGTGAGACAAAAGAATTGAGAAATAAAAATGTAGCTTTAGTAAAAGTTCTCTAGCAATGATACGAAATAGAAGAAGCTACCTGAGAACCTGAGGAAACTATGAGAGAGCAATATCCGAACCTCTTTACTAGAAAGATCTTTGAGGATGAAAATTCTTTAAGGGGGAGAGTTCTAACAACCCGGTTTTAGTGAAATCGAAACAGTGGTTTCGGAACCACAAATCCAAGTCCGGAAGGAAAATTATTTTAATATTATTTCATGATCTACATTATGATAGGAATATCGTATAAAAATTTTGTTAACAAAATTTTACCAATTACATTTTTAATTGATTAAAGGACCAAATTGCATGAAATGCAAAAGTTGAGTTTTAATAGCTATAAGTATCAAATAGCTATGGAATTCAAAATTTGAGGTCCTTATATGGAAAATAGACCATTAAGTGGAGTTAGTAGATAAACATGAGTAGCCATCATGGGAAAATCTAATAAAGAAAAGGACTAAATTGAAAAGTGGAAATAATAAAAGATGATAAATGATTAAAGAATAAAATATCATCTTTTTCATCATCTTTCCCAAATTATTTTACATGGAAACCGTAGTTAGAAGAGCTTGAAGGTAGCAAGCTTATTTGGCTCAATTAGGTGAGTATTTAAGTCCCATTTTTAGTAATTTTTATGTTTCTGAGATCGTAGTAGCTTACTTTGGCTATCTCGGGGATTAATTTGCAAAGTTATCAAAGTAATAGGGTTTTCCCATGGATGAATATAGTTGAATTATGAAATTTTATGGTAGAAAATGAAAGGTTATTGATAGATAAACAACTTTTGTTAAGGAAATTTTGATGAAATCATGATTTTGGGACTAAATTGAAAAGATCTAAAATTCATGGAAAGATTCTGATTTTTATGAAATACATGGGCCGCAAATGTTATATGTAAAAATCTCTAGGCTTGGAAAAAGGACTAAATTGCATGAATTTCATTTTTCGAACCTAGGGACAAAATCAAAACTAATTAAAAGTATAGGGGCAAAATGGTAATTTTTCCTAAGATGTGAATTGGATTGAATTGAGTATGAATGGTATTAAATTTATGTTAAATTCATTCATATAGATCTGAATAGACCAAATACGGAGTTAGATCAAGAAAAAGAAAAAAGTGTCGGATTAGTAGATTTTGCAAAAGTGTCGGATTAGTAGATTTTGCATACAAGAAAAATTATCGAGGTAAGTTCGTGTAACTAAATTTTGTATATTTATATGTTTGAATTGAATGTTGTATATGTAAATGGTGTAAATATAATATATATGAAATTGATGACATTTCTTATAATGTCTAACAAATATAAAGTCCCGTTTGAATAAATGAAATTCGATTGATACTAGGTTCCCGTATTGGTTGTGGTCCTGAATATGTTGCGGACACACCACAGCTTGAAAGAGCATCCTGTTATTAGCCCTTTCAATCTTCCCGTTATATGGTTCTTGCGAGCTTCTTGTTAATAGCTTTTCAGAGCATCTTGATTTGTTGTGATCCTACATGTGTTGTGGACACATCGCAACTCTTATGAGCATTTCGATATATGGCTCTTCGTGAGCTTCCCGATTAAAAGCACTTTGTAAGCTTTCTGATTAATGGCTCTCCGGAGCTTCTTGATATGGCTCACTTGAACTTCTTGATATGTCTCACTTGAAGTTCCCGATATATTACTATCCAGAGCTTCCTAATTAATGGATCTTTGGAGCTACCCATTATTAGCTCACATGAGCTTCCTAAATATGGCTCTTATGAGCTTCCCGTTATACAACCCGAATAAGCTTCCTATTATACAACTCACATGAGCTTCTCGTTATATGGCTCGAGAGAGAGCTTCCCATTTATGTGCTTACATGAGCATTCCTGAATATGAATTGACGGATTACAGTTTTGTACACTTCGAGTGTACTATTTGTGTATCCATCGATATTTCAAATAAATTCAACGGGCAAAGTTTTGACATGAGATAATCTAAACTTAAGATGAATTATTATGGAAATGTACATGTTATATGAATATATATATATGATGTGGAAAACATATATATATATATATATATATATATATGAAAATTGTTACATGATGAGCTCATCCTTGTTTCTTGATATTCACATGAAGCACATGACTAACATTTTTCTTGAGATTATATCTGTTTAGGAAAATTGCCAAATTTCTTTGGATAAATATTTGTATGCTTACATTATGTGTGAAATAATGGTAAGTTAAATTCCATGTTATACGAACTTACAAAGCATTAAATGCTTACTCTGTTTTATTTCCTCTGTTTTATAGTAACCCGAAAACTCATTAAGGTTGGAAGTTGGTCGGAGCCACATCACACTATCAATTGTCCTTTTTTGGTATATTTAATAAATCAACTTTCGTATAATGGCATGTATAGGTTAATACGACCACAAATGGCATGTAATTGTTTTGTTGTGAATAACCATTTAAATGGTTTATGTTTGATACATTTTAATGTATATATAAGTATATAGTCTTATCATAGTTTATATGTGTTTTGGTATAATTAATTGATGGTTAATTAATAGGTAAAATGATAACATGACTTGAGTTGGTTATATATGATAATATGATATGTATAAGACTTGATTATGGCTTGATTCAAATGTTTTATATTGGTCTGGGAATGTGTTTAAGTGTTATTGTAGGTGGTAGACAAGTTTGGGTGAGAAATATGGCTAGGAAATGACCTTATTTTATCCACACAGGCAGAGACATGGGCGTGTGTCTTAGTATTGTGTGACATACGGCCTAGCACATGGGTGTGTGATCTGGCTGTGTGTCCCCTGTATCGTAAATATTTCAACACAGAATGCTCAAAAATTTATCACACGGCCTGACACACGGGCGTGTGGCTTGGCCATGTAACCCAAGTCAGAGAGTTACACGGGTACTATCACGGGCTGAGACATGGCCGTGTGCCTTATTTCGAATGCCCACACGACCTAAGACATGGGCATGGCATTTGGCCGTGTGAGCCACACAGCTTGACCATACGGGCGTGTGTCCCCTGCACCTAGGAAAATTTTTGAAGTTTTGCGAAAAATTCTTTGAGTACCTGGTTTAGTCTCGACTTGATTCTAATGCATGTTTTGAGTCTTGAGGGCTCACATAAGGGACGATATGATTGCTTATTACAGGTTTATAATATGAATGTGAAATGATATAAAATTGTTTGTATTTGATCTGTAAATCCTGGTAATGCTCCGTAACCCTGTTCCGGTGATAGATAAGGGTTAGGGGTGTTACATCATAAGTACCAAAATGGCACAAACTAACCAACATCAAATGGTACCAAAACAAGTTATACATGCCAAAAATAACTTATTATACATACATGACATCAAAACATAAACACATTTGGTTATTATGTACGCATTCATTTAACCCCATTTTATAACATCGTAAATACATTCCAACTTCAAATTCAACTACGTAAGTTTATACATGCCACTACCTTAGGAGATACAAAAACTACAAGTCGATGGATAGTGTGAGCTGAAAGTTTGATCCTTTCAAAGTTTCCGCAACAACGATCTACAAAACAATCCACAAGAACGAATAAGCTTATAAAGCCTAGTAAGAACGTAGCATATCATTTAATCTAACAATAATTGAATACGATTCACATGTTATTCGATTCAGAATTACCAAAGTCTAAATAGGA
Source organism: Gossypium longicalyx (assembly GCA_025698465.1). Lineage (NCBI taxonomy): Eukaryota > Viridiplantae > Streptophyta > Magnoliopsida > Malvales > Malvaceae > Gossypium > Gossypium longicalyx. The sequence goes on along the minus strand of CM047002.1, from coordinate 78,161,333 downwards.
GCATATATGTGCAATTTAGGGGTACCAAAGTACAAATAGGGGTACGCATGTGCAATTTAGGGATATTGAAGTACAAACAGGGGCACATATGTGTATTTTAAGGGTATCGAAGTACAAATAGGGGCATATATGTATAGTTCAGGGGTACCGAAGTACAAACAAGGGCACATATGTGCATTTTAGGGGTACCGAAGTACAAACAGGGGCACGTATGTGCAATTCATCATTATTATTATAAAAATATAATAATTAAAGCATCATAATACAAGTACACAGATAGAAATTCATTTTGTATTAAAACACTACAAACTTACCTTGATGATTTGAGCGTAACAACAAAGTCGATTAATCCGAGACTTTAGCTTTCCCCTGATCTAAGTCCATACGTGGTCTATCTTGATCTAAATATACAAATTCAATCCATTTAGTACTTCTATTATTCAATTCAGTCCATATTCATATTCTTTTAAAATTACAATTTTGCCCTTAACATTTTTTAACTTTTCACAATTTAGTCCTTAAGTTCAAAAATTGAAATCTAGGCATTTTAATCCCCATCTCCTGCTAGTGGAATTCACTAGGGACCTATATCAATCCATAAAAACCATCATTTCATGAATTTAACTTGAACTTTTAGTAATTTTACAAATAAGTCCCTAAATGTCATTTTCACCAAAAATCACTTTAGAAAACTTGTTTATTTATCAACAATGACCCATAATCTACCATTAAATATCAAGAATCACACAAGAATATTCATGGCACAACCCTAAATCTTTAACAGTTTTACAAATTGATCTACGGGCTAGCTAGATTAAGCTACAACGATCTCGAAAACATAAAAATCATTAAAAATGAAATTGAAACACATACCATACAAGCAAAATTAGTTGATTGAATACCCTAGCAAGCTTCCATGATTTTTATCTTTTAATTTCAGTGGAAGATGGCTTGAGAAAGATGAATGAATTTCTGGTTTTATTAAATTTAACCTTTATTTACCTAATTACCAAAATAACCTTTAAAAACTTTAATAGTTTCAACAAAACCAATGCATGAATATCCACTAACCACTTAAATGGTCTAATTTCCATTTAATTCCTCTCACTTTAGAATTTCATAGTTATTAGATCCCTTTAACTAATAGAACTCTACTTTTTGTACTTTTTATGATTTAGTTCTTTTTACATAATTAAACATGCAAACGTTAAAATTTCTTAACAAAATTTTTATGTAACCTTACTAAATTCCATAGACATTAAAATAATAACAAAATAATAATTTACTCATCGAATTTGTGGTCGCAAAACTGCTGTTCTAATTTCACTGAAATGGGTTGTTACATGAATGTCAGATATGAGAGTGTTCTCTGGTTAATGTGAGATTAAAATTAACTTTTTAAAGAATAAAAATGATTTTTTAAAGGATTAAAATTAATTTTTAATGAAAATAGTGGAGAATTGAGTTATGTGAGTATTCTTTAGTTAATGTAGGATTAAAATTAACTTTTTAACAAAAATAGTGAAGAATTTGTCATTTACTTAAAAGGTAAATGTGAAATATAAGAGTGTTTTCTAGTACATGTGGGATTAAGAATAACTTTTTAATTAAAATAATGAAAAAATTGACACTTATTTATGGGATAAGTGTGACATGGGAATGTTCTCTAGCAAATGTGAGATTAAAATTAACTTTTGTTGGGGATTAAAATTAGTTTTTAATGAAACTAGGAAAGAAGTGAGGTATAAGAGTATTCTCTTATCAATGTGGAATTAAAATTAAATTTTTAATAAAAATAGAGAAAAAGTGAGCTATGTGAGTATTCTCTAGCCAATTTGGGATTAAAATTTACTTTTTTTTAATGAAAATAGGGAAGAAATTGTCACTTATTTATAAGTTAAATGTGAGCATGAGAGTGTTCTCTAGTAAATGTGGGATTAAAATTATTTTTTAATGAAAATAGTGAAGTGCACTATGAAAGCAGGTTAGTAACTTTTTATTAACTTTTTAATAAAAATAATGAAGAAGTGTGCTATCAGAGTATTCTCTAGTCAATATGGGATTAAAAGCAACTTTTTAATGGAAGCAATGAAAAAATCCATATATATATTTGATGTTAGAGCACATAAATTTAAATATATATATATATTTGAAAACTTTTTTCAAAGAAAAATAAGAGAAAAAAATATAGACATAATTGTAAAAAAAAAAAAACCTCAATGTTTGTGGGCTTTTGGGTTTGAGCCTTTAACATTTTTTTATTGATACCCTCAACGTTACGATTTTTTTTCAAAAACCGCTTTAAATTTAATGGTCAACATGAGTTGACTGTTAATCGAACTATAGGTCAACATAGTAGCCTATATGGCATGTCACATAAGCGCACGACGTCATGGATTATGTCATCTATTTAACAAAATTCTTTTTTTTTTTTCATTTCCTCTCTTGCCAAACACCATTTCTTTCTTCTTCCTAGTCCATCCAAACCGCCCTAAAAGAAAACAATACACACATTCGAAAAAGAAACGTGTTTTTTTTATATTCGAAAGGAAATTAATTAATAGGCACAAGAAACATTATAAAACAATTCATTCATTGCCTAGGAAATGATAAATTAAGCAAAAAACATAAAAACCTAGATCAAGATTTGCAACCCAGAAAATAATGTGAAGGAAAAAGAAAAAGAAAATAAAAAAAATAAAAACCTTTCTTGGCCAGTAGTGTCCCAATCTAAGCTTTAATGACCTTATCATCAACATGAATGCTACGGGTTGCAAACTCAACCCCAATGGTGGACGTAGATTCAAGGCTAAACTCATTCTTTGTAAATCGAGAAAAGAGGTTGGTTTTTTCGACACCAGAGTTGCCAATTAGGACAACCTTAAACAACTAATCATAGTCATAATCTGCTTTGTAAGCTCCCATTCCTCTGTTATGTGAATTTTCCTTTTGAAAACCTAGCAATAGAAACTAAATAGATCTTGATGACAGAAATGAATTAGAGAGAAAAATAAGAAGCTTACATGTGGATGTTAAATGTGGTTTAGCTTTGCTTGAAACCCAAATTAAAGAAGTAACTAGGTGTTGTATTTTGAAGAAGAAAAATGGTGTTTGGCAAAAGAGAAAATGAGCGAAAAAAATGGCAATCAATAGTGGGGGGAAAAACCAATGATTTTAAGTTGAAAGTGTGGTGTGGGTTTACAAAAAATTATAAAAAAGCATGATTATAGTCTTTGTAATGGAAATTTTTGTAGATGAAATGGGCCAACTATATGTTTTGAAGAAGAAAAATGGTGTTCGGCAATAGAGAAAATGAGAGAAAAAAATGGCAGCCGATAGTGGGGTGAAAAAACAATGATTTTAAGCTAAAAGTGTGGTCTGGGTTTACAAAAATTACACAAAAGCATGATTATAACCATGGTAATGGAAATTATTGTAGATGAAATGAGCCAACCATGTGTTTTGAAGAAGAAAAATGGTGTTTGGCAAGAGAAACTATGAGAATTTTTTTTGTTAAATAGATGACGTCATCTATGATGTTGTGCGCTTATATGGCATGCCATATGGGCTTTTATGTTGACCTGCAATTTGATTAACGGTCAACTCACGTTTACCATTAAAATTGTGTTAATTTCTAAAAAAATCATAAAGTTGAGGGTGTCAATAATAATAATAAAGGGTCAAAGGCACAAACCTAAAAGCCCTCAAATGTTGAGGTTTTTTTTTTTTTTTTTTTGCAATTATGCCAAAAATATATTTTAGTATGATAAACTTAAATTATTATTTAGGCTCAATTATTCTTTTAGAATTTTTCAAATTTTTTATACATTCTTTCAATTTTTAACTTTTTTATAATTTTATAAAATTTTAAAATATAAAATTTGAAATTTTTATAAATATTTTGATTTTTAAAAATTATTTTGAATTTTTTTGTAATTTTTGCTGAGAGGGATCAATTTGGTCATTTCCAAAATTGACAATGACCAAAGAGGTATTTACATCAATCTGTTATTTGATTTATTCAAATTGTAAAATTCAACTCGACTCGAACTCGAACTCGAAACTCGAAACTCAAAACTCGAATTACTTATTTGAATTGACTTGAGAAAATGGAATAACTAGATTCGATTAACTTGAAGTTTAAATATTTTTCGGTTTTTTTAGTCGAATCAAGTTTTGCTCACTTGAAATTCAAGTTTTGCTCAATATTTAATCGAATTATTATAAATCCCAGACCTAGGGCATTAATTCAAGAAAAAAGTATAGATATTTGTAATAATTGCATTTAATTTTGCACTTAGTAGAAATAGTTCTATTAAGGGAAAAAATATACTAAGTTGTTAGAATTAGGATTAAATTGATCGAATTTATAAACGTGAATCTTAAATTTATTGAATTTTTTACAATTAGAATCAAATTGATAGAATATGTAAGTATTGAAGATTAAATGTGTAATTATAACAGTTAAAAAAGGGCCATGTCATTATTCTTGTTATCAATTTAACAGTGGATGACCAAAATAGGCACAGATACAAACATTAGTGCCTAAATTAAAAATTTTTAAAGTTGGGTGACCAAAACAGGAACACGAACATAGTTGGGTGACCATTTGTATAATTTACCTTATTTTCTATGTAAGAAAAAGCTTGGACAAAGGACTTGAGGTGAGGTAAGTTAGTCACCAACATCGCGACTTGGAATAGCTAAAGTCCCGAAATGGCCTAATGACGGTGACTTAAGAAAGTGCAATGTGAGGCCAACGTGTAACACTCCCTACCCGTATCCATTACCGGAATAGGGTACGAAGCATTACCGGAGTTTACTGAACATTTTCAGAAAATTCTGAGTCATTTATTATTCATATTTTGAAAATAATCATAACGTCTCTCTATTGGGCCCTCGAAGCCCCAAACATACAATAGAAACCAATCGGAATTAAATCAGGATCATAAAAAAAAATTCGCAAAATCTTAAATTTTATTTTCATCTAAGTACTTACCATTTCTATGCTCCTTATAATTAAACATGTTACCATTCAATCAATAGCTTAACACTTGTCTAAGCGTCAAACAACATCATTGTTAGTATACTTGCACATATTTCATCTAAATTCAACATTGATATACTTATTTTCTCGACATGTCACACTTGAGTTTAATAATTGTCTTTACTTACATAATTTCCTTGTATCAACATATCAAAGATAATCATATATGCACATGTTATGAAACATATCATTCTCTTACCATTTCTTCATAAGTGTATATCAATCATTTCATTATATCAATATTTCATGCTCTATCATTTCCATATATTTTATGTATATTTATTCCGGTAAAGTTTATATCAAACTTAACATAAATTATATTCCATGTACTTATTCTTATTTCGTTTATCTATCTTCATAATTATTTCATACAACTATTTTGTACATATATTTCTATATGACCAGTTCTTGTAAATATTTCACACAACCATTTCATATAACCATTCATCATCTGATACATATTACCTGAATATCAATTGTTCAATAGATGTCATAGCGTTTCCCATCCATAGTCTTATTTATCTTTGACATGATGCCATAGTGTCTTTCAACTATGGTCTTACTCATTTTCTGTCATGTTGCCATGGTATCTTTCAACCATGGTCTTGTTCATTTCATATCACATTGCCATGGTATCTTTCAACCATGGTCTTATTCATTTCATATCAGGTTGCCATGGTATCTTTCAACGATGGTCTTACACATTTCATATCAGGTTGCCATGGTTCAACCATGGTCTTACACATTTCATATCAGAGAGCACACTCCCGCGAACCTCTTCCTTACAAAGTGGGATTACAGTCCGAGGCTAAATCAGTAATATAAACTCATAGAGTATTGTCGGGATTACCGGTCTAGGCTAAATCTCGCAACGACAATTACTCTTATGAGCTTGGATCGAATTACAGTCCAAAGCTAAATTCAGACCTAATTCGGATTACCGTCGGCTAAATCCATTTTTACACATATTCTTCGGGAGGGCTATATCAGGATAGGATCACCCGTCGGGCTTGATCCTTTTACCGTCAATTCCTTTTCGAGAGATCCATCGAATTTTCCTTTCATTCAACAGGATTTCTTCCCTTTTTATCAATATGTCAGTATTTCATAAATTTTCATATAATGAACATTCAAATAATATTCATATAAAAAACATGCATTTCAAGCATTTAAGAATATAATTCAAGTTACATGAACTTACCTCATTACTTGTTTGTGTTTATAATTTTATTAATCCGATATCTTTTCTTTTCCACGATCAAATCTCTTATTTGAGTCGTCCGAATCTTTATAAATAAATTTGATCATCATTTTCATTTATTTCATATTCTAATGTATGTAATTAATGCTCTAGGCAAAATTATCATTTTGCCCCTAAACTTTTTATTTAATGACGATTTCATCCTTAATGTCAGGAAAATAAAATTCTTGCAATTTTAATCCTTATTTCCAGCTATTATTCTCATGCATATTAATAACAGCCCATGAATTCTATAAAATATCAAAATTTTCCATAATTTCAACACTTTTCAATTTAATCCCTAAAATATGTTTTCCCCCGATCTTGAACTAAATTAATAATTTCATTCAATTTTGTAATTTAAATAATAAAATAGTTCATTTCTTGCAATTTGGCCATTTCTAACATTTTTACAAAATTACCCATAAAGTTTTACTTTTATTCAATTTAATCCCTGAGCCTAAAACATGCAAATTAGCCATGCCAGATGAATATTCATACATATTTTCCTCCTCCTCTTCTCCATTTCACATCCTTAATGTATTTAACACACTTGTAAGTAATATTAGCTATAATTTTTATTAATTACTTTTATGAATATTCAAGCTGTCCATCTGTGTCATAGTCACTAAATTATTTATATCTGGAGCTATAGAACTCAAAATTAAGATCCACTAATTTTCCCTGAAACTAGACTCATACATCTTCTTACCATAAAATTTTAAGAATTTTTGGTTTAGCCAATAAGTATATTTTATTCTTTAAATTTACCCCTGTTCTGCTGTCTGACAGTCCTGACCCTTCTTCACTAAAAATTAATTATCTCCTCGTACAGAATTTGAATGATGTTACCATTTATTTCTATTTAAAATAGACTCATTAAAGATTATAAAAATATAAATTTGAGTCCATAATTATTTTTATCCAATTTTTGATGATTTTCAAAAGTCAGAACAGGGGAACCCGAAATCATTCTGACCTTGTCTCACAAAATTGATTATATCTCATGATTTACAATTCCATTTCTTACATAATTTATTCTATAAGAAACTATACTCAATAATATTTAATTTCATACTTTATTCATCCTATAATTCGATTTCTAAAATTTTGATGATTTTTCAAAGTTAGACTACTGCTGCTGTCCAAAACTGTTTTGGTACAAGATATTAATTTCCATGTTATAACACCCTTATTTTCTTTTTCTACACCATTTCTCATCACTTTCTCTTATTTTCTCTTCACTAACATATCAAGAACATAGGACCTTATGTAAGAAAACTCTACTATAACATTATTTCCATGCTTTGTCAATAATATCAAACTTAAAAACATATTGAAATCTTGATGTACTTACCTTGTTCTATTGATACTAATCTTTAGCTGGATTTTCTCTCTCCTCCAGCTTCTATTCTTGAATCCAACTTGATATTCTAACTCCCCATGGTCTCCTTAACATTTCTCTCTCTTAGTAGCTATGGAAATTCTTTTGATTTCTAGGTGAAAATGGTAAATTTTTGGTGGAAGGACCAAATTGTAAAGAAAAGAAAGTTTCTTTCTTCCTTTTCTCTTCATATGTTGGGTGCATGGAAAAAAAATGATGATTCTTCATCTTTCTTTCCTTATATATATACTAAGTAAAATAATAATAAAATAATAAAATATCATTTAAAAATTAAATTAAAATATTAATAAACTATTATTTATTTATTTATTTAATCTAAAATATCTCCAACATCATCATTGCTTTCTAGACTTCTCTCTCTTCCAATTGACCATTTTGCCCTTTATTATCTTTTAAAATTCCATCCTTGAGTCATCATTTAATTTGGTAAAATTGTAATTTAGTCCCTCATAGTTCTTCATCTATTCAATTTGGTCCTAATTCATCCATTTTCCTTAGTTTCTAGATCATTCCACCCTTAAAATATTTACACTATTGGTCCTTCAAATTTTTCATATTTACACTTTAACCCCTCAAATTTTGAGTATTTACTCTTGTGCAACAAAACTTTTCTCACTTTTACAATTTAGTCCTTTCTTGAATTCATATATCATAATATACTTCCCAATATTAACATAACTCAAAATTTCCCTTTTTGTCACTTTATTTCCTTATTTTACTGTAAAAATTTTCGGGATATTACACAACGCCACAACATGAAGATGTTGAGATTGTGGTGTTAGGGTGAACGAAGGCCAAAGAAGAGCAAATGAGGGGCCAATGTTGCTTGAGCTTTTAATGATGGGCAAAGTTGTACTTTAACACATTTGACTCTTATATTATAAATAGGCTTTTTTGTTGGATCTAGTGCCCTAAATGTCATATTTTCATCTATATACACTTGTATTTTTCGAACAAATTGGTTTAATAATAATATTCATTAATTACATTAATACCCTTTGTATATTGTCCTTAATGGTTTTTGCATGTAAAGCAAAATGGAAGTAAATTTTGACTCAATAGTTATCTAACATTTAACACATACTAAACAATATTACTTGGTCGACTCATAATATAGAAAGACAACTTGTATTAGTAGATGAACCTAAACATGTTGTTAGTCTGATCGAAAATGAGCAAACTGATTGAAAAACTAATATGTAGTCTATCAAGTCCAATTGGGGAGATGCTTTGCCTTGAACATCGAAGCAGTTGACTCCCAAAATATAGAGACACAGATGTGATTGATTGGAGTGATAGTACATTGGAGAGGACGTAAGTTGAATAGATACTAAATCTGTTTATAGATTTGTTCACTTGTGACGTTCATAATGTGACATACCTTAATCTTGAGTGGATGATGAACTATGTATGTATGACTCGTATATTTTGATATAAGTAAAAACTTGAGTTCAAATAGATAAGGAGTCGAAAGTTGGTGTGTTCGGTATACGAATTCTGTAGTATGTAGCATCATTCAAAATGGCAGAATTCATAGTCCAAGAAATGGGTAAATGATATCCTCTCGTTAGCATTACATGATAGATGAAAAGTAAACGTGTTCAGGGGTCATTTGTCTTTGTGGTTAATGACTTGATTACTTTTTAATAGAAATTGAATTTTCATAAAGGAAGATGTAACAACTACTATGAAATAAAATATAATCATATTGGGAGAACAGATTTATCCAAAATAGATTAAGGATATCCTATGAGGGTAACACACTTATGACAAAGTCATTGGATGAGCATGGGTTGAGTAGCTTTCGTAAAGGTATGTAACTAGAGAGAGTTCAGTCACAATACTATAGTGGAATGACTTTGTGACTAGATAAATTTATAATTAATAAACGAAAAGCTAGAACTTTATTATAAATTATTTGAACTCTAATTATATGTCCAATTGATCCTTCCACTAGCTCGTTGAAACTAGAAATGAATTGTATGTAAAATCAAACAAACAAAAATAGATGGAAATGATAAAATTAGAGAAATGAGTCACATTTGCAAATGGATTTGTTTTCTCACTAAGTATAGAAATTATTTGAGAATTAATTTAAGTTTTTCAAATTATTATTTAATTAAATAACTTAAGTTTGAAAAAAGAATTAAATTAATTAGTTAGTGTAAATCTGTTTAATATGAAAATTAAATATATTACCTCATCAATTCTTTTATGGTAAAGTTGTCATGACTTTAAAAAAATTAGAACTGAGTTGAGAGAATTATTTAATTTAAAAAATTAATTTATCTAATTAAACTAATTAATTAATAATATTTATTTTTGGAATTAGAAAAAACATGTATTGGATAAAATTATAAAGTGTTGAATTAAAAGTCCACGAAGCACATATAATTGGACTTAATATAAGAGAGACCCAAATTCTCCTCATATTACAAATGAGGGGTGACAACCCTAGTGTATTTAATTAGGGTGTACTACCCCCTCTTCTAGTTAGACTAGAAGATAGATTTTTCTATTAAATAAAATTATTTGTGTTTTACCAATTCGACCAAAATTCTCTTATCTCTCATTATAAATAGATGGCATTGGTAGAGCTATTCATATAAGTTTTCAAAATTTTCACATAACTTTTAGATATTGTTATTTTGCTATAAAGTAAAGAAAAATTATTTTTTAAGTATAAATTTTATTTTCTAGGAATAACAAATTTGCCAATTTCTTTTGAGAGAGAATTACTTTCCTATTAAAAGTAATAAATCATTTCTGGTTTTGTCCTTGATTCGTGATTGTTCAAGCCCACATTTGAAGTGGTTCATGGTACGATAATAGTGAAAAAGTTCGTTCGATTGAAAGCTAGGAACATCTAGGATTCGTCTCGCACAAAACACAAGTACTTTTTGGTAAAATTTTATTGCCATAAATATGACAAACTAGCTCGGTTTCACAATTTAAATTTTCGTTGTGATTGAAAACCATTTTTAAACCAGATTTTTCAATAATTAACATCAGAGCCTGGTTATGCTATGTTTATACTATAAACAAATACCAAATTTTTCTTTTCATGTTTGGTTAATTTTTTATAAGATGTGATATTCTTATAAATATATGCATGTTTTAGGTTATATATGTGAATAAATATATTTTATTATATATTTGATAAAGTAATTTTTTCAAATTTATGATTCCTAAAATTTATATTGGATGTAAATTTAAGATTTAATAAAATTTGGGATATGTAATTAGATTGTGGACTATCATCTCCACGCAGGTTTTATTTTATTTATTTTAGAAAAATTAATGTGAGTTGGAAACGAACTTAAGTTTTTTATGTAGTCAAATTTTTTGGAAAATCTCGGAGAGCCGAGATGCATCTAGAACTGATCGAGACAATGCAATCTCGACCTAGCCTGTAACACCCCTAACCTGTATCCATAGTTAGAATAGGGTTACAGAGCATTAACAGAGTTTACATTTCAGGACTATCAGAAATTTTAAAACATTTAATTCATATCATTTATCACGGAAAAATCAATCAATAGCATACATATTGTCCCTTATACAATCCCTCGAGGCCATAAAAACACATTAGAAACTAATCGGGACTAAAACATAAACATATATAAATTTTAGGGAAAAGATGAAAATTTACAAACTAAATTGTATAATATCATATATATATCGATTCATTTTCAATAAAATTCATATAATAACATTCAATTTAATCACCAATATATATAATATAGTTCATAAGAATTTACTTGGCTAAATTGCAAAAATACCAAAGTTCAGGGGCTATTTTGTAATATTCTATTTTCTTCGATTTTCTCTCGATCTTGACCTAAATTAACAATTTCATTCAATATATTAATTTAGACAACAAAATAATTCATGTCATACAATTTGGTCATTTTTGACATTTTTACAAAATTGCCCCTAAAGTTTTACTTTTATTCAATTTAGTCCCTGAGCCCAAAAAATGCAAATTAACCATTTTTACCCAAAATTGAGCTTATAGAATGCTCATGGTATCCAAAAAATCCCATTTATGAAATAATTTCACATTAAATCCTTGTACTTTTATTAATTTAACAAATTAGTCCTTAATCGAAAAATTCATCAAAATCACATAACAAAATACTTTTAAATATAAATCAACATTCCAAATTTATCATCTAAGATAAAAGATCATAAGATTCATCAATGGAAACATTCAAAATCTTTAACAATTTCAAAATCGAAGGTATGGGCTACATGGACCTAGTTGCAACGATCTTAAAAACATAAAAATTATAAGAAACTGATAGTTTAGGGGCTTACATGCAAGGAATTTGCTTAAACAAAAATTTCAAGCTTCCATGGCTCTTCCTTGCTATAAAATTCGGTTGAAAGATGAAACAAAAAGATGACCACTTTGTTTTATTTATTTAATATATCTTTAATTGCCTAATTACCAAATTACCCTTACCTAACTTTAAAATTTTCATAATTGCCAAGACATGCACAGCCGCTAACTAATTTAATGGTCTAATTACCATATAAGGACCTAAACTTTAAATCTCTATAGCTATTTAATGCCTTTAGCTTATAGAACACAACTTTTTCACTTTACGCGATTTAGTCCTTTTTGCTTAATTAACTATCGGAACGATAAAATTTTTCAAAGAAACTTTAATACCACCTTAATTACACTTTGTAAATATTTAGAAAAATGTTTATGACTCAGTTTATAGAAACGAGGTCTCGATACCTCATTTTTTAAAACCACTTGAACTTCATAAATCGCTTATAAAACAAAAATCACAATATCAAAAACATTTTTAAAATCACAAATAACTCGTAAATATTATATATAATATATCCAAACTTACTCGTCAGATTTGGTGGCCCTGAAACCATTGTTTTCCACACCACTAAAAAATGGGCTGTTACAACTCTTCCCCCTTTACGAAAATTTCATCTTCGGAATTTCTCACCTGATACAAGCTATTAAGTCTAGTCTTTCTTCCACCTTTTCAATCAAAGTCCAAAAAAAAATCAATCATAACTCATATAGACTCCGAATTCATATCAGAACTCATTTTTGAACTTGATACTATACCCGAACGTAACTAACTAGCTTTGTTGTTCTCCTGTCATAAGTTTATCATTAGTAGTATAACTACCGAGAAAGTCCCAGTAATCTTCTGTTGAAACATATCTGAAAAACCTAGATTATCAAACTCTGACTGATGCTTCTGGTGTGGTTGCATCTGCAACTTTCAATGGAAATTTGTTCCGCTTTTCCAGGAAAGCGTCAAGCAATATTATTTTATACAAATGCGATAGTTTCAACAATTGGGACAACTTTAACCCATAATAACATTCCCAATTAGAATTGACCTAATAGATATATTTTTATATCATGTCTTCAAGAATCTAAATTTCTCACTCTAGCTGTCCGTGTATTTACCTGTGAATGCACAAAATTTATTCCCGAACCTGAGGATAAACCTAAATGTATATGTAACGCCCCAATTTTTGGGAATTCTGTGAATGATTTGTAAAATTAAAAATTCTGTGTTCTGCTTGTTAAGAGTAGGTTTAATTGTGATGGTGGGCCTCTAGAAGGCCCAAGCTTAGGATAAAACCCGATAGTTTTAATTAATTTTTAATCCATAGGGAAAAAGGGGTTCTGGTTAACTGGGCTTTTAAGTATTAATTGTGTAAAATAGATCACAAGGAAGCAAGTGGTGAAGTGGCATGTGACGCCACAGGGAAGGCTATAAGTGGCTTGGGGAAGCTAAGGAGGACCTGTGTTCAAGTCACAATGACAAAGACAAATCAAGGGATTAATTTTTATGAGCAGTAAAAGGTAAGTAGTGGAACCAAGTAAAAGTCTGTCGGGAAGAGTTTGAGTTGCTCGGAGATTGACTAAGGAGGGGATAAGGGAGAGGATTTAGGAGCTGATCAAGGAGGATGTGTTGGCTGAATGTTGGACTCTTAAAGAGCAAGAGGTGGCCGGCCAAGGTATTCTTTAAGGGGGCAAAATTCGGCTAGGTTAAGGAGCTAGTATAAATTCGGCACTTCGGGTAGTTGGTGCCGTTTCCTGACTTTTCTCCTCATCAACTTTTTCTTCGTCTCCTTTCCTCCATTGTCAAACCTTCCTACCATCTTGTTCATCTCCATTTTTTCCCCTTCAACCGTTTCAAAACCTTCATAGCCTTTGGCCATAAAAAGCCGAAATCCCGAAAGCTTGATTCTTTTTGGTGCTGATTTCTTATAACCAAAACCACATCTCTTCTCTTTATCATTTGTGGCCGATTCACCAGCCCTATAAAACCTCAAGTTTTGATGACAAGACCATAGCAAAACCCTCTCGTTTTACCTTTCTAAACGCAAGTTGCAAAAAGCCGAAAACCCCACATTAAAAGGGACTTGGCCGAATACTATAGTCACTGAAAGCTCGACTTTTGTTATTATTTGAGGGTTTAAATCTACATTGAGATCGAGTGGGAAACTCATTGGAATCAGTCACTAAGGAATCGGTGGTAAGTCTTCAAAAACTTAGTCTTCTTACATATTTAAGGAAAAGCCGAAATCCCTAAAAGTTAGGGAGGTTGTCGATTTGGACTTGTAACCCTGAGGGGTTGTAATAACTATTTTGTTTTGGTAATAGCGTGATTTAGAGGCGGTTGATCAAGGGCTTGGACAGGTGAAACGATCGGATCTTTGGAGTTAACCATCTCTCGGCAGTAAGGTAAGAACAATAAGGGTTTTAGGCATGTTTGGCCGAATGTGGTAAGGGACTATATACTCAATTTTATTTCGATATTCGAAGTAATATTAGGTGATTCAATTGTAGGCAGTTCGTGTGTAGATCTCGTCGAGGAAATCCCAAAAACAGGTGTGTAACTGACACCCTCTCATAGACTAGATCGGCAAAAGCAGAAAAGCTGAAATGCCGAAAAGTCGGTATTTTGGGCACTTGCAAGTGTGCAAATGCTCGTAAGACGTATGGGTAATTATTACTGGTAATCTAAAGTGATAAAACTGCAGTACGCGCGATTTCGTGCGTTTTGATACTTTGGGCTTAATGGGCCAAAACTGGGTTAATGGGCCAACGGGCCCAATTTGGTAAGAACACTCGGTAAGTGTTTCTGGCTAAACGTAATGGCTACGATATGCATGAAAACCTTAAAAATAGTTAGATTTACTAGAATACCCCTATGTATGCAAAATTACCATTATACCCCTAGGGTTAATTTTGTCTGAAAAGCATGATGAATTAAATCTGTATGATGTATGCCATGAATGTATATCTGTTGCATGGGGACATGGGTTATATTATGGAAGGAGCGTCCCGGTGGCTATGCCACAAATTATCTGTTTCGTGGCCCCGCCACGATATCTCTGTTTCCGTGGCATTGCCACAAAATATCTGCTTTTTCGTGACTCTGTCACATTATTCGCTCGCGCCATGCCGCATATTTCGTGGCGTGTAGCGGTTGGGTGGGTCGAGTAGTCGCCCACATGGTGTGAAAGGATGGTATGGGGTGTACATGGTTGGATATGGGTTGGGTTTCTACATAAGCATGATATATCCGTTTACGACCATTCGGGTCTATGGGCTTTATTCTGATATCTGTTCTGGGCTGAGGCCAACTTATTCTGTCTCTGTGGTTTGAACTGATTTAGGCTATGGTTGGGTTGAATTACACACTGAGTTTCCCAAAACTCACCCCTTATTTTCATCCTCGCAGGTAATCCTCAACCATAGTGGGCTTGGAGCTGTGAGGGATCCGGACTGGCCACATGTTTCTACGAACCTGGTTTTTTTTTTGGTGAACTAGACGACCTTTTAATTATTTTTATGGTTTTGTTTTACTTTTATTATTTTATTTTATTATGATGAAAGAACTATGATAACTAAGGTAAATGGGTTAGCTTTAGGACGCGTTTTCAAAAACATTAAGTGATTTCAAAATAACACGATTACAAGTAAGACTTCCGCTAAGCAAACGTTTTCAAACTTAAGTTAAGATGGACTTAACCAAATGGATTTCTCACAATTATACGAGATGTTAGAGTGTGGCAATGGCGGTGTGCATGTCTAGGATTGGATCCGAAGGAGCTTGGTACTTAAGCAATCGGCTGGACTCACCTCATCTTTTTCTCGGTTTCCTACCGGTGCATGACTCCCATTCACTTTAACCTACATTAAAAGTATCTTTTACATCACTAATTAAGTTTTCCAAACTAAGTAATACGGAATGTTTTGTACGCATCAATGTGGCGTACCGGATCCGGTCATAACATCTAGGCCGGGTTTGGGGTGTTACAGTATATAACTTAAATTACTTTTCAACTGAATAACCTTCTTTGATTTAAAAAAAAAAGTCAATCTTAACTATCAAATAATAACATTTCAAAGTAATCCCTTCTTCTTGTTGTTAGGACAATTCAAACATACCATATTTCATAATTCCCTCAAAACGCTAATCAAAGATATTTAAAAACTGTATTAACTCAAATGAAACATAACATTCCATTTTAACTCATTGAAATTAATTAAAATTACCTGAGAAATGATAACCAATATACAAATTTGAGCTCGATCTTCCGCCGTCTACACTTTTGCTAATGTCAACCCTTTCACAAAAACTAGAAAAGGATTATATATAATAAAGCTATTTCAATTATTAACATTGAAGCTTTGAACTATACTGAAGCCAGAACCATCAGATAGATTAAAAACTATAGTACTATAACAAGACTGTCGCTTCGGCCGTATACATAGAACAATACCTGAACATCAATAGTGCACTCCTAAATAGAAGAAGAAATGTAACGCCCCAAATTTTTAGTTTCGACATTTGTGAACTTTGATACAAATCTGTATCTACTTCAATGGTTAAGATTTATGAGAGTGTTTGAGAGATCCCAAGTTCAAGCCATGTCTTTGGAAAAAATTGTTTTTTTTTTTCTAAATCAATGGTTAGTAGGCTTTTAAGTAATTGTTTGTAAATACTTAACACAATGGCCCTGCTGGTCTAGTGGATAAGTGGAGTGTTAATAGGTTGAAAGTCCTGTGTTTAATTTTTTGTGTGGGCAAAGGAGTTTATTTTTGCTCGGTGGTGTCTAAGAGTTTGAGTTCCAGTAGACAACTGAGTAGTGGATATGTGGGAGTTAAGGGAAAAGTGGAAGGTTATCAGAAAATCTGATTTGGAAATCTATTTGGTTCTTTCCTCTTTCCTCAATTCTAACATTTTGCCTATCCCTTTTTCCTCTACCGAATCTCTATTTTTCTCCAACTCTCTTTCTTTTTCGAATTCTGTAATCAAGATCATCTCCTTTTTGTGCCGCGTTTCATCGTGCGTGTTCAGTAAGTAACAATTTTGTCTGTTGTCGATTGTTTCTTGGTTAGTTTCTAAAAAGATGGTTTTGGTACTTTTGGTTTAGGCGACGGACAATAATCATTTTGTGTTGCTACTGAGATTAGAGCGTTAGTGACTTTGGGTTATCGTCGAGTGTTGATTTTGAGTTTTTGAACCGCCTTTGATTTTGAGGTTGTGATTATCGTAAATTAAGGACTAATTGTGGTGTTGAATTGATCAATATATAGGTTTTGGAGTGCTCGGGGTTTCTTTAGAATCATTTCGATACTAGGTGTGTAGTTGATAACACAGAAAATGAGATTCGGTGTAAGCCAAAAAAGTATTCTGTCGACGCCACACGGGTGTGTGGTCGCCCGAGTGGTAAGCTGTGTGAAGGGACACGGCTGTGTGATCGACGAGCCAGGCTATGCCTGCACTACATGGCCGTGTGATGGCCAGGTAGGCCGTGTGCGACACACGGGATAGACTGAATTGGGCCATGTGGGCCACACGGGCATGTGGGTCCATACGGGTAGTCCACATAGGCGTGTAGGATGGATCACACGGCTATGCCCAATTTGGGTCGTGTGATCCACAGGGCCAAGGCCAATTTGGGCCATGTGGGCCATACGGGCGTGTGAGCCCATGTTTTTGAAATGTTTCCTAAGATTGCACGGGTTGCCCAAGTCAACTGTGAACCTACTATAGGGTCGGTAAGCATTACTTAGACCCCTAATTGTGTGAACTGTCTGTATGATATCTAAACTGAGCATGTATGCTGATCTGAATGTATGGACTGTTAAGTGCATAATAGCCTGACATCTCTTGTATGTTGCATTGTATCGGGGTGGGTTGATGATATTCAGAGGAAGTGTTCTGAAAGGCTCTTAAGCCAATTATCTGCTAGCTCAGCTGCAAATTTCTGATTGTGTGCTACATTTCAGTAAAATATGGTGTGTAGGGTTGGGTGGGTGTTTTAAACCCCACATGGTGTGTAGGAATGGTCGGAGATGGTGTGTAGAAGCTGGTGGGTAGGATTCTAATTTTTTATTTTTGTTACCGCATACTGTATCTGAGATCGGCCGAGGCTCTAATTTATATCTAAGACTGTATCTAATTAGGCCAAGGCCCAAACTAAATCTGTAATGGGCTCAGGCCTAGACTGTATTTGACTGTATTCTGATGTGTACCTGTATACATTTTTTTGTGGGGATTACAAACTGAGTTTACGAAAACTCACCCTTTTTCTGTTAATCTATATAGGTAATCCCCAGTCTTAGACTGATTGGTGCGGCGGACGACTCGACGGTGACCACCACTATTTCGTACTTCTTTAATTCAGTTTTTGAATTTACATTAATTTTTGGGTATTGCTGTTGTAACACCCCAAACTCGGCATGGGCATAATGGCCGAATCTAGCGATGTCACATTGAAGTATTTTTCGAAAAACATAATTTCGTTGCAAAATGCGTTCTAAATAAAAACCTCTTTGAATTCTAAATAAAAAATTAAGATACCGCGTTCATTGTTAAAACTCTAGTCGTTTTAGCAAAATGTTAATCATATTAGATTGTTATTACACTTTAAAACCATGCTTGCTGAGGAAGCTTTTAAAGTATGTTACGTATACGAGGTGTTTTGAAAAGTATTTATCTTTTGCAAACCCATTTCCTATTGCTAACAGATATAAATCAAACAAATATAAATCCCCAAATTAAAAGTTAAAACCTTAGAGGCCTTATTACAAAAAAATACCCAAATTAAACTACTTATAAATTAAAAGACAAACATGAGAGCATAAGCTGTTGTGTGGCCACCTTCGAGTCTCTCGCAGCACAGACCCACCTAAGTATTACCTCTACAGATAAGTAGAAGGGTGAGTTTATGAAAACTCAGTGTGTAATCCCTTATTAAACAAACAGTTAGTCATACAATATGCAAATACAATCTGGGCCTAAGCCCGTATCAGAAACAATTCAGTATCAGTTAGGCCTTAGCCCAATACTGAGAATGAGAGCGATGCGGGCCCGAGCCCATTACAAGAATAATGATGAGCAGTGGGGCCTAAGCCCATAACAGAATCAATACAGTATGCAATCAGAAAATCCTACCCAATCTAGCCTCTACACACCATCTCTGTACCAACCCTACACACCATGAGGGGATTAAATTGGCCCATCCATCTCTACACACCAAGTTGCACCGGTTGTGGCACTAAAATATTATTTGCAGCAGAGCTGCTAGTAATAGGCTTATAGCCTTTCAGTACACTTCCTCCAATATCATATATCCCACCCCATGCAATGCAACATAATATAAATGTTTATACAGTAAAGATGGCATGCTCAAACAGTCATACATCACATAGTGGTATATCGATCAATTACCTCATAAGGGTATAATGGTTATTTCATCAAATTAGGGTCTAGGTATACTTACTGACCCAATAGTAGGTCCATAGTCATCTCGGGTGACCTGTGTAACCTTGATATTGAAATAGTAAAAATGGGCCCAAAGCCCATAATGCGGCCCATGTGGGCCCACAAAGCCCAAAAATGGCTTTTTTTGTGTACGCTACACAGCTTGGCACAATAATCTCCACACGCCCGTGTGGCTTACCCTTGTGGGGCCCACGGGTTCGTGGGCCAGGTCCACATGGCCCATTTCGTCCCAACATGGCCCAAGATGGCCTAAGCCCATAAAAATGCTCACGGTGGCCTCTACGATCAAACGCCTACATTTTACGCGTTCAGATTACCATACGAGAGAGTGCACGCTAGTGTAGTGTTAATAGTTGTGTTTTTCGGCTTTTGCCGATCTTTAGTTGGGCAGTGTTTACACACCTGCTTGGATTCCTGGAATGAATGATCCTGGAATGATTCCCACCTAAAACACAAGACAAGTTCATGACCAACATTAGTCATGTTTAATACAATAACAGTTCCCATTGAATTTGTTACTGTCACTTACTTTAACTGCTTCAATCGATGTAGCCTTACAAATCCGTAGATAAACCGAGTTCAATACGATTGGATGCTGCCAAAACAATGCGACATGATCACATGTTAAGAACCTTAATATATTACTAAATAACACACTACTTACACACTTGCAACGTTACTTTCGTTCTTACTGAAATACCTATCAACCAGAAGTAACTCGCGTTGGGTAGAACCAACCGCTAGGAGGAGAAAAGTCAACAAAAGTGGGAGGATAGCTAGACCAAATATTTAGCCAAGGAACAGAGGAACACCATCCAGTTTTCCCCCCTTTTTAAGAGAAAAGCTGAAAGCAGAAGAGGGAATGAGAAGAAGGTAATCGATTAAATAATGCAATAATGACACTCGATAAAAGCCGAAGGAACAGAGGGAGAGGAGAAAAATATATTTGCCCACTGCATAAAAGAAGATGATAATGACAGTACAAAATCAATTGAGAGGGGAAGAATGGTATTTGGTTAGGGTCACAAGAATGAGCACATTCGGTAGTATAGTAGATGAGAAAGAATTGGCTAACAGTAGAGAAATGGTCGAAAGAGGAAACAATACTGAAAAGCAAGCAGGAGGAAAAATACCCGAATGTATGTTCGGCCACAAGAAGAGAAGACGTAATCAGTCAAACCAAAAACTGTAGAGAAGAAAACTAACTCCACACACCCTAACACTATTCGATTTTTAGAGAGCAAAAAAAAAAAAAGAGCCAAAAATGCTCACAAACCCGAAAATGAGTACTTCAACTTGCCAAAGCCAAAAGTCTAGAGTGCCATAGTTCAAATTCAGTACAACTCTTCCACCAAATTCGAATTCCCCAATTTCCTCCTAAAAACCCTCTTGCTCACAAACCTCAACAACTGAAAATCCCCTTTTTCACACCCCAAATTTGGCCAACAACAACCCTATTCAAACTCATTCAAACTCCTCAGTGTTTCGATCAAACACGACTTCCTCCTATGGCCACAAGTAAAAATAATCTCCATTTGCACAAGCAGGGATTCAAACTTCAAACCACTAGCACACTCCACACGCCACTATCCACTAGACCAGCAGGCCCATTCTGTTATGTTTTTACCAAAATAAATTTATAACCTTACTGGCCAAAGATAGGGGTTTTATCCTTAAAAAGCAAAATTTTTGTGGAAGCCAAGGCTTGAACCCATGACTTCCCAGACATTTCTAGAGCACACAACCACTAAGCCAGACATATATTTATGTCACTCTCTTATACAACTAAATATTTATGTGCAGCCTCCTAACTGCTCCCCTGCTCAAGACCTAATACTTTTAGGCCCAAATTCAAGGCGTTACAGCGGTGTAATTTTGGTACTTTAGACTGATTGGTTTTGAATTTTGGGTTTTTAACTGCTTTACGGTTTTATTATGTCTAGACGGTAAAAACTCAAATTTTGTTAAAAAAAAGGTTTCCCTCAACACGAATGGTTTTCCAAAAATAAACATTTCCAAAGCTTCCGCTAAAAGGATACGATTTTAGACATAACAAAGAACATGCATTTTACTCCGAATTAAGATAAAGGTTAAATAACTAGAACAACAAACTCGGTTTCAAATCTCATTCCATGTGACATCGATAGATTTGACCATAATGTTTAAGCCAGGTTTAGTGTGTTAAATTTAGTGGTATCAGAGCCAGGTTACAAAACTCGACTGTGGATTTTGGGTTTTTAAAAAAATAAAGTTTGGTTTCAAAGAACCGATTTACAAATGATTTGACTGAATATGTGGTACACCGAGTCTCCGGCGCTGGTCCTGTAAGTGTTCTAAAACTCTGATAAGTCTTATCTAAAAAATACTATTAGTATATTGTGAAAGTACTATAGTTAATGTGCTCTGAGACTGTAGGGAAAACTGATAAAGACTACGATTCGCAATAGCAAACTCTGAACCTCTGATACTGTTTTGCATAAAATGTCTGCTAATAAATATCAAAACTGTAACTGATTCATAAAACTGTTAATGTAGATAAACTTCAAATCTATGATGAGTGCACGAGGTATCTATGGACGGGGTACTAGAGCTATGAAAGGGGCCGTAGATGAGCTCGAGCTGAGTCCTTAGCATCTGATAGCATGTGTAATTTAGACACGAGTGAGACGTCGGTTTCTCCTACGATTGAGACTAGGTCTCAAGATCACATGGCTGGGGACGACGCATTGTCCCAAGCTATACTGAGGATATTGGAGAGGGTCGCTGGGCTCAATGCTGGATCTGGGGGCTGAGGGTCAGTTATGGAACGACTCCAGTCCAATGGGGTTGAGTTATTTAGTGGTGTCGCTGGAGTTGCCCCTAACGTGGCCGAATACTGGATGGAGGCCACTGAAAGAATCATGGACGATTTGGATTGCACCCTTGAGCAGAAATTGAAAGGTTCTATTTCTTTACTTCGCAATGAAACATATCAGTGGTGGCTGACCGTTAAGAAAGGGACTCAGATAGATCGATTGCCTTGGGATTTCTATAAGTCTACATTTCAAGGAAAATATGTAGCAGCCAGCTACATCGATGCTAGGAGGTGTGATTTCTTGAATCTCACACAAGGTGACCGATCAGTGGCCGAGTATGAGGTCGAGTTTCTGAGGTTGAGCCGCTATGCTCTAGGTATGGTGGTGATTGAATATGAGAGATGTATCCATTTCGAGGATGGCCTCAGGGATAGTCTGGGGGTATTGATAGCTTTGCAGAGGGAGCAAAAGTTCTCAATTTTGGTGGAGAAGGTGAAGATTGTTGAAGAGATAAAGCGCACGGAGTGCCAAAATGGAGATCAAGAGAGGGGCAAGAACAAGAGAGATTCGGAGCCCTCGAGTTCTGTGCTGAGGCCTAAGAAAAATGCCATATCTAATGGGCCAATTAGAGTTGAGCCCTTTATAGCACCTACTGGGATCTTACTTTGTGGGCATTATGGTAGACACCATCCGGGCGATTGTTGGAGGATGACTGGGCATGTTTAAGATGTGGGTCTACTGAGCACTGTGTTCGAGAGTGTCCGTTGAGGGTCGATCAGGTACAAGCTCCGGGTTCTAGTACTGTGAAGCTGCAGAGGGTAGTTTAGCAGCCACGTAGGGGCCATGGTCAGGCTAGGGGTGGTAATGGCATGGGCCGTGGACACAAAAATTTACACACTTTTCATACCCTTTTTAACTTAAATTCATGCGAATTCGGTTAAATTCTTTCGAAAAATAATTAATTTTTGTAAAATAATTAAAGTGCACTTAAAATATGAACATTCTGAAATTTAGTTAATTTTATAATTATTTTTGATGAATTTTGGTTATTTTCGACAGATTTGCACAAATGGCGAAAAATGGCTCGGTAGACACTACCAGAAGCACAAAACTAAGAAGCAATTTGAAGTATTGAGGTGAATTAATTTCCAGCCTAATATGGTCCAAAATTATATGTATGAAATCATAATACAATTATTTTTAATTTATATCGAGGTTAATTTGGGTTAATAGATTATTATTAATTAATTATGAAAAAATGGTCCAATTGAACCTAACCGAGTGAACCGAACTAGCCAAGGAGAGGACAGCCCAAATCCGTCCAAGTGATGACCCAATTTAGCTCATTAACTAATTATTTAAGCTACAAAGAAGCCCTTGAAGATTAGTTCAAATTGCGAATCAGCCCCTCCACAATTAATGGCTTTGAAGATTTGCCCCAAGCCAAATTTAGCAAAGTTGAATCAACTTTGCCACATAGATGGCCAGACAAGGGGTGGCTCTTTGGCCGCTATTTTTAGCAAATTTTAGCTGCCACATTCAGCTATAAAAACCTCCCTTGGCTGGTCATTTAAAGCATCTCTTATTCATTCACACCTCTTCTCTCCTCTCTCACTTTCTCCTCTCATTTTCCCATTCCAAGTCCCTTGATCTTGTGTTGATTTCTCCCCTTGAGAAAGGGTTATTCTTCAGCCATTTTGGAGCAGCAATTTAGTGTACATAAAAGCCTTGATCTGCGAGGACAACAAAGAAGGAAGAACGGAGCAACCTAGTTAAGCCACGGAAAAACACCAGATTTGATTCTTGTTCCCTATCTCTTTAATTTTTGTTGTTGTTATGATGAACATATCTATGAATATTTATTTTGTTGGAATGGTTAATTTAATCATCTTAGCTTGAATTTAATTCATGTTGGTTTGATTGTATTTTATCTGCTTAAATTATTAAAATTGTGTTTATGCTGTTATAGCCCTCAGTAAAATGCTTGATTAAGTAAAATCATGCCTAAGTTATTCTTGCATTACAATTTTGAGGTAGCTAATGAATTAATTATTTAAATGGATTGAAATTGTAATTAATTGACATAATACTTAATCAGTGCATGTTTATTCTTCTAAGGTAGCTGAAGGTTAAAATTAGTAATGTATCTGGCGATACACTTGCCTTGCATAACTTGCAAGTTTATTGTGATTCAACTGTTTCAAGGTAAGAATACCTTGTTACCTCACATAGTCTTTTATGTGCTTATTATATTTAATTAATCGTTTGATTGACATAGGGATATGTAAGAGATTAGTTCAATTTAATGAGTATGTATGTGCAATAACATGTTTGCTTATTAAAATTTGTTTAATCATTTGAATTAACATAAGGATATGTTAAGAGATGAATGGATTTGTGTAGGTGAATATGTTCATAAGTTAGCAAATTACTGAGTTGCTGTGAATTTATTTATAACAACATAAGCATGAGTTTAATAATTCTAAGTTAAAGAAATGTAATTAATCCAACACAATTATGTCATCTTGATTAAATCATATTTTGAAATCGTGCATTAGAACTTTTATTTTTATTTAGTTTAAAATCTTATTTTTCTTAATCACCATTTTCAAAACAAAATAGTTTTCTTCACCAAAGTGTTTTAAATAGCATTCATAAATAATTCTTTTCACAGTCCCTGTGGGTACAATAACTCGACATTTACTTGTCACTTTATTACTTGTTGCAATTGTGTACAGTTGTACATTTCCATCGTTCCACTTGTCGACGATAGGATAAAGATGCTCCAGACGTCATTATGGGTACATTTTTAACTTATGATGTACCTTATCTGGCATTAATAGACATAGGTTCTACACACTCCTATGTAGGTAGCATTGTGTCTGAAACTTTAGGGATTTTGGTTGAGAATATTTCTAGTAAGGTGACTGTTATGAGTCCTTTGGGGCAATCTATCTGAGCTAGGAAATTGTATAGAGATGTTCCGTTAGAGCTCCAAGGGAAAGTATTTTTGGCTGATCTGATAGAGTTTCCGTTCGGGGAGTTCGATTTAATTTTAGGGATGGATTGGTTGGTCAAGCACCAAGTAAGTCTGGACTGTGTGACTAAGAGGGTTGTTTTGAGAATTGAGGACGACGACGAGGTAGTTGTGATTGGGGAACCTCAGGATTTTTTGACTAATGTGATTTCTACGTTGGTGGCAGAAAAGTTGGTCCAGAAAGGGTGTGGGACATATTTGGCCTTTATGAGTGTTTCTGATTCCGGGGATTCTTCTGTAAAGGACATCAGAACTATCAGGGATTTTTTGAATGTCCTTCCTAAGGAGCTACCGAGTTTGCCTCTGAGCTGAGAAGTGAAATTTGGGATCAAACTTATTCTGGGTATAGCTCCGGTGTCTATCTCCCCCTATCGAATGGTACTGAAAA
Source organism: Gossypium longicalyx (assembly GCA_025698465.1). Lineage (NCBI taxonomy): Eukaryota > Viridiplantae > Streptophyta > Magnoliopsida > Malvales > Malvaceae > Gossypium > Gossypium longicalyx. The sequence continues at coordinate 78,135,623 of CM047002.1, read as the reverse complement.
AGCTTACGGAGCTTAAGGCTCAGATTCAAGAATTGTTGGATTGTAGGTTCATTCATCCCAGTGTGTCTCCGTGGGGAGCACCTGTGTTGTTTGTGAAAAAGAAACCCCAAACCCAGCCCAGATGTTATGGCCGAATCCGACATGCTACATTGAAGTGTTTTAGCGAAAACCATGTTTTCATTGAAAACCCTTCTTAAAATAAAAGAAACCATAATTAACTTAAATAATAATAAAAAAAGAAAAACACCTTCAATTACGAAAGCCTTATTTAAAACATTTGATTAAAAAAAAACTTAGTTGCAGAAACGTAGAGAACATACTATAATTTAAGAAATCTATGTTCAAATTTTCATAATTACATCACAATAAAATAACAAACCAAATATTGATAAAAAGAAAGCCTTATTACAATTTGTTCTGAAACATACTTAATAAAATAAAAACTTATATGCTTAAAAAAAAGTCCATATTATCTTGCTGGCTGGCCACCCAGAGTCCCTCCAAACATCGAACCTTCTACTGAGCATCACCTGAAAATAAAATAAAAGAGGGGGTGAGTTTTCGCAAACTCAGCGTGTACAACCCTCGAAGAAAACAAGCATTAAAAAAAACATCATTCATCATTCATCATTCATGCAATGCAATCCCATCCAATTATCCATTCGCTACACACCAGCTTCGTCCCCCGTCACACCATGTAGGGATATAAATATCGACCTACCCAACCCACACACCATGGTAGTCCGATTGCGGAACTATCTTCATTTATATATTGGGCATTAAAAGTCGTCGGTGGATCCACAATTGTAAAGCAACCATGCGATCCTAATATACTTCCTCCGTTCCATAATTCCAAGCCCATATGTAACCTAAGCAGAATATCATATGTATGCATGTCGCATCCACAAAACTTACATTCAACACCTAGGGGTATTTTGGTCATTTTTGCCCTTAGGTGCATTTTGGTAATTTTCCCTTAATTACGATTTTCACTTATCTTGGCTCGTTAACAAGTCCCATGAGCTAAGATGAACGAATACTATGCACCAGGTAGGATTCCAGAAAAGAGGAGGTGGGTTATTAAGACCGCTTAAGTACCAAGCTCTCCCTAGATCCAATCCTAGACATGCATATACCCATTGCCACACCTTAACCCTTTGACTTGTCCACTGTCGCAATATATTAATTAAGTCTTATGTGGATATCATATACTAGGCCTAAAACTGCTTACAAAGCCCAAACAATTTCACATACCTGCATCTGGCCTATTAAGCCCCAATCATATTCATATGGCCCATTAGGCCCAAATCACCTATATATGACCCATTAGGCCCAAATCACATTTATATGGCCCGTTAGGCCCAGTCACATTCATATTCATGCTCACATACAAATTCCTATCACATAGCATTAATATTCAGTTTTTGCCTATTATGGGCCCAACAGCCCATCGGGCCCATTTAGCCAATTCTGGCCCATATGGCCAAATCACAACCCAAGTCCACAAAATTGCCTGTAGCCCTAATGCAACCTATCGGTCTCCCCCTTACGAGTGTTCGCGCACTTGCAAGACTACCGTAGCCAAACTTTTAGCTTTTCGGCATTTCGACTTTTCGACTTTTCGGCTTTTTGGCATTTCGACTTTTACCGATTCATAGTGTGTGTGCAGTGTATGTACACACCTGGTAAGCAAGCATGCTGTAATTTCTTTAGTCACCAACCTACAAACGATATCACCCTTCTATTAATCGCATGCTTAATACATATCTTTACTAAAATCGAAACCTCACCTTAACCTTACCTTGCGCGATAAATGTAACAGCCCCTTCTTAAATCACTAACCACGATCAACTCCTACATCTGCACCAATATTAACTATTAAAACCAAAATAATAGATGACTCGTATCCAACACAAGTCCCCTTACCTTAACTATGAACATTCGGCCACCATAGCCAATGGGAGAGGAATACTTACCAACACCGCAAGCACCTAAAGGCAATTTCAGCAGAGAGCTAAGATCCGAGATCCGATACTAATTCCCTACCATAGTTGATTAGAAAGAGTGAGGGACAATAATCGATACTTAGCAAAGAAAAGCGATTGTAAAACACTTACACTAGATTTGTTCAAAGAGTATTGACACTTGGAAGATTCTACTTTTTGGCTTTTCAAATTTAGTATGGTGAATAAGGTTTATTTAGTACAGATTAAGGAAGAAGAGTAGTGGAAGAAATCAGCAAAGAAGATTGTGTAGAGGAGAATAGAAATCGGCAGAAAGAAAAGAAAGAAAAACAAAAGGGTTTTCAGCTTTTTGGATCTTGAAGAGAAAAGGGTTTCTGGCAACAAGGTGAAGAAGAATTTCGACAGTAGCCTAGAAACCTTGTATTCGACCCTATTTATAGCCCTTATAGCTGAATTTTTCATGCCCAATTCCCAATTCAGCTTCATCGCTTCTCCATTCTCATCTCCTCGTTTTTCTCCCTAATAACCCCTTGATCTTTTCCTTAATTTTCTCTCTTGAAAACTTCCCTTGGAGTCCATTTTCATGCCACTTCTAACCTTCTAGAATGCCAAAATTAAACTTCTAAAAATACTAAGCTAGGATACGAACCTTGGATCTCCTTGCTAGCTGCTAACGCCACCTCCCTTCTCCCTAAGTGGCATCACTTAGCCACTCCTCCACACGGCTTTTTGATGCTATTTTCCCCCTATTTTTATTTAAAAGCCCAACTACTTGCCAACCATAATTCTTTTAATAATTAATTCATAATTTCTTCTACCCCTAGATTCGAACTCAAAACTTGACCAAGACCTACCATCGTGTAATTAACACTTAACCGGAATTGCTAAGTGTAAAAAGAAAATTCAAGATTTCAGGATTTTTGGATTTCATGATTTTTGGGCCGTCACAGAAAGATAGGACAATGAAGATGTGTATCGACTACCGTCAGCTGAACAAGCTAACAATTAATAATAAGTACCAACTTCCGAGGATTGATGATTTATTCAACCAGTTCAAAAGGGCTTATGTGTTTTCCAAGATTGATCTACGTTCAGGTTATCATCAATTGAGGGTTAAGGAGGTGGATGTGCATAAGACAACATTTAGGACTTAATATGGACACTACGATTTCCTAGTTATGCCTTTTTGTTTGACTAATGCATCAGTGACATTTATGGACTTGATGAACCGAGTGTTCCAGCCCTATCTGGATCAGTTTGTGGTTGTGTTCATCGATGATATCTTGGTATATTCTAAGACCGAAGACGATCACGATGAACATCTTAGAGTGGTACTACAGACTCTTCATGAGAAACAGCTGTATGCGAAGTTCAACAAGTGTGAGTTCTGGCTCTGGGAAGTAACATTTTTTTGGACATGTATTTGCTGCTGAGGGGATATGAGTCTATCCATGTAAGATTGAGACGGTGTTAGATTGAAAATGGCTAAAGAATGTGTTTGAGATCCGTTACTTTCTGGGGTTGGCGAGTTACTATTGACGCTTTGTAGAAGGGTTCTCCTTGATCGCAACTCCATTGACTAAGCTTCTGCGTAAGAGAGTTCCTTTTGTGAGGAATGATGCAAAGTAAGAGAGCTTCGAGAAGCTCAAGACTGCTCTGACTCAGGCTCCTGTTCTAATACAGCCTGAGCCTGGTAAAGACTTTATGGTATACAGTGATGCATCACATGTCGGTTTGGGTTGTGTGTTGATGCAGGATGGTAAGTGGTAGTATATGCAACTCGTCAGCTCAAAACTCATGAAGCGAACTATCCGACGCATGATCTGGAATTGGCTACTGTAGTTTTCGCTTTAAAAATCTAGAGGCACTATCTGTACGGTGAGAAGTGTATTATCTACATTGATCATAGGAGCCTCAAGTATCTCTTCACTTAGAAGGAGTTGAATCTTAAGTAGCATAGATGGGTGGAGCTGCTTAAGGATTATGATTGTACCATGGAGTACCATCCTGGCAAAGCCAATGTGGTTACTGACACGTTGAGTCGTAGGGCCATGACTGATCTAAGAGCAATGTTTGCTCAACTTAGCTTTTTCGACGATAGAAGTTGGCAGAACTTTAGGTTAAACCGATATGGATAGAACATATTCGAGGTAAGCAGTTGGTGGATAAGTCCCTTGAGTTCTGTTTTCGTCAGGTTGAAAATGGTGGTACTACTGATTTTAGGGTAAACAGTGATGGAGTATTTTGTTTCTGCGGTCAAATTTGTATACCAAATGATGAGGATTTAATACATTCGGTTTTGATGGAGGCGCATAGTAGTCCCTATGCTATGTATTCAGGAAAAAATAAGATGTATAGAGATATTCGAGAGTCATACTAGTGGCTAGGGTTGAAGCGTGAGGTTGCCAATTTCGTTGCTTGCTGTTTGGCTTGTCAACAAGTTAAGGCTGAGCATCAGTTACCTTTCGGTTTGCTGTAGCAGGTTAAAATCCCGTTGTGGAAATGTGAGCGAGTAACGATGGACTTCGTTAGTGGGTTATCTCTAACACCCACTAAGAAGGATTCTGTCTGGGTCATCATGGATCGGTTGACCAAGTCTGCTCATTTCATCCCGGTCAGGATACACTTTTCTCTTCAAAAATTGGCTAAGCTCTACATATCGAAAATAGTGATATTGCATGGGTACCTATCTTGAACATTTCTGATAGGGACCTTCGCTTTACGTATTGGTTCTAGAAAAAGTTTCATGAGGCTCTAGGTTCAAGGTTGGACTTCAGTATTGCTTTCCATCCTCAAATAGATGGTCAATTTAAGAGGGTGATTCAGATACTGGAGGATATGTTGAGGTGCTGTGTTATTGACTTCCGAGGCAGTTGGGAGGAGCATCTTCCATTAGCAAAGTTCACTTATAATAACAGTTACCAGTCTAGCATCCAGGTGGCACCTTACGAGTTCTGTATGGTCGTAAGTGCCGCACTCCTTTATGTTGGACTGAGTTGGGTGAACGATGTGTTCTGGGTCCTGAATTGGTTTCTGAGACAAAGGATAAGGTTAGGCTGATTCGGGATAGTCTGAAGGCGGCTTCTGATAGGCAGAAGTCCTATACAGATCTGAAAAGAAAAGATATCGAGTATTCTGTGGGGGATTTCGTATTTCTCAAAGTCTCACCATGGAAGAAGGTTCTAAGGTTTGGCCATAAGGGCAAGTTGAGCCCTAGGTTTATTGGGCCTAACCAAATTCTGAGATGTGTGAGACCTGTCGCTTATCAGTTGGAGCTACCTCTAGAGTTGGATCACATTCATGATGTATTCTACGTCTTTATATTGAAGCACTACTGCTCTGATCCTACACATATAGTTCCTATTCAGGAGATTGAGGTTAGGCTAGACTTGACCTTTGAGGAGGAGCCAGTTCAGATTTTGGATCGTGACATAAAGGTTCTGAGAGGAAAATCTATTCCACTGGTAAAGGTTCTATGACAAAATCAGAGCTTTGAGGAGGCCACGTGGGAACCTGAGGATTCGATGCATCAGCAGTATCCTCACCTATTCTGATCAAGTAAATTTAGAGGACGAAATTTTCTTTTAGGGGGTAGAGTTGTAACACCCCAAATTTTTAATTTTGGCATTTGTGAATTTTGATATAAGTCTGTATCTGCTTCAGTGGTTAAGTGATCTGGGAGTGTTTGAGAAATCCCAAGTTCAAGCCATGTCTTTGGCAAAATTTTGTTTTTCTTCTAAATCAAAGCTCTACCTTTGTTTTGTTGGCTTTTAAGTAATTGTTTGTAAATATCTAACAGAATGGGCCTGCTGGTCTGGTGGATAAGTGGAATATTAATAGGCTAGAAGTCCTGTGTTCGATTCTTTGCGTGGGCAAATGAGTTTTTTTTTGCTCGGTGGTGTCTAAGAGTTTGAGTTTTAGTAGACAAATGAGTAGTGGATACATGGGAGTTGAGGGAAAAGTGAGAGGTTATCAGAAAATCTAATTCAGAGCTCTATTCGGTTCTTTCCTCTTTCCTTAATTCTAAATTTTTGCCTATCCTTTTTTCCCTCTACCGAATCTCTATTTTTCTCCCCCTCTTTTTCTTTTTCGAATTCTGTAATCAAGATCATCTTCTTTTTGTGTCGCGTTTCGTCGTGCGTGTTTAATAAGTAACGATTTTGCCTATTGACAATTGTTTCTTGGTTAGTTTCTAAAAAGATGGTTTTGGTACTTTTGGTTTAGGTGAAGAGCAGTAATCGTTTTGTGCTACTGTTGAGATTAGAGCGTTAGGGACTTTGGGTTATCATCGGTAAGTGTTGAATTTGAGTTTTTGAACGACCTTCAGTTTTGGGTTCATGATTAATCATAAATTAAGGACTAATTGTGGTGTTGAATTGATCAATATTTAGGTTCTGGAGTGCTCGGAGTTTCTTTAGCATCATTTCAATACTAGGTGTGTACTCGATAACGCAGAAAATGAGATTCGGTGAAAGCTAAAAAAGTATTCTGTTGACACCACAAGGGTGTGTGGTAGCCCATGTGGTAGGCCGTGTGGAGGGACTAGGCCGCATGATCGATGAGCTAGGCCATGTGCACACGACACGACCATGTGATAGCTAGGTAGGCCGCGTGCGACACATGGGCTAGACTGAATTGGACCGTGTGGGCCACACGGGCGTGTGGGTCCACACTGGTAGTCCATACGGGTGTGTGGGATTCTGGGCCAGGCCGTGTGAACCATACGGACATGTGAGCCCATGTTTCTGAAAAGTTTCCTATGGTTGCACGGGTCGCCCAAGTCGACTGTGAACCTACTATAGAGTTAGTAAGCATTACTTAGACCCCTAATTGTGTTAACTGTCTATATGATATCTAAACTGAGCATGTATGCTGATCTGAATGTATGGAATGTTAATTGCATAATAGCCTGACATATCTTGTATGTTGCATTGCATTGGAGTGGGTTGATGATATTTGGAGGAAGTGTTCTGGAAGGCTCTTAAGTCGGTTATCTGGTAGCTCGGCTGCAATTTTTTGACTGTGTGCTGCATTTCGATACAACATGGTGTGTAGGGATGGGTGGGTGTTTTAAACCCCACATAGTGTGTAAGGATGGTCAGATATGGTGTGTAGAGGCTGGTGAGTAGGATTCTGATTTTTTATTTCTATTATAGCATACTGTATCTGAGATGGGTTGAGGCCCTAATTTATATATGAGACTTTATCTAATTGGGCAAAGGCCCAAATTGAATCTATAATGGGCTCAGGCCCAGACTGTATTTGACTGTATTCTGATGTGTTTCTGTATGCTTGTTTTCTGTGGGGATTACACATTGAGTTTACGAAAAGTCACCCTTTTTCTGTTAATCTGTACAGGTAATCCCCAATCTTAGATGGATTGGTGCTGTGGAGGACACAACGGTGACCACCACTATTTCGTACTGCTTTAATTCAGTTTTTGAATTTACATTAATTTTTGGGTATTGCTGTGTAATTTTGGGACTTCGGACTGATTGGTTTTGAATTTTGGGTTTCTAACTGTTTTACAGTTTTATTACGGCTAGGCGGTAAAAACTCAAATTTTGTTAAAAACAAAAGTTTCCCTCAACACAAAAGGTTTTCCAAAAATAAACATTTCCAAAGATTCTGCTAAAAGGATACGATTTTAGACATAACAAAGAACATGCATTTTACTTCGAATAAAGATAAAGGTTAAATAACTGGAACGGTTTTAATTTGACAAACTCGGTTTCAAATCCCATTCCATATGACATCAACAGATTCAACCATAACGGCTAGGCTGAGTTTGGTGTGTTACAGGAAAACCGAATGTAGTTTTAGTAACAGCCAGTATAAGAACACAACCTCTAAAAACGTAAAATCTATATAACCGTACTTCCATGATCAAACCAGGAATCATAATCGTAACATATGTGATTACTTTCGACCAATAAATATCCTTTACAAATGAACCATGTCTGATAGATAATGAAATCCAAGATGTGAAGCTATATTGAATTTCCTAGAATAAGACCCATATTGAATGATAAAGAGCTCGATGAGAGCACAAAGAAAATCCAGAAGAAGAATACCGCCCAGGCGCACTGGAAAAAATTGTGATGGAGACAATGTAAATTGCATATATGTAATTCAGAGTATCAACCAGTAGAAGTAGAAAATAACATCATATGAGTCTTATCATAAAGTCTTCTATCGAATATAATGGATTAGAAAACCAAAGAAAGACATAGTAATGTCGATCATCAATCAACCAGACTAACAATAATTCCACCTAATATTATGATCAGCCAGCCTTTCTATATGATAAGAATTAGATCTGAAATTGAAGAGTTACATATATTTCTGAGAATAAATGAACATATAGAATACCCAAAGGAGATCGTTCTAAAATACTCAACTATAACAGCTTCATTAAAATATCTTTGCAATTCAAACATTATTCCACTGAAATCTACAGTCATCAATAATCCCACATTATCCCATTCACTAAAGAAATCAATTCAGAATAAATCCCAATTAACTCGTTCTTTAGATACCATAATTAAATAAATCGATTAGTCAAGATTAACTTCTTATTTAATAGCGACATTGCGTAATCTGAATGATCTTTAGAAAAATCTGATATCTCTTCTAAAACTGTAACAACCCGTTTTTAGTCAAATCAGAACAGTGGTTTCGAGACCGCAAATATGAGTTCAAAACATTTATTTTATTATTATTTTAATGTTTACAGTATGATATTATGTTGGTGGGAAAATTTCATTAAGAAATTTTATCGTTTGATTGGTCAATTTGATAAAAAGGACTAAATCGCGTAAAGTGTAAAACTTGAGTTCTAATAGCTAAAGGTGTGTAATAGCTATAGAACCTTAAATTTGAGGTCCTTATGTTGTAATTAGACCATTAATAGCATGAGTGGACATATATAGACATATATTAAGGTGTTTTGATGGTTTTTAATTAATGTTAAAAAAGTAAATTAGTTAATAAATGAGAATTTAATCAAACAAAAACCATATTCATATTTATTTCTTCATCTTCAACCGAAAACAACAAGAAAGGAAGCCATTTTTGTCCATTTTAGGGTTTGGCCACATGCAAACTTGATTATCAAGAAAAATAGAATTTGGAATTGGATCGGGGAAAAGATAAAGTACCTGACTAATTGACTTATTTCATCATTTTCACATTCGAGGTAAGTTCGTATATGATAAATTTCAATAAAAATGTATTTCATATGCTTTGATATTGCATAAATTGTGAATACGAGACCATGGATATGAACGATAGTGATTCCACAATGATTCAACATTCAAAATCCCGGTTGAATCTTAGGAATAGTTTAGGATGCTAGTGACATGTCATTAGGGGATAACATTGAGTTGGCTTCGGACCATGATATGGCACTTTGGGTGTGAGTTATACCGATTTGGCTTCGGGCCATGCATATCGGCTGATTTGGCTTCAGGCCATGATATTAGTACTTCAGAGATAAGTTACCTTGATTTGGCTTCGGGCCATGGTATAGGTACTTATCGTGTGAAAACCTTAAGTATCTGACTTTTATTCTGAATGGTTCAACGGGTATACGAAAGAGGTGGATAAGTATGAGATTGATGTTAAATGATACAGGTACGTACATGAATTATAAGTTTCAAAGCAAAGAAACTTGTGAAGGTAGAGTATAATCTCACAATTGAGAATTGGAAAGGTTTGTTAGCTAATGTAAGCTACATATTGTTGTATTCAAATTATTGAGTTATATTTATGTGATTACATTAAGTTTATTTCATACAAGCTTACTAAGCTTTATATCTTACATCTTTTATTTTTATCGTATTTTACAGTGAGTTCAAAGCTAGCTCAAACTCGGGGATCGTCGGAGACATCGTCACACTATCCATCTATCAATTTGGTACTTTTGAGCTTATGTTTTGAGTATATGGCATGTATAGGGACTTTGGTCATTTTGGTTATACTTGGTAATGTGTTGTGCCATTTGAAATGGCTTGTAAATACTTATGTTTTGGTTTGTATATATATATACCTATGAGGATTGACTTAATTTAGTTGGTTTGAATATGTATATAAATGTATGTATGTGGTTTATGTTATGAACTTGAGGTTGGCTTTGAAATGTTTGTGGATAGTAGATATTGTGGTAGTCAAAAGATGGAAATTTGAAAAGATATTTGGTTATGAAATTAAGCATAAAGATGCATTTTTAGAAATGCTTACATTGTTGAATTGTATAAGTGAAGTTTAGTATAAATTGAATAGGATATTATGGTATCGATGTGTTTGAAATGGTATAAATGATGTTGATTAAGAGTAGTTAAATGCCTATATGTGCCATTTTTTGTGCCAATTGGGCTTAATGTAGGTGAGCACAAGAATGGGTGGCAAAATAGCTTGGTAAATAGCCTATTCTTGTCCATATGTCCATTGGTGTTGAAATTAAAATCAAGTCAGTATGCTCCACACGGCCTCACACACGGGCGTATGACTTGGCCGTGTGGCATAAGTCAGTATAGCTTATAGGTTTGGCACAGCCTAGCGCATGGCCTGGCACAGCCTAGCACATGGCCTGGCACGCGGGCGTGTGTGGCCATTTATAGGGCACACGGGCGTGTGTGTTGGCCGTATGACCTAAGTCAGAGAGTTACACAGGGTCGGACACGGCCATGTGCTCCCATTTCGAATGTCCACACGATTTGTGACACGGGTGTGTTTGGTGGCAGTGTGAGGCACATGGCCTGGCCACACAAGCGTGTGTCCCCTGTTTTTGAGAAAATTTTCTAATAATTCAAAAAGTTTCCAAAGTTATCGGTTTAGTCCCGAACCACTCTCAATGCATGTTTAAGGCCTCGTAGGCTCGAATTAGGGATAAATTAGTTGAGGTTGAATGATGAATGCTTGAATTGTAAAAAGGTATGCTAAGTGGATGTTTAATTGTTTTAGAAGTCCGTTAACACTCCGTAACTTTGTTCCGGCGTTGAATACGGGTGAGGGGTGTTACAAAAACCATCTTTACTTGTTAACCCATTCTCAACTTTAACCGCATTACTAATCATTCAGCCACTGAACTCTTTGGTTTTACACTTGTGAGCTTAATCAATATAAATCTTGTGAATTTCATTGTATAAGACGTACAGGTGAGGGGGTGAAGGTCGTAAAGCCTCAAATTTTTTACTCTCATATATACACATATAATATAACATTCATCATCAACATAATATTATGAACTTTTATTCATACTTTTATGAGTTTCGAATCATTATAATCAATATTTTTACTCAGACACTTGAGTATCGCTTTCAACATTATCGGAATTAGCTCGGTTGGAAAGCATCTCTGTCTAAAATGAAACAAATCATATCAGCGTCGGGAGATATCACACTATCACTGGTTATATAATGGCATGTATTTCTATACTTCACACATACGACATTTAGCCCGAGAACCGACTAAATTGTAGCTCTGATACCAATAAAATATAACACCCTTAACCCGTATCTATCGTCAGAATAGGGTTATAGAGCATTACCAGAGTTTACATTTTAGGACTATCAAAAATTTTAGAACATTTAATTCATATCATCAATCACAACAAAACCAATAAATAACATATATATTGTCCCTTATACAAGCCCTCGAGGCCCTAAAAACACATTAGAAACTAATTGGGACTAAAACAGAAACATATAGAAATTTTAGGGAAAATATGAAAATTTATAAACTGTAGGGGTCACACGGCGAAGAGACACACCCGTATCTTAGGCTGTGTAGGTATTTGAAATAAGAACACACAACCATGTCTCAGCCCGTGTTTGTGCCTATGTAACTCGCTGACTTGGGTCACACAGCCAAACCACACACCCGTGTGCCAAGCCGTGTACTCATCGAAATAACCTCACACACCTGAGTGTCAGGCCATATAAAACCTGACTTGCAACCTTTTGAAAACTATAGGGGACACACGGCCATGCTACCTGGCCGTGTGTCATACACGGCTAAGACACACGTCTGTGTCTCTGCCCGTGTGGACGAAGATAAGCCATTTTACAAGCCATTTTTCTCACCCTTTTCAACATGTACCTATAATCCTTTTTGCACATATACTTAAGCCCTCAAAAGGCACCAAAATCATGCATAATCTAGCTTTATACATATAGTATAACCGCACTCAACCAATATGCACATAGGCATCTCAAATAATAATTTATAAACATGTATCACCAAGTACTGCATTTGGTCAAAATAAACAACTAACTTCCAATTTGATTTGCATCCATACATACCATAAATCTTACTTACCAAAACACAAACCATTTGGTACCAAAATGCCATTCTTTAAATGATATCAATTAACTAAATACTTATACATAAAAAGGTACCAAATCACCACATATACCATATGCATATTCAACTACCATTTCATATTTTATCATTCAAACAAACAAGCCAAACATTAACCATAATAAGGCTACTCATATACATGCCAACCTTTGCCATTATACCATCAATATACCAAAACTCAACCAAGTAAAATGGCCATTTTGACATTCAAACACATAGACCAATATTAGTCAGAACACCTATACATGCCATTATAACCAAAATCAAGAATAATCATATACCGATACAGTAACTATTCGGTTTAGACCCTAGTCAGAATAGTGGTTTCGAGACCACAAATCCAAGTTGGAAAAATATTTTAATATTATTTTCTGTGATTATGATATGTGAATTAGCATGTGTGAAAGTTTCGTATGAAAATTTAATCGTTTGTGTGCTTAATTTGATAAAAGGACCTAATCGCTAAAATGTAAAGTGACCTTCTAACTGTTCAAATACCTATTTCTTATAGCTTATAAATTATGAGGCCCTTATGAGGTTATTTGACCATGGAATGAATTAAATGACATAAATGGGCATTAGTTGGTGGAATTTTAATGATTTATAATAAGGTTAAATTGGTAAAATGTATATTAATGTTATATTAGTTAAAACGAAAGTTAAAATCATTTTATTTTCTATCATCCATGGCCAAATATTAGAGAAAAAGAAGAAGAAAAACACAAGCTAGGGTTCGTCTTTGATTTTCTTTCATTGAAGGTTCGTTTTGGTTCTATTTTTTATAATTTCTACGTTTTTATAATCGTTGCTTAGTAATCTGTCAAGCCCATGCCCTAATTTCTGATTTTATTGATGAATTTGAAATATTCCATTGATGAAATTGTGAGCTTTGTGATGTTAGTTGTTGGAAAATTAAAGATATGTGTTGGGTAAGTATATTTTGTCTTTGAATTTTTGATGAATTTGAGAAATTTGGACTAAATTGTGAAATTTGTAAATTGAGGGATTAAATGTGAAATAAATGAAATATGTGGACTTGTATGAGTGCTATGAAAATTCGGCTAAACTTGTGTAAAAGGAAATTTTGTGTATTTTGTGATTTTATGAATTAGGGACTAAATTGTCAAAATGTGAAAATATGAGGGTTAAATTGTAAAGTGCCCTAAATATGTGTTTCTGGATTGATTTGAATAAATGTGAAACTGAATAAGTTAAATTTGAATTTATATAGATCAAGAACAAAAGAAAATGAAATTAGATCGGGGAAAGTCGAAAGTTGTCGAGTAGCAGATTTAGTCTATCCGAATCCGTACGAGATAAGTCGATATACAAATAAATGTATTTTGATTGAATTATTATTAATTAAATCCTTTTGAACAATGTTGAATGATAATAAATGTTGAGAATAAGATATTCGAGAAAGTATCGACAAAGTTCCGACGTCTAAAAAGCCTCGTGCGAACCTTAGGAATAGTTAGGATACATATGTCATGACATAGGATTTGATATGTGATTTCATGTAAGACCACATCTGGGACGTTGGCATCGACTTATGATTTAAGTGTAAGATCACGTCTAGGACGTTGGTATCGTATTTGATTTCGTTTAAGACCCTGTCTGGGACAGTGGCATCGATATTTGATTACATGTAAGACCACATATGAGACGCTGGCATAGTATGAGCTTTCCGAGTTATCCATATATCCTTATGATTCCGAATGGTTCAACGGGCGTTCAGAGAAAAGAATGAATATATGAGATGTGTATCCGATTTAGGTACGTTCGAAATGTATACTATGTTTGAGAATTAAAAGGTAAGTATATGTATTAATGATGATATGTGATATAAGTATGATAAAGTATGCCATATGTGCAAATGAATTGAGTATATGAGAAATGTATATGATTTATGTGGTTTTTGATAGTATTTTACTATGGATTATATGTAATTATATGATGCTTATATGTTTTAATTGAAAAGTTTATTTGTATATGGCTTACTAAGCTTTTGAAAGTTTAATTTGTGTGTGTTTGCATTGTTTTATAGATCTCGTAGCTATCGGGAGCTCAGGGATCATCGAGGATCGTCACCACACTATCGAACTATATTTTGGTACCTTTTGAAAATGTATATATTGAAGTATGGCATGTATAGGCTAGAAGTACTTTTATTATGTTTTGTAAAGTGTATATCTAGCCATGTCATATAGCTTGGTTTTGGATGTGATTATGAATAAATTTTGGTATATGCTGTGTTCAAAAATGTTATGTTTTGATGCACTCTTGAATGACCAAATGAAATGGTCAATTTTGGTAAGTTTTTGAATTGTGCTTATTTGGAGAAAATGTAAGATTATGGCATGAGATTGAATGATGGATATTAAGGTTATAAACTATATGTTTTGTTTAATTCTTGCTTATAGAATGATAGGTTTTGATATGTGTAACAAGTGTAGAAATTATTGATAATGAAATGGCATGAAAGATGCATGATTTGGATTTGAAATTGGTTGAAATTATAGTGCAAATGTGTTTGGCTTTGATGTTTGTAGGGAGGACCCTTAATGGGTGGCAATTTGGCCTTACAAATGGCCTATTTTTGCCCACACGAGCACAGACACAGGCGTGTGTCTCAGTCGTTTTGCTTGGGGGCCATTTCGAAATGAGCCTGGGCAGACCACAAGGTCGTACACACGGGCGTGTGCTAGGCCGTGTGGCCAAGTCAATCTCGGCCATGGGCTAGACACACAGGCGTGTGACTGGCTGTGTGATCCAAGTCAGTAGCCTCTCTAATTTTTGCACGGCCTGGCACATGGGCGTGTCTTGTGGCCGTGAAGACAAGTCAGTATGTATGCCCTGTTTCGACACAGCCTAGACACACGAGCGTGTCTAATGCCGTGTGAGGCACACGGCCTATTCACACGGGCGTGTAACCTCTGTAACTTTGAAAAATGTTTAAATTTTGAAAAATTTTGTATGAGATCGGTTTAGTCCCGACCCCTTTCTAAAGCATGATTAAGGTCTCGATGACTTATATAGGGGACTCTATAATGATATTTGACTATGTTTGCAGATGATGATTTTGAATTGTTTGTAAAATGTTTCGATTTGTCTAGTAATGACTTTAACCCTAGTCTGGCGACAAATACAAGTTAGGGGTGTTACATTTGGTTTGTATCAGAGCTACGGTTTAGTCGATTCTAGGACAAACATAGCATATGTAAGTCTATGTATACATACCATATTAATGAACTACAATAGTGTGATGAATCCTGACAATGATAATGTGTTTTTATATAGCATATGGATCCCGAACGAGCAGTAGCTGACGATGTCGAGAGTAATGCATCTGCTCCCACGCAAGGGACAGCGCCATCTGATTCTAGACTAGCTACGAGTAGCCATGATGGAGAGGCTAGACAAGCATTTTATCAAATGATGAATGATTGGTTCAGTCAATACATTAGAACTAATCCGACTGTTCACCAACCCCCAACCCTGGCTAATCCTCTGTAAGTTCTTGCTATATACCAAGCTAATCTGAATCAGTTGATTAAGCCTCCGGTTGATATGATTAGAAAATATGAAGCTGAAGAATTTTGTGCTACAACAAATGATGATGCTGAAAGAGCCGAATTCTGATTAGAAAATACAATAAAAGTATTCAATGAATTGTCTCTGACTCTAGATGAATGCATAAAATGTGTCATTTCACTTCTGAGAGATACGACGTATCACTAGTGGAAGACTTTGATATCAATGGTTCTGAGAGAGCGAGTCACCTGGGATTTCTTTCAAGCTAAATTTTAAAAGAAATACGTCAGTCAGAGATTTATTGATCAGAAACGTAAAGAGTTTCTTGAGCTTAAACAAGGCTGTATGTCTGTTATAGAATACAAGCGAGAATTTTTGAGACTAAGTCAGTATGCACGAGAATATGTCTCGACTAAAGCTATAATGTGCAAGAGATTTGATGAAGGTCTGAATGAATATATTCGTTTGTTTGTTGGGATTCTTGAGATCAAAGAATTTGTTGTGCTTGTTGAACGAGCATGTAAAGCTGAAGAACTCGGAAAAGAGAAAAGAAAAGCTTATTCAGAAGCTAGAGAAATGCGAAAGAGATCATGAAGTAAGCCATTTCAATCTGCATCAAAGAAGTTTTGAGATGATTATAGTCGTTCAAAGGCTAATGTGGGACATTCGAGTAGAGATCGTGCAAGATCACATTCAAGCTTTAGAGCTCCAGCTACATCTATTGCCAGTGTTGGAAATGTTTGATCTAATCAACCTGAGTGTAAACACTGTGGTAAAAGATATCCCAGTAATTGTAGATTGTATGATCGGGCTTGTTTCAAATGTGGATCATTAGACCATTTCATTCGTGATTTCCCTGCATCTGTCAAGCAAGAAATTATACAAAATCCGAGGCCAAGTGGCAATACATCTCCAGGTAGACCTCCCATAAATTCGAGAAATGTGAGTGGTAATCAGAGAGGGACTAAAGTTAAAGACGCCACTATTAGATTTGAGGCTCGTGCACCTGCCAGAGCCTATGCCATTCGAGCTCATGAGGAAGCTTCATCACCGGATGTGATTACGGGTACATTTACTCTTTATGATACTTCTGTGATTGCTTTTATAGATCCTGGATCAACGCATTCTTATATATGCATGAATTTAGTGAACAGTAAGACTTTGCCCGTAGAGTTTACTGAATTCATAGTTGAAGTATCGAACCCCTTAGACAGATGTGTCTTGGTTGATAAAGTCTGCAAGAAATGCCTGTTAGTGTTTCGAGACATTTGTTTTCCAGTTGATTTCATGTTATTGCCCTTTGATGAGTTTGATATAATTTTGGGTATGGATTGGCTAACTTTGCATGATGCTATTGTGAACTGTAAACGAAAAACTATTAATTTAAGATGCAAGAATGATGAAATAGTTCGAATTAAATCTAGTGATTTGAATGGATTGCCTGCTATAATATCTTCGATGAAAGCTCTGAGTATTGTGAGAAAAGGTTGTGAAGCTTACTTTTCCTATGTGATTGATTCGAAAGTGTCAGAAAAGAAAATTGAATCAGTGCCTGTCGTCTGTGAATTCCATAATGTGTTTCCTAAAGAACTTTCGGGATTACCCCCGATATGAGAAGTTGAATTTGGCATTGAATTAGTACCTGGTACTACTTCGATTTCTATAGCTTCGTATAGAATGGTTCTGACCGAACTAAAATAATTAAAGTCTCAGTTGCAAGAGTTGACCGATAGAGGGTTTGCTAGACCAAGTTTCTCACCTTGGGGGTGCTCCTATTCTATTTGTGAAAAGAAAGATGGTACGATGAGAATGTGCATAGATTATCATCAATTGAATAAAGTGACTATCAAGAATAAATACCCTCTACCTTAAATTGATGATTTTTTTGATCAATTGAAAGGAGCTACCGTGTTTTCAAAGATAGATTTAAGATCCGATTATTATCAGCTGTGAGTAAAAGACTCAAACATTCCGAAAACTACTTTCCAAACGAGGTACGGACACTATGAATTTTTAGTTATGCCTTTCAGATTAACTAATGCACCTGCTATCTTTATGGATTTGATGAATAGAATTTTCAAACCGTATTTAGATCGATTTGTTGTCGTATTAATTGATGACATATTGATTTATTTGCATGATGAATCCGAGCATGCTGAACATTTGAGAATAGTACTACAGACTTTACGAGATAAGCAATTGTATGCAAAGTTCAGTAAATGTAAATTCTGGTTACGAGAAGTCATTTTTCTAGGCCATATTGTATCATCATTAGGTATCCGAGTTGATCCGAGCAAAATTTCAGCTATTCCGGATTAGAAGCCTTCGAGAAATGCTTCTAAAGTCTGCAGTTTTCTGGGAATTGCTGGTTATTACCGAAGATTTGTAAATGGCTTTTCTATGATTGCAACTCCGTTAACAAAATTGCTTCAGAAAGATGTGAAGTTTGAATGGTCCAAAAAGTGTCAGAAAAACTTTGATCAGTTAAAAACTTTGTTGACTAAAGCTCCAGTGTTAGTACAACCCAAAACGGGTAAAGAATTTTTGATCTATAGTTATACTTCATTGAATGGTCTGGGATGTGTTTTGATACAGGAAGGCAAAGTCATTGCTTATGCTTCGAGATAGTTAAAGCCGCACGAAAAGAACTATCTGACGCATGATCTGGAATTAGTTGCAATTGTGTTTACTTTGAAAATTTGGCGCCATTATCTATTTGGTGAGAAATGTCATGTATATTTTGATCATAAGAGTTTGACATATCTGATGACTCAGAATGATCTAAATTTACAACAGAGAAGATGGTTAGAATTACTAAAAGACTATGAGCTTGTGATTAATTATCATCTGAGAAAAGAAAATGTTGTTGCTGATGTTTTGAGTCGAAAATCACTGTTTGTATTGCGTGCGATGAATGCTCAATTGGTTCTATCTGATGATGGTTTGATATTAGCTGAATTGAAAGCGAGAGCATTGTTTTTACAACAAATTATCGAAGCTCAAAAGGTTGACAATGAGATAATAGCAAAATAAACTTAGTGTGATTTAGATTCTGATTCAGAATTCAGAATTGATAAAAATGATTGTTTGAGATTTAGAGATTGAATTTGTGTTTCGAGAAATCCAAAGTTGATTCAGATGATTTTGAATGAAGCTCACAATAGTCGTTTATCTGTTCATCCGAGTAGTACAAAGATGTATAATAATCTGAAATAGCATTACTGGTGGTCTGGAATGAAAAGAGATATCTCTGACTTTGTTTCTAAATGTTTAATTTGTCAACAAGCTAAAGCTGAACATCAAGTGCCATCTGGTTTGTTACAACTAATTATGATTTCGGAGTGGAAATGGGATAGAGTGACGATGGATTTTGTTTTTGGTTTGCCCCTATCTCTGAGAAAGAAAGATGCTATCTGGGTTGTGGTTGACCGATTGACAAAACCAGCCCATTTTATTCTGGTACGATCAGATTACTGACTTGATAAGTTAGCTGAATTATACATTTCTGATGTTGTAAGATTGCATGGTGTTCCATTATCTGTTGTGTCAGATAGAGATCTGAGATTCACATCACGATTTTGGAAGAAATTGCAAGATGCTCTGGGCACGAAATTGCACTTCAGTACAGCTTTTCATCTGCAAACGGATGGTCAATCCGAGCGAATTATTCAGATACTCGAGGATATGTTGAGATGTTGCATTCTTGAGTTTGAAGGTTCGTGGGAACAATATTTTCCTTTGATTGAATACTCTTACAATAATAGTTTTCAATCAAGTATTAAAATGGCACCGTACGAAGATATTGACGGGATTAATTTGATAAAAGAAACTGAACATAAAGTAAAAGTGATCCGAGATAGTCTGAAAGCAGCTTCTGATCGTTAGAAATCATATGCGGATTTGAAAAGAAAAGATATTGAATTTGAGATCAGCAACAAAGTGTTTTTGAAAATATCCCCGTGGAAGAAAGTACTTCGGTTCGATAGAAAAGGCAAATTGAGTTCGAGGTTTATCGGGCCGTATGAAATTATCAAGCATATCAGACCAGTTGCATATAGATTGTTGTTGCCACATGAGTTAGAAAAGATCCATAATGTATTTCATGTTTCAATGCTTCAATGATACAGATCCGATCCTTCGCATGTAATTCCTCCGTCTAAGATTGATATTCAGTCTGATATGACCTATGAAGAAGAACCAATCCGTATCTTAGCTAGTGAGATTAAAGAATTGAGAATTAAGAAAATTTCGTAAGTAAAAGTGATGTGGCATCGACATGGTGTCCAAGAGGCTACCTGGGAGCCTGAAGATGCTATGAGACAGCAATATCCAAACCTATTCGATGGTAAGATTTTCGGGGACGAAAATCCCTAAAAGGGGAGAATTGTAACAGTCCGGTTTAGACCCTAGTTAGAATAGAGGTTTCGGGACCACAAATTTGAGTTGAAAAAATATTTTAATATTATTTTTTGTGATTATGATATGTGAATTAGCATGTGTGAAAATTTTGTATGAAAATTTAATCGTTTGTGTGCTCAATTTGATAAAAGGACCTAATTGCGTAAAATGTAAAAGTGGCCTTCTAATTGTTAAAATGGCTATTTGTCATAACTTATAAATTATGAGGTCCTTATGAGGTTATTTGACCATGGAATGAATTAAATGACATAAATGGGCATTAGTTGGTGGAATTTTAATGATTTATAATAAGGTTAAATTGGTAAAATGTATTTAGTTAAAACGAAAGTTAAAATCATTTTATTTTCTATCATCCATGGCCGAACATTAGAGAAAAAGAAGAAAAAAAACACAAGCTAGGGTTCGACTTTGATTTTCTTTGATTGAAGGTTCGTTTTTGTTCTGTTTTTGATAATTTCTACGTTTTTGTAATCGTTGCTTAGTAATCTGTCAAGCCCATGCCCTAATTTCTGATTTTATTGACGATTTTGAAATATGCCATTTATGAAATTGTGAGCTTTGTGATGTTAGTTGTTGTAAAATTAAAGATTTGAGTTGGGTTAGTATATTTTGTCTTTGAATTTTTGATGAATTTGAGAAATTTGGACTAAATTGTGAAATTTGTAAATTGCATGACTAAAATGTGAAATAAATGAAATATGTGTACTTGTATGAGTGCTATGAAAATTCAGCTAAGCTTGTTTAAAAGGAAATTTTGTGTATTTTGTGATTTTATGAATTAGGGACTAAATTGTCAAGATGTGAAAATATGAGGGTTAAATTGTAAAGTGCCCTAAATATGTGTTTTTGGATTGATTTGAATGAATGTGAAACTGAATAAGTTAAATTTAAATTTACATAGATCAAGAACAAAAGAAAACAGAATTAGATCCGGGAAAATCAAAAGTTGTCGAGTAGCTGATTCAGTCTATCCGAATCCGTACGAGGTAAATCGATATACAAATAAATGTATTTTGATTGAATTATTATTGATTAAATGCTTTTGAGCAATGTTGAATGATAATAAGTGTTGAGAATAAGATATCTAAGAAAGTATCGACAAAGTTTCGACGTCCGAAAAGCCTCGTACGAACCTTAGGAATAGTTAGGATACATATGTCTTGACATAGGATTTGATATGTGATTTCATGTAAGACCACGTCTGGGACATTGGCATCGACTTATGATTTAAGTGCAAGACCACGTCTGGGACGTTAGTATCGTATTTGATTTCATTTAAGACCCTGTCTAGGACAGTGGCATCGATATTTGATTACATGTAAGACCACATATGGGACGTTGGCATAGTATGAGCTTTTCGAGTTATCCACATATCCTTATGATTCCGAATGGTTCAACGGGGGTTCAGAGAAAAGAATGAATATATGAGATGTGTATCCGATTCAGGTACGTTCGAAATGTATACTATGTTTGAGAATTAAAAGGTAAGTATATGTATTAATGATGATATGTGATATAAGTATGATAAAGTATGCCATATGTGCAAATGAATTGAGTATATGAGAAATGTATATGATTTATGTGGTTTGTGATAGTATTTGACTATGGATTATATGTAATTATATGATGCTTATATGCTTTAATTGTTAAGTTTATTTGTATATGGCTTACTAAGCTTTTGAAAGCTTACTTTGTGTGTGTTTGCATTGTTTTATAGATATCGTAGCTGTCAGGAGCTTGGGGATCGTCGAGGATCGTCACCACACTATCGAACTATATTTTGGTACCTTTTGAAAATGTATATATTGAAGTATGGCATGTATAGGCTAGAAGTACTTTGATTATGTTTTGTAATGTGTATATCTAGCCATGTCATATGGCTTGGTTTTGGATGTGATTATGAATAAATTTTGGTATATGCTATGTGTTCAAAAATGGTATGTTTTGATGCACTCTTGAATGACCAAATTGGTCAATTTTGGTAAGTTTTTGAATTGTGCTTATTTGGAGAAAAGGTAAGATTATGGCATGAGATTGAATGATGGATATTAAGGTTATAAACTATATGTTTTGTTTGATTCTTGCTTATAGAATGATAGGTTTTGATATGTGTTACAAGTGTGGAAATTGTTGATAATGAAATGGCATGAAAGATGCATGATTTGGATTTGAAATTGGTTGAAATTATAGTGCAAATGTGTTTGGTTTTGATATTTTTAGGGAGGACCCTTAATGGGTGGCAATTTGGCCTTGCAAATGGCCTATTTTTGCCCACACGTGCACGGAAACGGGCGTGTGTCTCAGCAATGTTGCTCGAGGGCCATTTCGAAATGAGCCTGGGTAAACCACACGGTCACACACACGGGCGTGTGTTAGGTTGTGTGGCCAAGTCAGCCTCGACCACAGGGTAGACACACGGGCCTGTGATTGGCTGTGTTATCCCAGTCAGTAGCCTCCCTAATTTTCACATGGCCTGGCACATGATCTTGTCTTGTGGCCGTATGGACAAGTCAGTATGTATGCCCAGTTTTGACACAGCCTAGGCACACGGGCATGTCTAATGCCGTGTGAGGCACACGGCCTATTCACATGGGCGTGTGACCTCTGCAACTTTGAAAAATGTTTAAATTTCAAAAAAAATTTGTATGAGCTCGATTTAGTCCCGACCCCTTTCTAAAGCATGATTAAGGTCTCGATGACCTATATAAGAGACACTATAATGATGTTTGACTATGTCTGCAGATGATGATATTGAATTGTTTGTAAAATGTTCTGATTTGTCTGATAAGGCCTTTAACCCTAATCCGGCAACGGATACGGGTTAGGGGTGTTACAGATACCACACGATTCATGAAACCAAATTCAACAACTCACAAAATGAGTAAATCCATAGCATCACTTATACATATTATCCCTAGCATAGTATGATTTTAGACAACTTTATACTCTTCAAAATTTCTTTATTTTCATTTGCATTTCATTACTGTCCACACCCATTCCATATTGCTAACACACAAGTCATAAGCATACCATTTAACCATAGCGACAAGCTAGTGCATTTAAACATATCCCTTTTCAAATTAATCACATGATAAACCATTTCATAAGAAATTGCATAATTTAGACCTTACCACTCTTTCATGAGCACGAGCATATTTTTATTTGAGCACTTACCATTTCAGTGCAACTTATAAGTAAACAGAATACCATTCAACCAATAGCTTAACACTTGCCTAAGCATCAACCAAAAACAAATCTTAGCTTACTTGAACATATTTCATATAAATTCAACATTTGATAATCTTATTTTCTCAGCATGTCACACTTGAGTTTATTACTTGTCTCCACTTACATAATTTCCATGTATCAACATATCAAAAATATTCATATATGTACATGTCATGATACATATAATTCTATTATTATTTCTTCATATATATATCATCCATTTCAATATATCAATATATCATGTATCATCATTTCCATGTATTTCATGTATATACCTATATTAGTTCGTATCAAACTCATATCGTCTCGTAACAGAACATTTCCCGTTGAACCTCTTAGAATAATATCAGATACGCGGGAGTCTCACACACTATGTGCTAATACGTGGTTGAAGCCACTACTATTGTAACGCCCCGTACCCGAGACCGTTGCCGGAGTCGAACACGAGGTGTTAACAGACTTAATTTATTGCTTAAACAGCTCAAACAATTTAATTTATTGCTTAAAAATTCATATCTCGAGTTCTGAAACTCAAAATCCAATTCTGTAAATTTTCCCTGAAACTAGACTCATATATCTATTTAAGAATTTTTTTCTAGAATTTTTGGCTAGGCTAATTAGTACAGTTTATTAGTTAAATTCTCCCCTGTTTCAGGGTTCGACTGCTCTGACCTCTGTGTATTACGAATCAGATATCTCTCTGCTCAGAATTTCAATTACTATGAAGTTTGTTTCTCTTAAAACTAGACTAAATAAGAAATCTTTACATATAAATTATGACTTTTAATTATTTTTATACAATTTATGGTGAATTTCCAAAGTCAGAATAGGGGATCCAGAAATCGCTCTGGCCCTGTTTCACAAAAAATTTAAACATCTCATAAAATATAACTCATATACCTATTTCGTTTCTTCCATATGAAAATAGACTCATAATTATTCAATTCCATGTTTTATTCATCATCTAATTATATCTCTATTATTTTTAATGATTTTTCAAATTCACGTCACTACTGCTGTCTGAATCTATTTTATGGTAAATTTTACCTATTTCATGGTTTCCATGGATTAACTAGCAATTTGACATACATGATACCAAATATGATCATAATTAGCCATTCCAATGGCTAATCATTACCAAGCATTTTTATACTACTCAATAACCATATCATAAGACCGTATATACAAAATTATTATAATGCTATACATGCCATACTCAAAATATACAAGCCATTATGCCAAGATGGTATACGGATAGTGTGAGCGTGCCTCCGACCGTTCCCGATTTCTGAGCTGGCTTGTCAATACTACAAGGAATGAAAAGGAGGGAGTAAGCATTAATGCTTAGTAATTTCACATGCAAATAGCAAGTAACATAACCATATAAGCAAACATAAAACATCATTTGCATAATCATCACCAAGACATTCATATCATGTTTTCATTTATCATCTTACCATATTGTTGTTATATCGATTTTTCAACCCGAGGGTTAAGTACATACCTGTTCAAAGTATTCATTTCACAACACTTACCAATACATCCCTTTCATCTTGAGTATTCCTCCATTTGAGTAGAACTTTACCCGTTGAACACATCGGAATATAATTCGGATACATGGAAAGTTTGCACATAAGTGCCACATATGTAGCCAAGCCACTATGTAACCCGCCCATAAGCGAACTCGGACTCAACTCAGCGAGTTCGGGCATTCGCATCCATAAGTGAACTTGGACTCAACTCAACGAGCTCGGATGCCTAGTTACATCTCACGAACTTGGACTCAACTCAACGAGTTCGGACTTTCGCATCCATAAGTGAACTCGGACTCAACTCAACGAGTTCGGATGCCCAAATATCCAAGTGACATGTCACTTGTATCCTAGTCCATTCCTAAGGTTCAACGGGACCTTTTTCCCAATCATGTGTCTCAACCATCTTCTACGGAATACCGATACCGATACTCGGTAGTATTTCACATTTTCCAAGTATATCACATAATTTGACATATTATCAAACAATTATCACGAGTATAATATTTCATAATAATTATCATATCATTTAAATAACATAAAAACATTCAAAATAATAACTATGTTACCAACATTTACATATGAACTTACCTCGTATGCGAAAATGGCTACTTTTACCATTTCATCCACAACTTGGTATTTTCCCCATTTTAGCCCGAATTTCAGTTTTCCTTGCTTTATCATTTAAAATATAGTCTAATTAGGACTCACATTATTCAAATTGACCCAAAATCATATTTTGGAAAAATTACAATTTTTCCCCTAAACTTTTGTATACTTACACTTTTGCCCCAAAGCTCGTAAATTAAACTTCAGCCTATTTTCTTATGTTTTATGACATTCTGATCATTTTTCCCTTCTATGGCAACATCAAATTCTCACTCTAACATGTACTTATGACTATTAGGTATTTTTACCGGTTAAGCCCTTTTGCTCGTTTTCACTTAAAACCGAGTAGCACAAGTTGTCTAACATAATTTAAAACCTCATATTCTATCATAAAACACCAAAATACAAAAATTTCACCTATGGGTATTTTCCCAAATATGAACCCTAGGTTGAATTATTGCTAGCATAAGCTAAATTGAGCTACTGGGACTCCAAAAACGTAAAGAACTTGAAAAACAGGGCTAGAATGGACTTACAATCGAGCTTGGAAGCTTGAAAAACCCTAGCCATGGTTTCTCCTTGCTATATTTGGCCATGGGGTTGAAGATGAGCAAAATTGGCTTTTAATTTTGTATTTTAATTCATTTTACCCCTAAATGACCAAAATACCCTTACTACTAAACTTTCCAAAAATTCCATCCATGTCCAATTTTTGTCCATAAACTTAGAAATTGGTAAAATTGCTATTTAAGACCTCCTAATTAATATTTCAAAACAACTTCATACTAGAAACTTCTAGAATACAAGTTTTGCAAATTATTCGATTTAGTCCCTAATTTCAATTTAAGCACTTTATGCATAAAATTTCTTCACGAAAATTTCACACAATCATGCAAATCATATCATGAACATCAAAATAATTATAAAATAATTATTTCTATCTCGGATTTTATGGTCACAAAACCACTATTCCGACTAGGCCCAAAATCAGGATATTACAACTATCTCATATCACATGTCAATGCTCTCACTCGGGCCATAATTGGGTCTACTCACACAAGCTGTCAGTCAAGACGTAGCTACACAGTGCTGCTCACACGAGCTGTCAAGTAACCGCAACACATGCGGTAATTCAGCCACTAGTAGGACGTACGAGACCAGCATCCATAACATGGTAACCCCTAATGACATGTCATTTGTATCCTAAATATTCCTAAGGTTCAAACGGGACTCGATAGTCGTCATGCATCGTTTAATTTTCATCGTTTCAATCTAAACAAAATTGTATAATATCATATATATATCAATTCATTTTCAATAAAATCCATATAATAACATTCAATTTAATCACCAATATACATAGTATAGTTCATATGAACTTACCTGGCTAAAGTGCAGAAATACCAAGGTTTAGGGGCATTTTGGTAATTTTCCGTTTTCCTTGGTTTTTCACCCGATCTTGATATAAATTAATAATTTTATTCAATATATTAGTTTAGACAATAAAATAATTCATTTCATGCAATTTGGTCATTTTTGATATTTTTACAAAATTGCCCCTAAAGTTTTACTTTTATTCAATTTAGTCCCTGAGCCCAAAACATGCAAATTAACCATTTTTACCCAAAATTGAGCTTAGCCGAATGCTCATGGTATCCAAAATAGCCTATTTATGCAACAATTTCACATTAAATCCTTGTACTTTTATTAATTTAACAAATTAGTCCTTAATCGAAAAATTCATTAAAATCACTTAACAATATACTTTTAAATATAAATCAACATTCCAAATTTATCATATAACATAAAAAATCACAAGATTCATCAATGGAAACATTCAAAATCTGTAACAGGTTCAAAATCGAAGGTACGGGCTAACTGGACCTAGTTGTAACGATCTCAAAAACATAAAAATTACAAGAAACTGATAGTTTAGGGGCTTACATGCAAGGAATGTAACATCCCGAATTAGGGCTAGTCGGAACAGTTGTTTTGGGACCATAAATCTGACGTAAGAAAATTTATTTTTATTATATTTTTATGGTCTATGATTTCACAGAATGATTTCGTAAAAATTTCATTCGAAAATTTTGACGTTTGGGCACTCAATTTAGTCAAAAGGACTAAATTGTAAAAACTGCAAAAGTTGAGTTCCACATGTTAGAAGTGTTCAATTGTTATGAGTTTTTAAATTGGAGGTCCTTAAATGGTAATTAGACCATTGGTTAATTGTTGGACAAAAATAGACATGAAATGGTTGTAATAAAGTATTTTTAAGTTAGGGGCATTTTGGTAATCTAAAAATTAAAAGAATTAAAAAGGGAAAATAAGCCAAAATTGGCTATCATCTTCTCCATCCAGCCGAAACTAGCATGGAAACCATGGTTAGGGTTTGGTTCAAGCTTCCAAGCTCATTTGTAAGTGATCCCGAGCCCCGTTTTTAATGTTCTTTACATTTTTAAAGTCCTGGTAACATGATCTACTCTTTTCTACCATTATTTTGAGCTAGGGTTTATGTTTAAAAATTTACCCATGAGTGACATGCTTGTATTTTGATGTCTAAGGGTAGAAAATGAGTGTTGGATGTTAAATAAACAACTTTTACTAGGCGATTTTCGACGAAAACGTCTAAAAGGACCATTTTGTAAAAGTTGTAAAAATGGTATAAAAGGGTGTTATGACGAGAATTGTAGTTTGCTATAGTTATGAAAATGGTTCGGCTAGGCCTATAGAATGGGAAAATTGAATAAAAATCACTTTACGAGCCTAGTGGCAAAAGTGTAATTTCGATAAAGTTTAGGGGCAAAAATGTAATTTTCTAAAATATGATTTTGGGTCAATTTGAATAATGTGAGTCCTAAATAGGCTATATTTGAAATGATAGATCAAGGAAATCGAGATTCGGGCTTAAATCGGGAAAATACAAGTTTTGGACTAAAATGGTAATTTTACCGTTTTCGTATTCGAGGTAAGTTTGCGTGATTTAATAAGCATATTATTCATGTTATTATTGTTATACATGAAATATATCTTGCTATGATCGTATTGAATTTGACGTTAATGGACATTTGATGGAAATTAACATTTTAAATGAAATGAATAAGTTTGTATGAAAACTAGGTGATATGTTATTTTTATTGTATGGACTAATGCCCAAGTAAACATGAAAATGTGTTGAATTGAATGTACATTGCACGATCATCTATGCATATTGATATACTTGATGAAAAGAGAAAATCCTAGATGAATAAAAAGGGATATCCGATGGATAAATCATTGTTTACACGACATGAGATCTTGCATGTGTCGCAGAAAAGGATTTAGCCTAGACGGGTAATCTGTTGATCTCAATATAGAAAGGATCTATCCCGGACGGGTGTGCCTTAAGTGATCGAGCCTCCTAAAGAATATGGGTGCATTAAGGATTTAACCTGGACGGGTAATCCGATTAAGGACTGAATTTAGCCTAGACTGGTAATTCAAATCCGAGCTTATGAGAGTGTATGTCATTGTAAGGGATTTAGCCTTGACTGGTAATCTCGACAACACTCTGTGAGTTATGATATGGGGGATTTAGCCTGGACTGGTAATCCCGCCGTAATGAGTGAGGTTTGCGAGAGTGCATACTTGAAATGATCACTTGCGTGACTTGACGTTAAATGTGATATCCATTGAGATTCCGAGGAATTCAATGGGAATTAATATGAGAAATGGAATGAAAATACTTGAAATGATAAACTCGTCTATGCTTAGATGATACTAGTATGATGTATATGATTGTCGTGTTTGGATGAGTGGTTGTGCTAAGAGACAGCACATGTACGTACTTGAAACCCATGAGCATGTGTTTGCCATGTGAAATGAAATGGACTTGTGATAATAGTGCAAATGAATGAGTGATATTTATGAGAACAATTTCTATGAAAAATTTGTGACGGTTATCATTATGTTGCACTATAACAGATTAGTACAATAGTAGCGGTCTGACTTGGAAAATCCACCAAAAATAGTGAAAATTGAGTTAGAGGCTGAGTAAAATATAAAATTAATTCTTATCGAGTCTAGTTTCAGATAAAGGAAATGGTGTAAGCAAAGGAATCTCATATGATGAAATATTTGAATTGTTGTGAAATAGGGTCAGAGTGATCTCGGACTCCCCTATCTTAACTTTGGAAAATCATTAAAAATTTTAAAAAACTTATTATGGGTTATAATTTATATGCATAAAATTCTTAATGAGTCTATTTTTAATGAAAATAGATGAAAGTATCATCTGAGTCTCGTACTATGAGATAATTAATTCATAGTGAAGAAAAGTCGAAACTGCCAGATAGCAAAATAGGGGTAACTTTAAAGAATAAAATGTACTTATTTGCTAGACCAAAAATTATAAAAATTTTATGGTAAGAAGATATGTGAGCCTTGTTTTATGGAAAATTAACATTTCTCAATTTGGAGTCCCATAGCTCCGGATACGAAGAATTTAGTGACCATGACTCAGGAAAACAACTTGACTGGACTTTGGAATAAATAGAAAGAATTTGAAAATAGCATGTTATCACATTGCTTATTATTTTTCATACGAGCTTACTAAGCGTAAAACTCACTCTCTCCTTTCCATCTCCTTAGTGTTTTCAGGTCGGCTTGGGTTTGGAGATTTTCAGAGGCAGCATCACAATATTGAGACATCATCCTTGGAATATTAATATATATATGCTAGCGATTCCAAGTGAGTGGCATGTATAGGGACTTAGTTTTATGATAGATGTTGTTATGAGTAGCCAAATGTATTGGCTTATAATGATTCATTGTATATAGCCATGAGATATGGCTTATAATGATTATGGCTTGTAAGCCTATTTATCCATGTTAAGTTCTAATGTTTGTGATGTTGATATGCTTGTTGAAAATGCATGTTGGTGTATAACATGTGTGTATGATGAATACTTCATGACCAATCGGACCGGTCATTGCTATGAGAAAATGTATGATATAGAAAAAAAAAAGATGATGTTAATTGAACTTAAATGCTCAAGGTCTAATGACACACGTGATAAGTGAATAATTCTAGATTATTAGTAAAGGTGGTGCAATAGTAAGATTAATGGTTATGGATGTTTGCATCTAGACTTAATATTGCACAAGTATGCGAAATACGTGAATAATGACATGTTAATGTTAAGAATATATCTTAATGAAGGAGGTTAAATCATTAAAATGATGCCATGATATGTGTCCTTAATACATGTAGTGAATTGTGGAAATTAAGGGTAATACAAAGGCTTGGAAAATAGCCTAAGTGCTAGTCACACGAGCAGAGACACGGCCATGTGTCTTAGCCGTGTGGAGGGCACGGCCTAGCACACGGGTGTGTGGCTTGGCACTGTGGTTCATTTTTTGTGATGATGTCATAGTCAGAGAGTTATACGGCCTGAGGACATGGGTGTGTTGAAAACAAACGGGCGTGTCTCTGCATCCACACGGGCGTGTGACTCCGCTTCATGGAAAAAAAATTATAAATTTTCTCGAACTTTCCAAAGTTCTCGATTTAGTCCCTAATTACTTTCATAGCATGTTTAAGGCCTCCTAGGCCCAAATAAGAGACTTTAAGATAGAAATTGAAAAGTTTTAAATTTGAACGTAATTTTATAGCTCAGATTACATGATTGTTTGCGTTTAAGTCTGGTAATGCCTCGTATCCTGTCTCGGCGTTGGAAATAGGTAAGGGGTGTTACAAGGAATTTGCTTTAAAAAAATTTCAAGCTTCCATGGCTTTTCCTTGCTGTAAATTTTGGTTGAAAGATAAAACAAAAAGATGACCACTTTGTTTTATTTATTTAATATATCTTTAGTTGCCTAATTACCAAATCCTTACCTAACTTTAAAATTTTCATAATTGCCAAGTCATGCACATCCACTAACTCATTTAATGGTCTAATTACCATATAAGGACCTCCACTTTAAAGTTCTATAGCTATTTAATGCCTTTAGCTTATAGAACACAACTTTTTGCGCTTTACATAATTTAGTCCTTTTTCCTTAATTAACTACCGAAACGATAAAAATTTTCAATGAAACTTTAATACCACCTTAATTACACTCCGTAAATATTTATAAAAATATTTATGGCTTATTTTATAGAAACGAAGTCCCGATACCTCACTTTTTAAAACCACTTGAACTTAATAAATCGCTTATAAAACAAAAATCACAATATCAAAAACATTTTTAAAATCACAATTAACTTGTAAATATTAAATATAATATTTACAAACTTACTCGTCGGATCTGGTGGCCTCAAAACCATTGTTTCTGACACCATTGAAAAACGGGCTGTTGCATAGCCAATTGAAAAAATATCGGTAAAGGGACAACTGACAATGGTTCAACGGTGGTGGTCAATGGTAGCCAAAGAGGGGTCAACTGTGGCAACGGTGATAGTGATGATGACATCTACTATGGTGACAGTGGAGATCCGTGGTGGCAAAAACAATTTGACAGTAGATCCCTTCGGTGTTTTTCAAGTCAATTGGATATTTGGGAAAACCAAAAAATGAGGATATTTTCCTTTCAAAGACCATATGATTACTCTTATAGGATACTGTAACACCCCAAACCCGGCCCAGACGTTATGGCTGAATCTGGCTGTGTCACTTTGGAGTGCTTTTCAAAAACTTGCTCTTGCTGATGAAAACCCGTTTAGAAATTTTAAGCCTCTTTGTTAGAACTCAAATCATTCTAGCTATTCGTTACTCATTTTAAGTTGTCATTACTTTTAAAACTCTGTTTGCTACAGAATCATTTCAAAAGTGTTGCAAAAATGTAGTGTACTAAAAATAGTTATCATTTTGGAAAAACCACGTCCTACTCTTAACAGATGTAAATCATAATAAACAAAAATCCCAAATTAAAAGCTGGAAAATTAGAGAGGCCTTATTACATAATTTAAAACCCCAAAACAAAGTCTAATAGCAAATAAACACCAAATAAAAGAAAACAGGAGCAGTAGTGTGGCTATCTCTGAGTCCCTCGCAGTACCAAATCGCCTAAAGCAAGGAATTATCTGCACAGTCAAAAAGAAAGGGTGAGTTTATGAAAACTTAGTGTGTAATCCCTTATCAGTCAATCGGTGTATAGCATACAGTAACAGCCTGGGCTTGAGCCCTACTCAAAAATAGTACAGAGTGGGCCTTAGCCCAATATAGTAACAATACAATACAATAATGCAACCCATCCCAATCCAACCAACACACCACTCTGTACCACCAACACACCATGTGGGGACAAAGTCGACCCACCCAACCAATAGACCAATATCGTAGCAAAGCTGCCAGTAATAATATCACAGCAAAGTTGCGATGTGAACGCATCAAAGTCATCGATTATCAATATATGTGGCCAAGCCACGATGCACGTGATATGTGGCAAGGCCACCAAGATAAAGATACACTTCCTCCCAAACGAAGATTCCAACCCCATACAGAATGTCATGTCATAAATCATACAAGTATGCAGAATGTCATGCTCAGTACAAATAAATCATAGTACAAATCAGTCATTTACCTTATAGGGGTATTTTGGTCATTTTACAATATAGAGGTATTTTGGTCATTTTACACTGTAGGGGTATTTTGGTCATTTTACCTACCTTGGGGTCTAAGTACTCTTCTCGACCCATCAGAAGGTCTACAGTTGCCTCGAGCGACTCGTGTAACCTTAACAATCCTAAAAGTGTAAATAGGCCCAAGACCCATTACGCGGCCTAAGTAGGCTCACACGCCCGTGTGGCCCATCGAGCCCAAAAATTACCACGGCAATGCGAATTACACAATCCAGTCCAGTATTAGTGACGTACCACTAATTTTATTCGTGTGGAGCCCACGAGCCCATTGGGCCCACACGGTCCATCGAGGCCCAAAACAACCTAAACTAATGAGAACGCCCATGGTGGCCTCTACAGTCTTATGCTCACGATTCGTGGCCTTGGTTTACCACATGTGCTTTCGCACACCCATGTGGCCAAAAGGCCATTCTTTTGGCTTTTCAGCTTTTTTCGTTCCACAATCTATTCAGTGTGTGAATACACACTTGTTTACAAAATCGAGTGAACCTCTCACGAGCCCAAAGCCTATATTCCAATAAAACATACTGTTAGCCTTCTAATCGTTATGGTCCACAACATTAAATCCCCAGACTTTCAATTTTTGTTAACCTTGATTGACAGTAATACAGCCTAGTACCCAAAGATCGCTGGCTAAAATCAAACGGACGCTCCTTGCCGATTAGCTGCATAACAAAAGATCCTGTTAGATAGGATTGATCACAGATGTGGCTTAGATCCACAACATCAACTTACAATCTACAGGGATATTCGGCCTAACCCAATAGTAAGGTAGCGTTCTTACCTTATTCGATTAATAAGAGGAAGGGGTAAGTTGCTTCAAGGCCACTACACTACTCCATTCCTTGAGGGACCTGACAACCTAACGAGCCACATATCATGGGGAAAAGATTATCATTCGGCAATCAAGAATATAAAGGAGTCATTCGGTTTAAAGAAAAAGGATGAGAAAGAAAAAATTGAATAAGAAGAGCTAATATGAACATTTATCGTTCTAGTTAGGAACTCTTGCTGAAAAAGAATTAATAGACCAACAGCAACGTATGGAAGCAATCGATCATGAATAGGGGGAGAAAAGAAGGTCGAGTACAATCGGTATTCCAAATAAAAAAGGAAGAAAAGAAGGAAGAAAAGAATAGGGAAAGAACAATCGACTTACCTAACCAAGAAGAGAAAAAAAAATGAAGGAATAGATGATATCGAAATAAAAGAGTATATTCGGCCAAAAGAGATAAAAATAAAGCAAAGCAGAAGCTGAAAACCAAAGCGCCAAGTCGTAATCGGTATTTTAGCAGAAGACAACCAAGGGTGTTAACAAAACCAAAAAAGAAAAGAAGAATAGAAAAACCCCAAACCATAAAACGTGCATAGCCCTTATAGTTTCCCCAAAGCTGAATTTCCTCAAAGCTAGAGACCAAATTCGGCACACACTCCCTTTTCCACTCAAACTCCTTAATTTTATCCAAATATTTCTCCCTTTATCCCTCCACAATCCTCTCTAGGAAATCCTCCTTGATTTTCTCCATGACCCATTCAAATTCCAACTTGCAGAGTTCTAGTCAGACTCTACTTCTCATGTAGCAAAGAAGTAAAATAAATACTCCTTTGTGCACAAAGTGACTCGAACTTCCAAACTCCCTAGAAGCACATCACGCCACTACCACTACATCACAACTCTATTTGTATCATATATTACTTATTTTAATTAAAGAAGTGTACTATCTAGAACCAAGGGCCTTATTCACTTAAAATTAAAATTTTTACTAAAGCCTAGGTTTGAACCCAGGACTTCTCCAAGACTTCACAAGACACTTAACCACTAAAGTAGACATGCATTTGTGTGATTTTCTTGCACAACTAAATACTTACATGCAGTCTCCTAGCTGTTCCCATGCTCAAGGCTTATTCCTTTTAGGCCCAAATTCGGGGCGTTACAATTCACCCCTCCTTAAAGAAATTTCGTCCTCGAAATTTTCAACTATCAAAATAGTTGCACAACCCAGACTACACCACTACATTCTCACTGTGCACTCTGATCCCTATAACACTTACACATTTTAACTTGAACTTGAAACCTCTTACACACACTCAAAATATCTAACCATTGGAGCAGATAGATATCACCCGCATACAACTTCTATATCCCAATCATCACACCCAAATAGAACATAGCTGACTTAAAAGTGACTTGGCAATCCCGAACTCGATGCTCCTTAGACTCGCATCTGAGACATGCTCTTGACTTCCTCCGGCATTCACCCGAATGATACCTTTTACAATGCTCGCAAGCCAGTAGGTTCGGACACATTTTAACCCATTTTACAGAACGAGGCTCCAGCCTTAAAGAATTGTGATCTCTCTTCTTCTCACAATCCAAGCACCTAGCCTGAAGTGTTTCACCAATCTCCTTAACTCTGGCCTCAAACACTTCCTCTAGCACCTCCCTTACCAACCGAGTGAATGCCTCAGTACCAAGCTCCGGGTTATCACTACTCGAAGTTGGCAAACTTACCCTGACCTCCATCTCCAGAACAATCTCATGAACTGGTGAAACAAGCAACCCCTTGCGACCTTGCTTACCTTCTGAATCCAAATCAGTATTGTTGTTAACTTAAAAATCTACATTTCTAGAACATACACAGAATAAATACAAAATCTAAATTCCAATGTTTCAGCTTACTCTATCTAGAGTGTCACAGTACAGTCTCATATCTAAAGTAAAGTCAGAGTCTGATCAATCATTAGTTATCAAGAAACTTACAAATTTAGCGTCGGAGACTCAGTGTGCCACACTTGTGAATCCTCCAAAATATTTCCAAAATAATTTTTTTTGAAATTTCAAACATTTTCAAAACCCATTCCACAGCCGAATTTTGCAACCTAGCTTTGATACCACTAAAAGTAACACCCCAAACCCGGCCCAGACATTATGGTCGAATCTGGCGGTGTCACATTGGAGTGCTTTTCAAAAACTTACTCTTGCTGATGAAAGCCCGTTTGGAAATTTTAAGCCTCTTTGTTAGAACTCAAATCATTCTAGCTATTCGTTACTCATTTTAAGTTGTCATTACTTTTAAAACTCTGTTTGTTGCGGAAGAATTTCAAAAGTGTTGCGAAAACGTATATTATTTTGGAAAAATCGCATTTTACTTTTAACAGATATAAATCATAATAAACAAAAACCCCAAATTAAAAACTGAAAAATTAGAGAGGCCTTATTACATAATTTAGCTCGATTTTTGATGATTTTTATGTTTTTGTAATCGTTGCAGCTCAATCTAGCTAGCCCATACCTTTAATTTCGAAATTGTTAAAGATTTTAAGAGTTTCCATTGATGATTTTATGTGTTCTTTGGTGTTTAAAGATGAAATATGAAAGATTGATGATAGTTTTACATGTTTTGTAAAGTGATTTTTGATGAAAATGAATAAGAGGGATTAAATTGTGAAATGTATAAATTGTGTAGTTGAAATGTGAAATAAATGAAAGTTTTCGGCTGCTAAGGACCTATATATAATTCAGCCAAGCATGGGTTTTGTTGAATTGTGTGAATTTTGTGTATTTGAGAAATAAGGACTAAATTGATTAAATGTGAAAATTTAGGTGCTAATGTGCAAATAGGCCTAAATATATGTTTTGGACTAAATTGAAAGAATGGTTGATTTAATAAGTTAATTCTGAATTCATATAGATCAAGAAATAAAGAATTCAGATTTAGATCAGGGAAAAAGTAAGGTTATCGAGTACT
Source organism: Gossypium longicalyx (assembly GCA_025698465.1). Lineage (NCBI taxonomy): Eukaryota > Viridiplantae > Streptophyta > Magnoliopsida > Malvales > Malvaceae > Gossypium > Gossypium longicalyx. The sequence continues at coordinate 78,098,605 of CM047002.1, read as the reverse complement.
CGACCCGATTCATCAATTCCAAATACGAGGTAAGTTTGTATGTTATAAATTCATTTCAAATGTATTTTATGTGCTTTGATATAGCATGAATTATGATTATGTGATTACAGACAAGTTTGGAAATGATTCAATGAAGATTCGACGGTTTGAATCCCGATTGAACCTTAGGAATAGTTTAGGATGCTAGTGACATGTCATTAGGTATGCTTGATTTGGCTTCGGACCATGATATAACACTTCGGGTGCGACAGATACTGATTTGGCTTCGGGCCATGATATCAGAATTTTGGATAAGTTACCTTGATTTGGCTTCGGGCCATGGTATAAGTACTTATCGTGTAAAACCTTGAGTATCCTACTTCTATTCCAAATGGTTCAACGGGTAAATGAAAGACGAGAACGTATATGAGATTGGTGCAATATGGTATAGGTATGTGAATAAACCATTTTAGATTTGAATCGAAGAAATGATGATGAGAATGTATAGTTTTGTGAATGAGTACTTGAAAGGTTTGATTCTCCCGTGTTTTATAGTAATATCAAGGCTAGATCGGATCCGAGAGTCATCGGGAACATCATACCACTATCAAACATCTAAGTTGGTACTTTTGGATTATACATTTATGGTATATGGCATGTATATGCTATAAGTGGTACTTTGGTTGTAATTATGGCCATGAGATTTGGCTTGTAAATGATGTTAATATTGATGTGTGTTTGGCTATTAGAAATGGCTTGTAAATGTATATATTTTGGTTTTTATATATAGCCATGAGTGATGGCTTATTTTGGTATGTTTGGTATGAATGTGATTATCATTTCATAGTTGTTCAAATGGTTAATTGATTTGTGGAGTATAAATGCTTGAGAAATGCTTTGATGAAGTATGATTTTAGAAGTCGAGCTGATAAGTATTTGATTGGGTAAATGGCATTAAATTGAGTATTGAATTTGGTTGAAATGGTTATAGTACGAATTGTGCATTTGGTTGATGATTTTGTGTTCCCAATTGTATGATGAAATGGTACTATTTTGATTGTTTAGGTGAGCATGAGTTGGGTTGGAAAATTGGCCTTGCAAATGGCCTATTTTTGTCCACACGGGCAGAGACACAGGCGTGTGTCTTGGCCGTGTGCGACACACGAACATATTACACGGCCGCGTGTCCCTTGGTGTTAATATTATAGTGAAGTCAGTATGCTCCACATGGTCTCACACACGGGTGTGTGACTGGCTGTGTTGTGTAAGTCAGTATACCCCCTATTTGGCACACGGCCTAGTACATGGGCATGTGGTCGGCCGTGTGACCCAAGTCAGTATACCCTCCAGTTTTCACACGGCCTAGCATACGGGCGTGTCTTTGGCCGTGTGATGCAAGTCATTATGTATGCCCTATTTCCACACGGCCTGAGACACTGGCGTGTTTGGAGCCGTGTGAGTCACATGACCTGGTGACATAGGCGTGTGATCTCTAGTTACATGAATAATTTCTAAGTTTCCAAAATTTTCATATCTTATAGGTTTAGTCTCGAACCACTTCTAAAGCATGTTTAAGGACTCGTAGGCCTTTATAAGGGACAATGTGATTATGTTGAATGATTTATGAGAATGAATGTTATACGTTTGATAAATGTATGATATATGTTATGAATTGATCAGTAATACCTCATAACCCTACTTTACGATGGATACAGGCTAGGGGTGTTACATTTTATTGGTATTAGAGCTACAATTTAGTCGATTCTAGGACTAATGTAGTGTGTGTTAGAGTCTAGCTATACATGCCATATATACTCTACGATAGTGTGATGACTCTTAACGTTTTAAAATGTGTTTTCATATAGTAATGGATCCCAATCGAGCTATAGTTGATGAGGTTGAGAGTAATGCGCCTGCTCCCATGCAAGAGACAGCACCATCTGATTCTAGACTTGTAATGGGCAGTCAGGGAGGAGAGGCTAGAGAAGCCTTCTTCCAAATGATGAATGAATGGTTCACTAAATACATTTGTACGAATCTGGCTGCTCAACAACCTCCAGTTTACAAGATTTGCAAACACGGGTCTAAAGAATTCAGAGCTAATGCTGATGATGATGTGCTGAGAGCTGAGTTCTGGCTCAAAAATATGATTTGAGTATGCGATGAATTGTCTTGTACTCCTGATGAATGTATTAAATGTGATGTATCTTTGCTGACAGAAACGTCGTACCAATGGTGGAGCACGTTGATATCTGTGGTTCCGAAAGAACAGGCTACTTGGGAGTTCTTTCAATTCAAATTCTGAAAGAAATACATTAGTAAAATATTTCTTGATCAAAAGTACAAAGATTTTTTAGAATTAAAACAAGGCCGAATGACTGTGATAAAATATGAAAGAGAATTTGTACGGTTGAGCAAGTACGCTCGGGAGTATGTTTCTACCGAAAAAATTATGTGTAAGCGGTTTTTCGACGGGTTGAATGAAGATATTAAACTTCTGGTTGGGATATTAGATTTAAAAGACTTTGTTGTGTTAGTTGATCGGGCTTGTAAAGCCGGGGATCTTAACAAAGAAAAGAGAAAAGTAGATTCAGAAGTTAGAGACTCGAGAAAAAGATCAATGAGTAAGCCTTATCAATCTTCATCAAAGAAATTTAGAGATTCATACGTTTGCCCAAATACTTCAAACTAATATTCGAACAAAGATTGTAGAAAACAATACTCAGGTTCTAAAGCTTGAGCTAAATTAGTATCGAGTGTTGGCAGTGTAAGAGTGGGAGACGACACTTTGGAGAATATTGGACTAAAAGTTATAAAGCTTGTTACAAATGTGGTTCGTTAGATCACTTCATCAAATATTGCGCCGAGCTGGATGAGAAAGATAAAGTTCAAAATGTGAGACCAATTAACCGTCGAATAGAGGTAGATGGAACGACAGAAATGTGCAAGTGTACACAATCGCAACAAGTAATAAAGTGACAAGTAAATGTCGAGTAATTGTATCCACAGGGACTGTGGAAAGAATTATCTATGAATGCTGTTCAAAACACTTTGGTGAAGAAAAATATTTTATTTGAAGAGGGTGATTAAAAACTAAGATTTTAAACAAAGTAAACTAAATAAATAAATCTCAAATGCACGATTTCAAAATACGAGTTTAATCAAGATGAGATAATTGTGTTAGATTAATTACATTTCTTATCTTAGAATTATTAAACTCATGTTTATATTGTTACGAATAAATTCACGGCAATTTGCTAACTTATGAACATACTCACCTACCAAAATCCATTCATCTCTTGGACGTATCTCTATATCAATTCAATCGATTAAACAAATCTTAATAGGCAAATATATTATAGCACATACATACTTATTAAATTGAAATAATCTCTTAAACATATCCCTATGTCAATTCAAACAATTAACTCAATTTAATAAGCACATAAAAGACTATGTGAGGTAACAAAGTATCCTTATCTTGAAACAGTTTAAACACAATAATCTTGCAAGTTATGAAAGGCAATTGTATCGTCAGATACCATTGCTAATTTAACCCTCAGCTACCTTAGATGATTAAACATGCACTGATTAAGTACTGTGTCTATTAATTACAATTTCAATCTGTTTAAATAATTAATTCATTAGTTACCTAACAATTGTAATGCAAGAATAACTTAGTCATGATTTTACTTAATCAAGCATCTTACCGAGGCCTATAACAACATAAACACAATTTTAACAATTTAAGAAGACGGAATGCAATCAGCCTAACATGAATTAAATTCAAGATAAATTGATTAAATTAACCATTCCAACAACATAAATATTTATAGATATGTTCATCATAACAACAAAAATTAAAGAGATAGGAAACAAGAATCAAATATGATGTTTTTCTGTGGCTTGACTAGCTTGCTCCATTCTTTATTCTTTGTTGTCCTCATTGATCAAAGATTCTATGAACACTTCAATGTTGCTCCAAAATGGTGATGAACACCCCTTTTCCAAAGGAGGAAATCGACAAGAGAGCAAGAGAATTTAAAATGGCAAAGAAGAGAGAAAATGGAGAGAAGAGAGAAAAGATGTGAATGAATTAAGGTATGTTGAATGGTCAGCCAAAAGGGGATTTTTATAGCTGAAGATAACTGCTAAAATTAGCTAAAAATAGCTGTCAAAGAGCCATCCCTTGGCTGGCCACACATGTGGCAAGGTTGATGGTTTCAACTTTGCTAAATTTGGCTTGGAGCATATCTACAAAGCCACCAATTGTGGAGGGGTTTGAATGTAGCTTAAACAATTCTTCGAGGGCCTCTTTGCAAGCTTAAATAATCAGCTAATAAGATGATTTGGGTTAGCTCTTGGGACGGTTTTGGGCTGTCCATTTCTTGGGTGGTTCGGTTCACTCAGTTCGGTTCGATTGGACTACTTTTTCATAATTAATTAATAATAATTTATTAACCCAAATTAAATTGGATATAAATTAAAATTAATTATATTATGAATTAATAAATATAATTTTGGACTATCTTAGGCTAGAAATTAGTTTGCTTCGATACTTTAAATTGCTTCTCGATTTTGTGCTTCTAGCAGTGTCTGCCGAGCCATTTTTCGCCTTATGTGCAAATCTGTCAAAAATAACCAAAATTCATAAAAAATAATTATAAAATTAATTAAAATTCAACATGTTCATATTTTAAGTCCACTTTAATTATTTTATAAAAATTAATTATTTTTCGACAAGAATTTTATTGAAACTGTATGATTTTAAGTTTAAAAGGGTATGTAAAAATGCATAAATTTTTGTGTTTTCACACCCCAAACTTAATTCATTGCTCGTCCCGAGTAGCACAATTTTAAAAAGAATTTCTTGGAAACACCTTTGAAAAATTCCTTCAGAACAACATTCTTCCCAGAATTATGAATTTAATATACTTATGCTTAAAAACAAGAAATTTGATATTTATGCTTACTTAAGTATACATATCGTTCAAATTAATCTCAATCATTCTTACGATAGCCAAAAATTAGACTAAATGATTCCTAATAAAGTCATGTTAAATCTTACCAATTTAATTTTATTCCCTTATTCAAGATTAAGCTGCAATCATTAAGTTTAACTTATGCCTTCATATGTTGAACATAGCAATTTCTCTCCATTAATATAGGTAACATAAAGCTTAAATCAATAGGTCATTAACAAGGTTGTAACGTGACTGGGCTTAGGGGTTGGTAGAAGATAGATGATTTTAGGCTAAAAACCCTAGACTCAGCTTGCATCGAAATTTCGAAATAATTACCTTCAATACATCAACTTTCTTTGCTTTCACATGCTCTTTTGTACATCTTATTTTAAGAACTTATTTTTTTACAAGCATTTTACTAAATGTAGTACAATTTTAGAGCATTTGATACTTCTTTTCAACTCCCCCAAACTTAATTTCAAAGAATACTTTGAATAGTACTGAGTCTAGTGTTTGGGTCAATTTTAAGATAGTTAAGAGAGAAGTGATGGCTACATTTGCAAGGATTCAAATAAAATTAGGCCATATAGTCTCAAAGTTGGGTTTCAAAGGATAAAAATTTTATCATGGTTGGCTTGAAAAGGCTCAAACAGTCCAAACAACAGTTGCCTAAATCATTTTCAACATTCCATGCTTCCTAGGATTTCGCCTCAAGAAACTACTAAGTCAATTCTAAAGACTTAAACTTTCATGCACATCTAACTTTCCTAAGGAACTAAAAATTTTATGGTACAATTTGCATGCTTTATTAAAAATACATTTGTGTTATTATTAAGCTAACATAATAATTATTGAAATATTTGAACTTTATTTATACTTAGCATACTTAACAAAATTTCAAAGTTATTGAACAAAGTATATCCTAATCATAATTAAAAGGAAAATTTATTCTGAGTGGAAATAATTTTTTGGTCCCCCCTAATTAAGATGAACAATGTCCTCATTGTTAAAGTGAATAGATACTATACACCAGGTAGGATTCTAGAAAAGAGGAGGTGAGTCAAATTGACTGCTTAAGTACCAAGGTCTCTCAAGATCCAATCCTAAACATGTATTTAACTATTGCCATACTTTATACTTTGCGACTTGTTCATTTTTATTCATGATTTCCATCTATTGCTTTATTATGCAAAAATAAAAATTCCTAATTAAGCTTAATCCTAAAATGATCTAAGAACAGAAATAAAATAAAGTTAAGATCCCCCCTTTTATTTATTTGCAGATCCTTCCAAATTTGACTCATCTTTTGCTCCATCATTATTGCCTTTGCATGAATTGCTTCGCTCCTTCTTCGATAGTGGACTCCATGATTCAAATATGAAATCTAGAAACTCAGGCAGAAAAATAAATGGGTCATTGTATATTTTCGTAAAAGTGCTTCTCATTGAGTCATCCCTTATTTTTGAGTATCTCCAGTAAGCTTGTTGCTGCCATTTCATATGTTGCATTACGTCCATCAACTTTGACAGCTCATCTAAAAGATTTGGGCGAGGTGATTGAGCTCTGAACATTGAAGTTTTGACATCAGGTTCAGCTTATGGTTCCATTGGTTCTGCCTTATCTAGTACTTTAGCTGATTACATTATGGGATCTTCTTCTTCTTCTTCTTCGAGGTCCTCACTTTCTTTACCTTTGTAAGAATTTTAGGTTTCAAGCACAGAATTGTTATCGTAAAGGGAAAGTAGGCTGGGCCAGAACGTCTAACAGCACAAATCCGCATTTCTCTCAGGATGATTTTTCCCACATCAATGGTCTTTCCAGTTAAAATTGAGTATAATAAGACCATCCGCTTTAATGAGATTATAGTCCCATGTGAGATAGGCATATGGCTAAAACGGATGAAATAGGACCATACCTTTGCAAGTGGTGTCAAATATTCTCTTCGACATGTGTGGATTCCTTGCTTTGACAAAGTTCACTTAGAACCTAGAACTGTAAGTTCCTCAAGAATTTATTGCAAATTTTCAGGCTCTATATTGCTTATCAAGGAAGAATATTCATCGTTTTCAAAATTAGACAATTCAAAGAACTCATTAATAGCGTTTGAAGTTATTGGCACCTTGATTCTGCGAACTGGAACTTTCATCAACTCACTTGAGGTTAAATTTGCATAAAACTCGGGCACTAACTCTTCATCCACACGAGGTCTCTTCTCACAAAACAACTCGCAATTGAGAGTTTCAGCAACCTGACAAATACGCGCCATAAAATTAATATAGTTGATTTCTTTTAAGGTGAAGCCTTTCTCTGGATGCATTTGTTGATTCTTGAAGATACTCTCGTATCTTGCTTAAGCTTCTTCACAGTGGAACTTGTTTTGTGATTCGTCAATTTGGGCAGATGCACGAGTTCTCTTGCGAGGCATGATTAACCTGATGATAAGATGGTAACAATTATTTTCTCAAAAATTTAATTAATATAAAATATTAATAATTTAATAAATTGAAAAATTAGATATTTAAATAAAATTAAAATTTAAGAGAAAAATTTGTCTTAACACCTTTTTTTTGTAAAAAAAAAATTAAGAGCTCTTAAGAAAAATAATTTTGAATCAAAAGATGGCAAATTAAAAGAGGTTGGGAGATTTTTGGCTAAGGATGGGTGAAAGGGTGGTCTACCGCTCAGGTGTACAAAGTAGCAGCGCGCAGCAAGGGATGTAAGCAGCGTGCAGATTGTTGAGCAGGCCTGGTATGGGTGCGCGCGGAAGCTGGGTGCTGGTGCGGGACACGGCCTGGGCAGCTGGGCTAGAGCAACAAGTGTGCGAAGGAGTAGCTCAGTGCTGAGCAGGACCAGGCGTGCAATGCAGCATGCGATGGAGCAGGCGCACGCAAGGTAGGCGTGCGGCATGTGATAGAGCTAAGGCTGCTGGCCGAATGGCTACTAAGTAGCTACGGCACTTAGGGAATTTGGTGTTTAGAGGGAATGGTGCATGAATGAAAAGAAATAAGAAGACATGGGTGGAATTTATAGTGAATGGAGTAAGAACTAGAGTAGAATTCTTAATATAATTTAATAATTAAAAATTCTAAGTTCTAATTCTACTCAAAGTAAATAACAATTAATAATTAATATAATGCATATAAAATTATTATTTGCTATTAATTTATTAAGATAAAAACTTATCAAATAAAATATGATTAAATTAAAACTAATCCTAACTCTATATAAAGTTGATAATAATTAATATATATATTATAATGGATATAATTATATATTAATAATTATTATCTTTTTTATTAAACTAAAAACATTTATTCTAGAAGCCTTTTGAAAATATTTATAAAAAGAGGCATCTAATTTTTAATATTTAAAAAAAGAACAACTACATTTTGAAAATTATTTAATTAAGTACCTAAACTTAAAGAAAATCTGGAATTGAGTTGCAATTTAAAACTTGGATCAAAATTGACTCTTTTATTTGAAACTAAAAATTTATTTTGCCATTTAGAGGATAATTTCATAGAAAATTATGTCAAAATCAATTCCTAGGAAAGATTGGAGGGGTCACAAGCGGTCCCGTTTTAGTTCCAATCTCCTAGACAGAATTTATTTAAACATTCTGACCTCGAAAATATATCCTAAATCATTTATTCAAAACGAAGAACAAGAAAAATTAAATATCTGATAAAATGAACGAGATTTGATTCCGTTCAATTTTATCTCCCCAATAATGTTTCAAGCGTTGAGCATTAACTTGAAAATTACCTCCCTTACCTTGAAGTTCAACAACTCCGTACGGATAGACTTGTTGAATCGTAAATGGACCGACCAACATGGTTTTAACTTACTTGGAAAGAACTTTAGTTTGGAATTAAATAACAAAACTTACTGACCTGCTTCAAATTCACGAACTCGAATGTGCTTGTCATGCCATTTTTTAAGTCTCTCCTTGAGCAATTTGGCATTTTCGTATGAGAACATTCAAAATTCTTCTAACTCATTGAGCTGGAACATTCGTTTCTCTTTAGCAAGCTTAAGATCCAAGTTGAGTTGTCGGAGAGCCCAGTAAGTTTTGTGTTCTAACTCCAAGGGTAGATGGCACGCTTTCCCAAAGACTAACCTATATGGTGACATCCCTAAAGGTGTCTTGTATGCTGTCTTATAAGCCCATAAAGCATCATCCAGTCTTTTAGACCAATCTCGTCGGTTTGGGCAAACTACCTTCTCAAGTATGCCTTTTATCTCCTTGTTTGCCAGTCCAGCTTGTCCATTCGTCTACAAATAGTAAGCTGAGGCAACGTTGTGCTTGGCTCCATGTTTATCTAATAACCATTTTAACCACTTGTTCACAAAATGGGACCCTTTATCATTGATGATGGCTCTTGGAGTTCCAAGCCTTATGAACACATGTTTCTGCAAAAACCTCATCACAACCTTAGCATCGTTTGTCGAATATGCTTCAGCCTCAATCCACTTAGACACATAGTCTACGACTACCAAGATGTATTTGTGACCAAAAAATGGAAGGAAAGGACTGAGAAAGTCAATACCCCAAACATCGAATACTTCTACCTCAATGATGTTTGTTTGAGGCATCTCATTTCTATTAGTGATATTTTCGACCCTTTGACATCAATCACAACTCTTTACATAAGCATATGCATCTTTGAATAGTGTTAGCCAAAATAATCTAGCTTGCAATACCTTGGCTACAGTACGTGTACCTCTGAAGTGTCCCCTACTCGGAGATGAGTGATAAGGGTATAAAATCTTATGTACTTCATCTTCTACCACGCATCTCCTGATCATTTAATCTGTACACTTTTTAAACAAATACGACTCTTCTCAGAAATAGTACTTCACATTGTGAAGAAACTTTTTCTTTTGATGATACATCTTATCAATCGGCATCAACCGACAAGCTAAAAAGTTAGCAATATCAACAAACCAAGGGGTATTATGGACATGATTTACCTTTAGTATGTGTTCATCTGGAAATGTTTCCTGTATGGGTATATGTGGAGAATTCCCTTCTTGCAGCTCCAATCTGCACAAGTGGTTTGCTACTTGGTTTTTTACTCCGTTTTGATCTTGAATTTCTAAATCGAACTCTTGAAGTAGTAGTACCCATCGGATCAGTCTCGGCTTAGCATCTTTCTTGGCAAGAAAATACTTAATCCTCGAGTGGTCTGTATAGACAGTCACTTTGGTACCTACAAGGTAAGATCGAAATTTGTCAAAAGCAAACACAATAGAAAGTAACTCTATAACAACCCGATTTAAGGCCTAGTCAGAATAGTGGTCTCGGGACCACAAATTCAAAGTTTGGAAAATTATTTTTATTATTATGAGGTTTTATCATGATTATATTAATGTATGAAGAATTTGGTGAGTTAATATTGATATTTTCGTGCCCGATTGAAAAAAAGGATTAAATCGAAAAAAGGGCAAAAGTTTCATTTTAGTACCCAAATGTGTTAAATAGATAGAGAACTAAATTTGGGGGCCTTTAATGAGCAATTAGACCCCTAGAAACAAGGTGGCTGGCCATAGGAGACAAGTTTAGTCAAAAGGTCAATATTAGGTGGCTTGATGACATAATTTTGTGATAAAATAATATCTATGAGCTTAGCTATTATTTTTTTTCTTCTCCACACCTTATCTCCACCAAAAATATTAGCAAAAGAGGGGTTTTGAAGCTTTGAAATTTCAGCAACTTATCACCTCAACAAGTAAGTGATTTCCATGTCCTTCGTTGATGATTTTTGCATTTTTGGGACCTTTGAAGCATGAGCTTCCAAATGAGGGGTCTATTTTGCAAAATGATTAAGAGTTTAGGGTTTCTCCATGAATGGATTTGTGATTTTTCTGAGTTTTTATGGAAGAATATGAGTCTTAGAAGAGTTCTTAACAACTTTTGTGAAAGGTGTTAGTAGGAAAACACCTAAAAGGGCTATTTTGCATAAGTTGCAAAATAGGTGATAAGTGTGTGAAATAGTGAAATTTTTGGGTTGCTACAAGAGTAGAAAGAGTTTGGCTAGGCTTGAAATACGAAGAAATTCAATAAAAGTTGATTTTCGATCATAGGGGTAAAATGGTCATTTTGCCAAAGTCTAGGGGCAAAATGGTCATTTTACCAAAGATGTGAATTTGTGGTAGCCTAATTATAATTAGTGACTAAATGAGTGCATTTTTTTTATTCTAGATCAAGTTTTTCCAAATCCGGGCCTAGACCGGGGGAAAGCCAAGCAAATCGACTAAACCAACTAGTCGAGTACCTTTTGTAAACCGAGGTAAGTTGTACGTAAATGATACAACTATATTATTAATATATGTGTTTAAGTTGTCATTGAATGGATATAACATGAATTGCGTGATTGCGTATTGAGAATGTATAAAGACAATGAGATGATAGAACTCCCGTTAAAACACTAGGTAATATACCGAATATTCTAGGTGTGACATTTGGGTCACTTGTGTGAGCTAGAGTAAGACATGTTTGGGACATGCGTTGGCCACATTATGATAGCTAGTGTAAGACCATGTTTGGGACATGGCATCGACACTGAGATGAGTGCTAAAGTAAGATGTGTTAGGGACACGCATCGGCCTCAATAATGATAGTCAGTGTATGACCATGTCCGAGACATGGCATCGACTTGAGATGTGAGCCAGTGTAAGACTATGTCCGCGACATAGCATCGGCACCTTACCTCTAGATTAAGGCTTATAAAAGGACCAACAATGTACCGAATGGTTCAATGGTGTAAGCAAGTTTGCGAGTTAATAGTGAAAACATAATCATGTTGTGAGTGATACAGGTACCAAATTGTTACGTATGAGAAATTAGCTCATTAGAGAGCATATGACTTGTGTGGATGGTAATGAGTAAGTCATACTTATGGTTATCCTTGTGTTATGAGTATGATGAATATTGATGAATTGTTGTTGTATGGTTATTTATATGCAACTTACTAAGCTTTTATGCTTACCCTTCTTCCTTTCCATTTTCTTATAGTGCCACCTATTTAGCTCGAGGATCACTTGGAGTCAGAGATATCGGTCATACTATCGTCCGAAACTTTTGGTATAGTTGGATTTATATTTTTGAATATGGCATGTATAGGGCTTAAACTTTATTATTTTGTGTCCTTAAGCATTGGCCTAATGTGTAGGCTTGGGATAAGTCCCATACTTAGAATTTGGTCATGATATTGACTATTACTCATTTTGATTATGCAAAGATGATATTTCCTTGGTTGAGTATATTGCCTTAGGAAAGAATGTCTATTGTAGCTGATTTGGTTGTATGGTATAGACTAGAATTGATGTTTGTTGAGTTTGTGTTAATTGATGTAAGTAAGGGTGGCAAATAGGCTTGGTAAATAGCCTTATTTTGTCCATACAAGTAGGCACACGGGCGTGTGTCTAGGCCGTGTGTGACACACAGTTAGCCCCATGGGTGTGTGATGAGGCCGTGTGTCCCCTGCACGTAAAAATTTCAAGTCTGTATGCATGGTAATAACCACACGGAGGGAGACACGGCCGTTTGTCTCAGCCGTGTGGAGAACATGGTCTAGCTCACGGGCGTGTGCTATGGCTGTGTGACATGTTGGGTGTGCTGATGTCAAAAACTGTAACATCCCTCACCTGTACCCAACGCTGGGACAGGGTTCGAGGCGTTACTGATAATTCACCTTTAAATACTTACTAAATCGGGTCACCAAATTTTGCCTAAATTTAAAACCTTTCAAACTTGTACATTTTGTCCCTTACACAGGCCTTTAAGGCCTAAAACACACCTAGGGGCAGTATGGGACACAACCGAAATCATTCGATGAACATTGGGCACTTTAGAAAATTTTTCCTTACTTTGAAGTGTGACACGCCCGTGTGATGGGGCCATGTGGTCACACACGCCCGTGTGGCTTGGGACACGCCCGTGTCCTCAGCCCGTGTGCAACACTGACTTCAACCTCAGCATTTTGTTAAAAGCACACGGCCAAGACACGCTCGTGTACTTAGCCCGTGTTCTATACTGACTTAAAATTTCAAGTGTAGGGGATACACGACCATACCACACACCCATAGCGGTGAGCTGTGTGTCACACACGGCCTAGATAGACGTCCGTGTGTCTACCCATGTGGACCTTTTTAGGCTATTTTCCAAGTCTTAGGTCACCCTCTGCCAACCAATTACACTTATATATTACTTTAGTGCATGTTAAGGCCAAAATGGTACATTTATAAATATAAAAATTTGATTACCTCATTGCATGTAAACCTCATGTCATTGGTTCTATACATGCTAAGTTAATTCTCATCTTGCATTTAAGGATTTCCATGTCTACTTGACATATTTAGGATTGGCTCATTTTTATAACTCATTGCCAATTAAAGACTAAACCGTCACATATGAACATAAACATGCATAGATTTGTAGGTAATAGCCTACTTCAAACAAGCCAATTTCCATGGCCATATACCAAAAAGATAAGTATAATTTTACATGCCTTCATCTTGACAAATCAAATGACACATATAACCAATTATTAAAAGTTCTATACATGCCAGTGAACAAAACATAAGTGTCTATATACCAAAGCAGAATTAGTTGATAGTGTGTTGATTCTCCAACCGTCTTCCAATCTTTACGAGTCCCTGATCTCTGTAAGACAGGGGAAAGAGAGGGGTAAGCATTTACATGCTCAGTAAGCTCGAATAATTGGAAAGTAGACTTACCGATTATTTAGCATACATCCTTATTAAATAATGAAACCAACGAATATGAAAATGGTTTCCCTATCACATGCACTCAATCAATGAGTTAGTCACATAACAAAACACCATGTAACTTATCTTAGATGAGCTCATAATTCAAAATGTCATTTGTTCATATACCTCTTGTTAGCCCCGTTGAGTTTTCAGGAAATCTCGATGGATTATCCAATCATCGTCAATTCATACAAATGATCATTTCAGTATGCACTCCCGCGAACCTCACATCTTACGGCGGGATTACAAGTCCAGCCTAAATCCCCCGTAATATAAACCCATAAGGTGATGTCAGGATTACCAGTCCAAGCTAAATCCCTTATAACGACAAACACCCTTAATGAGCTCGTATCTGAATTACCAGTCCAGGCTAAATTCAAACCCTAATCGAATTACCCATCCGGGCTAAATCCACAATGCACACATATTCTTCGGGAGGCTCAATCATTCAAGGAACACTCATTCGGGCTAGATCCTTTTCATACTTGAGATCATCGGATTACTCGTCCGGGCTAAATCCTTTCTGCAACACATGCAGGATCTCAAGTCACATGTCAATCATTGTTTATCCATTGAATTCCCTTTCTAACCTCAACCGAGACATTTCCTAACAAATCATTATCAAGGATGCATTCCATGCATTTTCATGCCATCAACAATGCAATCATCATGCATTTATAAATAGTACAATTATGCATATTATGAGTTTACTTTAAGTTATCTGAACTTACCTGGTACTTGTTTCGGTGATGTGTTTTGGTTATTCCGAAACCTTTCGTTTTCCTCGGCCGGCCTCTGGAATTTGTTCCTCGAGCTCTATAACAATAAAATTAAATCATTAACACCTCACATTGTACTATTTGAGCCTAAATTTCACCCCGGCCCAAATGACCATTTTTCCCCTAACCTTTCATATTTTTACGATTTAGTCCCGAGGCTCGTATAATGAAGCACATAAAATTTCTATCTTACCCAAGCCTAGCAGAACACTTTTCCCTCTTATGGCAGCCTACATTTTCCATTATTTTCACATTTCTACTGCATATTTAACAACTTTTGCAAAAAGATCCTTTTAGGAGTTTTTCATGAAAATCACCTAGGAAAAGATGTTTAACCCACCTTCAACTTTCATATTCCTCCATAAACCATCAAAATACAAGCAACTCATGCATGGGTAATTTTTTAAACATGAACCCTAGCATGAAATATGGGTAGAAATGGAGAGAGTAAGCTACCGGGATTTCAAAAATACAAAGAACATTAAAAACGGGGCTTGGGTGCATTTACTATTGAGCTTGAAAATGTTGAAAACCCTAGCTATGGTGTCCCTTGAAGTTCCGGCAGCATGGAGAAGAGAAATGAGCTGATTTTGGTTCATTTTTCCCATTTTATTTCATTAAAATACCAAATGACCAAAATGCCCTTAAGTCCTTTCTTTAAAATTTCATCCACGCAAGCCCTTTTTTGTCCAAAAACTTAGAAATTGAGAAAATTACTCTCTAAGACCTTCTAATTTAAAATATGAAGCAATTTCATACAAATTGCTTCTAGAATCCAAGTTTTGCA
Source organism: Gossypium longicalyx (assembly GCA_025698465.1). Taxonomy (NCBI): domain Eukaryota; kingdom Viridiplantae; phylum Streptophyta; class Magnoliopsida; order Malvales; family Malvaceae; genus Gossypium; species Gossypium longicalyx. The sequence continues at coordinate 78,083,321 of CM047002.1, read as the reverse complement.
AGTTATTCAATTTAGTCCCTAATTTCCAATTGGACACCTTACTCAAAGAATTTCTTCATGAAATCTTAACACATGCATATCCTCATATTCTAGACCTCATAATAATCATAAAATAAATTTTTAATTTTGGATTTGTGGTCTCGAAACCACTATTTCGACTAGGCCCTATTTCGAGATGTTACATTTCTCCCCCCTTAGGGACTTTTATCCTCGAAAGTCTTACTAGTAAATAGGTTCAGATATTGGTCTCTCATGGTTTTTTCTAGTTCCCATGTAGCCTCTTCTACACCATGTCGATGCTAGAAAACCTTTACTAAAGCTACATTTTTGTTTCTCAACTACTTAACCTCACGAGCCAAAATCTTGACTGGTTCCTCTTCGTAGGTCATGTCTGGTCTAATCTCAATCTCTGTTGGTGAAATCATATGAGAGGGGTCTGATCGATATCGCCTTAACATAGATACGTGAAACACATCATGAATCTTTTCTAATTTGGGTGGTAATGCCAAACAATAGGCTAATGGTCCAACTCTTTCAGTGATCTCGTACGGTCCGATAAATCGCGAACTCAATTTGCCTTTCCGACCAAATCTCAACACCTTTTTCTATGGGGATACTTTCAAGAATACTCCATCTCTGACTTGAAATTCAATCTCTTTTCTTTTCAGATCAGCATATGAATTTTTCCTATCCGATGCCGCTTTTAAACGGTCTCGTATTACTTTAACCTTTTCTTCAGTTTCCTTAATCAGATCAACTCCATGATTTTGGCTTTCCTTGAGTTCTGTCCAGTACAATGGAGTTCGGCACTTCTGTCATACAAGGCCTCATAAGGCACCATTTTCAAACTTGTTTGAAAACTGTTGTTGTAGGCAAATTCTACCAATGGCAAATACTTTCCCTAGCTACCCTGAAATTCTAGGATGCACCATCGCAACATATCCTCAAGAATCTGAATCATCCGTTCAGACTGACTATCGGTCTGAGGGTGAAAAGCCGTACTAAAACTCAATTTTGTACCTAGGGCTTCTTGTAACTTCTTCCAGAATCTCAAAGTGAATCTCAGGTCTCTGTCTGAATTAATCGATAGCGGTACCCTATGTAATCTCACAACCTCAGATATGTACAAGTCGCCCAATCTATCAAGAGAGTAATCTATTCGTATCAGAATGAAATGAGCTGACTTCATCAATTTATCCACCACAACCCATATAACATCTTTCTTATTCGGAGTCAACGGTAATCCTGTCACAAAATCCATAGTAACTTTGTCCCACTTCCATTCGAGGACCATTACAGGCTGTAACAAACCTAGAGGCACTTGATGTTTAGCTTTAACTTGCTGACATATTAGGCACTTCGATAAAAATTCAGAAATGTCTCTTTTCATGCTGTTCCACCAGTACATTTTCTTCAAATCGTTGTACATCTTGGTACTTCCCGGGTGAATAGACAAACAGCTGTTATGCGCTTCTTGCAAGATATTTTCCAAATAAGTTCGTCATCTTTGGGTACACAAGCTCTATCTCTGAACATCAAACATCCATCAGGACCAATCTGATAATCCAATTCAATGCCCGACTCACATTGAGTCCTTTTCGCTTGTATGTCTCTATCATTAATTTGAGCAGAATAGATTTCCTAAAGAAATGTCGGCCTAGCCTCCAGCTCTGCCAAGACCGAACCATTATCAAGCAATGCTAATCGAGCATCTATGGCTCTCAATACAAACAAATATTTTCTGCTTAACGCGTTGGCGACCACATTTGCCTTTCCCAGGTGATAGTCAATGATCAGATCGTAGTCTTTAATTAGTTCTAATCATCTCCGCTACCTCAGATTCAATTCTTTTTAAGTCATCAAATACTTCAAACTCTTGTGGTCTGTGAATATACGACAAGCCTCAACATATAAATAATACCTCCAGATTTTTAAGGCAAAAACAATGGCGGCGAGCTCTAATCGTGTGTTGGATAGTTCTTCTCGTGTGGCTTCAACTACCGTGAAGCGTAGGCTATCACCTTGCCATCTTTCATAAGTACACAACCCAGTCCGTTCAAGGATGCATCACTGTCGACCACAAACTCTTTTCTCGACTCAGGTAATACTAAAACAAGAGCTTCAGTCAGCAATGTCTTTAACTTCTCGAAACTCTGCTGACACATTTTTGTCCATTCAAACTTAACATCTTTCTGTAGCAACCTCATCATTGGAGTTGCTATCATAGAGGATCCTTTCACAAATCTTCGGTAGTAACCGGCTAAGCCCAAAAAGCTTCTAACCTCGGTTACATTTTTAGGCGGTTTTCATTCAACAATAGCGGATATTTTACTTGGATCAACTCGGATGCCTTCACCCGAAACAATATGACCCAAAAATCCAACTTCTTGGAGCCAAAATTCACTCTTGCTAAACTTAGCATACTATTGCTTTTCCCGTAAGGTCTGCAACACAGTTCTCAGGTGCTTCGCATGCTCTGCCTCATCTTTAGAATAAATCAAGATGTTGTCAATAAATACAACGACAAACTTATCCAAGTATGGCCAAAAGATCCTATTCATTAGGTCCATGAATACGGTCAGTGCATTCTTTAATCCAAATGGCATAACAAGAAATTCATAATGGTTGTATCTTGTTCTAAAAGCTGTCTTAGGCACATCTGATTCCTTAACACGTAACTGATAGTAGCTAGACCTCAAGTCTATCTTAGAGAACACAGTGGCTCCTCTTAACTGGTCAAATAGATCATCGATCCTTGGCAAAGGATATTTATTCTTGATAGTTACCTTGTTCAGTTAGCGTAATCTATACATAGTCTCATTGAACCATCCTTCTTCTTTACGAACAATACGGGGGCACCCCAAGGTGAAAAACTTGGCCTAGCGAAACCTTTATTCGTCAACTCTTGTAATTGTGCTTTTAATTCTCTCAGTTCGGTTGGCATCATTCTGTACGGGGCAATAGAGATGGGAGTTGTTCCTGGCACCAATTCAATACCAAACTCTCTCTCTCTCTCGGGAGGTAATCCGGGTAATTCTTCTGGAAATACGTCTGGAAATTCGCATACTATAGCCGCAGTCTCAATCTTTAACTCCGCTTCCCTTGTGTTCAACACACTAGCAAGGTAGGCTTCATACCCTTTTCTCATATATTTCTGAGCAACCATTGTCGTGATTACAGTTGGCGACGTGCCCAAATCTATTGAATCAACTTGAAGAATCTTACCATCTGGGCATTTCAATTTAATATGATTGGTACCACAATTTACAATTTCCTCATGCAAGGCTAACTAATCCATACCAAGTATTACATCAAACTCGCCAACAGGTAACAACATAAGGTTAGCCGGAAAACATTGACCATGAATCATCAAAGGACAATTCCTACAGACTTTATCGACCATAATTGATTTGCCTAGTGGGTTCGACACTTTAATAACAAATTTTGTAGGATCAACAGGTATGTTCATACTAGACACCAATCTCATGCAAATGTATGAATGCGTCGATCCCGGGTCAATTAAGGCAATAACACATGTATTGAAAAGAGAAAAAGTACCCGTAATAACATTAGGAGTAGAGGCTTCCTCTCGAGCGCGAATTGTATACGTTCTTGCCGAGGCTTGACCCTCTGATTTTGCAGCGTCTTTGGCTGCAACTCGACTACCACTAGCACTACCAGGGTATCTCGGAGGTCTACCTCGTGCCATGGGAGCACTCGACTTCGGAGTTACTTCCACTTCTCTTTCAATTCGCTCTGGGCAGTCCCTGTGAAAGTGGTCAAGAGAACCAAATCTAAAACATGCACCGCTCTTTACTCGACACTCTCCAAAGTGAAATTTGTTGCAACTCTTACACTTCGGCTTTTGGTCATCTACACTCCTCACACTAGACACCATCGAGGAGGAAGACTTTTGATCTTGTCATTTAGAGCTTCTCATTCTACCCAAATATCCTACGGATGAAGTAGAGCGTTCATGTTGGCTTCTTGATTTCTTTGTGGAAAAGGGGAGCATCTTACCACTGCATCTCTTACTCATAACTCGAGCCTCTCTCTTCGCTTGCTTCCTTTTATTATTGAGTTCCCCGACCTTCTTGGGCCGACCAGCTAATGCGGCGAACTACCATATTTCAAGAATCCCAATCAATAACTTGATGTCCTCATTTAAACATTCCTCGAAACGTTTACACATTTCAGACCCAGTTTAAACCCACTCAGTTGCACACTGACTTAATCTTACAAACTCCCTTTCGTATTCAGCCACAGTCTTATTCCCTTGTTTGAGTTTCAAGAACTCATTTCGCTTCGAGTTTAAGAACCTTTGACTGATATACTTCTTCCTAAATTTTGCTTGGAAGAATTCCTAAGTGATATTTTCCTTTGGCGCTACCGAAGATATGGTCTTCCACCAGTGGTACGCAATGTCCTTCAAGAGAGATACGACACACTTTAAGCACTCCTCAGGTGTGCACGATAACTCATCTAATACCTGCGCGGTATTCTCGAGCCAGAACTCGACTTTCTCAGCATCATCCTCAATTTTAGCTCTAAATTCCTTGGCCCCATACTTTCTAAGCTTATCTACAGGGGCTTTACTAATTCTTACCGATGCCATTCCTCGTGGCAAATCCTCATCAAGTTGGTTAGGGGGTAGGGGCAGTCGTGGTATGTTGGGGCGATTCCTCAGATAATCCCCAAACCACTCATCCATCATGTTAAAGAAGGCAGCTTGGGCCTCTTCCCGGCCTTCAGATATAACCTTTCTACTACTACTAGATACAACTCGTTATATGGAAGCTGGAGCATTGCTCTCGGCTCCCTTAGACTCATCTTGTGCATGATTAGAAGACATTTACTATATTCAGAAACAATTTAAATAGTTAGGAGATATCACACTATCAACGTTCATATAATGGCATGTATAGCAAACCTCAATACTCTCTACGGTAGTCCTATAATAGACTAAACCGTAGCTCTGATACCACTAAATATATCATCCCTTACCTGTACCCAACGTCGGGACAGGGTTCAAGGTGTTACCAGTAATTCACCTTTACGAACTTACTAAATCGGGGCACCAAATTTTGCCCAAATTTAAAACCTTTCAAACATGTACACTTTGTCCCTTACACAGGCCTTCGAGGCCTAAAACACACCTAGGGGCAGCACGGGACACAACCGAAAACCGAAAACATTCGATAAACTTTGGGCACTTTAGAAATTTTTTCCTTACTTTGAAGTGTGACACGCTTGTGTGATGGGGCCATATGGTCACACACGCCCGTGTGGCTTGGGATACACCTGTGTCCTCAACCCGTGTGCAACACTGACTTCAACCTCAACATTCTGTTAAAAGCGCACGGCCAAGACACGCGCCCGTGTACTTAGCCCGTGTTTTATACTGACTTAAAATTTCAAGTGCAGGGGACACACGGCCATACCACACACCCATGGGGGTGAGCCGTGTGTCACACACGGCCTAGACACATGCCCGTGTGTCTACCCATGTAGACCTTATTAGGCTATTTTCCAGGTCTTAGGTCACCCTCTGCTAACCAATTACACTTATATATTTTCCAAGTCAAAATGGTACATTTATAAATATAAAAATTTGATTAACCTCATTGCATGTAAACTTCATGTCATTAGCTCTATACATGCTAAGTTAATTCTAATCTTGCATTTAAGGATTTCCATGTCTACTTGACATATTTAGGATTAGCTCGTTTTTATAACTCATTGCCAATTAAAGACCAAACGATCACATATGAACATAAACATGTATAGATTTATAGGTCATAGCCTACTTCAAACAAGCCAATTTCCATGGCCATATACCAAAAAAATAAGTATAATTTCACATGCCTTCATCTTGGCAAATCAAATGACACATATAACCAATTATTCAAAGTTCTATACATGCCATTGAACAAAATATAAGTTTCTATATACCAAAGCTGAATTAGTTGATAGTGTGTTGATTCTCCAACTGTCTTCCAATCTTTACGAGTCCTCGAGCTCTGTAAGACAGGGGAAAGAGAGGGGTAAGCATTTACATGCTCAGTAAGCTCGAATAACTGAAAAGTAGACTTACCGATTATTTAGCATACATCTTTATTAAATAATGAAACCAATGAATATGAAAATGGTTTCCCTATCACATGCACTTAATCAATGAGTTAGTCGCATAACAAAACACCATGTAACTTATCTTAGATGAGCTCATCATTCAACATGTCATTTTTTCATATACCTCGTGTTAGCCACGTTGAGGTTTTAGGAAATCTTGATGGATTATCCAATCACTGTCAATTCATACGAATGATCATTTCAGCATGCACTCCCGCGAACCTCACATCTTACGGCGGGATTACCAGTCCAGGCTAAATTCTCGTAATGTAAACCCATAAGGTGATGTCGGGATTACCAGTCTAGGCTAAATCTCTTATAACGACAAACACCCTTAATGAGCTCGGATCTGAATTACCAGTCCAGGCTAAATTCAGACCTTAATCGGATTACTCGTCCGGGCTAAATCCACAATGCACACATATTCTTCGGGAGGCTCGATCATTCAAGGAACACCCATCCGGGCTAGATACTTTTCATACTTGAGATTATCGGATTACCCGTCCGGGCTAAATCCTTTCTGCAACACATGCAGGATCTCAAGTCACATGTCAATCATGGTTTATCCATCGAATTCCCTTTCTAACGTCAACCGAGACATTTGCCAACAAATCATTATCAAGGATGCATTCCATGCAATTTCATGCCATCAACAATGCAATCATCATGCATTTATAAATCATACAATTATGCATATTATGAGTTTACTTTAAGTTATCTGAACTTACCTTGTACTTGTTTCGGAGATGTGTTTCGGTTATTTCGAAACCTTTCATTTTCCTCGGTCAACCTTCGAAATTTGTTCCTCGGGGTCTATAACAATAAAATCAAATCATTAACACCTCACATTGTACTATTTGAGCCTAAATTTCACCCCTGGTCTAAATGACCATTTTGCCCCTAACCTTTCACATTTTTTACGATTTAGTCTCTAGGCTCGTATAATGATGCACATGCAATTTCTATGTTACCCAAGCCTAGTCGAACACTTTTCCCTCTTATGGCAGCCCACATTTTCTATTATTTTCACATTTCTACCGCATATTTAACAACTTTTGCAAAAAGCTACCTTTAAGAGTTTTTCATGAAAATCACCTAGGAAAAGATGTTTAACACACCTTCAACTTTCATATTCCTCCATAAACCATCAAAATACAAGAAACTCATACATGGGTAATTTTTTAAACATGAACCTTAGCATGAAATATGGGTAGAAATGGAGAGAGTAAGCTATCAGGATTTCAAAAATACAAAGAACATTAAAAACGGGGCTTGGGTGCACTTACTATTGAGCTTGAAAATGTTGAAAACCCTAGCTATGGAGTCTCTTGAAGTTTCGACAGCATGGAGAAGAGAAATGAGCTGATTTTGGTTCATTTTTCCGATTTTATTTCACTATAATGCCAAATGACCAAAATGCCCTTAAGTCCTTTCTTTAAAATTTCATCAATGTAAGCCCATTTTTGTCCAAAAACTTAGAAATTGGGAAAATTGCTCTCTAAGACGTTCTAATTTAAAATATGAAGCAATTTCATACAAATTTCTTCTAAAATCCAAGTTTTGCAAGTTATTCGATTTAGTCCTTAATTTCCAATTGGACACCTTACTCAAAGAATTTCTTCATGATATCTTATCACATGCATATCCTCATACTCTAGACCTCATAATAATCATAAAATAAATATTTTAATGTCAGATTTGTGGTCCCAAAACCACTATTCTGACTAGGCCCTATTTTGGGATGTTACAGAAACAGAATACTCAGGTTTTCTCACACGGGCTAAGACACGGGCATGTCAAGGCCATGTGAGCAATAGGGGCTAGGGACACGGGCATGTGTCCAGGCCGTGTGAAGTCTACACTTGAATTTTGTATAATGATGTAAATAAATTTGCCACACGGGTTAGGGACACGGGCGTGTCCCTAGGTGTTTAGGCCGTGTGAGACGCACGGGTCATCAACACGGCCATGTTAGGATGGTCACACATGTATGTTACCTTTCCACATGGGCGTGTGCCCTGTTTTAAATGCAAAGTTTACATAGATTGGATAAGGACCCGAAAGGATTCTGAATGGTTTCTAATGGTTGATCTAGGCCTCGTAAGCCCACATGAAGAGGTTTAAAGTAGAAATTGAAAAGTTTTAAATTGCACCGAGTCTTGGTGACTTAAAATGGGTTGTATGTACGAGATCAAGTAGATAATGCCTTGTACTCCGACCTGGCTTGGGTTATAGATATAGGGTGTTACATTTAGTGGTATCAGAGCTATGGTTTAGTCGGTTCTAGAACTAACCTAGCGAGAGTATGAGTCTTGCTATACATGCCATAAAAATATATTGATAGTGTGACGATTCCTGGTGATTATGAATTATGTTTTCATATACTAAATGGATCCTGATTGAGCCACGATGGATTACGTGGAAATTAACGCGCTAGCTCCCGCCGAAGGGACCATGCCAGTGGAAAGTGAGCCCATGAATATGGGCCAAGGCAGAGGGGCTAGGGAAGCCTACCTTCGAATGATGGATGCTTGGTATACGGGGTTGTTCGTGCGAATCTGAACACTCCACCTCTCTTACCTCCTCCAATTCCTCAGTATGCCCCGGTAGCTTCGCAAGGTGCGAACATGCTTAGAAGAGAGAAGCCTCTGGTAGATAAGATCTGAAAACAAGGGGCCGAAAAATTTCAAGCTAATATATATGATGACCCGGAGAGGGCAGAGTTCTGGCTATAAAATACCATAAGGGTATTCGATGAACTGTCATGCACTCTTGAAGAGTGCGTGAAGTGTGCCATGTCACTTCTACAAGACTCGACTTATCAGTGGTGGAACACTTTTGTGTCCACAGTACCGAGAGAGGATTAATTGGGAATTTTTCCAAGAGGAATTTTGGAAAAAGTACATTAGCCAAAGATTCATTGACCAAAAGAGGAAGGAATTCTTAGAGCTAAAGCAAGGTCAATTGTCAGTGATGGAGTATGAGCGTGAATTTGTGAGGCTCAGTAAGTATGCGCGGGAATGCGTGTCTTCGAAAGCCACAATGTGCAAAAGATTTAAGGATGGCCTTAATGAAGATATCCGAGTGTTTATGGCCATTCTAGAATTAAGAGAGTTTGTGGCACTCATCGAGAGAGCGTGTAACACGGAGGAGCTGGTAAAGGAGAGGAGCAAAGCAGCCATTGAGTCGTGAGATTTAAAGAAGAGGCAGCTGGTGAAGTCATATCAGTCCTCCTCCAAAAGATCAAAGGAATTCTCCATCCGATCGAATGCTTCGGTGGGGTATTCAAATAGAAACAAGAACCAGCAGAGCAAGGCATCTAGAGCCCAAACCACCTCGGTCGCGAGTGTCGGCAGTGCTTGACCAAATAGGCCAGAGTGTTCATAATGTGGGAAACATCACTTAGGTGAATGCCGAGCAAATCGAAAGGGCTACTTCAATGTGGGTCACTAGACCACTTCATTCGTAATTGCCCAGAATTGGATGACAGAGAAAGAAAACAAGATGTGAAAGCAAGTAGTGCTCTCTCGAGGGGTAGACAACAGAAGAACCTGGGCAGTGGGGCCAACAGTAGAAGTGCCCCTAGAGATACTGTAGTGGGGTTCAAGGGCAGGGCTCCTGCAAGGACCTATGCTATACGAGCCCGTTTAAAGGCAGAGTCTCCTGATGTAATCACCGGTACTTTTTCTATCCATAATATAGCTGTTGTTGCTTTAATTGACCCGGGATCTACCCACTCATATATTTGCATAAAATTAATACCCGTATGAGCATGATAGTAGAGTCCATCGAGTTTGTGATAAAAGTGTCTAACCCGTTAGGCAAGCATGTGTTTGTGGACCAAGTATGTAGAAATTGTCATTTGACAATTAGAGGCCATTGTTTTTCAGCCAACTTGATGTTGTTGCCATTTAATAAATTTGATGTAATCCTCGGGATGGATTGGTTGGCCTCCCATGGTGTTGTAGTAGAGTGTGGACGAAAAGTAATAGAGTTGAGATGTGAAGACGGGAATGTTCTTCGAGTTGGACCAGATGAGTCAGAAAATCTACTGTAGTAATATCGTCTTTGACTGCTGAGAAATATTTGAAAAATGGATATGAGGCTTATATAGTTTTTGTGCTGAATACTCAAGTGTCTGAGTTAAAGATTGAATCAGTGCCGGTAGTTTGTGAGTTTACAGATGTATTTTTGGAAGAATTACCCGAATTACCTCCAGCGAGGGGGGTTAAGTTTGAGATTGAATTAGTCACTGGAATGGCACCCATCTCGATCACCCCATATAGAATGGCTCCAACGGAATTGAAAGAGTTGAAAGTACAGTTGCAAGAGCTAACAGACAAGGGTTTTTCCAGATCGAGCTTTTCCCCGTGGGGTGCTTCAGTACTCTTTATGAAGAAGAAAGATAGGTCGATGAGGCTATGCATTGACTATAGACAACTCAACAAAGTAACAGTGAAAAACAAGTATCCATTGCCAAGGATTGATGATTTGTTCGATCAGTTAAAGGGAGCCACCGTGTTTTCTAAGATCGATCTGAGGTCTGGCTATTATTAGCTAAGAGTTAAAGAGAAAGATGTGTTGAAGACTGCATTCCTAAAAAGATACGGGCATTATGAGTTCCTCGTCATGCCTTTTGGCTTGATTAATGCCCCGGTAGTTTTTATGGATATGATAAACCATATTTTCAGGCCGTATTTGGATAAGTTTGTCGTCGTCTTCATCGATGACATATTAATTTACTCACGTGATAAGGGTGAGCACGCGGCTCATCTGAGAGTTGTATTGCAAACCTTAAGAGACAAGCAGTTGTACGCCAAATTCAATAAGAGCAAATTTTGGCTTAAAGAGGTCGGGTTCCTACGACACATTGTGTCGGGTGAGGGATCTGAGTAGACTCAAGCAAAAGCTCGGCTATTATTGAGTGGAAACCGCCAAGGAATGTGACATTGGTCCAAAGCTTTTTGGGTTTGGCCGGATACTATAGACGGTTTGTAAGCGGATTCTCTATGATAGCTACCCCGATGACTAAACTACTGCAAAAAGATGTCAAGTTTGAATGGACAGAAAAATGCCAGCAAAGTTTTGAAAAATTAAAGGCTTTGTTAACGGAAGCCCCAATGTTAGTGCAACCAGAGTCGGGCAAAGGAATTTGTGATTTATAGCGACGCCTCTTTGAATGGGTTGGGGTGCGTGCTTATGCAAGAAGATAAGGTCATAGCTTACGCTTCTAGACAACTGAAGCCAAATGAGAAAAACTACCCGACGCACGATTTAGAGTTGGCCGCCATTGTGTTTGCATTAAAAATCTAGAGACATCATCTGTATGGCGAGAAATGTCGAGTATTTACCGACCATAAGAGCTTAAAATACTTGATGACATAGGAGTTGAATTTGCAGCAACGTCGATGGTTAGAACTAATAAAATATTATGAGTTGATTATTGACTACCATCCAGGAAAAGCGAACGTGGTTGCCGATGCTTTGAGTAAAAAGTTGTTGTTTGCCTTGAGAGCCTTAAATGCTCAGTTGACAGTGTCTAATGAGGGTTCGGTTCTAGCAAAGTTGAGGGCTAGACCAACATTTCTTCAAGAGATCCGTAAAGCTTAGAAAGGTGATAAGAAATTACAAGCTAAGGTGGCTCAGTGTGAATCGGGAATTGAATCAGACTTTAGTATTGATGCCAATGGATGTATAATGTACCAGGACAGAGTTGGTGTACCCAAGAACAGTGAACTTATTCAAAAGATCTTGAGTGAGGCTCATAGTAGTGGTTTGTCTGTCCATCCAGGAAGTGTGAAAATGTACAATGACCTTAAGAAAATGTATTGGTGGTCGGGCATGAAAAGAGACATTTTAGAGTTTGTGTCCAAGTGTCTAGTATGTCAGCAAGTAAAAGCTGAACATCAAGTAACTTCGGGTCTACTTCAGCCTATCATGGTCCCCGGTGGTAGTGGGATCGAATCACTATGGATTTTGTGACGGGTTTGCCGTTAACCTCTAAAAAGAAAGATGCATTATGGGTTGTTTTGGATAGGCTAACTAAGTTGGCACATTTTATACCAGTGCGTATCGATTACTCCATTGAGAAATTAGTCGACTTATATATTTCTGAGATTGTGAGGCTTCATGGAGTGCCAATATCGATTATCTCAGCCGAGACACGAGGTTTATCTTAAGGTTCTGGAAGAAGTTACAAGAGGCTTTGGGAACTAAGTTGAGTTTTAGCACGGCATTTCATCCGCAAACCGACGGGCAGTCGGAAAGAGTAATTCAAGTTATAGAAGACATGTTGCATTGTTGTGTTCTTGAATTTCATGGAAATTGGGAAAGATACTTACCATTAGCTGAATTCGTCTACAAGAATAGTTATCAGACAAGTTTGAAAATGGCGCCTTGTGAGGCTTTATATGGACGAAAATGTCAAACGCCCCTATACGGGACTGAGCTAAGAGAAAGACAGATTCATGGGGTCGACTTGGTCAAAGAGACCGAAGAAAAAGTTAAGGTGATTCGTGATTGTTTAAAGGCTACTTCAGATTGACAGAAATCCTATGCGAATTTAAAACAAAAATAAATTGAGTTTCAAGTCGGTGATTAGGTATTTTTAAAAGTATCTATTTGGAAAAAGGTCCTCAGATTTGGAAAAAAGGGAAAATTAAGTCCGCGTTTTATCGGACCTTATGAGGTGATTGAGAAAATTGGGCCGGTAGCCTACCAGTTAAGATTGCCATTGGAATTGGAAAAGATCCATGATGTATTCCATGTATCCATGCTACGCAGATACTGCTTTAACCCTTCGCATGTGATTGAGCCGACTGAGGATGAGACTCATCCAGACATGACCTATGGAGAAGAACCGATTAGGATTTTGGCTTGGGAAATCAAATGGTTGAGGAATAAGAGTATAGCACTCATGAAAGTATTGTGGCATAGACATGGAGTCGAAGAAGCCATGTGGGAACCTGAGGAGGCTATGAAAGAGTAGTACCCGAACTTATTCACCGGTAAGATTTTCGAGGATGAAAATCTCGATGAGGGGGAGAATTGTAACAACCCAATTTAGGGCCTAGTCAGAACAGTGGTCTCGGGACCACAAATTCAAAGTTTGGAAAATTATTTTTATTATTTTTTAAGGTTATATCATGATTATATTAGCGTATGAAAAATTTGGTGAGTTAATTTTGATATTTGCGAGCCCGATTGCAAAAAAGGACTAAATCGCAAAAAGGGAAAAAGTTGCATTTTAGTACCCAAATGTGTTAAATAGCTAGAGAACTAAATTTGGGGGCCTTTAATGAGCAATTAGACCTCTAGAAACAAGGTGGCCGGCCATAGGACACAAGTTTAGTCAAAAGGTCAATATTAGGTGGCTTAATGACATAATTTTGTGATAAAATAATACTTATGAGCTTAGCTATTATTTTCTTTCTTCTCCACACCTTCTCTCCACCAAAAGTATCAGCAAAAGAGAGATTTTGAAGCTTTGAAATTTCAGCAACTTATCACCTCAACAAGTAAGTGATTTCCATGTCCTTAGTTGATGATTTTTGCATTTTTGGGACCTTTGAAGCATGAGCTTCCAAATGAGGGGTCTATTTTGCAAAATGATTAAGAGTTTAGGGTTTTTCCATGAATGGATTTGTGATGTTTTTTGAGTTTTTATGGAAGAATATGAGTCTTAGAAGAGTTGTTAATAACTTTTGTGAAAGGTGTTAGCATGAAAACACCTAAAAGGGCTATTTTGCATAAGTTGCAAAATAGGTGATAAGTGTGTGAAATAGTGAAATTTTGGGGTTGCTACAAGAGTAGAAAGAGTTCGGATAGGCTTGAAATATGATGAAATTCTATAAAAATTGATTTTCGATCATAGGGGTAAAATGGTTATTTTGCCAAAGTCTAGGGGCAAAATGGTCATTTTACCAAAGATGTGAATTTATGGTAGCCTAATTATAATTAGTGACTAAGTGAGTGCATTTTTTTTATTCTAGATCAAGTTTAGCCAAATCCAAACCTAGACCGGGGGAAAGCCAAGCAAATCGACTAAACCAACTAGTCGAGTACATTTTGTAAACCGAGGTAAGTTGTACATAAAGGATACAACTATATTATTAATATATGTGTTTAAGTTGTCATTGAATGGGTATATCATGAATTGCATGATTGCGTATTGAGAATGCATAAAGATGATAGAACTCCCGTTAGAACACTAGGTAATATACCGAATATTCTAGCTGTGACATTTGGGTCACTTGTGTGAGCTAGAGTAAGACATGTTTGGGACATGTGTCGGCCACATTATGATAGCCAGTGTTACACCATGTTTGGGACATGACATCGGCACTAAGATGAGTGCTAGAGTAAGACGTGTCAGGGACACGCATCGGCCTCGATAATGATAGTCAGTGTAAGACCATGTCCGGGACATGGCATCGATTTGAGATGTGAGCCAGTGTAAGACTATGTCCGAGACATAGCATCGGTACCTTACCCCTAGATTGAGGCTTCTGGAAGGACCAACAACGTACCGAATGGTTCAATGGTGTAAGTAAGTTTGGGTGTTAATAGTGAAAACATAATCATGTTATAAGTGATACAGGTACCAAATTGGTACGTATGAGAAATGAGCTTATTAGAGAGCATATGACTTATGTGGATGGTAATGAGTAAGTCATACTTATGCTTATCCTTGTGTTATGAGTATGATGAATATTGATGAATTGTTGTTGTATGGTTATTTATATGCAACTTACTAAGCTTTTATGCTTACTCTCCTTCCTTTCCATTTTCTTGTAGTGCCGCCTATTTAGCTCGAGGATCACTTGGAGTTAGAGATATCGATAACACTATCATCCAAAACTTTTGGTATAGTTGGATTTATATTTTTGAATATGGCATGTATATGGCTTTGTAACACCCCTCACCCGTATCCAACGTCGGGACAGGGTTCGAGGCGTTAACGGACTTAAACATTCACAACAACACATAACATATTACCAACCATGCATGGCAAACAAGCATATGCACATCATCAATATCAAACATAACATAAATAGCTAGATTTATAAGTCAGGATCATTAGCTCACTAAGGACCAATATATTTGGCCAAATTATAATAACACATGTTATAAAACTAGGTCCCTATACATGCCACTCACTTGATAATTCTAGCATATATGTTTATACTGTTAAGGTGTTGGCTTGACAGTGTGATGCTGCCTCCGACGGTCTCCAACCCTAAGCTAACCTGGCAACACTAAAAGAAATGGAAAGGAGGGGGTAAGCTTTACGCTTGGTAAGTTCACATGAAATAATAATAAGCAATTTACTAACATGCTTTCCATAGTAAAACTAATCCAATTGTACATTTACACATGTTCTGGTTAAGCTACTTTCTTGAGTCATAGTCACTAAATAATTTATAACTGGAGTTACGGAACCCAAAATTAAAATTCGTAAATTTTTCCAGAAACTAGACTCGTATATCTTTCCACCATAAAATTTTTAAAATTTTTTGTTTAGCCAATTAGTATATTTTATTCATTGAAGTTACCCCTATTTCACTGCTCAACTATTCTGACCACTCTTCACTACGAATTAATTTTCTCCTTGTACAGAATTCAAAGGATGATTTTGTTTATTTCATTTGAAACTAGACTCATTAAGGATTTCAGGAATATAAATTATATCCCATAATTATTTTTGTACAATTTTTAATTATTTTTCCAAGTAAGAACAGGGGATCATATAGTCATTCTAAACCTGTCTCTCAAAAACTTAAATATCTCATTATATAGAATTCCTTTACTTGCTCTATTTCTGTTATATGAAAATAGACTCATTAAGCTTTAATTTGATGTCTTATTCAGTCTCTGATTCAATTTCTACTATATTTGGTAAATTTTTAGATTCACGTCACTGCAACTATCCATAACAGTTTTATTGTCAATTTTGATCTTTCCCACTTCAATTGTATTCATCACTTACCCATAACAATCTTTCAATTTCCAATCACATATCGAGCATATTGCTCATAAGTTACACACGTATATACTTACACTTATGATCACAAAGTCATACACAATTTCATTTAATAAATTTCTCGGTTGAACGCTTGAATAATAATGAATCTGTGATGGTATCGCACACAGCCCACCTTTAAAATCGAAGCTCTCTTGTACACATAGTGGCCTTCACTTAGCACCCTCATGTGACCTAGCTCAATTGTACACATAATTTTGGCTCTATTGTACACATTATGAACACTTAGTACCACCCATGTGACCTAGCCAGTTTATCTCGTAGCTCTCTTGTCTACATGGTGTCCTTCACCTGGAACCACGCATGCGACCTAGCTACATATATCCCGTAGCTCTCTTGTCTACATGGTGTACACATAGTATCACCCATGCAACCTAGCTACATCATAATGTCTCGTAGCTCTCTTATACACATGATGTGCACTCAGCACCATACATGTGACCTAGCTACATACCATCTGTATCATCCAATCTTTTCGAAGGTTCAACCAGGATTTCTTTCTCTTTCTAATACTTGATTCCATACTTCTAATAGTCAATTATGATTCAAAAATCAGCTTCAATACATAAAATATGCTGAAATATAAAAACATAATAAAGATAATGTATTATTTACATACAAACTTACATACTTTCTCATTTTCATGTCGAATTAATATTGAACATTTAAATCATCATAATTATACTTAATTTCAATACCTCGGCAATCATAATAAATATATCAATTTTACATTGAAACATGCATAAATTAATACTTATTATAAATATGAACTTACCTCGATACTAAAACGGCCATTTTACCAACTTTCCCGATTTTTGATTTTTCTCCCATTCTAGGTTCAAATCTCATTTTCCGGGATTTAAAACATTATATTTTACTTATTTAATTAATGTACTATTCAAAACAGTCCTTAACTCAAACTTTGGCAAAATTACAATTTTGCCCCTAAACTTTTGCATATTTACACCTTTGCCCCTAGGCTCGGGAATTAAACTTCATCCCTTAGTCTTATGTTTTATGACATGCTGATCATTTTTACCTTCTATGGAAACATCAAATTCTCACTCTAACAAGTAGTTATGAACAATAACAACTTTTACCGATTAAGCCGTTTTACTCATTTTTGCTTAAAACCGCTTAGCAAAAGTTGTTTAACATAATTTCAGCCCTCATATTCTACCATAAAATATCAAAATAAACACATTTCACCTATGGGTATTTTTCCAAATATGAACCCCTAGCTTAAATTATTGCTAGAATAAGCTTAATCAAGTTACCAGGATTCCAAAAACGTAAAGAACTTGAAAAACGGGGCTAGAACGGACTTACTATTGAGCTTGGAAAGCTTGAAAACCCTAGACATGGCTTCCCCCATGCTAATTTTGGCCTCCTTGAAAAATATGAGTCAATTTTGGCTTTATTTTCCCTTTTTATTTCTTTTAATTATCAAATGACTAAAATGCCCTTAAGGCCTTTCTTTAAAATTTTGTCCTATTCATGCCCATTTTTGTCCAAACTAAATATAATAGTCTAATCACCATTTAAGGACCTCCTCTTTAAAACCCCATTTCAATCAAGTACTTATGAAATAGAACACATATTTTGTAACTTTTGCAATTTAGTCCTAAAAGTCCAATTATGCACTTTATCAGTAAAATTTCTTAACGATATTTTTACATAATATTTTAATCAATAAATAAACCTTAAAACTTGATCAAAATAAATTTTTTGACTTCGAATTCATGGTTCTAAAACCATCGTTTCGTTTAGGCCCTAAATCGGGCTATTACAGCAACTTCTGCAAATAAGCCCTAATAGGCAAATTAAACATGCAATCTATAAAATTTCTTATCAATACTCTAACACATGCATCTAATCACTCGGTAAATCATAAAAATTAATCAAAATAAACTTTTCTTTCTCAGATTTGTGGTTTTGCAACCACTATTCCATTTAGGCCCTATTTCGAGATGTTACAGGCTTTGACTTGATTATTTTCTGTGCTTAAGCATTGGCCTAATATGTAGGCTTGTGATAAGTCCCACACTTTGAATTTGGTATTGATATTGACTATTACTCATTTTGATTATGAAAAGATGATATTTCCTTAGTTGAGTATATTTCTTTAGGTTAGTTGAGTATATTTCCTTAGGAAAGAATGTCAATTGTAGCTGATTTGGTTGTATGGTATAGACTAGAATTGATGTTGGTTGAGTTTGTGTTAATTGATGTAAGTAAGGGTGGCAAATAGGCTTCGTAAATAGCTTTATTTTTTCCACACGGGTAGGCACACAGGCACGTGTCTAGGCCGTGTGTGACACATGGTCAACCCCATGGGCGTGTGATGAGGCCGTGTGTCCCCTGCACATAAAAATTTCAAGTCAGTATGCATGGTAATAACCACATGGGCGGAGACACGGTCGTGTGTCTCAGCCGTGTGGAGGACATGGTCTAGCACACAGGCGTATGCTATAGCCGTGTGACATGTTGGGTGGCCTGATGTCAGAAACAAAATACTTAAGTTTTCTCACGCGGGCTAAGACACGAGCGTGTCAAGGCCATGTGAGGAACACAGGCCAGGGACACGAGCATGTGTCCAGGCCGTGTGAAGTCTGCACTTGAATTTTGTAAAATGGTGTAAATAATTTGGCCACACGGGTAAGGGACAGGGGCGTGCCCCTAGGTGTTTAGGCCGTGTGAGACACATGGGTCATCAACACGGCCATGTTAGGATGGTCACATGGGCGTGTTACCTTTCCACACGGGCGTGTGCCCTGTTTTAAATGCAAAGTTTGCATAGATTGGATAAGGACCTGGAAGGATTTTGAATGGTTTCCAATGGTTGATCTAGGCCTCGTATGCCCATATTAAGAGGTTTAAGGTAGAAATCTAAAGAGTTTTAAATTGGACCGAGTCTTGGTGACTTAAAATGGGTTGCATGTACGAGATCAAGTAGGTAATGCCTTGTACTTCGACTCGGCTTGGGTCACAGATACGGGGTGTTACAAACTCTTTCTTTGTTACCATATAATTCAGTTGAGCTTCTGTCAGAGCTCGACTTGCGTAGTAGATGGGATGAAAAACTTTGTTCCTTTATTGGCCTATAACAACTCCTATCGCAAAGTCACTTGCGTCACACATCAATTCAAATGGAAAATCCCAGTCTGGTGTGACTATTATGGGTGTCGTAACTAATTGACTCTTCAAATCGTTGAAAGCTCTTAAGCACTCTTCATCAAATTTGAACGTCGTGTCCTTCTCCAATAATTTGCATAAGGGTTTAGCAGTTTTGGATAAGTCCTTGATGAATCTTTGATAGAAACCAGCATGGCCCAAAAAGCTCCTGACACCCTTTACAGATGTTGGAGGTGGGAGTTTCTCAATAACATCTACCTTTGCTTTATCAACCTCTATTCCATGTCTTGTTATCTGATGCCATAGAACAATACCTTCTAGTACCATGAAATGACACTTTTCCCAGTTGAGTACGAAGTTTGTTTCTTCGCATCGTCTTAGTACCTTGGATAGATTGGCTAGGCAATCATCATATATATCTCCAAATACTAAAAAATCATCCATAAAGACTTCCAAATATTTCTCAACCATGTCATAAAAATAGACTGTAACGCCCCGTACCCGAGACCGTCACTGGAGTCGAATACGAGGTGTTAACAGACTTAATTCATTACTTAAACAGCTCAAACAATTTATTTTTAAAATTTCCAGTCAAACTAGCAATCTGCGTCACAGTTGTTTAAAAATTCATATCTCGAGTTACGAAACTTGAAATCCAATTCTGTCAATTTTCCATGAAAATAAACTCATATATCTATTTACTAATTTTTTTCTAGAATTTTTGGCTGGGCCAATTAGTACAATTTATTAGTTAAAGTCTCCCCTGTTTCAGGGTTCGACTGCTCTGACTTCTATGTATTACGAATCAGTTATCTCTCTGTACAGAATTTCAATGACTATGAAGTTTGTTTCTCTTAAAACTAGACTCAATAATAAATCTATACATATAAAGTATGACTTCTAATTATTTTTATACAATTTATGGCGAATTTCTAAAATCAGAACAGGGGATCCAGAAATCGCTCTGGCCCTATTTCACAAAAATTTAAACATCTCATAAAATATAACTCATATACCTATTTCGTTTCTTCCATATGAAAATAGACTCATAATTCTTTAATTCCATATTTTATTCATCATCTAATTATATCTCTACTATTTTTAATAATTTTTCAAATTCACGTCACTACTGCTGTCTGAATCTATTTTATGGTAAAATTTACCTATTTCATGGTTTCCATGGATTAACTAGCAATTTGACATACATAACACCAAATATGATCATAATTAGCAATTCCAATGGCTAATCATTACCAAGAATTTTTATATTACTCAATAACCATATCATAAGACCATATATACAAAATGATTATAATGCTATACATGCCATACTCAAAATATACAAGCCATTATGCCAAGATGGTATACGGATAGTGTGAGCGTGCCTCCGACCGTTCCCGATTTCCGAGCTGGCTTGTTAACACTACAAGGAATGAAAAGGAGGGAGTAAGCATAAATGCTTAGTAAGTTCACATGCAAATAGCAAGTAACATAACCATATAAGCAAACATAAAACATCATTTGCATAATCATCACCAAGACATTCACATCATATTTTCATTTATCATCTTACCATATTGTTGTTATATCGATTTTTCAACCCGAGGGTTAAGTACATACCTGTTCAAAGTATCCATTTCACAACACTTACCAATACATCCCTTTCATCTTGAGTATTCCTCCATTTGAGTAGAACTTTACCCGTTGAACACATCGGAATATAATTCGGATACATGAAAAGTTTGCACATAAGTGCCACATATGTAGCCAAGCTACTATGTAACCCGCCCATAAGCAAACTCGGAATCAACTCAACGAGCTCGGGCATTCACATCCATAAGTGAACTCGGACTCAACTCAACGAGCTCGGATGCCTAGTTACATCTCACGAACTCAGACTCAACTCAACGAGTTCGGACATTCGCATCCATAAGTGAACTCGGACTCAACTCAACGAGTTCAGATGCCCAAATATCCCAGTGACATGTCACTTGTATCCTAATCCATTCCTAAGGTTCAACGGGACCTTTTTCCCAATCATGTGTCTCAACCATCTTCTACGGAATACCGATATCGATACTCGGTAGTATTTCACATTTTCCAAGTATATCACATAACTTGACATATTATCAAACAATTATCACGAGTATAATATTTCATAATAATTATCATATCATTTAAATAACATAAAAAAATTTAAAATAATAACTATGTTACCAACATTTACATATGAACTTACCTAGTATGCGAAAATGGCTACTTTTACCATTTCGTCCACAACTTGGTATTTTCCCCATTTTAGCCCGAATTTCAGTTTTCCTTGCTCTATCATTTAAAATATAATCTAATTAGGACTCACATTATTCAAATTGACCCAAAATAATATTTTGGGAAAATTACAATTTTGCCCTAAACTTTTGCATATTTACACTTTTGCCCCAAAGCTCGTAAATTAAAATTCAGCCTATTTTCTTATGTTTTATGACATGCTGATCATTTTTCCCTTCTATGGAAACATCAAATTCTCACTCTAACATGTACTTATGACTATTAGGTATTTTTACTGGAGATTAAGCCCTTTGCTCGTTTTCACTTAAAACCGAGTAGCACAAGTTGTCTAACATAATTTAAAACCTCATATTCTATCATAAAACACCAAAATACACAAATTTCACCTATGGGTATTTTTCCAAATATAAACCCTAGGTTAAATTATTGCTAGCATAAGCTAAATCGAGCTACCGGGAGTCCAAAAACATAAAGAACTTGAAAAACGGGGCTAGAATGGACTTACAATCGAGCTTGGAAGCTTGAAAAACCCTAGCCATGGTTTCTCCTTGCTATATTCGGCCATGGTGAAAAAGATGAGCAAAATTGGCTTTTAATTTTGTATTTTAATTCATTTTACCCCTAAATGACCAAAATGCCCTTACTACTAAACTTTCGAAAAATTTCATCCATGTCCAATTTTTGTCCATAAACTTATAAATTGGCAAAATTTCTATTTAAGACCTCCTAATTAATATTTCAAAACAATTTCATACTAGAAACTTCTAGAATACAAGTTTTGCAAATTATTCGATTTAGTCCCTAATTTCAATTTAAGCATTTTAGGCATAGGATTTCATCACGAAATTTTCACACAATCATGCAATCATATCATAAACATAAAAATAATTATAAAATAATTATTTCTATCTCAGATTTTGTGGTCATAAAACCACTATTCCGACTAGGCCCAAAATCAGGATATTACAACTCTCCCCCCCTTTAGGGATTTTCGTCCCCGAAAATCTTACCAAAAAAAGTGGTCTTCACTTTTAATCTCATATTCGGTGCCGAAGAACTTTCACTTAGACTGTACCTCCAATACATCTATTTAATTTCTCATATGATCTGAAAGCTTACAGTCTCAACTCTCAACTGTTCTTAAATTTTCAACCCTTCTCAGTTTCCCATGATATCATTGCATAAAACCCGGATCTTAACTTGATTAATGGAGACCGGAATTCCAAGAAATCCAACAATCAAAGAGACCTAAATTTCCATGAATCTAATGAGTAGGAATTCATTCAATACAGATATGATTTATAGATCTTGCCAAACATTTAACAATAGGATACATCACATTTTCCTCTTTCTGCCATGGAAATAATTCTGATATGGCCTCAAGAATAATCCTTCTCATTTCCATCCCAATATCAACACTGACAAGGATAATTTTGATAGATCCCAATGTTCGGCTTTAACCTCTTTAACTACTCCGATTTTATGCAACATCGAATGCTCTAAACTATCACATTACCTCACCGTCTTGAAACACATCACAATTCATACAACAGTACATTACTGAAAGTTAGGAAGTCTTTACTCAATGTAGACTAGTCTAGTTTAGACGCTTCGGTTACCAATATTCTCATCTATCTGAACTTTGGCAACATGTAATAAACTTTTCAGCTTTCACAAAATGAAAACCTTATCATTCGTAGTGACTTTAACTAATATCAAACTTTTTCTAATAAATATATACTTCTCGTTCAGACTATTTACTCTTTTATCCATACAAAATGAAATTCTATTATCAGACTTGGGAAAAATAATCCTAAAATAATTGTCGCATGAAATCTTTCAAATAGATAATTCACCATACCGACTGAAACTCGCGTTTTTAACACTTATGCCTTTACTAATGTCAAATCCTTACACAGAAATTAGAAAAAAAAAAACCCCAATACTAAAATCACCACATTACCAAGATCAAATTAGAAGTATAGTCATACTTGAAATGATTATCACGAGCTGAAGAACGCACTTCGAACACGAGTCATAATTGACAAATTATGGAACAAAGATAACAAGAAAACCAAATAAAGAAATCCAAAATAGAGAAATCCAGAGTAAAGAAACCCAAGATACGATACTATGCTGAAGAATCGAAAACCAAGCCGGAGAATCGAAAACCAAACTCATAGAGAAAATACAGAATACCTCGATAATTCTTCAAAGAAAGAAAGTCCAAGAGAAAACATCATTTAATCTCACTAGAATCAAATATAACAAGAACAATATATCTTCCCATACATATATATCAGATGAAGCATCAAGTAGAAGAAACAGAATCATAATATCATATGTATTCTCTCATCAATTCTTATCAGACAAAATGAAATAGAATACCCGATGAAATAAAGCAATATAAATTATAAAGCAGTCAGACTACCAATGCTTTCATCCAACACCAGGATTAAAAGACATTCCCATATAATAAGAATTTCTTCAGAAGATTAATACCATAGAAATATTTCTGAGAACGGGTAAACACATAGAACATCTCAAAAGAGACTGCTAAATTTGTCCAGTCATAACTATCATACACAGATAGTTCACATTTCAAATATCATTTCCCCAACTAGTTCTGCCGTCACAAATTTCATCTTAAACGAATCACTAAAGAATGCCAGTTCTGAATAAATTTCGATTTACACTTTTCTCGACCTTGCACCTAAGTAATTCGATTTACCAAGGAGAATTCCTTTTCTAACTGGGACAGTGCATAATTCCAATAATCTTTACGTCAATCCGATACTTTACTGGCTCTGAATTTACTTATCAGCTCATTTTCAATCTCTGATCATACTTATAATTATTCTATCACTGAACTCTTTGGGTTCTCAACCAGAAACTTATTCAATACAAATCTCATGAAATTCCATTATAAGTACCATTTCGGTAAGGGGGAGGGGTTGTAGGACCTCTGACTCGACTTTCTTATACATATACATATGACACAACTTCCATCATCATAACAACATCATCAAAATCATGTCATTCATTCATGTTGGCTTACACCAATTTTCCTATTGTCCCATTTAGACAATATACTTATGCATACATTCTATGTTTTCTAGATAGCTTTACTTATCCATTCATTTAATTAAATTAAGTCATGCTCATGACATCATATAAGGCCAAACAAACATAGATATTTGCACCATAATCATAACTTTCATTTCATGCATCATCATGTACATATCATTACAATCATATAATTCAGTCCAACAATTTAACATAGATAAGTTCATTTCATTATAATCCTTTATCTCATAAAAATTATATATCATTAGCATTCATCAACATTCGACGTCCAAATCAAAACAAGGACGTTTTCATTTGTATCATAATATTATGACTTTTATTCATGCCTCTACTACTTTCTATTTATTCCGTTCATCTTATCAAGTAAGCCATATACACTACATCATATGAGCATTAAGCAAATATGAATATTTATCACATATGTATCATAAACCTTTATTCATACTTTTCTGAACCGATACTTATCATAATCATAATTTTACTCAAACACCTTTACATAACGTTGAAGAGTACCCTGTCTAAATAAGACGGTACTCATACGCGTCGGAAGACATCACACTATCACAGATCAGTGGCATGTATAGCTAAACTATTACACATGCTAGGTTAGTCCGAGAACCGACTAAACCTGCTCCAAATGTAACTCCCCGTACCCGTGACCATCATTGGAGTTGAATACGAGGTGTTAACAGACTTAATTCATTACTTAAACAGCTCAAACAATTTATTTTTAAAATTTCCAGTCAAACTAGCAATCTGCGTCACAGTCACTTAAAAATTTATATCTTGAGTTACGAAACATGAAATCCAATTCCGTCAATTTTCCATGAAAACATACTCATATATATATTTATTAATTTTTTTCTAGAATTTTTGGCTGGGCCAATAAGTACAATTTATTAGTTAAAGTCTCCCCTGTTTTAGGGTTCGACTGCTCTGACCTCTGCGTATTACGAATCAGTTATCTCTCTGTACAGAATTTCAATGACTATGAAGTTTGTTTCTTTTAAAACTAGACTCAATAAGAAATCTATACATATAAAGTATGACTTCTAATTATTTTTATACAATTTATGGTGAATTTCCAAAATCAGAACAGGGGATCCAGAAATCGCTCTGGCCCTATTTCACAAAATTTTAAACATCTCATAAAATATAACTCATATACCTATTTCGTTTCTTCCATATGAAAATAGACTCATAATTCTTCAATTTCATATTTTATTCATCATCTAATTATATCTCTACTATTTTTAATGATTTTTAAAATTCACGTCACTACTGTTGTCTGAATCTATTTTATGGTAAATTTTACCTATTTCATGGTTTCCATGGATTAACTAGCAATTTGACATACATAATACCAAATATGATCATAATTAGCCATTCCAATGGCTAATCATTACCAAGCATTTTTACACTACTCAATAACCATATCATAAGACCATATATACAAAATGATTATAATGCTATACATGCCATACTCAAAAAATACAAGTCATTATGCCAAGATGGTATACGGATAGTGTGAGCGTGCCTCCGACCGTTCCCGATTTCCGAGCTGGCTTGTTAACACTACAAGGAATGAAAATGAGGGAGTAAGTATAAATGCTTAGTAAGTTCACATGCAAATAGCAAGTAACATAACCATATAAGCAAACATAAAACATCATTTGCATAATCATCACCAAGACATTCATATCATATTTTCATTTATCATCTTACCATATTGTTGTTATATCGATTTTTCAACCCGAGGGTTAAGTACATACCTGTTCAAAGTATCCATTTCACAACACTTACCAATACATCCCTTTCATCTTGAGTATTCCTCCATTTGAGTAGAACTTTACCCGTTGAACACATCAGAATATAATTCGGATACATGGAAAGTTTGCACATAAGTGCCACATATGTAGCCAAGCTACTATGTAACCCGCCCATAAGCAAACCCGAACTCAACTCAACGAGCTCGGACATTCGCATTCATAAGTGAGCTCGGACTCAACTCAACGAGCTCAGATGCCTAGTTACATCTCACGAACTCGGACTCAACTCAACGAGTTCGGACATTCGCATCCATAAGTGAACTCGGACTCAAATCAACGAGTTCGGATGCCCAAATATCCCAGTGACATGTCACTTGTATCCTAATCCATTCCTTAGGTTCAACGGGACCTTTTTCCCAATCATGTGTCTCAACCATCTTCTACTGAATACCGATACCGATACTCGGTAGTATTTCACATTTTCCAAGTATATCACATAATTTGACATATTATCAAACAATTATCACGAGTATAATATTTCATAATAATTATCATATCATTTAAATAACATAAAAACATTTAAAATAATAACTATGTTACCAACATTTACATATGAACTTACCTAGTATGCGAAAATGGCTACTTTTACCATTTCGTCCACAACTTGGTATTTTCCCCATTTTAGCCCGAATTTTAGTTTTCCTTACTCTATCATTTAAAATATAATCTAATTAGGACTCACATTATTCAAATTGACCCAAAATCATATTTTGGAAAAATTACAATTTTGCCCCTAAACTTTTGCATATTTACACTTTTGCCCCAAAGCTCGTAAATTAAACTTCAGCATATTTTCTTATGTTTTATGACATGCTGATCATTTTTCCCTTCTATGGCAACATCAAATTCTCACTCTAACATGTACTTATGACTATTAGGTATTTTTACCGATTAAGCCCTTTTGCTTGTTTTCACTTAAAACCGAGTAGCACAAGTTGTCTAACATAATTTAAAACCTCATATTCTATCATAAAACACCAAAATACACAAATTTCACCTATGGGTATTTTTCCAAATATAAACCCTAGGTTAAATTATTGCTAGCATAAGCTAAATCGAGCTACTGGGAGTCCAAAAACGTAAAGAACTTGAAAAACGGGGCTAGAATGGACTTACAATCGCGCTTGGAAGCTTGAAAAACCCTAGCCATGGTTTCTCCTTGCTATATTCGGCCATGGTGAAAAAGATGAGCAAAATTGGCTTTTAATTTTGTATTTTAATTCATTTTACCCCTAAATGACCAAAATGCCCTTACTACTAAACTTTCCAAAAATTCCATCCATGTCCAATTTTTGTCCATAAAATTAGAAATTGGTAAAATTGCTATTTAAGACCTCTCAATTAATATTTCAAAACAATTTCATACTAGAAACTTCTAGAATGCAAGTTTTGCAAATTATTCGATTTAGTCCCTAATTTCAATTTAAGCACTTTAGGCATAGGATTTTATCACAAAATTTTCACACAATCATGCAATCATATCATAAACATAAAAATAATTATAAAATAATTATTTCTATCTCGGATTTTGTGGTCACAAAACCACTATTCTGACTAGGCCCAAAATCAGGATATTACATAGACATCATACATCTTTGAAATGTAGCAGCTGCATTACATAAACCAAATGGCATGTGCCTAAATGCGAATGTACCGTTCGGGTAGGTAAATGTTGTCTTATGCTGATCTTCTAATGCTACAGTAATCTGATTATACCCCGAGTATCCATCGAGAAAAAGTAATAGTCTCACCCTGTTAGTCTATCGAGCATCTGGTCCAAAAACAACAAAGGAAAGTTATCTTTCCTAGTCGCCTTGTTTAGCTTCCGATAATCGATGCAAATTTTCCATCCCGTAACAGTTCTAATCGATATCAACTGGTTATTCTCATTTTCAATTACCATGATACCTCCTTTCTTTGGCACGCACTGGACTGGACTTACCCATGAACTATCTGAGATGGGGTAAATTATACCCGCATCTAACCACTTGATGATTTCTTTCTTAACTACGTCCTTCATGATGGGGTTTAGTCTTCGTTGTCCATCACTCGTCCCTTTTTTTTCATCTTCCAGGATAATCTTGTGCATGCATACAGTAGACTAATATCGCGAATACCGGCTATGGTCCATCTGATAGCCTTCTTAAATTCTTTCAACACCAGGATGAGTTTCTCTTCTTGCTCAGTAGTTAATTCTGCTGAAACAATCACAGGCAGAGTAGAAGAGTTACCTAAATAAACATATTTCAAATGTGACGGAAGTACCTTCAGTTCTAATTTTGGTGGCTCCTCAATTGACGCTTTTGGTTGGGCACATTCGAAATTATCAAAACGGGATTGTGGATTAAATCCCCTTTGATTGGCTTCTAACAAAGTTAAGTATTTGTCCTCCTCTTCATCATTTGGAGGATTTGATGTCAACATTCGTTCCAATGGGTCCTCAACATAGTTGAGTTCCTTTTCCATTATTAAATCCTTTAAATCGGAAACTATAAAACAATCATCAAATGTGTTAGGAAATCGCATAGACTTAAAAACGTTAAATGTTATCTGATCATCGTGAACACGCATAGTAAACTTACCCTTCTGCACATCAATAAGGGTCCTTCCGCTTGCTAAGAATGGTCTTCCTAGAATGATTGGCACCTCTTTGTCTGCTTCAAAGTCTAGAATCACAAAGTCAGCAGGAAAGATAAATTTGTTTACACGTACCAATACGTCCTCGATTTTTCCTTCTAGATGTGCTAAGGATCTATCTACTAATTGAAGTGTAATCGTAGTGGGTCTAACTTGTCCTGTCCCCAACTTCCTAAATAATGACATGGGTATAAAGTTGATACTCGCACCTAAGTCACATAGTGCCTTACCACAATATGTTGCTCCAATGTTGCAAGGTATGGTAAAATATCCAAGATCCTTCAACTTTGGGGGTAATTTGTCTTGAAGATATGCGTTGTATTCCTTTGTTAGGGTTACCTTCTCAAATTCTCCAAGCCTTTGTTTTTAGACAAGATATCCTTCATGAATTTGACGTAGTTCGGCATTTACTCAAGTGCTTCAACCAACGGGATGTTGATATGAAGTTGCTTGAGTACGTTTAGGAACTTTTTGAATTGAATTTCCTACTTCTGCTTTTGAAGTCTTTGAGGATAAGGTGGCGGAGGTTTCTTTACTGGAACTGGTTGATTCGCCTTCTGTGACTATTCTACATCTAACGGAGTTATTAGTTAATTAGAATTAGCTAGTTCCGAAGTCACCTTGTCAAATTTTGCAGACTCTGGTTCTGGTGAAACTGGAATTTCAACAATCGGTTGAACTTCCTCTTAGTCTTGAGCATCAGCTGGCTCCTTTTGAACTTTGACGGTGTTGGACTCTGATGTCTTTCCGCTCCTTACTGTCAATACTTTACAATGCTCCTTCCCTGGATTCCTCGGATTCTCCGTATCACTAGGTAAAGCACCTTGTTGTCAGTTTCTCAGTTCAGTAGCAAGGTGGCCCATTTGGTTTTCCAGGTTTTTCAATGTAGCTGCTTAACTTTGAATTAAGGAATCATTCTTCGCCATGTATGCCTTTAACAAATTTTCTAAGCCATTGGATGGTTTAGCTTGGGATGTTTTTTGAACTTGTTGGGGAAACTCGGTGGTTGGGTCACTCTAGGTTGAGCATAAGTGTTACTCGTTCCAGCCCCTTGGTTACTCCAGAAAAAATTCAAGTGGTTTCGCCATGATGGGTTATAGAAATTGGATTCCAGTCCTTGCCTTCCTCGATTTTGGTTCTGGTTACCCATGTAATATACGGATTCTAGGTTCGATGGACATTCTTCGAACAAATATCCTTCCCCACAATAGATACAGGCTACATTTTCAAATTCATTAGGTTGCTGTGCTGCAAAACTATTCGACCCATTAGTAGTAAGATTTTTTACCATTGAGGATATTGATGATACCTGAGATGCGAGTGAAGTAAGAGTGTCTACTTCATGTATTCCAGCGACTCATCTTCCTGATGCTGCTCGATTGGTTGGCCATTAATAATTATTGCTGGCAATCCTCTCAATGATTTCATAAACCTCATTATAAGACTTAGAAAGGAGAGTAACATTAGCAGAAGCATCCACTACCATCCTCGTGTGAGCATTGAGACCATTATAAAATGTTTCAAGTTGGATGCAATGTGGGATTCCGTGATGAAGGCATTTCCGTAATAATTCTTTATACATTTCCCATGCCTTATACAAGGACTCATCATCCATTTGTTGGAAAGTAGTGATCTCATTCCTCAACTTAGCATTCTTGCTAGGCAGGAAATACTTCATAAGGAATCTTCCTGCTAACTCTTGCCATGTGGAAATTAAATTTGGTGGCAAGGAGTTCAACCAGGCTCAAGCTCTGTCCCTTAGTGAACACGGAAGTAGCTTCACTCTTAATGCATCTTCGGGTACTCTGGCTAACTTGAAAGAATCGCTAACCACCATAAGCAGTCTTAAGTGTAGGTGAGGATCTTCGGTAGGCATTCCACAGAATTGGCCCACTGTCTGAAGCATCTGGAACATGACTGACTTCAACTCGAACTATTGTGCCTCAATTTTGGGTCTCCTAATACCCAGATTAAGATCATTAAACACTGGCACGACATATTTTCTTAAAGCTCTGTCCCTATCACTAGCAATAAGGATAGGATTTTGAGTAGGGTTTGCTCTGTTTCCTTGATTTGGATTTTCAAAGTTCATTTCTTTGGTCCTTCTCTAACTTGCTTGTCTTCTTCGTTGTCGGAAAGTTCGTTCAATCTCAGGGTCTACAGGGAGTAAATCGATGATTCGGTCAATACTCATAAACACCTGAAATAATTATAGAAAAATTAATTAAGTTAAAATTTAAACAGAAAATTAAACTAAAATGCAAAACTAGCAAATTCACAAAATAATGACTTTTTAAAACAGTCCTCGACAACGGAGCCAAAAACTTGGAACGACAAAAATGTGTAAGTGTATACAATCGCAACAAGTAATAAAGTAACAAGAAAATTTCGAGTTATCGTACCCACAGGGACTGTGAAAAGAATTATTTTTGAATGCTATTTAAAACACTTTGGTGAAGAAAAATATTTTGTTTGAAGAGGGTGATTAAAAACTAAGATTTTAAACTAAGTAAACTAAATAAATAAATCTTAAATGCACAATTTCAAAATACGAGTTTAATCAAGATGACATAATTGTGTTTGATTAATTACATTTCTTATCTTAGAATTATTAAACTCATGTTTATATTGCTGCAAATAAATTCACGGCAACTCGGCAATTTGCTAACTTATGAACATACTCACCTACCAAAATCCATTCATCTCTTGAACATATTTCTATGTCAAGTCAATCGATTAAACAAATCTTAATAGGCAAATATGTTATAGCACATACATACTTATTAAATTGAAATAATCTCTTAAACATATCCCTATGTCAATTCAAACAATTAACTCGATTTAATAAGCACATAAAAAACTATGTGAGGTAACAAAGTATCCTTACCTTGAAACAGTTTAATCACAATAATCTTACAAGTTATGCAAGGCAATTGTATCGTCAGATACCATTGCTAATTTAACCCTCAGCTACCTTAGATTTAAACATGCACTAATTAAGTACTATTTCTATTAATTACAATTTCAGTCCATTTAAATAATTAATTCATTAGTTACCTAACAATTGTAACGCAAGAATAACTTAGTCATGATTTTACTTAATCAAGCATCTTACCGAGGCCTATAACAACATAAACACAATTTTAACAATTTAAGAAGACGGAATGCAATCAACCTAAAATGAATTAAATTCAAGCTAAATTGATTAAATTAACCATTCCAACAACATAAATATTCATAGATATGTTCATCATAACAACAACAAAAATTAAAGAGATAGGGAACAAGAATCAAATCCGTTGTTTTTCCGTGGCTTGATTAGCTTGCTCTCGTTGATCAAAGCTTCTATGAACACTTAAGTGTTGCTTCAAATGGCTGATGAACACCCTTTTTCCAAGGAAGGAAATCGTCAAGAGAGCAAGTGAATTTAAAATTGCAAAGAAGAGAGAAAATGGAGAGAAGAGAGAAAAGATGTGAATGAATTGATGTGTGTTGAATGATCAGCCAAAGGGTGGTTTTTATAGCTGAAGATGGCTGCTAAAATTAGCTAAAAATAGCAGCCAAAGAGCCATCCCTTGGCCGGCCACACATGTGGCAAGTTTGATGGTTTCAACTTTGCTAAATTTGGCTTGGGGCATATCTACAAAGCCACTAATTGTGGAGGGGTTTGAATGCAAATTGAACAAGTCTTCGAGGGCCTCTTTGCAAGCTTAAATAATAAGCTAATAAGTTGATTTGGGTCAGCTCTTGGGACGGTTTTGGGCTGTCCATTTCTTGGGCGGTTCGATTCACTCGGTTTGGTTCAACTGGACAACTTTTTCATAATTAATTAATAATAATTTATTAACCCAAATTAAATTGGATATAAATTAAAATTAATTATATTATGAATTAATACATATAATTTTGGACCATCTTAGGATGAAATTTAGTTAGCCTCGATACTTCAAATTGCTTCTCGGTTTTGTGCTTCTAGTAGTGTCTACCGAGCCATTTTTCGCCCTTTTGTGCAAATCTATTGAAAATAACCAAAATTCATCAAAACTAATTATAAAATTAAC
The DNA here is from genome assembly GCA_025698465.1 of Gossypium longicalyx. NCBI lineage: Eukaryota > Viridiplantae > Streptophyta > Magnoliopsida > Malvales > Malvaceae > Gossypium > Gossypium longicalyx. Next base: position 78,050,112 of record CM047002.1, on the reverse strand, counting down.
TAAAATTCATGTTCATATTTTAAGTGCACTTTAATTATTTTATAAAAATTAATTATTTTTCGACAAGAATTTTATCAAAACTGTATGATTTTAAGTTAAAAAGGATTTGTAAAATTGCGTAAATTTTTGTGTTTCCTGTAGACCACCTAGAAATGCTAGAAATTTGAGTGGGAGTAGAGGGGCGACAAAGGATTCAGCTGTGAGATTCGAGGCTAGAGCACCTGCTAGAGCCTATGCTATTCGTGCTCGCAAAGAAGCGTCATTTCTAGATATTATCACCGGTACTTTCACTCTCTATGATACTAATAAGATTGCATTGATAGATCCAGGATCAACTCATTCTTATATATGTATGAATTTAGTATCTAGTAAGACTTTACCTATAGAGTCTACTAAATTTGTCACTGAAGTATCGAACTCCTTAGGCAAATGTGTTTTGGTTGAAAAAGTCTATAAGAATTGTCTGTTAATGAATAGGGATTTCTATTTTTCAGCTAATCTAATGTTGTTGTCATTTGATGAATTTGATGTGATTTTAGGTATGGATTGGCTAACGATGCATGATGCTATAGTGAGTTATAGATGAAAGACAATTGAACTGAAATGTCAGAATAATGAGACTATTAAAATTGAATTTGATGATCTGAATAGTTTGCCAGTTGTGATTTTGTCTATGTTAGCTTAGAGATTTGTGAAAAAGGCGTGTGAAGCTTATCTTGCTTATGTACTTGATATGAAAGTGACAGAAACAAAGATTAAATTTGTATCCAGTTGTATTGAAACAACTTTATTAGTGGCACGGCATGAAACAAGATATCTCAAAATTTGTTTTGAAATGTTTGATTTGTCAGCAAGTCAAAGCTGAGCATCAAGTGCCGTCAGCTTTATTACAGCCTATTATGATTCTTGAAGGGAAGTGGGATAGAGTAACAATGGATTTCGTATCGGGTTTGCCCTTATCTCCAAAAAAGAAAGATGCGATCTGGGTTATTATTGACAGATTAACGAAGTCAACTCATTTCATTTTGGTACTGTAGATTTCTCGATTGATAAATTGGCTAAGTTGTATATCTCAGATATTGTTCGATTGCAAGGAGTACCAGTATCTATTGTTTCAGATAGAGATCCAAGATTAAATTCGGGATTTTGGAATGGCATTTCACCCACAAACAGATGGTTAGTATGAATGATTTATTCAGATACTTGAGGAAATGTTGCATCGTTGCATTCTTGAGTTTGAAGGTAGTTGGGAGAAATATCTACCGCTGATTGAATTTGCTTACAATAATAGCTTTCAATCGAGTATAAAGATGGCACCGTACGAAGCATTATACAGTTGTAAATATCAAACACCGTTGTACTTGAGTGAGCCCAGCGAAAATAAGATTCATGAGGTTGATCTGATTAGAGAGACTGAAGAAAAAGTGAAAGTAATTCGCAATAGTTTGAAAGTAGCTCCGGTTTGACAGAAATCGTATGCAGACTTAAAACAGAAAGATATTGAATTCCAGATTGGGGATAAAGTTTTTTTGAAAGTGACACTGTGGGAAAAGATATTGCAGTTTGGTCGAAAAGGGAAATTGAGTCCACAATTCATCGGACCGTATGAGATTACTGAGTGTGTAACACCCCTATCTCGTATCCGTTACCGGAATAGGTAAGGGGCATTACCAGAAAAACATAACATTTCAAACCAATTCAGAATCACAGATATTATTTAATATCATTTCATAAGCAATTATTTCATAAGAAGGTCTACGAAACCTAAAACATATGTTTAAGAACGGTTAAAGCTAAACCAAACACATTCATAAAATTTAGAACATAGAAAATTTTTCAATTCTGTTGAGGTCACACGCTCGTGCGTCCAGGCCGTGTGCCTCACACGGGCATCAGACACACCCATGTAAACCAACCGTGCCAAAACAGAGCATGCATACTGACTTTTTCACACGGCTAATAGGCACGCCCGTGTACTATGGCCCTATGATACATAGCTAGCTACTGACTTTAGCCTACGGCTATATGACATGCCTGTGTGTCATGACCATGTGATTCTTGGAAGAATACTGCTTTTTTAACACGGCCCCAAGGCACGCCCGTGTCCCCTGACCTGTGGCACCAAGTAGACTTGCTTTAAGCCAAAATTTGCCACCCATTTTTGGGTCAACCTACAAGCAAGGAGTCAAGCATATATGTACAACCCAATCAACCATTCTTTATGCTAAAACATACATCTTTCATGCCATAATATTATCAACCATTTACATAATTATAAACCTTACCTATTTATACCAAAACATAAGATAGGTTTATATCAAAAACATCATTCAATCTCATACCATGAATTCACCAACTTACCATTTCTTTTATCCATCTAAAACATACATCCACTGCATATAACTCCACATACTATAAACCATTCACAACCATGAATTCAAGCACAAAATTTACTAAATCACATAGCGAAATATATACATCACAAAATACACTTCCCAACTACTAGCTTATACATGCCATACTTCAAATATATACATTTTCAAAAGTACCAAAATGAGGTCCGATAGTGTGATGACAATCCTTGACGATCTCCAAGCTTTAAGTATCTTTGATATCTATAAAACAATGCAAACACACACAAAGTAAGCTTTCAAAAGCTTAGTAAGCTTGTACTCAAATCATTCATAATATATGAAACATAAAATAACAACATTTAAGTATTTGCACAATTTCAATCCATAAATCTATATCAACTTAATGAAATTCATATACATAACATCATCTACCACTTAGGCATTATACATACCTGAATCTTCCCGTACTTATACACTTTCATACTCACCTCTTGTGAATGTTATAAGACTTTCCAAAACTTATTCGTATTTTAGACATCTTCCCACTTAGTGCTATATGGTTAGCCCAAAATAAATATTTTCGTACACTTAGTGCCATCTCAAATAACCGAGACTAAATCGGTATCGTACACTTAGTGCCTCAAATAGCCGAAGCTAATTTAAATCACACACTTAGTGCCAAGATAGTTTAAATTGCACACTTAGTGCGAAAACTTCTGATTCATCATCATATCATCCAATTCAATTATATACAAACCATGTATAATAAAGGCATCAAAGCTTACTTAACATCATATTTTAAGTACGAACTTACCTCGTACTTGAAATTTGTCGACTCGGACTATCTACTTGATAACTTTTGACTTTCCTCAATCTAAGTCCGAATTCCTCCTTTCTTGATCTATATGTTTTCAAAATTAACCCTTTTATTCACCAATTAATTCAATTTAATCCATAAACACATATTTAGGGCAATTTGCAAACTAGCCCTTACATTTTCACATTTTGACACTTTAGTCCCTATTTCACAAAATCACAAAGTACACATAAATTGCATACACACAAGTTTAGCCGATTTCTTCTAGCTCTCAAACAAGTCCATGCATTTCATTTATTTCACATTTTAGTCCTTCAAAATAACATTTTTACAATTTAGCCCATAATACTCAATTTCATCAAAAATCCAAAGACAAAACATTTAAACTCAACATCAAGCTTCCATAATTCATCAACTAACATCACAAAACTCATAGTTTCATCAAAGTCACATTTCAAAATCATCACCAAAATTAGAAATTAAGCCATGGGCTTTATAAAACACGAAGCAACGATCTCAAAAACATAGAAATTATCAAAACCCGAGTCTAAAATGACTTACCAATTTAACATGCATTAGCCGAATCTTAAAGAACCAAAAGATGGTTTCTTCTTCATCAATATTTGGCTGAAACAAGTGATTTACCATGCACTTTCTTTTGTTTTCTTTAATTTATTATATTTATTTCATGATTTACTATTTTAGCTTTTAGTTATAAATCATTAAAATTCACCTAACATGTCCATAATTGTCCACTCACCGTTCAAATGGTCAAATTTACATGCAAGGCCATCATATTAAAAAGCCAAATCAATTTGACACCTTTAACTAATGGAATGCAACTTTTGCATTTTACCCGATTTAGTCCTTTTTGCAAATTAAGCACACAAACAGTTAAATTTTCACGCGAGACTTTCACACATGTCAATTCACTTATCATAGTCATGAAAATTAATATTAAAATATTTTTATAAATCAGATTTGTGGTCCCGAAACCACTATTCTGACTAGGGTCAAAACCGGACTATTACAGAGTGAGTTGGGCCAGTGGCATATCGACTGTCCTTACTGTCGGAGTTAGAAAAGATACATAATGTGTTTCATGTATCGATGCTACGAAGATATCGATCAGACCCTTCGCACGTTATTTCTCCAACTGAAGTTGAAATATAGTCAGATTTATCATATAGTGAAGAACTGATTCAAATTTTAGCTCGTGAGATCAAAGAGCTGAGAAAGAAGAAAATCGCATTAGTGAAAGTATTATGGCATCAACACGACATTGAAGAAGCTACATGGGAACCTGAGGATGCTATTAGAAAACAATACCCGAACCTATTCACTGGTAAGATTTTCGGGGATGAAAATCCCTAAGAGGGGGAGAGTTGTAACAGTCCAGTTTTAGCTAAATCTATTGTTGAAAAATTATTTTAATATTATTTTCGATATTTACGGCATGTTATTTGATATGTGTGAAAATTTCATGAGCTAATTTTATCGATTGGTTGGTTAATTTGTGATAAAGGAATAAATCGTGTAAAATACAAAAGTTGTATTCTACTTATTAAAGGTGTTTAATTGCTATGATTTACTAAATTAAAAGTCCTTATGATGATATTAGACCGTTGGTAGTGTTAATGGACAATTATGACCATCCATTATATGTTTTTATATGTTTATAACAAAGGTTATTATAGTAAATTTATAAACTAAGTTAATTAAAATATATCAAAAGATGAAATTGTGTTCACCTTCTTCTTTGGCAACCGAAAATAGAAAAATAAGATAGGGTTTGAAGCTTTTTAAGTTTCAGCAAACTCCTAGCTTGATTAAGGTACAATTTTCGCTCAGTTTTTGATGATTTCTATGCTTTTGTAATCGTTGTAGCTCAATCTAGCTAGCCCGTACCTTTAATTTTGAAACTGTTAAAGATTTTAAGAGTTTCCATTGATGAGTTTATGTGTACTTTGGTGTTTAAAGATGAAATATGAAAGATTGATGATAGTTTTACATGTTTTGTAAAGTGATTTTTGATGAAAATGCATAATAGGGATTAAATTATGAAATGTATAAATTGTGTGGTTAAAATGTGAAATAAATGAAAGTTTTGGGCTGCTAGGGACCTATATATAATTTGGCCAAGCATGGGTTTTGTTGAATTGTGTGAACTTTGTGTATTTGAGAAATAGGGACTAAATTGACTAAATGCAAAAGTTTAGATGTGCAAATAGGCCTAAATATATGTTTTGGACTAAATTGAAAGAATGGTTGATTTAATAAGTTAATTTTGAATTCATATAAATCAAGAAAGAAAGAATTCGGATTTAGATTGGGAAAAAAGCAAGGTTATCGAGTAGTCGACCCGATCCGTCAATTCTGAATACGAGGTAAGTTCATATGTTATAAATTCATTTTAAATGTATTTTATGTGCTTTGATATAGCATGAACTATGATTATGTGATTACGGACAAGTTTGGAAATGATTCAACGAAGATTCGACGGTTTGAATCCCGATTAAACCTTAGGAATAATTTAGGATGATAGTGACATGTCATTAGGTATACTTGATTTGGCTTCGGGCCATGATATAGCACTTCGGGTGCGAGGGATACTGATTTGGCTTTGAGCCATGATATCAAAATTTTGGATAAGTTACCTTGATTTGGCTTCGAGCCATGGTATAGGTACTTATCGTGTGAAACCTTGAGTATCCAACTTCTATTCCAAATGGTTCAATGGGTAAATGAAAGACAATAACGTATATGAGATTGGTACGAGATGGTACAGGTATGTGAATAAACCATTTTAGATTTGAATCAAAGAAATGATTATGAGAATGTATAGTTTTGTGAATGAGTACTTGAAAGGTTTGATAGTTAATGAATGTTACATATTGATTTATGATTATGTGATTGCATTAAGTTTATCTCATACGAGCTTACTAAGCTTAATAGCTTACTTTGTTATTTTTTTCCTATGTTTTATAGTGATATCAAGGCTAGCTCAGATTCAGGAGTCGTGGGGAACATCATCGCACTATCAAACATCTAAGTTGGTACTTTTGGATTATACAATTATGGTATATGGCAGTATAGGCTATAAGTGGTACTTTGGTTGTAATTATAGCCATGAGATTTGGCTTGTAAATGATGTTAATATTGATGTGTGTTTGGCTATTAGAAATGGCTTGTAAATGTATATGTTTTGGTTTGTATCTATAGCCATGAGTGATGGCTTATTTTTGTATGTTTGGTATGAATGTGATTATGATTTCATAGTTGTTCAAATGGTTAATTGATTTGTGGAATATAAATGCTTGATAAATGCTTTGATGAAGTATGATTTTAGAAGTCATGTTGATATGTATTTGATTGGGTAAATGGCATTGAATTGAGTATTGAATTTGGTTGAAATGGTTACAGTACGAATTGTGTATTTGGTTGATGATTTTGGCTGCCCAATTGTATGATGAAATGGTACCATTTTGATTATTTAGGTGAGCATGAGTTGGGGTGGCAAATTGGCCTTGCAAATGGCCTATTTTTGTCCACACAGGCAGAGACACGAGCGTGTGTCTCGGCCATGTGCGACACATGGACATGTTACACGACCGTGTGTCCTCTAGTGTTAATATTATAGTGAAGTCAGTATGCTTCACACGGTCTCACACACGAGCGTGTGACTGGCCGTGTGGTACAAGTCAGTATACCCCCTATTTGGCACACGACCTAGTACACGGGCATGTGGTCGGCCGTGTGACCCAAGTTAGTTTACCCTCCAGTTTTCACACGGCCTAGCACACGGGGGTGTCTTTGGCCGTTTGATGCAAGTCAATATTTATGCCCTGTTTCCACATGGCCTGAGACACGGGCGTGTCTGGAGCCGTGTGAGTCACATGACCTGGTCACACGGGCGTGTGATCTCTATTTACATGAAAAATTTCTAAGTTTCCAAAATTTTCATATGTTATAGGTTTAGTCTCGAACCACTTCTAAAGCATGTTTAAGGCCTCGTAGGCCCTTATAAGGGACAATGTGATTGTGTTGAATGATTTATGAGAACGAATACTATATGTTTGATAAATGTATGCTATATGTTATGAATTGATTAGTAATAACTCGTAACCCTACTCAAGCGACAGATACGGGCAAGGGGTGTTACAATTTATTTATAAGATAAATATTGAATTAAATTTAATATTAAATTTATTAAAATAATATTATTTTTGGAATAGCTAATTTGAAATCAAATTATCCGATGAAGTCCCAATAGGAATGTGATTCCTTCACTGCTTAGCCACTGCGACCATCCACCGACCATCAGAATGCTACCGTTGTAATCGCAGTCACCGGCACCATAGTGTCTGACGGTGCAGGTGTGACACGCTCATGGAACCTTGAGCAAGTTCAGCCTGGGCTAGTGATGGCTGAACTAGCTGATCCAGCCACTGGTTAGACCATCAAATTGATTTGACATACCAAGCCTAGTTCGACCAATTTTTGGGTCTCGATCTCAGTTTTTGGTTCTTGGGCCCAATTTTTGATCTTATGTCTAATTTTCAAGATCAATTACCCATTAAACCAATTGTCTAACTTGAAAATTAATTTTCAAAAATATCATATTTATTTTAATTAATTTGATTAATTTAATTTTTCTTGATTAAAATTAATTTTACCAAAAAACACTTAGATTTTCCAAATTAATTTTTCAAGAAAATTCTTTAATCAAATTCTCTAGTTGAACAATTCTCAGGACCACCTAATTTAATTCTACATCGAATAAATCAACTCAATTAAATTATTTGCAAAGTCGTAGAATTTCCTTTTGATTCAAATGTAGTCCGATTGAGCCTTTGTTGAGCTTGCAGAATGACCAATCAGACATATACAATTAGGCTCGAGAAATTGCAACTATGTTCAAAATCATCATCTCGATAATTCGAAATTTACTTAATCATGGAGTCAATCCACAAGAAGTACCATGATTAAAAACTCCTTATTGTATACTCTTTATGAAAACAATTCATCCAACTTCTTTTTCCAATAACCTCGTCATGTGTGTGTTACCCTCATACGATATCCTTAATTCCTTTGAGTTAAATCCATTCACTCAATACAATCCTATTATATCTCATTATTACCATTGTGTCTTTTTAATGATTAACATGACTACTATCAACAAACGACTGTGATACATTGCTTGTTCGAGAACAAGCAACCCGTGCCATCTTCCATATTTATCAATCCATACAATACTAATGAGAAGATATCAATAACTCATTACTCCAGCTATGAATTCCATTGTTGCTAGTAAAGGCATGCCATACACAAGTTATATCAAAACACATGAGCATCACAAGTGAATTAATTCACAAACAGATTCAGAATTAATTCATCTTGGGTCCAGTCTAGTGTATCATTCTTCCAATGAATACATCTATGTCTCTACCTGTGGAGTCAACTGATCCGATAGCCAAGACTAGCCATCTCCCCAATTGGAATTGTAGACAACATAATAATCCTTCTAAGTATTTGAATCAATTGTTCACTTTGATTCTTTTACGAAATTATAGACTCATTTAGATTATCTACTAAAGTAAGTTGTCTTTCTCGCAATGTAAACGTTCTTAAAGTGCCACTTATTATCAATTTGAACTTAGACAACCAATGAACTATATTTTTCTTGTCACAATTTCTCTATGCATGCAAAACATGAAAAATAGAAACACAAAAGACATAAATGTGAAATGTGAAATTAACTTTGTATTCATCCATTGTTCAAATACATATAAAACAATTACATGTTTACTATAATAAGGACACATTTCCCAATAGGTCAACTGGTATGAAAAACAAGCAAACTTAGCAGTTGCTTCTTCCTCTAAAGGGAAGGTAAATAATGCTAAAAGAAATAAGGGTAATTCCTTTCGGCCACTAAAAGTGGAAAGGAAAATAACCAAGAAGCCTAAAGACTTATATAAGTCTAAGTGTTTCTTTTGCAATAAGAAAAGACATTTCAAGGCCAACAACAAAGAGTGGAAGAATTACCTAGCCGTATAAAACTTTTTATGATAGAAATTTGCTTAATGGAAGATTTGATAAACCATTGGGTCATTGATTTTGGATCCACTAACCATGTTTGTGTTTCTCTACATGGGTTCAAGGAAATGAAAAATCTTAGAGATAAGAGTCTATTGTTGAAAACTAGAAATGGGACAAGTGTGATAGCTAAAGTAGTGAGAGATGTACATCTTTATTTTGATAATTTTAGAAAGATTATTTAGAAAGATATTTTCTATGTACCAAGTCTCAAAATAAACTTAATTTCAGTTGCATGTTTATTTAAAGACGACTAGACCGTGACTTTTAATAATAATGTTGCAATTTTTAGAAATCATACTCTTATCTATAATGAATGGATGTCTAATAATATCTATTTTATTGAACCAAAGATGTACACACTTCTTGAAACTAAATTAACGAATAAAACTCTTAAGACTTCTCACTCTAATGAGGTGTACCTTTGGCATTAGAGACTTGAGACTTGGTCACATTAACCAAGAATGAATCACTAGACTTGTGAAAGATGACACCTTAAGTTCACTTAAGAAAGTTGATCTTCCATAGTGTAAATCTTGCTTGGAAGGTAAGATGACTAAGTGATATTTTAATGTAAAAGGAATGAGGGTTGTGAAACCCTTAGAACTTGTGCACACTAATGTATGTGTCCCCATGGATGTAAGTGCGCAAGGTGGTTATGATTATTACGTAAGCTTTATAGATGATTATTTGAAATATGAGTATGTGTACCTAATGCACCGCACAAGCGAAACCTTTGATAAATTCAAAGAGTTCTGTATGGAAGTGGAGAAACAACTAGGTTTACCCATAAAGACACTTTGATCTGATGAGGTGGGGAATACTTATCAGATATGTTCTTAGGTTATCTCGTAGGAAATGAGATACTATCCCAATTAACTGTGTTAGGAACTTGACCTACAGTAAAATGTAGTTGTCAATTCGGGTAAATTCTACACTTAAGGACCTTGTTTTCTAGGCTATTAAGGATTTTAATTTATATTCTCAGTAATTAGGCCTTAGGAATAAAAGTTAATAAAAATAAGTGTTTTTAACAAAGGCCCAATTGATGTGGAAGCAAAGATCGAGGGTTACACAAGCTTCGTGGGACATCAAAGCACCAAACGAATGACACAAGGTAGGATTTTGGTGTTGTGTCATGCCACGTAAGGGTTGTGTGAGATACGCATCGACTTGCTATCCAAGTTCAGTAGGGTTATTTTCACCCGCACAATCAAACTTATTCGAAGAGTAAGGACGTATCGAAGACCTAATTTGGGCTGCCAACACCTCTATAAATTAGACATTAAGGGTTAAATATAACTAAGTCATCATAATCTCCTTCAAAAACCCTCGTAGTTTAAAAGTAGTTGTAGTTTATTTTCTTTTCTGCTTTTCATAATGTTCTTATTTTTCTTCTTAAATCAGTTTTGATTCAAGAACTTGTTTATTTAATTAAAGTATTCGGTTTATATTTTTCTTTTCATTCATTTCATTTTTTTATTCCAATCGAGGGATTTGCTACTCCGTTCCCCATTCGATATTCCAATCTCTTTTCTTCTCTGAATCGATCATGTTTTTCACATGGTCTTTTCAATCAAAGTTGAGAATATGAAAACCATGAGTGGCCAAATCCCTGAGGGGAGATTAACAAGTAGGTCGAGATGTGATTAACAAAGGATTTGGGTTTTCCTGAGAGGGATTAGTTGGTATAAATTTTGTGTTTTTAAATTGTTAGGCTTGACAGCCTTAATAAATTATCATTGGTCAGACAAGGCTGGAAGATAAGTCAAACTGAGTAAATTGTAATTTATCCTAGTTGAGAAAGTGAGGTTGGGAGATAAGCAAGTATCAACCAATCGATTAGTTAGTTAGAGGCTGGGAGATAATAATTAATCAATCAATTAATAATCCATCTCAGAACCCTTATCCGAAGTTAGTTACAAACCCTGAAATGAGTTAATCTTCCTGATTGGTTTATCGACTTAATTCACTTGTTTATTTCTCATTATTTATTTGTTTCTGTTATCTATTTATTCTTATTCCTCTTAATCTATTTTATGGTTAATCGTAGTATAAGAAATAATTACTACTACTTAGACTTGTTATTGTAAAAGTATTATTATTATTTATTCCATCCTCTATTGGGTATGATCCTCGAAATATTGTCGGTATTTCATTGTACAACTATCTTAAAATTTGACCCTTGCGGTCACCGCCATTCTTAATTCCTATATTTTTGGGTGTTATAATTAAACTATAAAGTGCATTTGTAGACGGTCAAAGCTCCACAATAGAATGACATGGTAGAGAGAAGGATCTAAAATTTGTTAGACATGGTTCGATCGATGTTAAGTTATTCGCAGCTTCTAGTCTCATTTTGGAGATATGATTTACAAACGACTTGCTACATTCTAAATGATGTATTGGCTGAGGCTGCACCTTAAATTCCATATGAATTATGGCATGGTAGGAAGCCAAATATAAAGCATTTTAGGATTATTCATGGACAAAGATGTGAGAAAGTTGGATTATACATGGACATATTTGTGCATGTTCGTAGGATATCCTAAAGGAACAAAGGGTGGTTTGTTTTATAACGCAAAAGGGAAATCAATTGTAGTGTTAACTCATGCTACCTTCATTGATGAGAGTTACATGAATGACTTTAAATACACAAAGGGTGGCTTGTTTTATAACTCGAAGAACATTCTAGAAATACACAAAACTCTATAGTAACAGTTCTAAAACCAAATCCATATAGTAAACATACAAAAAATCAACAGTAGAGGGAGCTTCATCACAGTTGGAGGGTTTCTTGTAGGATTAAGTTCTTCAAATCTAGAGGAAGTGTTTTAAACATTGAGGCTACCGAATAGGAAGATGATGTTCCATTGACATTTGATGAAGTAATGCAAAGTGTTGATTCTAAGCTTTGGGAAATAGCTATGAAAGCTGAGATGGATTTTATGCAATCCAAGATAATGTGGGAACTTGTAAAATTTTCAAAAGGGATTAAAGCCATAATATGTAAGTGGATATACAAGAAGAAAAGAAATATAGATGGAAAAGTGAAAACTTCTAAAGCCAAACTTGTAGCAAAGGGTTATACTCAGAAGGAAGGTATTGATTACAAAGAAACCTTCTATCCAATAGCCATGCTCAAGCCAACTCCTATATTGTTATCCATTATGGCGACACTCTATTATGAGATCTGAAAAATGGATGTGAAGACAATGTTCTTGAACGACTATCTTGATGAGAGCATCTATATGATTCAACCCACCAAATATATAGCTAAAGGAAACCAACATAAAGTTTCCAAACTGCTTAGATCTATATATGGGCTTAAGCAACTATCCTGCTCATGGAGTCAAAGATATGGTCAAATAATCAAAACTTTTGTATTTGAGCATAACATAGATGAACCTTGTGTTTGTCGTGAAATTATTGAATGGTGTGTGTAACATCTCGGTTTAGACCCTAGTCAAAATAGTGGTTTTGGGACCACAAATCCGAGTCTAAAAAATATTTTAATGTTATTTTTCATGCTTATTGTATGTGAATTAGAATGTGTGAAAGTCTCGTGTGAAAATTTAATCATTTGTGTGCCTATTTAATAGAAATGACCTAATCGCATAAAATGTTAAAGTTGCCTGTTATATGTTAAAAGTGCCTATTTGATTTGGATTTATAATTTTGAGGTCCTTATGTGGTTATTTGACCATGGTTTTGATTAAATGACATTAATGGACATTAGTTGATGGAATATTAATGTTTTATTACAAGGGTAAAATGGTAATTAGTGTATTTTGATGAAATAAAATAAAACAAACATATTTCATCCATTATTTTTAGTGTTCATCCACCAAAAATAGGAAAGAAAACATAAGTTTGAAGAGATTTAAGTTTTGACACTCATCTTGGCTAATTAGGTATGTGTTTTTGTTCGGTTTTTTATAATTTCAACGTTTTTGTAATCGTTGCTTTATATACTACAAAGCCCATACTTGAAATTCTAATTTTGATGAGTATTTTGAGTTATGCCATTGATGAATTCATGAGTTTTGTGATGTTAATTGGTGGAATATGAAAGCTTAGTGTTTGATATACATGTTTTGTAAAATGATTTTGAGTAAAAATGCATATTAGGGATTAAATTGAGAAAAGTGTAAATTGAGGGGTTGAAATGTGAAATAAATGAAAATTATGGGTTGCTAAGGACCATAGGAAGATTCAGCTAACACATAGTTTTGATGAATTTTTGTGTATTTTGTGATTTTATGAAATAGGGACTAAAGTGTCAAAATGTAAAAATGTGAGGGCTAAATTGCAAAATGCCCTAAATATGTGTATATGGATCAAATTGAATGACTTGTTAAATAAAAGGGTTAATTTTGAATACATATAGATCAAAAAAAGAGGAATTTGGACTTAGACCAAAGTCGAAGGTTATAGAGTAGACAATCTGAATCGACTAAACCGAGTACGAGCTAAGTTCGTACGGGATAAATGATTTTACAATTTATATTTTAGTGCTTGATAATGCTTAAATTGTATATATTTGACTATGGTGTGAGTATGATGATAAATAGACTATGTTCAGCATTAAGTGTGCGATTTGAAATAGCTTCGGCTATAAATAACACTAAGTGCAAATTGGAATAGCTTCGGGTATATGTGGCACTAAGTGTGTGATATTGAGATAGTTTTGGTTTAATATGATGGCACTAAGTGTGTGATATTTTATAGCTTCGGGTAGATTATTGGCACTAATTTTACGATGTTCTTGTGTGTGGTAAGATGATCTAATGAATTAGTGTATCGAGCATTAAAGTGATAATGTAATAGTTAAGTACGAGTTTGTACAGGTATGTAATAAATATTTATGGTTAATGATGTAGTGTATGAGATAAATGAACCTATGTGATTGATAGTATTATGTATGAATTATGTGCAAGGATATGTGAACTAAGAAAATAGTATGAAATGAGAAATGGTAATGAATGAGGTTGAGCAGTGATATGAATTGAACTATGTGTTAGCTAATATGTCTTATAGCTTTTAATGAATTGAACTATGGTAATGAATGTGGTTTGACTAATATGAATTGAACTATGAATTATTGGCTACATTTGTAAGTCAGGCTCGACCACAGCCAAGGCACATGGGCGTGTGGCTAGCCGTGTGACCCAAGTCAGTGTCGACCACGGCCAAGACACACGGGCATGTCTTGTAGCCATGTAAATAAGTCAGTATGTATGCCCTATTTGGACACGACCTAGACACATAGGCGTGTCTAATACCGTGTGAGGCACACGGCCTGTTCACATGGGCATATGACCTGTACTTGTTTGAAAAATCTTTAAGTTCTGGAAAAAAATTTGTATGTGTTCGGTTCAGTCCCGACCCCTTTCTAATACATGTTTAAGGTCTCAATGACCCATATAAAGGACTCTATATTGATGTTTGATCTATGATTCTATAATGTTTATGAAATGAATGTTAAATGTTTCGATTTGTCCGATAATGCCTTTAACCATAGTCCGGCGACGGATACGGATTAGGGGTGTTACAGTGTGCAAGTGTACCCAATCGTCAACTAATAATTAAATAGTGAGTAAAGAGTATCGTCTCCATTGGGACTGTATATGTGAGGCAAATATTGTAATGTTATTAATTGGCAAGTTGGTAACTGAAATAATAAGAATGAGTTGAGTTAATTAAGTAACCTAAAAGAAAATTTCTAAGTATGCAAAATGAATGAAAATATTAACACAGAGTAATAAGCAGCAAATCACAAGTATTAATTACTATGACACTAAGGAGCTAGATTAATTGTTTTCCTTAACTTAAAATTATTAAAAGCAATGTTAATGATGTTACGATAGAACCACGACAATTTGGCTATTTACTATCCCAAAATGGATAAGTTATGCAGTCATACTTATTTAAACTTTAAGCCTCTTTAGCATACTTCTTTGTTCAATCAACTTCACAATTACATAAGCAAACATCATATAGGTGTTATGGAAGGTAACAATATTGTTACATATCATTACTAATTCAATCATTAAGAGATCAAACATGCACTATTCAAATATTGTGTCTACTAATTACCATTTTGTTTGGATTAAATAATTAGTTCATATGCTTCTCTATGTTAATTATGCATAAGTAGTATGATCATCATTTTATTTGAATGAATAAATGAACAAAACACATTACAACATCAACAGAGTATTAACAACATAAGATAAAGGGTTGCAATCAATCTAACATCAATTGATTTAAGTCTTTATCATTAAATTGAAAGCAAAAGAGTAAATAGCAATCAAGTTTACCAACTTGAGCAAAATAAAATATTAAAGGGAAAGAAACTAGAAGTCGATCCTGGTGATTTTTTGACGCACTATTCGTGTTTCTTTTCCTACTTTTCGCTTCATCGCTCCTATGCATAATTACTCTCAAATTGCTAAAATTAAATGTAACACCCCTAACTAGTATCCGTCGCCGGACTAGGGTTAAAGGCGTTACCAAACAAATCGGAATCTTTTACAAATAATTCATAAACAACATCCACAATAATAATCAAACATTATCATAGAGTCCCTTATATAGGTCTACGAGACCTTAAACATGCTTTAAAAAGAGGTCAGGACTAAACCGAGCTCATACAAAAATTTTCAAAACTTAAACATTTTTCAAAGTTATACAGGTCACGCGTCTGTATGAACAGGCCATGTGCCTCACACGGCATTAGACACGTCCGTGTGTCTAAGCTGTGGCAAAACAGGGCATACATACTGACTTGTCCACACAGCCACAAGACACACCCGTGTGCCAGGCCATGTGAAAATTAGGGAGGCTACTAACTTGGGTCACACGGTCAGTGACAAGCCCGTGTGTCTAGCCCTGCTCGAAATTGACTTGGCCACACTACCCAACACACGCCTGTTGTAATATCCCGAATTAGGGCCTAATCGGAATAGTGGTTTCGTGACCACAAAATCTAAGATAGAAATAATTATTTTATGATTATTTTGAGGTCTATGATATGATTGCATGATTGTGTGAAATTTTCGTGAAGAAATTTTATGCATAAAGTGTTTAAATTGAAATTAGGGACTAAATCGAATAATTTGCAAAACTTGCATTCTAGAAGTTTCTAGTATGAAATTGTTTTGAAATATTAATTAGGTGGTCTTAAATAGAAATTTTACCAATTTCTAAGTTTATGGACAAAAATTGGACATGGATGGAATTTTTGGAAAGTTTAGTAGTAAGGGCATTTTGGTCATTTAGGGGTAAAATGAATTAAAATACAAAATTAAAAGCCAATTTTGCTCATCTTCAACCCCATGGCCGAATATAGCAAGGAGAAACCATGTCTAGGGTTTTCAAGCTTCCAAGCTCGATTGTAAGTCCATTCTAGCCCGTTTTTTCAAGTTCTTTACGTTTTGGAGTCCCCAGTAGCTCGATTTAGCTTATGCTAGCAATAATTTAACCTAGGGTTTATATTTGGAAAAATACCAATAGGTGAAATTTGTGTATTTTGGTATTTTATGATAGAATATGAGGTTTTAAATTATGTTAGACAGCTTGTGCTACTTGGTTTTAAGTGAAAACGAGCAAAAGGACTTAATCGGTAAAAATACCTAATAGTCATAAGTACATGTTAGAGTGAGAATTTGATGTTGCCATAGAAGGGAAAAATGATCAGCATGTCATAAAACATAATAAAATAGGCTGAAGTTTAATTTACGAGCTTTGGGGCAAAAGTGTAAATATACAAAAGTTTAAAGTATAAAATTGTAATTTTTCCAAAATATGATTTTGGGTCAATTTGAATAATGTTAGTCCTAATTAGACTATATTTTAAATGATAGAGCAAGGAAAACTGAAATTCAGGCTAAAATGGGGAAAATACTAAGTTGTGGACGAAATGGTAGAAGTAGCCATTTTCGCATACTAGGTAAGTTCATATGTAAATGTTGGTAACATAGTTATTATTTTAAATGTTTTTATATTATTTAAATGATATGATAATTATTATGAAATATTATACTTGTGATAATTGTTTGATAATATGTCAAATTATGTGATATACTTGGAAAATGTGAAATACTACCGAGTATCGGTATCGGTATTCCGTAGAAGATGGTTGAGACACATGATTGGGAAAAAGGTCCCGTTGAACCTTAGGAATGGATTAGGATACAAGTGACATGTCACTGGGATATTTGGGCATCCGAACTCGTTGAGTTGAGTCCGAGTTCACTTATGGATGCGAATGTCCGAACTCGTTGAGTTGAGTCCGAGTTCGTGAGATGTAACTAGGCATCCGAGCTCGTTGAGTTGAGTCCGAGTTCACTTATGGGCGGGTTACATAGTAGCTTGGCTACATATGTGGCACTTATGTGCAAACTTTCCATGTATCCGAATTATATTCGGATGTGTTCAACGGGTAAAGTTCTACTCAAATGGAGGAATACTCAAGATGAAAGGAACGTATTGGTAAGTGTTGTGAAATGGATACTTTGAGCAGGTATGTACTTAACCTCGGGTTGAAAAATTGATATAACAACAATATGGTAAGATGATAAATGAAAATATGATATGAATGTCTTGGTGATGATTATGCAAATGATGTTTTATGTTTGTTTATATGGTTATGTTACTTGCTATTTGCATGTGAACTTACTAAGCATTTATGCTTACTCCCTCCTTTTCATTCCTTGTAGTGTTGACAAGCCAGCTCGGAAATCGGGAATGGTCGGAGGCACGCTCACACTATCCGTATACCATCTTGGCATAATGGCTTGTATATTTTGAGTATGGCATGTATAGCATTATAATCATTTTGTATATATGGTCTTATGATATTGTTATTGAGTAGTATAAAAATGCTTGGTAATGATTAGCCATTGGAATGGCTAATTATGATCATATTTGGTGTTATGTAGGTCAAATTGCTAGTTAATCCATGGAAACCATGAAATAGGTAAAATTTACCATAAAATAGATTCAGACAGCAGTAGTGATGTGAATTTGAAAAATCATTAAAAATAGTAGAGATATAATTAGATGATGAATAAAATATGGAATTGAATAATTATGAGTCTATTTTCATATGGAACAAACGAAACAGGTATATGAGTTATATTTTATGAGATGTTTAAATTTTTATGAAACAGGGCCAGAGCAATTTCTGGATCCCCTGTTCTGACTTTGGAAATTCACCATAAATTGTATAAAAATAATTAGATGTCATAATTTACATGTACAGATTTATTATTGAGTATAGTTTTAAGAGAAATAAACTTCATAGTCATTGAAATTATGTACAGAGAGATATCTGATTCGTAATACATAGAGGTCAGAGCAGTCGAACCCTGAAATAGGGGATACTTTAACTAATAAACTGTACTAATTGGCCCAGCAAAAAATTCTAGAAAAAAATTAGTAAATATATATATGAGTCTAGTTTCAGGGAAAATTTACGGAATTGGATTTTGAGTTTCAGAACTCGAGATATGAATTTTTAAGCGACTGTGACGCAGTTAGCCAGCTTGTCTGGAATTTCTAAAATTAAATTGTTTGAGCTGTTTAAGCAATGAATTAAGTCTGTTAACACCTCGTGTTCGACTCCGGCAACGGTCTCGGGTACGGGGAATTACACCTGTGTGTGCGACTGTGTGGTCTGCCTAGGCTCATTTAAAAAAGGCCACTAAGCAACATGGCTAAGACACACGCCCGTGTGAGAAAAAATAGGCCATTTACAAGGCCATAATGTCACCCCTTTAGGGTTCTCCCTACAAATACCATTCAAGCATCAAAAACATCATATCTTCAACCAATTTCAACCACAAAAACATTCATTATTCATATCATATATTCCTCAACTAAATTCAAGCTCATTTTTCAAACTAAAACATACATATTTACCTACCAAACACATTCAATTATACATATTCTTAACACTAAGTTTCACTTTCATTCTCATATCAAAATAATACCATTTCCATCACCAACCCACGTTACCAACTTACCAAGTTGACCATTTCTCATTAGGTCATTCATGAGCACGACACATAGGCATAATTTGTATCACATATAATAAACCAAAATCAAACCATAAGTTCAACCATAATTAAGCCATATCACATGGCTAAATATACACTTCAAAAAACATAATTAATTACCTTTAGCCTACACATGCCATATTCCATTACTTACACATCCAAAATATACCAAAATAGAGTTTGATAGTGTGATGATAATCCTCGATGATCCCCGAGCTTCCGATAGCTTCGATATCTATAAAACAATTGAAAACACACACAAAGTAAGCTTTCAAAAGCTTAGTAAGCCATATACAAATAAACTTAACACATAACATCAATTTAAATCAATTCATTCATATAATTCAAGGTAAAATACTTTCACATAGCCATATATCTCTTATAATTCATTCGACCATGATTCACCTATAAATAACATATCTCATTCTCATAGCAACTCATACTTATATCATATGTTCACCAAGGTACAGGTACTTACCTTTAATTCTCAAACATGGTATACAATTCAAATGTACCTGAATCGGATACACATTCATATGGTCATCCATTTTTTCAGAATGCCCATTGAACCATTCGAAATCAATAAGGATACTCAGATAGCTCGAAAAGCTCATACAATACCAACGTCCCAGACGTGGTCTTACATGTAATCAAATATCGATGCCACTGTCCCAGACAGGGTCTTACACGAAATCAAATACGATGCCAATGTCCCAGACATGGTCTTACACATAAATCATAAGTCGATGCCAACGACCCAGACATGGTCTTACACGATATCACATATCGGATCCTATGTCATGACATATGCATCCTAACTATTCCTATGGTTCGTACGGGGATTTTCGGACGTCGAAACTTTGTCGATACTTTCTCATATATCTCATGCTCAACTCATATAATCATTTATCATTGTTCAATAGCATAAAAAAATTAATAATTCAATTCAAACACATTTATTTGTATATCGACTTACCTTGTACGGATTCGAACGGACGAAATCAACTACTCGACGACTTTCGACTTTCCCCTTTTCTTTTGTTCTTGATCTAAATAAATTCAAATTTAACTCTTTTGTTCACCAAATCATTCAATTCAATCCAAAAACACATAATTAGGGCATTTTACAAATTACCTTCACATTTTCACATTTTGACACTTTAGTCCTTATTTCATAAAATCACAAAATACACAAAATTTTCTTTTATACAAGCTTAACCAAATTTTTCCCTAGCTCCTACAAGCCCACATATTTCATTTATTTTACATTTTAGTCCCTCAAAATAACATTTTTACAATTTAACCCAAATTACTCAAATTCATCAAAAATTCAAAGACAAAACATATTAACCCAACATATATCTTTCATTTTCCATCTACTAACATTTCAAAACTCACAAAATCAACAATGGCATAACTCAAAATCATCAACAAAATCATAAATTGAGACATGGGCATGATAGATTACTAAGCAACGATCACAAAAAACGTAGAAATTATCAAAAACCAAACAAAATACATACCTTAATTAACAAATCTCTTAGCCAAACCTCAAAATTCAGATATTGCTGTCTCATAGCATCTTCGGGATCCCACGTAGCCTCTTCAATACTGTGTCGATGCCACATCACTTTTACTAATTATATTTTCTTGTTTCGTAGTTCTTTAACCTCACGAGGTAGGATACGGATCGGTTCTTCATCGTAGGTCATATTAGACTGAATTTCAATCTCAGACGGAGAAATCACATGTGAGGGATCAGATCTGTATCGTCGAAGCATCGATACGTGAAATACATTGTGAATCTTTTCTAGCTCTGGTGGCAACAACAATCTATAAGCAACCAGCCCAATACGCTCGGTAATCTCATACGACCGATGAACCTCAGACTTAGTTTTTCTTTTCTACCGAACCGAAGTACTTTCTTCCATAGGGATACATTCAGAAACACTTTGTCGCCAATCTCAAATTCAACATCTTTTTATTTCAAATCTGCATATGATTTCTGACAATTAGAAGCTGCTTTCAAACTATCTCGGATCACTTTTACTTTCTATTCAGTCTCTTTTATCAAATCAACCCCCTGAATCTTATTCTCACTGAGCTCAGTCCAATACAAAGTTGTACGACATTTTCTATAATATAAGGCTTCATATGGTGCCATTTTAATGCTTGATTGAAAACTGTTATTATAAGGAAATTCAATCAATGGGAAATATTGTTCCCACAAACCTTCAAACTCAAGAATGCAACATCTAAACATATCCTCGATTATCTGAATAATCTATTCGGATTGACCATCCATTTGCGGGTGAAAAGCAGTACTAAAGTGCAATTTTGTACCTAAAGCCTCCTACAATTTCTTCCAAAATCGCGAAGTGAATCTCGGATCTCTATCTAACACAATACACAATGGCATCTCGTGTAATTTTACAATATTAGAAATGTATAACTCAGCTAATTTATCAAGCGAGTAATCAGATTTTATCGAAATAAAATGAGCGGATTTCGTCAATCGGTCAACCACAACCCAGATAGCATTTTTCTTTCATGGAGATAGGGGCAAACCCGAAACAAAATCTATCGTCACTCTATCCCATTTCCATTCAAGAATCATAATTGGCTATAACAAATCGGAGGGCACTTGATGTTTAGCTTTAACTTGCTAATAGATTAAACATTTCGAAACAAAGTCAGAGATATCTCTTTTCATTCCAGACCACCAGTAATGCTGTTTCAAATCATTATACATTTTCGTACTACCCGGAAAACGACTGTTGTGGGCTTCGTTCAAAATCATCTGAATCAACTCTAAATTTTTCAGAACACAAATCCGATCTCGAAATCTTAGACAATCATCTTTATCAACTCTGAATTCTGAATCAGAATCTAAATCACTCTGAGTTTGTTTTGCTATTATCTCATTATCAACCTTCTGAGCATCAATAATCTGCTGTAAGAACAAAGTCTCGCTTTCAAATCCACTAAAACCGAACCATCATCAGACAAAGCTAAATGAGCATTCATGGCATGTAATGCAAACAATGATTTCTGACTCAAAGCATCAGCAACAACATTTGCTTTTCCCGGATGATAATCGATAACAAGCTCGTAGCCTTTTAGCAATTCTAACCATCTTCTCTATCACCAGTTCAAATTTTTCTGAGTCATCAAATATTTCAAACTCTTATGATCTGAATATACGTGATATTTCTCACCAAACAAATAATGTTGCCAAATTTTCAAAGCGAACACAATAGCTGCTAATTTAAGGTCGTGAGTTGGATAGTTCTTTTCATGCGATTTTAACTATCTCGAAGCATAGGCTATGACTTTGCCTTCCTGCATCAAAATACAGCCCAAACCGTTCAATGAAGCATCACTGTAGATTATAAATTCTTTACCCAATTCTGGTTGTATTAACAACGAAGCTTTTGTCAATAGGGCTTTTAACCGATCAAAGCTTTTCTGACACTTTTTAGACCATCCAAATTTCACATCTTTCTGAAGCAGTTTCGTCAACAGAGTGGCGATCATAGAAAAACCTTTCACAAATCGTCTATAATAACCGGCAAGTCCCAGAAAGCTACAGACTTTAGAAGCATTTCTCGAAGGCTTCCAATCCAAAATGGCTGAAATCTTGCTTGGATTAACTCGGATACCAGATGCTGATACAATATGGCCCAAAAAACCAACTTCGTGCAACCAGAATTCACATTTGCTAAACTTCGCATACAACTGCTTATTACGCAAAGTTTGTAGCACTATTCTCAAATGCTCGACATGTTCAGTTTCATCATGTGGATATATCAATATGTCATCAATGAACCCAACAACAAATCGATCTAGGTATGGTCTGAATATTTGAGTCATCAAGTCCATAAAGATAGCAGGTGCATTAGTCAATCTGAAATGCATAACTAAAAACTCATAGTGTCTGTACCTTGTTCAAAAAATAGTTTTCGGAATGTCTGAATCTTTTACACGCAACTAATAATAGCCCGATCTCATATCTATCTTTGAAAACACGATAGCTCCTTTCAACTGATCAAACAAATCACCAATTCGCGACAGAGGGTATTTGTTCTTGATGGTTACTTTGTTCAACTGACGATAATCAATGCACATTCTCATCGTACTGTCTTTCTTTTTCACAAACAGAACATGAGCACCCCAAGGTGAGAAACTCAGTCTTGCGAATCATTTATCTGTTAACTCTTGCAACTGAGACTTTAATTCTTTTAACTCAGTCGGAGCCATTCTATACAGAGCTATCGAAATTAGAGTAGTTCCCGGTACTAACTCTATGCCAAATTTAACTTCTCGGATCGGAGGTAAACCTAGAAGTTCTTTAGAGAATACATCAAGAAATTTACAGACAACAAGCACTGATTCCACTTTCTTTTCTGTTACTTTCGGATCAATTACATAAACAAAATAAACTTCACAACCCTTTCTCACAATACTTAGAGCTTTCATTGACGAAATCACAGCCGGTAACCTATTCAAATCACTGGATTCAATTCGGACTATTTCATCATTCTTGCATCTCAAATCAGTAGTTTGCCGTTTGCAATTCACAATAGCATCGTGCAAAGTTAACCAATCCATACCTAGAATTATATCAAACTCATCAAAAGGTAATAACATCAGATCAGCCGGAAAACAAATATCTCAAAACATTAACAGACAATTCTTGCAGACTTTATCAACCAAAACACATCTGCCTAGGGGGTTCGATACTCTAATCACAAATTCAATAGACTCTACAGGCAAAGTCTTACTGTTCACTAAATTCATGCATATATATGAATGTGTCGATCCTAGATCTATCAATACAATCACAGAAGTATCGTAAAGAGTAAAAGTACCCGTAATCACATCTAGAGACGAAGCTTCCTCACGAGCTTGGATGGCGTAGGCTCTAGCAGGTGCTCTAGCCTCAGATCATACAGCACTGTCTTTAGTCCCTCGTTAATTGCCACTCACATTTCCCGTATTTTTGAGAGGTCTACCTCGAGCTGAAGTGTTACTCGATCTTGGATTTTGCACAATCTATTGTTCAACAGATTCGGGACAATCACGGATAAAATGATCTAAAGATCCACATTTGAAACAAGCCCGATCATATAGTCTACAATTGTCAGGATGTCTTTTACCATAGTGTTTACACTCAGGTCGATCGGATCAAACATTTCCAACACTAGCAACAGAAGTAGCTGGAGCTCTAAAGCTTGAATATGATCTAGCACGATCTCTACTCGAATACCCCACATTAGCCTTTGAACTGCAATAATCATCTCGAAATTTCTTTAACGCAGACTGAAATGATTTACTTGTGGATCTCTTTCTCACGTCTCTAGCTTCTAAATCGGCTTTTCTTTTCTTTTTCTCGAGTTCTTCAGCTTTACATGCTCGTTCAACAAGCACAACAAACTCTTTTATTTCTAAAATCCTGACTAACAAACGGATATCTTCATTCAAACCATCCTCGAACCTATTGCATATGATTGCTTTGGTCGAAACACATTCTCGTACATACTGGCTCAATCTCACAAATTCTCGCTCGTATTTTGTAACAGACATACGGCCTTATTTAAGCTCAAAAAACTCTTTACATTTCTGATCGATGAATCTCTGACTGATGTATTTCTTTCATAATTCAGCTTGAAAGAAATCCCAGGTGACTCGTTCCCTCAGAACCACAGATATTAATGTCTTCCACCAATGATACGTCGTATCTCTCAAAAGTGAAACGACACATTTTAGGCATTCATCCGGAGTCAATGACAATTCATCGAACACTCGTATTGTATTCTCTAACCAGAACTTGGCTTTCTCAGCATCATCATTAGTAGTAGCATGGAATTCTTTGGCCCTATATTTTTTTAATTTTGTTGACCGGAGGCTTATTAAACAGAATCGAATTAGCTTATGGCATAACAGGGACTTGCGAAGGATTAACTGAGGGTGAAGTTTGTGGCACAATTAAATTAGTTCGGATATATTCGGTGAACCAATCATTCATCATTTGATAGAAGGCTTACTTAGCCTCACCATCATAACTACTCGTAGCTGGTCTAGAATTAGATGGCACTGTCCCTTGCGTAGGAGCAGGCGCATTACTTTCGACATCGTCAGCTACGGCTCGTTCGGGATCCATTTACCATATAAAAACACATTTTCATTGTCATGCTTCATCACACTATCACAATTCATAAATATGGCATGTATAGCTAGACTTACGTGTGCTACGTTAGTCCTAAAATCGACTAAACTGTAGCTCTGATACCAACCAAATGTAACACCCCTAACCCGTATCCGTCGCCAAACTAGGGTTAAAGGTGTTACCAGACAAATTGAAATCTTTTACAAATAATTCATAAGCAACATCCACAATAATAATCAAACATTATCATAGAGTCCCTTATATAGGTCTACAAGACCTTAAACATACTTTAGAAAGAGGTCGGGACTAAACCAAACTCAGACAAAAATTTTTGAAACTTAAACATTTTTCAAAGTTATACAAGTCACACACTCGTGTGAACAAGCCATGTGCCTCACACGGCATTAGACACATCCGTTTGTCTAAGCCATGGCAAAACAGGGCATACATATTGACTAGTCCACACGGCCACAAGAAACGCCTGTGTGCCAGGCCATGTGAAAATTAGGGAAGCTATTGACTTAGGTCACACGGCCAGTCACACGCCCATGTGTCTAGCCCGTGTTCGAAACTAACTTGGCCACACGGCCTAGCACACGCCCATGTATGCGACCACGTGGTCTGCCCAGGCTCATTTTGAAAAGGCCATTGAGTAACACGACTGAGACACACACCCGTGTCCACACCCGTGTCCCTGCCCGTGTGAGCAAAAATAGGCTATTTACAAGGCCATAATGTCACCCCTTTAGGGTTCTCCCTACAAATACCATTCAAGCATCAAAAACATCATATCTTCAGCCAATTTCAACAACAAAAACATTCATTATTCATATCATATATTCCTCAACTAAATTCAAGCTCATTATCCAAACTAAAACATACATATTTACCTACCAAACACATTCAATTATACATATTCTTAACACTAAGTTTCACTTTCATTCTTATATCAAAATCATACCATTTCTATCACCAACCCACAATACCAACTTACCATGTTGACCATTTCTCACTAGGTCATTCATGAGCACAACACATAGGCATAATTTGTATCACATATCATAAACCAAAATCAAACCATAAGTTCAACCATAATTAAGCCATATCACATAGCTAAATATACACTTCACAAAACATAATAAAATACCTCTAGCCTATACATGCCATATTCCATTATTTACATATTCAAAATATACCAAAATAGAGTTTGATAGTGTGATGATGATACTCGACAATCCCCAAGCTTTTGATAGCTTCGATATCTATAAAACAATTGAAAATACATACAAAGTAAGCTTTCAAAAGCTTAGTAAGCCATAAACAAATAAACTTAACACATAACATCAATCTAAATCAATTCATTCATATAATTCAAGGTAAAATACATTCACATATCCATATATCTCTTATAATTCATTTGATCATGATTCACCTATAAATAACATATCTCATTCTCATAGCAACTCATACTTATATCATATGTTCACCATGGTACAGGTACTTACCTTTCATTCTCAAACATAGTATACAATTCTAACGTACCTGAATCAAATACACATTCACTTGGTCATCCATTTTCTTGAAATGCCCATTGAACCATTCGAAATCAATAAGGACACTCAGATAGCTCAAAAAGCTCGTACAATGCAAATGTCCCAGACGTGGTCTTACATGTAATCAAATATCAATGCCACTGTCCCAGACAAGGTCTTACACGAAATCAAAATACGATGCCAATGTCCTAGACATGGTCTTACACGTAAATCATAATTCGATGCCAACGTTCCATACGTGGTCTTACACGATATCACATATCGGATCCTATGTCATGACATATGTATCCTAACTATTCCTATGGTTCGTACGGGGATTTTCGAACATCAAAACTTTGTCGATACTTTCTCAGATATCTCATACTCAACTCATATAATCATTTATCATTGTTCAATAGCATAAAAACATTAACAATTCAATTCAAACACATTTATTTGTATATCGACTTACCTCATACGAATTCGAATGGATGAAATTGACTACTCGACGACTTTCGACTTTCCCTGATCTAATTCTGTTTTCTTTTGTTCTTGATTTATATAAATTCAAATTTAACTCTTTTATTCACCAAATGATTCAATTCAATCCAAAAACACATAATTAGGGCATTTTACAAATTAGCCCTCACATTTTCAGATTTTGACACTTTAGTCCTTATTTCATAAAATCACAAAATACACAAAATTTTCTTTTATACAAGCTTAGCCAAAATTTTTCATAGCTCATAAAAGCCCACATATTTATTTTATTTTACATTTTAGTCCCTCAAAATAACATTTTTACAATTTAACCCAAATTACTCAAATTCATCAAAAATTCAAAGACAAAACATACTAACCCAACACATATCTTTCATTTTCCATCTACTAACATTTCAAAACTCACAAAATCAAAAATGGCATAACTAAAAATCATCAAAAAAATCAGAAATTGAGACATGGGCTTGATAGATTACTAAGGAACGATCACAAAAAACGTAGAAATTATCAAAAACCGAACAAAATACATACCTTAATCAACAAATCTCTTAGCTGAACCCTAAAAGCTTTATTTCTTTCTTTTTATTTTTATTTTAGGCACAAAATGGATGATAATGGCCAAATTCATGTTTTTGTTTTATTAATATTAACATAAATATACATTTTACCATTTTGACGTTATTATAAACATATAATAAACACATAAATAATGGTCATTAATGTCCATTAACCATGTTAATTGTCCATTTACAACATAAGGACATCATATTTTATAAGTCATAGCAAATAGGCTCTTTTAACTAATAGAAGGCCACTTTTACATTTTACGCGATTAAGTCTTTTTTTATATTGAGCACACAAACGATTAAATTTTCATACGAAATTTTCACAGATATCAATTCACATATAATAAGAATGGAAAATAATATTAAAATATTTTTTTGACTCAGATTTGTGGTCTTGAAACCACTATTTTGACTAGGGTCTAAATCGGGCTACTACATAAAATGCTCTCAAAAGAACCTCAGAATTGCTTTCTCAAACTCGTGTGTTACTTTCCCAAATGTGAAGTGGGTGAATGAAAGATGAATGAAGAAATGATGAGTGAAGAACCCCAATTGCTTGCCCCTATTTATACTTGTTTAAGCCCTCTATTTTTAGCCTATCAACCCTTTTTTTTCTCTAGGTAAGTGGCCGACCCTAATTTTTTTGAAGAGGAGTGGACGATGTAACAGTCTGTTTTAGACCCTAATCGGAACGATGGTTTCAGGACCATGAATCCGAGTCAAAAAAATATTTAAATATTATTTTTCGTGTTTATTATATGTGAATTTGCATGAGTGAAATTTTCATATGAAAATTTGATTGTTTGTGTGCTTAATTTAATAAAAGGACTTAATCGCGTAAGCTGAAAACTTGATAGTTAAAAGCATAAAGGGCCAAATTGTTAATGGCTTTGTAAGTTGAGGCATTTAAATGGAAATTTGACCATATTGAATTATATGGACAGTAGTGGCCATGTTTTATAATGGTTAAATATTTGTTATTAAAGGTTATTAAAGTAATTTAATAAAACATTATAAGTTTTAGTAATAAAACATAAAATAAAACATGCATAAGTTCATATTTTGTTGACTGAAACTATTAAAAGAAAATAAAAAGAGAAAGAACATGATATTCGGCCATTGTTGATCCAAATTCAAGGTTAGTTTGGTTTCGAGTTTTGATAATTTTTACGTTTTTGAGATCGTTGCTTCGAATACTATCCGACCCATGCTAGAATTTCTGATTTTGATGAATGTTTTGAATTATGCCATTGATGAATATTTGTGTTTTATGATATTTGATGATGAAATATTAAAGATATGTTTTAGATTAACATGTTTTGTATTGAAGTTTTTGAAGATTTTGAGTAATTAGGACTAAATTGCAAAAATAATAAATTGAGGGACTAAAATGCAAAATAAATGAAACATGTGTATTTATATGTGCTAGATGAACATTCGGCCTACGCATGTTGAATGGAGATTTTCTGTTTTATGCAATTAGGACTAATTTGTAAAAGTATGAAATATTAGGGGTAAAATGGTAATTTGCTCATTTATGTGTTGTTGGATTAAATTGAATGAAATTGTGTTTAAATAAGGTTAATTTGAAATTATATAGATCAAGAACAAAAGAAATCGGACTTGGATCAGGAAAAAGCAAAAATAGTCGAATAGCCGATTTATAACGTTCGTCGATATCCGAGATAAGTCTTTAAGCAATTAAACATCATTTATCTTGAATGTAACTTAGTTTAATATGTTGTTTTGGAATCTATAGATTCATAAAAGAGCTAGCCGAATGTGTTTAAGCATAGAAATACTATATTTGAGTTTAATTCAACTGAGTTATATCATTTGAAAGTCTATTTGATCTATATGAAATATCTGGAGTTTTTGTTATATGAATCGTGTATAAGACAGCTTTATAGTAGTGATATTTGAGCTTTGAGCCTAGTAAGCTTTATGTTGGTGAATGTAATCAGGCTTTATGCCTGGCAGGCTTATTGCTGGTGAATAAAATCAGACTTGGAGTCTAGCAGGCCTTATGCCGGTGTGTGATTCAGGCTTATGCTTAGCAAGTTTGATGTCGGTGATTTATTTTCAAGCCTATACATATAAGACTTCATGTTGATGTGATAAATGAGCAAGTAAACTGAGCTAAATGAACTTGTATATTCGGCCACATAGGTATGTACATATGTGATGTTATATTTGTATTTGTATATTCGGCCATATAGGTATGTACATATGTGATGTTATATTGGATCTTTTATATTCGGCCACATAGGTATGTACATATGTGATGTTATATTGGATCTTTTATATTCGTCCATATAGGTAAGTACTTATGCGATCTTATATTTGATCTTGTATATTCGGCCAAATGAATGGTGTTGGTATATGAAGTTAATCATTGTTTTGTGAGTTTGTGTAAATGTGTGGGAGTATATTTGAATATATAATGGTAGTTGGCTTTGAAATTTGAACAAAAATTTGTAAAATATTAACCTTATAAGTATTCGGCCAAAGTGATAGTTATGTTGAACATGTGTGGTTATGGATTGATTAAGTTGAAAATAAATATGACATTGATATAATAAATTAGTTTATTTTAGATTTTTAAGAAGTTGAATATATTATTGAGTTGATATTTGCTTATGACTTACTAAGCTATAAAAGCTTACTCTGTGTATATTTGTGATTCTGTTTTATAGATTTTGGATTCGAGTTATGAGCTCGGGGATCGTCAGCCAATTCTATCACACTATCGACTGTCTTTGGTATTTTTAATAAGTGAACTTTCGAACCTATGGCATGTATAGGCTAGGTTATGTTCTGGAATATTGTATTTTGGTTTATGTATAATGGGAGCCATGCGAAAATGGCTTAATTTCTATGCTTGAGTTCGGTGTTGGTTAAACTGCAGTTTAAGTCTATTTTGATTATCATGCCGCGTGTCATGGTTGAATATAATTTGTGTTATGTGCTCGTATTCGGAGGTGGTATGGATGAAATGGTTATGTTATATATGTTTGATCTTAGCCTAAGTTTATATTGAGAATGTATCCAAATTGTATGATGTTGTGAAGCTTGTTATGTGATTCGGTCATATAGTATTAAATGGTTGATTTGGGATATGTTTTATATTAAGACAGGGTGTATGCAAAATTTACTTATTATGCTTAGACTTGTTTTGATATTTTCTTAGATATAATGTTTAATAAGTTTAATCGTAGAAATTTGGTAGTGGAAATTTTGGATATGAATGTGGTTTTTAAATAATAAGATTCGGCCATACAATGTATTAAGAAAATAAAATGTTACATGATGATTTTTGCCAATTGTTTTGGTATGAATTTCAATGTTAATCGTGGCCTTGAATTTAGAGTACGTGCATGTTATGTATATTTGTATATATACCTTAATAGCATGTTCGGTCATGTTAAGCTGCATATGAGATTGTTAGTTAAGTTAGTTAATAAGATATAATCAGTTTTATCATATGCATGTATTTAAGTTATTAATTGTGTCTGAATATATTTATGGTATTATAATGTAATGTCTCATAGCTTAATCTGGCGACAGGTACAGCTAAGGGTGTTATAGATGGCATGGAGGGAAGTGCTTGATTTGCGAATTAGTTTTGCTTGTATTGTGGAAGAGGTTGCTTGAATTGTGGAGGGAGGTGGATGGTCACCTTGATTTGTGGAGAGGGAGTTCCTTAATTCTCTCCAAGCTGATTCTGTGGCTAAATTTGGTGCATACCAAGCCACATAGATGGTTCAGGCACCTCAAATGGATGGTTGGGCTTGTTCCCCCCTTAGTGGACAATTTGGGCTCCTTCTTCCCATAGTGGGATGCCCAATTTTGTTAACCCACTTTAGAGTTGGGTCAAGAGAATACTTGAGGTCCATTAAGCATCTTTGGGGTGTCCAAAGATGGCACCACATCAGCCCAATCCCATAGGGCTTTTACTGTAAAAATGCCGCAACATTAAGCATCTATAAATAAGGTTTAAGTCCATCTTTCCTTCCAATGCACCAACTATATGCAAAACTGCAAAATTATATGTTTAGCATATAAAATGAGCAAGATAATAAATTTAACTTAACATTATCCAAAAAGACAAAATTATAATAAAAACTATGAAATTTGTTATCAACCACTCAAAATTTACATGAATTATTAGTCTAAAAGTACTGAAGATAACTCTATATTCTAGAAATATTACACCCACAAACTTAATTCATTACTCGTCTTGAGTGATGACACTTGATAAAGGCTAAAACACATAAACTCAACACACTAAGCATAATTAATTCTTTGTCTAGTTATACATTAGATGAATTTTAGTTAAATTAAATTTTGCAAAATATATAACTCAAGTATATACATAATCCAAATTTTCTCAATCATTAAAGTGCTATTCAAAATTATGAACTAAATGCCTTCTCCTTATGAATGTGCACATAGTTCTTCCCAATTAATTTTTGGTTTCCCTCGATTAATGTAAAGCAACAATCCTAAGGTTTAAATTATGTTTTCATATGTTGAACTCAATAAATCCTTTCCACTAATGTAGTAGGCATAATAATCTAATAAGTCTTTAACAATGCTGTAATGTGGATTGGTTCAAGTTAGGAAAAAGATGGATAATTTTTAGGCTAAACAACCTTAAACTCATCTTACCTTAGACCTCCAAAATGCAATCATCCCCTAAAATATCTAACTCTTCCCTATTTCTCAATTTTGAAGCATATGCTCAATATACCTCTTTTCGCAACAACTGAACCTTCTTTTAATAAATCAAAGAATACTTTTTTAATCATGTAACTACATGTAGATCAGCACATTGTATTTGTAATGAGCACCCAACACCCTTCTCTAACTCCCTCAAACTTAAACACCAAAAATACACAAGATGAATTGAGTTTAAGGTTTTAGAAATATAAAGACAAATATTAAATAAGGGATAGTGGCTCGTTAATGCAAGGTTCAGAAAAAAAAATAGGCCATACGGATCAAATTAGGTGTTCAAGGGATAACAAATTTTATAAGGTTGGCTTGAAAGGCTCAATCTGTTCAAACAAAAAATTTCCAAATCATTTTTAAATTGCTATGCCTCCTAGGATTTTGCCTCAAGAAAATTAATAAGTCAATTCTAAAAACTTAAACCTTCATGCATGCTTGGTTTTTTCCTAAGGAATTAAAATTTTCATGGTTGACCTTATATGTAACACCCCAAACCCGACCTAGGAGTTAGACCCGAATCTGGCGTGTCACATTGAAGTGTTTTTCAAAAACCATGTTTTCATTAGAAACCCTTCTTATTTAAAACGTAATACATTGAAAACTTCTTAATTTTTTTTTCCAAAATTTCTTTTTACTTTGCGGAAGCTAATTCTAAAAGTAACTGATTTACAAAAACATGATGTTTAAAAGTTAAATTGCGAAAGCATTTTAAAAATGTTGCGAAAATGTAGTGTTTGAAAAAAGTTGTTGTTTTGGAAAACCGCGATCTATTTCTAACCATTCTAAAACATAGTAAATAAAAATCCCAAAGTAAAATAAACAAATCTAAAAATATAAGCAGTGTGTGGCCATCTCCGAGTCCTTCGCAGCACCGAACCTCCTAACATTGGGGATTACCAGCACAGTTAATAAACGGGGTGAGTTTATGAAAACTCAATGTGTAATCCCTTTACTTAGAGTAACAGTCAGTATACAGAAACAAAAACAGAAATAGTCTAGGCCAGAGCCCGTTAACAGTAACAGTACAGTCCAGTTCAAAGCATATGTGAGCCAAAGCCTATTACAATGTTATTTGGGTCACAGCCCATAATAGAATCAATTGGGCCTAGCCCAAACCAATAATAGACCAAAATGTGTGAATGCATGGATGCATGCTATCCCATGCCAATAATCCAACCATTATACATCAACTCCGTCCTCCGGTACACATCATGTGGGGATATAAATATCGACCCACCCATCTGATACACATCAATGGTAGCCCGGTTGTGATACTACATTCATTACAACAAAGCTGCTAATCATATATTGGGCTTAAAAAGCCTTTAGTAGCGGTATTACAATTGGCACAAAGCCATCGGTAACTGTATTATGTTTGGCACATAGCCATCAGCGATGGTAATATAATCGACACACCGCCTTAGGTAAATATGATCCACACAGAGTCAACCATAAGTATGTTAGGAACATAGCCACAGGTAAATACGTTTGGCACAAAGCCATAGTCAAGATGGCACAGAGCCATTTTTAGGTTGGCACAAAGCCATAATTAGATTATGTAGCACTAAGCCGTTGTCAGTAATCATATATTGGCACATAGCCTTAGGCAAATACGTTTGGCACACAACCATAATCAGGTTGGCATAGAGCCATATGTAGGTTGGCATAAAGCCATAATCAGAATAATTGGCTTTAAGCCATCGGTAGTTGTATCATGTTAGGCACATAGCCGTCAGCGACAGTAATACAATCGGCACACAGCCTCGGGTAAATATGATAGACACAGAGTCGTCAATAAGCATTATTGGGATTAAAAGCCACCGTGGATCCACGATCGTCAAGTAACCATGCAATCCTTAATCGGTGGATCCACGGTCGTCAAGTAACCATGCAATCCTCAATCGGTGGATCCACGGTCGTCAAACAACCATGCGATCCTCAATTTCTTCCTCCGTTTCATAAACCCCACCCATGTGCAACATAATATTATATGAATGCAGCAAATATACACACGATATACAAAATCATACAAATCACAATCACAAAGTCTAATCGCAGTCATACATTCTCAGTCAAAACATAGTCAAATCAATCAAATTGTATTACTAGTGAGTCATATACCCTAGAGGGGCAGAACGGTCTTTTTACCTATTAGGGGTATTTTAGTCATTTCATCCTACAAGGGTGTTTTTGTAAACCTACAAACTAAGGGTATTTCGATAATTTTGCAAACCAATGGTATTTTTGTAATTTTTGAAAGTCAAGGGTATTTCTGTAATTTTTAAAAGTCAAGGGTATTTCTGTAATTTTGTAAATTAGGGTTATTTCTGTAATTTTCCAAATCAAGGGTATTTCAGTAATTTTTCAAATAGGGGTATTTTAGTAATTTTACAAATCAAGGGATTTCGGTAATTTTACAAGTCGAGGGTATTTCGATAATTTTATAAGTTGAGGGTATTTCGATAATTTTACAAGTCAAGGATATTTTGATAATTTTACAAATTGGGGATATTTCGATAATTTTATAAATTAAGGGTATTTCGGTAATTTTACAACCCGGGGTATTTTTGTAATTTTACAAATTGAGGGTATTTTAGTAATTTTACATTCAGGGGGTATTCTGGTAATTTTATAAATCGAGGGTATTTTAGTAATTTTACAACCCAGGGGTATTTCAATAATTTTACAAATCGAGGGTATTTCGGTAATTTTATAAATTAGGGGTATTTTGGTAATTTTACAAATCGAGGGTATTTCGGTAATTTTACATACTGAGGGTATTTCGGTAATTTTACAAATTGAGGGTATTTCGGTAATTTTACAACCCAGAGGTATTTCGATAATTTTACAAATCGAGCGTATTTCGGTAATTTTACAAATCGGGGGTCTTAACGACCCAACAGAAGGTCCACCGTCGCCTCGAGCAACTTAAGTAACCTAAACAAACATATCGGTGCAAATGGGCCTAAGGCCCATTCCTCGGCCCAAGTTGGCCCACACGCTAGTGTGGCCCATTTAGCCCAACTACTTCTTACCTAACAATTAGATTTACACAAGTGGGCCCACAGGCCCATTTGGCCCATCAAGGCCCAGTACACGAGAACGCTCGTGGCGGCCTCTACAGTCTATTACCCATGGTTTGTGGGCTCAGTTACCACACGAGCGATCGCACGCTCGTAAAGCCTCAAATGCCGAAGTTTTGACTTTTCGGCTTTTTCCGACTTCTAATAAAGAAGGGCATGAATACACGCCTGTTTATGAGAACGCGCCGAAGTCCGCGATCACCAACCTTGGCACATCCTGCATTAAGTCTTCCTCCCTAACTCATTTGGTTAGCTCTATTTAGAGCCAGCTTCTCTCCAATTCTCATGTTAGCTTCCCGATGTGGGATTGCTTTCAAGCATTAGGAAAAATTCCTCATTCTTATGACCACTTCAACCACAGAGTTCCAGTCCAACTCCACCTCCTACACAGCTCAAATAGCAAAATAAATACTCCACTTCGCATCCCCAGACTTGAACCTCAAACCTCACAGTTACACAACACGTCACCTTGCCATTCCACCACAGGCTCTTTCTATGATGAAAACATCCATAATTAATTTTAAGACATATGTGCCAGCATCCAGATTCACTTAAGAGAAAAACCAAAATGAATTGTAAGAGCCAAGACTTGAACCTAGGCTCCCTTGCAACCTTAATGATGCCACAACCACTAGACCACATGCTTCCTTATGTCATTTATTTAACACAATAATTTAAAAGGCCGTCATCCAAGCATCCAGGGTTTTATTCACTTAATACCAAAATTTTTGCTAAAGCCCAGGTTTGAACCCAAGATTTCTCCAACACTTCTCAGAGCCATTAACCACCAAAGTAGACATTTCATTGTCATTTCCTTGCACAATTAAATACTTATATACCACCTCCTTACGGACCCATACTCATGGCCCAATACTTCTAGGCCCAAATTCAGGGTGTTACATTATACACAATCACTAAGATCTGCATACACATCGTAACTTACTTAGCATAAAGATACTTGAAATACTGAGGATTTATGCATACACTAGAGCTAGCATAGTTGTGCAAAAAAATAAATTTTGAGCAATTTTTCACTAAAACATACCTCCATGGAAGAATTAATTGTCTCAT
The DNA here is from genome assembly GCA_025698465.1 of Gossypium longicalyx. Taxonomy (NCBI): domain Eukaryota; kingdom Viridiplantae; phylum Streptophyta; class Magnoliopsida; order Malvales; family Malvaceae; genus Gossypium; species Gossypium longicalyx. The sequence continues at coordinate 78,013,122 of CM047002.1, read as the reverse complement.
ATTATGATATGGTCCCCTACTAAAGAAAAGTAATGTCATCATTGCTTTAAAAGCAATGTGAACTGTGCACCAGGTTAGGGTCCTAGGAAAGGGAGGTGTGTGACAGCCCTAATTTGACCTTAGTCGGAAAGTGGTTTCAGGACCACAAAACTGAGTCATAAAAATAATTAACTGTTAAATTTTGTGTTTATTATATGTGTAAATGCATGTGTGAAAGTTTCATGCTTTGATCTGGTCATTTGTATGTGAAATTTATAAGATAGGACTCATGTGACAAAACTTGAAAGTGTGATAGGTAAATTTTAAAGTACCAAATAATGCATGAAATGATGACATGAAGGATTTGCATGTCAAATGGACCAATTTTGTTTAGTGGCCGACCATAAATGATGGTTGATGTATAATATATGTTTTATTTTAGTATTATAATAAGTGATGGCTTTATTTTTGAAATAAATTAATTAGTAAAACAATAAAAGATGATAAAAAAAATAGATGTTCATCTTTCTTCTTGATTGCCGAATTTGGGAAAGAAAATATTGAAGAAGAAACCAAGGCATTCGGCCATGGCTATCCTAATTTAAGGTATGCATTGTGATTTTTTATTTTAATTGATTATGAGATTAAATTGATAAATACATAGTTTTTTTAACCCATGGTTTAAATTCATGAATCAATGAACAAATGTCCATTCGGCAAGTGCTAAATTGGTGTTATTTTGATAAGTCTTTGGGAGGATGTTAGTTATTTGTTAAGTAGCTTAAATGATGGTTGAATGAGTAGAATTCATGGTTGAAAAGTACAAATTGAAATTTTTCGTATGAGTGTATATGCATTTTGGAAAGAAAAATGTTGTTGTTTAGTTGAGTTTTCATTTGATATATATTCATTCGGTCAAAAGGGGGAGGAATAAGATGAATTTAAAATGTTGTGGTTTATTTTTTTTAGTTGGTTAAATGATTGTGGTCATTGCCGAATATAATTGTGTTAGGGGAAATAGGATTAAATATCGGTTTGATGAACTAAATAAATATATATATATATATATTCGACTATATAGATTTGATGTGTACTTGAAAATATAATAAGTCTTGAGAGATTGTACTTGTGTATGTGAACTAAATGTTTAATGGATATTAGGCTAAAAGGAGTAAAAGGTTAAGTCATAAGAAAATTTGAGTGATATTCATATTTGGACATTAGGGTTATATGAACTTTGGTTATTTGAGTTATGTGTTATGTGAACTATTTATTTGATATACATAATCGGTCATTGTTTGGCAATAATGTAACCTATGTGTAATTTTCTACAATTAATTATGAGATGGAATTTGTATATGAAAGCTAAGTTTGAGTGGTTAGGGCCGATGGGATATATAAGATATTAAAGCATGTTATAATTATATATTAGTGTATACGTGGTTGTAATTAATCCTCTATTTGAATTCGGTTAGCTATGGTCATGTTATGAGTTTAGTAGGGTTAATATCTTAAAATTGAATGGAGTTTTAGTTAACCTTATGTGTCATGTGCGTTAAAATAGTTGATGATTTGGGTGTTATTATATGCATTTATGCTAAGGATTTTTCAGCTATGTTTTATATCTATGAAATGATTATAATGAATAATTTGTAAGAGTAATTTCGGCTTGTTAAATATGTGGTAGGTGTATGACAAATTGTATAAACATGATGTATTGAAGTTACCCTATAAGATCGAAATGGGTAATTAAATTATTGGTGTGTATGTATTTTTATTCATTGTAATTTGGCATGTGAAATGGGTGTATGATAGTTAATATGTGTGCTTAAGGTGAAGTGATAAAATAATTAGGTATATGGTTTGGTTTCATTATTGAGTATAAGGGTTAAGTGCTTTAAAAGACCTTTGATGTTCGAAATGATTAAACAAATTCATTTGTTTAAATTAAGCTCAAGAGCAAAGAGGAACTAGACCAGATAAGGGAAAGGAGAAAGCGAACGAATAGCCTATCCGCAACTGTTCAAAAATATCCGAGGTAAGTTTTGAGTAATTAAAGTTATTAGATAATTGATGTAATGAGATAAGCATGATAAATGAATTGCAAATTATTGTCTCTACTTGAATAAGGTTGTTTAATAAATAACTTGAGTTTATGGAATGTAATCGAATGAATATTAGGAGTTAAGCTGAGATAGTGAAATGGTTACGTGTTCTTGCATAAAAGTGTTGAATCGAAAGTTATATTGAAAGTGTGTTTTCGTTGTGTGCTCATACTTGAATGAAGAAAGTGAAGTACAAATGTGATATGATATGAGCCGAATTATCATGTGGGTAAATATGCTTAGCTCTCGATACATTATATATCTGGGTTAAATCCCGCAGGCATCGTGCTGGTAATGTATATCCGGGTTAAATCCCGCAGGCTTCGTGCTGGTAATGTATATCCGGGTTAAATCCTGCAGGCTTACTGCTGGTACTATATCCGGGCTTAAAGCTCCGCAGGCTTTGAGCTAGTAACTGGATTCGGGTTTTGAAACCTAACAGGCTTAACGCCGGTGATTTGAATGAGATTACAAATTCAAATGTTCAAAGTAAACTATTATCGAATATGTATGATACATGGTAATGACCAAGTACGTATTATATATTGTTATGTGAATTGATTTCAAAGTGAGTCATTAGTATCAAACAACGATATAACTATGTGAATGATTAATATATCTATGAATAAGAGAAATGACCTATTCGATCGATGTCTGCCATTATATGAAAATATGTGAATTAAATTAGTTGTATGAGCCATAAAGTAAAGTGAAACATGTGCTGAAAATTTCTTGTGTAGTTATATTCGGCCAATAGTCTTTATGTATAGTATACTTGTGTATATTTGGCCTAGTGATTGTAGTTAGAATACACATTTGGTAACATTCATTGTTCTATTTAAATGACATGTTTTAATTGTTGAAATGCTTAAAACTTACTAAGCCTCGAAAGCTTACTCTGTTTTTTATATCTCTGTTTTATAGATTGTTGATTTTGGCCACCGACTCGGGGATCGTCAGCAGTTCATCATACTATCGATCTTGTTGGTACAGTTATATCTTGGTCTCGATATGGCATGTATAGGTTGGACTGTTGACAAAATATGTTTTGTAATTGTAAATATTTTGGCCGTATGAAAATGGCATTTATAACTTATAAATCTATATGTATTCAGTTCGATTTCTGCTTTTGTTGTTAGATTATGTGATTGAAAAATTAAATGTTTAGCTTGGTAATACCTCATAGCCTAAACCGGCGATCGGACTCAGGCTAGGGGTGTTACAAGGTGAGTCTTATTAGATTGCTTAAATATCAAGTTTTTCCTTCACAGAGTTAATCCTAAACATGCACATTCTCATTACCACACTTCTTATTTTACGATGAACAAAATATAATCTAGCACTTTTTTTATTCATAATTACAATTTAATATTATTGTGTGAAAAATAAAAAAAATACTAAAAAGTAATTAAAGTTTAGAGTAGCTTAAAATATTACAGAAAATAAAAGAAACCCCCTCATTTATTGGTAGAATCATCGTTGACCGACACAATCTCCACTTCTACATGATTGTCTTCGTGCCTAATTCCTCTGTTCAGTGTGGTAGATTGTCTCGCCTAGCTTCTTAAGTTGGATTCCATGACTCAAAAATATAATCTGGAAATTCAAGCACAAAGTCAAAAGGGTTACGTAAGAGTTTCTTAAATGCTCCCCATATTGAGTCGTCTTGTATTTTTGCATATATTCAGTATGCTTGTTGCTTTCGTTCATGTGCTGCAACATGTATATGATTGTTGGTTGATCTGACTGTGTAGCAACACTAGATTATGGAAAACTGGGTGTCAAATTGGTCCAACCGGGATTAGCAGTTGGTTTAGTCAGTGCTGCAAAGTCGGGATAGCTAGCTAGACCCATTGGCACCACTCACAATTTTTATGTAGGCATATGTGTCCTTAAATAATGTTAGACAAAAGAAACTGACTTGCAATACCTTGGCCAGAGTACGTGAACCTCTAAAATGTCCCCCGCTATGAGATGAATGACAATGATACAAGATGTCGGTTACCGCATTCTTAGCTACATGTCTTTTGATCATTTGGTCTGCACATTGCTTGAATAAGTATGTCTCCTCCCAAAAATAGTAGCTCACATCATGAAGGAACTTATCCCTTTGTTGATACTCATCTCGGGAGGCATCAAACCACTGGATAAAAAGTTAGCATAGTCGGCAAACCAAGGAATCTCATGAACATGGCTTACCTCAAAGATGTGCTCGTCTGGAAAATGCTCATTAATAGGAATAAGAGAGTGAGTTTCAAGATTTAATTCTTGGAGTAGAAGTAGCCATCGAATTAACCTTAGCTAGGCATCTTTTTCGTAAGCAAATACTTAATGGTCGAATGATCCGTATAAATTATAACAAACCATTTTTAGTCAAATTGAAATGTGGTCTTGGAACCAAAAATTCAAAGTCAAAATAATTATTTTCGTATTATTTTAATGTTTACAGCATGATATTATGTTTGTGTGAAAATTTCGTTAAGAGATTTTATCGTTTGGTTAGTCAATTTGATAAAAAGGACTAAATCGCGTAAAGTGAAAAAGTGGAGTTCTATTAGCTAAAGGTATCTAATAGCTATAGAACCTTAAATTAAAGGTCCTTTGTTGTAATTAGACCATTAAAAGTATAAGTGGACATTTATGGGCATAGAATGGATGGTTTAAATGGTTATTTATTAAGGTTATATTTGTAATTTGGTAATTTAACTTAAAATAAATAAAACAAATAAAATTAAAGCTTCATTATCATCTTCATCCACCGAAAATTAAAAAAAGAAGCTAATTTGGTGTTTAACATTCGGCAACCCTAAATTTTTCAATTAGGTATGTATTTTGACTCAACTTTTTAATGATTTCTATGTTTTTGAGATCGTTGCTTCGTATTCTAGCTAGCTCGTACCCTAGATTTTGAAACTGTTAAAGATTTATCATGTTTCCATTGTTGAACGCTTGAGTAATTTGATGATTTATGATAGATTTGGAAGGTTTAATGTTAGATTAATAGCTTCTGTAAAGTGATTTTTAACAAAAATGTCAATAAGGGATTAAATTAAGAAAATGTGAAAGGTGGTGGTTAAAAGTGTGAATAAATTGAAAATATGGGTTGCTAGTAACATATATTAAATTCGGTTAAGCATGGGTTTGTACTAAGTTGCATGAATTTGCAATTTTATGTGATAAGGACTAAATTGTGTAAATGTGAAACATTAGGGGCAAATGTGTAAATTTTCCAAATTTGTAAATTATAGGCTAAACTGAATAGACCAAATGTTGAATGTGCTAAATTTGATAATATTTAGATCAAGAAAAGAAAAATACAGACTTGGATCAGGGAAAAGATAAAGTTATCGACTAATCAACTCAATTCGATGTTTTCACATCCGAGGTAAGTTCGTATGTGATAAGCATTGTTACAATTATAATTTAAATCCTGTGATATTGCATAAATTTTGTATATGAGATTACAGTCATGTTTGATGACAATTTGGATATATATATATGGCACTTAGTGTGCGATTCGAGATAGCTTCGGTTATATATGGCACTTAGTGTGCGATTCGAAATAGCTTCGGCTATATGTGGTACTTAGTGTGCGATTCGAAATAGCTTCGGCTATATGTGGCACTTAGTGTGCAAGACCGAGATAGCTTTGGCTACGAAAGGCACTTAGTGTGCGAGATTAAAATAGCTTCTGCTATGTTTTGGCATTTAGTGTACGTGAACTCGAGTACTCAAAATTTTTCGTTTGGATATGAGTTTGTTACGGATTAGTACAGGAATGTACAGAATACTATTTGAATATTGAAACTATGTAGTTGATGAATTCTTTGGTAAGTTATGTGAATGAGGTATTGATAGCTTTGAGGCTTAATTGAATTGTTGTTCATTTATTTCAAACATTTGATTGGTAAACAATTGATGAGATTTTCTTATCGTTTTTCATATGAACTCACTAAGTTGTATAGCTTACATTGTTTATTTTGTTATGTTTTATAGTGATTCAAAGCTAGCTCGGATTCGTGGATCGTTAGAGGCTCTGTCACACTACTTACTATTACTTTGGTACTTTTGAGCTTTTGGTTTGGTCATATGGCATGTATAGGATTATGATTGTTTTTTATATGTATTTTGGTAGTGAGTTTTGACATTTGAAATGGCTTGTGAATAGTCATGTTTTGGTTTGAATATGTAGCCATGAGACTTGGCTTAATTTGATGTATTTGGTTATGTGCATATATGGTTGATAGTTGAGTTCATGAATGGATGTGTGAATGACTTATGTTATGAGGTCTGTGGAATTGGTAACATGCTTGTGAATCGGTGCAAAAATGATGCATGTTAAGTAAAGGTTTAACTAGTGGATTTGTATATGTATTTTGGTATGTTTTGATAAAGTAAGATTTGAAGTTATAAGCGTGTTAGAAAATTTGTATTGGATATGATATGAATTAGTCTTGATTGTGGCTAAATTGGATGCTTATTTAGGCTTTGAATTGGTGTCATTTTGGTTGTGTAGGTATATGCAAATTGTAAGAGTATGCCCAAAGATCAATCATGAGATGGTTGTAATGACATACTTGATTTACCATGTTTATTAATATAAGGCGTTTCCATTTTTATTTCAGTTTCTTTTCTGTGTGTATAAATAAATTGTTTTATAATAATGTCTTAAGAATAATATGATTGTTCTTAAAAGATTTTTAGTCAAGTATTATTATTGACTAGGACAACAATAATGCATTAAGACTAACATGTAGTTGATTGATGACAAAGAGTTGTCATTGATATGGAGTGTCAAAATCAATGCATGAATATGTGTGTTAGAGAACAACATATTGGACTGACCTGCTATAAGTATGTTTCTTAGATTGTTATGTAATTGTCACAAAATTACTCATAGTGATTAATATGTATATGATCCTCAGACTTGAGATCATCGTTATCCCAACATTGTGAGTTGTATATTTTGATATAGTCAAATGTACACCGTAACTGGTTGTTCTATAAAGGCTGATGTTGGATATACCACAATCTATGTAGAGGGATATGGTTGATCAATATAGAATAAGTCTCTTCTATAATGAGTGAAACTAGAAATGCATGGTCATGCTCAAATAAGTTGATATGAGATGTCATACTTATTTGTATATCATAGTCTACTCAAGATATCAAGAAACATGAGATGGACTATGCAAGTGTGACTATTCCATGACTTGTGTTCATTCCAAAGATAAAGGACTTAAGGATTAATACATGAAAGGTAAATCACAAAAGGTTATGTCGAATCATGATTTCTTGTAGCTTAGGTAGCAATGATGCATTGCTAGATGCCACTCATTGTATGTAACATTAGAATCGTTCTAGTATTACTACTAACATTACAAAAGCCAACAGGGTCACACCATATGGTTGAGATGATCGGAATAAAACATAGTTGGTATTGTGTTTGGTTGTCACATGAATTAAATTAATTATAGAATTAATTTAATTAGGCAATAAAATATCGAACATATTATATGTACAAGGATGTTGTACACATAATGAGAACATAATTCTATTAATATATGAATTTGATTCGTATATAAATTTAAAATAAATATAGTTTACCGAAATCTTTGTTATAATTAATGTAATTATAATTTTCGGTTAAAACATTGTTATATTTATTTATTTTATGAATTAAGGTTCGTTATAAAATGTACCAATTAAAAAGGGGAGTTATTGATATATATAAATATAAAAAAAAACCTAAACCTTGCTTGGGTGGTCTAGCAGCCGTCAAAGTAAAGAAATCTCCAAAACAGTTTTGGAGACTCCTTCCGTTCATTGTCAATTGGGTGGATTACGTAGAGGTCGGCATTTGAAAAGTTGCGACTTGGTTCGATAGTGGTTCTGTATTCTCGTTTCTGAGGCGTCGCTGTCTACCTAGATTGAAGTTTCGGTAATTTCGAAACCATTATCATATTTCCCCCCCGATTCGTTCCTTGCATATGGATCCATGGTTTGGATTGTCGGATTTTTTTCCGCTGTGCCTTGGGGCACCGGTATTCCAACACAAATTTGGGTGGTAAATTGGCTTGGTAAAAAGCCTATTTTTGTCCACACGGGTAGAGACATGGGCGTGTTTTTCAGCCGTGTGTGACATACGGTCATGTTGCACGACCGTGTGTCCCCTGGTGCTGAAATTAAAATCAAATCAGTATGCTCCACACGACCTCACACACAGACGTGTGACTTGGCCGTGTTGTATAAGTTAGTATACCCTTCAGGTTTGGCACGGCCTAGAACACGGCCTGGCACACGGGCATGTGTGGCCATTTTTAGGACACACAGGCGTGTGTGTTGGCTGTGTGACCCAAGTTAGAGAGTTACACGAGGTGGGACACAGGCTGGGACATGGCCATGTGCTCCCATTTTGAATGTCCACATGGCCTGTGACACGAGCATGTCTGGTGGCCGTTTGAGACACACGGTCTGGGACACGGGCGTGTGTCCCCTATTTTATGAAAAAAATTTTAAGTTCGTGAAAATTTAAGTTTTTGGTTTAGCCCCGAACCACTTCAAAAATATGTTTAAGGCCTCGTAGGCTCGTATTAGGGACAAATTGATTGAGTTTGAGTGATGAATGTATGAAATAATGTTATGTATGCTAAATAGTTGCTTAATTGTTTCGTAAATCTGGTAATGCTCCGTAACCCTATTCTGGCATTAAATACGGCTGAAGAGTGATACATTTATTGGTATCAGAGCTACGATTTATTCGATTCTAGGACTAATGTAGCGTATGTAGAGTCTAGCTATACATGCCATATTTAAACTGTGATAGTGTGATGACTCCTGGCATTTGAAAATGTGTTTTCATATAACAAATGGATTCCATTCGAGTTATAGCTGATGAGGTTGAGAGTAATGCGCCCGCTCCCGCTCAAGGGATAGCGCCATCTGACTCTAAACCTATAACGTACAGCCAAGGAGGAGAGGCTAAAGAAGCCTTCTTCCAAATGATGAACAATTGGTTCACGCAATATATTCGAACGAACCTGGCTGCTCAACAACCTTCACCCCCTCTTAATCCCCAACCGGTTCCCGTAGCTCCTCAAGGAGTCGAGCTTTTAAGATTGAACAGGCCTCCAGTTGATAAGATCTATAAGCATGGGGCTGAAAAATTCAGAGCTAATGTTGACGATGATTCTGAGAGGGCTGAGTTTTGGCTTGAAAATACTATTAGAGTACTTGATGAACTTTCTTACACCCTAGCTGAAAGTTTAACGCGTACTATATCCCTTCTGAGAGATACCACATATCACTGGTGGAATACATTAGTATCGGTGGAATACATTAGCTTTTCCCGGATGGTAGTCTATAACATAGTCATAATCTTTTAAAAACTCTTTTAATTCAGAATTCGTACGGTTAAGCAAGTATGCTCGAGAGTATATTTCTACTGAAGAGATAATGTGCAAGCGGTTTGTTGATGGGTTGAACGAAGATATTAAACTACTGGTCAGAACTTTAGATTTAAAAGAATTTGTTGTGTTAGTTGGCCGAGCTTGCAAAGCTAAAGACTTGAGTCGAGAAAAGAAAAAGACTGATTCAAAAGTAAGAGACTCGAGGAAGAGATCGATGAGTAAATCTTATCATTCCTTGCCAAAAAAATCCATAGACTATTTTAACCGATCGACAACTTCAATAGGATATTCCAATAGAGATCGGGGAAAGTAATACACCAGTCCTAAAGCTCAATCTACATTGGTATCGAGTGTTGGTAACGTGAAAGACATTAAACCTTAGTGTCAACAGTGTGGAAGATGACGTTTTGGAGATTGTTGGATGAAAAATAATAATAGAGCTTGTTACAGTTGTGGTTTACGAGATCATTTTATCCGAGATTCTCCTGAGCTAAATGAAAAAGATAAATCTCAGAATGCAAGATTGAGCAAATCAGCTACTCGAGGAAGGCCGCCAAGAAATGCGTGAAATGCAAGTGGTAATCATGGTACAATGAGAGATTCTACAGTGAGATCTAAGGCTAGAATAGCAGGTAGAGCTTACGCTATTCGCGCTTGAGAAGATACGTCATCACTAGATGTCATTACCGATACATTCTCTCTTTACAACACTAATATTATTGCATTGATTGATCCTGGACCGACTCACTTGTATATTTGTATGAATTTGGTGTCTAATAAGAGTTTGCCTGTCGAGTCTACTGAGTTTGTGATTAAAGTATCGAACCCCTTAGGCAAGTATGTTCTAGTTAACAAAGTTTGCAAGAACTGTCCTTTAATAACTTAGGGTTACTATTTTTCGGCTGACTTGATGCTTTTGCCATTTGATGAGTTTGATGTAATTCTGGGAATGGATTGGTTGACTTTGCAGGATACTATTGTGAACCGTAGAGGAAAGATTATAGAATTGAAGTGTCAGAATAATGAAATTTTTCGGATTGAATCAAATGAATTGAATGAAATGCCTGTTGTGATTTCATCTATGTCAGCTCAGAGATGTGTGAGAAAAGGTTGCGAGGCTTATATTGCTTATGTTTTGGATACAAAAGTGTTTAAATCAAAGATTGTATAACACCCCCTACCCGTATTCGTCGCGAAATAGGGTACGAGGCATTACCAGAGTTTACTGAATTAATTTTTTCGTTATTACGAGTTAAATACTATTTGTTTACCAAAACATGTTATGACGTCCCTTAGATGGGCCTCCAAAGCCCAAAACATACATTGGGACCAAATAGGAATTAAATCAAAACCATTGGGAAATTTTTGCAAAACTCCAATTTTTTTTTATGAACTCAATATAACCCCTTTATAGATATCTAACCTTCCCTGCAATTTTAAACCGAGATCAATCCAAATCAACCAATCCAACTCAACATATTTTCAAGATAGATTCATACATATCTATAAGATAACCTCATCACATACCAAAACCAGGATTTATTAGCCATACCACTGGTTAACTTTACATTCATTTCAAATTAACATTTACTTTATTAACTTATACATGCCATTGATTTCCAAAATAAAGTTTCTTGATATACCAAAATGTTGAGGTTGATAATGTGATGTGTCTCCAACTCAATCCGACCTTCGAGCTCTTAATACTACAAAACAGGGAAAAAAGAAGTAGAGTAAGCACGTTGTGCTTAGTAAGCCCATGTAACAAGAATTATACTTACCTAATATTTACAATACAATACAATTAATATTCATACATCCACTCAATTTACCATTTACCTATCACACACAAACTCAACCAAAACATTAATTAAATAGCATCACATGAGTTCAATACAAAGATTAATGACTGATGAGCTCATCTATTCCATGTTTTCTATTACCCTTATTATTTCCCATATTTATCCCGTTGAATTTCTCAAAATTTTGATGGATTTTCAGAGGTACACTTTTAGTGTACAATTCCGCATCCGTCAATTCATATTCATGTGCGCACATTTCCATTTCAGAGAGCACACTCCCGCGAACCTCATCCTTACAGCAGGATTACCAGTCCAGGCTAAATCCCCTATAATATAAACTCATAGAGTATTGTCGGGATTACCAGTTTAAGCTAAATCCCCTACCACGACAATTACTCTAATGAGCTTGGATCTGAACTACCAGTCCAGGCTAAATTTTAGACCCGTCCGGGCTAAATCCATTTTACACATATTCTTCGGGAGGGCTATATCAGAATAGGATCACCCGTTCGGGCTAGATCTTTTTTTACCGTCAATTCCTTTTTAGAGATCCATCGAATTTTTCTTTCATTCAGCCGCGATTTCTTCCCCTTTTTATCAAATATATCAATGTTTCATCAATTTTCTTACAATGAACATTCAAATCATATTCACATCAATAACATACATTTCAAGCATTTAAGAATATAATTCAAGTTACACGAACTTAACTTGATACTTGTTCGTATAAAAAATCTACTAATCCCAAACTTTTTCCTTTCCTCTATCCAACTTCGTATTTGAATTTTCTGGATCTAAATAAATAAATTTAATCATCAATTTAATACATTTCATGTTCATATGTAACATGTAACAGTTCGATTTAGACCCTAGTCGAAATAGTGGTTTCGGGACCACAAATCCGAGTCTGAAAAATATTTTAATATTATTTTCTGTGTCTATGATATGGAATTTATATCTGTGAAGTTTCTGTGATTTAAATTGTCTGTTTCTGTGCTTGATTATGAAAAAGGATTTAATCGCGTAATTCATAAAATTTGCAAGCCATATATTCAATGTGTTTAATTGGCATGGCTTTGGATTATTATGGCCTTATGTGGCAATTACTCCATGGAATTTATGAGTGGTCATAAATGACCTTGTTTTATATAATTGATATGTTTATAAATGAGGGATACAATGGTAATTAATGCTTTAACATGAATTAAAGAAAACAAATATCATGCATGTGTTCAAAAAACACGTATTATAACCAAAATTCAAAGAAAATAAAAAGAAGAAAGCCATTTTAGGTTTCAGCTAGCTTAATCCTTGATTAAGGTATGAATTTTCGTCTGTTTTTGATAAGTTCTACGTTTCTGTGATCGTTGCTTCGTGTTCTTATGTCTGAATTTCTGTTTCTGGTGAATATCATGAAATGTGCCATTGATGATTATATGAGTTTTGTAATGTTTTTATATGGGTTATGAAAGATATATGTAAGATTATCATGCTTTGTTCTTGAATTTTTGATGGAATAGAGCTATTTGGGTTAATTTGTGAAAACGAGGTTTTGAAGGACTAAATTTTGAATTAAATATGTTATTTGGGCTTGTATGGAAGCTATGTATATTCGACCAAACTATAGTCCTAGTGAATTTTGCATATTTATGATTTTTTGAAAAATAGACTAAATTTTCAATGTGTGAAAATGTAAGGGCTAAAATGCAAAGTGCCCTAAAAATGTGTTCATGGATTATTTTGAATGGAATGAATGATTGAATGGTTTAATTTGAATTGTATTAGATCAAGAATAAAGAAAATCGGGCTTAGATCGAGAAAAGTCCAAAATAGTTGAATAGTCGACTCGTTTCCATTCGAAATCCGTACAAGGTAAGTTAAAATACAATTACATGTTAAATCGATTGAATTTTGTATATACTAGTTATAATCTGTATTGGACAGGTGTGAGAGCCTGATGAATGAATTTCGAGTAAATTTCGATAATATGTTAGTATCTGAAAAGCTCTGTATGTTTCTAAAGGAACGTTGACATCGATCTGAGATATCGTGTAAGATCGTGTCTGGGACACAGGCCTTGATTTGAGATTTACGTGTAAAACCATGTCTGGGACATCGGCATCGTGTCTGATTTCGCATAAGATCCTATCTGAGAAAGTGGCATCGATATTGAATTACATATAAGACCACGTCTGGGACATCGGCATTGTACCCGTTTATGAGTATCTGTATCGTTTCTGAACCGTCTGATGATAGAGTATGAGATGTGGGAAAGAATGTATGAAATGTAAAATCTATACAGGTACGTTTGTATCGTACTAAATTTCTGAATATGAAAGACTCTATTTCTGTGAAATAATGAATGCGAAGTGTGTATGGAATTTGGAAATGAAGCATGACATGTATGCGAGCAAATGAGCATGGTTAGGTCGATGAATTACTCTGTGAAATGGCTATGAATTTTTATTGTTGACTTTTACTTTATATGCTTTAATAGTTAGATTAGTTCTATTTGGCTTACTAAGCTCTTTGTAGCTTACTCTGTTTGATTTCTATCTGTTTTACAATTATCGTAGCTACTGAAGGCTCAGGGATTATCGAGGATTATCATCACAGTATCAAACTCATTTTGGTACTTTTAAATGTGTAAATTTTTGAAGTATGGCATGAATAGGCTAGAATGTCTATGTATTTAAGCTTTGATATGTATATATGTTATGCCATGAGAGTTGGCTAGCAAATGGTATATTTGTGCTTAGTTTTGGTAAATGGTTTGTGATGCCAAATTGTGTATGCTTGTAATGGTTATATGGCCTTATATGTGGTGGTTATTTTGAAATATACCAAGTTGAATAAATGGTAAGTTTAAGCATGAGTTAGAAGGTTGCATAAGTGAGCTATGAAATGAGCATTTTGGCTTGTTGTTCTAATAAGATTTTTAATGTGTTTTGGTATGGATTTGAATAGGTTATTGAATGATGATGATTTAGTTATAATGAAGCATGTTTTGAGCATGGAATTGGCTGAAAAATTTGGTATAAGTGTTGTTTAATATTGCTTGTAGGAATGACCCAAGAAGGGGTGGCAAGTTGGCTTAAACCAAGCCTGCATTGTGACACACGGTCAGGGACCACGGGCATTTCATATGGCCGTGGGCTTAAGTCAGTAGCTAGCTAAGTATCACATGGCCATAGAACACGGGCGTGTCTGTTGGCCGTGGGTGAAAGTCAGTATATATACTTTGTTTTGGCACGGTTGGATCACATGGGCGTGTCTGGTGCCCATGTGAGGCACATAGCCTGGTCACAAGAGCATGTGACCTCAACAGAATTGAAAAATTTTTTGAGTTTTGAAATTTATGAATGTATTCAGTTTAGTCCCGACTATCCTTAAAAGTATGTTTTAGGTCTCGTAGACCATCATAAGGAATGAATTGTGGATGATTGTTTATGTATTAATGTTATGTGATATCTGTGATTCTGAATCAGTTTGAATGTTCTGTCTGTCTGGTAATGCCTCTTACCTATTCCAATGACGGTTACGGGATAGGGGTGTTACAATTTTGTTGGTATCAAAGCTATGGTTTAGTCGGTTTTAGGACTACCATAGTGTATGTGAGTCTAGCTATATATGCCATATATCTGAAACTGCGATAGTGTGATATGCCATATATCTGAAACTGCGATAGTGTGATGAATCCTAACATTGAAATGTGCTTTTATATAGTAAATGGATCCCGATAGAGCTGTAGCTGACGATGTAGAAAGTAAAGCACCTGCTTCCACGCAAGGGACAGTGCAAGCTGATTCTCGACCGGCTATGAGTAGCCATGATGGTGAGGCTAAACAAGCCTTCTACCAGATGATGAATGATTAGTTCACCCAATATATTAGAACCAATCCAGCTATACAACAACCTCTACCCCCGGTTAATCCTTCTCAAATTCCTGTTATGCCCTCAGTGAATCTGGTTCAGTTAAGTAGACCACTAGTTGATAAGATTAGAAAGTATGGGGCTGAAGAGTTCTGAGCTACAATGAATGATGATACTGAAAGAGCTAAATTCTGGTTAGAGAATACAATACGAGTGTTTGATGAAATGTCTCTGAATCCTGAGGAATGTGTAAAATGTGTCGTTTCACTTCTGAGAGATACGACGTACCATTGGTGGAAAACATTAATATTTGTGTTTCCTAGTGAACGAGTTACTTGGGATTTCTTCCAAGCTGAATTTCGAAAGAAATACATTAGTCAGAGATTCATCGATCAGAAACATAAAGAGTTTCGTGAGCTTAAACAAGGTCGTATGTCTGTTACTGAATACGAACATGAATTTGTGAGATTGAGCTAGTATGTTCAGGAATGTGTATCAAATGAAGCATTAAGGTGTAAAAGGTTTGAAGATGGACTAAACGAAGATATCCGTTTGTTAGTTAGGATTTTAGAGATTAAAGAAATGGTAGTGCTCGTTGAGCGAGCTTGTAAAGCTGAAGAATTAAGTTAATAGAAAAGAAAAGTTGATTCTGAAGCTAGAGATGTTAGAAAGAGATCTTTGAGTAGATCATTTCAGTATGTGTCAAAGAAATTCTGAGATGATCATAGTCATTCAAAGGCTAAGGTAGGACATTCGAATCAAGATCGTGCTAGATTGCATTCGAATTTCAGAGCTCCTGCTACTTCTGTTGCAAGTGTCGGGAATGTCTGATTTGAGAAACCTAAATGTAAATACTGTGGTAAAAGACATCCAGGAAATTGTAGGTTGAATGACCGAGCTTGTTTCCGATATGGATCTCTGGGCCATTTTGTAAGAGATTTTTCTAAACCTGCTGAGCAAGAGAATGTACAGAATCCGAGACCGAGCAACACCTCAGCTAGAGGTAGACCTTCCAGAAATATAGGAAATGCAAGTGGTGGTCAAAGAGCTACTAGGGATATTGCTGTTAGATCTGAGGCCAGAGCACCTGTCAGAGCCTATGCTATCCGAGCTCATGAGGAAGCCTCGTCTCCAGACGTGATTACTGGTACTTTTACTCTTTATGGTACTTCTATGATTGCATTAATAGACCTAGATCAACGCATTCTTATATCTATATGAATTTAGTGCATAGTAAGACTTTGCTTGTAGAGTCCACTAAATTCGTAATTAGAGTATCGAACCCCTTAGGCAAAAGTGTCTTGGTTGATAAAGTCTGCAAGAATTGCCCGTTATTGATTCGAGATATCTATTTTCCTACTGATCTGATGCTTTTGCCTTTCGACGAATTTGATATAATTCTGGGAATGGACTGGTTAACTTTGCACGATGCTATTGTGAATTGAAAACGAAAAGTCATTGATTTAATGTGTAAGAATGATGAGATAATTCAAATTGAGTTTAGTGATCTGAATGGACTACCAGCTGTGATATCTGTAATGAAAGCACGAAAATATGTGAAGAAAGGCTGTGAAGCCTACTTAGCTTATGTGTTAGACTCGTAAGTGAATGATAAGAAAGTTGAATCAGTGCCTATTGTCTGTGAATTCTCTGATGTGTTTCCTGAAGAACTACCGGGTTTGCCTCCGATTCGAGAAGATGAGTTTGCCATTGAATTAGTGCCTGGTACTACTTCAATTTCGATAGCTCCATATAGAATGGCTCCGACCGAGTTAAAGGAATTAAAATTTTAGTTGCAAGAATTGACTGATCGAGGATTTGCTAGACCGAGCTTTTTACCATGGGGTGCTCCTGTTCTGTTTGTGAAAAAGAAAGATGGCACAATGAGAATGTGTATTAATTACCGTCAGCTTAAGAAAGTGACTATAAAGAACAAATATCCTCTACCTAGAATTGATGACTTATTTGATTAGTTGAAAGGTGTTACTGTGTTTTCAAAAATAGATTTGAGATCAGGATACTATTAGTTGCGAGTAAAAGACTCTGACATTCCAAAAACTACTTTTAGAACGAGGTACGAGCATTATGAATTTTTAGTTATGCCTTTTGGATTAACGAATGCACCTGCTGTCTTTATGGATTTAATGAATAGAATTTTCAGATCGTATTTAGATAAATTTGTTGTGGTATTCATTGATGATATATTGATTTATTCACGTGATGAATCTGAACATGCCGAGCATTTGAGAAGAGTGCTACAGACTCTACGAGATAAATAGTTATATGCAAAGTTCAGTAAATGTGAATTCTAGATGCGAGAAGTTGGTTTCCTGGGTCATATTGTATCAGCCTTCGGTATCCGAGTTGATCCGAGCAAAATTTCAGCAATTCTAGATTGGAAACCTCCGAGGAATGTACCTGAAGTCTGTAGTTTTCTGGGACTTGCTGGTTACTATAGAAGATTCGTAAAAGGTTTCTCGATGATTGCGACTCCGTTGACAAAATTGCTCCAGAAAGATGTGAAGTTTGAGTGGTCTGAAAAGTGTCAGAACAATTTTGATCGGTTAAAAGCTCTGTTAACTGAAGCTCCGGTACTTGTGCAAGCTAAATCAGGTAAATAATTTGTGATTTATAGTGATGCTTCATTAATTGGTTTGGAATGTGTTCTAATGCAAGAAGGAAAAATTATAGCTTATGCCTCGAGACAACTAAAGCAGCATGAAAAGAACTATCCGACTCACGACCTCGAGTTAGCTACTATTGTGTTTGCCTTGAAGATCTGGCGTCACTATCTGTTTGGTGAGAAATGTCACTTGTTTTCTGATCACAAAAGTCTGAAGTATTTAATGACGCAAAAAGATTTGAATCTGCGACAGAGAAGATGGTTAGAACAACTAAAAGACTATGAACTTGTGATTGATTATCATCCGGGAAAAGCAAAAGTTGTTGCTGATGCTTTGAGTTAAAAATCATTATTAGCTTTGCGTTCAATGAATGCTCATTTAGTTCTGTCTGATGATGGTTCAGTTTTAGCTGAATTAAATGCGAGACCTTTGTTTTTACAGCAGATTATCGAAGCTCAAAAGGTTGATAATGAATTAATAGCAAAACGAGCTCAGTGTGATTCTGAATTCCGAGTTGATGTTGATGATTAATTGAGATACAGAAATAGACTTTATGTTCTGAGAAATCTGGAGTTAATTCGGACGATTTTGAGTGAAGCTCACAGTAATTGTTTATCTGTACATCCGGGTAGTACTAAAATGTATAATGATCTAAAGTAGCATATTTGGTGGTCCGGAATGAAAAGAGATATCTCTGATTTTGTTTCTAAATGTTTAATCTGTCAGCAAGTTAAAGCTGAACATCAGGTGCCATCTGGGTTATTACAACCGATTATGATTCCGGAGTGGAAATGGGATCGAGTGACCATGGATTTTGTTTCAGGTTCGCCCCTGTCTCCGAGAAAAAAAGATGTAATTTGGGTTGTAGTTGATCATTTAACGAAATCAGCTCATTTTATTTCGATTCGATTTGATTACTCACTCGATAAATTAGCTAAGTTATATATTTCTGATATCGTGAGACTGCATGGTGTGCCATTGTCGATAGTGTCAGATACAGATCCGAGATTTACATCGCGATTTTGGAAGAAATTGCAAGATGCTCTGGGTACTAAATTTCATTTTAGCACTGCATTTCATCCGCAAACAGATGGTCAATCTGAATGGATTATTCAGTTACTCGAGGATATGTTGAGATGTTGCATTCTTGAGTTTGAAGGTATATGGGAACAATATCTACCTTTGATTGAATTCGCTTATAATAATAGCTTTCAATTGAGCATTAAAATGGAACTGTACGAAGCCTTATACGGTAGAAAGTGTAGAACTCCGTTATACTGGTCTGAGCTCAGTGAGAATAAGATTTACGATATTGATCTGATAAAAGAAACAAACAAAAAGTTAAAGTAATCCGAGATAGTCTGAAAGTTGCCTCTAATCGTTAGAAATCTTATGCAGATTTAAAACGAAAAGATATCGAATTTGAGATCAGTGATAAAGTGTTTCTGAAAGTATCTCTGTGGAAGAAACTATTCTGATTTGGTAAGTAGGGCAAGTTGAGTCCAAGGTTCATCGGACCGTATGAAATCATCGAGCGAGTTGGGTCGGTTGCTTATAGATTGAGGCTACCATTTGAGTTAGAAAAGATAAATAATGTGTTTCATGTATCGATGCTTCGACGATACAAATCCGATCCTTCGCATATAATTTCTCCGTCTAATATTGAAATCCAATCTGATATGACTTATGAAGAAAAGCTAATCTGTACTTTAGCTCATGAGGTTAAAGAATTACGAAATAAGAAAATTCCATTAGTCAATGTGATGTGGCATCGACATGGTATTGAAGAGGCTACGTGGGAGCCTGAAGATTCAATGAGACAACAATATTCGAATCTATTTAACAGTAAGATTTTCGGGGACGAAAATCCCTAATGGGGGGAGAATTATAATAGTCTGGTTTAGACCCTAGTTGGAATAGTAGTTTTGGGACCACAAATTCGAGTCTGAAAAAATTATTTTAATATTATTTTCTATGTCTGTGATATGTGAATTTATATCTGTGAAGTTTCTGTGATTTAAATTGTCTCTTTCTGTGCTTAATTATGAAAAAGGATTTAATCGCGTAAATAATTTGCATGCCATATATTCAATGTGTTTAATTGGCATGGCTTTGGATTATTATGGCCTTATGTGGCAATTACTCCATGGAATTTATGAGTGGTCATAAATGACCTTGTTTTATGTAATTGATATGTTTATAAATGAGGGATACAATGGTAATTCATGCTTTAACATGAATTAAAGAAAACAAATTGCATGAATGTGTTCAAAAAACACATATTATAACCGAAAATCAAAGAAAATAAAAAGAAGAAAGCCATTTTAGGTTTCGGCTAGCTTAATCCTTGATTAAGGTATGAATTTTCGTCTGTTTTTGATAATTTCTACGTTTCTATAATCGTTGCTTCGTGTTCTTTAAAACCCATGTCTGAATTTCTATTTCTGTTGAAGATTATGAAATGTGCTATTGATGATTATATGAGTTTTGTAATGTTTTTATATGGGTTATGAAAGATATATGTAAGATTATCATGTTTTGTTCTTGAATTTTTTATGGAATAGAGCTATTTGGGCTAATTTGTGAAAATTAGGTTTTGAAGGACTAAATTGTGAATAAAATATGTTATTTGGGCTTGTCTGGAAGCTATGTATATTCGGCCAAACTATAGTCTTGGTGAATTTTGCATATTTGTGATTTTGTGAAATATGGACTAAATTGTCAAAGTGTGAAAATGTAAGGGCTAAAATGCAAAGTGCCCTAAAAATGTGTTCATGGATTATTTTGAATGAAATGAATGATTGAATGTTTGAATTTGAATTGTATTAGATCAAGAACAAAGAAAATCGGACTTAGATCGAGGGAAGTCCAAAATAGTTGAATAGTCGACTCATTTTCGTCCGAAATCTGTACAAGGTAAGTCAAAATACAATTACATGTTAAATCGATTGAATGTTGTACATACTAGTTATAATCTATATTGGACGGCTGTGAGAGCCTGATGAATGAATTCCGAGTAAATTTCAATAATATGTTAGTATCTGAAAAGCTCTGTATGTTTCTAAAGGAACATTGACATTGATCTGAGATATCGTGTAAGACCGTGTCTAGGACACAGGCCTTGATTTGAGATTTACGTGTAAGACCATGTCTGGGACATTGGCATCGTGTCTGATTTTGTGTAAGACCCTGTCTGGGACAGAGGCGTCGATATTGAATTACATATAAGACCACGTCTGGGACGTCGGCATTGTACCCGTTTATGAGTATCTGTATCGTTTCTGAACTGTCTGATGATAGAGTATGAGATATGGGAATGAATATATGAAATGTAAAATCTATACAGGTACGTTTGTATCGTACTAAATTTTTGAATATGGAAGACTCTGTTTCTGTGAAATAATGAATGCGAAGTGTGTATGGAATTTGGAAATGAAGCATGACATGTATGCGAGCAAATGAGCATGGTTAGGCTTATGAATTACTCTGTGAACTGGCAATGAATTTTTACTATTGACTTTTACTTTATAAGCTTTTATAGTTAGATTAGTTGTATTTGGCTTACTAAGCTCTTTGTAGCTTACTCTATGTGATTTCTGTCTATTTTACAGTTATCGTAGCTACTGAAGACTCGGGGATAATCGGGGATTATCATCACACTATCGAACTCATTTTGGTACTTTTAAAAGTGTAAATTTTTGAAGTATGGCATGAATAGGCTGGAAAGTCTATGTATTTAAGCTTTGATATGTATATATGTTATGCCATGAGAGTTGGCTAGAAAATGGTATATTTGTGCTTAGTTTTGGTAAATGATTTGAGATGCCAAATTGTGTATGCTTGTAATGGTTATATGGCCTTATATGTGGTGGTTATTTTGAAATATGCCAAGTTGAAGAAATGGTAAGCTTAAGCATGAGTTAGAAGGTGCCATAAGTGAGCTATGAAATGAGCATTTTGGCATGTTTTTGTAATAAGATTTTTAATGTATTTTGGTATGGATTTGAATAGGTTATTGAATGATGATGATTTAGTTATAATGAAGCATGTTTTGAGCATGGAATTGGCTGAAAATTTTGGTATAAGTGTTGTTTAATATTTCTTGGAGGAATGACCCAAAAAGGGGTGGCAAGTTGGCTTAAACCAAGCCTGCGTTGTGCCATACGGTCAAGGACCACGGGCGTGTCATATGGCTGTGGGCTCAAGTCAGTAGCTAGCTAAGTATCACACGGCCATAGCACACGAGCGTGTCTGTTGGCCGTGGGTGAAAGTTAGTATATATACTCTATTTTGGCACGGTTGGATCACATGGGTGTGTTTGGTGCCCATGTGACGCACATGGCCTGGTCACACGGGCGTGTGACGTCAACTGAATTGAAAAATTTTTTGAGTTCTGAAATTTATGAATGTGTTCGGTTTAGTCCCGGCTGTCCTTAAAAGTATGTTTTAGGTCTCGTAGACCATTATAAGGAATGAATTGTGGATGATTGCTTATGTATTAATGTTATGTGATATCTATGATTCTAAATCGATCTAAAATGTTCTGTCTGTTTGGTAATGCCCCTTACCTATTCCGGCGACGGTTACGGGATTAGGATGTTACAAAACATTCTCTATAATTCCACTATTATTTATAGTTCATTCACAGCTGTCTACTTGAGTCGTAGTCACTAAATTATTTTATATCTCAAACTACAGAATTTCAAATTAAAAACTGCTTGATGTTTCTGAAACTAGGCTCAAATACCTTTCTACCATCAAATTTTCAGAACTTTTTGGTTCATCCAATTAGTACAATAAAATCTTCAAAATTACCGATATTCTGTTGTTTGACAGCTTCGACCTTTGTCTACTAAAAATTAATTATCTCTTAGTACAAAATTTGAATGATGTTTCCGTTTATTTCTATTGAAAATATACTAATTAATAATTTAAACATGTCAATTTTAACTGCTAATTATTTTTCTCCAATTTTTGATGATTTTCCAAAGTCAGAACAGGGGAACCCTAATTCATTCTGACCTTATCTCACAAAATTTATTATATCTCATGATTTAAAATTCTAGAATGTCTATGTATTTAAGCTTTGATATGTATATATGTTATGCCAAGAGAGTTGGCTAGCAAATGGTATATTTGTGCTTAGTTTTGGTAAATGGTTTGTGATGCCAAATTGTGTATGCTTGTAATGGTTATATGGCCTTATATGTGGTGGTTATTTTGAAGTATGCCAAGTTGAAGAAATGGTAAGTTTAAGCATGAGTTAGAAGGTGCCATAAGTGAGCTATGAAATGAGCATTTTGGCATATTTTTGTAATAAGATTTTTAATGTATTTTGGTATGGATTTGAATAGGTTATTGAATGATGATGATTTAGTTATAATGAAGCATGTTTTGAGCATGGAATTGGCTGAAAATTTTGGTATAAGTGTTGTTTAATATTGCTTGTAGGAATGACCCAAAAAGGGGTGGCAAGTTGGCTTAAACCAAGCCTGCATTGTGCCATACGGTCAGGGACCACGGGTGTGTCATATGGCTGTGGGCTCAAGTCAGTAGCTAGCTAAGTATCACACGGCCATAGCACACGAGCGTGTCTGTTGGTTGTGGGTGAAAGTCAGTATATATACTCTATTTTGGCACGGTTGGATCACATGGGTGTGTTTGGTGCCCATGTGAGGCACACGGCCTGGTCACACAGGCGTGTGACGTCAACTGAATTGAAAAATTTTTTGAGTTCTGAAATTTATGAATGTGTTCGGTTTTGTCCCGGCTGTCTTTAAAAGTATGTTTTAGGTCTCGTAGACCATCATAAGGAATGAATTGTGGATGATTGCTTATGTATTAATGTTATGTGATATCTATGATTCTGAATCGATCTGAAATGTTCTGTCTGTCTGGTAATGCCCCTTACCTATTTCGGCGACGGTTACGGGATAAGGGTGTTACAAAACATTCTTTATAATTCCACTATTATTTATAGTTCATTCACAGCTGTCTACTTGAGTCGTAGTCACTAAATTATTTATATCTCAAGCTACAGAATTTCAAATTAAAAACTGCTTGATGTTTCTGAAACTAGGCTCAAATACCTTTCTACCATCAAATTTTCAGAATTTTTTGGTTCATCCAATAAGTACAATAAAATCTTCAAAATTACTCATATTTTGTTGTTTGACAGCTTCGACCTTTGTCTACTAAAAATTAATTATCTTTTAGTACAAAATTTGAATGATGTTTCCATTTATTTCTATTGAAAATATACTAATTAATAATTTAAACATGTCAATTTTAACCGCTAATTATTTTTCTACAATTTTTGATGATTTTCCAAAATCAGAACATGGGAACCCTAATTCATTCTGACCTTATCTGACAAAAATTATTATATCTCATGATTTAAAATTCTATTTCTTACACGGTTTCTTCTATGAGAAACTAGACTCAATAAGATTTAATTCATATTTTTTTCATCCTCTAATTCGATTTCCAAAATATATGGTGATTTTTCAAATTTAGCCTACTGCTGGTGTCCAAAACTGTTTTAGTGCAAGATGTTTATTACCATTTTTCCCCTAAGCTTTTAATAAATGATAATTTCGTCCCTACTCAATTAACGTCTCAATTGAGCTGATTTTTCTCAATTAACACTTTATTCTATCACTTTAAACTAATTTATAACCTTTGGGAATCAGAATTTCAGTACTAGACTTTAATTCCAAACTTTTTCACAATTAGGTCCTAAAAATCAATTTCTATTAATATTACCCAATAAAATCATCTCATAATCAAATTAAAGCTTCAATTTCATCCTATTTTATCATAAAATTATAGCACTCAACCATACTGACTTTCAATTTCATCTATGAAATCAAAAACTAATGAATTTAATAGTAGGACCTAGTTGTAAAAGTCTTAAAAACACAAAAATTACAATAAAAAGGCAAGGATTAACTCACTAGGTGCAAAAATTATGATATACCAGCTTAAAGAACCCCTCCTATGACATTTTGGCTGATGAGAATGAAGAGAAATCACAAGAAATCTAAATATTCCCATATGAGTCCTAATTTTATTTGGTTAATTATGCAATATTCCAATTTTGCCCTTAAATCATCCATTTTCTTGCTAATTTCATGCCCTTGCTGTCCATTCTAAATAAATTTTAGGTCTAATTGCCTTTTAAATCCTTTCTCATTAGACACTTAAGCTATTTAATCATACTAGCCACTTTTACACGTTTTCCAATTTAGTCCTTTTCATTTAATTGACTACCCAAACATTAACAAAATTTTAATACCACATTGCTAACATTTCATAAATATTTATAAAAATATTTTTGATTTGGTTTTACGAGATCAAGGCCTCGATACCTTGTTTTTACCCAATTTCTTCAATAATTTCTTTTTCAAACTAACCACTAAATCGGTAAAATTTTTCTATCAATATTTTCATATGATTTTCCTATCATATCAATATTCATGCAAAAATATTAAAATAAATTTCTCTTTAAATCGGATTTGTGGTTACGAAACCACTGTTCCGATAACCTTGAATTTAGGCCATTATAGATTGAATCAGTGCCAGTTGTCTGTAAATATCCGGATGAATTTCTTGAAGAATTACCGAGGTTCCCACCTATTAGAGAGATTGAATTTGCTATTAAATTAGTGTCGAGAACTTCACTGATATCTATAGCTCTGTACAGAATGGCTCCGACAGAATTGAAAGAGTTGAA
The DNA here is from genome assembly GCA_025698465.1 of Gossypium longicalyx. NCBI lineage: Eukaryota > Viridiplantae > Streptophyta > Magnoliopsida > Malvales > Malvaceae > Gossypium > Gossypium longicalyx. Next base: position 77,987,595 of record CM047002.1, on the reverse strand, counting down.
AGCTCAATTGCAAGAGTTAATAGATAGAGATTTTGCGCGACCGAGTTTTTTGTCCTGGGGTGCACCTGTATTGTTCGTAAAGAAGACAGATGGATCAATGAGAATGTGTATTGACTATAGATAGCTCAATAAGGTTAGAATAAAGAATAAGTATCTGTTGCCAAGAATAGACGATTTGTTGGATCAATTGAAAGGAGCAACAGTATTTTCGAAGATTGATTTGAGATCAGGTTATTATCAGTTGCGAGTTAAAGACTCTGATGTGCTGAAAACTACATTCAGAACAAGGTACGGAAATTATGACTTCCTTGTTATACCTTTTGGACTAACGCATGCTCTTGTAATTTTTATGGATTTGATGAATTGGATTTTTAGACCGTATATAGACAGATTTGTTGTTGTGTTCATCAACGACATTCTGATCTATTCACGAGATGAGTTTGAGCATGCCGAGCATTTGAGAATTGTATTGGAAACCTTGAGAGATAAGCAACTGTATGCTAAATTCAGAAAATGTGAGTTTTGGCTCCGTGAAGTCAGATTTTTGGTGTATATTGTATCAGCAGATGGCATTTGAGTTGATCCGAGTAAGATTTCTGCAGTTATTGATTGGAAACCACCTAGAAATGAATCCGAGGTTAAAAGTTTTCTGAGGTTGGCCGGTTACTATCGACATTTTGTCTAAGGATTCTCGATGATTGCTACACCGATGACCAGACTGCTACAGAAAGATTTCAAGTTTGAATGGTCCAAGAAATGTCAACAAAGTTTTGATCAACTGAAAGCGTTGTTAACAGAGGCACCCGTGTTGGTTCAACTTGAATCGGGTAAAGAATTTGTGATTTACAATGATGCGTCATTGAATGGATTGGTTTGCGTATTGATGCAAGAGGGAAAAGTTGTAGCTTATGCCTCCAGACAATTGAAGCCGTATGAAAAGAACTATCCGAAGCACGATTTAAAGTTGGCCGCAAAATTTTTTGCACTGAAAATTTGGCATCATTTGTATGGTGAAAAATGCCATATCTTTACTGATCATAAGAGTTTAAAGTATATTATGACTTAAAAAGATCTAAATTTGCGACAATGGAGATGGCTCAAACTATTGAAAGATTACGAGTTAGTGATTGATTATCACCAGGGGAAAGAAAATGTGGTCGCGAATGCTTTGAGTAGAAAGTCGTTGTTTGTCTTGAGAGCATTGAATACACAGTTGACATTATTCGACGATGGTTTGATCTTAGCTGAGTTAAAAGCTAAACCAGTATTTCTTTAGCAAATTTGCAAAGCTCAAAGGTGTGATAGTGAATTGCAAGCTAAAATAGTACAATGTGAGTCGACTAGTGATTCAGAGTATCAAATCAGATCTGATAATTGTTTGATGTTCTGAGATAGAATCTGCATACCAAAAAATCTAGAATTGATTCAGAAAATTTTACACGAGGCACATAGTGGTTGCTTATTAGTTCATCCTGGGAGTACTAAAAGTATACAACAATTTGAAACAACTGTATTGGTGGTCAGGTATGAAACGAGACATTTCAAAATTTGTATCGAAGTGTTTGATTTATCAGCTAGTGAAAGCTGAACATCAAGTACCTTCGAGTTTACTTCAACCTGTGATGATACCGAAGTGGAAATGAGATGGAGTGACTATGGATTTCGTATCAGGATTACCCTTGTCTCCAAAGAAGAAAGATGCAATTTGGGTTATCGTTGACCGACTGACGAAATTCGCACATTTCATTTTGGTACGTACCGACTTTTTGCTTGATAAATTGGCTGAGTTGTACATTGCTGAGATTGTTAGATTGCACGGGGTGCCAGTTTCGATTATTTCAAATAGAGATTCGAGGTTTACATAAAGATTTTTGAAGAAATTACAAGAAGCTTTAGGTACGAAGCTAAATTTTAGTACAACTTTTCATCTGTAAACTGACGGACAATTTGAACAAGTAATTCAGATTCTTTAATATATGCTCAGATGTTGTGTTTTAGAGTTCGAAGGCAATTGGGAGAAATATTTACCTTTGATTGAATTTGTGTATAATAATAGCTTTCAATAGAGTATAAAGATGGCATCGTACGAAGCATTGTATGGTCGTAAATGCCAAACCCCATTGTATTGGACTGAGCTTAGCGAGAAACAGATCCACAGGGTTGATTTGGTTGGAGAAACCGACGAAAAAGTGAAGGTAATTCGCGAATGCTTGAAAACAGCTTCTGATTGTCAAAAATCATATGCAGATTTAAAATGGAAAGACATTGAATTTCATATTGGTGATAAAGTGTTTCTGAAAGTATCTTCGTGGAAGAAAATACTTTGTTTTGGTCGTAAAGCCAAGTTGACTCCGCGATTCATCGGGCCGTACGAGATTATCGAAAGAATAGGGCCAATGGCATATCGACTAGCTTTACCATCAGAGTTGGAAAAAATTCACAATGTGTTTCATGTATCTATGTTACACCGGTATAGATCTGATCCATCACATGTAATATCTCCATCTGAGATTGAAATTCAACTTGATATGATGTACAACGAAGAACCGATCAAAATTCTAGCATGGGAGGTTAAACAGTTGAGAAATAAAAGCATAGCTCTCGTGAAAGTACTTTGGCAACGTCACAGAGTCGAAGAGGCTACGTGGGAGCCCGAGAAAGCTATGAGAAAATAGTTGTAACAGCCTGATTTAGACCCTGATCAGAATGGTGGTTACGGGACCACGAATCTGAGTAAAAAAATTTTAAAATTATTTTCTGTGTTTAATATGTGTGAATTTGTGTGTGTGAAATTTTCATACTTTAATTTTATCATTTGAGTGTCTGATTAGGTAAAAGGACTTAATCGCGTAAATGAAAATTTGGTGGTTAAATATGAAAGTGCTTAATTTTTGTTCTCTTTATTAGTGGAGGCATTTATAATGCAATTAAACCATTATTCATGTTGGTGGACGGCAAAGGACATATATATGTGATATTATAGTATTTTAACTAAGGTTAATATGGTAAATTAATAAAATAAGTAATATAACATAAACATATCATAAACAAAGCCATTTATGTGTTATATTTTTGTGTTTTTGCTGAAACAAGAGGAAAGAAAAGAAAAACCTAGTTCGGCCATTCTCAAGCTCAATCAAGGTAAGTGTTTAGCTCGATTTTTGATAATTTCTATGTTTTTCAGATCGTTGTTTCGAGTACTAGCAAACCCATGCTTGAATTTTTTTATTTTGGTGAATATTTTGAGTTATGCCATTGTTGAAAGCTTGTGATTTTTTGTTGTTTGATGATGAAATATGAAAGATATGTTTTAGATTAACATGTTTTGTATTGGAGTTTTTGATGATTTTGAGTAATTAGGACTAAATTGCAAAAAAATAATTTGAGGGACTAAAATGTGAAATAAATGAAATATATGAACTTGTATTAATATGGGTAAGATTCGGCCTAACATGAGTAGAGAGAAATTTTTCATATTTTGTGTTTTGTGCAATAGGGACTAAATTGTAAAAAAGTGTAAATGTTAGGGGTAAAATGGTAATTTGCCTATTTATATGTTTTTGGACTAAATTGAATGAAAATGTGTTTGAATGAGCTTAATTTGAATATGTTTAGATCAAGAACCAAAGCAATTGGATTTGGATCGGGGGAAAACGAAAGTTGTTGACTAGCTGTCCCGTTCTATTTTATATCATCCGAGGTAAGTTTATAAGTAAATAGACATACTTAATTTTAATTGAATGCAAATTATATTTTCTGGTATGAAATGTGAGAATATATACTTGCAAATGCCAAATGTGTATTAGCTTGGTAACCATGTTTACATCTATTTTGACCGAGTTACGACATCCGAAAGCCCCGTATGAACCTTAGGAATAGTTAGGATACATATGTCATGACAAAGGATTTCGATTTGTGATGTGCGAGTAAGACCATGGCATCGATATGTGATTCCGATATATGTGTGTGAGTAAGACCCTGTTTGGGACAGTGGCATCGATATGTGATTACATGTAAGACCACGTCTGGGATGTTGGCATTGTACAATATGTGTAATTATCCGAGTGTCCTATCCAATTCCGAATGGTTCATCGGGCAAAGGTAAATCGTGAACGGATGAGTGAAACGAGCTAAATGGTCAGGTATGAATTAGTTTGTTGGCTCCTAGTAATAAGGTAAGTATGTAATTTGATAGTTGTTATAAGTTATGCATGATGCAAAAGAAAAATATATATGAATTTGGTAAGTATATTCGACTTGGTGCATAAATGGTATGAATATTTTGGAATTGATTAATAGACATGTGTATATATGTGACCATGTATATTTGGCCATTTAAGTAATATGTGTTCATGATGTCATATTATGATATTTGAGCTTGTGTTTATGAGGATATGTATAAATTGTTATCCAAAGATATATTGGCTTTGAAAGTTGAATGATAATTATTTAAATTGATTACATGGGCATTCGGCCAAGGTAGGAAATGTGTATGAAAAAGTGTTACTTATGAAATTTGTATGTTTAAGACTAAGCATGGTAATATTAATGTAATTCGGTTTGGTTTTAAATGAGTTAATTATATCATTGGATTGTTTATTTGCTTATGACTTACTAAGCTATAAAAGCTTACTCTATGTGTTTATGTTTACTCTATTTTATAGATTTTTGGATTCAAGTTACGAGCTCGAGGATCGTCAGCTAAGCTTATCACACTATCAACCGTCTTCTGTATTTTATAAGCTAAATTTTGGAACTATGGCATGTATAGGCTGGACTATGTTTTGGAATGCTGTATTTTGGTCTATGTATAATTAGAGCCATGCGAAAATGGCTTAATTATTATGTTTGATTTCAGTTTTGGTTAAATTATGGTTTGAGCTCATTTTTTTATTTTCATGTTATGTGCCATGGATGGGAGGTATTAATGATATGTGTTTTGAGCATTGAAGTTGATTAATGACCTTGGATATGGTATGAATGTATCGGTCTTAATATATATATTAGGTATATTTGGATAATTTGAATGTGGTTCATTCTAAGATTAGGTACTTATGTGAAGTTGGATAAAAATAATTAAACTTGGTTGTTAAGTATGTTCGGTCATACGCTGAAATTTAGATAAGGTAATTACTTGACTTGTAATTCGGTTCTTGCTCATATTAATATGATTTGGTACATAATGCGGCAATGATATGTGCTAGTACATGACCTTTAGATATATATATATTTGGTTATAAAGTAATAATGGATGGGTATTGTGTTATATTCGTGAAATGCGAATGTATTAACAAGGCAACAAATGTTATTATGGAATGTATCATTTGTATGAAAGGAAATGATGTGTGAGTGCTTGTATAAAGTATGCGCATGACTTATTTAAAAATAGGCCTAATATTCAAGAATGAAGTTATTGATGTGTTATATGTTCTGTATATGTATAAATTGTTTTGATATATATTTTGAATTATGTTTTATTTATGTTATGTGGTGAATGATGAAAATTTTAAGATTAGATATTTAATTAAGTTATAAGCATTGATGTGATCTAAATCTCGAATTGCAATGAACATATGATTCGCATGGTAATATGGTTGTTAAATGTATATGATTATGACTTGAATTAATATGAAAACGTTCGGAACTGTGCTTTCGTTCAGTAATGCCTTGTCACCCTATTTCGGCGACGGATACGGGCTAGGGGTGTTACATTTTATTGGTATCAGAGCTACAGTTTAGTCTGTTTTAGGACTAACGTAGCACGTGTGAGTCTAGCTATACATGCCATATTATATACTGCGATAGTGTGATGACTTCTGACAGTTAAAAATGTGTTTTCATATAGTTAATGGATCCCGACAGTGTTGTAGCTGATGATGTCAATAGCGTAACGCCTGCTCCCGCGTAAGGGACAATGCTAGTTGATTCTTGACTGACTCCGAGTAACCAAGAGGGAGAAGCTAAGTAAGCCTTTTACCAAATGATGAGTGACTGGTTTACCCAATATATCCGGACTAATCTGACTGCTCCATCTTCAATGCCTGTTATACCTCAAGTAAGTGACCCGTTGAGGTTACATAAGCCACCTGTTGATAAAATCAGGAAACACAGGGTTGAATAGTTTAAAGCTACTGATGATGATGATGATGCTGAACGAGCTAAATTTTGGCTTGGTAATACTATCCGTATGTTTGATGAGTTGTCTTGTACCCCAGATGAATGTTTGAAATGTGCCATATCTTTGCTTCGAGACACAGCCTATCACTGGTGGTATTCCACCCTAGTATCAGTGGTTTCGAGAGAGCGGATGACCTGGGAATTCTTTTAGACTGAGTTCTATAAGAAATATATCAACCAGAGATTTATCGACTAGAAGTGCAAAGAATTTTTAGAGTTAAAACAGGGTCGCATGGCAGTGACAGAATATGAGCTAAAATTCGTGAGACTCAGTCGGTATGCCCAAGAGTATGTTTTGACCGAAGCCATAATGTGTAAAAGATTTGAAGATTAGCTGAATGAAGACATTAAACTGTTAGTTGGCATACTTGAGATAAAAGAGTTTGTAGTATTGGTTGAGTGAGCCTGCAAAGCTGAAGAGCTCGGGAAAGAGAAAAGAAAAGTTGACTTTGAAGCTACAGATTCGCGTAAGAGATCATTTAGTAAGTCAAACCAGTCGGCACCAAAGATGTTCTAAGATGATTTCAGCCATTCTAAAGCTACTTCGGGTTATTCCAGACGGGATCAAAATAGACCACCTGTGAGCTCGAGAGCTACCTCAGTAGCTAGTGTGGGTAATGTCAGATCAAATCAACCTGAGTGTAAACACTGTGGTAAACGGCATCCCGACAGTTGCAGATTGCATGATCGGGCCTGTTTTAAATGTGGATCGATGGATCATTATATTTGTGAATGCCCAAAGTTAGCTGAAGAAAATCCAATGCAGAATACCAGATCGGGTAATACTGCAGCTCGAGGTAAACCATCCAAAAACGCAGGTAATGTGAGTAGCAGTTAGAGAGGGACTAAAGATACAACAGTTAGATCTGAGGCTTGTGCACTGCCAGAGCCTATGCTATTCGCGGACGCAAGGAGGCTTCATCCCCAAATGTCATTACTAGTACATTCACTCTTTATGATACTAATGTAATTGCATTGGTTGATCCTGTTTCAACTTATTCTTATATGTGTAAGACTTTAGTATTCAGAAATACTCTGCCTGTTAAGTCTACTGAGTTTGTGATTAGAGTGTTAAACTCCTTGGGCTGGTGTGTTATGGTTAACAAAGTGTGTAAGAATTGTCCTTTGATGATTCGAGATCTGTGCTTTCCAGATGATTTGATGTTGTTGCCATTTTATGAGTTCGATATAGTTCTGGGTATAGATTGGTTGACTTTGCATGATGCTGTGGTGAACTGCAAAAGAAAGACTATTGATCTACGGTGCTAGAATGATGAGATTATTCGGATTGAATCAAATGATCTGAATGGGTTACCAGTAGTGATATCTTCGATGTTAGCTCAAAAATATGTAAGGAAAGGTTGCAAAGCTTATTTTGCCTATGTGCTTGATAGTAAAATGGCTGAAAGAAACATTGAATCAGTACCTGTTGTGTGCGAGTATCCGGATGTGTTTCCTAAAGAATTACCAGGTTTGCCACCTATTCGGGAGGTAGAGTTTGGTATTGAGTTAGTGCCTGGGACGACTCTGATATTGATAGCTCCGTACAGAATGGCACCTACTGAATTAAAAGAATTGAAAGCTCAGTTGCAAGAATTGACAGATAAAGGTTTCGCGCGACCAAGTTTCTCTCCCTGGGGTGCACCTGTGTTATTTGTGAAAAAGAAAGATTGAACTATGAGAATGTGTATTAATTATAGATAGCTCAATAAGGTGACTATAAAGAATAAATATCTATTGCCACGGATTGATGATTTGTTTGATCAGATGAAAGGAGCTACTGTATTTTCGAAGATAGATTTGAGATCAGGTTACTATCAGTTGCGAGTTAAAGACTCTAATGTGCCAAAGACTGCTTTTCGAATGAGGTACGAACATTATGAGTTTTTGGTTATGCCTTTCGGACTTACTAATGCACCTGCTGTTTTTATGGATTTGATAAATCGGATCCTCAGGTAGTATCTGGATCGGTTTGTAGTTCTATTCATAGATGACATTTTGATCTACTCCCATGATGAAACCAAGCATGCCGAACATCTGAGACTGGTGTTACAGACTTTGTGAGATAAATAGTTGTATGCGAAGTTCAGTAAATGTGAGTTCTGGTTAAGTGAAGTCAGTTTTCTGGGCCATGTTGTATCAGCATCGGGTATTTGGGTTGATCCTAGTAAAATTTCAGTTATACTTGACTGGAAACCTCCGAAAAATGTTTCTAAAGTCTGAAGTTTTCTAGGACTTGCTGGTTATTATAGACGGTTCGTGAAAGGTTTCTCTATGATTGCAGCCCCGATGATGAAGTTATTGCAAAAAGATGTTAAATTCGAGTTGTCAGAAAAGTCCCAGAAAAGTTTTGATTTGTTGAAAGCCCTTTTGACTGAAGCTCCAGTGCTAGTTTAATAAGATCCGGATAAAGAATTTGTTATTTATAGTGATGCATCTTTAAATGGTTTGGACTGTGTTTTGATGCAGGAAGGCAAAGTTATAGCTTATGCCTCGAGACATTTAAAGCCACATGAAAAGAACTATCCGACACACGACCTAGAATTGGCAGCTATCGTGTTTGCATTGAAAATTTGGCGTCACTATCTGTTTGGTGAGAAATGTCATGTTTATTCTGATCACAAAAGCCTGAAATACTTGATGACTCAGAAAGAACTAAATTTGAGACAACGCCGATGGTTAGAGTTTCTAAAGGATTACGAGCTTGTGATTGACTACCACCCGGGAAAAGCTAATGTTGTTGCTGATGATCTTAGCCAAAAATCACTGTTTTCTTTACATGAAATGAATGCGCATATAGCTATGACTAATGATGGGTCGATAATAGCCAAATTAAAAGCAAGACCGTTATTTATTCAACAAATTTGTGATGCTCAAAAAGTGGATGATGATTTGTTAGCAAAACGAGCTCAATGTGATTTAGATGTTAATTCGGAGTTCAGAATTGATGCTAATGGTTGTTTGAGGTTTAAAAATTGAATATGTGTCTCGAGAAATTCATAGTTGATTCAGATGATTTTGAACGAAGCTCACAGCAGTCAGTTGTCTGTTCACTTGGGTAGTACGAAGATGTATAATGATCTGAAATAGCTTTACTGGTGGCATGGTATGAAACGAGATATTTCTGACTTTGTTTCGAAATGTTTAGTCTGTCAGCAAGTGAAAGCCGAATATCAGGTACCTTCTGGATTGCTTCAGCCGATTATGATACCTGAGTGGAAGTGGGACAGAGTCACGATGGATTTTGTATCTGGTTTACCATTGACAACTAGCAAGAAAGATGCAATCTGGGTTATTATGGATAGATTGACTAAATCAGCTCATTTTATTTTGATACGTACAGACTACTCGCTTGATAAGCTAGCTGAATTGTATGTTTCTCAGATTGTGAGATTACACAGGGTACCTATCTCTATTGTTTCGGACAGAGATCCAAGGTTTACATCACGGTTTTGGAGGAAACTACAAGATGCTCTAGGTACGAAATTACATTTCAGTACAGCTTTCCATCCACAAATAGATGGTTAGTCCGAATGAATCATTTAGATACTTTAGGATATGTTGAGATGTTGTATTCTTGAGTTTGAAGGTACGTGGGAATCATACTTATCTTTGATTGAATTTGTGTATAATAATAGCTTTCAATCGAGTATCAAAATGGCACCTTATGAGGCTTTGTACAGACACAAATGTCGTACACCATTGTATTGGACTGAACTTAGTAAAAATAAGATACACGAGATCGATTTGATCAGAGAGACTGAACAGAAAGTAAAAGTGATCCGTGAGAGTCTAAAAACGGCGTCAGATCGTCAAAAATCATATGCGGACTTGAAACGAAAAGATATAGAGTTTTAGGTCGGGGATAAAGTATTTCTGAAAGTCTCACAGTGGAAGAAAATACTCAGATTCGGTCGAAAAGGCAAATTGGGTCCGAGATTTATTAGGTCGTATGAGATTATAGAGCATATCGGACCAGTTGCTTATAGATTGTTGTTGCCACCTGAGTTAGAAAAGATCCACAATGTATTCCATGTTTCGATGCTTCGTAGATATCGATCTGATCCCTCACATGTGATTAGTTTAAAGGGGATTGAGATTAAGCCTGATATGACAAATGAGGAAGAACCGATTCACATTCTGGCTCGTGAGGTTAAAGAATTGCGAAATTAGAAAATTCCATTAGTAAAGGTACTGTGGCATAAACACGGATTTCATGAAGCAACATGGGAGTCAGAGAGTACAATGAAAGAACACTATCCAAACCTATTCACCAGTAAGATTTTCAGGGACGAAAATCCCTAAAGGGGGAGAGTTGTAACAGCCCGATTTAGACCCTAATCGGAACGGTGGTTTCAGGAAAACAAATTCGAGTTAGAAAAATATTTAAAAATTATTTTCTGTGTTTAATATGTGTGAATTTGTGTGTGTGAAATTTTCGTGCTTTAATTTTATCGTTTGAGTGTCTGACTAGATAAAAGGACTTAATCGCGTAAAATAAAATAAAAATTTAATGGTTAATTGTGAAAGTGCTTAATTGTTGTTGTCTTTATTAGTGGAGCCATTTATAATTCAATTAAACCATTATTAATGTTGGTGGACGACAAAGGACATATATATGTGATATTATAGTATTTTTAACTAAGTTTAATATGGTAAATTAATAAAATAAGTAATATAATGTAACAGTCCGTTTTTGGGTCAAATAAGAATAGTGATTTCGGGACTACAAATCTAAAGTTAAAATAATTATTTTATTATTTTATTAAATTTTACAGCATGATAGGATTATTGTGGGAAAGTTTCGTAAAGAAATTTTTCCGTTTGGGTGTTTAATTCGGTAAAAAAGATTAAACCGTGTAAAGCATAAAAGTTGAATTCTATAAGTTAAAGGTATTAAATGGTTATGAAAGTAAATAGTGGAAGACCTTAAGTGGAAATTATCCCATAAATGTTGGTAGTGGAATTTTGTGGCTTGGTATTGTTGAAATTATGATGTTATTAAAGGTTATTTTTGTAAATTGGTTAATAAAGATTAAATAAATAAAACGAAAGCCATTATTTTGTACCCATCCTCATCTTCTTCAATCGATTTTAACCTAGAAAAGCCATGGATACATCCGGCCAAGCTTGTGAGCTAAATTAGAAGGAAGAGGAAAGCTATTGCATGTTAATTTTGAGCTCAATTAGGAGCTGGTTCCATAAGAAATTCGGTGGCAGCAAGAAGAGGAAGGATATCATTCAAGGGTGGGCTCGACTGCTGTTCAGTAAGTTCTACAGAGGAAACTCTGTAAAATTTTTATGTTTAAAATATATTTATTACATGCAAGTAATGTTCGGCTAATAGGACTGTTAAGTAGAGTTTAGTAGCTTAAAATACATGTTATTTTTACCAAAATACTGCACTTAGAAGTGAAGAAAAATTTTGATGAATAAATGCATAAGTTGCTGTTGAAATCTGCCGCATGAATGTCTATTGCTTCAACATGTAGTTGCTGTATTGAAAGTGCAGTAAATTCTGGTGTAATTGGTCTACTGCTGTTGTAAATAAGGAAAAATATTAGTTGTTAAATATTAACCTTATCTCTGTCTGAAAGAGATTTTTGCGGTCCGAATGCCGGAAATTTCAGCATATAATTCCTCTTATTTAAACTGATTAAAACATGCTGGAAATGCAACATTCGTATATACTATTCACTCACCAATTAACTGATAGTGAGCTTAAAATTAAGTTGTTCAAATGTGTTAAATTCACTGTTCAATGCACTACCATTTATGTTGTTTTATTTAGTAAATGTAGCTGTCCGAACTTGTTGATTTCAAAGTTATTATATGTTTTTATACTGCCAATTGGAGTTAATTAAGTTGTCCAGTTTGGGATAATAATACTATCAGATTGTGATGTTGTTATGCTGATTTAGTAACTTGCATTGTTGATGATTTTACAATGTCTGAAACAGAATATATATTAAGTATGATTTTACAAATTAAATGCCCTGTACAATTGATGAGTTGTTATATTAAAAATGTGTTCATTTACGTTGGATTTAAATGCTTAATGTGTTGCTGTAAAGTGCTGATTTGTTATATTAAAAATGTGTTCACTCACGTTAATTTTAGATGCTTAATGTGCTACTGTAAAGGGCTGATTTGTTGTCTTAAAAATGTGATCATTTACGTCCATTTTAAATGCTTAATGTGCTTTCCAAAAATTTATGTTTAAAGTTACTTCCAAGTTGACAATTGAAGTTAAAGAAAGAAGTATAATTCATTTTGTGGAAGGGATTTGACGTTAACTTACATGTTGTTTAGGTTGTACTGCATGAGGGAGTTAAGGTGGAACTTAATACAGTTTATTGCTAATTAATATGCTACGATTATAGTGTATATCATTGGCTGCCCAATTAGGACAAATTCATGGTGTTTAGCTAATTAAAATGTTGTTGATATAACGCGAATCATTGACTGTCCAAATTAGTGCATAATTATGGTATTAGTTAATTGAAATACTAATGTTGTGACGTGGATCATTGGTTGTCCAATTTAAGACACTTCTTGTATTTTAGTTATTAAATGTTGCCGTTAGGAGAAGGATTATTGCAGGCCAAAGCATGTAATTGTGCTGTCCAAAAGTGGCATTTGTTGTGTCTATTTATGTTTCAAGATTTGGTTCATTTTTTGTAACTAAATTGTTGACCAATTTAGTAATAAAAATATATAATACATGATTCAAGATTCTCCCTGAACATGAATGTTATGTACTGGTCAAATTGGTACCGATACTATCCATTTCAAGCTTTAAAGAATTATCCGAATATAATGTTATTCTTAATAATGTTGGTTAATGTATGGAGTTATATAAAATATCGTGTTTACATGTTAGGTAAGTTTGTATGAAAATAATGCAACACGTTATTATTATATGTCTAATGTTTGAATATTGCATGAAATGTATATGTATATGTATTTGTCTTTATGAAATGGATTCACAATGACTTGATGATATTTGACAAAGTTTGGAGATAAGGTCCCGTGTAAGACCATGTCTGGGACATGGCATCGGCGTGGATATGTGAGCCAGTGTAAGACCATGTCTGGGACATGGCATCGGCGTGGATATGTGAGCCAGTGTAAGACCATGTCTGGGACATGGCATCGACGCTGATATGTGTGCTAGTGTAAGACCATGTTTGGGACATGGCATCGGCACTACATGAGATTTCCTATAAGATTATATACGGGATATGGCATCGATATGTGCATCCATGTAAGACCATGTCTGGGACATGGCTTTGACACTCTATTTGGTGCATCATGATTCTAAACGTCCTTTAGTATTCCAAGTGGTTCAACGGGTAATTCAAAGATGATATCAAAGTTGTGATAAGGAATGATTATGTCATGATGTAGTACAGGTATGTACGCAAAACTGATGAGAAATGACTCGGATTAAGATGCACCTTTGGTAAGGATGCAAATAAGTAAGTTATGTTTATGAAAATAATTTTGTGATGACCTTGTGGTTATGGGTCTATGTTCATGAGGTATAAATATATGGTAAATTTAATTGATAATCATGTGTGAAGCTTTTAAGCCAAATCGAATTAAGATACTATGTGTTTATTCCTTAAATTTTGTGGTTCAATGAATAACGAAAAGAGGAAAGGATCGGCATAAATGCCTATTAAAAATGGTTATGAATGTATGGATAGATAAGAGTTTTTGGACATTTGAATGATGTTAAGCTATATGCTTGGAAATGTGAATGTACAAAATTAATGTGTACTAAAACAGTCATGGACAGCAGCAGCAGTTCGACTTTGAAAATTCACCAAAAATTGTGGAAATTGAATTAGAGGGTAAATAAAATATGAAATTAAATCTTATTGAGCCTAGTTTCATATAAAAGAAACGGTGTAAGCAAAAGGAATTCATATTATGAGATAATTGAATTGTTGTGAGACAGGGTCAGAGTGATTTTGGGCTCCTCTATCTTAACTTTTGGAAAATCATTAAAAATTGTACAAAAATAATTATGGGTTATAATTTATATGGTTAGAATCCTTAATGAATCTATTTTTAAGAGAGACAAAAGGGAACATCTTTCAAATCCCGTATGAGGAGATAATTAATTTTTAATAAAGAGGGGCAGAACCATCAGACAGCGAAATAGGGGGTGACTTTAAAAAATAAAATGTACTTATTGGTTAAACCAAAAAATTTGAAAATTTTGTGGTAGGAAGATATGTGAGTCTAGTTTTAGGTAAAATTAACAGATTTTAATTTGGAGTTCCGTAGCTCAAGATATAAATAATTTAGTGATTGTGACTCGAGTAGACAACTTGAGATGAACATGAGTAAATAGTGAAACTATGTGCAATTATGATTGTATTATCTTGAGAACTTATTGGGAGGATTGGTAAAAAAAAATATAAATAAATTTTTTATTATTTACATGCCAACTTAGTAAGCTATATAGCTTACCTCCTTTCCTTTCCTATTTCCTATAGTGTTACAAATGCTAGCTCGAGTTGGAGGTCGTCGGGGATTCTATCACAGTAAGAAGCTATGGATTGATATCGATGATTTTTATTTTAACTTTTTAAGTTTATGGTATGTATAGGGACTTGGTTATTTGTGTACATGTTATTATGAGTTGGCTTAGAATATTGGCCTATGCTAATTGAAGGTCATTGTTGTATAATGCCATTTAATGTGGCCAATATTTGTTATGTTATAAGTCCATGATAATGCATTACATGGATGTGCATGCTTTTTTGAGATGGATGAGTGAATGTGTGGCAAATACTAAATGTGAATGGTTAAGTAAGTTATATGCTATGATTAGTTAAGTGTGTGTGTGGTTGTGCATGATGAATATGATTTATAAATGGTGTGTGAATGTCATGATGTGGTTATTGGGATGCCTAAAAATGCCATATTGTGTGTTGATAAACTTAGTATAAGTGTGCAAATGCTTTTGGATGGAAAAAGGGCTTGGTAAATAGCCTAACTTTCATCCACACGGATGGCCTCACGGCCTAGCACACGGGTGTGTGACTTGGCCGTGTGACCCTAAATGTTTGCTGACGTCATAAACTGAGAGTTACACGGGCTGAGGACACGGGCGTGTGAGACCACTCGGCCTACCCACACGGGCGTGTGACTCTCCAAACATGAAAATTTTTTAAGTGTTGTAAAAAAGTTCGTGAGTTCTCGGTTTAGTCCCAAACCGTTTTTATTGCATGTTTAGAGCCTCGAAGGCTTGTGTATGGGACATTTTTCATGTGATCGAATGATTATGTTATGATTGAAATTTTATGGCCCAGTTTTACATGTATGTGCATGTTTAAGTCCGGTAATGCTGGGGTGTTACATATAACATAAACATAACATAAACAAAGCCATTTATGTGTTATATTTTTGTGTTCTTGCCAAAATAAGAGGAAAGAAAAGAAAAACCTAGTTCGGCCATTCTCAAGCTCAATCAAGGTAAGAGTTTAGCTCAGTTTTTGATAATTTCTACGTTTTTCAGATCGTTGCTTCGAGTACTAGGAAACCCATGCTTGAATTTTTTATTTTTGTGAATATTTCAAGTTATGCCATTGTTGAAAGCTTGTGATTTTTGTTGTTTGATGATGAAATATGAAAGATATGTTTTAGATTAACATGTTTTGTATTGGAGCTTTTGATGATTTTGAGTAATTAGGACTAAATTGTAAAAATAATAATTTGAGGGACTAAAATGTGAAATAAATAAAATATATGGACTTGTATTAATATGGGTAAGATTCGACCTAACATGAGTATAGGGAAATTTTGAATATTTTGTGTTTTGTGCAATAGGGACTAAATTGTAAAAAAAGTGTAAATGTCAGGGGTAAAATGGTAATTTGTCCGTTTATGTGTTTTTCGACTAAATTGAATGAAAATATGTTTGAATGAGCTTAATTTGAATATGTTTAGATCAAGAACCAAAGAAATCGGATTTGGATCGAGGGAAAACGAAAGTTGTCGACTAGCTGTCCCGTTCCGTTTTATATCGTCCGAGGTAAGTTTATAAGCAAATAGACATACTTAATTTTAATTAAATGCAAATTATATTTGCTGGTATGAAATGTGAGAATATATACTTGCAAATGCCGAATGTGTATAAGCTTGGTAACCATGTTTACATCTATTTTGACCGAGTTACGACGTCCGAAAGCCACATATGAACCTTAGGAATAGTTAGGATACATATGTCATGACATAGGATTTCGATTTGTGATGTGCGAGTAAGACCATGGTATCGATATGTGATTCTGATATATGTGTGCGAGTAAGGCCTTGTCTGGGACAGTGGCATCAATATGTGATTACATATAAGACCACGTTTGGGACGTTGTCATTGTACGATATGTGTGATTATCTAGGTGTCCTATCTAATTCCAAATGGTTCATCAGGCCAAGGTAAATTGTGAACGGATGAGTGAAACGATCTAAATGGCCAAGTATGAATTAGTTTGTTGGCTCCTAGTAATAAGGTAAGTATGTAATTTGATAGTTGTTATAAGTTATGCGTGACGCAAAAGAAAAATATATATGAATTTGGTAAGTATATTTGACTTGGTGCATAAATGGTATGAATATTTTGGAATTGATTCATGGATATGTGTATATATGTGACCATGTATATTTGGCCATTTAAGTAATATGTGTTCATGATGTCATATTATGATATTTGAGCTTGTGTTTATGAGGATATGTATAAATGGTTATCCAAAGATATATTGGCTTTGAAATTTGAATGATAATTATTTAAATTAATTATATGGGCATTCGGCTAAGGTAGGAAATGTGTATGAAAAAGTGTTACTTATGAAATTTGTATGTTTGAGATTAAGCATAGTAATATTAATGTAATTTGGTTTAGTTTTAAATGAGTTAATTATATCGTTGGATTGTTTATTTGCTTATGACTTACTAAGCTATAAAAGCTTACTCTGTGTATTTATGTTTACTCTGTTTTATAGATTTTTGGATTCAAGTTACGAGCTCGGGGATTGTCAGCTAAGCTTTTCACATTATCGACTGTCTTCAGTATTTTATAAGCTAAATTTTGGAACTATGACATGTATAGGCTGGACTATGCTTTGGAATGCTGTATTTTGGTCTATGTATAATTAGAGCCATGCGAAAATGGCTTAATTATTATGCTTGAGTTCGGTTTTGGTTAAATTATGGTTTGAGCTCATTTTTTATTATCATGCTATGTGCCATGGATGAGAGGTATTTATGATATGTGTTTTGAGCATTGAAGTTGATTAATGACCTTGGATATGGTATGAATGTATTGGCCTTAATATATATATTAGGTATATTTGGATAATTTGAATGTGATTCATTCTAAGATTAGGTACTTATGTGAAGTTGGATAAAAATAATTAAACTTGGTTGTTAAGTATGTTCGGTCATACGCTGAAATTTAGATAAGGTAATTACTTGACTTGTAATTCGGTTCTTGCTCATATTAATATGATTTGGTACATAATGTGGCAATGATATGTGTTAGTACATGACCTTTAGGTATATATATATTCGGTTATAAAGTAATAATGGATGGGTATTGTGTTATATTCATGAAATGCGAATGTAGTACAAGGCAACAAATGTTATTATGGAATGTATCATTTGTATGAAAGGAAATGATGTGTGAGTGCTTGTATAAAGTATGCGCATGACTTATTTAAAAATAGGCCTAATATTAAAGAATGAAGTTATTGATGTGTTATATGTTCTGTATATGTATAAACTGTTTTGATATATATTTTGAATTATGTTTTATTTATGCTATGTGGTGAATGATGAAAATTTTAAGATTAGATATTTGATTAAGTTATAAGCATTGATGTGATCTAAATCTCGAATTGCAATGAACGTGTGATTCGCATGGTAATATGGTTGTTAAATGTATATGATTATGACTTGAATTAATATGAAAACGTTCGGAACAGTGCTTTCATTTAGTAATGCCTCGTAACCTCATTCCGGCAACGGATACGGGCTAGGGGTGTTACAATAGTACCTTAACTTATTCACTGGTAAGATTTTCGGGGACGAAAATCCCTATGAGGGGTGAGTTGTAACAGTCCGTTTTTAGCCAAATAAGAACAGTGGTTTCGGAACAACAAATTTCAAGTTGAAATAATAATATTAGTATTATTTTAATGTTTACAGCATGATATTATGTTTGTGCGAAAATTTCGTTAAGAAATTTTATCGTTTGGTTAGTCAATTTGATAAAAAGGACTAAATCGCGTAAAGTGCAAAAGTGGAGTTCTATTAGCTTAAAGTGTCTAATAGCTATAGAACCTTGAATTAAAGGTCCTTATGTTGTAATTAGACCATTAAAAGTATAAGTGGACATTTATGGTTTAACACCCAATACCCGTATCCTACGCCAGGACGGAATACGAGGCGTTACCTAACTTAGACTCGTGCTTACGACCATTTCCGAGTTCCCAAGACTTGGACAAATTTAAAACTTCCTTAAGCTTATCAACACATCCTTAGTATGGGTCTATAAGGCTTAAAACACACCTCGAAAAGCATTCGAGACCAACTCGGGTTCTTTAGCCAAATTTAAGAAAATAACACTTGACACAAGGGCACACGCCCGTGTGGGAGGGGCAACACGCCCGTAAGACTGTTTCAACATGGTCGTGCTGTTGGCCCGTGTGGCTCACACGGCCTAAACTATACAAGGACACGACCGTGTCCTTCACCCGCGTGGAATTAATTCTAGGTTCACACCTACAGGGGTTTTCACACGACTTGGCACACGCCCATGTCCTTGGCCCGTGTCCTTCACACGGCCATGACACGACCGTGTCCAAGCCGTGTGCAAAAACCTGGACATTTTGCTTCTAACGTTAGCAATCCTTAAGGGCCACACGGTCAAGGTACATGCCCGTGTGCTAGGCCGTGCCCTTCACATGGCTGAGAAACACGACCGTGTCTCTGCCCGTGTGTTTCCTACCATGCATATTGACTTACAATTCTTACGTGCAAGGGACATACGGACAAATCACACGGCCATGTGGTGGACCGTGTGTCACACATAGCCTAGACACATGCCCGTGTACCTACCCGTATGGACAAAATAAGGCTATTTACCAAGCCTTTTTGTCACCCTTACCTATGCAACCTACACAAAACCCACTCTATACTAACATAAGGGCACATCACATAGCCAAAATAACCACAATGGACAACATTTCATTTATGCAATTTACTCATCCATGAAAATATCATCTTTTATTTATAAATCAAAATGAGTATTGTCCATCATCCATGGCCTTATACAAAATGAGTATCATATTCATCATAGGAGCCAACACATTATGGCTAAGTAACAAAACAATAGACAAAGACTCGAGTCCCTATACATGCTAGAAAACAAAACAATGAAACTAGCTATACCAAGGTCTTGAGTGATAGTGTAATCGAAGCTTTTAATGTCACTGGATCCCCAATGCTAGCTAGGAGGCACTATAAGGAAATAAAAGAAAGGAGGGTAAGCGTGGGAGCTTAGTAAGTACATATATGTAAATAAAGTGTAATTATAATAAAATCGTATTCATCCAACGGTAGCTTGTCATGCTTAAAAGATATAAATCACTTAACGTCTCTACTTACTCTTCCTTTCATTCATGTATATTTAATACACCTCGTTCCTTACTCAGGTCCTAACCATGAGTTCGGTATACATACCTCATTAAAATATTCACCAACTAAATCTTCGGGTTACCCGTTGAACTCTCGAAATACACATGGATACACAGGGAATTTGCGTCTAAATGCCATATAAGAAATCAGGGCTACCTCGTGCTATGAAACGTTCACATTTGAGCTACTCACGTGCCTTTTTATCAAGTTAGGACCTGAACCCCATAGCTATCATGTAACGTTTGTTCATTGAGCCACTCACGGGTCAGTACACAAAGTCAGTATCCGGACCCACATTACCTATAGCATTTATCTCATGAACTCAGACTCAACTCATGAGTTCAGTCCACATAATTTTCATAACATGCCCCTTTGTATCCTATGCTATGTCTAAGGTTCTATGGGGCTTTATATCTAATCGAATAGCATCGCATTTGCTCACATTGTAATTAACTCGCATAACATGTCATTTATACATTCATGGCAACAATTAGAATTTAAATACATAACAACAATAAGCTAATTACACATGCATATTATTAAAATATACCAAAGTAAGCTTCAATAACACATTATTTACATATGTACTTACCTCGGTACAAAATGATGAAGGCGAGCTTAATCCTCATAAACTTTGTTCTTACCCCGATCAAGACCCAAATCGTGTTTCTCTTGATCTAAATTAATAGAATTTATTTATTTCATCAGCATATCAATTTAGACGCCGAAAAGTTTATAATTGGGCAAAATGACTATTTTGCCCCTAGACCTTCACAAAATGACCATTTTACCCCTATGCTCGAAAATTAATTTTTGTTGAATTTCTTCATATTATTAGCCTAGCTGGTTACTTTTTATACAAGAAGCAATCCAAAATTTCCATTATTTCTCACATTTATCAACAAATTTCCAACTTATGCAAAATAATCCCTATTAGGGCTTTCATGAAAAATCCCTTCATAAAAGTTGTTTATTACACATCTAATACTCATATTCTTCCATAAAATTTTAGAAAACTACACATATGCTTTCATGTCAAAACCCTAATCTCTCAACCATTTTGCAAAATAATCCCCTTCATAGAAAGCTTATGTTACAAGGAGTCCAATAATAAAAAAAATCATCAAGAATAACCTTATAAATGACTTACTTATAAGAGATGTTAATGGCTGATATTTTGAGCTCTCAAAACCCCCCTTTAGAAGATGAAAATTGGTTTAAGAAGAAGAAATAAAAAAAATAGATGAAGCATTTTTGTTTTATTTTATTTAAACTAGTCAAAATTTGGTGACCAAAACACCACCTAATTTTTACATTTCCCATCAATTTGTCCCCTATGGCCGGGCACCCTATTCTATAAGGGTCTAATTACTCTTTAAGGCCCCCAATTTAGTTTCTTTAGCTAATCGACACCCTTATCTAACAAAATAGGACTTTTGCACTTTATGCGATTTAGTCCCTTATTTTTCACAATTAAGCAAGCAATCACTAAAATTAATTCACCAAAATTCTCATGTACTTACCTAATCATGCTACAATACATAAAATGATATTTAAAATAATTTCCTCAACCTCGGTTTAGTGGTTTTAAAATCATTATTCTGACTAGCCCCAAAATCGGGTTGTTATAATTCTCCCTCTTTAGGGATTTTTGTCCTCGAAAATCTTACCAGTAAAAAGGTTTGGGTATTGGCTTTCCATGATCTTTTCAAGCTCTCATCTGGCCTCTTCAACCCCGTGTCACTGCCATAATACTTTCACAAGGGGAATGGTCTTATTTCTCAGTTGCTTAACCTCTTGGGCTAGGATCTTAACAGGTTCCTTACCATAAGACATATCCGGATGAATCTCAACCTTTGATGGCGCAATCACATGTGAAGGGTCTGATCTATATCGACGTAGCATGAACACATGAAACACGTCGTGAATCTTTTCCAATTCTGGTGGTAAGGCCAATCGATAGTCAACCAACCCTACTCTTTCGGTAACCTCATAGGGTCCATGAAACTAGGACTCAACTTGCCTCTTCTACCAAATCTGAGAAGTTTTCTCCATAGGGATACTTTCAAAAACATTCGATCGCCAACTTGAAATTCGATCACTTTTTGTTTCAATTCCAAATAGGATTTTTTCCTATCCGAGGCAGCCTTCAAACAGTCTTGAATCACTTTAACTTTCTCTTCAGTCTCTTTGACTAGATCGACCCCGTGAATCTGACTCTCTTTGAGCTCGGTCCAATATAAGGGCGTTCTACACTTTTTCCCATATAAAGTCTCATAAGGCGCCATCTTCAAACTCGATTGATAGCCATTATTGTAGGCAAATTCAACCAATGGTAAGTACCTTTACCAATTACCTTGAAATTCGAGAACATAACACCGCAACATGTCTTCTAAAATCTGAATCACTCTTTTCGACTGACCGTCAGTTTGCGGGTGAAATGCCGTGCTGAAACTCAACTTTGTTTTTAATGCCTCTTGTAACTTTTTTCAAAACCTCGACGTAAATCTCGGGTCCCTATCTGAAATAATTGATAAGGACACCCCATGTAGTCTCACAATTTCAGAAACGTACAAATCAACCAATCTCTCAAGGGAGTAGTCGATACATACTAGTATAAAATGTGCCGACTTTGTTAGTCTATCCACAATAATCCAAACAACATCCTTTTTCTTAGGGGTTACCGGCAAACCCGTCACGAAATCTATAGTATTCCGATCCTACTTCCATTAAGGGACCGTGATAGGTTGAAGTAGACCCGAAGGTACTTGGTGTTCAGCCTTCACTTGCTGACACATAAGACACTTGGAAACGAACTTTGAAATGTCTCTTTTCACTCCTGGCCACCAATACATTTTCTTCAAATTGTTATACATTTTCGTACTCCCGGGGTGTACTGATAAACAACCACTATATGCCTCATCTAATATCTTTTGACTCAATTCAGTGTCCTTAGGAACACCAATCCTATCCTGAAATCTCAAGCAACCGTTGAAACTGATCCGAAAATCCGATTTGCACAGGGTTTTCTTGGATAGTAACTCGCTATCACTCTTCTAAGCCTCAAAAATTTCTTGAAGAAACGTCAGTCTAGCTTTTAGCTCTGCTAGAACCGAACCATCCTCTGACAAGGTCAATCGGGCATTCATTGCTTTCAAAGCAAACAATGATTTTCTACTTAATACGTCGGCGACCACATTCGCTTTTCCCGGATGGTAATCTATAATCAACTTATAATCTTTTAATAGTTCCAACCATCTATGTTGCCTCAGATTTAAATCCTTTTGGGTCATCAAGTACTTAAGACTTTTATGATTGGAATATATATGGCATATCTCTTCGAATAAATAATGTCACCAGATCTTCAGAGCAAATACTATGGCAGCCAACTCTAGGTCATGTGTCGGATAGTTCTTCTCGTGAGGTTTCAATTGTCTCAAGGCATAAGCCACAACTTTGCCCTCTTGCATAAGTACACATCCCAACCCATTCAAAGAAGCATCGTTATAAATCATGAACTCTTTTCCTAATTCGGGTTGTACTAGTACGGGAGCCTCAGTTAACAACATCTTCAGCTTCTCGAAACTCTACTGACACTTATCCAACAATTCAAACTTAATTATTTTTTTGAAGCAACCTTGTCATAGGAGTCGCAATCATAGAGAAGTCCTTTACAAACCGCTTGTAATAACCAGCCAACCCTAAAAAGCTTCTAACTTCAGTCACATTCTTTGGTGGTTTCCATTCAACAATAGCAGAAACTTTGCTGGGATCAGCCTTAATACCATTACTCAAAACAATATGGCCCAAAAATCTGACTTGTCTAAGCCAAAACTCACTTTTACTAAATTTGACATACAACTGATTGTCCCTCAGAGTCTGCAAAATGGTTCTCAAGTGTTCGACATGTTCTACCCTGTCTCTAGAGTATATTAGGATACAACTACAAACTTATTTAGATATGGCCGAAATACTCTATTCATTAAATCCATAAACACTGTGGGGGCATTTGTTAAGCCGAAAGGCATGACGAGAAACTCATAATGGCCATATCGCATCCTAAAAGCAGTTTTAGGCACGTCTGCTTCTTTAACTCGTAGTTGATAGTAGCCAGATCTCAAGCCTATCTTAGAAAACCATGTTGCTCCCTTCAGTTGGTCAAACAAGTCGTCAATTCATGGAAACGGGTATTTTTTCTTGATTGTCCTCTTATTTAACTACCGGTAATCTATGCACAACCTCATAGATCCATCTTTCTTTTTCACAAATAACACCATAGCACCCCACGATGAAAAGCTTGGTCTCATGAAGCCCTTGTCGGTCAATTCTTGCAATTGTGACTTTAGTTCTTTCAGCTCCGTTGGGGCCATCCGATACGGAGTAATCGAAAGAGGTGTGGTCCCTGGCATTAGCTCTATGCCAAATTCAGCCTCTCTATTAGGGGGTAACCCAGGCAATTCTTCCGAGAATACATCCAAATATTCACTTACAATCGGTACTGACTCAACCTTCAATTCCAATTCCTTAGTATTCATTACAAAAGCCAAATAAGCTTCACATCCTTTCCTCAAACATTTCTAGGCAGACATGGAGGATATCGCCCTAGGCAAGTTCCCTGGCTCACCTGATTCAACCCAAAAGGTTTTACCATTTTCAAATTTTAATTTAATAGCCTTTTGTCTATAATTTACTACAGCATCATGGAATGCCAATCAGTCCATACCCAATATGACATCAAACTCATCGAATGGTAACAGCATAAATTGGCCAAAAAATAATGACCTTTAACTACTAAAGGATATTTCTTACATAATCTATCGACTATCACATGTTTGCCTAATGGGTTTGACACTCCAATCATAAATTTCGTAGACTCAACAGGCATATTCGTGCTAGACACCAGCTTCATGCACACATACGAATGAGTAAAACCAGGGTCAATCAAAGTAATAACAATATTATCATGGAGAGAGAATGTACAGGTGATCACATCAGGAGAGGATGCATCTTCATGTGCACGTATGGCGTAGGTTCTAGCCAGAGCTCTAGCTTTAGAACTTACGGTAGTGTCTCTCATCACATTCTTGCTACCAGCCCCAACTCCAACATTCTTTTGAGGTCTTCCTTTAGAATTGGTGACACTTGGCCTTGTACTCTGACATTTCTCTTTGTCAGTCATTTCGGGGTAATCTTTAATAAAGTGGTCTTGATAACCACATCGGAAACAGGATCCATCGTTCATTCTACACTTGCCGAAATGATTTCGACCACAATACTGGCATTCTGGTTTGGAAGATCTAGCATTGCCCAGCTAACCATTGATGTAGCCTGAGACTTAAATTCTGAATCTTGTTTCTTACAATCTCGGTATGAATGTCCAGCCGATGCATGAGGACGAGAGTAGGTGTCTCTGAATTTCTTAGACTGTGATGGAAATGACTTGCTCGCATGTCTCTTCCTTACATCTCTAATTTCTGCTTCAGTTTTCTTCTTTTCCTTTATTAATTCCTTGACTTTACAGGCCTGATCAACGAGTACTATGAACTCTTTCAACTCAAGGACACCCACTGACAGTCTAATGTCCTCATTAAGTCTGTATTTGAACCTTCTACACATCTTGGCCTCGGAGGATACACACTCCTGAGCGTACTTACTAAGTTGGACGAACTCTCTTTCATATTCAATGACCGTCATGTGGCCTTGTTTCAAGTCAAGGAATTCCTTACGCTTTTGATCCATAAATCTTTCACTGATGTATTTCTTCCAGGATTCCTCTTGGAAAAATTCCCATGTGACCCTTTCTTGAGGCACTACCGAAACTAACGTTTTCCACCATTAGTATGCATAGTCCCTAAACAAGGATATGGCACACTTCAAGCATTCTTTGGAAGTGCAAGATAATTCATTGAATACCCTGATGGTATTCTCAAGCTAGAATTCTGCCCTTTTAGGGTCATCATCTTTATTAGCACAGTACTCCTCGACTCCATGCTTCCAGATCTTATCCACTGGAGGTCTATTCCGCCTCTCAAGGTTTATACCCTAGGGTACTACGAAGACAGGTTGAAGGATATGTGGGGGTGTAGGGGATTGAGCATTCAGGTTCGCTCGGACAAACTCCGTGTACCACTCATTCATCATGTGAAGAAAGGCCTCTCGAGCCCCTTCTCCTCTTCCCTGACCAATCGTGGGAGGTCGATTATCGGATGGCACCACCCCATCAGCGGGGGCCAGTGCATTACATTCCATGTCGTCCGCCATAGTTCGATCGAGATCTAGTACTATATGAAAACACAGTTTAAAAAGGTCAAGGGTTGTCACACTATCACAATTTATTTATGGCATGTATAGCTAGACTCGTACACATGCTATGTTCGTCCAAGAACCGACTAAACTATAGCTTTGATACCACTAAATGTAACACCCCATACCCGTATCCTACATTGGGACGAAATACGAGGCATTACCTAACTTAAACTCGTGCTTACGACCATTTCCGAGTTCCCAAGACTTGGACAAATTTAAAACTTCCTTAAGCTTATCAACACATCCTTAGTATGGGCCTACGAGGCTTAAAACACACCTCGAAAATCATTCGAGACCAACTAGGTTTCTTTAGCCAACTTTAGGAAAATAACACTTGACACAAGGGCACACGCCCGTGTGACTGTTTCGACATGGTCATGTTGTTCGCTCTGTGGCTCACACGGCCTAAACAATACAGGGACACACCCGTGTCCTTCACCCGCATGGAATTAATTCTAGGTTTACACCTACAGGGGTTTTCACATGACCTGACACAAGCCCGTGTCCCTGGCCTGTGTCCTAGCCTGTGTGTAAAAACCTGGACATTCTGTTTCTGACTTCAACAATCCTTAAGGGCCACATGGTCAAGGCATACGCCCGTGTGCTAGGTCGTGCCCTTCACACGGTGGAGACACACGGCCGTGTCTCTGCCTATGTGTTTACTACCATGCATACTGACTTACAATTCTTACGTGCAAGGGACACGCGGCCAAATCACACGCCCATATGGTAAACCGCGTGTGTCACACACGGCTTAGACACATGCCCGTGTGCCTACCCGTGTGGACAAAGTAAGGCTATTTACCAAGCCTTTTTGTCACCGTTACCTATTTAACTTGCAAAAAAACCACTCTATACTAACATAAGGGCACATCACATAGCCAAAATAACCTTAATGGACAACATTTCATTTATGCAATTTACTCATTCATGAAATAGCCAAAATAACCTCAATGGACAACATTTCATTTATGCAATTTACTCATTCATGAAAATATCATCTTCTATTTATAAATCAAAATGAGTATTGACCATCATCCATGGCCTTATACAAAATGAGTATCATATTCATCATAGGAGCCAACACATTATGGCTAACTAACAAAACAATAGACAAAGAGTCGAGTCCCTATACTTGTCAGAAAATAAAATAACGAAAGTAGCTATACCAAGGTCTTGAGTGAAAGCGTGATCGAAGCTTTTAATGTCACTGGATCCCCGATGCTAGCTTGGTGGCACTATAAGGAAAGAAAAGAAACGAGGGTAAGCGTGGGAGCTTAGTAAGTCCATATATGCAAATAAGGTGTAATTATAATAAAATCATATTCATCCAATGGTAGCTTGTCATGCTTAAAAGATATAAATCACTTAACGTCTCTATCTTACTCTTCCATTCATTCATGTATATTTAATACACCTCGTTCCTTACTCAGGTCCTAACCATGAGTTCGGTATACATACCTCATCAAAATATTCACCAACTAAATCTTCGGGTTACCCGTTGAACTCTCGAAATACATATGGATATGCACAGAATTTGCGTCTAAATGCCATATAAGAAATCAGGGTAACCTCGTGCTATGAAACGTTCACATTTGAGCTACTCACAGGCCTTTTTATCATGTCGGGACCCGGACCCCATAGCTATCATGTAACGTTTGTTCATTGAGCCACTCATGGGTCTATACACAAAGTCAGTACTCGGACCCACGTTACCTATAGCATTTATCTCATGAAATCAGACTCAACTCATGAGTTCAGACCACATAATTTTCATAACATGCCTCTTTGTATCCTATGCTATGTCTAAGGTTCTACGGGGCTTCATATCTAATCGAATAGAATCACATTTGCTCACAGTGTAATTTACTCGCATAACATGTCATTTATACATTCATGGCAACAATTAGAATTTAAATACATAACAACAATAAGGTAATTACACATGCATTTTATTAAAATATACCAAATTAAGCTTCAATAACACATTATTTACATATGTACTTACCTCGGTACAAAATGATGAAGGTGAGCTTAATCCTCGTAAACTTTGTTTTTACCCCGATCAAGACCCGAATCACATTTCTCTTGATCTAAAATAATATAATTTATTTTTTAATCAGCATATCAATTTAGACACCCGGAAGTTTATAATTGGGCAAAATGACTATTTTGCCCCTAGACCTTCATAAAATGACCATTTTACCCTTATGCTCGAAAATCAATTTTTATCAAATTTCTTCATATTATTAGCCTAGATGATTACTTTTTATACTAGAAGCAATCCAAAATTTCCATTATTTCTCACATTTATCAACAAATTTTCAACTTATGCAAAATAGTCCCTATTAGGGTTTCATGAAAAATCCCTTCATAAAAGTTGTTTATTACATATATAATACTCATATTCTTCCATAAAATTTTAGGAAACTACACATATGCTTTAATGGCAAAACCCTAATCTCTCAACCATTTTGCAAAATAATCCCCCTTCATAGAAAGCTTATGTTACAAGGAGTCTTGAAATACAAAAATCATCAAGAATAACCTTATGAATGACTTACATGTAAGAGATGTTAATGGTTGATATTTTGAGCTTTCAAAACCCCCTTTAGAAGATGAGAATCAGTTGAAGAAGAAGAAATAAAAAAAGATAAAGCATTTTTGTTTTATTTTATTTAAACTAGTCAAAATTTGGTGACTAAAACACCACCTAATTTTGACATTCCCATCAATTTGTCCCATATGGCCGGGCACCCTATTCTATAAGGGTCCAATTGCTCTTTAAGGCCTCTAATTTAGGTTCTTTAGCTAATCGACACCCTTATCTAACAAAATGGGACTTTTGCACTTTATGCGATTTAGTCCCTTTTTTTTTCACAATTAAGCAAGCAATCACTAAAAGTAATTTACCAAAATTCTCATGTACTTATCTAATAATGTTACAATACATAAAATGATATTTAAAATAATTTCCTAAACCTCAATTTAGTGGTTCTGAAATCACTATTCTGACTATCCCCAAAATCGGGCTGTTATATATGAGCATAGAATGGATGATTTAAATGGTTATTTATTAAGGTTATATTTGTAATTTGGTAATTTAACTTAAAATGCATAAAACAAAATAAAATTAAAGCTTCATTATCATCTTCATCCACCAAAAATTAAAAAAAGAAGAAGCTAATTTGGTGTTTAACATTTGGAAACCCTAAATTCTTCAATTAGTATGTATTTTAACTCAGTTTTTAATGATTTCTATGTTTTTGAGATCGTTGCTTCATATTCTAGCTAGCCCGTACCCTAGATTTTTAAACTGTTAAAGATTTATCATGTTGCCATTGTTGAATGCTTGAGTAATTTGATGATTCATGATAGATTTGGAAGGTTTAATATTAGATTAATAGCTTCTGTAAAGTGATTTTTAACAAAAATGTCAAAAAGAGATTAATTTGAAAAAATGTGAAATGTGGTGGTTAAAAGTGTGAATAAATTGAAAATATGGGTTGCTAGTAACATGTATTAAATTCGGTTTTGTGCTAAGTTGCATGAATTTGCAATTTTATATGATAAGTACTAAATTGTGTAAATGTGAAACATTAGAGGCAAATGTGTAAATTTTCCAAATTGTAAATTGTAA
The DNA here is from genome assembly GCA_025698465.1 of Gossypium longicalyx. NCBI lineage: Eukaryota > Viridiplantae > Streptophyta > Magnoliopsida > Malvales > Malvaceae > Gossypium > Gossypium longicalyx. The sequence continues at coordinate 77,957,762 of CM047002.1, read as the reverse complement.
GCTAAATTGAATAGACCAAATGCTGAATGTGTTAAATTTGATAATATTTAGATCAAGAAAAGTGAAATACGGACTTGGATCGGGGAAAAGATAAAGTTATCAACTAATCGACTCAATTCGCTGTTTCCACATCAGAGGTAAGTTCGTATGTGATAAGCATTGTTACAATTATAATTTAAATGCTTTGATATTACATAAATTGTGTATATGAGATTATAGCCATGTTTGACGATGATTTGGATATATATATATATAGCAGTTAGTGTGCGGTTCGAGATAGCTTCAGCTATATATGGCACTTAGTGTGCGATTTGAAATAGCTTCGATTATATGTGGCACTTAGTGTGCGAGATCGAGATAGCTTCGGCTATGAAAGGCACTTAGTGTGCGAGATTAAAATAGCTTCGACTATGTTTTGGCACTTAGTGTGCGAGAACTCGAATATTCAACATTTTCTGTTTGGATATGAGTTTGTTACGGATTAGTACAGGTATGTATGGAATACTATTCGAATATTGAAACTATGTATTTGATGAATTCTTTGGTAAGTTATGTGAATGAGGTATTGATAGATTTAAGGCTTAATTGAATTGTTGTTCATTAATTTCAAACATTTGATTGGTAAACAATTGATGATATTTGCTTATCGTTCTTCATATGAACTTACTAAGTTGTATAGCTTATATTGTTTATTTTTTTATGTTTTATAGTGATTCAAAGCTAGCTCGGATTCATGGATCGTCGGAGGCTCTATCACACTATCTATTATTACTTTGGTACTTTTGAGCTTTTGGTTTGGTCATTGGCATGTATAGGATTATGGTTGTTTTTTATATGTATTTTGTTAGTGAGTTTTGACATTTGAAATGGCTTGTGAATAGTCATGTTTTGGTTTGAATATATAGCCATGAGACTTGGCTTAATTTGATGTATTTGGTTATGTGCATATATGTGCATATATGGTTGATAGTTGAGTTCATGAATGGATGTGTGAATAACTTGTGTTATGAGGTTTGTGGAATTGGTAACATGCTTGTGAATTGGTGCAAAAATGATGCATGTTAAGTAAAGGTTTAACTAGTGGATTTGTATATGTATTTTGGTATGTTTTGATAGAGTAAGATTTGACGTTATAAGCATGTTAGAAAATTTGTATTGGATATGATATAAATTAGTCTTGATTGTGGCTAAATTTGATGCTTATTTAGGCTTTGAATTGGTGCCATTTTGGTTGTGTAGGTATATGCAAATTTGGGTGGCAAACTGGCTTGGTAAATAGCCTATTTTTGTCCACACGGGTAGAGACATGGGCGTGTGTCTTAACCGTGTGTGACACACGGTCATGTTGCATGGCGGTGTGTCCCTTGGTGTTGAAATTAAAATCAAGTTAGTATGCTCTAAACGGCCTCACACACTGATGTGTGACTTGGCTATGTGGTGTAAGTCAGTATACCCTACAGGTTTGGCACGGCCTAGCATACGGCCTAGCGCACGGATGTGTGTGGCCATTTTTAGGGCACATGGGCTAGCCACACGGGTGTGTGTGTTGGTCATGTGACCCAAGTCAGAGAGTTACACGGGGTAGGACACGGGCTGGGACACGACCATGTGTTCCCATTTTGAATGTCCACACGGCCTGGCCATACGAGCGTGTGTCCCTTGTTTTGAGAAAAATTTTCTTAGTTCATGAAAATTTCTTAAGTTTTTCGTTTAGTCTCGAACCATTTCCACAATATGTTTAAGTCCTCCTAGGCTCGTATTAGGGACAAATTGATTGAGTTTGAATGATGAATGTATGAAATAATATTATGTATGCTAAATAGTTGCTTAATTGTTTTGTAAATCTGGTAATGCTCCGTAACCCTATTTTGGCATTGAATATGGGTGAGGGGTGTTACATAAAGAGTCACTTTAGTATCTAAAAAATAAGAACGAGATTTATCAAAAGAAAAAATAGCAAGTATTTTTATTAGGGCTTGCATAATAAATTGGATGAAAAATTTTATTCCTTCGTCGTCCCATTATAGCTCCTATCGTGAAGTTGCTTGCGTGACATATTAACTCAAAAGGAGACCCCCAATCTGGTGTAACAATGATTGGTGTTGAGACTAAATGACTTTTCAAATTGTCAAAAGCTTTCAAGCAATCCTTATCAAAGTTGAATGTTATGCCTTTCTCCAATAATTTGCGAAGTGGTTTGGAGATTTTTGAGAAGCCCTTGATGAATCTATGATATAACCCAACATATCCAAAAAACTCCTACTGTCTTTAACAGACATCGGTGATGGGACTTCCTCAATACTATACATTTTTTCCTTGTCAACTTCTATTCATTGTCTTGTTATTTTATGCCTCAAAATGAGACCTTCCTTAACCATAAAATGACATTTCTCCCAGTTAAAGACAAGGTTTGTTTCTTTGCATCATCTTAGTATGTTGGCCATATTATCTAAACATTCATAATAAGAATCTCTGAACACTGAAAAGTCATCCATAAATACTTCCAAAAGTTTTTCAACCATGTTAGTAAATATAACCATCATACACCTTGAAAAGTCGCAGGTGCATTGCAAAAACCAAAAGACATACGCCTAAAAGAAAACCTACTGTACGGGCAAGTGAATGTCATTTTGTGTTCATCCTCCGAAGTTACTATTATTTGATTGTACCCCAAGCATCCGTCTAAGAAACAATAGTAATCTAGCCTAGCAAGTCTGTCTAACATTTGATCTACGAATGGCAATGAAAAATGGTCTTTCCGAGTTGCTTTATTTAAATTTCTGTAACACACACAAATCCTCCTTCCTGTAACTATCTTGGTCAGAATCAGCTTATTGTTCTTATTCTCCACAACTGTAATGCCTCCTTTCTTTAGCACACATTGGATTGGACTTACCCATGAGCTGTCTAATATGGGGTAAATAATTCTCACTTCTAACCACTTGATAATTTATTTCTTGACCATATCTTTCATAATCAGGTTTAGCCTTCTCTTTCCATCAATCATTCCTTTTCTTTCTTCATATTCTAATATGATTTTATGCATGCATAGAGATGGGCTAATAGCTCAGATATTATGTAATAGCCTGTTTCCAGAGGTGTCGAAAATAGTTGTTTTGGGACCACCATTTCAACTAGTGAGTCAATAAATTTTATTTATTTAATATTTATAAAGTATTTGGACTATCGTATTAAAATGTGGTCCGATAATTTTAACGTTTGGATAGTTAATTAAAGAAAAATGACTAAATCATAAAAGTTGAAAAAGTTAGTTGTTATTGAGTTAAATGTGTTAATCTAGCATAATATCAAGATTTTAGGGTTTTAATAGGTAATTAAACCATAATATGTTATGATGGGTGACTTATATTTAGAAAATAAATGAACTATATGTTAAATTATTATAGTGTTAACATAATAATAGTAATATTAGCAAAACATAAAGAAAACATCATCTTCTTTGTTCTTATTCTTCTCCCACCTACAAAACACCATTTTTGAAGGGCTTAGAGGTTCAGTCAAGCATCCATCTTTCATGTGAGTTGGTTCTAGGTTCAGTTTTAGTAATTTTTATGTTTTTGCGATTGTTGTAGCTTAATACAGCTAACTCAGGGACTATTTTGCAAAATTGTTAAATTTTTGGAAACTTTCCATTGATGATTTTTGATGTTCTTGAAGTTAAACGATAGGTTTTTAAGCTTGGTTGTTAAATAAGACTAACTTGTAAAAAAAATTTGGTTAGTTTTAAATTTAGGGACTAAAATGATAAAATAGTTAATTATCATGAAATCTTTGTGAAATTTTGGAAATTATGGACTTTATATGTATAGGTAAAAATTCAGCTAGCTTGGTTTTGGGCTTAACTGTAATAATTATATAAGTTTCGGGTTTAGGGACTAAATTGAATGAAAGGTAAAAGTCCAGGGTAAAAACATAAAATGTTTATAAATGGTCAAATACATGAATTTAAATATTTTAAGGTATTTGAATTGGTTAATTGAGCCAAATTATTATGTATAGATCAAGAAACGGATCAATCGGTTGATAATTGTAGGAAAGGAAAAGTTGTCGAGTAGTCCTCGTTGAGGTGTTGGTAATTATTCGTTTAGGCAAGTTTGTATTAGCTTTTTTTATGTTTATTAAAGTTTAAATTTGAACCATATATGTGTATATGTATTTTTGTATATTGAGCATGGTTAATTGAGGTAAGTTTGAAAATGGAATCAAAGGCTTGAATAGCAAAGCGTGGTAATTGTACTTGCTAAATTAAAAACTTGTTATTCTATGGAATGTTTGTGATCAAGTTGATCATGGTATAAGGTTATAATCATGAAAAGATTAATGTATACATGTTAAGGCTCATGTGAACTTAGTGAATAGCTAGGATACAAATAGTTAATGTCCTAATTGTCAGCTTGTGTGAGAAATGGAATTATTGAGAAATGGAATTCATGGCATGAATGGCTAAATATTTATTAGTTGTAAAATGGTATATGAAACATGTATCTTGTGATTTTTCCAATCTTATATGTATATTAATAATCATTTGGCATGGTAGGTAATGTGAAATATGGCAAGGATTGTTGCTATATGTTAAATTGAATTGGATGCTTTAAATGACAGGTATGTGATGTTTAAATTTTACGAACTTAGTAAGCTTTCTATAAGCTTACCTTGCTTGTTTTCTTCCTTGTAAATTTTCAAATTTGAGTTGTCAATTGGATCATTTTTGGAGATCTCTATCACATCCCAAATCTGGCGGATCCAAGAGAAAGGCGTATAGTGGTGAAGGTCATCTATTTTGGCGCACTTGGGTGATTGATCCACCAATTGATAAAGCTTTTGGAGAATTGATGATTGGCACATAGAGTATCCATCATAGAAATCATTAAAGAGTTTATCTCAGGTTATTCCGCTATTTAAGAAAAGATTAGGATAAGCGAAGAATAAACCTAGAAAGAGTACAAACTGAAAAATATATAGGATTTTTCCTATGCAATTTTTCACCTTTTTACTTAAATTCATTGTTAAAACTAAGTAATAGTTTAATAAATTAATGAAATATGTAAAAATATGAAATTAGGACATATAAATTATTAAAATGTGATTTTATGATTTATTATATAGTTTTCATGCATAAAATGGCTTATTTTATATTTATTTGAACATATTATATTTTTAAGACATAAAATGGGCCATGCATGATTAAATTAAATAATAAAATATAAGATTATATTAAATAATTCATTTTAAAAATATTTCATTAATAATTTGGGTTTTAATTAATTATTTATTTTATTCTTTGGTCCTTTAATTTATTGATTTATTTTGGATAGGTCTAATAGCTTTGTTGGATTACAAAAACCGTCCAAATTGAATACCAAGTCAACCTAATTTCGGCTACACATGGCTTTCCACATAAACCACTTTTTGGTTTAATTACACAAGGTCCTTACAATGTTGAAGAAATTAGAGATTTGCCCGAAGATTTACATTTGACCGAGTCTCAGTCCTAAGTTGTTATGGCATTTAAATTGCTTAAAAATCAAGCAAAATTCAACTCAAAATTTGCTAAGCAAAGTCCGGCCACTCATTGGAAAAGCTTGAAGAAACTAAGCCTATCTATTTTTAGCAAACTACCCTACTCTCTTCACCTATAAATAAGACCTTATTTGATCCCTCATCCATCATCCCTCATCATTCTCTCTTCTCTCTCAATTCTCTATAGTATTTTTCATTCCCCACGCCTAGCATCATCTTTTCATAGATATTTTAACAATTAAGCCTCTTAAAGAGCCCTTGGTCGGCCACTTTGGAGAGCCATCAGTAAAGTAGCAAAGCGAAGGAGTGAAGGAGCCTCCTCGGTCAGAGTCTTGGGTGACAACCACTCTGATTTGGGTTTAGTATTTCTTTTCTTTAATTTAATCTAAAAATGTTTGCTATGTGTTTTTTGTTCTTGTTGAGAACAATGTTAGCTTAATTTTATTTAAGCTAGGATGATTGCTTTGATTAAATAATATTTATTTGATTCATGCTTATAATGTTTGTGCCTCAATCGATCATGTTTTCAATTAAAATCAAGTTTGTATTTTGTTTATACGTGATTGAAATGCACCTGAATTAGATGAACGATCCTAACCAAACGACGGCTAGTGGACACATAATTGAAATGTGCTTGCTCAATTTAGATCCTAACCCGATTAAATTGTAGGTTGCATAACAACTCTAACCAGGCTCTGTTATCTGCATAGTTTTTAGATTTGTGTGATTAAACTATTTTAAACCTAACACGTCCCTGTTACCTCACACGAATGCTAAGAAAACCTTAGTAAATAAGGATCAGTAAAATGCATATTTACTAAGTAAAGGATTCCAAAAGGACCTAATGTGGTTTCCAAACTCATGAAAGATCGAGTTGCCATGGAATGTTTTTCTGAATGTTATTAAGCATGTTGATAATAAATTGAGTTTAATTAAAGTAACTGTCCTAGTTTATTTACGTTATAATTGTTACAAATTGTGTTTAATTTTGCTAAAATCTATTTCATTCATATAGCTTGTGTAACACCTCAAACCTGGCCTAGACGATATGGCCGAACTCGTAATGTCACATTGAAGTGTGTTTTGGAAAGCATCGTTTAGAAAAAGAAAATTTCGTACAATATTTAAATCCTGTGGTGATCTATTATAAAATTTCTAGGTATCATGTTTGTTGATAACAACTTAATTTGTTTAGACAAATATTAGGCATATCGAATTGTTCTTAGTTTTTGAAAATGTTCTTTCTTGCGGAAGCTACAGAAACATGTTTGCGTGTTCATGGTGTTTCGAAAACATGTATCCTTTTGCAAAATTGCGTCCTAAATCTAGTAGATATAATCAAACATTTGGAAATCCCAAAATTTAAAAAATAAAACTTTAAGAGGCCTTATTACAAATCCAAAAACCCCAAATTAATTAACTTAAGTATAAAACTGAGATAGTAATTAAAATTAGTCGTGTGGCCCCCATCGAGTCCCTCGCAGCACCGGCCCATCTAAGGATTACCTACACAGGAAAGCAGAGGGGTGAGTTTATGAAACTCAATGTGTAATCCCTTTTTAATAAACAAACAATCAGTAGGCAACACAGTTTGGGCTTAAGCCCATTTCAGTGACAGTCCAGTATCAGTATGGGCCTTAGCCCATTACATTAACAATCTTAGTGTGGGCCTTGTCCATTACAGTAACAATATCAGAAATGCAACAAAGATCTTACCCATCCATCCTCTACACTCCATTCTGTCTAGGCCTACAGTCCATATGGGGATAAAATCGACCCACCCATCCCTACACTCTAAATTAAGCACCGGTTGCGGCACTAATCAGTAATTGCAGCAGAACTGCTAGTAATTCAGTAGAGCTGCCAGTACAGTACACTTCCTCCAATATATATAAAACCCACCCCATGCACATGTCATGTCATAATATATACGTGTATGCAAAATGTCATGCTCGAATACTGCCAATTATAGCATAAAGGTATATCAGTCATTTTACCTCTAGGGGTATAAAAATCATTTCATCAGTACGGGGTCTAAGTGTCCTTACCAACCCATCAGTAGGCCCACAGTCGTTTTGGGCGACCCGTGTGACCTTAACGATCAAACAGTGAAAATGGGCCCAAGGCCCATAACACGGCCCATGTGGGCCCACACACTCGTGTGGCCTAACAAGCCCATAAATGACCTTGGTCGTATGTACTACACAGCCTACCCCACTAATCTCTACACATCCGTGTGGTTTACCCGTGTCGGCCCACGAGCCTATGGGGCCCACACGACCCATTTCAGCCCAATGTGGCCCAAAATGACCTAAACCCACGAAATCGCTCGTGGTGGTCTCTACAGTCACATGCTCATGCTTATGTGTTTAGATGACCACACGAGTGGGCGCACGCCCATGTGGCATCGATGGTAATAGTTTTCTGGTTTTTTTCGTTTTACGAGTGAAGTAGTGTGATTACGCACCTTATGCGATTGAAGTTAATCCGCGCTCCGACCACTCTTATACCTGAAGGACAATCAATAATTGACAATCAGATTTTTAACCTATGTTCCAAAAGGAAACAAATGGAGTTTCAAAATAATCACAATCTTCTTACCAAAGCCCCCAATAGTCGCACCCTTGATTCCTAGGGGATGTGTCGATCAACTTGACCACTACCTACATAAAAGACATCAATTGTCTGTATTAGACTCGTACTTGAAGTAATAATAACATCGTCATAATTGCACCATACTTTCCAACACGATTGAGCAGATTGCAAACTAAAGATATAACACCCAGAACCAAGAATAGGGATTAATCTGAAGGGAAAACAAAGAAGTAATCAGCACGAAAAGATAAAATAAGAAGAGAATTCAATCAAGGTGACGAATCGAAAGGGGAGGAAAAAGCAGTTGAGGCTTACCTAGCAATATTCAGCCAACACAAAAGCACCAGAGTGAGAGAAGAGAATCGATCGTCCAACCCAACAGGTCACCACACCCTTGCTAACCGACGGAAAAAATAGAAAAGCGAGATAGAGTATTCGGCCAAGACCCAAAATGAAAGGGAAAGGAGTAGGGAAAAAGAAAAGGGAAAGATAAAGGAGAGAAGATGCACTCAGTTAAGAGGAAAACGTTGGATTAAGTAAGAGGAAGAAAGATAGTCGGCTAATCACCAAGGTAGAAATGTTCGGCCAAAGAGACTTGATAAGAGGAAAAGGGCAAAAACAATCGATGAATAAAATGTTAGAGGAGAATAACTAGAAAAGACCCGAATGGTTAAAACTCAAGATGACCCTTATCACCAATCAGTCCTACAAGTGAAATGAAAAAATGAAATAGCTAAAAGCCAAAAGATGGCAATTCGGCACCAAGGGAAAAACCAAAAGAATAACCAACCTCTAGTACTTGTTCAAGGATCGAATCTTGCAAGGAGTCAGAATCTCAATTCAACACACCCTCTTCCACTCCCTTCAAAACTCCTAATATCTCTCCCTTTATCGTTCCTAGTATTTCTAAACCACATCCCACCTAACCATATCCCAACCAGCCGAAATTCTCTCCAACACTTACCTAGAATTCGGCCTCAACTTCCCCCACTACACAAGCATTCAATTTCAGTCAAACAACAACTCCTCCCCAACATTAGCAGGAAAATAAAATGCTCTTCTTGCGTTACCAAGCCTCGTACCCCAGACCTTAAGCAACACTCCACACGCCTTAACCCCTAGACCACTAGACATTTCATGTCAAGTTTTATCCATAATATTTTAAAAGACTCCCAACTACAAGTTAGTGTTTTACTAAAAAAACAAAGTTTGCAAGTGCCTAGGCTTGAACCCAAGACTCCTCAGGCACCTCTCAGGACACTCCCAGAGTAATAACCACTAAGCCAGATGTACTTCCACGTCACAACACACAGGAATAATTTTTAGTAGGGTTTTTGGGATTTTTGGGCGTGACAGTTTGCATACTTAGGATAATTTGCATTAGGGATCATTGCCTTTAGTTTAATATATTTAATTTTAATCATCACTTCTCAATCATATTGTGTTTTTATTTATCAAATTGTTAATATAATATTACAATTAAGTTATTTAACACAAATACAATCCCTATGGAGATGATAACTCAATACTTACTTATTACTTGATAACGACTGTGTACACTTGCACAAACTTACACGTTATAAGTTTTTGGCACTGTTGTCGGGGGTTGTTAATTGTTGCCATAGTCATTTTTTTGTGAAATTATTTACTTTAATTTTGTTTATTTCTAATATTACTAACTTATTCTTTTTAATTTTGTGATTTTCTTTTCAGGTGTTTATGAGCATAGATCGGATTATCAATTTACTTCCTATAGACCCTGAAATTGAGTGAACTTTCAGACAAAGAAGATGTGAATGAACAACTCAAAGATAAGTCGAGATGGACCTTGGAAATCAGAATCAAGACCAAGGTAATGAAGCCGATCGTGTACGAAATCCCATCCTCATTGCCTGTGATAGGGATTGATGCAGCAGACAATATGTTGTGCCATTTTTCAGTGAGTTAAATCCAAGAATTAGAAGGCCAGATATTGAGGCAACCCAATTTGAATTGAAACCAGTGACGTTTCAAATGCTCCAAACGGTGGCCAATTTAGTGGTATGCCCACGGAAGATCTACATCTCCACCTTCAATTGTTTATGGAGGTGAGTGATTCATTCAAGATAGTCAATGTGACTGAAGACGCACCGAGGTTGAAGTTGTTTCTGTACTCGTTGCGAGATCAAGCACGAGCATGGCTCAATTCATTGCCACCAAGTTCCCTATCTACATGGTAAGAATTAGCAGAGAGATTTTTGGTTAAGTATTTCCTGCATAGAAAAAATGCTAAGTTGAGGAATGAGATCACAACTTTCCAACAATTGGATGACGAGTCTTTGTATGAGGCTTAGGAGCGATTCAAGGAGTTACTTTGTAAGTGTCCTCATCATGGGATTCCTCATTGTATCCAGTTGGAGACATTCTATAATGGTCTCAATGCACATACAAGATTGATGGTAGATGTTTCTACGAATGGTGCAATTTTGTCTAAGTTTTATAATGAGGCTTATAAGATTATCGAGAGAATCGCGAGTAATAACTGTCAATGGCCAACAAATCGAACAACTTCAGGAAGACATATAGCTGGAGTTCATAAATTTGACGCCCTCACTTCGTTATCAACTCAGGTATCATCTATTTCCTCTATGTTAAAATAATTTACCGCTAATAGTGTTAATAATTTTGCAGCTCAACCACCAAGTCCGTTTGAAGTAGTTTCCTCTATGTACTGTAGGGAAGGTCATTCTTTTGAGAATTTCCCATCAAATCCTGAGTCAGTGTACTATGTGGGGAACCAACATCAGAATAGGAATGGACAAGGACCGCAGTCTAACTTCTACAATCCTTCATGGCATAATCATCCTAACTTTCCTTGGAGCAACCAAGAAAATGGACTGAACAACAACCTATTGTAGCATAGACCCAACCAATCTCAAGGGTTTAATCAACAAGCTCCAAAACCACCTCAAGCTGAGGCATCAAACAATTTGGAGAACTTGTTGAAAGCATACATGGCAAAGAATGACACTTTGATCCAAAGCCAAGCAACAACATTGAAAAATTTGGAAAACCAAATGGGTCAGTTAGCTACGGAGCTTTGTAATAGACTGTAAGAAACCTTACTGAGCAATACTGAGAATCCAAGAAATTTGGGTAAAGAACATGTCATGGCAGTGGCATTGCAAAGTGGTAAAATTCTGGAACTCTGATTGATTGATGTCGAAGATAAGCTCGTTGAGAAGAATCAATAAGCTATTGAAATTCCTCCACCAAAAGAGTTAGAATCTGCAAAGACTGACAAGGTAAATCCTAAATTAGTGAATTCAGATACTTTAACATCTTCTTTGGATGCAGATTTACCTACTCAGAAGAGTTATCCAATTCAACTGAAAGTTCCAACACCTCCATATCTGTAAATATTGCAGCAACACAAGCAGAAATAGGAGGTGCAATTCAAGAAGTTTTTGGATGTTCTGAAGCACTTACACATCAATATTTCATTGGTGGAGGCTTTAGAACAAATGCCAAATTATGTGAGGTTTATGAAGGATATACTGTCCAAGAAGAAATGGCAGAGTGAGTATGAGATTGTTGCCTTGACAAAGGAGTGCAGTGCGTTCCTGCAGAACAAACTGACACCGAAATTAAAAGACCCATGAAGCTTTACTATACCTTGTAACATTGGTGAATCTTACTATGGTAAAGCTTTGTGTGATTTAGGAGCGAGTATCAACTTCATGCCTAAGTCTATTTTCAAGGTGCTAGGGATAGGTGAAGTAAGACCTATAGCTATAACACTTTAGCTAGCATACCGATCTTTAGCATACCCCGAGGGAAAGATCGAGGATGTTTTGGTAAGAGTTGATAAATTTACTTTTCCTACTAATTTCATTGTCTTAGATTTTGAAGCAGATAAGGAAGTGTCGATCATCCTTGGAAGACCTTTCTTAGCCACAAAAAAAATGTTAATTAATGTACAGAAAGGTGAAGTCACCATGCGAGTTCAAGACGATCAGGTAACCTTTAACATTCTTAAAGCGATGAAATTTCTCGATCCGACAGAAGAGTGTTCAGTTATGGAAAAGATAGAAACCTTGGTTTCTATGGAAAGCAATTTTGAAGAAAATCAATTGAAGAAAGCCTTAGATCTTGACCCTTTGGAGGATAAAGAAGGTGAAGAAAACATGGCTTTGATGGAAGCCAATCCGAGAAGTTTTATTCAATCCACACTGTTTGAACCGTTGGAGTTAGAAGTTAGAGAATTTGTGCAACCCAAGTTGTCAATTGAATAACCACCTAAGCTTGAACTAAAGGTACTTCCTTCCCATTTGAAATACGTATATTTAGGTGATTGTTCCACTTTGCCTATGATTATTTCAGCAGAACTGACAAAAGATCAAGAGGTGCAACTAATTACTGTTCTAAAGAAATTTAAGAAAGCAATTGGTTGGACCATAGCTGATATTCGAGGTATAAGTACTTCTTTTTGCATGCATAAAATTATTTTAAAAGAAGGTGAAAGAGCTCAAATTGATGGGCAAGGGAGGCTCAATCCTATTATGAAAGAAGTTGTGAGAAAGGAAGTGATCAAATGGCTAGATGCAGGAATCATCTATCCTATTTCAGATAGTTCGTGGGTAAGTCTGGTGCAATGTGTGCCGAAGAAAGTTTGAATCTTGATTGTTGAAAATGAGCGTAACGAGTTGATTCCAATGAGAACTGTTACTAGTTGGAGAATCTATATTGATTACAGAAAATTGAATAAAGCCACTCGGAAGGACCATTTTCCATTGCCTTTTATGGATCAGATGTTAGATCGACTGGTAGGTAATGAATTTTATATTTTTTTATATGGCTATTCGGGATATAATAAAATAGTTGTAGCTCTGAAGGACCAACATAAAACAACCTTTACTTGTCCATACGATATGTTTGCTTTTAGGTAAATGCCTTTTGGTTAATGTAATGCACCTGCAACATTTCAACTATGCATGATGGGAATATTCATTGATATGGTTGAAAATTTTGTTGAGGTTTTCATAGATGATTTTTCTGTTTTTGGTAACACTTATGATATTTTTTTGAGTAATTTGGCTAAGGTATCTAAGAGATACGAAGAGACAAATCTTGTCCTTAACTGGGAAGAATGCCATTTTATGGTTAAGGAAGGGATTGTCTTAGGACATAAAATCTCAAGGAGAGGAATTGAAGTCGATAAAGAAAAGGTGGATGTAATTGAAAGATTACTGGCCCCAATTAATGTGAAAGGAGTCAAAAGTTTCTTAGGCCATGCCGGTTTTTACCAAAGGTTTATCAAATATGTTTTGAAAATTTTTAAACCGTTGTGTTTGTTGTTAGAGAAAGATACAGTGTTTGATTTCAAAAAAGCATGTTTAGAAGCTTTTGAAGATTTGAAAAAATGGTTAATCTCAGCCCCAATAATCCTTACACCTGATTGGAGCTCAACTTTTGAGTTGATGTGTAACATCTCGAAATAGGGCTTAAACGGAACAGTGGTTACGAAACCACAAATCTGAGGTAGAAAAAAATTTATTTTATTATTATTTTGAGGTTCATGATATGATGACATGATTGTGCGAAAATTTCGTGATGAAATTCTATGCATAAAATGCTTAATTTGAAGTTAGGGACTAAATCGAATAATTTGTAAAACTTGCATTCTAGAAGTTTCTAGTATGAAATTGTTTTGAAATATTAATTAGGAGGTCTTAAATAGAATTTTACCAATTTCTAAGTTTATGGACAAAAATTGGACATGGATGGAATTTTTGGAAAGTTTAGTAGTAAGGGCATTTTGGTCATTTAGGGGTAAAATGAATTAAAATACAAAATTAAAAGCCAATTTTGCTCATCTTCTTCACCATGGCCGAATATAGCAAGGAGAAACCATGGCTAGGGTTTTTCAAGCTTCCAAGCTCGATTGTAAGTCCATTCTAGCCCCGTTTTTAATGATTTTTACGTTTTTGGAGTCCCGGTAGCTCGATAAAGCTTATGCTAGCAATAATTTAAGTTAGGGTTCATATTTGGAAAAATACCCATAGGTGAAAAGTGTTTATTTTGATGTTTTATGATATAATATGAGGTCTTAGATTATGTTAGACAACTTGTGCTACTCGGTTTTAGGTAAAAATGAGTAAAAGGGCTTTAATCGGTAAAATACGTAATAGTCATAAGTGCATGTTAGAGTATGAATTTTATGCTGCCATAGAAGGGAAAAATGGTCAGCATGTCATAAAACATAAGAAAATAGGTTGAAGTTTAATTTACGAGATTTGGGGTAAAAGTGTAAATATGCAAAAGTTTAGGGGTAAAAATGTAATTTTTCCAAAGTTTGAGTAAAGGACTGTTTTGATAAATGTGAATATTAAATAAGTTAAATTTGCTATTATAGATCAAGAAGAACGAAATTCAGGAGTAGATCGGGAAAAGAAAAAGTAAAGGACTAAATTGTAAAGTTTAGTCACATTTTGTATCGAGGTAAGTTTACTGAAGAAATAAATGCAATATTCTTATATTTTACATTATTATTGTTAATTTCAGCATTTATATACTTATTTTTTGAGAATATTTAAAGTCGAATTAAAGGCGAAGTAGCAGAGAAAAAGCATTAGGAAGCCCCGTTTGAACCTTAGGATTATTAGGATATTGGGGTTGACAGGACAGGATAAAAATGAGCCATGTAAGTTCATATCAGATATATGGCTTTGGAGACAGGAATGATCCATGTAAGCCCATATTATATATATAAATATGGCATTGGAGACAGGAATAATTCATATAAGTCCATGTCGAAGACATGGCATTGGCAGGATATTGATAGACAGGAACGACCCTAGCATCCTTAGTATTCCGAGTGGTTCAATGGGTCATTGTATACGTTAAATCATAGTGAATTATCAGCAAAAAGGGAAGGTAGATTATATTTATGAATAGTGAAAGGTCAGGTAAGAAAGAAGGTAAGTGAGTAAAGAAGAAGGTAGAAAATGAGAAGTAAAGAAAGTTTATGAGGCTAGATGACTTGATGTATATTTATTCATTATGTCGAATGTTGTAATTTATTTGCTTGTAACCTTTCTAAGCCTAGTGCTTACTCTCTTATTTTCTTTTTCTTATAGTTTTTATCAAGCCACTCGGGGATCGAAGGAAACGTCGGAGACCCGATCACACTATCGAAGAAATTACATGGGTATAGTTAGACGTTTCATTTTGTGTATGGCATGTATAGGAACTTGGTTTCTTTTGATATGATATGATCAATGAATGATGTGTAAATGTTTGCTAGTGATTAGTTAATAGAATGGCTGATGATATACATGTTTAATAGTATGTATGATTAAGTAGTAACTATCACATGAAAATTATGAAAAATGTGGAAGTAACTTAAAAATGGATTCAAGTATCAGAAATAACGTGATTTTGAAAAATCACAAAAATTTGTAGAAACATGGTTTGATAGTGAATAATATATGAAATTAAAGCTCTTGTGTCTATTTTCATATGGAACAAGCAAAGCAGGTAAAGGTTTTGTATTTTATAAGATATATGAGTTTCAGTGAAATAGGGCCAAAGTGATTTCTGGATCCCCTGTTTCAAATTTAGAAATTCACCATAAATTTTATAAAAATAATTAGGTGGTTTAATTTATATGGTTAGAATCCTTATTGAGTCTAGTTTTAAGATAAACAAACCTAATAGTCATTTAAATTCTGTACAGAGAGATATCTGATTCGTAATACACAGAGGTCAGAGCAGTCAAACCCTGAAATAGGGGAGACTTTAACTAATAAACTGTACTAATTGGACCAGCCAAAAATTCTAGAAAAAAATTAGTAAATATATATTTGAGTCTAGTTTCAGAGAAAATTTACGGAATTGGACTTTGAGTTTCAGAACTCGAGATATGAATTTTTAAGCAACTGTGACGCAGATAGCTAGCTTGACTGAAAATTTTAAAATTAAATTGTTTGAGCTGTTTAAGCAATGAATTAAGTCTGTTAACACCTCGTGTTCGACTCCGGCAACGGTCTCCGGTACGGGGCGTTACATGATGTGCGATGCAAGTGATTATGTCGTTGGAGCTGTGATGGGTCAAAGAAGAAATCACCCTATTTACTATGCAAGTAGAACTTTGACGGGAGCCCAACTCAATTATACGGTAACTAAAAAGGAACTCTTTGCTATAGTTTTTGCTTTTGACAAATTTCGCTCATATTTTATAGGTACCAAAGTTACAGAATTTACTGACCATGCGGCCATTAAATACTTGCTAACGAAGAAAGATGCAAAATTGAGGCTAATTCGTTGGATACTTTTACTCCAAGAATTTGACCTCGAGATCCAAGACAGAAAAAGAGTCAAAAATCAAATACCTAATCATCTGTTGAGGTTGGAGCAAAACGAGGTAACTCGATCATGTGTGCCTATCAACGAGAATTTCCCAGATGAACACTTATCTAAGGTAAGTCGAATTCATGAAACATAACACCCATAATCCGTAATCGTCGTCGGAATAGGTTAAGAGGCATTACAAGACTTATAACTCAGTTTAGAATAATCATTTATCCAATAACATTAAATCTCAGTCAATATCATTCATTCACATTCAACATGTACTTAAAACAAGCATACAAAGCCTTAATCATGCATTCAAGACTAGATTGTAACATATTAAAAATTTCAGAAACTTAGAAAAATTTTCAACATTTCAAATATCACACACCCGTGTAAACAGGCCGTGTGTCTCACACGGCTAGTAGACACGCCCATGTATTAGACCGTGTGGAAACAGGGCATACATATTGAGTTGTGTCACACGACCAAGGACACGCTCGTGTACCAGGCCATGTGAAAATTGGAAAGTATACTAACTTGGGTCACACGGCTGACCACACGCCTGTGTGTCTAGCCTGTATACCCTTTGAAATGGCTATACACGCCCATGTACCAAGGTTGTTTGCCTCACACGGCCAGTAGACATGCCCGTGTGTCTAGGCCGTGCTCAAGACTAACTTGAATCTCTAATTATTTTCCCAAGGGACACATGGCCGTGTAACATAACCATGTGTCGCACACGATTGAGACACACGCCCATGTCTCTACCCGTGTGGATAAAAATAGGCTATTTGGAAAGCCATTTTGCCACCCTATAAACACAAACATTTATAAGCATAATTGACCACATTTACGCAACCCAATTGGCAACCATAATAACCATTTCAATAAAATGTATACCAATTCAACTTGATATTCAATTTCCTACTCTGATCAATTCAACCCCGTCAATCTTTTTCTCACTCAATTCAGTCCAGTATAATGGTGTTCGACACTTGCAGCCATATAAAGCTTCGTACGGTGCCATCTTTATACTCGCTTGGAAACTATTGTTATACGCAAATTCAATCAAAAGTAAATATTTTTCCCAACTATCTTCAAACTCTATAATACAACATCTCAACATGTCTTCGAGAATCTAAATAACTCTTTTAGTCTGACCGTCAGTCTAAAGATGAAAAGCAGTACTGAAATTTAATTTTGTTCCCTGAGCCTCTTGCAATCTCTTCCAGAATCTCGACATAAATATCAGATCTCTATCAAAATTAATAGATAGTGGCACACCGTGTAACCGAACAATCTCAGAAATGTACAATTCTGCTAATCTATCAAGTGAGTAATCTGTACGTACCGGTATGAAATGAGCATATTTTGTTAGTCGATCAACGACAACCCAAATAGCATATTTATTTTTCAGAGTTAAAAGCAGTCCTG
This sequence comes from Gossypium longicalyx, assembly GCA_025698465.1. NCBI lineage: Eukaryota > Viridiplantae > Streptophyta > Magnoliopsida > Malvales > Malvaceae > Gossypium > Gossypium longicalyx. The sequence continues at coordinate 77,939,858 of CM047002.1, read as the reverse complement.
ATACAAAATCCATAGTGACTCTATCCTATTTCCACTTAGGAATCAATACAGGCTGCAGTAAACTAGATGGTACTTGATGTTTAGCTTTTACTTGCTGACAAATAAAACATTTCGATACAAACTCTGTTATATCTCATTTCATACCTGACCACCAATACAGTTGTTTCAAATCATTATACATCTTGGTACTACCCGGATGAATAGAAAAGCGACTACTGTGTGCTTTATGTAGAATTTTTTGAATAAGTTTGGTATTTTTCGGTACACAAATCCTATTCACAAAAAATACCGGTGCACCCCAGGGAGAATAACTCGAGTGTACAAAACCTCTGTCTGTCAATTCTTGTAACTGAGCTTTCAACTCTTTTAATTCTGTTAGAGTCATTCTATGCGGAGCTATCGATATCGGTGTTGTTCCCGATAGTAATTCAATACCAAATTCAACCTCTCTGATCAACGGTAAACTTGGTAATTCTTCTGGAAATACATCCGAAAACTCACAAACAACAGGTACGGATTCAATCTTTGATTCTGACACTTTCGTATCCAGTACATATGCAAAGTATGCATTATAGCCCTTTTTTGAGCTAAAATAGATGATACCACAACCAGTAATTCACTTGAATCATTAGACTCAACCCGAAGAATCTCACCATTTTGGCATTTCAATTCAATAGTATTTTGTCTACAATTCACAACTGCATCATGCATTGTCAACCAGTCCATACCCAAAATCACATCAAACTCATCAAATGGTAGAAGCATCAAATCAACCCAAAAACAGTAACCCCAAGTTATCAAAGGACAATTCTTACAAATTTTATCAACTAAAACAAACTTGCCTAAGGGTTTGATACTTTAATTACAAACTCTGTAGACTCGACATGTAAACTCTTTTTAAATACTAATTTCATACAAATATATGAATGGATTGATCCAGGATCTATCAATGCAACTATATCAGTATCAAAAAGAGAAAAAGTACTGGTAATAACGTTTGACAATGATGCTTCCTCCAGTGCACGGATAGCATAAGCTCGAGAAGGTGCTCGTGCCTCATATCTTATAGTCAAATCTCTCGTAGCACCTCAGTTACCACTCACATTTCCACTGTTTCAGGGCGGTCTCCCTCCAGTAGCCGTATTACTTACTTTCACTAGTTGTTCTCTTTCAACTGTAAACTTTTCTGGACAATTACAGAGAAAATGATCAAAAGATCCACATTTAATGCAAGCTCCACTCACTAATTTGCATTCACCGTAATGTCACTTATTGTAATGTTTACATTTAGGTCTAGCATTTCTAACACTTCCCACACTGGCAACAGATGTCGCCCGAGGTTTCGAACTGAATTGCCTTGCATCTCTGTCTTTAATTGAAATTCTCGCAGAAGCAGTAGAACGAGGATGATAGTCTCTAAATTTCTTTGATGCTGACTAATGCGATTTGCCTGCAAATCTCTTTCTATAATCTCTAGCCTCAGAATTGGCTTTTCTTTTTTCTTTACAAAGCTCTTCGGCTTTACAAGCTCAGTCAAACAAAACAACAAACTCTTTCAGCTCAAGAATTCCAACTAACACTCTGATTTCTTCATTTAATACATCCTCGAATCTTTTACACATTATAGCTTCAGAAGAAACACATTCACGAGCATATTTGCTGAGTTGTACAAACTCCCGTTCATATTCTGTATCTGACATACGACCCTGCTTCAATTCAAGGAATTCTTTTCTTTTCTGATCAATGAATCTTTGGCTGATGTATTTCTTTCTAAATTCAACTTGGAAGAAATCCCAAGTGACTCTTTCTTGTAGAACTATAGATATCAAGGTATTCCACTATTGATACGCAATGTCTCTCAGCAACGATACAACACAATTTAAACATTCTTCAGGTGTGCAAGATAATTCCTCGAATACCCGAATCGTGTTCTTAAGCCAAAACTCAGATCTCTTAGGATCATCATTAGTAGTAGCTCAGAATTCCTCAACTCCATGTTTCTGTATCTTATCAACAGGTGGTTTATTTAATCGTAGAAGATCAATACCTTGAGGAGCTACAGGGATCGGTCAGGGAACAGGTGCGCGTGGAGGTTGTGGAACAGCTGGATTCGTACGAATGTACTGTGTGAACTAATAGTTTAATATCTAAAAAAAGGCTTCTTTAGCCTCACCACCGTGACTACTTGTCACAGGTCTAGATTCAGTAGGCGCTGTCCTTTGAGCGGGAGCTAGCGCGTTACTTTCTACATCATCTGCTACAACTCGTTCGAGATCCATTACTATATAAAAAACATTTGAGAACATCAGGAGTAATCACACGAACACAGTTTTATATATGGCATGTATAGCTAGACTCACATACGCTACGTTAGTCCTAAAATTGATTAAATCGTAGCTCTGATACCAGTAAATGAAACACCCTTAACCCATAACCGTCGCTGGAATAGGTTAAGAGGAATTACCAAACTTATAACTCAGTTCAGAACAATCATAATAGCATTAAATCTCAATTAATATCATTCATGCACATTCAACATGTACTTAAAACAAGCATACAAAGCCTTAATCATGCATTCGGGACTAGATTGTAACATATTAAAAATTTTAAAAACTTAGAAAAAAATTTCAACATTTCAAATATCACACGCCCGTGTGAACAGGCCATGTCCTCACATGGCTAGTAGACATGCCCATGTCTTAGACTGTGTAGAAACAGGGCATACATACTGACTTGTGCCACACGACCGATGACACGCCCATGTGCCAAACCGTGTGAAAATTGGTAAGTATACTGACTTGGGTCACACGGCTGACCAGTTGCCCATGTGTCTAGCTCATGTATCCTTCTAAATGGCCACACACGCCCATGTACCAAGGTTGTGTGCCTCACACGGCCAGTAGACACGCCCGTGTGTCTAGGCCATGCTCAACACTGACATGAATCTCTAATTATTTTCTCAGGGACACACGGTCGTGTAACATAACCGTGTGTCACACACCGTTGAGACACAAGCCCATGTCTCTACCCGTGTGGACAAAAATAGGCTATTTGCAAAGCCATTTTGCCACCCTATAAACACAAACATTTATAAGCATAATTGACCACGTTTATGCAACCCAATTGGCAACCATAATAACCATTTCAATACAATGTATACCAATTCAACTTGATATTCAATTTCCTATTTAATACCATGCATAATTCATTCATCTAACATTACATATCAATATCTCACTTGCATATTTTCATTCAAACGTTACCATACCAAAACATACCATATTTAAGCACATATATGCTACCAAAATATGATACCAAAATAAGCCAAATCACATGTCTTAACTTATATACAAAATCATTCCCAAATCATGATACGAAAACATAACTACTTCTTTTAAACTAGCCTATACATGCCATATTTACATGTCCACAAGTTCAAAAGTACCAATCGGGAATTGGATAGTGTGATGTACAACTCCGACTTGTCTAAAACGAGCGAGCTATCGAACCTATATAAAACATAAAAAAAGAAACAGAGTAAGCTTTATAGCTGAGTAAGCCCGTATAATTCAGAATTAAACTTACCATTTATACATAATCAAAGCAATAATAAAAATGCCAACAACTCAATTTAACCATTACCTATTCACAAGTATTCATCACATATTAGTCATTTAACAAATACATAAACCATCCATAATACAATACTTTGTAACATTCCAAAATTCACATATCATACATATAACATTAATAACACTTATAACCCTTAACTTATCCGTACAAAAAGTATTTAGGCCTATTGAACCTATTAGAACTTCAAAGGATACTCGAGTGATCAATATCAATAATCCTTCAATTCTTTATCATATATGCTCTTTCGAGCCATGTTCGGTAAGCTCCTCCTGAGCTGATGGCTGTAAGCTCTATTGAGCTGAATCGGTAAGCTCCAATGAGCTAAAATAGTAAGCTTCATCGAGCGGAATCGGTAAGCTCTGATAAGCTGAAACAGTAAACTCTATCGAGCTGAATTGGTAAGCTCCAATGAGCTGAAACAATAAGCTCTTACGAGCTGAATCGGTAAGCTCATACGAGCTATGGTGAGTCCACAACAAATGCAGGAGCTCGACCAATACGGTAATCCCAGTATCATGTCACTCGTATCCAATGAATTCAAATAGTTCAAACGGGGATCGGTAACACATACAATATAACAATAAGACATTCATACTTCAAATATCTCAATTATACACGTTCTTTTCAATAATCACAAGTATAGAAAATTTTGATTCTAATTATACGAACTTACCTCGTATTTGCTCGTATAACCGTCGTCTACTTGTCTACCTTTCGTTTGCCCTGATCTAATTCTAGTAATTATTTATCTTAATCTATATTCTATCAAATTCAATATTTTCAGTAACCATTTAATTCAATTCACATATATTTGGAAAATTACACATTTGCCCCTATACTTTTGACTACTTTGCAATTTAGTCCTTTTTACACAAAATGACAAATTTATGCAATTTACCCTTAACCCATGTATAGCCGAATTTCACATAACCTTCTAGCAGCCCATATTTTCATTTTATTCACATTTTCAACCACAACATTTCTATCTTTCACAATTTATTTCCTAATTCTCATTTTTGTCAAAATTCATTTTATAAAACTTGTATATCTATTAACAACCATCAATAATCTATCATTTAACAACAAAGAACTCAAGTATTCAATAATGTCACTTTTCAAATTCATGAACACATTCAAAAATTAAGGTATAGGCTAGCTAATATACAGAGCAACGATCTCAAAAAGTAAAAATCATAAAAAATCGAGTTTAAACCGTACCTCAATCAAGCCAAATAGGTATCGAACCCTAATATCTCTTCTTGACATCTTTTTCTTTCAATATTCGGTTATGAAGAATAAAATATGATGATATTATGGCTTTTGTTTTATTTAATCTTTACTTAATATATAAATTACTAATTTAACCTTATAATAAACCTTAATATATTATGTAATTCATGGACATAAATGTCCACTAACCTTAATATGGTCAAATAACATTATAAGGACTTCCATATTAATAAACCATAGCTATTTAATACATTTAAACAATAGAACTCAACTTTTACGCGTTACGTGATTTAATCCTTTTTACCGAATTAACCATTCATTCGGTAAACTTTCTTTATGAAACTTTCACATAATAATTCTATAATGCTGAAGACCTTATTAAAATAATAAAATAAATATTTTGACTTCGAATTTGTGGTCCCGAAACCACTGTTCCGATTTGACCTAAAAATGGGTTGTTACACCTTGGTTTGCTGATTTTGCCAATTATTTTGCATGTGGAATAATTCCTCGAGAAATGACATACCAACAAAGAAAAAAAATTCTTCATGATAGTTGGTATTATTTTTGGAAGGATCCATTTTTGTTTAAATAGTGTGCAGAGTAATATAATCCGAAAGTGTGTAGTTGAAAGTGAGATTGCTGAGATCTTGTATAATTGCCATTGATCTCCAAGTGGGGTCACGTACTGCAGCAAAGATTTTGCAAGCATGTTTATTTTGGCATACACTATTTAAAGTCCCTAAGGGGGAAGAATTGTAACAGCCCGATTTTGGGCCTAGTCAAAACAATGGTTTCGAAATCACTATTTTAGGGATGAAGAAATTATTTTTAATATTATTTTATGTGTTATAGGATGATTATATGAGTGCATGAAAATTTTGGTGAATTAATTTTAGCGTTTGTAAGCTTAATTTCGAAAAAGGACTAAATCGCATAAAGGGCAAAAGTTGTGATTTCCTAGCTAAATATGTTAAATTGCTAGAGAACCATAATTGGGGGTGTTTAAAGTGCAAATAGACCGCTTTCACAAGCTTGGCCGGTCATAGAGACAAATAGGAGTTGAAAAGTCAAAGTTAGGTGATTTTTTTTAATAAATAAAACAAAAAGAAAAAGTTGTCATCCTTTCATCTTTTTCTTCTTCTTCCACCGAAAATGGCAGCAAGGAGGGGGGCTTGGAAAGCTCAAAATATCAGCCACTTATATTCTTTGCAAATCAAGAAAATCGAGATTTGGGCTTAAATCGAGAAAGTGCGTAGTTAAAGACAAAAAGAGAATAATTAGCCGAAATTGCATTTGAGGTAAGTCCGTGTGATTAAATGAGCATGATATTTATGTCATTGTTATTATACTTGAAATTTACCTTGCTATGATTGTATTAAAGTTTATGTTGATAATATTGTATATGAGAAAGTGATGTCAAATGTCAATAACATTCATGGTTTGATTGAATGCTTGGAGATGTGATAGAATATGATATTCCCCTAAAATGGGTAAGTTATATGTAAATAATACAACTACATTGTTAACATATGTGTTTGAATGGATATAGCATAAATTGCTTGTTTGTGGAATTGATTATGTATATGGATATCGAGATAGTAGAACTCCCGTTTGAACCTTAGGAAATAAATCGGATATCCATGCCATGACGTTCGGGCTAGTTGTGTGCCAGTGTAAGACCATGTCTAGGACATGGCATCGGCATTGAGACGAGTGCTAGTGTAAGACATGTCTGGGACATACATCGGCCTCGAGATGTAAGCCAGTGTAAGACATGTCTGGGACATACATCGACTACGAGATAGTCAGTGTAAGACCATGTCTGGGACATGGCATCGGCACGAATATGTGAGAGCTAGTGTAAGACCATGTATGGGACATGGCGTCGGCCTCGATTTTGATCGTCAGTGTAAGACCATGTCTGGGACATGGCATCGACATTATACCCTATGTCTTAGGCTTAGTGAATATCCGATAGCTTTCCGAATGTTCAACGGTGAGAGTTATGGTTTAAGCTAAAGGATAAAGGTTATGACTACATTGTGAGTGGTACAGGTACTTACATGAAATTGATGAGATGTGAATTCAATTCATGTTATATGATTAGTAAGGAATGAATATGAGCATGTTGAGTAACACAGGTATGTATGTCAAGCTCATGAGAAATGATTTCAATTTATGATGCACATTTAGTGAAGATGTAAATAGGTAACTCATGCTTATGAGAATGATTTTGTGATGACCTTGTGATTATAGGTCTATACTTATGACGTATGAATATATAACCTTACCAATGTGGTGAAAATGAATTAATATGGTGTGATGAACGTAGTATCGTTAATTTACACCAAAATAGTTTTGGACAGCAGCCATAGTCCAACTTTAAAAATTCACCAAAAATTGTGGAAATTGAGTTAGAGTCTAAATAAAATATTAAATTAAATCATAATGAGTCTAGTTTCACATAGAAGAAATGGTGTAAGCAAAAGAGCTTCATACTATGAAATATTTTAGTTGATGTGAGACAGAGTCAAAATGACTTCGAAACCCTATTCTAATTTGAGAAAATCATTGAAAATATTACAAAAATATTTATAAGTTATAATTTATATTATTAGAATTTTTAATGAGTCTATTTTCAATATAAATAGACGATAACATCATCCGAGTCCCGCATTATGAGATAATTAATTTTTAGTGAAGAGGGGTTGAACTGTCAGACAGCGAAAAAGGGTAAATTTAAGGAATAAACTGTACTAATTGGCCAAACCAAAAATTCTAAAAATTTTATGGTAAGAATATATGTGAGTCTAGTTTTAGGGAAAATTAGAGGAACTTAATTTGGATATCTGTAGCTCTAGATATAAATAATTTAGTGACTATGACTCGAGAAAGAAACTTGACTAGAACATGAGTAAAAATGCAAATAGGGTTGTATTACCATGAGAAGCAAGTTGATAAGTTGCTTATTATTTTCATACGGTCTTACTAAGCTATAAAAATTACTCCCTTCTTTTCCTTTTCTTTAGTTTTTTCAGGTTAGCTCGGGGTTGGAGATCGTCGGAGGTAGAATCACACTACCAAGTCGCTACCTTTGGGAAAAAATGAAGTATATATTAGAAATTTTCAAGTGAGTGGCATGTCTAAGGATCTAGTTGATTAACATGCATTATTTTGCTTTGGCCAAATGTATTGGCTTATATTGAGTTATATGCATATGGCCATGAGATGTGGCTCATATTGATTATGGCTTGTAAGCCTAGCTATTCATGTCATGTCTAATGTTTATAATGTGATTATGTTTGTTTGCCATGCATGGTTAGTAATATGACATGTGTGGATGTATGCTCTATGACCAATTGAGGTGGTCATAGCCATGTAGTAATTGCACGTTATAAAAACAACATGATAATGATTGAACATGAGTGCTTGATGGATAAGTTGGTAACCATTGTATAATGGTAAGAGTGGTCGTCAAAATGACAAGTCTTATAAATGTGAAATAAGGAATCTACGCTTGGTATTGCATGAGTAGATACATTACTTGTAAGAGGACACATTAATGTTAAGGATATGTCTCAATAAAGAGTGCTTAATCACTAAAATGATGTCATGATTTGCGATTTTGATGTGCGTAAGGTTGTAAGAGATTATGGGTAGCATGAAGGCATAGAAAATAGCCTAAGTGTTGGCTACACAGGCTGAGACACAGCTGTGTGTCTCAACCGTGTGAGGAACATGGTTTGGAGACATGGGCGTGTGGCCCGACCGTGTGGTTCGATGTGCATACTGACGTCATAAACAGAGAGTTACACAGCCTGAGGACACGGGCGTGTCCCTATGACCACACGGGCGTGTGACCCTGTTTCATGGGAAAATTTTCTAAGTTTTCTTGAAACTTCTTAAAGTTCTCGATTTAGTCCCGAATCATTCTCGATGAATATTTTGGGCTTTTTAGACCCAAATAAGGGACAACATGCATGTGTTTGAAAGGTTTTGTATTAAAAGAGATTTTATGGCCCGATTTTTGCATGAATGTGTATGTTTAAGTTCAGTAATGCCTTGTACCATGTTCTGGCGTTGGACATGGATAAGGGGTGTTACACAAGTCCTTACCCACCTTGCCGATTTCTCTTTTCTCCCTTGTGCAGAAACTTTGTCAAATTCTCAGGAAAAGATACCATGTCTCGCAAAAGAACTAGAGCTTCAAAGACTACTCGTGAAAACCTGATTTTGATCGATGAAAAAGTGAAAGAGAAATTTGATTCAATCTTCAAGCATCAACCTATGATGCTGAAAAAAGGTTTTAACTTGAAGAGTCATAATTTTATTGTTGTTCTTATACCGATTAGAAAGAAAATTAATACTCTCAAGTGGGAACGATTTTGTGATGCTCGTTCACTTCTCGATGATGAACTAGTTCAAGAATTCTATGCTAGTTTGATTATGCAAGATGCTACTGAGTTCATCGTTCGAAAGAAAAAGGTACCTCTTACTTCTATGTCCATCAATGATTTGTTTAACTTACCTGATGTTGAAGAAGATGAGTACTACCCTATGATGAACAATATCAATTGGGATTTTCTTCAACAAGTGCTTGATGTTGTGACAAATCTGAGATCCTAATGGATTATAAGAAAGTATGGAATTCATTCTACCCGAAGGGAATATCTAAAACCAGTAGAAAAGGTATGGTTTTATTTCATTCGTTAAAGTTTTATGCCTATCTCACATAGTTCCACCATCTCGATGGAACGGATGCATTTGTTATATGCAATCTTGACAGAAAAGTCCATTAATGTTGGGAAAATTATTCTCAAGGAGATTCATGATTGTGCTAAAAAGAAGACAAGAAGTGCTTATTTTCCATCATTAATCACTTCACTTTGCTTAAGGGCCCATCTTAAAACACAAGCAAACCTGAAGGGGCAATATGTTCAAGGGTGGATTATAAATCATGATCTTGAAAGGTTAGTAGAGAAGGTGCATGAGCTAAATCAAGGCAAGCAAGAAGAGCCAACTGAGACAGATACCAATGAGTCAACAAATGAAACTGAAACTGAAGTAATTCAGTTACAGACACTAAAGAAAAGGAATCTGACAAGGAACTGAACAGTCCTAAACCAGTTGAAGGATCTTCAACCCCTGAACCAGAGGTTGAGCCAGAAAAAGAAACAGTCAAGCTAAGTGTTGAACCTGAATATATAACTCCAATACCGACTTCTGCAAGTGTTTTAAAGAAATCAAAGCTGTCAATTATGATGGATATGTGCAAGTTCATGCACAATCAACAACAAATTTACTGGAAATATGCAAAAATTAGAGATGACTCAATTCGAAATACTTTTAAAAATATCTCTAATACTTTTGTTCTTGAGTTCCCAGATGCTATCTTTGAGACATGGACAAAAGATACTAACTATGCAAGCAGAGATGGAGCTGAAAAAGATAAGGGGAATGAGTCAAAAAAATAAAAGGGGGGATTCTTGTCTTGTTATTTATTTAATTATTTTTAGGACTTTAGGAATTTATTTCTTTCATAATCAGGATTTAATTTCTATAGAATAAAACATAACAAGCATGAATAAACTTAACACTTCTTTAGAAAGAAAAATACTAAGTGATGTGCTAATAGGAATGAACATGTCTAGGATTGGGTTATTAGGAAAGACTTGATATTTAAGCAGTCTTAATGACTCACCTCTCTTTCTTTACAACCCTACCTGGTGTTCAGTTTTCATTCATTATTTTGTTTTTGCAATGAGGACATTGCTTCTTTTTAAAGGGGGTAAGGCAAATAAATTGCTCAAATTTTTAAATTTTCAAGTATGTTTCAATCATTTCTTTCATAAGTATGTTTTAATAAATGAATGTTTAGATACATTTTTTGTTAATGAGATAGTATGCAAGTATGAATGATGATTTTATCTGAGTGAAAGTATGTTATCATGAAGAATGGAATGTTTGTATGATCTTAGCCGTAGTAATGTTTGCCATGAAAACTTAGTTTCTTTTGAGATTAGAGATGCATGAAGGGTTATATCTTTAGAATTGACTTAGTAACTTTCTTGAGGTGAAATCCTAGGGGACATAAAAATCTAAAATGATATAGACACTATTTTTTGGATCGTTTGAGCCTTTTCAAGCCAACCCTATGATATTAGACCCTTGAAACTGTAATTTTGAGCTTAGAGGCCTATTTATTGCGATGAACCTACATTATAAGCCACATTACCATCTTTTTAAGTTATCCTAATTTTGTGCACCCATCTTAACTAAAGTTGTCTTGGTAATCAACATTTGAGGAAATTTTCGAAAAGATGTATGTCTTCATGCTTAAAAAAAATGAGATAAAGGAAGAGCGAAGAAAAGTTTGCTCAGTCTCCAAAAAGAAAATTGTATGAGCTTGAGTTCAAAATAAGTTTAGAGGTGTTCCAAAGGTTCACTTAAGGAAAAATGTTGTATTTCAAGAAATCCAAGACAAAGTTAAAGGTTAAGATTTTGCAACCAAAATGTCTCATCTCTTAAAATCCCTATCTTTAACCGGGCCCCATTACAACCTTATAAAAGACCTATTGATTTGATGATTATGTCACCTACATCAGTGGAGAGGAAGTACTAAGTTCAACATATGAAGATCATAAATAACCATTATGATTGTTTGCTTGATTGATAAGAAATTATGTTGAATGAAGAATGTTATCTGTGGCTGTGACATACATACAAACTATGATTCATGTTGGCATATTTTGAAACTTAGTATGAAACTCTAAAAATGTTTGCATGTGAATTACTTGTTAATAAAGAAGATCTATGAACATGAAGTTATTAATGCATGATTATGGGTCAAAGATTGATGCTGCTTACATAATTAGCAATTTTGCCTTAGCAAGACCTTTTGCTGTGCATAAACATTATTCAAGACGAGCAATGATTTAAGTTTGGGGGTGTGTAAACTGAAAAATATATAGGATTTTTCCTATGCAATTTATCACTTTTTTACTTAAATTTGTTGTTAAAACTAAGTAATTGTTAAATGAATTAATGAGATATGTGAAAATATGAAATTAGGACATAGAAATTATTAAAATGTGATTTTATGCTTTATTATACAGTTTTCATGCATAAACTATATTTGTTTGAATATATTATATTTTTAAGATATAAAATGGGCCATGTATGATTAAATTAAATAATAAAATATAAAATTATAATTAATAATTTATTTTAAAAATATTTCATTAATAATTTGGGTTTTAATTATTTAATTATTTCATTCTTTAGTCCTTCAATTTATTGATTTATTTTGGACAGGTCTGATAGCTTTATTGGATTACAAAAACCGTCCAAATTGAAAACCAAGTCAACCCAATTCCAGCTACACGTGGCTGTCCACATAAACAACTTTTTAGTTTAATTTCACAAGGTCCTTGCAATGTTGAAGAAATTAGAGATTTGCCTGAAGATTTACATTTGACCGAGTCTCAGTCCTAAGTTGTTATGGCATTTAAATTGCTTAAAAATCAAGCAAAATTCAACTCAAAATCCACTAATCATGGCCGACCACTCATTGGAAAAGCTTGAAAAGACTAAACCTCTCTATTTCTAGCAAACTACCATCCTCTCTTCACCTATAAATAAGACCTCATTTGATCCCTCATCCCTCATCCCATCCCTCATCATTCTCTCTTCTCTCTCAATTCTCTTTAGCATTTTCCATTCCCCACGCCTTGCATCATCTCTTCATAGACATTTTAGCAATTAAGCCTCTTAAAGAGCCCTTGGGTAGCCACCTTGGAGAGCCATCAGCAAAGGAGCAAAGCGAAGGAGTGAAGGAGCCTCGTCGGTCAGAGTCTTGGGTGACAGCCACTCTGATTTGGGTTTAATCTTTCTTTTCCTTAATTTAATCTAAAAATGTTTGCTATGTATGCTTTGTTTCTATTTACAATAATGTTAGCTTAATTTTATTTAAGCTAGGATGATTACTTTGATTAGATAATATTTATTTGATTCATGCTTATAATGTTTGTGCCTCAATCGATCATGTTTTCAATTAAAATCAAGTCTGTATTTTGTTCATACGTGATTGAAATGCACCTGAATTAGCTGAGCGATCCTAACCAGACGACGACTAGTGGACACATAATTGAAATGTGCATGCTCAATTTAGATCCTAACCCAATTAAATTGCAAGTTGCATAACAACTCTAACCAAGCTTTGTTATCTGCATAGTTTTTAGATTTGTGTGATTAAACTATTTCAAACCTAACACGTCCCTGTTACCTCACACGAATTCTAAGAAACCCTTAGTAAATAAGGATCAGTAAAATGAGTATTTACTAAGTAAGGGATTCCAAAAGGACCTAATGTGGTTTCCAATCTCATGAAAGATCGAGTTGCCATGGAATGTTTTTTTTCGAATGTTATTAAGCATGTTGATAATAAATTGAGTTTAATTAAAGTAATTGTCCTAGTTTATTTACATTATAATTTTTGCAAATTGTGTTTAATTTTGCTAAAAGCTATTTCATTTATATAGTTTTCATACTTAGGATAATTTGCATTAGGGATCATTGCATTTAATTTAATATATTTAATTTTAATCATCACTTCTCAATCATATTGTGTTTTTATTTATCAAGTTGTTAATATAATTTTACAATTAAGTGATTTAACACAAATACAATCCCTGTGGAGATGATAACTCGATACTTACTTATTACTTGATAACGACTCTGTACACTTGCACAAACCTACGCGTTACAAAGAGTTACCGCCGTATGCATGGTACAACCAATTTGCATGAGCACTGTGCTAGTGGGGTTTTGTAATGTGACCTGATTAGGAGCCAACTGAATTGTCTGGTTAAGTAATATTTGTACAAGATCTATGTAACACCCCTTACCCGTATCTATATCTAGAATAGGGTTATAGAGCATTACTGTAAAAACATAACTTTAAAACATACATTTCAAACTCTCAAAATAAGCATATCATCAGTCATTCATATACATACAAATCGTCCCTTAATCAAGCCTTTGAGGCCTTAAACACACTTTAGACACAATTCGAGACTAAATTGGAATCAATTAGAAAGTTAAGGATAAAGTTGGAATATTTGAACTGCAGGGATCACATAGCCATGTGACTCACACGACTAAGACACACGTTCGTGTCTCAGTCCGTGTAACAATCGAAATAGGGGCACACGATCATGTTCCATCCCTGTCCATGCCCGTGTAGCTTTCAAAGTTGGGTCACACAGCCAAGCCACACACTTGTGTGCTATGCCATGTAAAACTTGAAATAGTCTCACATGCCAATGTGCCAAGCTGTGTGCTAGGCTGTGTAACAGACTGACTTGAATGCCTTTAAAACCTACAAGGGACACACGACCATTTCGCATAAAATTGGGTAAAATTAAGACATTTCCATCATCCATTTCAATCTTGTACCTAAACATAATTTGTGCACAACTTCAAGGCTTCAAAACCTTATTGAAACATGCATAAAATGACCAATTCTCTAGACCATTAATCCATTTGACCAATATGTCAACAAGGCACCTCAATCACAATCAATCAAACATACCTAAACATATGCATAATTGACCATATCTCATTCATATTCAACTAGCTCATATCTATCTCAAAACATGACATAACTTGACCATATTTCATTCATAAGCATCTAGTTTAATACCATTTCCAAAACATACCATAACTTGACCATATTGAGATCAATTCATCACATACCACTTTGGTCATTCAAACATGCATTACCACATTTCCAAAATAACACATGCTTGTATGGCATTTATAAGTACCAAAATGACGTTAACCAACCAACCGACATCAAATGGTACCAAAACAAGTTATACATGTCAATATCATTAACTAGCATTTGATTAGATACCAGCACAAGTCCACCTATACATGCCATTATAACCTTAGCCAAAACATCAAAAACTACAGATATAATCGTTGGATAGTGTGATAGACCTTTGACGAACTTTCAACTGATCGAGCTTTCGATAATCTATAAAGTAAAGGAAAGTAATTACGTAAGCAATGGATACTTAGTAAGCTCGTAAAAACTTTAAACATAACATTTCATTTCAATAATGAACTTTATAGGTTAAATATAAAGCTATACCAATGCCTCAAGATTTATCAACTACTTAACCATCAACTCACAAATGAGTAAGTCTATTAACATCATATATATTTTTCATTCCTAACATAATAGGATTTTATAAGACATATTACACAATCATTAACCTTTTCATAAGACTATGAACTAGTCCATTTACTTACTTTCCATTCCATTTATTTAGCATAAACTTAAATAACATTATCAATTCACGAATTAGTGTATTTATTCATAACATAGATAAATTCATCCATAGCATAGGAAAATTTCTCACATATAAATACGTCATTCAACTCATCAATCCTTTTATCATCATACTACATCTCAATTATGAACTTACCATTTCATTGCCTTTTCTTACCCGTTTCATTTTTATAATACAAGACATAAGCATAAACATTAATTGTAACCACAAGCTTGACACAAGCCTAAACATCATCATTAATATACAAGTTAGTGAATTTATACATAACCCTTTTGGAATCAACCACATGATAAACCATTTCATTAAGAAATACATCTTTTGATTCATACCACCTTTTCATGAACATAAGTATATTTCCATTTGGTCACTTACTATTTCAATGTATAACATTACAATTAAGCATGATATAACCCAACCATAAGCATGGCACAAGCCTAAGCACTATCAATAATATTCACTTGAAATATCATAAGATAAGTCATTATACATGAACAACATCACTTGAAATCATCAAATTCATGACTATAAACATACTTTCATTGAACATTTCCATTTTTATTCCTTTTCATAGATTCATGACACAAGTCATTTGAATACTTACTATTCCTTCCCTTTTCATGCCCATTGAACCATTTACAATAATATCCGATATGCGGGAAAGCTCACACAAAGTGTGCTAAACATATGGTTGAAACCATTCCTTTTCCTTTTCCTTTGCATCATTGCTCACTCGAGCCATAAAATGGGTCTACTCACACAAGCTGACGGTCGAAATGTAAGCTACATGATGTCGCTCACACAAGTTGGCGAGTATCCACAACAAATGCCGAAACTCAGCCATCAGTAGGACATTCAGGACCATCACTCGAAACATGGTAACCCTAATAACATGTCATTTGTATCCTATATATTCTTAAGGTTCAAATGAGGTTCGATAATCGTCAATTCATCATAGCATTGATACATTTGTACATATTGATTCATTTAGATCAAAACAACATAATAATTATTCAATCCAAGCAAAATTAAAGCAATTATAGTTCATACGAACTTACCTGACTAAATTGCGGCAATGATTAAGTATAGGTGCATTTGGTAATTTTCTCTTCTCCTCGATTTTTACTCGTTCTTGATCTAAATTAACAATTTCATTAATTTAGACAACAACATTAATTTAGACAACAAAACCAATTCATTTTTTGCAATTTAGTCCTTTCTGACAATTTTACAAAATTACCCCCAAAATTTTACTTTTATTCAATTTAGTCTTTGAGTTTAAAATATGAAAATTAATTTTACTCAAATTTAAGCTTAGCCAAATTTATTGGAACCTTACAGAAACCCATATTTTCTGTTATTTCACATTAAATCTTTGTACTTTTACTATTTCAACAATTTAGTCCCTAATCGGTAAATTCATCAAAAATCACTTAACAAAATACTTATAAATAACAACTAATACTTCAAATTCATCATTTAACATCTAAAATCACAAAGATTCATCAATAGAAACATTCAAAATCTCTAACAGTTTCAAAAACGAAGGTACGGGCTAGCTGGACCTAGTTGCAATGATCTCAAAAATATAAATATTACAAGAAATAAATAAAATATGGACTTACATGCATCATCCATAACAAGACCAAAGCTTGAAGCTTTTCTATTTCTTTTTCCAGGGCTGCATTCTGTGGTTTAAAGAGGAAAACAAAGTGATAATGCTTTTATTTTATTTTATTACATTTTAATTAATAGAACATATATATACATAACAAACAAAGCCAACTGTACCACCTTATTAACAATGGTATGTTTGCCTCATAAAACCTTGTACTTTTTCCAATTATCTTATTAAATAATAGAGATTTACTTTTGTAACTTTTACAATTTAGTCCTTTTTGCTTAATTAACCATTTAAAAATTAAAATTCTTAACGAAACTTTAATAAAACCTTAATAACACGCTGTAAATATTTATAAAAATATTTACGGCTCGATTTATAAAAATGAGGTCTCGATACCTTATTTTCTAAAACCACTTGACTTTAGGGTCATACCACTTGAACCTAATTGTTCTTCCATTTAACCAAAAATAATTAAATCAAATTTTATCATTATACCATATATTATTCGTAAATATTAAATAATAATATTTACAGACTCACACGTCGAATTTGTGGCCTTAAAACTATTTTTCCAACAATTCAACGAAATGGGCTGTTACAATCTTCATTTATATTTCCCTCACATTTTGTAGGGAAAATATGAGGAAAAATTCTTGATACAATCGACACTTGTGAAGTTCCAATAGAGGAAAAATTGGATATATATATATAAATGGTAAGAAGGATCGTTTGGATAGTTTTTCTTTCTACAATACTACTCTTTGTTTTTTCTTCTCCAACTTATATATTTTCTTCTCCTTTATTAAACTAGAAGCTAAAGTTTTGATGGAATGAGTGGATGATCCACCTCCTGGTAATTTTGATAGCTCTACATGTCAGAATTTTTAAAGAAATAGGATAGTAAGAAGCATTTGAGTAGTGAGTTGTGAATAAAAGACCTTGCATAGGGATCCTCTGTAATTGAGATGCTAGTCATTTGAGTAGTGGTTCAATATTTTTTAAGCAGTTACTGCTAGTTCGAGAGGGATGTTCGAGTTTTGAAACTCCAAGATGTAGCTTTGGTAAGTATCAAGTGAGTCTTTTTCTTGGCTCTTGCATGTAGACTGTTCAAACCAAAATATATATGAAGAAAATATTTAAGACAACTGGTAAGTGTGTGTAACACCCAAGGTCTGGTGAGTCTAAGGTTTTGGCATATATAGTAAAATATTTTGACTGTAGAAGTGTAATCTACCTAATTTCATATATGTATGGTATGAGTTTTCACCAAATATATAGTATGTCCTGTTTGTCTAGAGTACTGTGCTAGTTAGATTATAATTAATTTGGTTAGAAATTAGCTGGATAGCTTAGCCTGATAATTGTGATGCAGGGTACTTATTTATGTTTCTCTCAGAAACTATAGACTATTAAGAAGGTAAATTCTGAGACATGTGACACTTGTTAAGTTCCATTAAGTAGGTTGGGTCACATATATATATGTGTGAGATGGGTTCTGAAAGAGGTTCTTGTTCTTCCTTACTTGTTGTTCTCTAATAATTCTTCCTCATTAAGTTAGAAGCTATGATTCTAGGCTTAATCAGTGGTTATTCCGTCTTCAATGGTTGCTACTAGTTCTAGAGGGATATCTGAGCCCAAAGCTCAGAATTTAGGTGGGAATAAAGTGAGTCTCCATCCAAACTATAACAGCCTATTTTTCAATGGTAACAGAATAGTGGTTTTGGGACCACAAATTTTTACCATATCGAGTCGTAACTACTATTTATAGAATATTTATGAAGTGATAAGTGTCATATTAAAGTTTGGTTAAGAAATTTTAACATTTAGATAACTAATTAAGTAAAAAGGACTAAACTGTAAAAGGTGCAAAACTTGTTAGTTATAGCATTAAGATGATCAAATAGCTTAATTATTAAATGAGGGTGACCTTGTATGGTAATTAAACCATAGTAAAAGTATATGGACAATTTTGGATATGGATATAGTTAAATTACAAGGTTATAAATAAGGGTAAAATTAATTTAATAAATAAAACTTATGAAAATTTAAAGTAAAACATCATCTTCTTCCTTACCACCGAATATTGAATGGTGAAACACCATTGAAGGGTTGTGGAGGTTTGGCTATCTATTAGGCTTGCATGGTATGATTTTTAAACTTGTTTCTTATAATTTTTATGTTTTTGAGATCGTTGCAACTAGGTCCAGCTAACCCGTACCTTTGTTTTTAAAACTATCAAAGATTTTGAATGTACCATTGATGAATTATTGTTGTTCATGATGTTACTTGGTGAAATGGAAGTTTTAATTGTTGTTCATGATTAATTTATATAGTAGTTTTTATTAGGTTTTGGTTAAAGGATTGAATTGATGAAATGTTAAAATTCATAGTGAGATTTTGTGAATTTAGAATAAATATGGGCTAGAAATAGAAGGGTAAAGATTCGTCTTGCTTGAGTATTTGGAAAATTTTGCTAAATTTGGAAAAATTTAAGCTTAGGGATAAAATTGTAAAAAAAAGTAAAAGTTCAGGAAAAATGTGAAGCTAATTAAAAGTATAGGGTCGTATGGGTTGAATTGTTATGAAATGTATGTGTAATTAACAGATTGTATTTAACTATTATATAGATCAAGAACCGAACCAAAACGACATGAATCGTGGCAAGGGGAAAATTACAGAGTAGTCATTCTTTTATTTCAAATTAGTCCCAAATTGCTCCTAAACTATTTTTAAGGCCTCGAGGGCACAATTTAGGGACAATATGCATGTGAATGAAAGGTTTATAGTATTTTTAAATTATGGAATGATATGATGTTTAAAAATTTTTTATTGTTCAATAATGCTCCATAACCCTAATCCAGCGACGAAGATGAGTTAGAGGTGTTACATTTAGTGGTATCAGAGATATGTTTAGTCGATTCTAGGACTAACATATCAGATTAGAGTTTAGTATATACATGCCAGATATACCATGTGATAGTGTGATGCTTTTGATTCACTCTAATATTGTATTCTCTTATCGATTCAAGATGTCAGCTGAGTCAAATCGGGCTGTTGTTAATGGAGCTAAAAGTAATGTTCAAGCTTTGAACCTTGAAGCAAGTAATAGTGCATCAATTCCACAGTCCTTTGGTGATGAAATAAAAATGTGTTTATTGGAATGACGAACCAGTAGTTCAATGAATTCAAGCAAGCAAATCTTACAACTCCACCACCTGTACCCCCTATTGTGCCTCTTCTAGCACCCTTGGGTCCTCAAAATCCTATACCTGTGATGGTTACTCGAATATCTATGGATAAAATCCAGAAATGTGGAGTGGAAGAATTCAGAGGCAAGGTGGATGGTGATCCTGCAACGCTAAGTATTGGTTAATAAATACAAATAGAGTCTTCGCAGAATTGATGTACACTCCTAAAGATTGTTTAAGATGTGTTGTTTCGTTACTAAAAGATGAAGCGTACTTATGGTGGGACACTTTGAGCACGATGACATCAAACAACCATTTTAATTGGGATTTCTTTTAGGCTAAATTCAAGAAGTATGTTAGTCGAATGTTTATTGATAAGAAAAAGAAAGAATTTCTTAAGTTAAAACAAGGGGATCAGGCTGTAGCTGAGTATGAATGGGAATTTGGGCAGTTAAGCAAGTATGCTCGTAATATAGTGTCAAATGAGAAGGAAATGTGTATTAGATTTTAGGTCGGGCTTAAATGATGATATCCGTATGTTTGTGGCAGCATTAAAGTTACGAGAATTTGTAAAACTTTCGGAACGGGCCCAGTAAATTGAAGAAATTTGTAAAAGTAAATTACAGAGAGAATCAAAATTTTGAGATTTTAACAAAAGAGGGTTGTTCAGGCCTATTCAATTGTCCCCATTGAAAAAATTTAGAAATGACACAAGTCGATCGGCTTCCCCTTTAGAGTTCACTAGTAGAGAGAAACTGAGTCACAACAATTTCCAGTCTGTTAATTCTCTAGTGGCTAGTGTTGGAAGTGTAAGAAATGTTGAGAGAACCATTCCTATTTGTGATGATTGCAATAAAAGTCATTTTGGTAAGTGTCGATCAAAGTTGGGAGCTTGTTTCTGTTGTGGATCTACTGACCATTTCCTTCGTGATTGTCCAAACAGGAAAAATAATTTCGGCAATCAATCAAATAAGCCTAAAATAACCTCACAGAGAGGTAAACGATCCGAAAATGCTAGAAACACTACTCCTGGATGATGGAAAAATAGTAAGATGAATGAACGATCTGAAGTGAGAACACTAGCTAGAGCTTATGCAATTAGAGCTCAGGAGGAAGCTACTACCTTAGACATTATTGCAGGTACTTTTTCTCTCTTCGATGTTAATGTATATGCATTGATTGATCCTGGATCAACTCACTTGTACATATGCTCTACATTAGTAGACAAAAAGATTTGCTTGTTGAATTCAATGAATATATTGTCAAAGTTATGAATCCACTAAGTCAGTGTGTTTTTGTTAATAAGATATGTAAATCGTGTCCATCGAAAGTTAGAGGTTACGATTTTGCCGCTAGTTGGATTTTGTTAGCTTTTGATGATTTTGATATCATTCTGGGAATGAATTGGTTGTCTGAGTATGATGCAATAGTAAGTTTCCAAAGGAAATAAGTTAGTTTGAAGTGTCCAAATGGTGAATTTTATATGTGTTAGGGCAAATGGGATCGATTGTATTACAAATGTAGTTTCAGCACTGTTAGCTCTGAAATTGATTAAAAAGGGTTGTGAATCTTATTTAGCTTATGTTCTCGATTCGAAAGTGGCTGAATGAAAAATGGATCAAATGCTGATAGTCAAAGAATATGCTGATGTTTTTCTTAAAGAACTACCTAGGTTGCCACAGACTCGGGAAGTAGAATTTATGATCGAACTTATACCTAGAACAGCTCTGATTTCGATAACACCATACAAGATGGCCCCTATAGAAGAATTACAAAAACTTAACTAAAACTTAACCACAGTACTTGTATTCAAGCTCCTAAAGTGTGAAAGCTAGTTTAATCTGCTACACTGAATTACAGCAGATCAAATCCCCCTACACTTAAGTCATTGCTTGTCCTCAAGCAAAGCAAACAAAAACATTAAATGAAAAGACGACCTTTGAGCAAGTATGGTACAAATGTTAGTTTCAGAGCACATAAATAAGCATTTCATTTTCAAAAATAATCTCGGCATGATATATAACTGACTTACCACTTTTGATATCAAACACCTAAGTTCAGTATATTACAAAGCATACAAGCAGTAAGGGTCTCAAATGTAAGGATTCATCAATAAATTATACAAGTAGTTTTATTGTCCTAGCATAATACAAGCAATCATAAATGCAATTATTCGGTATGATGTAAAATTATAAATAAGCCTACCTAGATCATATAGGGCTTTTCGGTTTGTAATGTTCTAAGGCTTGGGATAGGAATGGATTCAAGAACAGTAAACATCAAATAGTTTCAAGCACAAAAATAATGTGGCACATCATATTTTCCCTTATTCTCCCTCTTATTGTCCCTTTTTCCCACTCACCATCTTATTTCTCCTTCTCTCACCTCCCTTATTTCTCCTTATAGGAAATCTCAGCATCATATAGTAACTACGGCTAGCTCACAAGTTTCTGTGCACTAGTGAACGAGTTTTTCTATTTTTGTGACTTTGTCACTTTTCTTTCTTTTCCACAGTACCTCACTTATAAATGCTTTTTTTGTCACATCTTTTTTCTACTCTTTTAATTTTATTTTTTTTCATTTTCCACTTTTAAGCTAACCTATAATCATCATACTACACTGATCTTTCCTATCACTCTATTTTCACAAAACCACCGTAATGTATCTACTTAACCCTTAATATGTATGGCACAACATCTATAATCATGCAATTCAGGACCAAATAAAAGGATAAGCACAAATTATTGTTTTTAGCTAGCGTTTTGTATAGAGGTTCATCAAGAAGTGTTTTTCTGGCTCAAAATAGGTACTAAGGATTAACAAATAATGGTTAGCTTTTTGGATTTGAGTGTGTATCAAACAATGCCTTAGGTCATCCCTAGGTATCTCAAAATTCAAAAATTTAGTCAACCAACCAATCACAGATTCAATAATCTATCATTCATGATAGCATGCTCGTTTCGTTGTATAGTCTATATCATTTGGTACATTCAATTACTTAATGCCTATTTATAGTGTAATATATAGAACCTAATAGTCTAATAATAAAAATTTTAAAATCACCTATCATCATGCCAAATTTATAGTAAATATAATCAGCCTATATACGTGCTCCGAGCCAATCACTTCTATTTCTACAAGCTCAAACACACAATTGTCAAAAAAAATTTAAAGAAAATCATAAAATTTTAAAACAAATTCTTTATGTTACGCCCAACACTTTAGATAACACATTGTCCTCAATGCATAATTCTAAAAAAAGTATAAAGAATGAAGTTACCTGATTGATCGTGATGCTTTCGTAAACTATTGATGGTTGCCTCCTTCTTTGATTGTTGAAAGTTTGCACTATTTATGTTTCTGCTATGTGGGGATTTTGTACAAAAATTCATAAATATATAAATTAAATTCTAGTAGTTATCAAATATGACTACTTACGATATCCTAAAAATTAACTTAACTTTCCTAACATAATTTGAACCTAAACGAAAATTCCTACTAAATGTACATATTATCTTAATGTGTTATTCATCTTCCTCTTGGAGTCCTCTTTTTCTCCCCTCCTCTTTTTGTTTTCTCTATAATATTATGTACTACTTATAAACATCATCTTATAGTAGTTTCTTTAGAGTATTCATCTCTTTAACCAGCTACTCTATAGGCACTTGTGCTCTTTTACATAACTTTGTGATCAGATGCAGAAAAAATGTTCCTTTTTTTATTTTATGCACATTCAATCATATTTCGATATATTCATGTACCAATGCATACTTGCTTCTTTTGTAAGATTACATAAACTAGAATAGCTTGGACTGGGCTAGTATTAGAAAGATCATTTGTAGGCCAAATCCTTGACCACACAAATTTCATCCATAGTTTTGCTTTTAGAGTTATAAGTGCTTGGTTGAATGTCTCACGTATTTCTATTCTTGTTTGATATGTCCAAACTTATTTTCCCTTTGTTAAAAATTTCAAAATCTCAAAATCTCCTCCATGTCTACGTTCTTAAATTATTTTAGATCTGTTTTATACAAGTAATCGCAATAATAGTATGGATCATCATAAAACTGACAAATACTTCTTTCAATATGAATGGTCTTGTCAATTTCGTTTCTTTAAACGCAAGATAAAATCCCTACACCACGGGTATTACTGTTGGTTCTTCAGTGGCAAATAAAAATTAGTTCATTCTCTTTTTGTTGCAATCCCCCACACCTTTTACAATTTCTCATTAATAGATCAAATCCTTGTTATTAGATGAACATGTAAGGTTGTAGTTGTTTTAGATATTCATCTATACGGCTTTCCTAAAATTTAATAGATGGATTCATGGTGTTATATCAAAATTATTTTCAAACCTGAATAGATTGTAGTGGTTCTTCTTGAGATTGTCACGTTCTTGAATAGTGGCAAAGGAATCTTGTTTTCTCCATAATGGTTTGTAGGTAATAAGAAGAGTGATGTGATCTATTTATCTTTAAGGAAGATATCAATACACTTTGAGAATTATAATTGTATTAGAAAAAGTATTTCTAATTGTTAAAAGGTTAAAGAGTTCTAAATTTACTGAAATTTAATTACAAAAACATTAGAGATTAGTTTAAATTCGAACAACAAATTATGCAGGAGTGTGGTGACATCCTTCATGGGTGTTACAATGTCAAAGATAGTTTACATGTTCTAAATTTTGTTCAATGTCGCGACATGAAGTGCTGAGGTCACAATATTGAGGCTTGTTTTTTCTATGCTCCTTTCTTTCTCCAGTGTCTTTTGTTGTGTCACTTGTTTCATCTAGTTCTCATTTTTTTTCAATTAGTCCTCATTTCTATCTTGGCTCCATAAAGTTTTGCATTGTAAGGCTTGAGTTGTCCCGCCAAAGTAATGTTTGACTCTTCGCCCCATGATTTCCAATAATTTCTATTGCCCCATGAGGTGTCACCTGGTTTATAGTATATGGACCACTCCATCTTGATTTCAGCTTGCCATGGAATAATTTCAATCTTGAATTAAATAACAACACTTTTTGTCCATGTAGGAATTGGTTCTTTCTTTGTATAATTTATAATTTTCATATGCGATGAAACAAAATTCTTATAATTCTTGTAATTGAAATATTCTTTCTTTCTTTGCTAATTCTGGATCTATGTTCAATTTATTGATTTCCCAATACACTTTCTTTTCTAATTCAATCGGTAAATGGCAATTTTTTCCGTAAACTAATTTATAAGAATACATACCTAATGGAGTTTTGTATGCTATTCTATAAGCCCATAATGCATTATTTAATCTTACTACCAAATCTTTCCTACTTGGATTTACCATCTTTTCTAAAATTCTTTTAATTTTTCTATTGGACACCTCTGCTTAGCCATTAGCATGTGGATGATATGTTGTTGTCATTTGATGTCTCACACTGTACTTAGCTAAAGTAGCTTCAAACTGTTTACTACAAAAATCTGATCCTTCATCACTTACCAACACACGGGGTGTTCCAAATCTAGAAAAAATGTTCTTCCTTAAAAATCTCACTACTGCTTTAGTATCATTGGTAGGTAATGTTACGGCTTCCACCCATTTAAAGACATAATCAACAGCTAGCAGGATGTAATGGTTTCCAAAAGAACTTGGGAAGTGTCTCATAAAGTCAATTCCCCAAACATCAAATACCTCTACTTTGAGTATCCCAATTTGCAACATTTCATCTCTTTTCGATATACCCTCAGTTCTTTGGCACCTATCACATCCTTGAACAAATTTGTAAGCACTTCTACTCATGGTTGGCCAATAGAATCCTAACTGCAGTACTTTTTGAGCTGTTCTTTTTCTGCCAAAATGTCCCCTACATGGGGATTTATGACATCCTTGTAGAATATCGTTTATTTCCTCCTCTGCTACACATCTTTGTACCAATTGATCTACAAACTTCCAAAATATATACAGATCTTCCCAAATATAATTTTTTTATTCGTGTATGATCCTTTTCTTTTGTTGACATGATACTTCTGGTGGAAAACGCCCTTAGCGATATAGTTTACATAATCTGCATACCATGGAGTGTTGTTATTTCTGAACCTTATTTTATGGATGTCTACTCTAAACAACTGTTAGTCAATGAAAGTCTCTTTAATTTCTTCAGAATTCGGCTACTCCAAGACATTTTCTATTTGGATAAATGGTCTGCGATTTGATTTTTCATTCTTTTCCTGTCCATTATCCATAACTCGAACTCTTGAAGCAATAATACCCAACTCATTAGTCTAGCTTTTGTTTCCTTTTTTATGACATATTTTAATGTTGAATGCCAATGTAAACATAAATTCTATCGGCCATCAAATATGGGCGAAATTCTTCACAAGCAAACACAATGGCAAGCATTTCCTTTTCGGTTGTAGTGTAATTGCATTATGCTAAATTGAGTATCTTACTTGCATAATGAATAAATCTAAATAAGTTGTTTCTCTTTTGTACCAGCACTGGCCTTACAACATAATCACTAGCACCACACATTATGATAAAATGTTCTGACTAGTTTGGATTAATAATTATAGGTGAAGAAATAAGTTTTTCTTTTATTACCTCAAAAGCATTGATGCATTCTTGGTCGAATATAAATAGTGTCTCTTTCTACAGAAGTTGATTCAGTAGTTTAGAGATGTGAGCGAAATCTTTTATGAATCTCCTGTAGAATCCAGTATGGCCCAAAAAGTTTCTCACTCCTTGAATTGTTGTAGGGTTCAAGGGTTTTTTAATAACCTCAATCTTAGCTTTGTCCACTTCTAGACCTTTCCTTGATATTTGATGTCTTAGAATAAATCCTTCCTTGACCATGAAATGACATTTTTTCCAGTTAAGCACTAGATTGGTTTCTTATATCTTTGTAGGACTTTTTCAAGATTGTTTAAACATTCCTGAAAGTAATCTTTGTATACTAAAAATCATTCATAAATACGTCCAAGCCTTCCTCTAACATATAAGCAAAAATAGCAGTCATGCATCTCATAAAGGTTACTGAGGAGTTGTAAATATTCGATAACTATAATAACAGGAAATGTATTTTGCTCCCCTAAATATTCGTATTTTAAGTGTAACAGCCCGATTTAGGGCCTAGTCAAAGCAGTGGTCTCGAGACCATAAATTTGAAGTTTGGAAAATTATTTTTATTATTATGAGGTTATAACATGATTATATTAGTGTATGAAAAAGTTGGTGAGTTAATTTTGATATTTGCGAGCCCGATTGCGAAAAATGACTAAATTACAAAAAGGGTAAAAGTTTCATTTTAGTACCCAAATGTATTGAACAACTAGAGAACTAAAATTGGGCCTTTAATGAGCAATTAGACCCCTAGAAACAAGGTGGCCGGCCATAGGAGACAAGTTTAGTCAAAAGGTCAATATTAGGTGACTTGATGACATAATTTTGTGATATAATAATACCAATGACCTTAGGTATTATTTTCTTTCTTCTTCACACCTTCTCTCCACCAAAAATATCAACAAAAGAGGGGTTTTGAAGCTTTGAAATTTCAGCAACTTATCACCTCAACAAGTAAGTGATTTCCATGTCCTTAGTTGATGATTTTTGCATTTTTGGGACCCTTGAAGCATGAGCTTCCAAATGAGGGGTCTATTTTGAAAAATGATTAAGATTTTAGGGTTTTGCCATGAATGGATTTGTGATGTTATCTGAGTTTTTATGGAAGAATATGAGTCTTAGAAGAGTTCTAAGCAACTTTTGTGAAAGGTTTTAGCATGAAAACACCTAAAGGGACTATTTTGCATAAGTTGCAAAATAGGTGATAAGTGTGTGAAATAGTGAAATTTTTGGGTTGCTAAAAGAGTATAAAGGGTTAGATTAGGCCTACAATAAGAGGAAATTCGATAAAAATTAATTTTCGAGCATAAGGGTAAAATAGTCATTTTGCCAAAGTCTAGGGGAAAAATGGTCATTTACCAAAGATGTGAAATTATGATTACATAATTGTAATTAGTGACTAAATGAGTGCATTTTGTTATTATAGATCAAGATTTGTCAAATCCGAACCTAAACCGGGGGAAAGCCAAGCAAATCGACTAAACCGACTAGTAGAGTACACTTTTTAGACCGAGGTAAGTTGAATGTAAATAATACAACTATATTAATAATATATGTGTGTAAGTTGTCATTGAATGGATATAGCATGAATTCTTGATTGTGTATCAAGAATGCATAAAGATAATGAGATGGTAGAATTCTCATTGGAACACTAGGAAATGAACTGAATATTCTAGTTGTGACATTTGGGTCACTTGTGTGAGCTAGTGTAAGACATGTCTGGGACATGCGTCGGCCACATTATAAGAGCCAGTGTAAGACCATGTCTGGGACATGGCATCGGCATCGAGACGAGTGCTAGAGTAAGACGTGTCTGGGACACGCATCGGCCTCGATAATGATAGTCAGAGTGAGACCATGTCTGGGACATGGCATCGACTTGAGATGTGAAAGTGTAAGACTATGTCCAGGACATAGCATCGGCACCTTACCCCTAGATTGAGGTTTACAGAATGATTGGTAGTGTACCGAATGGTTCAACGGTGTACGTATGTTTGCGAATTAATAATGAAAACATAACCATGTTGTGAGTGATACAGGTACCTAATTGGTACATATGAGAAATGAGCTCATTAGAGAGCATATGACTTGTATGGATGGTAATGAGTAAGTCATGCTTATGCTTATCCTTTTGTTATGAGCATGATGATTATTGATGAGTTGTTGTTGTATATTTATTTATAGGCAACTTACTAAACTTTTATGCTTACCGTCCTTTCTTTCCATTTTCTTATAGTGCCGCCTAATTAGCTCGAGGATCACCTGGAGCCAGAGATATCGATCACACTATCATCCAAAACCTTTAGTATAGTTGGATTTATATTTTTGAATATAGCATGTATAAGGCTTAGACTTGATTATTTTGTATCCTTAAGCATTGGCCAGAGGTGTAGGCTTTGGATAAGCCCTACACTTTGTATTTAGCCTTGGTGTTGACTATTACTCATTTTGATCATATGCAAAGATGATATTTCTTGGGTTGAGTAAATTGCCTTATGAAAGAATGTCTATAGTAGCTGAATTGGTTGTGTGGTATAGGCTAGGATTGGTGTTGGTTGAGTTTGTGTTAAATGATGTAAATAAGGGTGGCAAATAGGCTTGGTAAATAGCCTTATTTTGTCCACATGGGTAGGCACACAGGCGTGTGTCTAGGCCGTGTGTGACATACGGTCAGCCCCATAGGCGTGTGATGAGGCCGTGTGTTTCCTACACGTAAAAATTTCAAGTTAGTATGCATGGTAATAACCACACGGGCAGAGACACGACCGTGTGTCTCAGTCGTGTGGAGGACATGGCCTAGCACACGGGCGTGTGCTATGGCCATGTGACATGTTGGGTATACTGACGTCAGAAATAGAATACTCAAGTTTACTCACACGAGCTAAGACACGGGCATGTTAAGGCCGTGTGAGCAACACGGGCCAGGGACACGGGCATGTGTCTAGGCTGTGTGAAGTCTGCACTTGAATTATGTAAAATTTTTTAAATAAATTGGCCACACGAGTAAGGGACACGGGCGTGTCCTTAGGTGTTTAGCCCGTGTGAGACACGGACCGTCAACATGACCATATCAAGGTGGTCGCAAGGGCGTGTTACCCTTCCACACGGGCGTGTGCCCTGTTTTAAATACAAAGTTTGCATAGATTGGATAAGGACCCGGAAGGATTTCGAATGCTTTTCAATGGTCGATTTAGGCCTCGTAGGCCCACATTAAGAGGTCTAAAGTAGAAATTGAAAAAGTTTTAATTTAGGCTGAGTCTTAGTGACTTAAGATGGGTTGCATGCATGAGATCAAGTTAGGTAATGCCTTATATATCGCCCCGGCTCGGGTAACGGATATGGGGTGTTACATTTAGTAGTATTAGAGCCATGGTTTAGTCGATTCTAGGACTAACCTAGTGAGATTACGAGTTTAGCTATACATGCCATAAAAATATACTGATAGTGTGACGATTCCTGATGATTATGAATTATGTTCTCATATAGTAAATGGATCCTAATAGAGCCACAGTGGTTGACGTGGAAAGTAACGCGCCGGCTCCCGCCGAAGGGACCGCGCCAGTGGAAAGTGAGCCCATGAATATGGGCCAAGGCGGAGGGGCTAGGGAAGCCTACCTCCGAATAATGGATGCTTGGTATATAGAAATTGTTTGTTCAAATCTGAACACTCCACCTCTCACACCTCCTCTGATTCCTCAGTATGCCTCGGTAGCTCTGCAAGGTGCGGACATGTTTAGAAGAGAGAAGCCTCCGGTAGACAAGATCCAGAAATAAGTGGCCAAAGAATTTTGGGCTAATATAAATGATGACCCGGAGAGGGCAGAGTTCTGGCTAGAAAATACCATAAGGGTATTCGATGAACTGTCATGCACACCTGAAGAGTGTGTGAAATGTGCCGTGTTACTTCTTCAGGACTCAGCTTATTAGTGGTGGAACACTCTCGTGTCTGTGGTACCGAGAGAGAAGATTAATTGGGAATTTTTCCAAGAGGAATTTCAGAAAAAGTATATTAGCCAAAGATTCATGGACCAAAAGAGGAAGGAATTCTTAGAGGTAAAGCAAGGTCGATTGTCAGTGACAGAGTACGAACATGAATTTGTGAGACTCAGTAAGTATGCACGGGAATACATGTCTTCGGAAGCCACAATGTGTAAAAGATTTGAGGATGGCCTTAATGAAGATATCCGAGTGTTTATGGGCATCCTAGAATTAAGAGAATTTGTGGTGCTTGTTGAGAGAGCATGTAAGGCAGAGGAGTTGGTAAAGGAGAGGAGGAAAGCGACCTTTGAGTCACGGGATTCAAAGAAGAGGCAGATGGGGAAGTCCCATCAGTCCTCCTTCAAAAGATCAAAGGAATTCTCTACTTGATCGAATGATTCGGTAGGGTATTTAAATAGAAACAAGAACCAGCAGAGTAAGGCATCTAGAGCCCAGACCACCTCGGTCGCGAGTGTCGGCAGTGCTCGGCCAAATAGATCAGAGTGTTCATAATGTAGGAAACATCACTTCAGTGAGTGCCGAGGAAACAGAAGGGGCTGCTTCAAATGTGGGTCACTAGACCACTTTATCCGTAATTACCCCGAATTGGATGAAATAGAGAGAAAGCAAGATGTGAAAGCAAGTAGTGCTCCCTTGAGAGGTAGATCACAGAAGAACCTGGGCAGTGAGGCCAACAGCTGAAGTGCCCCTAGAGATACTGCAGTGGGGTCCGAGGGTAGGACTCCTACAAGGACCTGTGCGATTCGAGCCCGCGAAGAGGTAGAGTCTCCCGATGTAATCACTGGTACTTTTTCTATCCACGATATAATTGTTGTTGCTTTAATTGACTCAGGATCTACCCACTTGTATATTTGTATGGAGTTGATACCCCGTATGAGCATGATAGTAGAGTCCACTGAGTTTGTGATAAAAGTGTCTAACCCGTTAGGCAAGCATGTGTTAGTGGACTAAGTATGTAGAAATTGTCCTTTGACAATTAGAGGCCATTGTTTTCCAGCCAACTTGATGTTGTTGCCATTTAATGAATTTGATGTAATCCTCGGGATGGATTGGTTGGCCTCCCATGGTGTTGTAGTAGATTGTGGATGAAAGGTAATAGAGTTGAGATGTGAAGATGGGAATGTTTTTCAAGTTGGACCAGATGAGTCAGAAAATCTACCTGTAGTAATATCGTCTTTGACTGCTGAGAAATATTTGAAAAACAAATATAAAGCTTATTTAGCTTTTATGCTGAATACTCAAGTGTCTGAGTTAAAGATTGAATCAGTGCCGGTAGTCTGCGAGTTTATAGATGTGTTCCCGGAAGAGTTACCCAAATTACCTCTAGTGAGGGAAGTTGAGCTTGAGATTGAATTAGTCCCTGGAATGGCACCCATCTCAATCTCCCCGTATAGGATGGCTCCAACGGAGTTGAGAGAGTTGAAAGCACAGTTGATAGAGCTGACAGGCAAGGGTTTTGCGAGACCGAGCTATTCCCCGTGAGGTGCTCCGGTACTCTTTATTGATAAGAAAGATGGGACGATGAGACTATGCATCGACTATAGACAACTCAACAAGGTAACAGTGAAAAACAAGTATCCTTTGCCAATGATTGATGATTTGTTCGATCAGTTGAAGGGAGCCACCTTGTTTTCTAAGATTGACCTGAGGTCTGGCTACTATCAGCTAAGGGTTAAAGAGCAAAATGTGCCGAAGACTGCATTTCAGACAAGATACGGGCATTATGAGTTCCTCGTCATGTCTTTTGGCTTGACTAACGCCCCGACAGTTTTTATAGATTTGATGAACCGCATTTTTAGGCCGTATTTGGATAAGTTTGTTGTCGTCTTTATCAAACATATTAATTTATTCGCATGATGAGGGTGAGCATACGGATCATCTGAGAGTTGTATTGTAAACCTTGAGAGATAAGCAGTTGTACGCCAAATTCAGTAAGAGTGAATTTTGGCTTAAAGAGGTCAGGTTCCTAGGACACATTGTGTCGGGTGACGGGATCCGAGTGGACCCAAGCAAGATATCGGCTATTGTTGAGTGGAAGCTGCCAAGGAATGTGACAAAGGTCTGAAACTTTTTGGGTTTGGCCGGATATTATAGACGGTTTGTAAATGGATTCTCTATGATAGCTAACCCAATGACTAAACTACTGCAAAAAGCTGTCAAGTTTGAATGGACGGAAAAATGCCAACAAAGTTTTGAGAAATTAAAGGCTTTGTTAACGGAAGCCCCGGTGTTAGTACAACCGGAGTCGGACAAGGAGTTTGTGATATATAGCGACGCCTCCTTGAATGGATTGGGGTGTGTGCTTATACAATAAGGTAAGGTCATAGCTTACGCTTCTAGACAACTAAAGCCACATGAGAAAAACTAACCGATGCACGATTTAGAGTTGGCCGCCATTGTGTTTGCATTGAAAATCTGGAGACATCATCTGTATGGTGAGAAATGATGAGTATTTACCGACCATAAGAGCTTAAAATACTTGATGACTCAGAAGGAGTTGAATTTGCGGCAACGCTGATGGTTAGAACTAATAAAGGATTATGAGTTGATTATTGACTACCATCCAGGAAAAGCGAACGTGGTCGCCGATGCCTTGAGTAGAAAGTTGTTATTTGCCTTAAGAGCCTTGAATGCTCAGTTGACAGTGTCCAATGAGGGTTCGGTTCTAGCAGAGTTGAGGACTAGACCGACATTTTTACAAGAGATCTGTGAAGCTCAGAAATGTGATAAAAAATTACAAGCTAGGGTGGCTCAGCACGAATCAGAAATTGAATTAGACTTTAGTATTGATGCCGATGGATGTATAATGTATCGGAACAGAGTTTGTGTACCCAAGAACAGTGAACTTATTCAAAATATCTTGAGTGAGGCTCATAGTAGTTTTTTGTCCGTCCATCCGGGAAGTATGAAAATGTACAACCTTAAGAAAATATATTGGTGGTCGGGTATGAAAAGAGACATTTCAGAGTTTGTGTCCAAGTGCCTAGTATGTTAGCAAGTAAAGGCTGAACATCAAGTACCTTCGGGTCTGCTTCAGCCTATTATGGTCCCCGAGTGGAAGTAGGATCGGATCACTATGGATTTTGTGACGGGTTTGCCGTTAACCCTGAAAAAGAAAGATATAGTATGGGTTATTGTGGATAGGCTAACTAAGTTGGCACATTTCATACCAGTGCGTACCGATTACTCCCTCGAGAAATTAGCCGACTTATATATTTTCGAGATTGTGAGGCTTCATGGAGTGCCATTATCGATTATCTCAGACCAAGACTCGAGGTTTACCTCGAGGTTCTCAAAGAAGTTACAAGAGGCTTTGGGAACCAAGTTGAACTTTAGCACGGCATTTCATCCGTAAACTGACGGACAGTCAAAAAGAGTAATTAAGATTTTAGAGGACATGTTGCGGTTGTGTTCTTGAGTTTCAGGGAAGTTGGGAAAGATACTTACCATTAGTTGAATTCGCCTATAAGAACAGTTATTAGATAAGTCTGAAAATGGAGCCTTATGAGGCTTTGTATGGACGAAAATGTCGAACGCCCTTATATTGGACTGAGTTAAAATAAAGTTATATTCATGGGGTTGACCTAGTCAAGAAGACCGAAGGAAAAGTTAAGGTGATTTGTGATTGTTTAAAGACCGCTTCGGATACACAGAAATCCTATGCGAATTTAAAACAAAAAGAAATCGAGTTTCAAGTTGGTGATAAGGTATTTTTAAAAGTATCTCCTTGGAAAACGATCCTCATATTTGGCAAAAAGGGAAAATTAAGTCTGCGTTTTATCGGATCTTATGAGGCGATTGAGAAAATTGGGTCGGTAACCTACCGGTTAAGGTTGCCATCAGAATTGGAAAAGATCTATGATGTATTCCATGTATCCATGCTACGCAGATACCACTCTGACCCTTCCCAAGTGATTGAGCCGACAGAGGTTGAGATTCATCCAGACATGACCTATGGAGAAGAACCGGTCAAGATTTTGGCTCGAGAAATCAAATAGTTGAGGAATAAGAGTATAGCACTCGTGAAAGTTTTGTGGCATAGACATGGAGTCAAAGAAGCCACGTGGGAACCCGAGGAGGCTACAAAAGAGTAGTACCCGAACTTATTCACCAATAAGATTTTCGAGGACGAAAATCCCTAAGAGGAGGAGAATTGTAACAGTCCGATTTAGGGCCTAGTCAGAACAGTGGTCTCAGGACCACAAATTCGAAGTTTGGAAAATTATTTTTATTATTATGAGGTTATAACATGATTATATTAGTGTATAAAAAATTTGGAGAGTTAATTTTGATATTTGCGAGCCCGATTGCGAAAATGGACTAAATCGCAAAAAGGAAAAAAGTTGAATTTTAGTACCCCAAATGTGTTGAATAGCTAGAGAACTAAAATTGGGGGCCTTTAATGAGCAATTAGACCCCTAGAAACAAGGTGGCCGGCCATAGGAGACAATTTAGTCAAAAGGTCAATATTAGGTGACTTGATGACATAATTTTGTGATAAAATAATACCTATGAGCTTAGGTATTATTTTCTTTCTTCTCCACACCTTCTCTCCACCGAAAATATCGGCAAAAGAGGGGTTTTGAAGTTTTGAAATTTCAGCAACTTATCACCTCAACAAGTAAGTGATTTCCATATCCTTAGTTGATGATTTTTGCATTTTTGGGACCCTTGAAGCATGAGCTTCCAAATGAGGGGTCTATTTTTCAAAATGATTAAGAGTTTATGGTTTTTCCATGAATGTATTTGTGATGTTTTCCGGGTTTTTATGGAAGAATATGAGTCTTAGAAGAGTTCTAAGCAACTTTTGTGGAATGTGTTAGCATGAAAACACCTAAAGGGGCTATTTTGCATAAGTTGCAAAATAGGTGATAAGTGTGTGAAATAGTGAAATTTTTGGGTTGCTACAAGAGTATAAAGGGTTAGATTAGGCCTAAAATAAGATGAAATTCGATAAAAATTGATTTTCGAGCATAAGGGTAAAATGGTCATTTTGCTAAAGTCTAGGGACAAAATGGTCATTTACCAAAGATGTGAAATTATGATTACATAATTGTAATTAGTGACTAAATGAGCGCATTTTGTTATTATAGATCAAGATTTGTCAAATCCGAACCTAGACTGGGGGAAAGCCAAGTAAATCGACTAAACCGACTAGTCGAGTATATTTTTTAAACCGAGGTAAGTTGAACATAAATAATACAACTATATTAATAATATATGTGTGTAAGCTGTCATTAAATGGATATATCATGATTTGCTTGATTATGTATCGAGAATGCATAAAGATAATGAGATGGTAGAATTCCCATTGG
Source organism: Gossypium longicalyx (assembly GCA_025698465.1). Taxonomy (NCBI): domain Eukaryota; kingdom Viridiplantae; phylum Streptophyta; class Magnoliopsida; order Malvales; family Malvaceae; genus Gossypium; species Gossypium longicalyx. The sequence goes on along the minus strand of CM047002.1, from coordinate 77,903,917 downwards.
AACACTAGGAAATGAACCGAATATTCTAGCTGTGACATTTGGGTCACTTGTGTGAGCTAGTGTAAGACATGTCTGGGACATGCGTCGGCCACATTATAAGAGCCAGTGTAAGACCATTTCTAGGACATGGCATCGGCATCGAGACGAGTGCTAGAGTAAGACGTGTTTGGGACACGCATCGGCCTCGATAATGATAGTCAGAGTGAGACCATGTCTGGGACATGGCATCGACTTGAGATGTGAAAGTGTAAGACTATGTTCGGGACATAGCATCGGCACCTTACCCCTAGATTGAGGTTTATAGAATGACCGGTAGTGTACCGAATGGTTCAACAGTGTACATATGTTTGCAAGTTAATAATGAAAACATAACCATGTTGTGAGTGATACAGGTACCTAATTGGTACATATGAGAAATGAGCTCATTAAAGAGCATATGACTTGTATGGATGGTAATGAGTAAGTTATGCTTATGCTTATCCTTTTGTTATGAGCATGATGACTATTGATGAGTTGTTGTTGTATATTTATTTATATGCAACTTACTAAGCTTTTATGTTTACCCTCGTTTCTTTTCATTTTCTTATAGTGCAGCCTAATTAGCTCGAGGATCACTTGGAGCCAGAGATATCGATCAAACTATCGTTCGAAACCTTCAGTATAGTTGGATTTATATTTTTGAATATAGCATGTATAGGGCTTAGACTTGATTATTTTGTGTCATTAAGCATTGGCCAGAGGTGTAGGCTTTGGATAAGCCCCACACTTTGTATTTAGCCTTGGTGTTGACTATTACTCATTTTGATCATATGCAAAGATGATATTTCCTGGGTTGAGTAAATTGCCTTATGAAAGAATGTCTATAGTAGCTGAATTGGTTGTATGGTATAGGCTAGGATTGGTGTTGGTTGAGTTTATGGTAAATGATGTAAATAAGGGTGGCAAATAGGTTTGGTAAATAGCCTTATTTTGTCCACACGGGTAGCCATACGGGCTTGTGTCTAGGCCATGTGTGACACACGGTCAGCCCCATGGGTGTGTGATTAGGCTGTGTGTCCCCTGCACGTAAAAATTTCAAGTCAGTATGCATGGTAATAACCACACGGGCGGAGACACGGCCGTGTGTCTCAATCGTGTGGAGGACATGACCTAGCACACGGGTGTGTGCTATGGGCGTGTGACATGTTGGGTATGCTGACGTCAGAAATAGAATACTCAAGTTTTCTCATACAGGTTAAGATACGGGCGTGTTAAGGCTGTACGAGCAACACGGGCCAGGGACACGGGCATGTGTCCAGGCCATGTGAAGTCTGCACTTGAATTATGTAAAATTATGTAAATAAATTGGCCACACGGGTAAGGGACACGGGCGTGTCCCTAGGTGTTTAGGCCGTGTGAGACACAAGGGCAATCAACACGACCATGTCAAGGTGGTCACATGGGCGTGCTACCCTTCTACACGGGAGTGTGTCTGTTTTAAATAAAAAGTTTGCATAGATTGGATAAGGACCCGGAAGGATTTCGAATGGCTTCTAATGGTCAATTTAGGCTTCGTAGGCCCACATTAAGAGGTTTAAAGTAGAAATTGAAAAAGTTTTAATTTGGGCTGAGTCTTGGTGACTTAAGATCAGTTGCATGCATGAGATTAAGTTAGGTAATGCCTTATATACCGCCCCAACTTGGGTAACGGATATGGGGTGTTACATTAAGTGTTCCGATAAAAGTTTTAACTTTAACTCAAGGGGTTTGATAATGGAAGGTACCATTTTTGTTTCATTTGGAATAAGTTGTTCTGGTTGTCCCTTGCTTTGACGCCACAATCAAGTTAAAGAGCTATATAGTTTTTTTCTTATTCAGTATCATTCCATTTCTCTTCTTCTGATTCATATTCATATTCAACCAAACTCACCAAAATTGAGTCCAGTTTATTAAACTTTTTCTCTTCTGTTATAGATTTTTTCCAGTTTCCCAACATCTAATTCTCAATGTATCCCTCAAGTAAATTCATTTTCATTGAATTTTTCCAATATTTCCATGACTTCCCTTCCTAGTTTCCTCCAGATGCTTCCCTCGATTATGATATCAAACTTTTGCCTATTTTGACTATCCAATCTGTCATAGAAATATTGGATTTGAACAGCAAAAGGTATTCCTCCACCCAATACTGACCTGATAATTGTTTTAAATCTCTCCCAAGCTTGCCCCAATGTCTCAGCAATGTATTGTTTGAATTGAAATAATTTTCATAAATGCTGAGTACCTAAGTCATAGGCAAGACTTGACGAACGAATAACTGCACAAAACCAGTCCATGTAGTAATAGTATCAGGCGAGAGTGTGTCTTGCAACAGCCCATCTTTTAGTGGTATCGGGAACAGTGGTTTTGGGGCCACCAAATCTGATAAGTGAGTTTGTAAATATTATTATTTAATATTTACGACTCAAATATGTTTTCTTAAAAAGCTTTTTGATATGATAAGTTATGTTATATAAACGATTTATTAAGTTCAAGTGGTAAGACCACAAGGTCAAGTGATTTTTGAAAATGAGGTATCAGGACCTTGTTTCTATAAACTGAGCTGCAAATATTTTTTATAAATATTTACGGAGTTTCATTAGGGTGGTATTAAATTTTCATTGAAAAATTTTAACTTTTTGATAGTTAATTAATTAAAAAGGACTAAATTGTAAAAGATGTAAAATTTGATCACTATATAATTTTAGGGTTTAAATGGCTTATGAAATAAAGTAAAAGGGACTTAAATGGTAATTGAACCATTTAAGGAGTTAATAGTCTAATATGGGCATGGATTTGGCATTTTATTTAATTACTAACCAAGGTTAAAATGGTAATTTGATAAATTAATTAAATTAAACAAAGCATAAGTAAAAGATAATGGTTGTCATCTTTCTTTCTCTTCTATTTTCAATCGAAAGCCATGGCTATGGAGAAGCTAGGTTCGACCATGTTTCATTTTATGCACGTAAGTCCGTTTTAGCCCCGTTTTTAATAATTTTTATGTTTTTTAGATCGTTGCAACTAGGTCCAGCTAGCCCATACTTTCGATTTTGAAACTGCTAAAGATATTGAATGTTTTCATTAATGAACCTTGTAATTTTAGATGTCAAATGACAAATTTGAAGTGTTAGTTGGTATTTAAAAGTATTTTGTTAAGTGAATTTTGATGAATTTACCTATTAGGGACTAAATTGTTGAAATAGTAAAAATACAAGGATTTCAAGTGAAATTATTATAAATGTGAGCTACTTTGTGTGCCATGAATATTCGGTTGATATGAACTGGCATTAAAAATGGTTAATTTGCATGTTTTAATGTAACAGTCCGTTTTTAGTCAAATTAGAACAATGGTTTCGAGACCTCAAATTCGAGGTAGAAATAACTATTTTATTATTATTTTAAAGTCTACAGCATGATAGCATGATTGTGTCAAAATTTTGTTAAGAAATTTTATCGTTTGAATGCTCAATTTGATAAAAAAAAGACTAAATCGCATAAAGTGCAAAAGTGGTGTTCTAATAGCTAAAGGTGTCTAATAGCTATGAAACCTTAAAATGGAGGTCCTTATGTGGTAATTAACCCATTTGTGATGTAGTGGATGATAGTGGATTTGTATTTGGTGTAATTAATAAGTGTTTTAAAGGTTAAATTAGGAAATTATCAAATTAAGGTTAATTAAATAAAATAAAATCAAAGTTTCATCTTTATTTTTCTATCTCCACCGAATATAGAAGAAAACCTAGCCATTTTTGAGCTTGAATTTTCAGTAATCTCTTCCTTGACTAATTGGTATGTATTTTGTCTTGTTTTTAATTATTTCTACGTTTTTTGAGTCGTTGTAATTTAATCTAGCTAGCCCAGGGACTAATTTGCAAAACTATTAAAGGTTTAGTGTTTTTCCATTAATGAATGTATGTTTATTTTGATGTTTAATGAAAAAAAATGTATGGTTGTTATTAGATAAGCAACATTTGTAAAATGATTTTTGGTACAATTTTTAATTAGGGATTAAATTGAGAAATGTGGAAATTTTGTGGTAGAAATGTGAAATAAATGAAACATATGGGCTGCTATGGTAATAAGGGAAATTCGGCTAGCATGGGTAGGGACCTAATTGCATGAATTTGTATTTTTATGAGATAAAGACTAAATTGTAAAAATGTTGAAATATTAGGGGTAAAAGTGTAAAGTTTCCAAAATGTGATTTTTGGGCTAAATTGAATAGAATGATAATTGAATAAGTTAAATTTGATATTATATAGATCAAGAAAAATGAAGTTCGGATTTAGATCGGGGGAAAAACAAAGTGTTGGACTAATCGATTCATTTTATCATTTTTGCATTCGAGGTAAGTTCGTATGTTAGTAAGCATTATTATAATTGTGTTTTAAATGATTTATTATTGAATTATTTGTGAATACGACCTTATGGATATATTCGATGAAGATTCGGTATTGAGAAATCCCGGTTGAACCTTAAAAATATATTAGGATACAAATGACATGTCATTAGGGGTTATGTGATTTGGGTGCCGGTCCGTACGTCCTATCGGTGGCTGATTTATCCGACGTGTGCTGTAGATTCTCGTCAGTTTGTGTAAGCAGCACAGTGTAGCTACATCATGACTGTCAGCTTGTGTAAGCAGACCCGTTGATAGCTCGAGAGTGAGCATTATACGTGACATGAGATTGAGATAGCTTTGGCTATGTATTGGCACTTAGGGTGCGAGATTCCCGTGTATCCGATAGTATTCCAAATGGTTCAATGGGTATATCAGGGATATGGATGAGTATGAGATTGATACGAGCTTGTACAGGTATGTACGTGAACTATACAATCATCAAATCGAAGAAATCGACGGAAATTGTGTTTAATCTTTGGATTGAATATACGTGTTAAGTTTTGGATCAAATTTGAATTGCATTATATAATGTTTATGATATTGAATTTTTGGTTTGTAAGTTTTATTTACTTATCATACAAGCTTACTAAGCTTTATAGCTTACTTTGTTTACTTTTCCGTGTTTTATAGTGTAATCAAAGCTTGCTCAGATTTGGGAGACATCGGAGATCGCATCATACTATCAAGCTTTCATTTTGGTACTTTTGAACTTACGTTTTGGTTATATGGCATGTATAGGAGTTATGGTCATTTTGATATATGTTAGTAATGGATTTGGCCATTTGAGTTGGCTTGTAAATTTTAAGTGTTTGGTTTTGTGTATAGTCATGAGAGTTGGCTTATTTTGGTATATTTGGTGATGTATATATATATATATATGCAAATGGCCTTTGTTATGCATTTGGTAATTGCTATGTAAATGCTTGTGGTGAATAGTTGTTTGTGAATTGGTAATTTGAGTATTAAATAGTTGATAATTGAGAATTGGTATGCTTGTGATTTTAGGCAAAGAGATGCATAAATGAAAGTAACCATTTAGGTGATTTGCGAATGTGAATTTGGTAAGAAATTGAATGGTTTACTGTAATACTTGTGTATCTTATGATTAATGGTATGGATTTAGCATGAATTAGGCTTGGATGGGATTGGTTTGTATGTCTATTTAGGCCATGTTATGTGCCAATTGGATTGTATAGGTGTATGTAAATTTGGATGAGAAAGATGGCTTGGTAAATAGCCTATTTTTGTCCGTACGAGCATGTGTCTCAGTTGTATGTGACACACGGTCTGGTGACACGGTCGTGTGTCCCCTAGTGTTTAATTAGAATCAAGTGAGTATGCTCCACACAGGTCACGGGCGTGTGACTTGGCCATGTGGCATAAGTCAGTATACCCTACAAGTTTTGCACGATCTAGCACATGGCCTAGCATACAGGCGTGTGGTTAGCCATGTGACCCAAGCTAAAGAGTTACACGAGGTTGGACACAGGCTGAGACACGGCCATGTGATCCTATCTCGAATATCCACACGGCCTGTGACACGGGTGTGTCTTTGGTTGTGTGAGACACACTGCCAGGTTACATGGGCGTGTGTCCCCTATACTTTGAAAAACTTTCTAAGTGTTCCAAGACTTTTTGAAGATATCAGTTTAGTCCCGAACCACTCTTAAAGCATGATTTGGGCCTTGTAGGCTCTTATTAGGGACTTGATGAATAATTGTGAATGATTTGTATTTGAAATTGATAATTGTATGAAAGTTGTATGTTTGAGTTTGATATAAGTTCGGTAATACTCTGTAACTTTATTTTGACGTTGAATACGGGTGAAGGGTATTACATTTGTTGGTATCAGAGCTACGGTTTAGTCGATTCTAGGACTAATGTAGCATATGTGAGAGTTTAGCTATGCATGCCATATATAACCTATGATAGTGTGATATCTCTTAATAGTTTAAACTGTGTTTTCGTATAGTAATGAATCCTAATCGAGTAGTGGCTGATGATGTTGAGAGTATTGCGGCAGCCTCTATTCACGGTGTAGCACAATCTGAGTCGAGACCTGTATCAGGTAGCTAGGTAAGGGAGGCCAAAGAAACCTTCTTCCAAATGATGAACGAGTGGTTCACTGAGTTTGTCTGAACAAATCTAGCTGTTCAGCAACCTCCACCCCCACCTATTCCCTAATCGGTCCCCGTAGCTCCACAAGGTTTGGAACCTTTACAATTGAATAAGCCGCATGTTGATAAAATCTAAAAATATGGGGCTGAAAAGTTCAGAGCTACAGTTGATGATGATCCTGAGAGGGTTGAGTTTTGGCTTGAGAATACGATCAGAGTATTTGATGAACTATCTTGCATGCCTGCTAAATGTATAAAATGTACCGTATCACTTCTAAGAGACACTGCATATCAGTGGTGGAATGCTTTGATATATGTAGTGCCGAGAGAACGGGTCACGTGGGAATTCTTTAAAATCGAGTTTAGAAATAAATATATAAGCCAGCGATTTATCAACCAAAAGCGCAAGGAATTTCTAGAATTGAAACAGGGTCGACTGTCTATGACTGAGTACAAGAGAGAGTTTGTGAGACTCTGTAAATATGCTCGAGAATGTGTTTCCACAGAGACAATTATGTATAAGAGATTTGAAAATGGGTTAAATGAAGATATCACATTGCTAGTTGGGATTATGGAGTTGAAAGAATTTGTTGTGTTAGTCCACAAAGCATGCAAAGCTGAGGAACTTGGCAAAGAAAAGAGAAAAGTTGATTTCGAGGCTAGAGACTCGAAAAAGAGGCCAAAGAGTAAATCATATCACTCTTCATCAAATAAATCATGGGATTCATATAGTCGTCTGAATGCTTCAGAAGGATATTCTAATAGAGATCGTGGGAAACAATAAACAGTCCTAAAGCTCAAGCTACTTCAGTATTGAGTGTTGGTAGTGTGAGAAACAATAAACTCGAGTGTCAACAGTGTGGTAGACGATATTTTGGAGACTGCTAGATGAATAATAAAGGTTGTTTCAAATGTGGCTCACTAGATCACTTTATTCGGGGTTGTCCTAAGTTAGCCGAGAAAGACAAATTTCAAAGTGAAAGACTAAGTAACACAGCTGCTAGAGGAAGACCACCTAGAAATACGGGACATGTGACTAATAGCAAAGGAACGACAAAGGACTTTGCTGTCAGATTCGAGGCTAGAGCACCAGCCAGAGCTTATGCTATTCGCGCTTGCAAAGATGCGTCATCACTAGATGTTATCAACGGTACATTCTCTCTCTATGACACTAATGTAATTGCCTTGATTGATCCTGGATCGACTCATTCATATATCTGTATGAATTTAGTGTCTAGTAAGAGTCTGTCTATTGAGTCTACCGAATTTATGATTAAAGTATCAAACCCCTTAGGCAAGTATATCCTAGTTGATAAAGTTTACAAGAATTGTCCTTTGATGACTCGGGGTTACTGTTTTTCGGCTAATTTGATGCTTTTACTGTTTGATGAATTCGATGTGATTCTGGGTATGGATTGGTTGAGTCTGCATGATGTTGTTGTGAATTGTAGATGAAAAACTATTGAATTGAAATGTCAAAATAATGAAACTCTTCGAATTGAATCTGATGAGTCGAATGGATTTCTTGCTGTGATATCATCGATGTTAGCTCAGAAATATGTGAGAAAAGGTTGCAATGCTTACCTTGCGTATGTACTGGACACAAAAGTGTTTGAGTCGAAGATTGAATCAGTGCCAGTAGTTTGTGAATATCCGGATGTGTTTCCAGAAGACTTGCCAGGGTTGCCACCGATCAGAAAAGTTGAGTTTGCTATAGAATTAGTATCGGGAACATCACCTATATCGATAGCTCTGTACAAAATGGCTCCAACAGAATTGAAAGAATTGAAGTCTCAGTTGCAAGAGTTAACAGATAGAGGTTTTGCATGATCTAGTTTTTCGCCTTGGGGTGCACCAGTTCTGTTCGTAAAAAAGAAAGATGGATCGATGAGACTGTGTAATGATTATTGTTAGCTCAATAAGGTTATGATTAAGAATAAGTACCCATTGCTGAGAATTGATGATTTGTTTGATCAGTTGAAAGGAGCAACCGTATTTTCAAAGATTGATCTGAGATCTGGCTATTATTAGTTGTGAGTTAAAGATTCGAATATGCCGAAGACTACGTTTTGAACCAGGTAAGGGATTTATAAATTCCTTGTTATGCCATTCAGATTAACTAATGCTCATGCAGTTTTTATGGATTTGATGAATTGGATTTTTAGACCGTATTTAGATAGATTTGTTGTTGTATTCATTGATGACATTTTGATTTATTCCCGAGATGAGTCTAAGCATGCTTGACATTTGAGAATTTTATTACAAACTTTGAGAGATAATCAATTGTTTGCTAAATTTAGTAAATGCGAGTTTTGGCTACGAGAAGTTGGATTTTTGGAGCATATTGTTTCAACGGAAAGTATCCGAGTTGATCCGAGCAAGATTTCAGCAGTTGTTGACTCGTTTGCTACAGAATGATGCAAAATTTGAATGGTCTGAGAAATGTCAATAGAGTTTTGAATAGTTGAAAGCATTGTTAACTGAAGCACCAGTTTTAGCTCAGCCTGAGTTGGGTAAAGAGTTTATAATTTTCAGCGACGCGTCATTAAATGGTTTGGGATGTGTTTTGATGCAAGAGGGTAAAGTGATAGCTTATGCTTCTAGACAATTGAAATCATATGAAAAGAATTATCTGACGCATGACTTAGAGTTGGTTGCTATTGTATTTGCATTGAAAATTAGGCGACATCATTTATTTGGTGAAAAGTGTCATATCTTTACTGACCACGAGAGTTTAAAGTATTTAATAACTCAGAAAGATTTGTTTTTGCGACAACGAAGATGGCTTGAGTTGCTGAAAGACTATGAGTTAGTGATTGATTATCATCTGGGGAAAGCGAATGTAGTTGCAAATGCTCTGAGTAGAAAATCTTTATTTGCTTTGCGAGCGATGAATACACAGTTAACTTTGTCTGATGATGGTTCAATTTTAGCTGAGTTAAAAGCTAAATCGTTTTTTCTTTAGCAAATTTGTGAAGCTCAGAAATGTGACAATGAGTTACAAGATAAAAGAGTAAAGTGTGAATCTAGTACTGATTCAAAGTATCAGATCGAATCCGATGATTGTTTAATGTTCCGAGGTAGAATTTGTGTACCGAAAAATTCTGAACTTATTTACAAAATTCTTTGTGAAGAACACAGTGGTTGTTTTATCTGTTCATCCGAGGAGTATTAAAATGTACAATGATTTGAAATAGTTGTATTGGTGGTCGGGTATGAAACGAGACATTTCAGAGTTTGTGTCAAAATGCTTAATTTGCCAACAAGTCAAAGCTGAACATCAAGTGCCTTCGGAACTATTGCAGCCAATGATGATACCAAAGTGGAAATAGGATAGGGTTACGATGGATTTCGTATCGAGAATACCCCTGTCTCCAAAAAAGAAAAATGCTATTTGGGTTGTCGTTGATCGAATGACAAAGTCTGCACACTTCATTCCAGTACGTATAGACTTTTCGCTCTATAGATTAGCTGAGTTGTACATCTTTGAAATTGTCAGATTGCACGGGTGCCAGTTTCTATTATTTCAAATAAAGATCCGAGGTTCACATCGTGATTTTGGAAGAAATTGCAATAAGCATTAGGTACACTGTTGCACTTTAGTACTGCATTTCATCCACAAACCGACGGTCAGTATGAGAGAGTAATTTAGATTCTCGAAGATATGCTTCGTCCCTGTGTTTTAGAGTTTGAAGGAAACTGGGAGAAATATTTACCGTTAGTTGAATTCATGTATAACAATAGTTTTCAATCAAGTATAAAGATGGCACTGTATGAAGCATTGTATGGTCAAAAATGTCGAATTTTGTTGTACTAGATCGAGCTTAGTGAGAAAAAGATTCACGGGGTTGATTTGGTTAGAGAGACCGAAGATAAAGTGAAAGTAACTCATGACAGTTTGAAAGCAGCTTCAAACTGACAGAAATCATTTACGGATTTGAAACGTAAAGACATTGAATTTCAAATCGGCGACAAAGTATTTTTGAAAGTATCTCCATGGAAGAAGATTCTTCGATTTGGTCGCAAAGGCAAATTGAGTCCGCGATTTATCGGGTCGTATTAGATTATTGAAAGAATAGGGCCAGTGGCATATTGACTAGCTTTACCATCATAGTTAGAAAGGATCCATAATGTGTTTCATGTTTCGATGTTGCATTGATATAGATCAGATCCATCACATGTAATTTCTCGACATAGATTGAAATTCAGCCTGATATGAAGTATAACAAAGAACCGATCAGAATTTTGGCTCGACAAATTAAAGAATTGATAAATAAGAGCATAGTTTTAGTGAAGGTTCTATGGCAACGTCACGGTATCAAAGAAGCCACGTGGGAACCTGAGGAATCTATGAGAAAACAGTACCCTAACCTATTTTCTAGTAAGATTTTTGGGGACGACAATTCCTAAGGGGGAAAGTTGTAACAGTCCATTTTTAGTCAAATAAGAACAGTGGTTTCGGGACCTCAAATCTGAAGTAGAAATAATTATTTTATTATTATTTTAAAGTTCACATGATGATAATATGATTGTGTGAAAATGTTGTTAAGAAATTTTATCGCTTGAATGCTCAATTTGATAAAAAGGACTAAATCGCGTAAAGTACAAAAGTGGTGTTCTAATAGCTAAAGGTGTCTAATAGCTATGAAACCTTAAAGTGGAGGTCCTTATGTGATAATTAACTCATTTGTGAGATAGTGGATGATAGTGGCTTGGTATTTGGTGTAAGTAATAAGTGTTTTAAAGGTTAAATTAGGAAATTATCAAATTAAGGTTAATTAAATAAAATAAAAACAAAGTTTCATCTTTATTTTCCTATCTCCACTGAATATAGAAGAAAACCTAGCCATTTTTTAGTTGAAGTTTCGGCGATCTCTTCCTTGACTAATTGGTATGTATTTTGTCCCATTTTTAATTATTTTTACGTTTTTGGAGTCGTTGTAACTTAATCTAGCTAGCACAAGGACTAATTTTCAAAACTGTTAAAGGTTTATGGTTTTTCCATTGATGAATGTATGTGTATTTTGATGTTTAATGATATAAAATGTATGGTTGTTGTTAGATAAACAACATTTGTAAAATGATTTTTGGTAAAATTTTTCAATTAGGGGTTAAATTGAGAAATGTAGAAATTTTGTGGTAAAAATGTGAAATAAATTAAAAATATGGGCTGCTATGGTAATAAGGGAAATTCGGCTAGCATGGGTAGGGACCTAATTGTATGAATTTATATTTTTATGAGATAAGGACTAAATTATAAAAATGTTGAAATATTAGGGGTAAAAGTGTAAAGTTGTCATAATGTGATTTTTGGGCTAAATTGAATAGAATGATAATTGAATAAGTTAAATTTGATATTATATAGATCAAGAAAAATGAAGTTCAGATTTAGATCTGGGGAAAAACAAAGTGTTGGACTAATCAATCCATTTTGTTGTTTTTGTATTCAAGGTAAGTTCGTATTTTAGTAAGCATTATTATAATTGTATTTTAAATGCTTTATTATTGAATTATTTGTGAATATGACCTTGCAGATATTTTCGACGAAGATTCGACATTGAGTAATCCCGGTTGAACTTTAGGAATAGATTGGGATATGAATGACATGTCATTAGGGGTTATGTGATTTGGGTGCCAGTCTATACGTCCTACCATCCTACTAGTGGCTGAGTTATCTGACATGTGTTGCAGATGCTCATCAGCTTGTGTGAGTAGCACAATGTAGCTACGTCATGACTGTCAGCTTGTGTGAGCAGACTCGTTCGTAGCTCGAAAGTGAGCATTATATGTGATATGAGATTTGAGATAGCTTCGGCTATGTATTGGTACTTCGGGTGTGAGATTCCTATGTATCCAATAGTATTCCAAATGGTTCAACGGGTATATCAAGGATATGGATGAGTATAAGATTGATACGAGCTTGTACAGGTATGAATGTGAACTATACAATCATCAAATCGAAGAAATTGACGAAATCTTTGGATTGAATATATGTGTTAAGTTTTGGATCAAATTTGAATTGCATTACATAATGTTTATGATATTAAATTGTTGGTTTGTAAGTTTTATTTACTTAGCATATGAGCTTACTAAGCTTTATAGCTTACTTTGTTTACTTTTTCGTGTTTTATAGTGTAATCTAAGCTTGCTTGGATTTGAGAGACGTCAGAGATTTCATCACACTATCAAGCTTTCATTTTGGTGCTTTTGAACTTATGTTTTGGTTATATGGAATGTATAGGAGTTACGGGCATTTTGGTATATGTTAGTAATGGATATGGCCATTTGAGTTGACTTGTAAATGTTAAGTGTTTGGTTTTGTTTATAGTCATGAGAGTTGGCTTATTTTGGTATATTTGGTGAAGTATATATATGTGCAAATGGCCTTTGTTATGCATTTGGTAATTGCTATGTAAATGCTTGTGGTGAATAGTTGTTTGTGAATTGGTAATTTGAGTATCAAATAGTTGATAATTGAGAATTGGTATGCTTGTGATTTTTGGCAAAGTGATGCATAAATGAAAGTAACCATTTAGGTGATTTGTGAATGTGAATTTGGTAAGAAATTGAATGGTTTATTGTAATACTTTTGTATCTTGTGATTAATGGTATGGATTTAGCATGAATTAGGCTTGGATGAGATTGGTTTGTATGCATATTTATGCCATGTTATGTGCCAATTGGATTGTATTGGTGTATGCAAATTTGGGTGAGAAAGGTGGCTTAGTAAGTAGCCTATTTTTGTCCACACGGGTGTGTGTCCCCTGGTGTTTAATTAGAAATCGTGTCAGTATGCCCCACATGGCCTAGCACACTGGCGTGACTTGGTTGTGTGGCATAAGTCAGTATACCCTATAGGTTTGGCACGGCTTAGCACGTGTGAGGCCATTTCGGAGGATGCACGGGCTAGTCACACGAGCGTGTGGTTGGCCGTGTGACCCAAGTTAGAGAGTTCGGCGGGGTCGGACACGGGCTGTGACATGGCCATGTGATCGCATTTCGAATGTCCACACAGCCTGTAACATGGGCGTGTCTTTCTCACATGGCCGGACCACACGGGCGTGTGTCCTTGTATTTTGAAAATTTTCTAAGTGTTCCAAGAATTTTCGGAGATATCGGTTTAGTCCCGAACCACTCCTAAAGCATGATTTAGGCCTTGTAGGCTCGTATTAGGGACTAAATGGATAATTGTGAATGATTTGTATCTAGAATTTATAATTGTATGAGAGCTATATGTTTGAGTGTGATATAAGTCTGGTAATGCTCTGTAACCCTATTCTGGCATTGAATACGGGTGAGGGGTGTTACATTTAGGCTCAGGGACTAAGTTAAATAAAAGTAAAATATTAGGGGAAATTTTTGTAAAAAAGTCAAAAATGACTAAATTGCATAGAATAAATTGTTTTACTATCTAAATTAATAAATTGAATGAAATTATTAATTTAGATCAAGATCGAGTGAAAAATTGAGGAGAATGGAAAAGTTACCAAAATGTCCCCATACTTTGACATTTCTGCAATTTAGCCAGGTAAGTTCGTATGAACTGAATTCTGTATAATGCTAATTAATTTAATGTTAGTATGCGATTATATTGTGACTGAATCAATATATATGTTATTATACAATATATCAAGTAAAAAGACAATGGAAATCCAGCGACGTACGATGACTATCGGGCCATGTTTGAACCTTAGGAATATATAGGATACAAACGACATGTCATTAAGGTTTCTATGTTTTGGGTGCTGGTCTTGAATGTCTTACCGGTAACTGATTTTCGACATTTGTTGCGGACACTTGACAGGTTGTGTGAGCACCACTGATCGTGATATTTTGTGACAGGTTTTAAATATTTATAATTAATTGTTCTTGAAACTAACTATTATCACGATGTAGGCAAGTGTACCTATCGAACAGTAGTATAGTTTTAGCAAGACCGGATTGTCGAACCCAAAGGAACTAAAAGTACTAGTAATAACTGTCTTTTTATTATCTAGCCTAAGAATAAGGGGGTTTGTTTTAATTAACTAATAAACTAAACTAAAAACTCACAGAAAATAGAATTGGGGAATTACTTTTGGGAAATGATTGAATTAAGACAATACCCAAGGAAGAATCCACCTAGACTTTACTTGTTATTCTGGCTCCGAATCGGACGATTTATTCATTTGACTTGATTCGTAGAAATCCCTAAGTTATATTATTATCTCTCTCGAGACTAACAACATCTAACCCTAGGTTGAATAACTGAAATCTCTTTCTAATTAAGTTCCTAGGGCTGCATTAACTCAATCTATGGATCCCCATATTAGGTTTCACCCTAATCCGGCAAAATCTTGTCACCCTATCTCTAGGTGTGCAATCAAATCCACTTAATTATGACAAATGTACTCTTAAACAGGGTCTATTCCTTCTCTGCATAAAAGCTTACCTTGAATCAATATCCTAGAATATCAAAACAAGAATTAAGAACACATAATTAAGAACAAGTCAAATATTTATCATACAATTCAGAAAATAGATTCGTCTTAGGTTTCATCCCCCTTAGGTATTTAGGGGATTTAGTTCATAACTAAAAGGGAAAACATCTCAAAAGAATAATGAATACAAAACATAAAGAAAAACCTAAAACTCCTGAAGGGGAATTGAAGGGAGATCTTCAGTCTTGGCGGTGAATTCGGCTTCTAAGATGGATCAATCGGCTTTCCTTGAGCAATTCCTCGCTCTCTCCTGTGTGTGTGTTCTCTTCTCCTCCTTTAAGGTGTATTTATAGGCTTTAGAATGCCTAAAAGCCCTCAAAATTAGCCTTTTCCAAATTGGACTCAACTTGGGTTCGACAGGGACACGCCCGTGTACGTTTTACTTCAGGCCGTGATCAAGTCTATTAGAATGGCACGGCCATGTGGGATTACTTCAGACCATGCTTGAGCCTGTTAGAATGGCACGGCCGTGTGGTCTACCCGTGTTAGGAGGTCCAAGCCGTGTTGATCTCATACGTTGGCCCATTTTCTCTGTTTTGGCCTGTTTCTCGTTCCTTTAGCTCTCTTATGCTCACCTAAGTATAAAACATGAAATTAAGGTATTAGGAGCATCGAATTCACCAATTCTAAGGAACAATCATCCATAAAATGCACTAAGCGTGGGGTAAAATATTTTTAATTAATGTTTTATCAAGCACTGTGTAGCTACGTTCCAATCGACAACTTGTGTGAGCAGACCCAGGTTACTATGTTTCGGGTGCTGGTCTTGAATGTCCTACCAATGGCTGAAGTCCGGCATTAATTGTAGATACTCGACAGCTTGTGTGAGCAGTATCGTGTAGCTTACATTCCGACTGACAGCTTATGTGAGCAGGCCCATTTGACAGCTTGTGTGAGCTACGACTATATGTTTAGCACACTTTGTGTGAGCTTTCCCACGTATCTGGTATTATTTTAAGTTGTTCAATGGGCATAAAAATGGAATGAGCAGTAAGTATTCAAATGAATTATGTCATGAATTTATGAAATGGAATGAAAAGGTGATGTTTAATGAAAGTATGATTACGCACATGAAATTGAAGATTTCAAATGATGTTGTTCATGTATATGACTTACCTTATGTTATTTCAAGTGATTTATGATTTGATGCTCTAACATGAGTTGTAGATGATGCTTAGACTTGTGCCAAGCTTATGATTGGATTATATCATGCTTAATCTTAATGAAATACATTGAAACAGTAAATGTTTAATTGGTAATATGCTTATGTGCAAGAAAAAGTGATATAAATTAAAGTATGTAATTTCTTATAAAATGATTTTTCATGTAGTTGATTTCAAAAGAGCTATGTTAAATGCACTACCTCGTAGTCATGGTTGATGTTATGCTTATTCCTTGTATTATGCAAAGGAAACGGGTAAAAAAAGTTAATGAAAATGGTAAGTTCGTAGTGGAAATGAAATATGATGAAATAAAAGGGAATTAATGTGTTAAAAGATGTGCTTATATGTGGGAAGCTTAGATATATTATAGATGAATATACCTAATTCATGAACAAATATGCTAATTAATGAATTGATGTTGTTGTTTAAGCTAAAGTAAGTAAATGCAATGGAAAGTAAGAAAATGAAAGAGTTCAAAGTCTTATGAAATCTTACTATGCTAGGAACGATAAGTATATATATAGTGTTGATACACTTATCCCATTGTAAGTTGATGATTATGGTTCAATAAATATTGAGGCATTGGTATAGGTTTATATTTAACCTATAATGTTTATTATTGAAATGTAATATTATGCTTATGGTTTATACGAGCTTACTAAGCATTCATTGCTTATGTGATTATCTTTCTCTTACTTTACAGATTATCAGAAGCTTATTCGAGTTGGAAGCTAGTTAGAGAACTATCACACTATCCAACGATTATATTGGTAGATTTTGATGTCTTGATCAAGGTTATAATGGCATGTATAGGTGGACTATGTCTAATGTTTAGTTAATGATATTGACATGTAATGCTGCTTTGAATTGGTGAAACTTATGATATTTGATGCCTTGATGGTTGGTGTGCTTTTGGCACTTTGATGTTTAAAGGTTGGTGTTTATAAGATCAAATTGATGTTTGATTTTATGGCCAAAATGGTATGAGTTGGCATGTTTGCAAAGTGATCATTTAGGGCATGTTTTGATATGAAATTTAGTCAAGTTTATTTGATTAAATTATGACCATTTGGACATAATTTGGTATGTATATATGTTGGTTAATGGAATCATTTGGAAATCGCTAGAATGGTCACATTTAAATGGTTTTGATGTATGTGAGAAGTTGTCCCAATGGTAAGGTCATTTTAATATGTTTTGATATGGAAAAAAGTCAAGTGATAAATGGTAAAATATGCACATGTATAGGTATTTTGGTGCTTTTATGGTTGATGTTGAAATGGCTAAGTAGATGTATGTTTTTAATGATCAATTTGGTATATTTTGTTGAAGTTTGACATATGGTCAATTGTGTTATATCTTGGAATGATGATTTGTGGTTGTGTATAGTTGATTTATGCCAAAACATGTATGTGTTTAGGTTGATTTTTAATATTTAAGTTTAAAATGCCTTTTGGCATATTGGTTGAATTGAAATTAGTCATTTTATGCATGTTTGAGCATGTTTTAATACCTTGGTTATATGTGAAATGGCTTGTAAGGGTGTGCTTGAATTGGGTGAAAGAAATGGCTTGAATTTGGCCCATTTCTTGTCTACAGGGCCTAAGACACCAGCGTGTGTCTCAGCCATGTGTGACACATGGCCATGCGACATAGTCATGTTCCCTTGTAGTTTTTTAAAGTTTGCATTTCAAGAGATACATGACCTATGTGGCTTGGCTGTGTGACCCAAATCAGATAGTTATACGGGCTAGGACATGGTCGTGTGTCACCTACTTCGGATGCCCATATAGCCCAAGACACAAGCTTGTGTCTCTCACACGGCCTAGTCACGCAGCAGTGTGACCCCTGCAGTGTGAATTTTTCCATATTTTTCCATAAAGTTTTAAATTTTTCCGATTTAGTCCCGAATCGTTTCTAAAGTGTTTTTAAGGCCTCGAAGGCTCAAATAAGGGACTTTATGTCCATGCTAGTAAGGAAGGATTTAACTCAAAAAGCAAATTATGAATAATGCGACGAGTAATACTAGATTGCAACCAGTCCGTATCAAAAAATGTTCCTAGTGGTTACATCATACTTCCTATGATTACTTATCAGCAAACAAGTGTTGTTCCTCATAAGTTGTATTATATATCTTCTAGAAGAACTTTATTCGTGAGTTCTATTGATTACTTACATGTCTTCCTATATTCTGAAGTAAAAAAGAAATAAAGGAATTTTAGTAAATTAGGATTTAAAATTTGTATTTATAATACATCAATTTCCTAATTATTCTATTAAGATACCAAAGATTAAAATTAAACTAGTGGCGTTGCCTCCCTGAAAATGACGCCAACAACTTGACCGCCTGCAGATGTACCAACATCAATAGTAGAAATCTTGCACAAAATATATAAAAATGCAGTTTTCACAAGTATACGGATCATGTTGTAATATAGTTACAACGGAGTAGGTTAATACTTCGAGGATCGTACTCAAAGGAGGCGAGCACTAAGCTAACTCTAACCTAAGCACAAATAGATCTAATTAGTACTTTAGATAGATTATATTACAATGAAATATAAAGAAATGTTGTTTTGGGATTTTTAATAATAATAGTAAAAAGAAAATAAATAAATAAATAACGAGAAATCAAATAGTATAATTTGTCAAATCTGAGCATGGGTGATTAGCTCGCTTCGGTAATCATGACCAACTATCGTTTCTAGCTTCTTGTTCAATCAACTAGTCAATACCCTAATAAGATCTTCTGATCTTCGACTAAAATAACGAGTCGACAAGAACTTATCTTTTGACATCACAATTCAGACCGGTTCGGGGTTAAGGTGTTCACAGATAGGCCATACCAATTTTGGGTTAATTCCCACCTTAATGACTTTCTAGGGTCGTCAAGCCTAGGATTTAAAATTTTCCTTTCTCGAACAGTTGATCTGCTAAGAGAACCTTACAAAATAATTAATTAATCATGCCTTCACTCGCTACTACCCCACGGGAGGATTAGTTCCTCATGGATCTCATAAACAATATAGACTTGATATATAGAATAAACATGAATAATAATTCAAGAATATAAAGTTTAGGAGAAGCCTGATTTGTATTGATTGGAATGTCGAATCCTCACAGGGTTTGATCAAGTTCACAAATCTGATCTATTCCACAAAAGCAAATAGCAAAACTAAAATAAACCTAAAGCCTAACAAAAGAGAAAGACTAAAGAATAAAATTGTGAAGAAAATTATACAATATGAAAAGTCATCCATAAAATGTGTTAAATGAGTCTATTAATATACTTAGAGTGGTCATCATCCTTAACCCTAGGTCAACTGCCATCTTCGTGCTTAATGTTTAATTGTGCGGACCAAAATGCCCTTGGCTCATAATTATTTCCTGTACAGAGGTGATGTCGTGACACACCAGGTCCTATGTTAGACATTAAAGGTAGTATACTCATCTTCAGGGTATCTTCAAGGGTGTATCGCGACATCTTCAGGTTGTGTCGCGACACTGAAGGCAGTCTTGAAATTATTCTATTCTGCTCCCAATGTTAAGACATCCAACTCTCCATGTTGCAATACAGTGACCAGTATCAAACTAGCACACCTTCTAATGGTCTTCTGCATGCTTACAAAGCATATTAGCTCACCCATAAGCCTCATTCGTCCCCTAAGGTTAATAAAAGTCTCAAATTATACATTTTACTAAATGTAAATATAATTACGAAAACTTAGCTAAAACTTAACCAAAGTACTTGTATTCAAGCTCCTAAAGTGCGAAAACTAGTTTAATCTACCATACCGAATTATGACAGATCAAGTTGGTGAGTTGGTATCAGGTGAATCCAAGTCCAAAACATTGGTAAGCAGTTAAGCATATACTCAAGTATTTACAAAAAACTTGGGATTATATGCTTGTGTGTTCCAGAAGAGATCTTACTCTTATCAGATATAATTTGTACATGTGAATACCTAAATAATTAAGTTCATGTATTAATTGGATGAAAATCCATGTTCTTACTAGTTGATTGAGATTTCCCCACGGCGTCTCAGTTCAATGGGGGTAGGAATTATCGTTGCCAAAACTTACAAATGTTTTCAAGGTTTAATGTAAGATGCATGCATCATCTTAATGCATGCTGTTTATTACAAAATATTTTCAAAATATTTGTTTAATACAAAATTATTAATGAATGGATATGTTATTTTCTGTTCAAAAATGACACTTACTCTCTTATTAAATATACTCACGAGCAAAGTAAACAAAAATAGTTATAAGGAATGGAAAAGGAACCTCATGATTGTCTTAAGCTATGAGAAACTAAAAATAGTCCTTGATAATAAATTCCCTTCGGCCACTCAAGATGAGGCTAGAAAACACTGAGAGGAGTCTGATGAGATAGCTCATTGTTGTATACTGACAAGTCTGACCAACACCCTTTATAAGCACCTAGAGAGCTGTAAGATTGGAAAAGAGATTATAGACAAACTAGAAGACATGTTCAGAGGTCAAGCTGCCTTAACTCGATAGACAACTATAACTAGTTTGATAAATGCCTAGCAAAAGCCCATCACTCTAGTTAAATACCATATAATTACTCTTATGGGATACTTTGTCGAGGCTACGGATAATGAGGCCAATCTAGACCAGAACACGCAAATAGAGATGGTGTTCAAAATATTGTCCAAGGATTTTTCTAACTTTAGGGCCGCATATAATCTTGGGAACAAGAATCTAACACTTACACAACTTAAGAAGGAATTACAATCCTATGAGTTGATGTTGAATAGTGTCTAGAAAGAAGAAGCAAACTTAGTTGTTGCTTCTTCCTCTAAAGGGAAGGGAAAGCATGCTAAAAGAAACAAAGCTAAGTTCTCTAGGCTACCTCAAGTGGAAAGAGAGACAACCAAGACACCTAAAGAAGGTTTCTTTTACAGCAAAAGAGGGCCCTTCAAGGTAAATTGCAAATTGTAACACCCCAAACTCGGCCCAAAAGTTAGACCCGAATCTGGCGTGTCACATTGAAGTGTTTTTCAAAAACCATGTTTACATTAAAAACCCTTCTTATTTAAAACGTAGTACATTAAAAAATTCTTAATTTTATCTCCAAAAATTCCTTTTTACTTTGTGGAAGCTAATTCTAAAAGTAATCGATTTACGAAAACATGATGCTTAAAAGTTAAGTTGCGAAAACGTAGTGTTCTGAAAACAGTTGTTGTTTTGGAAAACCACGATCTATTTCTAACCATTATAAAACATAGTAAATAAAATCCCAAAGTAAAATAAAAACCAAAATTAAGAGAGGCCTTATTACAACCCAATTAAAAAGAAATACACAACAATAAATAAACAAATCTGAAAACATAAGCAGTGTGTGGCCATCTCCGAGTCCCTCGCAGCACCGAACCTCCTAACGCTGGGGATTACTTGCACAATTAATAAACGGGGTGAGTTTATGAAAACTCAGTGTGTAATTCCCTTACTAGAGTAATAGTCAGTATATTGAAACAGAAATAGAATCAGTCTGGGCTAGGGCCCGATAACAGAAACAGTACAATTTAGTTTAGAGTATAGGTGGCCAAAGCTCAATACAAATCACTTGGGTCTTAGCCCATAACGGAACCAATTGGGCCTAGCCCATATCAGTAAACAGTGTCAGGTTGCCCTTAGCCCATTACAGAATCAGTAACGGAATCAGGTGTACAGTATGCATAATGTATAAATGATGCATGCGATCCCATCCAACCCTGAACTTGCCTCCGTCCAACCCTGCATTTACTGTGGGGATAAAATCAACCCACCCATCCAACACACCTAGCTTAGCACCGGTTGTGACACTAAGTCAACAGAACGGCTCAAAGCCGTAGGCAGAACGACACAGAGCCATAATCAGAATGGTTATAAACCATAACAGGATGGCACATAGCCATAATTAGAATGGCACAGAGCCATAAATACGGCACAAAGCCTTCAATTCGGTACAAAGCCTTTAGCAACGGGAAGAGCTCTCGGTAATAAGAACGGCACTAAGCCTTCGATAATATGTGTGGCACAAAGCCATCAGTCACGGTAATATAATTGGCACAAAAGCCTTCAGTGGATGGACTACACTAAGCCATCGATAGTATATAGAACACAAAGTCATCAATAAAATGATCGACATTCAGCCATCGTTCAGTCCACAGTCGTCTCGTGCGACCTTAACAGATCAATACGAATGTTCGGCTTAAAGCCTTCGGTGGATCCACAGTCATCTTAGCAACCCGTGCGACCCTAACAGAACAGATCTTCCTCTGTACAAAATCCCAACCCCATGCAATATGTCATGTATGCAGGATGTCATGCCCATAATACCATCATAGTCAAGTAAGTCAAATCATAGCCATACAATCACCGTCAAATCAGTCAAATTCATAGTCCAAGTCAGTTATTTACCCACAAGAGCAAAACAGTCATTTATCCTTACAGGGGTATTTCGATAATTTTACAAATCGCAGGTATTTTGGTAATTTTACAAATCGAGGTTATTTTGGTAATTTTACAAATCGGGGGTATTTCGATAATTTTACAAATCGAGGGTATTTTGGTAATTTTACAAATTAGGGGTATTTCAGTAATTTTACAAATCGAGGATATTTACGACCCAACAGAAAGTCCACCGTCGCCTCTAGCGACTTAAATAACCTAAACAGACATAACGGTGCAAATGGGCCTAAGGCCCATTACTCAGCCCAAGTAGGCCCACACACTTGTGTGGCCCATTTAGCCCAAATTTAGTTACGGTTATGTGACCTACATAGCCCAGTCCAATATTTATCACTTACCGTAGATTTAATCAGTGTGGGGCCCACGAGCCCATTAAGCCCACACGGCCCAACAAAGCCCTTAATGGCCTATTCTCTGCACACGACATAACAAGCCCAACTACTTCCCACCTAACAGTTAGATTTACACAAGTGGGCCCACGGGGCCCAAAACAGTCCCAGCACATCTCCACCTCCTACACAGCTCAAATAGCAAAATAAATACTCCACTGTGCATCCCAAGACTTGAACCTCAAACCTCATAGTCACACAACATGCCACCTTGCCACTCCACCACAAGCTCTTTCCGTGTCATATTTTATCATCAATTAATTATAAAGCCTATAGGCCAAAATCCAGGTTCTTTTAAAAGAAAAACCAAAATAAATTGCAAGAGCCAAGACTTGAACCCAAGCTCCCTTACAGTCTTAATCACGCCACTGCCACTAGACCATATGCTTCCTTGTATCATTTATTTAACTCAATAATTTAAAAGGCCATCATCCAAGCATCTAGGGTTTTATTCACTTAAAACCAAAATTTTTGCTAAAGCCCAAGTTTGAACCCAAGATTCCTCCAACACTTCTCAAAGCCATTAACCACCAAAGTAGACATTTAATTGTGTCATTTCCTTGCACAATTAAATACTTATATACAACCTCCTTACGGAACCATACTCAAGGCCTAATACTTCTAGGCCCAAATTCGGGGTGTTACACAAATAGTACAAGAATTACCTAGTCACTAAGGGAAAATATATGAAACTTTTTATGATAAAAGCTTGCTTAGTGTAAGATTCAATATACCACTAGGTTATTGATTTTAGAGCCACTAATCATGTGCGCATTTCTCTACAGGGGTTTATAGAAACAAAAAATCTTAGAGATAAGAGCCTAACATTGCAGACCGGAAATGGGACAAGTGTTGCAGCTGAAGCAGCGGAAGATGGACATATTTATTTTGATAATTTTAAGAAGATTATTTTAAAAGACGTTTTCTATATACCAAGTTTAAAAAATAAAAACTTAATTTATGTTATATGTTTATTTAAAGACGGGTTTGACTATGACTTTTAATAATACTAGAAATTCTAAACTTATCTGTAATGTATAGATGTCAAATAGTCTCTATTTTGTCAAACCAAAGATGTACACACTCATTCAAACTGAAATTTTGAATAAAAGATTTAAAACTTCTCACTCTAATGAGTCGTACCTTTGGTATTTGAGACTTGTTCATATTATTTAAGAAAGAATCACTAGACTTGTGAAAGATAAAACTTTAAGTTCGCTTAAAGAAATTAATCTTTCACAATGTGAATCTTGCTTAAAAGTAAGATGACTAAGCGATCTTTTAATGCAAAAGGAATAAAGCCCATGAAACCTTTAGAACTTGTGCACACTGATGTATGTGGCCCCATTAACGTCAGTGCAAGAGGTGGTTACGAGTATTATGTAACATTTATTGATGATTATTCTAGGTATGGTTATGTGTACCTAATGCACCACAAAAGTGAAACATTTGATAAATTCAAAGAGTTTCGTGTAGAAGTGGAGAAATAACTAGGTTTACCCATAAAGACACTTCAGTCTGATAAAGGTGGGGAATACTTATCTGATGAGTTTTTAGAGTATCTCATAGAGAATGAGATTCTATCCCAATTAACCGTGACGGGAACTCCTTAAATAGAATGACGTGGCAAAGAGAAGAAATCAAACTTTGTTGACATGGTTCTTTGATGTTAAGTTATTTGAAACTTCCAATCTCCTTTTAGGGATATGCATTACAAACGAATTGCTATATTCTGAATGATGTACCAACTAAGGCAACATCTAAAAATCCATACGAAATATGGCATGATAGGAAGCCAAAATCTAAACCATTTAAGGATTATGAGTTAGTTTTCATAATTATTGCTTCATTTTATATTTTTTAATTTTAAAATATTTAATATACAAACAAAATGATTAGATAATTAATTGTTAAATACATAAAAAAATTGTTTTATTTTTTTCAAATTATATTATTGTTTAATAAAATTAATATATAATTTGATTTTCTTAATTTGTCTAATAAAATAACTCATAACATAATTTGGTAAACTAATTGTCATCTACTTCACCGGTTTTTAATAATTGTCATCTAATTAATCACTCTCTTTAATATAATTTTATAAATATAAATATATATTTCAAATACATGATATTTTATATTTTATGAATTTATTCATATTCAAAAATATTAAAAACTCAAAAAAATTGCAATTAATAGTTAATGTTTAATATTTTTCTTTTTTATGATTTTCATATTTTTTCCGTAATAATATTTATTTGATTTCCTTTTATATTACATTCTCAAGTTTTATGTACAAATAATCAATTTAATATAAGGATTTGTTTACAAATGTAGATCAAGTGTTCGGTGCAATGTTAAGGTTCATTGTACTTTCTTTTTTCTTTTTTTTTTTTGAAAAAAAAGAAGAAGAAACACTCGTCGTAAATGGTGAAGGACAAACTCCATCAACACAACAAAGGCTTTATTCTCAGCATCAATAGAACATTATGACATGTTGACAATTGGCCTTATCACAACTCAAGTACTACATATCGAGTGATTGCAAACATTTAATACGATAAGGAAACTAGCCTCAGATGGTCCAAAGAAGCGAGCAAAAATCAACAAAATAATTGAGCATTCACCAAACTAGAGAGGATGCCAACAAAATTGTCCCTAAAATCACTTGTATAAGCAAAACTAAATTTGTCCCTAACATTAAGATTACATGCGTAAGCAAAACTAAAAAACGTGCTACAAGAGCAGGTAAAAACTTCTAAAACTGAAGACTTATTAAACAATAGAAAAACAAAAGAATATATATAAAACTTAAGACAACATGGGTCCAAATCGACATGTGAAATTATTTATTATTCTATGAAGTTGACGAAGAGTGACCTACTTTCCAAGAAAATCTATTGGTGGCTAGTGAAATTTTAGCGATCGATAGGTACTGTTATCTGTCCACCACAATTTGTGAAGACACCAAAGATATCCACAAAATATACCTGTAAACTGAAAAGGGAGAAAACGTGTGTAGTGAAATGAAAAAAAGAAAGAAAGAAAGTGTTGATGCGAGAGGAAAAAGACGGGCGATAGCCTGCTCAAAGGTTGACACCGCCGCTGAGTAAAAATAAAAAATAAAAAGCAAACGAGTAGGAGAAAAAAAAGTTTTTTAGGGTTTACCTTAAGTACATTGTACTCTTAAAGAGAGAATAAATGATCGAAATTTAGAAAAGACATTATTAAGAAAGACTACCATAAACCTCAAACATAAGCAGTAAAATAAACATGAATAATATAAAAAATCAATTATATGTACAAATAATCTATTTAATATAAGGATTAGTTTTAAATATATATATAAGGATTAGTTTTATTTGTTAAATTTTTATATGAACTTATGTATTTTGTACAAATAATCTATTTGATTTTATACAAATAGCCTATTTAATAGTTTTATCTATATACTATTTTTATATGATTTTATATATTTTGTACAGATAATCTATATTAAATTTTATTTGTTAAATTTTTTACAAATATTAATTTTATCTGTTAAATATTATATACATAAATTTTTTTCATAATATTACAATCTTTATACAAAATCGAAAAAGAAAAGAAAATATAAAAGTGCTCAGTATTGCAATTTCCAAAGATGACGTGGCCAATCACATATTTGCTTGCACTGGTTCTATCACCGCATAAGATTCTAACCCCACTTTTCCTTTTCTTCTACGTTGCCTATGTCCTCTCTATTTTTGCCTCCGATTCGATTCTATTAGTAGGAGAAAATCAGAAAAGAAAAAAAGCCACCCAAAAAATATATACACTGGCATTGCATTTCAGACCCTTTTACTTTTGAATTATCAATTTTACCCTTATTGAAATCTCAACTCCTCTTGCAAGCAGGCACTCTCCTTTTGTACAGGGGTGCTGCTTTGGAGATCTGATCCAAAATTCATGCACTGATAGAGAGTGATTTTTCCATTTTTTTACGAGATGGGTATTCTGTTTACAAAATTATTCTCTTCTCTATTGGGAAACAAGGAGGCTCGGATCCTTGTTCTCGGTCTTGACAATGCTGGCAAAACCACTATTCTTTGTATTATTTCTCATCCCTTTTTTTTTAATGTTTTA